>CM061045.1:45741742-47112992 GCA_030762985.1 Adelphocoris suturalis | reverse complement strand
AATGGACCTCCTTTGTAATATCAAGAATTCAATATCAGTGCACACTAATCAGCATTGGGGCTCTAGAGTCTAATTTGGTTTTTAATTTACTTATGATGCTGAAACCTGAAATGCACTCCTTTTTGGAGATCTGGAATACAATTACAAAGTATGGAGGGACTCAGATCAGCTTCGGAACCTCCGAAGCTAACTTTCCTATTCTACTCAAGGTGTTGTTATTTAGATGAAGCTCCTCTGGGACTCCTCAGAAACAATTACGAGGAACGGAGGCGTACTGATCAGCTGAGGGGCTTCTGAACCTATATTCTTTCCTTACCTATCGACTTCTTTTCAAACATTTTTACTGTGAAGCGTAAAATTGCAGGGTCTTGAAACTGTAAATGTGTGAAACCTTCCCTGAGGCACAAAGCGCCATGTTCTGATCATATTTACATACGAGGTTTAACAATTCTAGAACCAAAAATTTCAACCATGCATCATGTTTTCTCCTCGATATTGATTCCCCACTATATGTTTCGTGCGCGGATGAATCGACGCTCGGAATCGACGCTCGAAATTTCGTACGTTGACCAAAGAGTGACACTCTTCTTTGGTCAGAGGAGAAATATCTCCTCACTATATGTTTCGTGCGCGGATGAATCGACGCTCGGAATCGACGCTCGAAATTTCGTACGTCTCTCCACTATGTATTGCGCGGAAAAAAATTGACGCGCAAAATTGACGCGCAAAAATTGCTAGGACCCCAGGGAGAAATATCTCCCCACTATATGTTTCGTGCGCGGATGAATCGACGCTCGAAATTTCGTACGTTGACCAAAGAGTGACACTCTTCTTTGGTCAGAGGAGAAATATCTCCCCACTATATGTTTCGTGCGCGGATGAATCGACGCTCGGAATCGACGCTCGAAATTTCGTACGTCTCTCCACTATGTATTGCGCGGAAAAAAATTGACGCGCAAAATTGACGCGCAAAAATTGCTAGGACCCCAGGGAGAAATATCTCCCCACTATATGTTTCGTGCGCGGATGAATCGACGCTCGGAATCGACGCTCGAAATTTCGTACGTCTCTCCACTATGTATTGCGCGGAAAAAAATTGACGCGCAAAATTGATAGACCAATGGACTGAGTAGAAGGGCTATCTAACACAGAAATAATACACCATTATGTAATCATTTGCAGCGTTTTTCGTTGCTCCCGCGACACATTTCGGTATTGCTACATGGTCAGTGCGAAAAAGTCTCGTTAATTTATTGGCTGCGTTAACACATTATTTTATATTAATTTGTATTTTATACATTATTTTACATTAATTTGTATTTTATCAATCGTTTATGTATTTATTTCATTTTCAATTATTAACATAGAATGTTTGAGACCTTCTAGCCAACATTTGACGTCATAACCACGCAAAAAAGACACATAACAACGACAAATACAAAAGTACTAGTGTTACTGTTGCCTTCTGATCTCCGTAGCCAGGTAATTTATTTGCTATTCAATCTATGAACGTCTACATTTGAATTAGAGGTGATACACCTACTCTCCAGTGGTCATTGATGAAATTTAGCGAATGATTCGCTTATTGATAGAGTCGCTAGCAGTTCACGATTCCTCTATGTTCTCGCGTCTGGAATTCCAAGAATTTTTTTTTCTTTGAATTTCTAGCCCTTTTCTAATCGACCTTCTGAACTATATTAATTTATTGTAATAGAGGATTTTATGTCCAAGATACAATCATACTTTCTTGGTTTTACGACTGAAAATGGACAAACGCGCCAGTGCCTATCCGATCTCATCTATCAATCCGATTCCATTCTAACTCTTGGGGTAGTTGTGTATATGTTTCACAAAGATGCCATACGAATTATATAGCGATAGTTTGGGTAATAACTATAGCGCATGCGGGAAAATAATATTAGTTGAAACTTCGAGACTAATGGAACGATTTGGATAACATTTTCAAAGATTGTGCGGGTTAAACTTTGAAAAATATCCTCCCGATTCCATATAACATAAATGTAAGTAAGTTGGCGAAAACACGTTAATATGATCATGCGCTGCATGACTGGACATTTAAAAATAAGTAATACTGTAAAAAGGTTAATTTTGTTACCAAAAAGTTCAATTTTATTTGCAAAAAGTCTAATTTGATTTGCAAACTGACCAATTTTATTTACAAAAACACCAATATTATATGCATAAAGATTAGCGTTATCTGCAAATACTGTACATATCGAATCACTGATCGATGAAGCAAACAATAATTTTCGTGAACCATGGGGTGCAAAAGTGTGATCTGTAGGTAACATCGATTTTCTTTTAGCGAATTTTCGTAGAAAATGAAGCTATTGCAATGGCTCAGAAAATTTTAAAATAAAAATTTCTGAAACATTTCTTCATTAAAATCCGTTTTGAGGCATTCTGAAACGAATCCTAGAGTGAAACCCTTTTTCATAGGTATATACACATATTTATATTTATTTACATATGAGATAAAAATTCCGTTCTTGCGCCAAAAAATCAAGCTTTCTAAAAGAAAGGATGAGTTCGTTGGCTAGCACTTTTTGAGCACATTAAATTGGTTAAATTTCAAAAAATGTGCTGAAAAAATCACTAAAAATCCAAAATCACTTTTTGAATAGCAGATTATTAGTTAGAATACGTTTTTTGCTATACAATTAATAGTAGTTAACAATTTATTTGCATCCAAAAAGCTCAAATTACTAAGCAATTTAACATTACGATGATTTAAAAAAATTCGCTCATACGATCATGCTGCATGACTAGAACTTTTTTCTTTAATTATTGCAAATATATATATATATATATATATATATATATATATATATATATATATATATATATATATATATATATATATATATATATATATATATATATATATACTAGTAAAATGGCTAGGTATCATCATCCTTATCACCTCGGAGATCTATTAGTTGTGAGGCAAAAGCTCCTTTTTAAAAATATTGAGCTCACTAGGGGATAGGCCCAATCTATCAATGGACCTAGTTCAAGCAAATTCCATGGATGAGTAGTGGCTAAGGATTGAGAAGTGAGTACCCAGTGACTAAAAGCAGCGGTAAAAATATCGCCCTTCTGAGAGAAGGGTCGCAGTGGCGGCCTCCAATGCCGCTTGACAGCAGGGAGCCTAAAGGCCATGTAGAGTATAAAACGAAACTCTCGTATTGGAAGCTAATTCCACCGCTGAGTAAAAGGAATGAGTATACGTATAAAATGTAACTTGCACACTGGACGTCAATTCCACTGGTAATTAAAAGGAAGCCACTATGGAGGAATGTGTATAGTGTATATGTGAGATACTGTATACCTAATTAACAAGCGAACTATAAATATCTGAGTCGATTAATTATTATCGTAAGCCTTAACATCAGTCAAAAAAAAAAAACTCCACATTTGCGCACCTATAAAAGAACGTCATTTTGGAGGATTTTGTAAATATGTATATATATATATATATATTATACTAGCCGCTCCGGCTCGCTACGCTCGCCTCCACGTCCAGCCGGGGGGCAAGCCCCCCGGACCCCCCGTTAAATTGCTCGCTTCGCTCGCAAAGTGTGACATGTAGGGAATTTCGCTCGCTTCGCTCGCAAAGTGTGGCATGTAGGGAATGTTGCTCGCTTCGCTCGCTTGAGGAAGTTATACTGCCCACCCAACTTGGCAGACGTTTTTTTCTGTTGGAAATTCTTACAAACGAATTAAATCTTATAAAACTACGTGGAACCACGAAAAGTTTATTCGGGGATGTTGCTCGCTTCGCTCGCAAGGTATTGCTGTATATGTGTAGGAAAAAGTCCGAATTTATTCTGTTGAAATGGCTCTTGCTTCGCTCGCAAGGTACCTTTGTGTACCTGCTCGCAACACCCAAACACCGAAACCTGTACCTGAGTCATCGAACCCCAAACACGTTTTCCAAGAGCCTTCTCGCGTCCAAGGCACAATTATTAATTTCTCATTTTAATAGCTGTCTCGCTTCCCCTCGCAATTTGACCGAGTTCTCGTCACTTTTTTCGATATCCGATTTCGGATTCAGATTCGGCGGACCCAAAGCTGTATTTCGCCCGCGAAAACCGTTCCGAAAAACGTACCTTTATGGGGTATATTTTAATCGGAAAAAACCAAGTTTTTCGGCGGACTTTTCGAGAAAACGGGTCCGTACTCTCGCATTTTTTTGACGCATTTCCCGATACTTTTTTCGCGATCCGATCGCGCCGTCGTCTTCCTCGTAGGAAAACCTACGAAACCCGTATTTTTCCGGAATTGTCAACGGCCGTTTAGAGGGGTAGGGGAAGCGGGGAAGTCCAAAAAGCGCACATTAACCGGAACTTCGACCCCCCTCCCGCCCTACGGCCCATGGTTCGGCTGGGATTAGACAATTTTAAATTCGCTCGTTCCACCTTTCGGAAAATCTCAAGAAGATCCCCCCACTCGTACACTCCCCCCATTCAGCCGTTTGGCCTTATTTTTTTTAAATTTGAGTACAATATTATGCATGAAATTCTTTTGGTTCAGCAAAATTCATGGTCGAAAAATTTTTTCCTTGTATAAAATATAACTTCGGTTATTGTCGCCGTGCCTATACAATTACGTTGTTGGGTGTTTGGTTTTTTTTTTTTTTTTTTTTTTTTTTTTTTTTTTTTTGTGCTCAAAAATATTTTCATTTGATATGCTTATATGTATAAATTAATTTTTGTTGACTCTTATTTTTATTGTCAAGTATAAGTTGATAACAAAATTTATGAAATTCGAGCACGCTTCTTCATAGTATAACTTTGGCCAAATAAATTCATGGCATAATGAATCGTATGCTTTTTTAAAGTCAATAAAAGCTCCATACCTACACTTTATGTTGTTTTTGTAGATGTATTTGAATCATACTTGCAAGGGTAAAAATTGCGACTAAACACCCTCGCCCCACCCTAAAGCCGTTCTTGCCTTCATAAAATATCTTGTTTCGGCCCACTTATTTAAGCGATTAGCCAATATGCTAGTGAGTATTTCAAAAATGCAATTCAATAGGCAAATTCCTCTGTGATAGCTCGGGTCTGTTGGATCACCGTTTTTAAATAATACAAAGATTTCTCCTTCGGTCCAACGCTCAAGGATTATACCCGTTGCAAGTACAGAGTTGATTACATGGGTCAGTTTCGATATTATCTCGTTAGGTAAATATTTGTAAAACTCGTGACTAATGCCGTCAGGTCCGTTAGCTTTGCCGGTTTTCAGTTTTTGTACTGTTTTCAGCACTTCATTATCTTAAATTGGATCATCTAAGGAAGGGATGAAAACTCCACTGAATAATGGTTTATCCAATGTTGGGGTTATTGATTTTTTTATTATTATTTTTTTTTTAATTGAATTGTTCAGGAGGATTTATGTTTCTGTACTAATGATTATCGGTTTTGAGTTTTTTTAATTATATTTTTTAATCCCCCCCCCAATTTTGCTATCCTTAGTTGCGCACAAGTTTTCCCGTACCGTTAGAATATATCTGTTTTCTGCTTGGGTTTTCATTTTATTATACCTAGTATTTTTTTGCTTTTAGGTATTCGTTTAAATCATCATCTGTATAACCTTGTTTTTTGCATATTTTAAACTTAATTTTCATTTGCTCTTTTGCCTGTTAACAATCTATATTAAACCAATTTTTTTCTTCTCTTTCTATTCTGTATTTTTGGGGTTTTAAATGTAATGGTTATGTTTGCTTCGGTTGCTGCTTTTTTATAATCTGTACCAGATTAGACTGGTTTAAAAAAAATTGTTCGTTGGATAGTAAAGAATTCAAAAAGGATGCTTTCCGGTTTTGGTCCCAACAGAATTTCGGAATCCCCTTTTGGTGTAATTGAATTATATCTCTTTTCCCTGATCCATTTAACAAAGTGAGTTCGCGTGGATAGGTGGCACACATTATTTGCCCCTGGATTGGGTAGAACCCTGAAGTTGTCCAAAAATGCTAAACTTTGAACATTGCTTATGGATAAGTCACTAGTGCTACAACCTGTTGGGGAGACATATGTGAACTCCCCCCAGTGATCGTCAGCCGTTCGTCCATTCAGCACAAAAGGCTTGAGGTTTCCAGGAAATTGCACAATTCTTTTCCTCTACAATCCGTTTTTATATCAAAACTGTTTCTATTTAATGTTAAAGACGTATTTTCGAAAAACTCTAGTATTCTATTATGGTTTTTATTTCTGTTGTTCTATTAATGTAAATTATTCCTAGTACAAAAGGGTCTTGTGTGTTTGTAATTTTAATGAAGCAGCAATGTAGTTCTGTTTCGATAATTTCAAAATTGATATTTTCCCTCACAAATATAGCTATATCCCCGCTAGCTCTGCCCATTTCTCTAACTTTCAGACCCTTAAAAAACTCTGGTTTATAGCTGGTTAAAAATTTTGGTTTTTTTAATGGTATTTGAGTTAGCCAAGTTTCACAGAAACACAGAATATCCCTGTTCACAATTTCTCAGTCATCATTTATGCTAAAAACTGAGTTATAGCCATCGCAATTCCAATAAATTACAACCAATTTACTTAAAGTGTAATGTACATAACCAAATTTGTCATTCTGAGCATTCAGCTGAATTTTACCATCCTGCCAGGTTGTTTTTGGAGGCTTGCCTTTCTTAGTTTCTGCATCTTTTAGTCGTGGTTTTTTTCCTCGGTAATAAGTTTTCGGAGAGCCAGTGGTGTTGTTTTGGGGGATTCTATTTCCAAGTTTTGCTATGAAGTCTTCAACATCGAATTTAGAGCATTTGTGAGGAGCTGTTCCTCCTAGTTTGCCCCTGCTAGACTGTAGTCCAATGTCTTCATTCAAGTGAATATCTCATTATTTTTATAAAAAGCTTATCATTTTTTACGTGAGCAACAATCTCCGGGTTTTGCCTCTTCAGTTCTTTCCTAATTGCAAGCATGTTATTCCTTTACATGCTTTGCTTATTATTTTTTATGTGTAATCTGCGCAGAAGAACTCGACCAGAATTAAAGATTTGTTGCTGTTATCGTTTCCCAGTGGAAACGCCCGGCTGATCGCTGGCATCGATTCGAGTTTAAGTATGTTAGCTAGAAAGTTGTGTAGTATTGTTTCATTCCACTTTTCATTTTGTGGTCGTTCTGAACCGCCGAATATTAAGTTATTTCTTCTGAAACTAAATTCGTAATTATCCTTTTGTTTCTTTATTACCTCTATGTCTGTTTGTAACTCTTCATTTTTTGTTTTTACCTCTCTAACCTCTTCGGATATTTTTCCCAATTCCACGCTTTTTGATAGGCCGCGGGAGTCTATTGCCTCGCCAATCACTTGTTTCAGCTGTCCAAGATTTATTTGTGACACGGAAGTTGAGTCTTCCATTTCAAAGGTTATTCGCCGTTCGTAGTGTTTGGTGTTACATCAGGTGAGCTTCTTGCGCTTTTGATAGCTCTGTTTTTCGACTCGTCTGTAGGATTGAAGAAATATTCCAGACTTCTTTGGGACATAAATATTCCTTATCTTGGCTCGAGTTGCGATTATCTCATACGCGTAAACAATAATCCGCATTGTTGTTCTTCAACAGGTCTATCAATTCTACAACAAAAACAATAACAATTGAAAACGTTTTTAATATAAACCACAATCTCAGAAACAGTGAAGCATGGTACTGACGCGAATAAAAATACTCCCTTACCTGCTGCACTCGATCGATCACCGTTGTGCGAGAACTGGCGCAATAACTGTTCATTTCAGAGAGTTCATTCCAAGACCGTTAAATACACCCAGGACAAGTCACGGTATAATGGGTGGGTCATGGAATGAGCTAGCGTGCCAGCGAAGAAATCTCGGGGAGGGAGGGGTGGAGGGGATATGATTGATATTATTTTTCACTCATAATCGGAGGGTTTATTGAACGTATTCATGTAATGATTTTACCTAATTTTGGTTTATTATTTTCAATAATATTGGTTTATTATTTTCAATAATATTGGTTTATTATTTTCAATAATATTGGTTTATTATTTTCAATAATATCGGTTTATTATTTTCAATAATAAGCCTATGTGATCGTATAGCAAAACATTTTTATAACCCCCCCTCAAACTTTGTCATTTTACGTTTTTAAGTGCGTAGAATCCAAATTTACAATGTCCGTCCGCCGTTCGCCGTCCGGGCCGTAAAAGGCCTTAGAATTGACTTAGAAAATCCGTTCTTTCGCACATAGACTCCACCTGGGGTCTAGTTGGTCCTGATTTTTCGCCAGCTCGATCGCTCCACACCCATGGGTGCTATGAGCCAAAAATAGGTGAAAAAGTGTATTTTTCGAGGCTTTGAGTGTTAGACTGACGTACGCGCGCACGCCTGGCACAGAAATGAAATTACTTAAAGAATATGAAATTTTACCTACATCCTTTATTACCAATTTCCCAAAAATGAGGAATTCAAAGATATTATATTATTACCAATAATAATCCTTTCTGACCGTATAGCAAAAAAAAAATGTATTGCCCCCCTCAAACTTTGTCATTTTACGTTTCAAGGTGCGTAGAATCCAAAATCTGCCAAGTCCGTCCGCCTTTCGCTGTCCGGACCATAAAAGGCATTTTAATTTACTTTAAAACCCATTCTTTCGCACACAGACGTCATTTGGGGTAAAGCTGGTCCAAACTTGTCGCTAGCACCCACGGGTGCTTCGGGTCAAAAAAAGTGTTTTTCGATGTTTTTTCTTATATAGGCAAGTGGGGTGTCTTTTTCCAATTAGTTTTGGACGCAGAATCGACTGGGATAGGTATTTTTCATTTGTGGGCATTAAGCGGGAGGAGTGTCGTTGAACACGTGTTTTGGGGGTGCTGAGGTGTATGTACCAAAATCACCAAATTGTGATTCCAAATCCGAAAAATTGTCTTTTTGAATTAAGCAAGTGCGGTATCAATCTATTTATATTGTACAAGGACACGATATGTGAAATTATTCTAATTTGCAAATAAATACATTTTTTTTAAGTTGATAAATCACTATTCCCTTCTTACCTTCTTTCACTTTCTTTCAAACATTATGATGGACTAATCAAAGTCCCTCAATAGACACATCACCAAATCATACCTATTTTGCTTCCAAATTTCTTGAAAAGCTGAGTGAGAAAAGGGTAGGTAGCACCAGGCCATAGACTAAAAATACCTGATCTTTAATAACATATCCTCTCGACTTTTCGTACGTACATAGATAATGATATTATTAAGGCAATAATTATTTGAATAGGTAGGAGCTCAAATCGAGAAATATAAACATGAGTATGTAATTATAGACGTATAGATTGTGGCAACTCGAAATAGGACACGCCGAGGAGTCTGGACGGGCCTTATGACGTACGCAAGCCAACTAAAACTACGATCATACTCAATTGAAAAAATAATAAACCTTTGTGAAATAATTTGCAGCGTTTTTTGAAAATAAAGCTGTTTTAAGGAAAATTAAAAAATGTTGTTTTGAATCGCCCTTCAACTTTACGACGTAGGCACCTAAGTCAGTTTCGATATATTTAGATCAGAGGGATTTGTCAAGTGAAGATGTTTTATTCAATTGCACTTATTTCTTTTCTTTTCGGATTTAAATTCAAATTCAATTTTTTTTATTTAAAAGATACCTGTTTGTACAGCCATGTAAATACTTTATACCAGGGGCGGATCCAAGAGGGAGGGGATTCAAGTCTCGGAAATTTAGAGCGCAGTCGAGCCCAAACGTTCCACGGTGTTAAAATTTCTAATATTCAAAAAATCAACTTTTCCTTGCAGGCTTAAAAAAAAAAAAATAATAATAATGAAAAAGTTCTGAGACATGGGAAACACCTATACCTGTATTGGCTGAAAGAAGGAAACTTACAATTTACTGGGCAATTGTTCCGTGGAAAAAAGTTATTTCCTTGGTCGATAACCTAAACCTCCCAGAGCCCGTCAAACTGATATAATTCTGAACTTTTTCTGCTTCTTATTATTCTGCTGCTATTTATTATTTTTAAATTGTTCCAACTAGTTAAAATTTTAAAACAGAAAACGGAAGATATTATATTCCTTCCTTGAAATCGTTTAGATCGGGACTATACCGATACATTTGAATATTGGAGAATATTCCCAGTCGTGACAGAAGAAGAACAGAGTTCCTTATTTCATTCTACTGAGCCTGAGGGTGACTACTCTAACATTTCATCAGAGAGAATCATTTAATGATCGAAACTTGATTGTGTCCATTGAGCTTGTTGTGTTCTTCATTATATAAAGCAATATCATAGGTATATAATGGTGAATATTATCTTCAATCACATGGTTATAGTTCGTTGCGATCCGGCAAGCGGGCAGTTTATCAAATACTGCTATTCACATAACATTAATACCAGATGATTGGGGAAATGTAAAATTATAAATATAATATCTTTCCTTTCGTGCCAATACCATGCATGAATGTACAAAATCGCAATTTTGAGAAAAACGAGGAAAACCGTTTCCGATTTTCAATACAATTTAAATGTTTTAAATTTTATTTGAATGCATTATATTTTCACTTTCCAGTCCAATATGCATTGCTGATTAATAGAAAATTACATTCACGCGCATCACATCTTCCCCCTTCATTTTAAAGCATATTCATGGTTTTGGCATTATAGTAACTTAGAAATTACTCACATTCATCGTTTCGGCCTATCAGTTTTCAGTTGGATATTGTATTCTCACATTTACGAAATCCATTACTTAACGAATTTTAGGGCACCTACCCATATTTTAATATAAATCTACTATATATCTCCTTTGGATTTCTGTAATAACTCTAACATTTATAAACATACGTTCAAGTATTTGTGTTACTAAGGATTTTGTGTTTCTTAGGTAATTGATTTCTAGTTTACTTTTTGAAAATATAATTCGTACAAGTTCTAACGAGATAGACACATTTGTATTATTCTAAAGATATTTTAAGTGGCGACGATGAAAAAGCTGTGTGAAGTCGTTCAAATAGCAGGCCACATTGTCTAACTTGAATAGGTCGCACATCATGAAACGATCCTGACTTTTGATCAACGATTTTGACTTCAAACAAAGTAAGATTCGCCTCCCTATAAGTATACACATTCAATTCTGTCAACTTTGATTTCAAATCCAGCTGTTCTCAAAATGGATGCTCAACAATTCACCGCACTCCTGGCTGTGTTCAAAGAACAACAAAAAGAACTCATAGCTGAAGTTACTGCACAGTTCCAGGCCCAAGTTCAAGCAATCGTAGAATCGAGTGACGTTAAGGGAAGCGTTAATTTATTACCTAACATAAAAATATCGAATTTAACACCTTTTGAATGTTTTGACGCCAGAAAAGAAAAATTTTCCAATTATCTAGAGCGTTTCGAAAATTATTACACAATGAAAGGCTTGGTTGACAAAACAAAGATAGCTCAACTTCTCTGTGCGTCTATTGGCGGGGATCATTATAACAGCCTTTCTGCGTTCTTAGGTCCAGATAAACCTCTCAAATCTTTAGATTATGAAAATTTAGTAAAAGAGTTCAAGAAATTATTGATTCCGAAAAAGAGTGTTGTTATTTCACAGCATTATTTTCTAAATATTTTTCAAAAAGATTGCCAATCTATTTCAGAGTTTGTCGCTGATCTTAAACGGGACCTAGCAGATTGCGATTTCGTAGTTGAATGTCAATGCTCACGGGTGGTACCAATCGCCGATGTTTTCCTGCGCGCTCAATTTATTAGAGGTTTGAGAGACGATTGGCTGCGCGAACAAATTTTACAGTCAAACAAAACCATTTTCGATGAGATTCTCGAGCAAGCTGTAGCTCTTGAAGCCTCCAAAATCGAGAACAAAGAGTTCAGCCAACATTCCAGTTCCAGTATTTCAGTTCCAGACATCAACAAAATATCAGGAACATCCAGACGTTCCCGATCTCCTCAGTCAACCCCAAGCCAATTGTTTGGCCGTTACAACAGAAATTCACGATCACGTCCACGGCAGCCAGATTTTATGGCCCTAGGGATAGAAAATCTGTGTTTGCGGTGTGGGCGAGACAATCATGTAGTTTCTGGATGCAAGACTGACAGGGCGAAACTCAAGTGTGGAGAGTGCTTAAAGGTAGGCCATGTCTCTCGAGTCTGCATCACTACATTGATGTCCAGGAATTCCAGGAACACCAGCGCCACGAACTCCCTGCAAATGACCTCTGAACACCAATCCTCATCTGATGATTTCTCAGATTATGGGCTCCACAAACTCGAGGCTGTCAATCAGAATCTTGATATTGTTGATTTATTCGAAATGGGGCGTGATTCAGACAAATACCTCGTTTCAGTCACCTTAAATGGGAAGCCCCAACGTTTTGAAGTGGACAGTGGAGCGAAATTTTCTCTATTAGCAAAAAACGAATTTGATCGCCTAAATTTGAATATTCCAGTAGAAACTTCGAATTTAGCCTTTCGTTCGTATTCTGGTGATATTATTAAGCCCGAGGGAAAGGTCTCAATTAACGTTGCTTACAAGGGAAGACAAATGAATGGCGAACTCCACGTTGTACCCGTTGGTCACGAAGCACTACTTGGCCGACAGTGGATACGAGGGCTAGGTATCGAACTCAGCAACATCGATGCAGAAATGAATGCACCAGCGCCTCAGATTCAACACCTCAGTTCTACTAATGAAATTTTTGAAAAGTTTGCACCCATTTTTGAAGAGAAAATCGGATGTGTCCCAAATTTCACCGTGTCATTACATCTCCGAGAGGGAGCTAAACCCATTTTCACCCGGGAAAGAAATGTTCCGCATGCCCTCCTTGACCGGGTCAATCGAGAATTAGACAGTCTTGAGAGTAATGGAATTATTACACCTACTGCTACCAGTGACTGGGGTTCACCCCTTGTTGTAATTCCAAAAGCAGATGGCGGTGTTCGTCTCTGTGTTGACTACAAGTGTGGAGTTAATGAACGGATTGTACAGGCAAATCATCCTATTCGGAAAATTGATGATGTGCTCGACAGCTTGCGCGGTTCCCGTTTCTTTTGTAAACTCGATCTTTATAAGGCATACCTACACTTGAAAGTTGATGATGAAGCCAGTGTGGTCCAGACAATGACAACCCATCGTGGAACATATCGTGTCAACCGCCTTAGCTTTGGTATTAAGACGGCTCCTTCTGAGTTTAATAGAATCCTCGCATTGATCTTGAAAGGTCTTCCAAAAACTGAAGCCTACTTCGATGACATTATTTGCCACGGTACAACATTAGAAGAATGCAAGAATAATCTACAAGCTTGTCTTCAACGACTCTCCGACTTTGACCTCCACGTCAACAAGCAGAAATGCTCATTTTTCCAAGAAAGAATCGATTACCTGGGACGAGTCATTGAATTCAACAAGATAAGGAAATCTCCAGCCAAAATTCAAGCCATTGAAGGGATGCGACGGCCTTCAAATGTTGAAGAAGTGAGACGTTTCTTGGGACTAGTTTCCCACTATTCTCGGTTTTTCCCAGATGCATCAACTGTCACTTTTCCTCTACGACGTTTATTATGGAAAAGAACAAAATGGGTTTGGACATCCAACTGTGAAGCAGCCTTTTTACGAATAAAAGCTGAGCTATGTAGTGACCGAGTACTGATACCTTTTGACCCAAAGCTGCCATTGGTTGTCACCACGGATGCGTCACCTACGGGCTTAGCTGCAGTTTTGAGCCACACGATCCGGGGAGTGGAAAGGCCGATTGCGTATGCTTCTCGCTCTCTCACCGATGCGGAACGCAACTACAGCCAATTGGACAGAGAAGCCCTCGCCATAATTTTTGGTGTCTCTCATTTTTATTACTATCTTTTTGGAACAAAATTTCAACTTGTGACAGACAACCAACCGATTTCTCGAATTTTCAGACAGGATAAGGCTCTACCACAAATGACATCTGCACGCCTACTTCGCTATGCTTCCTACCTCTCAGGCTTCAATTATGAGTTGAAATTTAAAAAAGGAATTGATAATAAAAATGTAGATTGTCTGTCAAGAGCCCCAGTTCAGAATGATATTCCTTCAGCTGAGAAAGCTATTGGTGAAGAGGTCCAGCAAATTTGTGCACAAGTAATTTTTCAAATTTCAAGCCATGAAATCACATCTGCATCCATCAAAACCCAGACTGAATGTGATCCAGAACTCTCAAAGATTCAGCATGATCTCATAAACAACTCGTCTGATTCAGAATTCACCTTGGTTGAAGGAGTATTGTTGCGAGGAGATCGCGTGTATATACCAGCTAGTCTCAGATCCAAAGTTCTTGAAGAACTACACGAAACTCACCTCGGGATAACCAAGATGAAACAGTTAGCTCGCCGTTACGTTTATTGGCCTGGCATCGACAAAGACATCGAGAACCTTGTTAAAGGCTGTGAAAATTGTGCTCTGACTCGTTCAAATCCACCTAAAGCACCAGTTCACCCATGGGACCCTCCTCAAGACAATTGGGAGCGGGTGCACATAGATTACGCCGGACCTTTTCAAGGCTACAATTTCTTAATGTGCATTGACGCCAAATCTAAATGGACTGAAGTAAAGGCTATCAGAAATGCTCCGACCAGTTCTAATACCATAACATTGCTTGAAGAAATCTTCGCAGTACATGGATACCCCAGAGTTCTTGTGTCAGACAACGCCACAGTTTTCAAAAGTGACACATTCCACACTTTTTGCGAGACCAAAGGAATTTTTCAAAAATTTATTGCACCAGGCCATCCTGCAACCAATGGTCTGGCTGAACGTTCCATACAAACCCTGAAAAATCGGCTCAAAACTGCATCAATGGATAACTCTCCAATGGTGGAGAAGGTTCAACGAATTCTGATGAGGTACAGGGCCACCCCACTTGCTTGTGGTCAATCACCTGCCGAACTGTACTTACATCGCAAACTGAGAATTCGAATGGATGCCATATTCCCCTATGTGTCCCAAGACTCATCAATAGTTGTTCCAAAGGCACGATCTTTTCAAGAGGGGGAGAGAGTTCAAGTCCGAATGTTTATTAATAACAAACCTCTGTGGCAGTTCGGGGAGGTAACAAAGAAGCTCGGACAGCGACATTATTTGGTGTCCCTCGATTCATCAAGACGGGTCATTAAGCGACACATCAACCAATTGCGGTCGACCTTAGTTCCCAAACCCAAGTGTGTCACTTTTGGGCCGACTCATTCGTACAACATCCCGATGGCTTCGAATTTTCAAGTTCCACAGCGTGTGACCCGATCCTCAACTGGTATCTCAACTTCCGTGACTAGTCCTAATTCCCAACAGGCCTCTAATACCCCAAATCCTCCAGCTGAAGAAAATCAAGGAAGACCACAACGACAACGACGGCCACCTACGAGGTTAAATGATTACGTCCTCTACTAACAGTAGTGTACATTCCATATAGTGGGGGAGATTGTAATAACTCTAACATTTATAAACATACGTTCAAGTATTTGTGTTACTAAGGATTTTGTGTTTCTTAGGTAATTGATTTCTAGTTTACTTTTTGAAAATATAATTCGTACAAGTTCTAACGAGATAGACACATTTGTATTATTCTAAAGATATTTTAGATTTCATAGTGTGCATATAGGTAACATAATTTTGAGTCTTTTGGCTTCGAAGTTTGTAGGGTACGCTGTATTAAATTTAATGGGTACGCTAGTTTGATGTTTAGTTTTCGGCGGTGAGAAATTTGATTGTCCACAACAATTGTTTTGATACCACAAAAAAATAATACATCAGTATAAACAACAAACTTGTGTAAAACCATGGTTACCTTCATTTACAAAAGATAGATTTGAAAATTTGGTTGAAAATATGTTTTTAAATGAGTATAAAATGAATATTCAACTATACCTGATAGAAAAATTCTATTTTGAGGTTTTGAGTACTTCATACGAGTTTCGTTCTATCCATTTGATGTTTGCTGATTGTTCTACCTAGTTATTTTTCTTGTCAAAAGCTGTGAATATGTTACAGATCTTGATCAACTTATTGGTTTTGTATAGCTAAATATTATGTAGCACTGGAGAAACTGCTAATTTTTACCAAATTATACGAGTGGCAAACCGTAAAAGTTGTCAGTTTTGGAATGGCGATATTTTGTGCACATACTGACCTACTCCCAAAACCTTCGATTTCTGGATTTTTCAACGCTTAAAATATCGAAATATAATAACATAAATGATTTGGAGCAGTATCTGATATATTTGCAGAGCGCTCAAAGTGGGTCATTTCGTGATTTTAGAGGTTACAGAAATGATATTTTCGATGAACAATTTTAATCAATGTAGAGCAGGTTTCTTGGACGAAGTTTATGTTCAAATTAAACAGCTTTTGTCCTCCATTCAGAATATGATCCTTTTTTTCATTTTACTACCGTCTAAAATGACAAATTTTAATTTTAAATTTACTGGGTCAAATAGAACCGACGCGAGTATTCGTGTGTTTAAAGTGACAGAAGGATTAAAACAGAGTGTGGAACATTCTTCACATCATAAATAGGATAAACATTTGGAAGCAACATGCTAAAAATATTAATGTACTGCATTCATTATTTTGTAACCAAGATTACCCGATTGGAATTTTGTGCCAATATCATGAATGCGTGTCTTGTCCCAATTCATGTTTTTGGAACAACACAATATCTTGCAAAACTCATTTATGGGTCGAACTCATTACCATTATTCATCAAAATGGTTACCAGTTCAGTTCAGCGGTAGGTATTCGTATAGTGGAGCCCAACCTCCAGCCCCGCAACCAAGTTATATTCGTGTATGCACGAGCAGACAATCTCGCTTAAACGTGATTTTTCTAATTTTAGATAAGTCCTCAACTTGGTATTTAGCTCATCATAGAACGTATACACATGGTGCATTATACGTTCAATAGACTTATACAAGAGATTAATTGAAACTCGCCAGGGGGCAAGCCCCCTGGACCCCCGGTTACCTCTATTTACATACTTCGAATGAAATTATTGAAACACAGAATGTGTTTTAGCTCACGCGTTTCACATAAACCCGAGAAACCCCTTAAGTATAAGAATGACTCAGATTTTGCGGTGCATCTATCACTAGATGTCAAGTTGTTTTATTTATTTATCACGGCGCTATATTTGAAACCTCCTCGTCATAAGCTTTCATTTGAGCCCTCACGCAATAAATGCATGTTTTAAACATTGGAAGCATACAATTAATAAAGTTTCAAACTATCAAGTGATTAATATGTCACTTTTAGTTCTAATTAGACATGAAATCTCTTATAGTTAGAACAAAGTTAAAAAAATATTAATAACAATAAAAAATAAAATGAAATAAAATAAAAAACATTTTGATTGATTATTGTATTGACATCAGAAGTGTAGTGATCTACCGATGAAACGAGAATCTACCTATAATTGAGAACCAAAGATTAGTAAAGAAATTGCCAACTCAATGAGGGCCGATTATCTTCTTTTAGAAGAATTCCAAGTTTTTAATCTCTTACACCAGTTTTGAGGTATTTCCAATTATATCATTGCAAATTGTCATTATCGGTGTTGAACATAGAATTTTGAATAACCTTACTCTTGTAATTCAGAATCAAAGAAGATAATGCTATCGCGATCAACTTCGACCTTTCAAAAGTATAATGGGGAACTTTGATGTGTCGTAATTTCACAATTTTGACCACAGATTCAGGTTCAGCGCACAGACATGAATCTGTACAGATATGTATCTGAGCACTGTGCACAGTGCGGAGATATGAATTGGACGAAGTACGAAATTTATGGAACATGTTTAAAAATAAGAAGTTATTATATATTCCAGTATCGTTAAGGAAAGAATTATTAACAACATATCACGATAATATGAGTCATCCGTTAAGAACGGTACATGATAATTTTATTGGCATAATTAAGTGAGTGATGTAACAAATCACGCCCAAAGTTGTGATGTATGTCACACAACGACAGTAAATATACAGAAGCGAGGAGGGGCTTTAAAGGAAATGACACCGATAACAATTCCCCAATGATATTTTACATAGCGATTTTCTTGGACCGGTAGAATCTTCTCAAAATGAAAACCAAGGACAGTCAATTTTACTTTTAGTGGATTTGCACACCAGACATTTGCAATTACATTTATGCAGAAATCAGACAGGAGACGAGGTAATCGCCGCTTTAAAACGATACTAATAGACATGGGCCCAGTCAAATTAGACCAAAAAAAGGCAAATAGGGGAAATAATTCATAGTAGAGAAATTTCTTCACCAGGCTCTTCCCTAACAAAAAGCGCGATATTATAAATTTAAAAATCGACCACACAGAATTCATATCTACTTACAAGAAGAATCTACAGGTACGAGGGTCGTCTCAAAAGTAAGTTGCACTTATTTTTAAAAAATCGCGAGATGATCTGATTGGGCTGATATTTTCACAGAAGTTTCGTCTGGGTGTTGTCGCAGCACCGTAAAAGTTCCAAGTTGTTATCTCAAGTATCAGCTGTTTACTAGTTGTTACAATATGGAGCTACCCATGTGTTCTACCGCCAAATGCGTTCAGTTATTCGTTTTTTCACAGCCAAAGGCAAATCCGCGACAGAAATTCATCGCGAGATTGTCAATGTTTATGGACAAATCACGGTAAGTCGTCAATCCGTGGCAAAATGGTGGGATTTGTTTCTGGGAGGTCGAGAAGTGACCCACGATGAGCCCCGTAGTGGTCGACCGTCTTCGTCTCGGGTTTCATCCGTCATCGATCAAGTTCGCGAGATTTTGGAGTCAGACCGGCGCTATACTCTTGACGAGATCATGTTCAAACTTCCCAACAATATTGAATCAAGCCAAGCGAGTACCTATTCACCGGATCATTACCAAAGATTTGGGGTTCACAAAGGTTGGAATGTTGTCCAAAACTTGATCGATGACGGATGAAACCCGAGACGAAGACGGTCGACCACTACGGGGCTCATCGTGGGTCACTTCTCGACCTCCCAGAAACAAATCCCACCATTTTGCCACGGATTGACGACTTACCGTGGTTTGCCCATAAACATTGACAATCTCGCGATGAATTTCTGTCGCGGATTTGCCTTTGGCTGTGAAAAAACGAATAACTGAACGCATTTCGCATTTGGCGGTAGAACACATGGGTAGCTCCATATTGTAACAACTGGTAAACAGCTGATACTTGAGATAACAACTTGAAACTTTTACGGTGCTGCGACAACACCCAGACGAAACTTCTGTAAAAATTGCAGCCCAATCGGATCGTCTCGCGATTTTTTAAAAATAAGTGCAACTTACTTTTGAGACGACCCTCGTATTTCATGGATAAACGAGAACACACAGCGAAATAATAGCTTTCAAGTACCAGTGACTATTTACAAGACGCCAGAAAGAAAGAAAGGGGAAATTAAAAAGAAAAACCAATTAGAGGAAAATTTAGTTATAGAAAATATTAACCAAAACACGACAGTTGAACTCGGTAATTGTATTGATCCTGGGAAAAACTTACAGCCAGTCTGGCGTTGTGATGCAGCCATGACGCAGGTCATTAATAATGTGCAAACTGACCAAGCTGGTATAGTGATAGACGGTTCAAAAACTTATTTTGAAGGACGAAAGGAGCAAATAGAGGATTACAAAGGGGTTAGGCTAGATATAAACCCGGAATTATCGGCAAAGAACCATAACGATATAGTTGTAATTTTGAAACGAAATGTAAACGCCTTTGTGTCTAATGAACACGATGTGGGGAAAGCAAAATGTCAACCAGTATCGATACCATTAACTACTAACACGTCAATTAAATGCAAAACTTTTAAACGAAATCCCCATGAAACGATCGCCATGATACACGAACTTGAAATCCCTTCCTTCTTCTACCACATCTATTTCTAGTGAAATGATTCAGAAACTCGTAAACGAGTTCCACTATCTGCTTTACAAGCAGATACCATGTTTCATGGATATGTCTTTGATTGGGGGTTTCATAACGGTTATCCTCGAGAGTTGTAAACAAATCCTTTAACTTTGGACTGTAGGCGACGAAGAGTAGGATAAAGAATTTATTTTATTATTCTTGGAGGCACAAAAAGCATACTATTAAAGTTAAAGTATACATACTATTAAAGTTATTTCTCCAATACAGACGCTATCATTTTTATGTTCATGATAGCCTGATTTTTCTTTTTTTTTTTTTTTAGCTCCTCCAGCCGGTTTGAGTGTTCCTCGAGCACTTTCTTCATATTGGTAATTCTCTGTTCCTCAGCCAAGCATTCTTTGTTGTAGAAGACTTCTGCACGTGCCCACTGATTCTTCAAATTTTGCAGCATATTAAACGGAACGGTCTTCTTATTGGGAATTTCCCAAATCGCGGGGTTGTTTGCACTTTGAAACACATTAAAATCCAGGTGAAGCTGGCCGATTGAATTGCCACCGGTCATAGGAGAATTTACGCACACTGAAGGTTCTGGGTGTAGCGGTTGCTTGAGTTCGCACTTCCGTTTTCTCCCAGTTCCTCCTTTTGCGTTGTTACTACATGAAGACATCTTAAATCACCAAAGACTACAAAGCAAAGACTATTCTGGAAAAAACACGAATTCGTTGAGCGCAACTACTAATTCGTGCCTAGTACAAATACGATGTCATACGCAAATCAGTGTCATCGCAAAATTCAGTTTCCGCCAAATGAAAATTGTTTTTAGTCTAATCAACTTAGTTTAGGGATGTAGCCAGGTACGTAAGGAGGGGTAAATTGGTAGCTTGAGGTGTGAGTATTTATCACATAAATCAAGCGCTTTCCAACGAGTGGCGAACGATTTCTGTGCGATGAAAACTGCGGAAGTTCCATTCCCCTAGCAACGGCTGGGTTGTACGTAAAAATCGTTAGTTTGGAAAATCGTGACATCAACTTTTGCGTGACGAAAATTTTTGGTTGACCCCAGAGCAAAGACACATCCATATCAAAAACTCAGGAAAAAGGGATCATCCGGAAATGTCCGGATAATCGTGTTTGATAAAGAAAAAACAAGGGAATTACCGTTTAATCACAGATTTTCGCGAATTAAACAAGATTATTGATTAACAAGCGGCAGGACCTTACACAGAAGAACGTCACAAGAAACTATTCAAAATGCGTCACAAAAACATATATTGAGCTCATTTGAATACGCCAGTGTGTGGCATAAAATTCCAATAAAAACCGAGGACCAGCACAAGCTAGGATTTGCAGATCAATATAATGGCACATGTGTAATTAATTACTTGCCAATGGGGTTAAAAATATCCACGGGAAAATTCATAGAAATAGCTGAAAGCACGTTAAAGTCTTTGATAGACCAACAGAAAGTAACGCAATATGCAGATGATGTTTGCTTAGGGCCAATGGACATGACAGAGCTTAAAAATGACATGGAAAATATTTTAACACTTATAGAAGAAAAAGGGTTAAAATTAAGTGCAGATAAGGTTCTCATAGCATATCAACAAATTGAATTGTTAATTTTGGCTCTGGAAAAACTCAAACAGATCAAGAGAAGATAAGAACATTGCATGCAGCCCCACCACCAACTACGGAAAAACAGGTTTAGTCTCTAGTTGGGATGTTTGGTTTTTTCAGGGATCATACGATTGTTAATACTAATACTAGAAAAGCAAAAATATGATATTGTTAGCTCGGGTAGCTGATTGTAAAAAATCGTGTAAAGTAATGTTGTTTGATGTTACCATGGGACAGAATAACACTTTTATTACAGCGATGACTAGAGAAGAATTTAGTGCGACTTGTTTAAAAATAAATTATCAGAGACAGTTTTGTAAATACTTCAATAGCTTGACGAAAATTTTGCCAGTAGATGAGATTTTTTTCCAGAAACCAACAAAGAATAGTGCAACAAGTTATATATTTGTCAACGGTAGTAATCAACCAACATATACTTTTAAAAACTTGCAGCAATAACACAGTAATGATATGTAATGGCACAGTGAAGTCGGAAATTTTGGAATATGAACCAATTTTCATAAACTGTAACAAAATTTGTTTAGTAAACACAGACGGACAAAATTATTTACCACAGACAAATCAGACCAGGACAACAGAATCAATTTTGGTCCCATTTAGAGAACTGAACGTAACAACATCTATTAGAATAGACAAGAGCAATGAGACGAGACAGGCAGATGTTTTGAAAAAGTGTTTGACGGAAGAAAATCCTTTTAGAAAAATAGAGCAACTAATTGAATCGGCACCAAAAATAGAAAATAGAAAATATACAACCATGGTGGGAATATGAAATCCAATGGAAAAAATTGACAGTAGGAACGGCAATATTACTAGTTGTATTGTTGATTGGCAAGGGGATTATCTACTTCTATTGTTGTCGGAAAGGACAGGCGACTTTCTTAAATCACCAACTATAAACCCAAATCATAATTCCCTGTCACAACAGCCAAATGAAATAATGACCAAGGAAAGAGTATGGTTAAGAGTGATGAATAAGAAGTGAATACAAGTGAATAGCGATTGTATGTATAAGTGAATACGAAGGAAATATAGGTTGATAGGAAATTATGTTTTTCACAATTTTAAAAGAAAGAATTAAAGATAATCTTATTTAAAAAACGATAATTATATTAGAAAACCCTTTTTTACTATTATACTTAAAATTTAATACAATATATTTATATAATAACAATTAATATGTGGAAATATATATATATATATATATATTCTTTTTTTTTGCATAGTAAGTAAGTAAAGGAAAAAAATAATAATAGAATATGTACCAATATCGTTAATTTTTCATTAAAACCAGTTTATACTTATACCGATTTTAATAATTGTCATAAAAACTCATCTATATATATATATATATATATATATATATATATATATATATATATATATATATATATATATATATATATATACTTATGGTTGGTTTGAAACAGTTCTATAAGAACAGTAGGTATATCTTTTGGCACAGATGTGCAGTGAAAATTAAAACACAAATAAAGAATGAAACTTACACAGTAGCTATTGATATTTTGGCGATTGCCTTTTTCAAAATGAAGAGTAGATTTGACTTGCCTCTTCATTTTGAAAAAGGCAATCGCCGAAATATCAAAAACAATTGTGTAAGTTTCATTCATTATTTGTGTTTTAATTTTCACTGCACATCTGTGCCAAAAGATATACATATATATATATACAATTGGCAATTTGGTCTTTTATACCTGATGGGTGTATTGAAAAGTGCCCACAATAAATTTCGTGATTTGTGGGCGACAGATGGGACTGCTCCTCCAATTTATCGATCAGTCGTGTCCTTGCAAAGGTTTCAAATTTTACTGCGCGCTTTCAGATTCGATGACAAATCTAGACGAAAAGCGAGACGAAAGATAAATAATATGGCTCTCATACGAGGCGTTTACGAACATTTTGTTTTGAGATGTCAAAGCAGTTTTACTATGACTGAAGATGTTACCATTGACGAGATGTTGGAAGCATTCAGAGGAAGATGTAATTTTCGGGTCTACATGCCCAACAAACCTGCGCGTTATGGCATACGAAATTAAGAAACAAAAAATTAAACGGAAAGGAACTTCACAAACTAAGTTTTTTATGTGTCGGCTAATTTGCCTTTTTAAAATATAGAACTAACAATAAAGTAGGTGTTGGGAAATTTCGCGTTGTCACGAAATCTTAAAAACTGGAGCAGTGGAGTTGTGGGGATGTATTGCACTGGATGGAATTTTCATCTTCTAATATTGAGTCCTGGTGGCTCATAAGCTCTCAAGACATTACTGTGAGTCTTCTCGGACTGGTGCAATTTACTCTTATTCTCACCAAGCGTCATCTTTTGGAGGACCTTTATCCCGATGCGGTCGTTGAATGGAGCGCCATGTGTGATTGCATGACGACTCACTGGGAGATCCTGGTCTTGTACCACCACTGAATGCCTATGGTTGTCACCATTGAATGCCGAAATATAAAAAATTTAGTTTGTGAAGTTCCTTTCAGTTTCATTTTTTGTTTCTTAATTTTGTATCAGTGTATATATATATATATATTTAATCGTGTGGATCATTGCAGAAGATAACTCTCATCAGGATTGAAATAAAAATTCCGTTCTTGCGCCTAAAAATCAAGCGTTCCAAGTGAAAGGATGAATTAGTTGTCCAGCGGTTTTTGAGCACAATAAAACAATCAGATGTGAAAAAATTTGCTTAAAAAAAAATAATTAAAATGGGTAAATAAATACTATAAATGATTAGATTTATATTACCTATTCAGCAGTTTTTATTCTAAAGTTCATCAACGATTAAAAACTGAATGCACATTATGCTGAAATGTACCTTCTTGAATTTCATTAATATTTGCTAAAAATTCGATTGAAAAAAATGGCAAAAAAGCAAAAAACCAAAAAAAAAATTTGATCCAAGAATATTATTAAGAACGAGTATTTTTGTCATAAAATCGGTAGTCAACAGTTTCTTTGAACACAAAATGCTGAAATATAGCATGAATATAATAAGATGATTTACAAAAGTCGTTCATAAGATCATGCTGCATCACTATAACTTGCAGTTTTTATAGATTTTTTATAAGCACATATTAATGCAATTTAAGAACATTTGTCAGGATAATTTTCTACATACTACTTCCAATGTTCTACACAATCAACAACAATGTTCTGTTGTTTTGATCAATATTCTGCAAAAAAATATAAATTTGATTATTTTCAGCCTCTTTTTGACATTTTTAGTGTTATTTCCCAGTACGATTTCTCCAATTCATTGGGCTGTAAAAGGTTTCCCAACGAACTTCTCTTTTCTTTTGAAATGGTTGACTATTTGGCGTAGAAGGAATTTTTTAAATCTCAATCCTAAGGAGGTTTATCGTCTGGAATGACACACATAAAAGCGTTGCATTTCAGGAATCGTTCCACATCGTCTCAAACGGATTTACATGAAGACATTTTAGAATTTTTTTTAATTAAACATTTTTAGAGCCATTGCGAAAATTCTTTAAATACATTCACTTTAATTTTGGAATTAATAAAGGTTAATTTGTTCATTTGCTCTGGAAGAGGTTTCATTCGGCCTGGTAACTACCATTGTGGTTTCGCACAACCCCATGAGATCTGCTAGGAAATGAGAATCGGGCACTGAGTGACATCTATTGGTTGATTAGGTGAACTAATCAGAATACCTTCTAGTTTTTACTCTCGGCGATTGCAGTGCTGCCAACGGCTCGCAAATCAAGGTTTCCTGCGAAAGTCTATGTTCCCGAGTCGTTTGTACCTCTAATTCACGACTAGAGCTATATGATCCTCCTCAACGTTGCTCTCTCGGCTCTCTCACATTACAAGATCCCAGTTAACTGGTCTCTTGGTTATTAATTTTTGAAAGATTCTGGAGGGAACCCTCGCTATGCGAAGGAACCCTCAGAGTCTGCAAAGTATGATGGATAACTGTACCATAGCTGTTGTGAAACGTTTAGATGATCCTACTGATGATAAATCTGGATGAATGGTCACCTCTCACTAGGGCAAAGACCAAATGTGTTGACCTACCCCCACTCCTTGGTGCCTCCCCTGACGCCTCGGTCCGCACTCTTTCAACAGTTTGTAGCATGTTTTGTTGTTAACACGCGCGCCTACTTGTTTGAGGTACGGTTGCTTTCATTTTGATTTAATAGACTCAATCATTATACCAACAATTTACTTTCTGCTTGCTCTAATATTAACCTCTTCACAGAATCGACACATCTTTCAACCCAGGGAGAAGACAACCACAAGCATTGGTTAGTTGAAAGCATCGGGAAAATATATTTTTCAATCAGAATTAAAAAATCCTATCAGGGACAAAAACCAGAACATTCAAGAAGAAAGAGTGAGACAGAGGCTCAAAAAAAAAATTACTCATTTTAAGGGACAATGATTTCATGTAACCCATTGGCAACAAATTTTTCTATTGTTCGTTTGATTAATAAAGTTTATTGATACTATTTTAAGTGCATTATTTTAATAAATTGCCTACCAATTATATAGGGTGGCGGGGGATAAGTGACGAACAATTTTTTCTGTTAATCTTCATCAACGATGTAGTAAAATCCCGTTAACCGCATATTTTTATCTCAATCGGTACTCAAGATATGATTTTTTAAAGGTTTTTTTTTTCAGGAATATCGTGTTTTTTCATTTTAAACTCAAATTTCTCCACTTTGCCTCATTTAATTTTAACTGTTGATCTCATTTTCGGAATCAGCATTGCATTTTCTATAAGAATATTGTACTTGAGTTCTCAAAAACACCATCCAAAGACCTTCACATCAGCTCAAACATTGACGATTTTGAAAAAATAAAATTTCTGAAAATCCTTAAAACATTGGAATTGCTTGAAGATCTCTCCAACTACGTTATAATCGAGTTTTCACTTTAATTAACTAGTTTTACTCCATAACACACATACATTTAAGCGTAACAAACAAACTAAACAATTGAGAGTTTAAGTGTAAAACTCGATTATAACGGAGTTGGAGAGATCTAAAAATGTTACCATTCGATACAGCGTGAAAAATACATAGAAACCGACCCCATACTCGTAGGTTCATAGAGGGTCATTGTAGTGGATTTATATATGTTCTACTTGGTGTAGGTAGACCAAGTGGGACGTTGTGAAAAGTACCCGTATCTTGGTTATGCGGGTTGGTCCCTGTATTATTTCCGAAGGAAATGTGAGCGAAATTGTCAAGGACATTTTGCTGGGTGGTTGAACCTCGTGGTTCGTTCATTGGTATGCCGCGAGGGGCGCCAGGTTCGGTTCGAGCTGTTTGGAAATGCGTATTCGGGTGCTGAACCGTTGTGTAATATTCCGGTCTCAGATTTACATCTGTAGGAGGGACGGAATGTGTTTGATTGAAGTACTGGAAAGTACCTTTTGGTCCGTGCGGTGTATGCAGGATAGGAGTGTGTTTAACACTCGGATCGACGGTGCGATCGTGAGATGAATATTTAGTATATTCATGGGTAGAACCGTAAGAACTACCTTCCGAGAGATTCTGAAAAGAATCCTCGATCCCTTGCGTGTGCACGGGAGTAGCTAACAAACTTTTTGAGGGTTTATTAGGTAAAGCTGCGATCTCGTCGAGAGGTTCGAGCTTTGGGCGCGGAGCTGGCCCGGGTAGTTTGTCACTACGTTTTGAGTGAGAATCGAGTTTCGGATAAGGAGCTGGAGCAGGCCCGACGCCTGTCCCCTCGCCAAGTTCTTCTCCCTCGAACCCGAGGAAGTAAGAGGGGCTTCGCTCCATCGAGATATCCGAGTGAGTTTACTCGATAGAAAAATACCTTTCCGTTCGGATGAAGGATTTATGTAGAGGAGGGACTCGCTCGACAAAGCTCTCTCCCAGCTTGATGTCGGGGTCCTCTCCGAGCCTTGATAAAGGCTTCCTTGGACGGTAAATTGGAGCGTATGAGCTGTGCAATTTCCCGGCGTACCCCTCGGGCAATCAAGAGCCGAAGGCTGCGAGATTCGGGTGATACGGCTCAGGTCTCCCTGCGGACGCGACGTTTTAGACGAAGTCTTAAACGTGCCGGGTGGGACCCTTACTGGAGATCTACGTTGGGCAATGAGTAGTGCAATGACTAGACTCGTAGATGCCAAGAAGATCGAGAGAATCTGTGAGGAGAGGAAGATATGCCTTTCTGAGTCTTGAATGCGTGTAGAAACTTCGTCGAGAGGTGAGAAGAGTCATCAGCGAGAGCAGAAGGTGGAATGAATACGGAGGGCTCCGTGCGGGGTATTTATAGGGAGGTGGCCGCCTCCTGCCGCCCCCTGGTTGGTCCGCTTAATTTCATTAGTTCACCATATGTTTCCTTATTGGCTCGCATAGTGTTTTCTCAGAATCTGTGAATATGATAGCTGAGTTGGTTTGCCAGCCTTGCCCTTGCATTTCGTAGAGGTCGATTGATTATTTGCTTGGGCTGTTGTTTTCAAGACAACTTTTGTGAGTTGTCCTGACGAACCCTTCTCCTGCAGTGGGTGTTTGGCTTGTTGCTTATTTGTGAATATTTCGTTCGTGAGTGAATATTTCGCATATTCTCTCGGGCGAAATATGTTATTTTGCTGAGTTGTAACTCGACGTCTTTTATATGTAATTGTGTCGTGAGTACCTCTTTTTGGTAGCCCTGAAAAGGGCTGTTGACCTGATGTGGTGGAATTCACCACAGGCGCCCCCCCAAGACGTCGTGTTACTAACGACGACGTGCTCGGGGAAGAACTGGCAGGGAAACACGGAATTTTCCGTACGAGACCCTTGCCAGTTGGGGCGGAGGTTGCTGAGTAACCGGCCGTCCTCGCCTTGGAGGGGACCTCTGGCCCCGTCGGTTGCGACGGGCGTCGGGGCTTGGTCTCCCCGATCCGCACCTTGTCGACGGGTACCAGACCCGCGAGGGTTGGCCCTGCGGCCGCGGAGGGCTGGTTGCGGGGAGGGTAGGTCGGGGGTGGGCAGTTTGGCAGAGCGTGGTCACCCAACTCTCACCGAATCTGTTGGAGGGGACGCGCCCTCTGGCGGATTTTCGGAGATTTTCCTCCTGTTTGTCCGAAATTGTGCTTCGTGCCGTCGTTTCATTGTCATCCAGCGTATAAGCTGGTTTAATTTGCTGTTTGGGAACTTTTTTAAAATGTTCACCAATTTGCACTGTGACAGAAACTTTATCTCGTTTTATCACTTTGAAAGGCCCTGTGTATGGGCATTGCAATGTAGACAATTGAGTAGGCACTCTTATGTAGACGTATGAACATGTATCCAAGTTTTTGGGCATATTCACAGCGTATTTGGTGTTATTATGCTTTATATGGGTGGAGCGGAAAAATATTGGTTCAGAAATATTCGTTGATGTAACGAATATATCTCCTGGAAGGGGTACATCTATCCCGTAGACTTTTTGGAAAGCTGTTGTTTCCGTCGCTGGGTCCACCGCTGTACGCATTGCTAGTAGTACTTTAGGTAGTGCGTCGAGCCAATTTTCGTTTTGAGCTTTGATCGCTTCTTTCAGTGATCTGTTTCTACGCTCCACCATGCCGTTTGTCGAAGGTTTGTATGGTAGTGTGTGGGTATGTTTTACCCCTAGACGCTCCATTATTGATTGAAACAGAGCTGATTCGAATTGAGCTCCTTGGTCGCTGGTAATGTATTTGGGAACTCCTTTGGAAGATACCCAAATTTTAATAAATGCGTCAGTTATAGAGGATGTCTCAATATTAGTTAGGGGGACAGCCTCCACCCAACCTGTTGCTCTGTCGACCATCATGAGAAGGTATTGTTTTAGTCCTATTGCCAATGGTAATGGCCCGGTTATGTCTATGTGGACATGAGAGAATTTCGTGGCCGTTTCGAATTCTGTGTACGGTAGTTTAACAGAGCGAGTGATTTTGGCTCGTTGGCAAGTTTCACATGCTCTTACCCAGTTTGAGACGTCTGTGCGTAGTCCGTGCCAGAAATACCTCTGTTTCACCTTGTATACTGTAGAGTGTATACCTGGGTGACCCAAATTGTGTATTTGGCTGATTATATCGTGTCTCATGTCTTTCGGTATGTAAGGCCTGGGGTGTCCTAAATCTAGGTTACACCATAGCTCTCCTTGTGGAAACTCAACTTTTGAAAGTTTCCGTGTGTCCTCTGACGTGGGAGGAGATTTCTCTTGTGCTTCTAGTACGTGGAGTAAAAGGTTGCACTCGACTGCGGCCGTTATTTTCGAAATTTCGGCTTCTGCCGGACCTTCGTCTGTCTGAGTTGAAATTGACTTGGTTTGAATTTCAACCGGGTCGAACGGTCTGGAGAGCGCATCTGCCACGACGTTTTGTTCTCCGGGTATGTGTCGAATATCACTTGTCATCTGTGATATGTATGTTAACCACCTTAGTCTCATTTTAGAAAAATGAGCATTTTTCTTCAACATTGTGCCTAGCAGTGGCTTATGGTCTGAGCATAGGTGGAAAGAGCGTCCGTCCAAGTCGTTATGCCAGTGTATGCAAGCTTGATACGCGGCGAACATCTCTTTGTCGAAGGAGGCTTTATTCTTCCATTGTTCAGGAATTTCTTTGCTAAAGAAACCCAATGGTTGGTATGTCTTGGAGCCATCCTTGTTAGTTATTTCTTGCTCCAGAGCTGCTCCGATGTGAGTGTCGGACGCATCGCACACTATCCTCCATTCCGCTGTAGGGTGAGGATGGGCTATGTTATGCAATGTAGCTTTGATCATTGCTTGTTTTAAGCTATTGAAAGCTTCTTCCCTTGCTGGTGTCCATTCAATCGGAGTTTTGTCATTTTTCTTGTTTGATTGAATGGCGTCGTATAGGGGCTGAGCCATGTGTGCGAATTTACTGGAGCAAGCTCGGTAGAAACCACACATTCCCAAAAATCTGTGTAGGCTTCGTACGTCTATTGGTCGTGGGAACTGTTCAATGGCTTCTATTTTGTCTCTTTTAGGGGTTATCCCGTGTTTTGAGATAGTAAAACCCAGGAAATCTACGGTGGGTTGAGCAAAAATGCATTTTTCGAACCCTACTCGGAGCCCGTGTTCTCCTAATTTGTCAAAAATTTTTTTGAGGTGTTCCAAATGTTCCTTGTAGGTTTTGGAAGCAACCAAAATGTCATCCAGGTAGACAAACGCGAATTCGAATTTTCGCATTACGTTGTCCATGTAGCGTTGCCAAGTCTGGGCAGCGCCGGCTAACCCCATGCTCATTTTTTTGAATTCGTACAGGCCAAAAGGGGTGATAATGGCTGTTTTATGAGCGTCATCGGGGTGCATCGGGATGTGGTAGTATGCCGATTTTAAATCTATAGTCGAGTAGATTTGTGTATTGTGCAAATTGACTTGGAAAGAGCGTATGTGAGGTGGAGGATAGGCGTCTTTCTTCATCTTAGCGTTCAAGAAACGATAATCGCCTGTGATCCTCCACGTCCCGTCTTTTTTCGGCACGCAGTGTAGGGGTGATGCCCATTCGGAATCAGATGGGGCAATTATGCCGTCTGCGAGCATTTTATCGAAAGTGCTCTTTACTTGGGATCTTTTTTCACCCGCCATAGGCCTTGCTCGGAAGTGTACAGGTGAGCCTTCGGTAGTTATACGGTGGTAAACCCCATTTTCCTTCCACTTTCCCTGGAGCTTGTCCATTTGCCGTTTATAAATTTCGATTATTGAGTTTATGTTCTTGTCCTCAATAATTTGGGTGCTCTCTGAGCTTGAGCTGTGGTCCCAGTGAGGAACAGCCGCTTCGATTTGTTCGTCAGAGAATTTCTCTTGAATGACAGCTGCTATTGTTTGGTCGGCATAGCTCTTCATTTTTTGTCTATAAATGTATTTATGTTTGACCCTGATCCCGATGTCCCAGGACTCAAGGAAGGGAATACCTAGGATGGCTAGGTCGACTTTTGTGATCATGAAATCGGTGGTCATGTCACCGAGACCGATGTTGATCGTTGTGTTGGCTCGTCCCAATGTTTCTATTGGGGCGCCGTTTGCAGCTGTGAGTTTGACATTGGTTTTGAGAACCTTCAAACCCAGCTTTTTAGTGATATTTTGGGGCAGAATGTTCACTTCTGCTCCCGTGTCAATGAGGAATTCGGTGCCGTGAAGTTGACACTTGAAAAAGAGCCGTTTAAAATCTTTGGTCTGCCGGCGTATAGGCTCTCCTACACTGGCAGTTACTCGTTTTCCGAGCACTCGTTTTCTGAAGTGGGAACGGTACTTTCGGGTACCGGTTCCGGTGTAGTTTCCTTCGAAACTATTTTATGTTTTGGCTGGCTAATAGCTGCAGCCTTTTTGTTTGACTTCGAGACGGTTGGTTTCCAACCACAGTGCTGCGGATCCGCACACTTACGTGTCTCTGTGCCGAAACGAGTGTGGTTTCGGCAGATGTAGACGTTAGGTTTGTGAGGTTTATACTCAGTTTTTTGTGTAACAGACTTCTTAGGGCTTGAAGTGCTTGTTTTGTTGGTTGACTCGACTCCCCTAATGTTAAGGGAAGGAGTTTCTGATTTATACGCGTGTAGCGTGTCGGCCAGGTCAAGCCGGGCGCTCGTGCTTGCTTGTGCTGCGACGAGACCCCGTGCGTCGTTTGGCAGAGTTTCGATCCACTTTTGTGTGATCAATGCCTCCGAAAAGTACCCAACTGCTTTAGCATACATTTCATGGTACTTAGTGCTGGGTTTTTTGGCGAGAGATGATGGATCCTCTAGTGCGAGGAGTCTGTCTTGCATAGACAACCCATATTCTCGAGTTAGGCGTTTCTTAGCCTCGTCGTAAGGTGCGTGGGGTGCCGTGAGATACGCTGAGTCAATAGCTTCTCTCATTTCCTCAGGTACCCACTTGTAAATGGCGGAGAAACACTCGTTTTGTGTTCTCAAATGCTTGCGAATGCAGTACTGATCGAACTCGGCGAGAGCTCGATCAATATTTTTCTTCTGAAAAATAGGTTTTTGATAGTCACCTATTTCCTCCAAAAGTGCTCTAAAGCCACTTTGTGGAGAGGGTTGAAGTGTGAGGTGTGGGGCGTAGAGGCCCGGCGGGGGTCGCACGCCCGCAGTGGTTCCCTGAAATCCACTAGCTTCATAAGAGGGAACGTATTGCTCCGTGTTTAGCCTGTTCAAAGGCGGGGTCACCATTTGTAGTGGATTTATATATGTTCTACTTGGTGTAGGTAGACCAAGTGGGACGTTGTGAAAAGTACCCGTATCTTGGTTATGCGGGTTGGTCCCTGTATTATTTCCGAAGGAAATGTGAGCGAAATTGTCAAGGACATTTTGCTGGGTGGTTGAACCTCGTGGTTCGTTCATTGGTAGGCCGCGAGGGGCGCCAGGTTCGGTTCGAGCTGTTTGGAAATGCGTATTCGGGTGCTGAACCGTTGTGTAATATTCTGGTCTCAGATTTACATCTGTAGGAGGGACGGAATGTGTTTGATTGAAGTACTGGAAAGTACCTTTTGGTCCGTGCGGTGTATGCAGGATAGGAGTGTGTTTAACACTCGGATCGACGGTGCGATCGTGAGATGAATATTTAGTATATTCATGGGTAGAACCGTAAGAACTACCTTCCGAGAGATTCTGAAAAGAATCCTCGATCCCTTGCGTGTGCACGGGAGTAGCTAACAAACTTTTTGAGGGTTTATTAGGTAAAGCTGCGATCTCGTCGAGAGGTTCGAGCTTTGGGCGCGGAGCTGGCCCGGGTAGTTTGTCACTACGTTTTGAGTGAGAATCGAGTTTCGGATAAGGAGCTGGAGCAGGCCCGACGCCTGTCCCCTCGCCAAGTTCTTCTCCCTCAAACCCGAGGAAGTAAGAGGGGCTTCGCTCCATCGAGGTATCCGAGTGAGTTTACTCGATAGAAAAATACCTTTCCGTTCGGATGAAGGATTTATGTAGAGGAGGGACTCGCTCGACAAAGCTCTCTCCCAGCTTGATGTCGGGGTCCTCTCCGAGCCTTGATAAAGGCTTCCTTGGACGGTAAATTGGAGCGTATGAGCTGTGCAATTTCCCGGCGTACCCCTCGGGCAATCAAGAGCCGAAGGCTGCGAGATTCGGGTGATACGGCTCAGGTCTCCCTGCGGACGCGACGTTTTAGACGAAGTCTTAAACGTGCCGGGTGGGACCCTTACTGGAGATCTACGTTGGGCAATGAGTAGTGCAATGACTAGACTCGTAGATGCCAAGAAGATCGAGAGAATCTGTGAGGAGAGGAAGATATGCCTTTCTGAGTCTTGAATGCGTGTAGAAACTTCGTCAAGAGATGAGAAGAGACATCAGCGAGAGCAGAAGGTGGAATGAATACGGAGGGCTCCGTGCGGGGTATTTATAGGGAGGTGGCCGCCTCCTGCCGCCCCTTGGATGGTCCGCTTAATTTCATTAGTTCACCATGTGTTTCCTTATTGGCTCGCATAGTGTTTTCTCAGAATCTGTGAATATGATAGCTGAGTTGGTTTGCCAGCCTTGCCCTTGCATTTCGTAGAGGTCGATTGATTATTTGCTTGGGCTGTTGTTTTCAAGACAACTTTTGTGAGTTGTCCTGACGAACCCTTCTCCTGCAGTGGGTGTTTGGCTTGTTGCTTATTTGTGAATATTTCGTTCGTGAGTGAATATTTCGCATATTCTCTCGGGCGAAATATGTTATTTTGCTGAGTTGTAACTCGACGTCTTTTATATGTAATTGTGTCGTGAGTACCTCTTTTTGGTAGCCCTGAAAAGGGCTGTTGACCTGATGTGGTGGAATTCACCACAGTCATCTTTTACGAAAACCAACAATTTCATTGAAAACCCGACATTATTTAACATTAAAACATAATTTTCTCCCCTCAATAAAAAAGTAAAATTGATTATACCGTTGGAAAGAGTATTAGATGATACAGTTTTCATGAGATTTGCCAGTTTTCAAGATTTTTTTTGGAAGAGTAGTAAAGTTTCAACGATTTTCAGAAATTTTATTTTTTCAAAATCGTCAATATTTGAGCTGATGTGGAGGTCTTCCGATGGTACTTTTTAGAATTCAAGTTCGTTATTATTATAGAAAATTCAATGCTGATTCCAAAAATGAGGTCAAAAGTTAAAATTAAATGAGGCAAAGTGGAGAAACTCGAGTTTTAAAAGGAAAAACACGGTTTTCTTGAAATAAAACCTTTAAAAATCATATCTCGAGTACGGATTGAGATAGAAATATGCGGTTGCCGGCATTTTACTACATTTTTGATGCAGACTAACACAAAAAATTTTTCGTCATTTATCCCCTGCCACCCTGTAGGTACCTACATTCCGAGGGAGCTCATACACCTATTTGGAATGATAATAAATCATCTGTACATGATTAAAAGGAGATGCGCTATGAGGATACAAGTAGGTTATTTGGCCGTGAGCAGTGGAAGGCCCTTGACAGGGCGGGGAAAGGCACCTGAGGGTTGGGGGGGAAGCGCATACGCCCGCTCACCTTCCAGCACTGGGGAAGACCGCTCTAGTTGTTTCTATACTCACTGATGGTCACCACCATGGATAAATATTTTACGTCGATCCCACTCTTCAACGATCTATACCACAATCACCGTCTTACAGCAATTGGTACTGTGAATAAATGAAAGAAGGAAATCCCAGTTTGCTTTTCCAAGCCAGCCAAAGAAGACCTGTACGATCTACTGAGTTTGCGTATGGACGTGATTCAAATAAATGCACACTTCTTTCTCACAAGCCTAAAAAGAATAAGGTGGTTCTGATGTTATCTACTCAACACGATCGCGGTGACATTGATGCAACCTCAAATAAACCAGAGATGATAATATACTATAATAACACCAAGGGAAGAGTGGACGTTGTTGATCGGCTCAAGTCAGAGTACGCTGTCGGGAGGATAAGCAACCGTTGGCCGATGACGATTTTTTATTCGCTGCTGAATATTGGCGCAATCAACTCAAATATTATACTTGCCTGGAACACTCAAGTCAGCAGGTCACGTAGAGATTATTTGAAGGAGTTGGCCTTCGAATTATGTAGGCCTCACATGAAAAACGGATTGTACACGTGCGGGAACAAGAAATTACAAACTCCCCAATTTTTGGAGCTACCTTTGCGGCCGACTGAAGACAGGGAAAATGCCTCAGGACGGGTGAAATACGATTTCTGTCCAAGAAAGAAAAATGGTTTTGCTGCAATTCAGTGTAGGAACTGTAGTAAACATTTATGTGGAGAACACACTCAACCTATGTGTTACGAATGCATGGAGGGTTGAACTGTTTATTTAATTAGTTATTTATTTTTTCTCCCGTACTGGGCGATGTAAATATCCAGCACATAATTTTAATAAAAATTTGTTAATTTAGCACGTAATTTTAATGAAAATTTGTAAATATTGAGCGCCTAAATATCCATAAAAAACATTTTTTATCTACCAAACCCCTCTCCCCCCCCCCTCCTAACATTTGTTGGTACACTATCTGAGAGTTTTCACTAAAAGTCTCAAGTCTGTAGGACAATTATTAAGGAAGTTACAATAAAATGTTTGCAAAAAAACGTGCGGTGAGCGCGTAGCTCACCCAACACCACAGGCCTCCGTTTGAGGGGACACCTCTCGCGGGCTAGCCACAAGCCTCAACCGATTTTCGAGATACTTTCTTTGTGCGGTTTCGATTTTAGTTAGTTGGGCAACGATTCCTGAAAATTTAGAATTTCTTGATGGAGCAAGGGAAATGAAGAGAGTAAAGCCGAAAAAACATGGTTTTTTGTCAAATTTTGTTCTCACCCGATTTTCGTGGTTCTTATCTTGTTCAATCCCAATTTTTAGTCTAGTTCTGCAACAAACCTCGAGAATTTCGGATTTGCTGTTTTGATGGGTGGAGAGGGGTAATTACCGATTCTTTCACGCACTGCCCAAGCTACAAATCTCGATTCTTATTTTTGGTTCGATTCAGAATTTGATACAGTTTTGGAATGAATGTCAGGCGTTTCAAATTTCATCATGGGAGGGGGAGAATGGAGGGGGCAGTATTGATAAATCATGAAGTTTTAACGATTCTCGTTCGATTTTCTTGATTCTATTTTGTCCAACTATGAATTCGGTCAAGTTTTGGAACGTACATGAGGGTTTTCAAATTTTTATTTTATCGCAATAGCGATAAATCGTGATATTTTTACAATATTAATCTGATTTCCGTGATAAATATTATTTGTACGATCCAGAATTTAGTCCAGTTATCCAACCTTGGATGTTTCAAATTTACTGTCGGTTGAGGGGAGAAAATGGCGGGGAGGGGGGATTACGAGAAATCATGATTTTTTTCTCTTATTTTAATTTTCACCAAAAATAAATCCATTCATAGGGACGTCCCTGAAAGACATGCATAATTTTCTTTTTTTCAATAATTAAAGAATTTGGTCTAGTTAAGACATATGTAAGAGTTTCAAATTTCATTATGGTGGCCGGAGATGATGGGGGGGAGGGGGATTGTTATAAATCGTGATGTTTACATAGTTCTCATCTGATTTTGCTTCCGAGTCTACATAAGGTAGAGGAAGCATTGTTTTCACTTTCACCCTACCCCAGCAACCCAACACAGCACACACACACACACACACACATTTTGTGTTTTCACACAAAATGTGTGTGTGCTGTGTTGGTTGCTGGGGTAGGGTAACTGTTGGTGTTTTTATCTTTTCGGAGCTCCTTCATATCCCTACCCAAGTCAAGGTCATACGTCCGTGTCGTCCAACCCGGGCACCCTCTGCACTGGAGGGTGGCAGAATGACCCAATGGTGTTTAGAGGGGGAGACTCGTGTCAACAACCCTCTTCTACGTCTCCCCCGTTATGGAAGAAACAATAAATTAGCCTCATAACCCCGACCCGCCCATTGGCACGCGGGGTTCTAGGAGAGGCGCTCCGGGGCGCCCCAGGCAAGGGCGTCGGCCATCCTCTCCCTCATCTTCTTCATAATCATCCTATCCCTCCTCCTCTTCCACAGCAGTAATTAATGCCCACCAATGTGCCCATTGTGGAAGAGCCTTTAACTCCAAGCGTGGCCTTAGGGCCCACGTCTAGCAGAAGCATCCTGTAGAGGCCAACGCAGCAATTAGTATAGAGCGAGACCATCCCAGGTATGCTTCTGAGGATTTGTGGTGAATGGCAGTAGAGGAGGCAGAGGTTGTGCGCAGTGGGGTACGTCGAATCCATGTTTATTTGCAGCAGCGTTTTCCCATGCGCACGCTTTCTGCCATTCAATCTTTTTGCCTGAGGCCCCACTACAAGCAGCTTGTCCAGGATGCGATCCTGGCAAATAGCAGTGGGGCCTCTCCCACATCTCTGGCAGATCTGGGACAACAGCCCGCCATTCAGCAATCCTCCCCCGTGACCTCCGGTCTTCTTGCAGACTTGAAGACTGAAGTATTGAGGCTCGGGGAGCAGGTAGCCAACATTGTTAGTTATGAGAGTGCCTGCCTGCAGGATCTGGCGAGGGGGGCTGTTGAGGGGCCCAACGGCTTGCTGTTGCTACTATCTGGAAGACCCCGGAAAGCGTTGACCCGTGCCCGGACAATTTTCATCCCAAAGAACTGGAGGCTACCATCCAATTTCTATTTCGTCGGTGGTCTTCTAACACTTCCAAAAGGTTCTGGCATCTCGCCTCCAAGAGGCTGGTGTCATGGGTGATGTCCAGAGAGCATTTCAGCCGATGGATGGCACAGCGGAGAATCTAACAGTTCTCCAAACTGTCATAGCCCAGTCAAATTAGACCAAAATAAGGCAAATAGGGGAAATAATTCATAGTAGAGAAATTTCTTCACCATACTCTTCCTTCACACGAAGTAAATCATATCTCAAAAGTCAACTAGTAGGGGGGGTGAGCTCGACGCGCGGGGGGAGGGTGTTTTTCTCCTTTTTCTCGACTTTTTTTACGGTTTTTTGCCTATAACTCGAAAAGTAAGCGTTTTAGCGACTTGTTTACTACCACCAGAATTAAAGTGCATAAAATATCCTACAATTTGCACTCCTGACTTCATTCTCTACGATTAGGCGTTCTGCTGGTAGAGCGCATTGAAAAGTAGGTATAATTTCAAAAAATCAGCAAAAAGGCCTTTATTCTCTTTCTACGCAGAAATCATTCGTATGAAGCTTCTGGGTGACTTAGAATACATTATGACTTGTTTTCCGAACGTCAGTGATGCTCGGACAGTGGCTTGAGCAGGTTTCATGTGTCTTTTTTTTCTGTTCTTCGCTTACATCCTGGAAACTGTGATAACCATAACATATTTTCAGCACCCTTACCAACTCACTGTGAATTATCTGTGAATATATATGTATATAAAACACAGTGGCCCTAAAAAAGAAAAGAAAAAAAGGAACTAAAGAAAATGAGCTGTGTTTCACCACAAAATGTTTAATGTGCAGGTACAGTATAACCCATGTTAAAGTAATATTCACAAAAGGAGTGGGAGTGGGAAGGGGTCATCAATCTGCACAGGTGTCTGCTCTTCATCCATTGAGAATCACCATCCACAGTCAAACAGAAAATTCATAATCGGATTACAGTGAGGTGGATATAATCTTATATTGATAGTAGTAGTAAAGTAGACAACCTTTCCAGGTTGGGGCTTTTCGTCCGACCGCCTCGGGTGTCGCGGACGTCATCAGTTGTCCTCCAAATGGAGGATCAGATTCGTTCTGATGATTTCGCTTAAAGTTACTCATTGCCTCGCCCCCTTGAGTGGAGAGGGGTTCGCCTTACAGAAGCGCGAAAATTACTTGGACGTCAGACCCTTACCTAGGCGGTCACCCATCCAAGTACTCACCACGCTCGACGTTGCTTAACTTCGCTAATCGCATGAGAAACGGTTCATTGCAACGCCTAACCCGTACGGCTCTTATATTGATAAATAGATGAAGTTCATGCAGATGATTAGGATGAAACTTACATAGCGATAGCATATGTTTTGAGTGGGTAGTCTTATGGTTCCATGTCTGTTTCATCATCTTCTGTAGATGAACCGTCTTCAGCAAGTGGTGGGTTGTTTGTGCAGGAACCTAAACAGTTGGAGCAGAGTGTTGAGCAGTGGATGCCAGCTCTGTGGCATCCACATCGACCACTACCGCTGCTTTTGGTGCAGCTGCAAAATATATTCTGCAGAATTTCAGGTGTTGCTGGTGGATCCAAAGTTGGGATTGGTGTCAGGAAGCCATCGTCTTCCCTACTCAAGCCCCAATTCACGGGCATCCACTGCTCAACACTCTGCTCCAACTGTTCAGGTTCCTGCACAAACAACCCAACACTTGCTGACGACGGTTCATCTACAGAAGATGATGAAACAGACATGGAACCATAAGACTACCCACTCAAAACATATGCTATCGCTATGTAAGTTTCATCCTAATCATCTGCATGAACTTCATCTATTTATCAATATAAGAGCCGTACGGGTTAGGCGTTGCAATGAACCGTTTCTCTTGCGATTAGCGAAGTTGAGCAATGTCGAGGGTGGTGAGTACTTGGATGGGTGACCGCCCAGGTAAGGATCTGACGTCCAAGTAATTTTTGCGCTTCTGTACGGCGAACCCCTCTCCACTCAAGGGGGCGAGGCAATAAGTAACTTTAAGCGAAATCATCAGAACGAATCTGATCCTCCATTTGGAGGACAGCTGATGACGTCCGCGATGGCCGAGGCAGTCGGACGAAAAGCCCCAACCTGGAACGGTTGTCTACTTTACTGCTACTATCAATATAAGATTATATCCACCTCACTGTAATCTGATTTTGAATTTTCAGTTTGACTGTGGATGGTGATTCTCAATGGATGAAGAGCAGACACCTGTGAAGATTGATGACCCCTTCCCCCTCCCACTCCTTTTGTGAATATTACTTTAACATGGGTTATACTGTACCTGCACATTGAACATTTTTTGGTGAAACACAGCTCATTTTCTTTAGTTCCTTTTTTTCTTTTCTTTTTTAGAGCCACTGTGTTTTACATACATATATATTCACTGATAATTCACAGTGAGTTGGTAAGGGTGGTGAAAATACGTTATGGTTATCACAGTTTCCAGGATGTAAGCGAAGAACAGAAAAAAAGACATACATGAAACCTGCTCAAGCCACTGTCCGAGCATTATTGACTTTCGGAAAACAAGTCATGATGTATTCTAAGTCACCCAGAAGCTTCATACGAATGATTTCTGCGTAAAAAGAGCATAAAGGCCTTTTTGCTTATTTTTTGAAATTATACCTACTTTTCAACGTGCTCTAGCGGCGGAACGCCTAATCGTAGAGAATGAAGTCAGGAGGGCAAATTGTAGGAAATTTTATGCACTTTAATTCTGGTAATAGTAAACAAGTCGCTAGAACGCTTACTTTTCGAGTTATAGGCAAAAAACCGAAAAAAAGTCGAAAAAAAGGAGAAAAACTCCCCCCCGACGATTGCCACCACTGCCCATAATTGACCAAATTTTCGAGTTTGGCTGCGTCTCCTAAAATTTCCTTTGCAATCTCGTCACATGGCTTTGTCCCCTCAGTTTTATTCATTACTTTTCTTTGAAAATTCGCTCTATTAGTCAAGCTGCATGACAGTATTTTTTGGGATCTGGAAGACTAGATTTGAGAGCGATTTCGCCACCATATATACTTTAGGATAAGTACCTCTAAGGTGAAAAAACATCTCGGGAATATTTTATTTAGGTATACTGTGATTTCAGGAGAGCATACGAACTGGGCTTCCCCAAATTGCTGAGAATCCATTTCAAACGTACCTAAATCTAATAATTCACCAAATCAACCTGCTTCCATTCATAAAAAATACCCTGTGGTCAAAGGTGCATAAATTCCCTCTAAAATACAAGTTTCATGTGCAAAGCACGCGAAATGAGTTACATAGGTATCTATTGTTGGTTCGAGTATGATGAGGCTCTTGAACAGAATTTTGTTTTTAACTTTCTAAAGTGTTAATTTGAATTTAGAGTGTTAGTTTAGTGTTTAGGTGAATTTACTGAGTATATGTACATAGAAGAAGAGAGTTCCTGAGTTTTACAATTACCGTATTTTTGTTGTTCCACTCCGCAGTGGACCCTATAGGGTGCGGTACCTACTGTAATTTTTTTTAAATTCATTAAAATTTGGAAAAACCTCCAGATTTACTTTATTTAAGCCATTCCTACAGAAAATGTTGATGAACACTAAATTTTTTATTTTCAAGGGGGTACCTACAGGAACTGAAGGGCTTCTGTATTGGTCTCTGAGTTATAGTGCACAGCTCATGGGAACGTCTCATTCCTTCTTGCTCCGTCTCAAGGGTTCGCATACGTATTTTATTCAATGTACTTGAATTCTTTTTCGTTCAAAATAGTTTATATTTCATGTAGTTGTTTTTGTTTTATTAGTTTCTTTGTTTCATTTTTGGAGCTTATTCATAAATATTATATAGGTACCTAATATTCATGTTAAATTTGCAGTTGTAATATTCAACATCTTTATGAATGTTGTTTGTTTTGAATTATAGGAATTGTTTTTTGCGATATAGATGAGTTTATGATGAGCAACTCAATTTCAAGTGTGAAGTAAGTTGTCGATAAGTTTGGCTTTTGTGTACAATTATTGTAACAGAATACCATACCTATACATAAATAGTTTTGTATCGATTTCTCCATGTAATGAACACTTTGGTCCAAATACAACATATATCTATCAATCTTATTTGAATACTTTATCGTTCAAAATACTTTATACTTCATTTTGGAACTTGAAAGGAATTGGACACTGAACAGAAAGTTGAAATCAATCTGTTATTTACCAGTCACATGCCGAAAGTTATCCACAAAACTATTCTACCTCTTGGGGAGAATGAGTATTTCTGAGCAAGATAAAGTATTTCCATTGAACTTGAACTGAATCTACGTTGAGTACACATCATATTATGATATTTCAATTTTTTGAAAAGCTGAGAGTCGAAATATAATGCTCCATCACTGTATAATGTAATGGGTATGCCATACCTAGCAAAGATTCCATTGACCCTCTCAATTACGGTCGTACTACATAAATCAGGGAGAGTTACCAATTCACAATAGTTAGTGAGCACATCCACTAAGACAAGATAATTATTTTTATTTAATTGAAAAACATCAGCGGCTACTTCCATCCACAGGAAAGGCGGAAGTTCACGAGACTGCATCACCATATTTATCTGAAATTTTTGACACGTCTTACATGAATTGACGAATTTCTTTATATCCTGACCGATTCCAATCCAGAATAGAGTATCTTCAGCTCAGCTTGTCATTTTATTTATTCCCAGATGTCTAGTGTTCAATTTGACCAACATATCATGCATGTTTTAGATCTTTAGATACTAACACCCTATTTCCTCTAAAATTACATCCCTAACAACCACCAACTCACTCCTTGTCATAGTATGGCCTGCGGTCCTCAATATATCTGTATTGATTGGGCCAGCCTTCAGTTATATATTTTTTTAGTTTTAAAAGTTTCAGATCATTTTTTGTATGTTCCATGAATAATTTCCAATGAGATTTAATCATCAGCAAATCGTCAATCAAAACAGAAATAAATAGGTCACTTGGATCTACATCAAAATCACGCATTGTGTCACAGTTTTCTTCAGAGAAATCTCGTGACAATCAGTCAGCCAGATACATTAACTTCCCAGGTGTATTAAGCAAGTTTCAAATTACAGGGTAGCAAACGTAACAGCATAGACTGCAGGCGAGCTGGATCTTTGTGGAGAGGCTTATCAGCAAGACTACCTAATCAATGGCTTATGATCCGTCGCTACTATCACAAAATCATTACCCAAAATATACTGCTTAAAATGCTCCGCTCCAAAATATACTGCCAGCAGCTCTTTTTCAATTTGTGACCACTGGGTTTGAGCATCAGTGAGGGCCCTTGAAACAAAACCTATTGAACGCTCCTCCAGCACTAAACAGGCTCCGAAACCATAAGAGCTAGCATCTATAGATAAGGTAAGTAAGTGCCTTGGAAGGATTAAAATAGCCAAGGACAGGCGCTTTGGTAACTGCCTGCTTCAAAACAGCTAGAGCTCTGTCATGACACTCATTCCAACAAAACACAGTATCATCATTCAAGAGCTCTTTTGGGTCAGAGAGGAATATTCAGGAATAAACTTAAAGAGATAACTGAACATCCCAACAGCCGTTGCAAGGATTTTTTTATCATTGGGAGCTTTCAAACCTGTAATAGCTCCGACCTTCTCTTCAGCAATGGACACCCCTTTCTCAGAGAAGTGGTGCCCTAAAAATTCAATTTCATTAACAAAAACCACACAACACACTTTTTTTTTTTTTTTTTACTAAACTCCCCTCAAAGGCGGAGGGGGCACACCATTAAATTGAAAAATAGACGAATAAATCAATAAAAAGTGGGGGGGACGCCCAGGTTTACTCGACGCCAGCTATAGGGATAAGGGATGTTGCAGGATGAGGAGGAAGAATGGGATGAAAGGAAGTGCCCCTATAAAATGATCACCAGTTAAAGTAAGGACCCCTCAGGACGCGGGTGTTGATACCACGGAGCACTCCAGCTGAGATGCCCAACTCGAGTAACTCCCTGGCCCTTTTCCCACACCACACCCCGCGCCATGACACGGTTGCAGCCATGACCTTGATATTATTGGTCGCCACTCCTTTTAGCTCGAAAATTGCTTGCCGCATGTCATTTCTATCATACTTATTTATTTTAGCCCGCCAGGTCTACTCCATGTCCACGCTGCCACTGACCACCTGGACATCCAGGATTATGGCAGTCCCATCTGGCTTGACGGCAACGATATCCGGCTTCTTGCCCTGGTCACTCGGCATGTGATATAGTCTCCCTCTCAACAGCCCAACTGCTGGATGACAAAGCGCCTGCTATCTGCTTGGCAACCGCATCTTGACGGAGAATGCAGCCACCGTGAGCACGAGGACACTGCTGCACCTCATGATATAGATTCTCATTTTTACCCCAACAGGCACAGTAAAGGGTGTCTACTGTCCCACGACTACTCCGTGAACACCTCACCGAGGTGGCTAGTGTGGTAGTGGCATGAAAATGTCGGTAGCCACGGGCCCCAATGCCCTCTGAAGCCCATTCCACCCGCTGGGAAGAAATGGGGGATTCAGAGCACTGTCGGAGTTCTTTGACATCTACTGACTCACGTAGTGCAGCAGCGACCTCAGCAAATGAGCTGGGTTTTGGAGAAGTTGGTGTTGCTCGGTCACACCACAACAACTGCTGCCTGGCAAAGTCCAGGTCAGCAGCAGTGAGGGCAACCTCCCATCTTGAGCCCCTAAGGGTGAGCAGGCGCTGGTGGCGTAAAGATGGGATGCTGGCTGAGAGAGAGAGAGACAATATTGAGCCCACCGGCCTTGACCGGTGCGTGGATATAAGCACTTGGCACACCAGGTGGAACGCCTCGCCAAGAGCCCACAGCAGAGCGAACTTCACGATCTAACTCAAGCAGCCTCCCCGCAGTAAGCCTGCCAAAGACAGTAAGTACATAAGTAGTTTTGGAAGTAAGTATGTGTGAAGGAGGCGCAGCTTCTCCTGTGGCTTCAATGGAGCCTTGGTGACACGAGCTAATGCTCCACCAAGGTCCACACGGCATTAGGCAGGATTACATCATCAGCAAAAGCCAGTGCACCTACTCGCACCCCAGGGGCGAGATCAAACCCTATTTTAGCTGGCAGCTTACCCAAGGCCGTGTCCACGACCAGGTTGAAGAGGTACGGCAACAGAGGACAACATGCCAATGACAACATCCCCCCGACATCTCACCTCGTGGACCCCCACGCCTTTGTGGTACAGGCAACCAACATATTCAATCAAATGGGTAGGTGCCCCGACACCACAAAGACAATCGGTCAGGGCAAAATGGCTTACGGTTTCAAAGGCCTTGGTGACCTCCAGAGTGGCAAGATGGAGTTGCCATTTCTTAATACGGGCCAGAGAAATGACAGTTTGGAGAACTGTAAGGTTCTCCTCTGTGCCATCTTCTGGCCGAAATGCTCTCGGGACGTCACCTATGACACCAGCAGCTTGGAGGCGAGATGCCAGAATCTTTCGGACCACTTCTGTGTAACGTTTTTTTCCCACTTGCTCAGACTTGAACTGACTCTCACCTAACTGCCTACCCTTTTTCTATTCCTGTTGTCTTCACTCTCCACGGCCTTCCCAGAAGGTGAAAATAACATCTCTCCTTCCTCGTTTTGCTATCTCAGTGTACCACTGCCTTCCCAGAAGGTGATAAGAAAGAAAAAACAATCTCTCACTCCTTTTTTTTCAATAAATCACATGCCAGTAAATTAAGAACAAAAGAACTAAAATCATCTTACAGCCCAATGTAAGATGTTTTGTAATTCACAGCTTACCTTCACCTTTGTCAAGGGAGTTCATCATTTGGGGAACTTGATTGGTGAACTCTTAAAGGGAAATTATAGTTGCAGTGAGAGAAAATTTGCCATTGTGACCTGATCGTAACAGTAGGCCAAACACGAATGAGTGATACTGTTCATATAGGACCAATTGTGGGGGTTCAGTATAAACAAACCTCACCTTTAGAACTACATAACTGGTAATTAAGTCCAATCAGAAACAATTAAATCCAAACATGACTTTTGCCCACTGAGATCAGTTATTTACCCACTGTGCATAATCAGAAATAATGGAGGATTGGGTGAGAACCCAGAGCTAAGCCTCTTTTCCTCTACAAATTTCATTTAAGTAGGTACTAGGTACATTTTAAAAAAGTTTTAAAATGTTGAGTCATCTAAAATTTATCAAGTTTGCTATCAAGACAAATATTATCAAAAATAATTCGTTGAGCCTAGGGCCATCAGTATATGCAGCCGTTTCTATAATACTCTGGAGGTCCTTAGGACTCCCACCAGCTTCCTCTATTTTATTTTTAAAATACATCATTTTTACGATTGTAATGACCAATGTTACCATATTTCTGTATTTCTTATAGTAATCCATCACTATCCTAACCCCTTACTCAGATAGATGTTATTATATCTCTAGTTATCTAGGACTTCATCCTAGATACTGCCCTCATAAAACGTTCGTTTCAAATGAAAATTGACTTATCAGCAATGAATGGAAGACGGGGGAGATAGAGGATGTAATATATTCCTAATATCTCATTTCATTTAGATAATAATTTCAAAAATTCATACCTTCATTATCATCTTTAGAAGAATCAAGTGGACTGAAAACCGTCCATCTAACTCCACCTTTCTGGCACTATAATATGATCGAATTGTTAAAAATCCATAAATTAAATCTACCGAATTAATTATGTTTGTAAGATAGGTGCACATACTATTGATAGTTTCCGAAGTTGATCATGGGAATTGATAACAAATTAATATAAATTTGTGAATATGCATTTATTATGCTTTTGGCTGATCCTGGAAATATACAAACGAATACCAAAAACATTAATTATAATTATGTATTCATCTTTTATAAAATATCACCTCAGATACATCATAGCTTACTAATGTGATAAAAAGATGTTAACAAATGAAAACGTGCATGTGGCAGAAGCATCCACACTGGAATGTATCCTAGTACGATCCACAACCTAAATAATACTACTGTTCATAATTACTGTGCCAGGAAATGAACATAGCATTTTCAACAATTTCAAGTATTAAAAAAGCAGCATTTTGTGAGGAAATTTATTGACTGTATAATTTTCATGTAGGCCTTTTCTATTTTTTAAATTTTCCTCAAGATCAAAAAGGCATATTTTTACAAAATAACGTGATGATATATGTTACCCTCACTTTAGAGATCTTGTTGCAAAGAAACAGCAGTTAGAGATTTAAACCAATATTTGTAAGATACAAATAAAATGAAACATATAACACAAAGAAAAAGAAGCTGTTTCTTTAATCCTCAGTGCTCTTCTAACATCTAAGAAATGTGCTAACAATACGTCAAAAATACTGTAGAAATAAGCGACACAGTACATCAATGCCTTACTAAGGCACTTGTGCTTTGATAGACCAGCAATTCCCACATTCAACACTCAAATATACACACTATTTAATAAGCTTAACAATATAATTGTATAAAATAAATAAAAATATAAAAACTATAATAATCTAAAAAACAACAACGCACAATGGAGGGAAATATAAAAATTAACCATTCACTACAGGTTAAAGCGTTAATGAACATAGACAGTTTTTAAATGAAGTCATTTTTTCTGTACAAGAAGAAATGTGCTGACTAAAACATTTGGCATGTCATGAAAAAATGACAGTATTTAATCACAACTAATGCCTAAAAGCTTTTTAATTTTTGTTTAAAAAAAGATATATTAGGATAGTGATTCAATACGAAAATAAAAAAATATGAACTCCCTAACTTAAAGCCAAGTTTTGAAAAATATATCCATCATATACAATCTTCTCCAGTTTGATCATAACGCATCAAAACCCAACATATTTAAAATCAACAGAAATATTTATTAGAGCAAATAACAGTAAATTAGAGTAAATCAAACCAACATCAACTGAACGATGATAGTTGGCCAATAGTTGGATCAGTCTAGAGTATTTGAGTGAATAATATATGGACATAAATTATATAAATGTGTGAGATAATGACAAAATAGTTCCTAGGTAAATTCAGCTGAGATAACAATTAGAACATTAAAGATTTATTTGTTCTTCACATCAGGAAAAATTAGTTAACTAAACGTTATAATTCTCTTGCAACTTTTCATTCCTAACATTTTAACAAGGAAAAAATATAATAGGAAGTAACGTGGATTCCCAATTACAGGCAGAACACATGCAAAAGCGATGCAAGGAAACACAATTAGGTGCTGAATATAAATGTCAGGAGATACAAAAACTTACATGCACAGTACAGTATCTTTCTGATTATATATACTTATGATAATCAGAAATAGATGTGGTTTGTAAAAATAAGTAACGTGAACCAGTAAGGTTGATACAAATTGAGAGTCTTTTAACTGTCAAAAATTACAACTTCGACAGTTTCATAACTACCGCTAATTATGGAATCTGGTCCAATCACAACCCTCTCTAAACACTATTAACACAAATCAATTAATGATATTCTTCCGAGATAATGACGGGACTTCAATATAAAAACATTATAGTATCATTAAAAGTCTTAGGTTTTAATAAACTGGCGATTTCATAACTCATAACAACAGTAGTTGCTAGAGCATAATTATCTATGAATTGGTGTACTTGTAATCTGAATTGAGTTATAACTTCACAAGCAGGAATATTGTTTACATAAAAATGAGAGAGTTTGAGATTCTTTTAACCCTTAAACTACAAAATTATCCATGACTGAATTGAAAAATATAGCATCATATATTACTTTCGTCAAGATTTTTTCGTGTATATCATCATCATTAAATCTATTCATATAAAAAAATATTCCAGAAACGGTTATCAATTAATTTTAATTCTTCAAGTCAAGATTTTCTCCACATAAATTTAGTGACCCAAGAAATATTTATCCAGCTATTTTTTGGAGCTTTCGTGTGTAGTACTTGTTCTAAACGCCAACAATCAAATTAATGTGAACATGTACATTAGGTAATATATCCTTTGTTCGTTATGACTGTACCACGATACAGACATTTTCGTAAATATTTAAAATAGATATGATATACAAATTAAATAGGTAAATGAACTACTGAATAAGGAGGTAACAACTTAATTCATTGACAATAACAACGAAGTCCTTTCCATGTGGCAGTATGTTAAATGGAGAGTGCACAAACAGTAAATAGGAAGCTCTGCTAAAGCGTTGCACTCTATTTGAAAGACATAAACAACGAGAGAATTGACGCCTAATGCACTGGTTAGTTCATATTGAAGCAGTAATTGATATTCACACATAAGTAGCGACGGATGATAACGTAGAAGGTTGATCCTCTACTTTCTTCTTCTCATTGCCAGGACCGTATTGACCAATGAAAGATCCATCTTCAGTAAACCTTCCTGTGGCATCAATTTCAACTTGAATTAGTACAATTTTAAATAGAGATTTTAAAGCTCATATTGACATTATTGAAAACTAATTCGTCAAACTTCATCTATGAAACCACTGCTTAATTTTCTGTTAAATATGAAATGCAATGCATACGATTAAATTTGTTTTTTTATCACACTCACGATTTGTTTTCGATTTTTTAAATTATAGTTCTGCTTCCTCACTACCGAAGGTAGAGAAGCTGTGTGTTTGTGCACCAAGCCAAAAAATAATTGGTCTGCCAAAATCGAAATTTTCAGGTAGTGAGCAGGTTAGCTTCTCGATGGTCCACTATAATTTCATTGCCATCAGATCAATAGTAGCGTGTACACATGTGCGAATGTGAATTTTTTTTAAATGTTGATCTTTCATGTTTATAAAAATATATCATTTTAAAATTTTAGAAGCCAACAATGCTTCATTTTTTTTTAAACGAAAATTCGCTAAGACTTGACTAAGGTATTGCTACTGAAAATGAATAACTATCTTGATATGGGAATTAATTTTTATCCAAAGGTTCATGGAAATATCATTAATACATCTAGAATACATTTTTGTAGCGTTTGATAAACAGACAAGAACAAGTAGATGTAATTCATTTGACAAGAAGCTAGTATAGTTTTTATCTAACCAGAAATTCCTAGCCAATCTCCATGACTTTATTTCTCTGTGTCTCTGAGTGACCAGTTAAATTGGAAAATTTATTCAAATGCATTTATTATTTCTGGAGGTTAGATGATTCCTAAACTTTCCAATTTTTACCATAGTATAGAGAATGATGATAAAAAATTCGGAACTAATCATTAGGCAATATTTTTGTACATCGAAAATGTCCTTTATGAGTGTCCATAGATCATAAGTTTATTTTGTTAAACCTACAAAGGTCAACCGACCTGCAATTAACCTGCGATTGTGAGATATTAACATTAGAATATCTAAAATGTTTGTAATGACACGGTAGGATGCATCATTGCATATAGCCATAATCTGCTATGGGCACTGTTTGTATCGATACCAGACATTCAGCTGACGTCCTCCAAAGAAGAATAGCAATAGGCGTACTACATGCAAAAACACATGCAATCATTTACCTATTTGAATCTCTGAACAACACACAGAAGAAGTATAGTAAAACGAAACAATCAAATACCCAGGTTAAAATGGTTTCAATAATGTAACAATCATGAAAATTTCAAATAGCTCCTCTTAATTGAATATGTACATATACGTAAGCTCAAAATGACATTACTAACCGTAGCTACACAAGCGTAGCAAAACCGCCTGATGACGTCTCTCCCTGACGTTTTTGTTTTCCATATTGTCCAATAAATGATCCATCTTCATTCATACCCTCTAAACAATCGCGCAGGCAAAATTTTAACACACATGCAAAACGATAAAATAAATAATAAGTAAATGAGGGAGTAGAAAAACAATTGAATCAAGAATCAAAAGAGAAAAATATTTTGATTGCATGCAATGGGTACTCAACAAATTTAAGAATGCAAAAAGTAGTCAACTTAAATGACAGTCAATTTTTGTGAAAAACGCCACAATGTATTATGAACACAGCAGACTGAGTGCCGCTAAACTCACACAAGAGGTGCATAACATCGAACTGAGAGTATGTACCATGGGATCATGAAAGGTGGATGAGCGAGACTGAGGCAATAGAGTTGATGAAGAGGGATTTAACTTTCAATGAAATAAAAGCCAAATAGAAGCATTTGAGCCTTCTTGCTTTTGAAGTCAAAACCATTACCACTAAGCAATTTTAACGCCCAATTTAACTAATATTGCTTTTTGATATGGAGTGAGAGTGAAACTGCCAGATAGAAATGATTTAAAAAGGAACCTTTTAGGGTCTACTGGGTTGCAATGAGAAGGCCACACGCCATGAGCACCTGCTATGACATGGAACATCCAACAGTGTGTAGGATAAGGTAAGGTACCCTAACTCCTAAATCAGCTGAGTGGAATTTCAGTCTAATTTCTTTCCTATCAAACCTACAGTGCTGGCAATTGAAACACAGGGCATTTGGGGCTTACAGTGTGTGCACAAAAAGGTGTCACAACGCGTAATCTGAGGTAGCTCTGATTATGCTACGTTCATTATTATAGGTGTTTCAAGGATGTGGAGGGGAAGAGGGTTTCATGGGTTTTCAAGGTAATGCCCTACTGCCAAGAAAAGAAAAAAAACTCGTTCACATCACAGTATATCTGTGTCGACAGTAGATATTTATTCCATTGAATTCCTATGCATATTTTGGAATATAACCAAGATACATGATGTCTCTGAAATCAATTCAATTTGAACTTGGATACAATTGATTACAAGCTCGACCTTCCTTCCACTCCCACATACTGGCCATATGAAATTTCTTCCTTACAAATGTTTCATCCTTAACAAATTAATCATGACAAAATTCAATCCACATCTTGTTTTGCCTACAGCAATGAATAGCAGATCATCTTATTTCATAAATTGGTTTTCCCCCCCTCCTCAAGTTCTAAACAACTGAAGATTTTAATGAAGACATACATGATTTGGGTTACGAATTTAATGCTCTTTCACATCAGTTATTGTTTTTCCTTTCAGTTCCTCATGATGATAGCCAAAACCGATCGTTTCTTACTGTTTTGCCCCCTCTCCACCCTGATCACCCTCAGGGACTTAGTACATGTCATCAGTGATCCTTAAGGAACAACTACGACAACTTTTATTCTTTCTTTTCAATTTTTCACGATCATTTGGTCTTTGACCGAATTTTACACAGTTGATGTTATGGTTTATCGATTTACCAGCAACAAACTGTACCTCCACTGTTCTTTTGCCACAACACCCCAAAGTTCCGAGACCTAGTGACGTGGATCCCTTTTTTGAGTGATATTAATTATATTTTGTAATAAACATGCCATTCCACCTTACTGTTCTGTAACATGTGTGTTCAATAAATAGAACGATATAAAAGATCGTATACTGTGTGAAAACAAACAACACACACACATACACACACACACACACACACACGTATATATGAACTAAGGTAAATCACTATCATACCTTGGACTATAAGACTTCAAACATTTACCTGTATCACCTTCTCCATATTCGGCCATAGAATCTGTGTCACTTTCAGCTGCAGCTTTTGGATCACTTCCTAACGAACTTCTCCCATGAGATTTGCTGTCAAGGCTGTAAATTGAAAAATGAGAATGGAAAACTATTGGAATTGATAAAAGTGACTGGCGACAAATCAGTTATAGAGATATAACTTAGAAATTTTATGTATAAATGGAAGAGGAAAGAAACTACTGCAAGTACAAATCCTAGTAGCTACTCTTTAAAAAAATGTATCTTGTAATTTCAAATTGTAAACGTAAAAGTGTTCACAGAAATCTGTTCAAAGGCGTCTAACCCTGAATTTCATTACTTTTCATCTTTAAAACAACAAAGCCGAATCATTTCTTACACACTTATATGTTAAATTCCTCAAACACATGGTGTGGCTTAAAATAATTTTAAAAAACATGGTCTTTGCTTAAAAGTGATTTGGAAAAATTAATCAATCGTAACCTCTCTTATTCAATGGTGATATTTTTGCATACATGCACAATGCACACTAACTTTTTTCCCTAATACGACCATATTTATTTGGTCCTTTGGACCATTTATTTGCAGAATAAGAATCTACTTGCAAATTTATGGAAAAAATAGGTACCGCAATTATATGCAAAATGTTCTTTTGTGTGTTTTTAGAAATATCCTATTGTCACATGATATAGATGTTTTTCGGGTATTTTTCACGCTAAATCACGTAGAGATGTTGTTAGTAAACAGAGATCGGCATATTCGTAATTTTGAATACGAATATGTTCACAAAAACCTATTCTGTGAATAGGAACACGAATATATTCGTATTCACATACATGAATATAATGTTACTTCAGTTGAAAAGGATAACGAGATAATCTAGCCAATAAACTCCCTATCTACTACCAAAACGTTGAGGGGATGAATACGAAGGCAATTGATCTCCACTCTTTGGGTCCTACAATTGAATATGAAATCCTCATCTTGACAAAAACACGGCTTTCTTCTAAAGTGGAATTCCCTGAATCGGAAATCGATAATTATGATGTGTTTCGTGAGGATAGATATAATATTAATTCCGAAACATCTTTGGGTGGAGGCGTTCTACTTGCAGTGAATATTGGGTTGTGTTGTACGAAAAAAGATTGTTGTTACTCATATTTTTATTACTCCTAGTATAATTATTGAAGCTGCTTACTTACCAGATAATATATCGTCCACTCATTTTGAATGTCAATTTTTTGAACTGGAAAATATTGATAATACTTATCCTACGTTTAAATTAATGTTAATGGGGGATTATAATTTGACGGGTTGATTGGAATTGGCTGACTGGGCAATTAAGCAGTGCTGGGATGGGAGAGAGAGCTCAAATCCTGTTGGATGCAATGAATCTTCACGAACTGAGACAATGCAATAACTTAGTAAGTCCCTAAAGTAGCATTTTAGACTTGTGCCTGTAGAATCACAACCATGTGATCATTAATCATGTTTCAACTCCACTGTTGAAATTAGATATAGTTCATCCGACATTTGATTTTTATATGTCGATTGATGAACCTGGTGAAATGTTTTTCCCTACACCAAGATTCAAATACAACTCCAAAAGAGCAAACTTTGAGGATTTAGGTTCATTTTTGAAAAGCTATAATTAGGATTATTGTCTTTCGTTAGAACTTGAAGTTGTAATACAAGAATTTTACCGAATTTTGCATTCTGCTATCCAGAAATTAGTACCACCAATTAGAAACGTACCATATTCTTTTCCAAAGGGGTTCGATAAAGCACTGATATCCTTTATCAAGCGAAAGAATTTAGTTCATGCATGTTATAAAGAATTTCGTATCTCCGAGGACTATGGTTTATTTTTTAACTTACAAGAGCAGTGTAAAAGTAAAGCTCGTATTTGTTATGATACCTATCTATATGAATAATATTCAGGACAACTTGATGTCTCACCTGATGAAATACAATGATAAAATAGCCGCAGATCGGTGGGAGGTGGTGGAGCTGTTTCCATTTCCCCTCTGCTTTTGATATTACTCTTCCAGCCTATCAGGTGCCTCATATATCTACTAGTAATTTTTCCTTGTCTATTTTTGCTGTTGGGAGGGATGCAGTTATACATGCAGTCATACAAGTGATCCTTCTCAGTTAATTTTGTAAACACGATTGCAACCACTATTAGACTGGAAAGAAACTTGGAAGTTGAAATTTGATAGGGAGACTCTGTGGGACATTAAGAGATGATTGAAATGATGGTATCTTTCCTAATCATCTGAGTGATCTAAATTCTCTCCTGATAATGTTCCTGTTAACATGTTCCATGTTCTGCCAAGATTTAGTGCTTGGAACTAAATTTTTAGTACTTTAGTATTTTCATTGCAGATTTGGATTCTACGCAAAATTTCATGAATTTACAACCCCTCATTCGATTTTACTGCGAGCAACCCGTTCCACGGGCGCATAAAGTTGCTTCACTACCGAAATTGCGCTAAACATGGATTCTGGTATACCCCAAGTACGGTAGATGCATTTTCAACTCTGATTTACATGGGCTATCTGTTTTTTGATTTGACTCGATTTTAGTGGAATAATGGCTGAAATTCGGATATCTTTTGTGAAAAATCATCTTTTTAGGCATGTGTTTACACATGAAATTTCATAATTTTCCATTCCTTATTCGTCCTAATTTCTCAACCTGGGGACCGACTACAATGGAGTTAAAATAAAATAATACAAAAAATTGAAAATACTATCTGGTGGGGGAAAAACATGAAAAACAGGACTTCGAAGCAGCAGCTCAAAATGCCCGCCATCTTGCTGCAAGCAAAGCCCAGCGTGTCAAATTCATTGCTCAGAAGTGTTCGTTCTTATTTCCTTTTACCTCGCAGTAGACGGTCCCCAGCCCGGTTGAGAAAGGAGGAGGAAAAAGGAATGGAAAATCATGAAATTTTATGTGCAAACACACACCTAAAAATATGATTTTTTCTACATAAAATAACCCAATTTCGGCCAATATTACGTTAAAATAAAGTCAAGTCAACAAACAAATAGCACCACGTAAATCAGAGTTGAAAAACCATGAAAATTCGTACGACACTTGGGGTTTACCAGAATCCATGTTTTGCACAATTTTGGTAGTTAGGTAACTTTGCGTGCTCGTGGAACAGGTTGCAAAAGTTCAAAAAAATCGTGTGAGGGATCGTAAATTCGTGAAATTTTGCTTAGAACCCAAATCTGTAATGAAAAAAGGGGGTTCCCATTTGAAAAAACAAAGCTGGGGTTGATGCGGCACGGTAGCACAATCACGCTCAGTACCACAATGGCGCAATGTCAAATCATATTTGAGATACTTGGAAAAAATCATAAGGAATAAATATTAAAAAAAAAATTTTTTTTTTTTCAAATACCCCACAAATAAGGATTTTATGAGGGGAGGGGGGTGTACACCCTCCTCCCTCTCAATAAAGTACTTCCACTCCAGTATTTTATTTCATTTATTTATTTTATTTTTGTCTGCCAGTGTTATATTAATTTTATTCTCCATTTACCTTCCATCGAGAAACTTATCCTTTTCAGATAAGTTCTAAGCAAAATCAATAGCTAAGAAATGTCTCATGTTTTAGTCACAGTATATATATAAAGATGTAGGTCCATTGTACAAGGAATAGTACTTACGGCTGAGAATACTCATGAAACCCCGCTTCTTCTGGATAGTCATGACGACCATGGGCTGCCTCTCGCTCATGAACTGCGTATTTCCCACCTCTATTTCTCTTGACGATGCAAACCAGTATAAGAACCAGCAGGAGAAATATGATTGCCAAGAGCATTCCAATGAACCATCCTGCAGTTGCAATGCTTTCATCAGATGGAATGATCAGTGGTCCATCTGGAAATCCATCCATGGATTAAAAAATAACCAGCAAATATAGTATATTATCTAGGAAGTAGAAACCATCATAGACGTGTCATACAAATTACACTATCTGAGAAGTGAATTTATGAAAACAATTCAACAGATATGCTCATAATGTATTGCTCAGGATAGCTCAGGGTACTATTAATTTGTTGGGCCTATCATTATCCCCCCCTTTGGTGGTTTGCTGTGATCAAGTACCTTAGTTGAAACGATTAACCTGGATTTAACACACTCTAACTCATTATTCAACATGTAATTCTCTATATTTTGGCAAAGTAAATTATTTTTTATTTTCCAACATAGATTTCAAAGCCTGATAGTGTCTAGAATGAAACTGTCTGAGAAGGTGAATTATTACTACACCTTCTTCCCTACTCTATCATCCTACCCACATCCTATAAAATGTTGAAGCAGTCTAAATTCAAGTGAAATCATCATTCACAATCCTTTCGGAGGAGTCCATTGTCACTGGCAAATTGAGTACCAGAGGCAAGTGCTTTTGACATAAAGACAACATCATCAGGCCATCAAAAAAGTACTGTTTCAACAGGCTGATGATGATGTCCTTACATCAAAAGCGCTCGCCCCCTGTACTCCACTTGCTAGTGACAACAAACAGACTTATCCAAAAGGTATGTAAATGGTAATTTTACTATTACTACTAGCGGAAATCACCCTTTAGATTTAATACTAAATTCAAATGAACTAAAGAAATAGAGACCGCCATAAGGAACTTCTAAATGAGCTGGTTTTGATACCGTACCCTTATCCCGTTTGATCCAGAAAAACCCTGAGACGCTAGCTGTGGTGTGGAGGTGTGAGACGCCAGCCCATATAAAGTTGGTGCCGTACTCTTCCATATTATGACAGACTGCTCTTAAAGGCAAGACTGAACAAGCATACCCACAAATCAGTCGAGAGACCCTCAGTGTGGTATGGGAAATCCTTTGTCCCATCCATTTCCTCTTTGGCCGGAAATTTACTCTCTATTCTGATAATTGGCCAGTATATCACATCTATCGTCCAGATGCACTTTTACCCAAATTCACACTTTCCCGCCTTGCCAACTATGCTAATTATCTTACAAACTTCTGGTACAAGATGAAGCACCATTAGGGCTTAAATAGACAAAAATGATTACCGAGTTTTCCAAATAATTGAAGAATTCAACACCAACACCCCTCATCATGATAAGTTTGACCTCTTTTTCATTGACCAAGTAGGGCAGCTCCCTGTTTCGTATGAGGATATAGCTGCTGAGACCTTGAAGGACCCCTTCAAAAACCTGTCAGAAATTCTCCAAGCATTGGTGGAAGGGAAGGATTTTACGGTTTTTTAATTCAAGGAGAGTGAGAGAGTGTACACTTGGCTGTAGCTGTCTTATCATAGAGCACCGTGTCGTTAGTCCACCCATATTTTGCAAAACCATGGGAAAGTAATTGAATTGGTCGTTTGAGAAACCTGATGTACTCAGAAAACCTAAGTCGTGGGAAAACGAGAAAAACACATCATGCTTGCCCCAAACTTTTGAAAATTTTTTGCAGTTTACCGAGTGTAGTAGACCTAATAAGGTAACGTAATTGAAATTTTTTTTAAACCAAGGACTCGAAAATTCAACTTTTAGTAATCCAGGTGCATACAAGAGTTTTCGCACAGCAGCTTAATATTAAGGACCATTATGTTAGAATAAACAGGCCAGTAATATGATTTAGAGCAAATAACTACTGTTGAACCAAGTTGCCTTATTCTTAATTTTAAAAGTGAACTGAAGATGAAGCGAACTTTAGGTACCTATACAATTAAAAAGTATATATATACACCTACCTATTGAAAAAACGTTTCATTGTAGATTATATAGGAGTTCAAAACAATAATATTTTGTGGACACTGTAGGTGATTCATTTCTCTGATGTGCCAAAGATTTATATGTAGGGGACTCTGCGATGTTGTTGCCATCCGCAGATCATATGCCAAAACTTCTTCTCTTCCTTCTTGTCAAGGAGTTACTTTTTAAAATTTCTAAGATCTTGCATCTTCGTTTCATTTATGGGATTTTGCCCAGTTTCTGGTTACCGTTCTTACGTTTCACAGCACATTGAAAACTGTCTGTGTTGGACATTTTCATAGTACTAATGTAAAACGTACCCCCACTCTCCATGGGAAAAAGTTCACATTGATTTTGTGGGTCCAGTCTGTGGAAATCACTCCTCATAATTGTGGACGCATGCTCCATATGGCTTCAAGTTAAGGTTACTTCATCCACTACCGCAGAAGCAACCTGCAAAATCTTGAATAAGGTATTTCCCAGTTCGGATCTCCAGTCACAGTCGCCTCAAATATTGGATCGCAATTCGTTTCTTCTGAGTTAAGATCTTTTTTCATTGCGTCGGCAGTTAGCGAAAAAAAAAACAGCACCATACCACTCTGTGACCAGTGGACAGGCCGAAAGAAACAACCCAACTATCAAAAGGGCATTGGTCAAATACAAAGCCACCCCCAGCACACTGCTTGGAAACCTTCATTACGAGGTTTAGGCAGGTAATACCACTCATAAAAGGCATTTGGTCTAGCTAAAATCGCTTGGTGAGAGATCTACAGTAGCTTTGGACTAGTCAACTGATACAAACGCCTCTAAAATGTTCCACTTTATGAGCAACCTATATGGCCAAGCAGCCACTTCTGCACAACTGGTTCAGGAGCATTGCATGCCTTTCCCCATGCTATTCCTCCTCACCTCCTTTGCCTCCATTTCTTGAAATCTCAACTCTGCAGCCTAACACTGGAATACTATTAGAGCAGCCCACACCGCCAATCCAATGATCAGAAGATCTTAGAGAAACCGCCATCCACCACAAAGATTGTTCCGTTGAGTATCATTTGTCATCTCTTTAATCCGTGTCCAAAATGTGCTGGGAGAATCGTTGTCTATCATTATAGTTGCTGTGATGCTTATTCTTCTCCCAAACCACCCGACCAACCCTGAATAATTATAGTTTCCGGCATGTTAAAAATTTCAAATACATCGTGATGTGTTTGTTGAAAGTTATGTTATATTTAATTAAATTCTCCATTACAACTCAAATTTAAGGATTTATTAGAAACAAGCAGTTGTTATTCCTTTGGACTCTGGTAGATTGCTGGTGTAAAATTGGTGAACGAATGAGCCAAGGACACTGCACTGTGTTATACATGTTGGAGTCTTGTTTTGGAGAAAAAATCCTCTCGTTTGGTGCAAGAATAAATGATCTGTAGGATAGGAATCCAATAACTCAGCGAATCCATAAGGCAACATCTGGCTTTGATTTGGTCGTGGGTTTTTAACAGAGTTGTTTCAGTACTCTACCCATTACTAAATCGTGAGCTATAGAGTTTTTGTTAGTATTTCATTTTCATTTAACATTGCACGTCCTTGTTTGTAACTCCAGGTTCCACATGGTTGCAACTTCCAGGATGTTAATACCATACCAGATGTTCTTCTGTCAATCGAGGGTTTGGATTTAATATCAGCTTCAGTCATCTTTGCACTAATTTACTCTATCCATGATCCACTTTCATTTCAATACGTAATGTGATAATGAGCCTTCTTGATACTTTGTGGCTCTCCACAGGGTGGGGCAACCTAGCAGTTATAACTGAGTTAGTTCTCTTGATTCAATCTTAATAAGTTGAGAAAGTTCCTAGTTCTTAATACGTTCCAAGAAGTGCCAATTTCAGAGGTGACTCCCTGAGGAGGGACCTACTTAGAATAGAAATATAGAAGGGGCACCAAAAGCTTTTTTGAACTTGTGTTGACATTGGTGAAACCTGAAACCTCATTTGGAGGTCACATCATCCAGAGGCCCGAAGTAGCAGGATCCACAGATTCTCTTTGCACACGCTGAATGGCGAGTTTGAAACAGTGAATCCTTTGCACTCAGAATGTGTTGAGCTACTTCAACAATTTTTTTAAACCTGGTATAGTTTATACCTCTGATTTACCTTATGATTTCTAATGAAGAAATCTGGTCAATTTATTTACCAGCTCTATTTGTGAATCTAGATGCGGGAAAAACAAGCCTGGCAATATATCTCTCACCCTTATGTCAATGGTGGAAGAGGTCAAATTCATCTATACAGCCAAATGGATGATGATGTTTCACCTTGTCATTCATTGCTATTTAATGGAAATGAAATTTTACAAATCTACCAAACTTCCAGCTAAAATAATTTTTTCAAAATTTTTTTTTTTTTTTTTAATTTATGTAGTAGTTTTTTTTTTATTCAAAAAATGATTTACCACTCTTGGAATGTTAGTTTTGAATTAAAAGCGTTTTTTTATCGCTCTTGAAATGTTAGTTTTGAATTAAGAGCATGTACAGTACTTGCCTCTTTGGTACTCGTTATTGCCCCAGAACTGAACGTAAGTGTGTTAGAGAGAATCACTGTGAAAAACGATTTTCTCAAAAATTAGCATAGGCAGAGTTTTTCAAGGAGCTATCAAGTAGCTTTTAAGTAGCTATATGGATAGAACCTTCAAACAAAGCCATCAAGCCCTAGTTCACCATAAGGATATATACTAAAATTCTTAGTAAATATCTACATGAGACCCCTTCAGTATTTGATCGAACTTTAATCTATGAGTTTATACCAACCTCCGATAATAAAATGTCATATAATTAAGTTTCACGACCTGGGATATTTGATCCACTAATGTCATGAACACTGAATTGAGTTGCAAGTTGGGCACTCAACCCAACTTCCAGGCAGTTCCATTGGAGTGAGTGAACATAACTAGAAAATAGGAAGTCACCATCCCTGACGCACCTCATGATATGGCCACACTGTTGTCACCTGGTAGATCATCGAACTACCATATATTAAAATGCATAGAATTCGTTTGAATTAAGTGTTTGACTCAAGTTAGGTTATAGAGTATCATGAAATTAGTCACAATTTTTAATTGAAAATTTGTAGTTAGGCGTTTCAATTAGCACTGAATTGTAACTTGAGGCCAAGAGAGTATGATTCTGTTCATGCTCACATTGGAATCAACTTACGAATGACAATGTAGAATCAAATTGCTCTACCCATGAGTATGCCTCATTCAGGAGGGTTATGCAGATTTAGTACACAATGAAGAGGAAGCAGGTGAAAAAGAGTATTAGGGACAATTTTTTTAGGAAAATGCCTCCGAAAATCCAGCACTGACCAAACAATTACATGATAACTTATCACAAAATATTCGATTGATGGACTAGTAATTTTTAGCATATTTGTGTTAACAATTGTTATTTTAGCATAATTTTAGCAAATTTAGTAAATTTTAGCATTATTGTGTTAACAACATAACTTAACATAACAATTTAACAAAGAGTTAAATTTGTGATAACATTAAAATGATCACTTAGTGCCCCCTTTTCTCACCAATGCCTCAATTGCCAAAGCTGCCCTAAAGTTATGAAATTTCGTGGGAATGTGAATGATTTTTTTTTTTTTTTTTTTTTTTTTTTTAAATCTCATGCTTGTATGTAGGATCTTTGTGTAGATCTAGTAATCCGAAGTTATAATCAGTTGACCAGCGAAACCCATTGGTTTAATAAGAAGGACGATTTTTCATGTAGAACTTTTTTCACAACTTCCTTATCACTGTACAATAACTTTCATTGGTTCACAGCAACGATAGTTACAGCACATCTTGTCTAGTATCAAGTTTGAACAGTTAAATTGAAATTATTTTCAGCTTTCTCAAGTCTTGTAATGAATTATGACAAGAAATTCAGTAAAGTTTTACATGAAGCCAAAACCAATTAAATTCAATGTACTTACGATCACCCACAGGAAGTAAGTAATCTCCTGTAAAAATAACCGTGTTTCAAATACATAACAGAATTCGAATTTAAAAGTATTCCATTGCGAAACTGAATATGTCAATATTTTTTGCCCAACACTATTTATGTAACTTATAATGACAAAGCTGACGAACACAGGGTGAACTGTAGAACAGAACACAATCTTATCAAAAATCAGGTACACGTTTTATGTTTACCGTCAAAACCTCAACACCATTCCCTCTTTCTTGTGAATCATCTGTAGGGGGTTGTATAATGCACAACATAATTTTGCCCACAAGGACTATCCTGGTATAGAGTGCAAATGGCAATGGAACTGAAGTTGGACCTTACTTGGATATTGCGTGATCAAATCTTTGGTGAACCTTGACTGAAGTTACTACTCCAGCTATTTAAGGGAATTTAGGAAAGATGCATCTCAGAGAAGCCTATGGATACGGTATAGGAACTTGATCCAAAACTCATGAAGGATAAGTAAAACACCCCGGTGTGCCCGTCGGGTGCTGGATTGAAGGAAGTCTGGTTAGACCGTCGACAAGGGTAGGAATTTTCCTACGGTGAACCCGTGGTGAGGGAAGAGGTACATAGGTGCTAAGAATAAAAACAAGTTGAAGTTAGCATCTTGAATGAGCTTGAGAGACTTTCTGGGCTAATATACCAATAAACTACCTGGGTAGAGTCTATACCCACTGTCAGCGGATGAGGAGACTCAAATGCATTTTTCTCTATGCCTCTCCAGAAAGCCTCATCAACCGTTGCATTTATTGGTGAAAAATAATATTATAATGAAGACAGGTACAACAGCACTTACTACCTCACACAGGAAAGAATTTCAAATTTAAAGGAAAACCATCATGATTAAGAATAAGTAAGTGTGTTCATCTAATAATATTTTTACGAATCTTGATGAAAATAGAGACAGAACTAGTTGGATCAGAGAACTATTTATTTTCAACATTTCAACTTTCAATCCATCTACTGGTTACCAATAAAAATCAAACATCAAGCACACTAAACTTTTATATTTGCTGTAGAAGCCTCTACAACATAAATGAATAACTATAATAAGAGAGGATTAATTGGAGACTTCATTTTTCCACACTCAATATTTTTAGTGTGAAAAAAGAATCCTGGGAACAACACCAACCTGAACAAAAATAAGACTAAAGAAAAAATAAACAGTTTGGAGGGAACAGAGTGGCCTTGATGCAAGGGAGGCAGCCATTGATTAGATGCCGCCAGTTAGCTCTAAATGGTTATTAGTCCTCAATGAATGTGACAAAGAGACAATCACTCATACGTCATAATGAATTAACAACTGAATAGTGCTACACATTTGTCAATCTCTAACTTATATCTAATGAAATGAAAACGAATTATAGAAACTCTGAGTACTCTTCAAAGAGAGAAAAAAGTAGAATTTAATCAACTACCTTGGTATATTTCAACTTCTTGACTTTCAGATTCTGTAATGAACTCCCCATCAACTGAAACAACTTGGAACTCATAAGTGGATGATGGTTGCAGACCTTTCACAACAACAAAATCGTCATCCATAGTTTCTTGAGTTTGAGTAAAAGTCGGTTCGCCTTTGATCCTGAAAATTTAAATAACAACGTTAACAATAATTCTATTGAGTCTATGGGGTCCTTACAGATACAAAATACTGTAGAAAAGTAGAGAGAGAGAGTGGAAGAGACCCATAGTGCAAAATATGGCTCATGGCGGATGCTGTGGTTCAGTTTCAGTAAACCTAGCTTGGTGTTCAGTTTAAAACCCAATTTCACCAAACCTAGAGATCTCAAATCAACCACAGATATACTATTTATGGAATCACGTTTAAGCAATGAGGGTTACCTACTGGTCTGAACAATAGGCGTGAACTATTTTCAAATAAAATTAAAATTCCGACTGAGTGATTTGTTTTTTAAGATTTTTCAAAGTTTTGGCAAAACGTGAAGTCACACTAAGCAGGTTGGCCCAGCCCAGGTGGGAGCGGTGCAATGACGTAGCTTTTATCCAAAACCTTGAAAAATCATAGGTAGAAATCTACTTATCGTAGAATTGTGTGGTTGATGCCTGTCTTCTATAAATTTCCCTCTGCTTTCATTAAAAAATATAAAACAAAAATGCAGGCACATTGATTATGGGGCATGGTATTTGTTCTGAATAAAAATTGTGAAAGTTTACCATAAATCCAAAATACATCAGAAACCTTAGTGAAGTAACATTTTATACTTGTAAGCACTTGATATAAAGTGAACAACTAAAGAAAAATAAATCGTTCACCATGCAAGGTTCATTTTTACTTTGCTTGCATTGTTAGAAGGGCCTACGCAAAGTATTTCTATCCACCTAAAAAATATTTCTGGAACTTCAGTCAGGATATGGGTCTTGACACCATCTGAACTCATATCTATTCGTTTCATGAAATACATGTATGTGTGTAGGGACAGAAAAATCCATTATCTCCTTTTGGAATGCCAGAAGTTTGGGAGACCTGAGGCAATGTGCCTTGTGATCACCCTTCAGAGATCCTCCTGTGTATACTCCTGTACAAACTGGGATTCACCCCCACTCACTCCAAGGAAGATTGCCACTCTCCCTACCTATTTCCCAGTCCATCATCAATCAATTTCAAATATGTACAACAATATAGTTAAACTCTGACACAAAACGAGGAAAAAACCGCAAATTTCATACACGAACAGGTGGAAAAAAATACGATTCCTTTGTTGACAAACCTTGATCAGGTTATGGGGGTTTGAGAAAGGATAAAACAGGATATCCTACACTAATTAGATCGCATGCACAGAGCATGTTGCTCTTTCTCTTCGGCTGGAGCAGGCTGAACGAGTTCGGAGTAGTTCAGAGTTAGCTCAGTGGGCCAGCACGAACGATTGCAGAGCTGCCACATAGCAGCCATTTGACCTGCTTAAATGTCCACCTTGCTCAATGCACTTGCGCGGGGGAGCTCTAAGCAAGTTCAATGGACAGCTTGAACAAACCTACTGGATTGTTGCAAAGAGGGTTCTACCCTACTTGCAGGGAACAAAAGATGTTGGACTGTGGATTGGGGGAGTCGCCATCTCGATCGATGGTCCTACAGCGGATACATCTTTAATATGTCAGCGCACCTTTTTACTGGGAATCCCAGAAGCAAAAGACAGTTGCGTAGTCCACAGCCAAAAGTGAGTACATCGCAATTAGTGAAGCAGCAAAAGAAGCTGTACATGTCAAACAGTAGGCAAAAGACCTGGGGATCGATCAGAGAGCTATTATCATCGTCAGTGACAACCAATTCGCGAAGAAGTTATGCTACAATCCTTTGGTGAACGCAAAATCAAAACACATCGACATTGGCGCGCATTTTGTACAAGATCTGGTTGTCAACCACGAAATTGAAATCGCCAAGTTAAGCACAGAAAACATGGAGGCCGACGTACTGACGAAGGCTTTACCCAGACCAAAACACCAGGAACTTGTGAAGAAGATGGGTCTACAGCGACTATCCGGCAGTTTGCAAATGGGGGAGTGTTGTTATTTTACTTCTCTCCCGCTGGTACATTACACAAGTATATATTATTTATCCGCTAATAATTAATGACAGTTGCATATGTCTCGTGGGTACGTTTCCAAGATGACGTGACCTTATGTTAAAAAACATAATCTTTTCAAATCTGTGTTAAATTTGCAACGTGTTTTATGAATAAATTCTTTACTTCTGCGTTATCAACACCCTGCTCTCTTTGCTGAAATCTATCAAATTCCTAACAGATCTCCATTTTGATGGTATCAAGTTGCCAAAGAGCTTAATTGCAGTGGTCCGTGCTTAATGTGATCACAAGAACCCCAAGGGAAATTCATAACATTAATTTTATGTATGTACGGCCAATCTTTATTAAAAAAAATGTAATTTAGATACCAAAGAGGTAGACACCAGCCCTCATTAAGGTTTTGGTATAAAATCTTCTGTTCTGGCCTTTTTCAAAGGTTTAAAAAGGCCCTTGATAGACTCCTCGGAAGAGAAGTGCTAGTTAAACTCATCAGTATGGCCTATAACTTCCTTACACAGAAAGTCTAGAGGAGCTATAATTTTTTATTTAGTAGGGCGTAGTAGGGCTCTGGTTCATCTTCTTGGTCCAAGTCAACAAGAGTAAAGTAGAAGGTCCACCAAAGCAAAACCGATAACATCACACCAAACTCTTATTACAATAAGCAGGGAAATTCCTGTGTACTGAGATCGGTCCATTTCGTTCTGGCAATTTTGATAAAACTAAGCGGATGACAATATTAACTGTAATCGCATTAAGCAGGGACCACTGTAGTTTGTAATTCTGCTGTGTTGTGTTCGTTTTGCTTTGAGAGAGTCAGTATTCAGGTGACATTTGTACACAAGGTTTGTTCTATAACATGTGGATCAGAGTTCCTCCAACGCTTTCCTGCATTTTTCTTTAGCCGGTATCGAAGCAATGGGATGAACTCTATGTACCATCAAGGAAAGTAACAAGGGTTCAAAGGTAGGCTTGACATGCATGAATCATTACTATATTACCACTCACCTGTATTTCACAAAGAAATGGGAGCCAGGCTTCCCTTCAATATTAGGCAGCCAATAAATCTTCACACTGGAATATCCATTTTCTGAAGGCATTCTAACATATTTGAAAGAAGGTGGATCAGGACGAACACTTTGAGATCCACGAGTGCGGTGCTCAATAAAATACCTGCAATTAATATACATTATAACTGAACAAAGTTATGGTCGCTATTCATAGCAGTTATCTGGATTCATTCATTGGAAGTAGTGAGCTTACAAGTCATAATAAGGGAATATATTCTTCATTCCACCACCAAAAGAAACCAACCAAGAAACTAAGCACAGATAAATTCACAAAAACATCTTCAGACAATTCACAAGATATTTTGATCACTAACAATATACCCATATTTTCCCATCTGTGAAATATGAAAAAAAGAAAAAAAAAAGAAAAAACGACGACACACTCTGAAGTACGAAGAATTCTACACGCTCTACGCTGACGAACCTTCTGCCTTACGAAGTCATCTCAAGAACGGTTTCCTACTGCTTTCTAATTGGCATCTAGCTCATTGCCCAACGTAGTTCATCTGTCAGGACGCCACCCGGTGCAGCTATCGATATCCTCTTTAGCTCGCACGCCCGAGGGACGTTCCGAGCCGTGTCGCCCGGGTTACGTAGCAAGCTCGTAACCGACCGCTGTGGGCACGCCGGTAAATTACTCAGCTCCTCCGCTCTAATTTACCGTCTAAGGCCTTTTTCAGAAGGTAGGACCCTGCCATCCGAGCATTGGAAAGACGCTCTGGCAAGCGAGTCCACCTCCAAAACCCTCTATTTTTTCACACATAGAGGCATAAACGATAAAACTCGATCATTTTGATGGAACGTCGATTCCCCTTGCAAGGGGAGGAGGACGACGGCGAAGCCGGGCCGAGTAGCCCACGTAGTGCGCCCTACCGGCCAACGGCGACTATCGCCTTCTCGCCCGACGTTTCGTTCGAGAAACTAGATATTCGACGCAGGCTTACCCGGCCGATCCGAGTGTCAAATACACTCCAAATGCACAAAAAGCAACCTCCAAACTTCGAACCCAGCACTTGCTACGCGAATCCACGCGGCTGCGACACGGAGAACCCGGAGACCAACCCGCATAACCGATTTATATAAATCCACTACAAATGGTGACCCCGCCTGATTTGCAAACTGATCAATACTGCGTGCGTAAACACCTGAGAACGCAGAACGAATTTTATTAATGTTGGGTACTTTTCGGAAGCTCTAATCACTCAAAAGCAATTTCAGAACAGAGAATACTGGTGCGACTATAAGCCAGCCTAAAACCCGGGTTTCTACCGAAAATACTCAGCGATCGGTACAAGAAAGTACCGTTCCAACCTCCGACACAGAGAGTTCGGAAAACGAATAACTGCCAGTGTATCTGAGCCTATACGCCGGCAGTCTACTGAGTATAAAAGGCACATAACGGAGCCCCTATAGACACACTAGGGCGAGCTGACACAACAATTAACATCGGCCTCGGGGACATGACCACCGAGTTTATGATCACGAAAGTTGATCTAGCGATCCAGAAACATGAGAAAAGAGACATAAGAATCAATGGAGAAGATTTAATGATTTGCAAACTGCATTTTATTAATGGCAATTTCTTGGTCACATCCCAGGGGAGCCAACATGACATCAATTATGTACTAGTTGCCAACCTATTCGTTTCTATTATTGTCTGTGAACCATGATAGACACGAACTATTCTCTACACTACCTTTTTTATGTCATATCTATTGTATATATGCAGTTCTTCAAAATGTTGATAATCACTACTCCTATCCCAAAAAGGTAGAAGTGAATACGACAATGAATACATATAATCTGATGTGCTATGTCCAAGCACTTGCCATGATTATAGAAGGTTTGATGCAGGAGAATTTGAAGGATTATATGGAAACATTGACCTATGTGAGGGCCTTAACACTCAAACCGATGGAGGTTTCAAAAATGTTCAAGTACCACACTGCATCCTCACTCCATGCACTGGAATCCAAAGAAAATAAACTCGATGTGGCAACCCATCATTTGACTATTATAGAGAATTCAATGTTGTCCCACATAATGTGCTGCTGACAAAACTCTACTACTAAATTGGGTTTCTTCATCACTTTTTGAAACAGTGGTACCAAGTTTTTTTTTCCCCCTTTTTTTCTAACAATAATTATGTATGCAGTGTCGTCCTTATCTCTGAGATGAGTGTGGCAAGAGACCAACCCTTGTTAAAATGAGTATGTGTATCAACAACGTTTTAATCCAGTTCACAGATATCTCGACATACCTTTATAAGGATTTTACACTCACTAGTATAACGATCATTACTGATAACAATTTAAGGGTACCCTTCAATTCTGTTCATCATGTTGAAAGTAAAAAGTAAAATTTAAATCAATACTAACAAACGCTGAATTGAACAGTTTCAATGGAGTTAGCAACTTTTTGTAGAAAATAAAGCTATTAGAATGGCTCCCAAAATTCTGAAAAGATTTCTGAAGCCAAAAGCTTTTTCATATATACATATATATATATTGTCAACGCCCCTTGGTATGTGCGTAACGACGACCTCCATAGTGATCTAAAAATGGAAACCGTCAGTGAAGTGATCAAGCTACATGCAATCAAACACGAACATCGGCTCCATTGACATACAAACCCCGAAGTTCTTCGTCTCCTAGAGAACTCCAACATCGTTCGGCGGCTTGACAGGATCAAACCTTAGGACCTAGTGACATCTTGCGTGTCTGTTTCTCTTAAGAGCATATCCATTGGGCTATTAACTCTACAAACTGGTTTTTATAGCATGAAAGTAAATTAACTTGATGGGCCCATGCTCAGTTGTTATGTTATGATATTTTTTTTCTCTAAATTACTTAATATCAATTGAAAAAAAAAAAAAAAAAGTTTCGTTCTACGTTTATCAAACTTTTTCCCTAGATATCATCTTTCTTCAAAGTCTAAATTTCAAAGAGTATATTTTCATTGATTTTGTACTAGATACATTATATTTACGTCCCTGGAAATCAACCATCCTTCAAATCTTAATTAATACAATGATATCAACAGATAACATAAAACTATAGAAAAACATTTGACATCACCAACTTACTACCTGGATACTGTTCCAAAACGGAAGTTAGTGAAAAACGTTGTCTATTTCCACGAAAAATAAAGAGTTACAATGTTAAATCGATTTCGACGGTTAGGCCATGATCAGTAACAAACAATTATTTAGTTTTCGTGGAAATAGACAACGTTTTTAACTAACTTCCGTTTTGAAATGGGTTTCCACAACTTCGTCGCGAGTGATTTAGTCCGTGGATACTGTTTACAGTATAGCTAAGCCCATGGGGGTTTAGTAGTTGGTAAAATGAATCATTGCCGACACAGGGCATGCCACATTCTGAAAAGTAAAGCCAGAGAAAAGGGGAAGAATTTGAAAAAATGTGATTTTTTATTGGAAACCTTCACAGTTTTCTCCCCATTACCACCGATTGCTTTGCAGTAAGTCCAACAGCTGTAAATGAAATCACTTTCTTTCTCGATTTTCATTAGGTAAGTACAAAAAAGTTGTTTTTTCCCTCCGAACTAGAAAAGGATTACTAGTTGTGAATAAGAAGGAGGTGGTTTAAAACTGGGACGAAGAAGTTGATTTCAACCCTATCAACAGTTGTCACTTTCCAGCATAATTCATATATGTTTCCAAGCAGAGTTTTTTCCGAAGACTACTAAGCGTTAATTCAAGAATGCATAACACAGAATTAATTGTCCTATTGTTATGCAGTTGGTCTTAAAATGTTCCTAATCTCATGTATCTAATTAGAAGAATATTTTTTTAAATGTGATAAAACGTTTGTTTTGGTGGCAGAACTGAAGAACCTACATTTTCTGTTTTGATGAATCCTGTTGAATACCTATAGTTTAATCCACAAAATGGGTATAGAAACCTCGATTCAACGTTCAATGAATCAAATACATTCCTCCTTCACCCTACTGTGTGGCTTAACAGCATGAAACATGATGCTTTTAGATTAATTTTTAAGATATGTATGCTATATCGATACCTTGACACAGTTAATGATATTCAAGATTCTCACCCTTCTCCTTCTCCAGCTGCAGTAGTGGCCTTGATGTGTATTCTGTACTTGGTTGCAGGCTCTAGTCCAGCAAGTTTTACTCGAAGTTGCTTGGGGTCTTTAATGGCAGGAGTCTCAAGCAATGGACCAACTTTCGTTCCTTTGACAGTTTGGTATCCAATCTGAAAAAATACATTCCGTGTTAGCAAGAAACACAACGAAAGTTAGAAAGTAGATGCATAAGGAATGGTTAGAATGACATGCAAATTATGAGTATTAAATGTGGGGGTAGGGGATGATCTCACAACCCGAAATTCGTACAAGGGTGATGTTCAAAACTGTAACCACAGTGGAACTACCCTTGGTGGAAAAAAGGAGAATGGAGCCATTCTAGAGGTCAAAATGAGGCGAAGATGCTGTTGTCTACATGCACTCGGCCAATGTTGGTCCAAGAGAGAAGCTGGGAAGGCATAGTGTAGTGGATATTGCACTGCATCATTATAATTTTGTTTGTATACATTGGATTTTTCATAAACTTTTTTATCTAACTGTATTCAAATATACAATATCTGATTTATAACTAGTCTGGTTTTATAATAATATAACATTCCATTCTGGATTCCTGAAAACAGATATGTGTCTACGAAAAATCTGAAATCTTGCAATATAGCTGCATTTCTTTGAAAATTCACTAAATGTGGAATTATGGTGAAAATCAGAAAATAGTGAATAAGGGAAGGATGGAGATATGTGCTACAAGGTTCAGATAACTTTCCTTTGACAAGGTAGGCAGAAGAAATATACACTTTGTGACTGCTTACCTTATACCCGGTCAGTACTCCATTCGTTTGTTCAGGCTTTTTCCACATCAAAAGTAAGGCAGATGAGCCAAGTGGTATAGCTTCAAGTGACAGAACAGTACCTGGCACTAAAAATTCATAAACCACAGGCAGAAAAATTAGTCATGGACATTTTGAAAAGTACGATTCTTTAATAACTGGAACAAACTTACTATTTAATTAAGTTACACAATGCATGTGGAATTACCTCCTTCAGGTGTATCAAAGCTAATTGTTTCACTTGGGGGCCCATTATACCTTGAATTGAAAACCAAGACTCGAGCAAAATTTTTTGAATTAGGAATAAACTTATCATCAGCAGACACAAATGTAGAGTGACTGTTTACGATAATTTCCCTTATTTTGCCTTCAGTGTCTTTGTCAGTCCAAGTTTGAATCTAAAAATAAAGAAATTGATAGATAAATAATAATAAATTAATACAATTTATTAAACATTGATAGGGAATATTCTATTTTTCAACGTTTATTCAACTCCTTCAATGAGAACAATGATGAAAAGAGAATCCAATCTATTCAACTCCCGAAACACAGCCACGATGGAAAAGAAGAGTCACTGACCAGTGTGGTCGATAACTCTTGTTTTTCATCATGGCTGTATTCATTTGATACCCTGCTTTTTTCTTCTTTTTTTGCCTCTTATAATTTAAAAGTTATTTGTACATTTAAATCATTGATATTATGCAGTGACAACCATTTGTTCATCTATCCTTCCACATCAGACGAGCATCCTGTTCACCAATGCTAGACAGTGTCCTCATAAAAAACATGATTGTTGTCAAAAACGGTCATTCAGGTGGCATTATTCATTTCATTGGGGCTGATCAAGAGTTCAAGTGTAAACGTATGGGAGAGTGGCTATGATATATATATTAGAAACAAACTTATAGAGTGTGGTTCACTAATTGTAGGAGTTACTCATAAGTCATGCTCATAAATGATGCTCAAAATCGTGAATAGTTTTTTACAAACTGCAAAATCTGAGTCTTAATCTCAACCTCTGACAACAATCATGTACATAAGTGTGGTAGAAAATCCAAGTTTTTCATGTAGAATATCTTTCCACAAATTCCAGTGGAATTCTCCGGTTATCCAGTTTAAACAAGTTTTAATCCTCTACATACCACAGGAGGGGGTTTGAGAATAATTATCAACGTTTGCATTTTTGGCACTTGAACTTAAACTTCAAATAGTAGTATCAATCATGTAAATTAAGTCGCGAACCAAACTTCAAATAGTAGTATCAATCATGTAAATTAAATCGCGAACCAACGAATATTGGCATCTAGGATTGGCTGAGCTGAACTGGATTCAATATTACGGATGGACGATTTGTTCCCTTTTCCAAACCAGCTGAAAACTAGATAATAGTAGAGATAATCGAAATTACCTCTCAGTATTATTTGGTCTGCCGACCAGGTTCCACAAGAAGTTTTGAAAAGCTGGTTGTTAAGTATAAGTATACGACTTCGCTTCTTATTCATGATTCTATTAGACAGAAACTATTGAAGAAGATCCAAACTCGATTTTCAGTTGATTTGAAGATGATCGTCGTCAAGGACAACTTTTAAAGCTTTTATTGTGGTTTCAGTCGATTCTGTGAATCGAAAACTATACCTCACTCGATTTTTGATTACTACACAATAGCTGACGTCAGTGACAGCAACGACAACGTCGTATTGTCGTCAAGGACAATACTAAAGCTTTGGTAGTGGTTTCAGTCGATTCTGTGAGGCGAAAACTATTAAAAACTATATTAAACTCGATTTTCGGTTGATTTTATGATGTTCGTCATTGCCAACGACAAGTTCCTATAGTCAGATCACCACCCAAAACTATACAGTCACCTTCAGATGTCTAAAGAGTCCACCTACCAAATTTCAAGTCGATAGCTCACACAAAGCGGAACACACACACAGACGCTGATGAATGCCAGCTGAATCAAATTTGGGACTTACTTCGTTCGTCAACATTCAAATTAAGCTGATTATGTTTACCTTGTAACCTTCGAAGTGGCCATTAACTGAATTAGGTGATACAGGGTTCCACCTTAGACTGGCTCCTGTACTGGAGATGACTTGCACCAGAGTGAAATTGGTTGGAGCCTCTGTGGGCACTGGTGGAGGAAACAGAATAAGTGTCAAATAATTGAAGAGTGAGTGAAATCGAAACTAACATTGTCTATTATAGCACAGTATGCTACACACGTAAAAAGAGAATTATTCCACAAAATAAATGATAATAAAACTCACCATCTTCACCAGAATATCCGACAACTTCCTTGGGGGCTACATTGGACTCTCCTTTTTCATTCAGTGCAACAACTTTGATTATGAACTTCTGAAACGTTTGAAGGTTGTTGACAGTATGAGTGTACTGTCTCCAGTCATTGATTGTATGTGAGCTCCAAGGCTCACCAGCAACATCTCTCCTCCACGACACTCTATATTGGAACTTGGGAGCATTATGTTCTATCTCAGGCATTAGCTGAAAATGAGAGATGATAAGTTATTCTGACTTGTTAAGAAAAAGGAATAGTAACAAAACAAACTGGTTTGCTGAGACAGCATGTAGGTCCATTTATTAGAAGAAAAAAAATTCATGATGCTAGATTTTTTAAATCACTTTTGGTAATTGTTTAGCAAATTCAATAATGCTCATAACACTTACTGTCCAACTTATGACCATATTTGTAGGATCTGAGCCTTTTCCTTCCACGTTGTCCGGATTTTTATAAGGCACGTCAGGCTGAGTTGAACAGACTTTAGAGTGAGAAGATGGTTGGGATTGACCGATTTTATTCCATGCAATAACTCTGAACGTGTAGTTTGCCCAAGGACTCATAGCCACCTGTAAAATTATCATGATGAGTTCATGGGTTACCAAAAGATATGTAGTGTATTCCTGCAATAAACACAATTTGTTTGCATTTTTCTGACAAGCAGTAGTATAATTAGCCATAGCAAAAAAATAATAACTAAGAAGCATTTGTAATTGATAAATTAACTTATCCCTGAGAAATAAGGGTAGAATTATACAAGGGATGAGAAGAGGACTGTCAACTATGCAGCCATCATGTTACAGCAATTTATTGATTCATTTAAAGAAAATACTTGAAAAGACCAAGAAAGCTAAGAATAAACAAAAAAGTTATGGAAATGTATCCATCCCCTCCATGTTGGTCACCCTGTGTCTAAAATACTTTGCCACATTAGCCTCACTAAAACCACCTTTTCATTCAATTGAATTACTGGACTAAAAAAGGTATTATCTTGAGTGTGCGTGTAACAGTCTTCAACTCATACGTTCCCAAAGGTGAGCAATGTTTTCAATTCTGCTATGATTTTGACAGAAGACTGCTGAATATGCAGCTCGTTCAAAGACTCCATTCATCTGATAAATCAGACAGTAATATGGGTCATTTTCCCAGAAAGGGCCAATTGTTGTCCAGAGAGGATTCCTAATTCCCATTTATGATTTGGGCTTCAAAACTAATTTCTACATGAACTATCAATTTCGCTCTACAAATGGCAATGGCTAAAACATGTATATATTTATTATAAAATATGGTAATTTAGGTTTTAACAGGATACAGTGAAATGTATACTGATCTGCCTTGTTCGGACCCCTAAGTAGCCAACTTTGCTTGAACAGTGTAGATCACTGATCAAACGAGCGATCCATAATCATAGGGATTCTTTAGTGCATACATCTAGAGATGAAAAAATGGGTTTGCAGATTTTTTCAGAAGCATACAATGTGAGAAGGAGGATGAAACGTGCTTGTCCAGAGATTTCTGTCTTTAATCTGCCTTTTTTGTTTTTGTATTTTGACGGTCTATTCTAGTTTCCTGGAGTTTTACTATTACTACACGATGTGAAATTAATTCAAGTTACGAAAGAAAATGACGGAAACCGTCGTTAGCTCTTTGGGGATTGTGTGGAGGGAAGTTCAGTTCTGAAACATGGTGTCACAATCAACACCAGTCCCTCATCTGTCAGCAGTAAAACTCTAAGAAATCAAACATTTTTTTCCCTGATGTTTACGAGTAGATTTTATCGAGCTAATTCTAGTGCTATAGTTATATTTATAATAAACAACACCAGAATCGGTGAAACATGATTGTGATTTGCAGAATTTTACGGTTTAACTCATTGAGGAAAAACCCTTGTTCTAATGGAACATACAACAAGCTCTAGATTGAAGTAGAAATAGCCTAATCTCTCATCACATACACACCCTGACACCCTTTAGCAGCCATGCACATAGAATAAGAGGTAAATAGTGTATAATAGATAATGACAGCAAATTATAATAGGATGCCTATGATATTGATTAGATACTACAAAACCTCCCAATTTTGTACACAAAAGTCTAGAGTAGCACTTGAAATCCTGAAATAATGTTATCGTTTGTTCATGAAAATGGAGGCGGGACTGAACATCAGCTGAAGGGTGGTGGTTGCAGTGACGACTTTACAGTCACAACACATCAAACTTAACTTTTGATTGTAAACATTGCCCAAACTCCATTAGCTAAACTCCATCATTTCATATTTTGGGTTGGTTAAAGACACCAAGGCTTAATTTTTTAGAATAATTTCAACGGAGTTTGGCTAAACTCTATTAAATAATTTTTTGGTGAAAGTGGGACTGACATAGTTTTTATAAACTAAGAATTTGTTGAGTTTGAGAACTCATGATTATAATAACACATAATTTGAGAAGCTGAGTGAGTGAAATTCAAAGCTGCTCATGGAGTTTGGTTTTAGTGCAGCAGCTGGTCTCATTGGATGCTTTATTTTACACACTACATCATGTATTTATATTAGTTTTTCTATAAAAAAAAAAAAAAATATTGCTGAATAACAAGCATTATTGAGTACATAGTTTTGGAAAACAGTGAATAAATAGCCAACTTCATCAGCATAAATGCAATTTTCTCTCCTAAAAAAATTGAACAGGTATTATTATAACTGCATGTACATAACATTGAATATAATTACAAATAACTGATATAGTGACCGACTGACAAACGTGGAATCAATTTATTCTAGAAGCTATAAAATGCTGAACTACAGTGGGAACTGTAGATGTTATTGAATGATGTTATTGAAAGCCTCCCAATCTGAAGTATTAGAAAAGAAATAAAGTGACCATGGGAAGAACTGCTCATTAAATGCTGAAATAATGACGTACCGTGTAGCTCTGGTCAGTTGCAGGGACATTGTCGTACGCATCTTCCCATACATCAGGGGTGAAGGTCGTGTTATATTGAAGTGTATACCTTAGAATAGGGGCTCTGTTGTCTCCCATGGGACGCCAAGTAATTTTTGCATCCATCCTGTTACATTTCACACTTTCTAGACTAGGAGGATTTGGAACAGCTGAAATAATTCAAGTATGAAAGAGTATTGGTTAATCTTTGCATTACATATTATGATTAGAATTCATAGAGACAGGAAGAAGAGAATTATAATATAAAAATAATACTAAAAGGCACTGCACATCCAAATAGCAGAATATAGTACATAACCTGAGAATGCAATATTGAATAGTGTGACTGATTTCTTTCAATAAATTTGAGAAAGTGAACCAATGCCCACAAAATCCCGATTAATATGTGTGTCCCAAGGAACGAAACTCCTGGAACCTAAGACTTTTTGCTAAGTAGTCATAACTTGAGCCCCCTTGTCTTCTCCCTTTTCATCAATGACATGCTGGATTACCTGCCACGAGGAGCCACGGTTGGGGATACAATGATTAAAGGGCTTGTTTGCTGATGACATGGTGGTGTTTGTAGAATCAGCATGTGGCTTGCACACAGTTAAACTGGAACAATATTGTGCGCGGTGAGGCGTGATCATGAACCTCTCACAATCAAGTCTATGGTGTTCAGAAGGGAAGACAGGCTTGGTGCAGCGAAGGGGTGTACCCATCAGGGTAATCCTGTTGAATTGATCAGCCACTACATGTACCTCGGGGTAATGCTGACTCCTTGCTTGTCATTTGGCGCCCATATGAGGGAGAGCTGTTGAAAGATGGTTAGGGGAACTATTTATAGCAAATTTCTTAGGCTGTCTACTGTACCCCCTCCCCTCCCCCTCTCCCTTTGTCATAAAATTCAGGCATTCAATGCATTGGAATGTGCAATCCTTTGCTACACTGCTCAAGTATGGGGCAACTCTCAGTTCCGCCAGTTTTAACAGGTGCTTCTCCTCTTTGTTAAAAGGATTTTTTGACTGCCCAAGAACACTCCAAATTATTTTGTGTTTCCATTATCAGGTGTCCAGCCAATCTTCTCCTACAAGTTGGGCCTGCACATCGATCATGTTTCAGGAGCCCTTGCACTTCCCGAGAGAAGATTTCCGAGGATTGTAGGGGAAGTTGTAACCTTCTAGTGTGCAGAGCTCTACAAGTTGGCAAATCAGGATGGCTATGCCCTGGAAGAAGACCCAACAGATTATAAAGTATGGCTGGGCCAGCCAAGAGATGTGGTTGGACAAAATCAGCGTTCATTGATGGCAACAATGAGGTCAAAGGCAAAAGCATCCACCAGCCGTATCTACAGGCACCTGGATTACAATTTGATGCCGTGTGACCTTGTATGCAACCAGCACCTCCTTGTTTGGATAACTCGATGGGTCCTGGTGCTTAGAGGAGCTCTCTTACCATTAAATTGTAGACCATTTGATGATAGAGATGATCCAAGAAGCCGTTGCTCCATGAGCAACCTGAGCGAGCCTGAGGATTTACTTCCTGGCAACGCATTCTGTGATCACAGAATTCAGGAAGCAATATTTGGGTCGAGGTAGTTTGAGGTTAGAGGAAGCTGTTGTAATGGTGAATAGACGAGATAGATAGAGGCTTCTGGTCCTGTTCAGTGTAGAGGCTTGGAGGTACAGGAATGAACTGATTAATGAATTTATTAGGGGAATGGAAGAGCACGCACCTTAGTAATGTATGTGGTTTATTTATTCACTGTAACGCCATCATTCAAGTTATGCATAAAAAAATAAAATTAAAAATAAATAAATAAATAATAATAATTTAAGAGCTTGTTAACCTTTAATGTGCCATGAAGTAAACATTAATCATCAAAAGGGAATCATAATTTTATAAAACAAAGTATCATCTAATGAGAATATAATGTAAAAAATATATCTATGTAATAATAAATTAAATTTTGTTTCTTCAAGTTAACTCATTATAGGGTATCTCAATCTGTAAGTATTAAATCATACACTAATCATATAATATTAAATCTCACATACAATATTAAATCTCAAATAATAATATTAAATCTCACACTTAATAACGTATAGAACACAGACCTGGTAAATTTCGTTACCTGCCAGGGAATTGAACCCGAGATACCCTGCTTTTGAGCTGCTTCAGATCAGAGGACGCCTATCTAAGTAATAATTATGATAGTTGTAGTTGGAATGACCTCGGGCGTTTCTTGTCACTCTGGCAGATGGATTTAATCCATTGCTGTACCATGTGTGAAGTTATAGATTGTTCTTTTGTTTTTATAGAAGAAACGTGTTTCTATTCTATTCTACTAGTGCTTTAAATATTCAATGCTGGCTTTCCAAGCATTCACTGATTTTTTTTTTTCAATTACATGAAACGTTTCCACATCTTATTCTTGTACTTTCAATAAATTATTGAATTATAATAAAGAATTGAGACATACCTTGTACAATCAACGTAGCTTGAGCTTTGGCTTCATCTAGTACAGTAGAGGCCACACATGTGTACACACCAGAGTCCAATTCAGTTGTCTTTGTGATAGTCAGGGAGTAATCATTGGTTTTGACAAATCTTGGCTCAGATTCAAAGTCAATCAAATGACCATTATTTTGCCAGTCAATAGTAAGATTTAATGAGCTATCGGAAACAGCATTGCAACGGAATGTAGCAGTTGAACCTTCAGCTACTTCATAATCTTCGGGTTCATCAGTAATTCTGGTATGTTCTGAAAGTTAAAGTCCACAATGGAACTGTATTGTATTATTAGGATTGTGATTAGATACATGGGAGTTATCAAACTACTAAGAAAAACATATATAATTAAGGTATGTATATTTTTATAATTTATACATCAAATTCCATGAACACACACGCACACACACACACACACACTTGTTACTGCAGCTACCACACAGTTATTATTCCAGATTTATTAACTTAATTCAAATTTAAAGAATGAAATAAAACGTGAGTGCGGTATGAACTTGCCAGGTCTACTCTGTGACCATTCTATTCATTTCCGAAATCATGGGGAGAAATGTAATAACTTGGCCATTCAACTGCATTCTTCCTAGACTCGAGACACAGTGGATTTAGCTGTAGCAAAAACCTTGATAGCTTTGTCAACTTTTTCACATACAAGTAGATCTTGTTATGGATAATTTGTAACGTTACGATTTACACTGAAAGGAATATGCAAGTTAACTTGTGACAAACTAGTCAAGAGAAACAAAACCATGTAACAAAATATGATGGATTTCAAAATCTTCAATCTATTGAACTTGAGAAAGTATGTAAGCAGGTATTAAGAGATTAAATTTATATTCCATTAAAATCAACAAAATCAATCTTATCATAAGTCTGTAGAAAAATTCATCATTTGAAATTTCAGCATCATCCTATATTGAAATTCATAATTTTAGTATCAGTGGTGATGTAGATGTTGCTGTATATGGAAAGTGGTTGACAGTAGTGAACCCATGTAAAACCGTCTTCAAGTTTGTTCCAATAATTAGGGACAACAATCAGTCTCTAATTTTTTCTCATAACATTTTTTGTTTTCAATCAACATTTTGTATGAGAGTTGTGACAGTTCCCATCCCAACTGGGAGGCGCCATCTACCCGCAAACTATCTTATTGTCGAGGTAAATTATCGTGCACTTCCCAATCATTTCAAGTGGTGATTGGGAGAGCTCTTAACTCGGACATCCGAGGAAGGAATCACCTATACTGCTTATATTATATTGCACTATTAAGGGTATATACAGAGCTGTCACACTCCTTTACCAATATAATGTAGGCCTTGCCCCTTTGTTTCTGAATTTGTCATAAAGTTTAGTAATTGGTGCGAGATCAGTTTAGTGATGAATGTTGGATAAAAACGCATTTCTTTACTGTGCCACCTTAAGGCTAGTCTCAATAACCAGGGAGAAAACATCCATTGCCCTCACATACAAACTAAATCATTCATGATGGAGAAAACTGAAGTTAATGAAAACATAGTCTATTTCCACAAAATAAAAAGTTGAACTGTTTGGTATTGATGGGATTCTTATCACCCTTCAAATGTTACAGATCAAGAGATTTGAGACGTCATTGTAATTACCTATGTTGATTTCAACAAACGTTTCTAATTTCCCCAATGTTGCCCTATGGTTATAATTCAGCAACTCAAAGTAAATATATTTTCGTCTTTAGCAACTTGAGCAGTGGAGGAGGATAGAGGCTATAGAACAAAATCTGATAACGGAGGAACTTGAACGCATTTTTTTTTTTTTTTTTTTTTTTTATTATTATTATTATAGCAGAAATTAAATTTGGATGGTGGAAGTTGAAGGTAAACTTTTTTTAGAAGTCTATTATAAATATAATTCAAGTTTGAATTTTCTGAGATACACCCCCAGCTGCTGACACCACCCACTCTATGGTCATACATAATGGTTTGTGATAAGTTATTTGATCAACACGCTTACCTATGTTTGTAGTTTTTGTGAACTATTTTGGTTTTGTCCACTTTTCGTGTATCATTAAAATAATTTATTGATAAGTATATAAATAGTAGTACTAACGAGATCGATAGGGAAAATGAAAGCCAGTTCGTTTGAATAACCTCCTCTAACTTCATTTGAGCTTTCAGTACCGTAATAGGTTGGTTTATATTCGAATTAACCGATTCCATAATTTAGACACAAAAGGCAAAGACACATTGTTGTGGTTTGGTTTGCCAACCAAACATTGCCTCAAACATCTTCATCTGTCACGTTTGAGGGGTGATAAAAATCCCTCAATCCTCGAAAAAGGTTCCAGCCATGCAGCATGATCATAAGAATGAATTTTCGTAAATTATTTATCGTATATTATGTTAAATTAATTTGAACACATTGAGAGTAAAAAATTATTAACGACCAATTTTAGGGCCAAAAACTTGATCTAAGTAACATTCTGCAATTCAAAAAATATTTTCATTTTTATATATTTCATATATTTTCATTTGGCAATTTTTAGCAATTTTTCAGAAATTTAAGTAGGTACCTACATTTTTTAGCATAATTTTGTACATACATTTTTTAATGTTCTAGTTCATTGCTGACAAACTGCAAAACTGCAACTAAAATTCTGCAAAATAAATAAATTCAGCTATTTTTATTTGTTTTCAGCCATATTAAATGATTTTTTTAACACCTTTTTTTAATTTGACCAATTTGATGTGCTCTAAGATGCTGGTCAACGAACTCATCCTTTCTTTTGAAGAGCTTGATTTTTTGGCGCAAGAACGGGGTTTTTAATGCAATCCTAAGGAGAGGAGTTATCGGGAGTGACACATATACATATATAATAAAGTGCAAACTTCAGGAATCGTTTTCAAAATGCCTCAAAACGGATTTTCTTGGAGGAATTTTTCAAAAATTTTGATTTTGGAACCATTGCAACAGCTTCATTTTCTACGAAAATTGGTTAAAAAAACGATTCTGACCTTCAGAAGGAGACTGGAAGGAAAGAAAAAACAAGGAACGTCAAGAATTTAAAAAAGTACAAAGTACTATGATTTATACCTATTCAGAGAATATAGATTATAAATAATACATCATTTAGTAAATTCAATAGTAATTTATCGTTACAATAGAGATTATAGAAAATTCATTATGGAAATTCAAAATATTCTTTGTCTACAATACCTACATAATCCACAATACCAATATGTATATGCCAACATCCTTTCAATGTAGAATTGATTAAAGAAAATATCCCCATCCAAATCCCCAGAGCAGTCACTGTAAGGTATCCTTCATAGTGAAATTAGACAACGCATTCTTAAATTCCCCGTTTACTCCAATATCGGTACAAACTTAGGAACAGCATTAGATGGACTATAGTAAACCCTTCCAAATTTGTATTTTTCTCCATGCTCTCAGCAAATGCTACATGTTTATTAACTATATAAATCTCGTTATTAGAAGACAGAGAGTTTGTACCTTTCACTTTCAGAGAAGCTTGTTTTTCAGCAGTCCCAAGCTTATTAGCAGCATGACAGGTGTAGTCCCCCATGTCCAGAAAATTGACATCCCTTGATAAAAAAACATTAATAAAACTTTAGAACATAGAGTGACATACACAGTATTAAAATACATAGGGTATTACATACAGAGCACTTGAAGGACATTTGATGCGAGAAAATTTCCTCCTACTTCATGCCTGGAGAATCACCTTTTTTGGTGATTTTCAAGTGCTGGACATGACGCAAAGCTAGATTTATGACATCTGATTCTGTTTGCGAAGTGCTGTTGATAAGCCATGAATAATAAGTTTGCTAGGGATTTGGGGATGTTAATTAGATTTAGTGACGTCGATGTTTTGTTCCGGTGCGATGGGCAACTTTCATGCCAGAATTTTCACTTTTTGACTGAAGAATCGGATTGGGTGCGTTCTGAAAATTCCTAGATGCAAATTTTCAGGTCAAAATTCCAAATGGAGGTATGGACAAAAAAATATGGAAAGAAACTGTATTTACATCATTTGCGAGCAGTGCTGAGGTTTCCCATATGCAGATGCAGGGTGTCATCCCCTATAACGTCATTAACCTTTCTTTTCACGCTTTTTTTTTTTTTTTTCCACTTTCAATTATCTGATACTCTTCACAATGCTTTCGTTCTAAGCTGAACTTTCAGCTTATTGAATAAAAGGAAACTGGCGAAATCGCCTGTTTTGCACAGTGCAAGAAAAAGTTGATGTTGTGTTGTGTTCTGACACTACACACAGGCGAGGAAATGAGCGTCTTTGGCTCTTAAATGAACTCCGCCAATGAACGTGTCATCACCCTAAGGTTCGCAAGGGATATAATGGGGCCATGGAAACAGCGAATCCAGAGAACAGGAAAAAAAAATAGGCTGTGATGAATGATGAATATGAGATGAAGGGTATGAAATGAAGTGTAGAGTTGAAGGACGTTAACAAAAAGAATGTAATGAGATGAAGTGAGGATTTTAGGAAGGTAATTTATGAACAGATAAAATAGGATTGGTCCAAAATAATCAGATTTGGTACACCCCATAGGTGATAGTTAGCTGATCCCATACAAAAGAGCCCAACAATCTAACCAACGACCTGAGTCCGACCTGACAAGAAGGATTTAAGAAGTGTACAGGCTGTTGTGTCAAAACATATGTGTCATTCCAGACAATTGTTCAAAAACGTCAAGGGGGGCAAATGTTTCATTTAAGCTGTTCATCTGAGTACCAGCCAAGGATTCTGAATTTTTGTTTTTTCTTCAATTTTCGATTTTTGGCCTTCCAACTATTAGGATCCACAGGAGCAGCCTTTATGCTTTTTTTGGCATCACTCTACAGGATGTAGATGGTAAAACGGGAGTTGGTTGAACTGAAAGTTCATACGTCGATATCAAAGTTAGTGTCAAACTATGGCTTGTTGGAAAGCCATTTCAGGATTATCAGAATCAAAAATTGCAGCAGAAGTCTTGATTTGGGAAGTTGTTGAGATTGGCTGATCACACCCTGATGGAACTTATAACTTTTCAGGTGAAAGAGGAAATACACCAAAGGAATCAGAATTCGAATCAACAATATCTTGTTCATGCAAACACTCAAATATTTGAACTTTTTCATTGTGAAAATAGGCTCTGAATGCGAGACGTGCAGTTAAGTTATCACGTTCGTCACCACTGGGTATTATTCCTTCATCATCAGAAAATTCGCTGTATTCCATGATATTAAAAAGGATAAAATACCTAATGAAAACAGCTGGGAATAAAAAATTCCGACACCTTCCAAGGCACAAAGCGTCAAACTGAAGGGTGGAAACGAGGGCTGAGATGAGACCTTCTTCTCATCCGTCTATCCCACCAATAACTGGTCCTAACCACCATCCAGACGTGCTCCCGAACAAAAGAAATCCTCCTTAAATTGTGTATAAAAGATGCTTACAGAGAGTGAGCAGGAAAGAGGCGGAGGGTCCACTCTGACACACTCGAAAGACTACCCTCTCGTCCTCCACGATATCGCTACAACCGCAAAATCTTTTGGAAGAGGGTGAAAATAGTAGGTGTACTTCTTCTCTACAAGATGGTAACTGAATGAAAGTGATTAGTTCAGAAATAAGCTCACAGATCACATCAGAATGTTGAAAAACTAGGATATGGCAAAAGGCGTGTCGGGACCATCACAACAGTGGGAGGGAGGCAGATGCCTAATGCCATCTATAGCGCCCCCAACACGTTGCTCCCCACACGCCTCTCAGCATCTATTGGGGGGGGGGGGGGGGTTAAAGTAGGATGAGAAGTCTTCAAGATAAGTTGCAAAGTTTAGATCTGTGAACTGAATGTCATAAATAGGGGTGCAAAAGTAAACTTTGTAGGTGTTCAAAGAAAGTTGTTAAGTTGAACTTGAAATGATGAATGTCAACCAGATGAAGAGTCAGAACATCAACTCGGAAGCCCTACACTGCCTGAATCAGTTGAAGTGGGGCATAGAATGCAACTACGAGATCGGAATCAACTCAATCCTCCTGAATATGGAGAATTAGTGTCGATGGTTGTGCAATGCAAAAAGCCACTTACTTTCAAGGAAGCCATAAAAACGGAGGAAGTGGGCAAGTGTAGAGCAGCGATGGATAGGTAAATTCACTCACCAGCTGAAAACCAGACCTGGGAACTGACAAGAGTTAACAAAAGAGAAAAAGCTGATCGACTACCGCTGGGTTTTCAAAATGAAAATGAAAGCAAATGGGGAATGTGATAAGTTCAAGGCTAGAGTTGTAGCAAAAGGCTAAATATGAGATGATGAAAATGGGACGAAGGAAGAAATGGGAGTTATTATTAGTCAGTCCCAGTCTTGTGAAGTATTCACACTGATCCTAGTGATTGATGTTTCCCTTCTAAGAAATACTTTCTCTCACCTCAGAAGCAGATCTCAACACAGAGGTAATCGCTCCCACACTTTGCTCTTTCAGGGAAAATGGACCAGGTAAAACTTTGTGAATAATAGAATTAATGTTCCAACACTCTTCTTACAGGCTAATTGAAGATAAACTTTTGTTCACTAGGTATTTTGGACCATGGTTTTGGTTTTTTTCATAGATCTTCTTTCTATCAACTAGCTGATTCTCTTACAATGAATAATGTTCCACGAAAGTACAGTGAAAAAGTTATTGGGGGTGTAGTGCAGGTGATATGGAAGTCTAGATAAAAGAATAGATAGATGGATAAGACCAAATGCTGAGGGAGCTATCAATAGTTTTAATGAGTAAACAATTAATTTACCTTATTTCTAGGTCCCCATTTGAAAGAACAGTGAATCTGCCACCTGTAAGTTCCACACCCTGTTTGACCCACTTAACTTCAGGTTTGGGAGCTCCAAACACTCGACAGGTAAGGGTAACAGTTTTGCCATCTACTACTTCCTTGTTGAAGGGTGCATCAATTATTTCTGGAGCAACAGCTGTAAGAAGAAAAAAATAATCAATATCAACCTATTTTTCATTTGTTTCTGATCTACAGATTATGGAATAGCGGTTGCCTTCACTTGAAGATCAAGATCACTTTTGCTGTGTCGCTTCAAATTCGAGACAGTTTAGAATAAGGTTCTATAATCGATGGAAATATCATTTCCACTATCAGTAGTGAGTATATAATGACAATACTCATCACCCAATGGGCTCATTGGCTGCTTGTAGTTAAATAAATGTTACCAGTGGGGAATAGACATTTTCCAAGTGATATTGTTTGGGATTCACTCCATCGATGATTATCGACGGACCAAGTGTACACCCATCAAATGGACAATTGATGGTGGGGGATGAAGAAATTTTAATTTCTGTAAATTTGTGGTTCACCATTTTTTCCCCTCGTAAATGTAATAATATATCTTTTCATAGCTAACTGAAGAAGAATTCAGTTTTTCTATATTTCTCTTATTCTGTTTGGAGCAAATCTGGTCCTCAACAGATATGTTGTTACCAGAAGAGTACGAACGTTTTGCTCTGCAAGCTTCTTTTGTAGCTTCCTATCTGAGAAATTACCCCAAGATTAGAAGGCATACCTGAGGTTCAAGAGGTACACTGCCATAGCTCTCTAGAAAGCCAGCAAGATGTTCCTCATACGTCTTTTCAGAGTCAACAACTTGTGCATTAGTCACATCAAAAGAGGTCATATCATGCCCGAGAACATTTAACTGGACTAACATATAAGGGAAGAGCATAGCTAAAAACGTACTTTTAGCTTCATGTAATTGCATCCTCCCAACGAATTTATTAGGGGTATAGGTATTTATGTAATGAAACTGTTGTTACTACATGCAACATTTCTTAATCCACTTCTTACACCTTCTCTCCTTAACTGGAAACAAACTTGTATAAATCAAGGAATACTAGAGATCTGTACTACAGAGTTCCAAAGAAAATAAACCATCAACAGTTACATCATAACAGCCATTTAGATGCACAGGCAGGCATAAACTCGAGCATTTTCCCACTTTTTCAACATCCAGGATTTATTTGTACACAGCAGTTGCAAAACTTTTGTATTATCCTTAAAAGTGGAAATTTGGTGTTGATTTACAAGCTATTTCCGCCCTAACTACTGAAAAGTTCAAAATTAGACTAAATTGTAACTTACACAATAACAAATTATTTCAAAATACCTACCTACATTTCTAATGTTAGAAAAGTGAATAATAAGAATAATCACCTAAAACATTGATGTACACATCTTTGTACACATAACCAATGCTATTGGTAGCGTTACAACCGTAATTGCCTGTATCATTTTTTGAAAGTCTTTCAATGATGATTTTGTTGGGAGTGACTTTGCGCCTAGGATTCAAAGGTGCATCAGCGATTGGCAGGCCATTGTGAATCCATTTTATCTGAGGTTCAGGATCTCCAGAAGCTTCACAAGAAATTTCTGCAGTTTCATCTTCAGCAGCATCAACTTTTTCAGGTTCAGTAGTGAAGTATGGAGCAGCTGTAGAACAGAAATTATATTCATGGTACACAACAGGCGTTCATGCCATTCATACATCCTCTATTCAATAATTAACCAAAAACTAAATAAAAGTTAATAGAATACCAAAATACCAAAAGTATCGGTTCTCACATTTCAGAAAAAATCGATACAGTACAATAACAAACAATAATTTGTTTGCTTATTCTAATTGGCCTCAAAATGTTTCCTGCATTTAGCTACAATAAAATAAAAGTAAAGTTAATAACTTGTGATGGATATGGATAGTTGTTCCCCCTTCCCATTTCTTGAAACTGCATATTTCCAAGTTTTTCTTCAATATGAATAATGAAAATTCGTAATGAAGAAAATCTTGGAAATGTGCAGTTTCAGATTATTTTGAGAACCTAAGTTTCAAAGAGATTTGAAAACAAAAAATGTAGCACATAAAAAAAAAAAAATTGAAACTAAGACAACCAACTGGCCACTTTAATATTGGGCTGACTGAAGTTTGCCAAAGCTCATTAGACTCACACAGAGCTAAAACTCACTCAATACAAATTTCAGTAAATCTGAAGATCTTGGACTGGTTAGCGCAAACTGAAGGTGTGTGAACTTCATGAGGCGAGGATAGGACAAGAGTTTGGCGACAGGCTTTTAGGTAAGTGATCTCGAGTTCCCCCTAACACAAACTGTCAGTTGGTGTGCAGGCGAGTGATCTGAACATACCAGATTTCCTGGTTTTCGTTAGTTTTGTTACAGACCATTTTTGACGTGGACTTTTTGAAATGAGATTGAACTGACAGCAGTTATGGACAGTAAACTTATGACAGTAAACCATCGTCCATTTTGAGTTCCATTGAACGTCATCAGGAGGAAAAAAAGTATATATATATATATATATATATATATATATATATATATATATATATATATATATATATATCTTGCTTGCTAGATAGTTGTAGCTGCTAATTCCCATGGATGTGGGATTGACCAAGGGTTAGAAACATGGGCAACTTCAGAAAAAGCCTCGCCTTGTTCTTGCTTGTTCTTGGCGAACTTCCAGTTCGAGAATTACTTGAAAATTGAACTTAGAATGTTAGTCAAATAAATAAATATATATAAATCATATATATATATATATATACACCTATGTACCATTTTAAATTATAATTCTCATGACGGAGAGGCTGCCTGCAGTGCCTAAGTTATAGCCAACATTTCGCCAGCAGATATTGGATGGATAGAGTGTACTGTCTTCAGGCAAGCATCTGTAGTTTGGTACGTCTGCCTGAAGGCAGTTGACTGATAATCTGTGTTGCTCAGCAATAATGATCTCATGTTCGCCTGTTTAGGCGTCAGCCTACAAGCAATAGTATAGTGTCTTTTTTTCTACAAATTAATCATCCTCCAAAGGCACTGCTTTATTAATACTTTATTCGATGACGAGGTACCGAATCTTTTGCAGCTACAAGCACTATATCCAGGAATTCATCACACTGGTTTGAACCCTAACTAAAATACTTCCAGAGTTTAATTTTGTGAAACATTTGATCTCACAATGTTTTATATTTGATCGAGTTAGCAATTTTTAAATGCTAGTCGTCTATGATGATTGGATTGTGGTTTAAAAGGGAACCATTTACTTGGATTGTATGCTCCACAACCAATGATCTTTGAATAGGCCAGAAAATGTAGGTCTGGCTGCCAAAGTTTAGTGAAACTACTTCATCCACCATTTGATCTGAATCTGTCACTACAGAGAAGAAAGACTTGTTATTGGAATTTTCTCAATGTTTAAAAAATTTTATGTCAGGGCATAACTGCAAACCAATTTGAAAGGGGCCAAATATGTCAAAATAAGAAGGTATGGATGAAAAAATGTGAAACGATAACCATTTATTTTGATTGGATGAGTAAGTAGAAGGCATTACCTAGAACATTCAGTTGAATAGAGTAAGATTGAGGACTGCCTTGACCGTTACTAATTTCACATGTGTAGGTTCCTTTATCACTGAACTCGACATTTTTTATCAACAAACTTTTCCCAAAATGCTCTTGGGTAATCCTTTCTGAAAGTGGTAACGCTTTCCCATTATAACTCCAAACTGTATGAGGTAATGGCCTGTAATAAAGAAACATAAAATTAATACCACACAAATCAAATATCAAACAATAAATTTTATCGTACAAATCAATTTAAAAAAAAACTAATTTGCACCAGTTTACGAAATCAAGAAAATCAACAATTTATGAGTATACAAGTAATGAAGAATATTATTTTTCGAAGCTGATTATTTTCGACTAATCTATTTACCACATTTCGTTTATGAAACAAGAATTATGCTGGTATACTCACGTTCCACCATAAATACAATATAAAGCTACTTTGGAACCACGAATAGCAACTTCATTTTTTCTGGTTACATATTGCTGTACAGGCGGATAACGGTTTTGAGAAGCAGAAATTCCACTTGCAACAACATTTAGAAGAACACGATTTCCAATCTTGTATTCACTCCTAGAATATACAAAAAAATATATATATATATAACTGCCATCATTATTACAAGTGCAAATAATTAACTACAAAATCCATTGTTTCAAGACATTACCTGAAAAGAGAAGTTGCAGCACAAGCATATGCCGTGTTGTCACTGGCATCAGTCCTAGTAACGTTGGAAAACCACAAGTTTCCTTCTGGATCTACAGTCATCCTGGAGTTATTGATGCTTTCGATCCCTCCTTCGTTTGTCTGAAATGATGAGATACAAAAACCATATGAATAATACAAGGGCATAATAACTGAAGAGCTTGTGGAAGGATCTAAAATGGAACTTCGATTTGACACAAAGCTCGATATAAAGGACAGTTTTTGAAATTCATGTTCATCTTCCACTGTAGTAAGAGTAATGAGAGTAATTAAATTGTACATGTGATCTAGGCACAGAACAAGGTAAATTCTGAGAAAATTTTGAATAAGCTGAGGCTTCCACAATCTCATTTCACCCCGGATCTCCCCCTGCCATAAGGACATCCCCCTCCCATACACTACCTGAAGTCTTGGATAATGATCCAATGTCTTGAAGGGTTGTTAGTGAAATTAATTAATTGGCTTGGCACTTTTTTATTTTATTAAACTCCCCCAATACATGGGTATTGAATACAACTGAAACTCATTTTTGACTATCAAAATTATTGCATGCGTAGGTCAACCAGAGATTGTTTGCGTTCTGAGGGCGCCCCCTACATTGAACTACATGCTTAGAAAACCTTTAGGTGACAGCCTTGATTGGTAAAATTGACTAAGAAGTGCTTGAAAGGAAATTTCACGTTTGAGTGTTGGATGCCCTGCCAATCTGATTTCGAGCCGAGCAACCTTTATGATATTTCGGATATTTTTAATTTGACTGGTGCCTATATGAATATTACCTATTATTTTCGTGTGTCGTGATTAATTTCCTTTACATTTCTTTTCTTTCGGTTCCCGAGTTATTATAACTAATTTCATCTGTTCGTTATGAGCAACACCCTAACTACAGGGCTTACTTACTCGGTGCTTCATCGTCAAGCTTGGAAGATTGTTTACAGTGTGGCCGACTACTTTTGAAAAAACCTGAAGTGTAAGGTGAATATAACACGAAGAGTGAAGTAACAGGAATTTTCACAAGAACAGTTTGTTGGATCATTAGTGAAGGCCTACGGATCATCATGACTACTGAACAGATTTCCTTCATCACTCCTACAAGAACAAAACCCTATGGGAAGAAAATAGCCACTGATGAATTCAATGACGTCTTCATTCGTGTTTATGAAACTCATGAGTTTTTCAGCTTGAAAGGAGTTGCCGACCATCAGTAAAGCACAGGAAGTACGAAGGAGGATAAAGTTGTCAACTGTGTCAAAAAGTACGAACTGTACCTCTCACATCGAATTAGGTAAGATTTGTGGATTTGATTGCAAGACCTGCCTCCTGACGAATCTGCAAGTCACTAGCTGAACGAGCTGAACTCAGTGCTTTGGATAATAGATATTTTGACACTATCACAAAATTTCGCTCGGAAGGAAGAAACATTGTTTATTTAGACAAGGCGTACTTCAAGGTTCAACCGCATAGAAAAGTTTCATCATCGGCCTTGGAGGGGAAGGGATGAGATTTGGGCCCACCGGTATTGTGTTTTAATGTTTAGGATTAGGTAGGTACATTCGCGTGACTGTCTCAGTTCAATGAATTATGAAAACTTGTTTGTTTCTAAAATTTTGTAAGAAACAAATGATTTGTGTATCAACTGAGTGTGTTTAAATGGAAATTTTGTCTACTTCCCTTATGAGGAAAACATCATGAATAACTTTGAATTTTAAAATAGTCATGAAGTAGGTAGATACAAAGTTGGTTGTGTTAGAAATACGGTATCAAGGTAGGTTGAAGGTATTGAACAAAAAAGGTAATGAAGCAGCAATTTACAAATTTTTTCATTTAAAAGGTGATGAAGTAAGAACGCTATTTACATATTATTTCATTTTAAAAAATTACAAAATATCTACTTTGTTGATAAACAAAAAGTTTGAAGGCCTGTGGACTGGAGGGAAATTCAGACACCTGTAAGGGGGAAAAATTGGGAAAAAATATGTTACGCACGAGAATTTCTAAATGATAAGTAGTTTCGGAATGCAGACTTCGCCCTCGGAACGCAAACCATCTCTGGTCGATCTATAGGTGCGTCTATCTGTAGTAACTGGCAGATAGCATTACAACCTCCTAGAATAAATTTTTTTCAAATCTAGTTTCAATGTTACGGTTCTATGCTCAACAGAAAATCGATAAGCTACTAACGGTTATAATCAATAGGTATACACAACTTGAATTTATTTTATTCGATATATTTATTTCTTATATATATATAATCTTTTTATGTTTTTCCCAAACATCTCCATTATTTTGGTGACACTTGTATGGACTATTCCTTGTATAGGTAAAAATTATCCCCAACAACCTCTTCCCTTATCCATCATCAAGCCTTGAAGAGTGAGAACACTAAATTTTGGAAAATACAGGACTTTTCATAATTTAACACAGTCAAAACCCAATAGTACCCTCGCAAGTTCCACAAATTTAGGAAAAGTAGTATGAAGCCTTGCGTAAGATATTTTACTACTATCAAAATCTAAACCCAATCCAACATTCCAAACGTGAATTTATACTACGATTATCAATAACCAATGAAATTAACAAACCTATAGTAACCAACTTTGTAAAAAAATGTGTACCTACCTGTATAAGCCAATAAACGTTGGGTTTAGGCCAGCCATCAGGAGGGTTACAAGTTAACTTGAATGGATCACCTTCTTGAGCTTGAACAGGAATGGGATCCTGATCTTTGAATGCGTTGAGTTCAGCTTTTCTCACAAAAACTGAATTTGAAGTAGCAGTACCCCATTCATTTGTTGCAAAACACTGGTACTGACCTAAAGTATTCACAACAATCAATAATTAGTTGTTGATAAATCTTACAAAAGAGAACAAACAAGTTAAGCATAAAATTATTTACATAACCAGGAAATTTCAGAAAAATATTGCATATAAAGAGATCTTTCTAACAAATAGAAAGTATTCTATGTGAATGTGTCCATCTGTTGGTCTCTAGCAAGTAGTCATGGAAAGTGGTGCAAAGAGAAGCTATTTATCATTTGTTTAAAAAGCTTGTCAAGTCAGTCAGCGATCTTGTTTTGTTGCATTTATTCAGAACCACATAGACTGTTCCTAAACAATGTACTTTCATTCCTGGTAAATCCTGTATTTCGTGTTAATATCTTCTTTGAACTAAAAGGACTAGTTCATTTCTAAATAGGAGAATAAGGGCATGGGTTACCATCAAGATGCAAGAGCAGATGTATTAAGACCTTCAATTTTGTCCATCTCAGACATATTTCTAATAGTGGTATCTAGAAGGATTAGACTGGACTGGTGGATTAAAAAATAAAGTTGATTCAGTTTTTTTTTTTTTTTTTTTTTTTTTTGCTAATTTTTGTAGAACATAAAACTATTCATATTTTTTGAAAAATTCCTTCAAGGAATTCCGTTTAGGCATTACGAACTATTCCTCAAGTTTGTGCTTTCTTATACTTGTGTGTGTCATTCCCGATGTTACAGCCCAAAATATTAGATACCTCGACAGCGAGCTCGTGTCCTTACTTTCTAATGAGAAATTTATCTTTAGTTACAACACCTCAACAGGTTGAGCTATGAGGCCATTATAATCAAACCTCTTCAACTATGGAAGTTTTCCTTTCACATAATACAGACACTTCTTAGGATTAAGATATAAATTCCGTTCTTGCGCAAAAAATCAACCTTTCTAAAAGAAAAGATGAGTTCGTTGGCCAGCACTTTTTGAGCACAAAAAATTGGTCATATTTCACAAAATTTTATAACAAAATAATTAAAAACATCTGAAAACAACTAAAAATCGTTAGATTTATATTTGTTTTAGCAGAGTGTTGATGAGCATTAAAAAAATTATGCGGAAACATGTACTTTTACTTCATTAATATTTGCCGAAAAAGCGATAAAAACTGACAAAAAAGCTATAAATCCAAAAACTTTTTTGAATAGCACAATATTATTTAGAACAAGTTTTTTTTTGCCAAAAAATGGGTAGTTAACAATATTTCTTTACACTCAAAGTGCTCAAATTCCAAAACAGTGTAGGTAAATTTATAATATACAATAATTTACGAAAATGCCGCTCATATGATCATGCTGCCTGACTGGAACTTTGAGTAATCAAATCTCACAGTTGATCAATAGTGATGTTGAGATTTCCGGCTCATTCTCGGCCCACATGTGATTTTTTAAGCCAACTTAGGGAGACATGCTCTGGATAGTGAACAGATGGATCGGGTTTTTATTTCGGTTTATGGAATCCATGTATTTTCATAACGTAAACAAAAATCTTAGGAGCTGCGTTAATTTATTTATTTTATATTATTTTTTTTTTTTTCTCTCTTCTTCATTTTGTGAGTTCAGTACAACGATTCATAATAGAAAATAATAAACTAAAGAGAAAACGATCAAGGATGGCCATCTTCAAGAGCTTATTCAGACTAAGTAGGGCACAGTTTTCTGTGAATGGCTCAACACTGTTCTCTTCCATTCCGTTTCTCTAAAAAGGAAATCACCACCATTGGTTTCCCTTGAGAAAAAAAAAATATATATATATATATATATATATATATATATATATATATATATATATATATATATATATATATATATATATATATATATATATTTTTTTTTTTTTTTCCTGCTCCTTGAGTGAAAAACCACTGGAAATAATCTTTGCTTCATTTGTGTATTATAATGTAATTGGCTTGCTTTATTTTACTGAGTTATACCCTCGTATTTTTCATCTTTTATTTGAAAGATTAGATTGAGATGAGATGATACTACCTATTCTGTTTTTTAGAAAGATGTCATAATCGCGCTTTGGCTGGACACATGCTTGGCAAAGTGAATGATACATTCATCCAAAGCATGGAGATTATTCTCTTTCCAAACCGATAGTTATTTCACGTTTTTTGTTGTGGTATAAGGGCGTTTGTGGTAGGTGAAGTGACACTCTAAATACTTTAATGAACTTGACTGTCTATAGAGTCACACGATAAATGTGACGAACCGGCCTAAAACTTCGTGGAATTTGTTTCCACACCAAGAGGAACCTAACCCCCAAAATTCGCCAATTTCGAAGAGCATTCATTTTTTTAAGTAACTTTGAAAGTAGAATGTTCTTTACAAAAATCATAAAAATCCATGAATGTTTAGAGTGTCGCAAAACAAATTTCCACAAAGAAAATTATATTTTTTTAATTTTTGGAGCCTTTGCACACACAGTAGGTTTTTTTTCTTTTTTTTTAATTTTATTCGTTGAAACCACTACAAATTACTACATCTATGTGCTTCAACAGCATATTATTTATAAAAATGCCAACTACTAGCTTGTGTCCCATCACTCAGGACGCCTCTCCACTGACATAATCATAGATTTGATTGAAGACTCCATTTTTATTGGAAATTAGAAACATGAAAACATTGAACGCATCCATGCAAAGTATAACTCATATAATACTGCCTACTTACTGACGAGACAGTAATCTTTCTCTAACCTAACAGTATCCAACATTGTCCCTGTATGTGAATTCACGTTTGTGTGATACTAAACTTAATCTCATTCCTCTCTAACACATAATCTTCAGAAATCTAATAATGAAGTGCACAAATAGACATTTTTTCGTAGCTAACAATAAAAAACCACTGAAAGAAGTTTTCCCATAATTTGCTAATTTTTAGGATTTTTCTCCTTCTTCTTTTAAGAGTAGTTATTTTTGTATGAAATTAGGTATTCATAATTTTTCAATATATTCTACGTCTGACCTGGTATTAATATTTAGACGATACGTTTTAAAAATTAGAGCACAATAAACAAGTATAATATTCAACCTATAGGAAATTTTAGGCTGTTGTTGAAAATGAGGTGAAAAGATGGAATTATTAAATGAGCGTGAAGTATCAGTAATGATGATTCACTAGCAATTAATGAAGGAAATGGAAGCTGACGAAAACGTTGCCTATTTCCACCAAATGCAGAGTTTCAATACTAACAAGTTATTGATGTTGTTACTGATGGGTGACCTAACCATTGAAATCGATTCAACATTATAACTCCTCATTTCGTAGAAATAGAGAGATTTCTACTTCCGTTTCCTACATAGTAAAGGTAAAGTAGGGGAATTGGTCTTTAAAAATATAACTTGGGTAATTTGAAAAAATTTAAAAAAACAGAATATTCCATGAAACAATGATATTTTTACCCAAATCCTCATCACGAGGTGAGCCAATTACGAGGGTGCCCCTTCCAGGCTGTTGTGAGATACGGTCGTCATATGCTTGCCAGTTGAAAGGCTTTCCATTTTTAATCCATCTATATCTGTAACATGAATAGGAAATTCAAATAACTGCATGAAAGTTCTCTAAATAAATTGAGACTACATTAACAATAATAAAGAAACCAACTATACTACTGTTTGTAAAAAGACATGTGATGACTGGATAGCCACCTTACGCCATTTCAACACCATTTCAAGATCAACCAGAGTTGAATCAGAGATGCGAGGGGGAGAAGATGGACACGCTGGGAGGGGGCGCTCAGTGGGCGCCCCCTGACAATCGGACATCAAGGTAGGTTAATCTCATCAGTCAAATTACGCATTTATGATTTTATGTAGTATATCTAGATCCTATTTGATTATCCTCTCTTCTGAATCCATAGACTGGTCCTCAATCCAAATTCACTGTTGTGTTTTTCATTTTTTTATTTTAAACTGTAAAACCAACTGTTGGTAATCCCTCTAAAGGTTAGTTAGAAACCCCGTTGAATCTTTTGGAGCAACACTTACAATCTTTGAATAAACCATCAAGGTAGTCCTTTACATCTGTGTACCTATTTGTCTCCTTATCCCTTCATACCAGCAAAAAAAAATTACATACAGTTGAGTTCAGCCTGTTACAGAAAAGAAGGAAAATTTACTTTCATTCAACCAAAACCTATGCAACATATAATGTCTTTTTGAACCACGTTCACAACAATCAATACCGGATACCAATTTTATCTGGAACGATTAATGGAACATCACACTTGGGAGTTTTGGAAGTCTCTCTGAAATTCAACTTCGACTTATTTCTATAAAATTATTCGTACCTCTGAAGAAAATCTTCCAAAACTCAGCTTCAAACAGTTTATATTAGTTTCAATTTTGCAGTACAAGGAAAATTGCATTTGAAACATGAAAGTTCCTCATTTTGCAGTGACACAAAATGAGCGTTACCAATAGGTGTGAAAAAGGAATTTCAACTATTTTCAAATGGAAGAAGATTCCATCTGAAAACGTTTGGTGTCAACCACACTCTCCTGCGATGTGTGGTTTTCTTACTATGATTTTTCATAGTTTCGTGCACTGGTGACGTCAAAGCACCCCTCCCTCCTAGGCGGGACCCCCCTGCCATGCAGTGTGACGTCACCAGTGCAAACATTGAAAAATCATAGAAAGACAACTACTCAACCAAGATATCAAATTTCTTAGAATGGGTTCTATGTTCATTTAAAAATATAAAATGAACACGTGGGTAACGTTCATTCATTTATAGTTTGAAAAAATGTATAAATGATTTTGTTGAAACCCATTTCAATGAAAAAACCACCCAAAATCTATTTTCCACGAAATATATGTAGACATGGATATAGATGATTGTCTATGGGCTCATGCAGCTTCAGTTCCTTCCCTTCCTCGATGAGAGCTGTCACAGAGCCTTATCAGTTGTTCTGCCCTTTTATATTCTAGGTAGGTACTGTTATGCTTTAGTTCTCGCCAGTCCGAGTTTTGAAAAAACGTTTTGTACATACCTTTGAAAAGTTGTATACATCAATTTAGTTAGTTTGTTTAGTTAGTTAGTTTTCATCTGCCTAACCGTAACTTTTTAAATGTGAATTTACTAACTGAGAAGGGGTGGTTTCACAGAGAGACCAAATACTTCGATCAAAACAGTGAAATGATCTAAGAGAACAAGAATCACGAAAATTGGTTGAAAATATTGTGAACATAGAAAAATTCATTTCCCCTTTCATTAACCATTCATTTTAAAAAATCTTCGTTACACACATCCAGACCAAAAAATTATTTTAAAATAAAAAAGAGAGAGGAAAAAAAAAAAAACGGATGAGAAAAATATGATTTACAGGAATTGCTCTTTAGGAAGTGAATTCTAAATTCCCAAGTTTCTTGCAAATCTGGAGGCGTAAGCAAGTTTACTAAATATGCTTCAAGCAAATCCTCCAAATGGGTACGGTGGATATTTTGAAAAAGAGCGGGAAGTAAGAAGGGCTGAACGGTTGATTTAGGACGAACAACGCTGATGACAGTGGAAAGGAAGGAACAGTAGCTGCATGAACCCATGACAATCGTTGGATATATCCAAGGTTTTTCATTAACTTCAGTTTGCTTCAGTATTCAAGTTGACTACGAAACAAGCAGATTCGCACATCACAAACAAAACACAAGTGCTTAAAAAAAAAAAAAAAACGAATAAATAAAAAATGCAACTCACTTGGGAGCTGGTTCTCCTTCAGCTTCACACTCAATCAAGAACGGTTTGTCATTCAAAGTTTCAGACTTGGAGAACACTTGGAAAAGCAATTCATCAGTAGGTGGCTGCTTCACGATGTATGGGGGAGATTGATCTGAAATCATAATCCAAAACAATTTTATATTAAAGTACTTTCATAACATGTACTCAACGTATGTGATTGGTATTGATATTTTATAGTTGAAAACCCTGAACTAAACTTGATTGAATATTTTAGTACTTCTAGAACATCACTACTTCAAAGTAAAATGATGGGATGCAAGGTATCGAATCTCATTAATTTCCTACCACCTTAAAACCTTTATAAAAAAACTCATGTGAATTTCATTGATAAAAAGTTCTAACACAACACTAACAACTAACATATATTTAATTGGTTAACCCCTAATAATGAATCGTGCAGCAACCCAAGACAATGTCCTGGGTATTCTTGTAATTTATCAACCTCAAAACCTGCATCTCCTACTTGAGCAATAATATCCTTCACGGGAAAGTGAATGTGGAGAGACTTCATGCCAAGTACTGGTTTGTCTTGAAACAATGTCATCCCTTCTCGGCGCCCACTGGGCATATGTAGAACAAAGGACTTGACTATAAATCGTGGACGATGATATATGAATTAATACCATCAATCTCAATCTGGTAGATAGTGAATGATTAAGACCAGTCAGAACATGGAACTTGCAAGTCAGTGTGTTTGACATTTTCTTGTCTTTGCTTTTGTACACAACCTCGAACAACGTTACTGTAAAACAGCAGATTTTGAGGGTGACGACATTTTCTGATAATTCTCATTTACAACCAAGTTGTTGTAAAGAAGCTGTATTTTTGCCATTTTTCATCGTACAGAAATCTTTTGCCAGTCTTGATTTATATGAAACATCACCACATCTGATGCTGCCAATTTTCCCCTCTATAAATCCCTGAGATGCACTCGTTACGAGCTTGGTGTGACCAAAATGGAAGTTGATGAAAAAGGTTGTCTATTTCCACGAAAAATGAAGAGTTATTTAACAATAAATCGATTTCGTCAGTTGGGTCATCATCAATAAGAAACAATAACAGATGATGAAGTAACCGTCAAAATTAATTTAACAACAGAATTCATTATTTTTTGTGGAAATAGACAACAAATACACATCACACACACACACACCAGACTCAAATATAATGAGACTCATTATATTTCTCTGTCTATTTAGACAACGTTCTTCACAAATCCCGTTTTTAAATGGGTTTCCATAACTTTGTCACAAGTGATTTAGTTTGTACCTTGGTGTGATGTCAAAACTTGTATGATGTTTCATTCAGGCTTCCAATGATACATATAAAAGATTACAAGATAGGTACATAATTAGTACCCCTGAGGCTAATTTCTTTCCTAATCGACTTATGGTGCTGAAATGTTGAATGAAGCACCATTGGGACTTCTACAATATAGCCGCTTCAGCTCGCTTCGCTCGCCTCCACGCCCAGCTGGGGGGAAAGCCCCCCCCCCCCCCCCCATTGAGGTGTATTACAATTGAAACATGTAGGGGATGTTCCTCGCTTCGCTCGCCTCCTCGCCCAGCTGGGGGGAAAGGCCCCCCCCCCCCCCCCCCATTGAGGTGTATTACAATTGAAACATGTAGGGCATGTTCCTCGCTTTGCTCGCTCGGTGTGGCTGTATAGATGCGATGGTCTTTTACTGTCGAGTGGGACTTGTAGAATGATTGGAAACGGTAGATCACTAAGGGTAGGTTTAACATGTGTAGGAGATGTTGCTCGCTTCCCACGTTTGAGGTGGGTTGTCTCGCTCCCCCCCAACTTGGCAGACTTGTTTTCTGTTGGAACTGACCATTGAACGCGGCACCTTATGTGGAACCATGAAAAGTATAGTTTTAAAACATTTCAGTACTAACAGAATAGTCAGATGTTGAATGACGTATTTGTTTTCCAGTTCTATTTTTCTAAAGGTAGGCCATTGTTTTATGTGCGTAGAAGGGCGAACGGGAGAACTGCCCAAGACCAAGAGGTTCGAAGGTAAAGATCAGATAACTACGTTGCGACAAAATAAGTAAGAGCGACCAACGTTTTCGTCTACAGCTACGTTCACCACAGTCGGAAAAAAGAATTTCATGTCTCGAAACTCGCATGGGCTCAAATTGGAAATTCAACGAACATTTTAAGAGCAAAAAGCGTCGAAATTTATACAATTAAGGCAGAAAAATCAATAGCGGGGAACGCTTTTTTTTCCGTCATTTCCCGCATTCTTTTACTGATTTCTCTGAGAAGACAGTACCTTTCAGCAATTTTGACGGCGGTTCTACGGGTCCTGAAATGTAACTGTCACTGACATACGAAGTGTTCTCGATCAAATTTTAATGTGGCAGGGGATAGAAGATTTGGCGCTCAGTGAAAAAACGCGCATTAAAAGGGGCTCCCACCCCCCTCCCGCCATCCAGCCCTAGGTTCGGGTGGGATTCGAAAATTTTAAAATCACATATGCCCCCTTTTGGAAAAGCCCACGAAGATCCCCCCACTCAGCTGTTTGGCCGTGCATAGCATGGACAGACAGACAAACAGACAGAGAAACAGAGTTTCGTTCTTATAAATAATAGAGATGATTACAAGGTACGGAGGCGGACTGGATCAGCTGAGGGGCCCCAGAGGCTAAATTCTTTCCTAATTGAGCTGTGGTGCTGAAATTTGGAATTAGCGCCTTTGGGACTTCGATACAGTTACAAGGTATGGAAGCGCACTGATTAGCTGAGGGAACCTTCAATAATCAGCCTATAGTTCTGACATTTGGAATGGAATGCTTCCGAGTGGCAAGTGTGACAACCAAACAGACTACCATGGTAGTGAGAAGCTGACGTCGGTTCCCATTTTTCACAAATTTCGCGTTTTTCTAAAGGTGCAAAATTCGAAATTTGGTGACCAGCCCGATACTGATTACAATCACAATGGTGCAGTCTGATTTTTACCAATTCCAACACACAATATTGCTCTTGAGCCTGACCACAAGCAACTCATAATTCCTAATATTATCGGTTCACTCCATCATTTTTTGTTCCAAAACAAACTGTGTTATGACGATATAAATACTTATCTGCTGTGTATGGTCAACGTTCAAACGCACAGGGTAAACTTCATATAATCCATTCATACGTGGGGGCACATTTGGAACTTTTCCAATTTGTCATTCGTCTGATTCCAAATCAGCTGAGATGGCTGGTATTTAACAACGGGAAAATGGTAGTTTTAAGGAAAACTCCCACAGTTGAAGAGGTTTGATTAAATCAGCCTCAGCAGCGCAACTCATTTGAGGGCTGGTTTTAAAGAGCATTTCTCTAAGAGAAATTAAAAGACAAGGCTCTGTTGAGATATTTAATATTTTTGGGCTGTTATACTAAATCAATCCCTATAGTAAAATATAGATAAGTAGGAAAACTACATCTGAATGATGTGTACGTGTAGTTTGATGGTCTAGATGGTCACAAGCTCACACCTCAAAATAAAATAAAAATATCATAAACCAATCCTTTCAGTAGAATATAGATTCACCTAACAAATAGATCAAAATTACATTAACAATTATATGTTTGGCAGGTGTAAAACAGAATCTGAGGTGACGGGCGTGTAACAGAAAAGTACCGAAAAATATTCCTGGACAAAAACCACCTAATTGTATTCAGAGAAAAAAAAAACTGCTGCAAATTATTACACAGAGGTTTAAAATTTCTGTACTGTATAGTTCTACGCAGAACACCTGTCTATATAATTAAACGAATCAATAGGAAGGTATCTTTTGTGTCTGCATAGGTGGACGCCTACTAAAGAGAAATTAATAAAATTAAATAACACCTAAACTTTCCTTCCACGAGTTTATGATGCATTGCCATGAATTGGCCAAACTGCGGCGGCGGCAGCACGTATGCCACTAGCTTTCAGCAAGCTAACACTATCTTGCGGTCATTGATGAAACTTAGTCCTCATAGGGCTTTGAGTATTTAAAAGTTATACTCAGCGGCATTATTTAATAATATAATTATTATTTAATAATAATGCCGCTGTTATTGACACATCCCCGGCTGATGTATGATTTTTCTGCCGAATTCCATAAACTTGGGTTCAGTAGTTTTGAAGCATAGCTCTGGACGGCGGACGTACGGATTTTTTTGTTTCTTAATTCGATTTTCATTTAGATTTTATGCATTTTGAAAGGTAAACCAACAAATTTTGAGGGGCGGGAGGGGGGGATTAAAATGTTTTATTCTTGATCGATTACAAAGGTTCATTATTGAAAATAATAAACAAAAAACATGATTTGTGACCAAATATTTAATCTCTAGATTACCATCCAGAGCAGTGAGCATTAGGCATAATGGAAATCATTGGAACAAATTATTATTATACATGGACAGGTATAGTATGAAAACGAACAAAATTTCATTCCTTCAGAGTTGTTAGGTAAGTAGAAAATAGTAGTTATTCCGCGAAGAAGCAACTGCAAGACTTAGAAGTGTTTATGAGTCACCTTTCAGGAATCCTACAGTCGTTATCGACCTCTGAGATACCTTCATGCATGGACTATCACTGTGGGTTGGTTTCGATGACTAATCAACCATAATAGATACATGTGCTCTAGTATGAGACTAATTTGGGAAATGTTAAATAGCTGAATGGGTTGACATTGAATAATAATACAGAAAACTCCATTGAATAAAAAGCCGTCGTCGTAGTCTAGTAGTAGGGGTTTGGGATTCATTCATTGATAGGATTAGTCAGAGGCAAGCGAGTACATTAATGGATAGTAATTTCCATAACACCGATACACTGTTGGTGAATGAAAAGTCAGCCTCACAAACGATGATAAAAACGGCGAAACATTTGCCGGTTGTTTACGCCAATACCTATGGCAAAGCAGTAATTATGAATGTTACCAACAATAACTTGGAACTAAATTGCCACTAACTGATAATGACTTACTTAGAGCTTGAGACGTGTGTAGCAGAACCACCGACAGCAGAATGTGCACACAAACAACCGATTTCCGCATCATCCCGCAGGCACTGAGATGATCAAATACTAGTTTACACGACGAACTGTTTTCAGAGAGCTCACAGCAAAATTAAGTAGGTGGGTAAAACAAGTTATGGTACACGCCCACTTCAAAACTAGAGTAATCTTCGGCGACAGCACTGAAACACTTTCAACTGAACTTTACGATAAAAAGTACCCGCATAGTTACCATAAATAAGGAAGAGAAGAGGCAGATTGACAATATTATTGAAAACTCGCTACGGTTTATGTAGGTGACGACGTTTACGTTAACCAAAACAAATCAATAAACAACATTTGCTTATGCAAGTTTGGCTCAGTCGTAGAGTAGGTACATAGATGAAAGGTCTAACACTTTACAAGTGAAATAGTAAAGCATACGAGGCCCTCTAAAAGGAAATTCTAGGCTAGTTAAAGTAATTGGGCATGTTAACCGCCCCGACAAAACGCCACACTGAATAGTAATTGTTCAGAAGTTGGAAGAGTCAGTCCGTAACGCCCACTGACCGAACGTTTAGGTCATAAACAGAAAAGGTTATCAAGCTAAATTTGACGGTTCATTCTCAATTTATCTCGATACCATTAAAAAAAAAAAATTATTGAACAGCGAATAATATAATTAATTTAGAAAACCCAATGATATTTATTTCGGTATATGAATTCAAATTAAAACTTGAGTCAATAGCAATGGACGTACAGCGTCCACGAAGGTGCACATTAGACACTAGCGCGGAGTAACGTTGAGGCAAGGAAACAGCTTGGAGAGTGTTACCCACGTATTCACTTAATCGAATTTTCGTTACAAATGAAACTATTGCATTGGCCCAAAAATTATAAAAATAATGTTCATCGTTAAAATCCGTTTTGATACATTCCTGAAGTTTGCGATAACTCTCCTTAGGATTGAGAAAACAATTCTGCTCTTGCGCCAAAAAAATCAATCTTTCCAAGTCAAAAGATGAGTTCTAAGGCCAGCGCTTAAGGGAGCACAATGAATAGATCAAATTTCAAAAACTCTTCTACACAAAAATCTCTAAAAATGGTTAAAAACGGCTAAAATCATTAGTTGTATATTTTTAGCATAATTTTAGCCAAAAAAAAGTTCACCAACAATGAAGATGAAAATAAATAAAAATTATTCACAAAATTATGCGAAAGACTGTACTTGTAACTATTATTGTAGCGTGCGGTAGTGGTACAACCTACTTGAACATCAGCTCTTGTTTCCTAGGTGGGTACAGAGAGACTAATTAAAAGTGTGCGCTTCATTTATTTTCATTAATTTCTCATCAGTAAGTGTCACCTTTTAATACAATAAGTCATTTCAGCGACTAATTTAAACGTTTCAGCGAATTGTTGTAGAAGATGAAGCTGTTGCAATGGCTCCAAAAATTTTAAAATCAGAATTTTCGAAACTTGCTTCCATTTAAATCCGTTCTTAGGCATTCTGAAACGAATCCTAGAGCTTAACGGTTCTTCATATGTAAATGTGGTAGACACAGAGAGAAACGAGGAACTTCATAAACTGTCTAGGCAGGTAGCGAAGTTCTCACATTTTCTTATCTCTTCACTCCATTCGCAACTTGGCCTTCTGTACCCCTTTCCATGTGCGCCTCAAGTTATTTCAGACACTTCTTCTCCCACACTTCACCTATTGCTCTATAGTACTTTTCTTCTGGTCGCTTGACTTCAACTCTCTGAAACGTCTCAGTGTCCTCTTCAATACCTGTACCCGTTATGTATTCCGATCTATTTTTCCAACTAATCTGTATTTTACTAGAACAATATTTATTTAGGGTTTCCCCCACTGATCAGCGCCACTGATCTTCCTTCACTCTCCCATTCAATTACTCTTGTAAATAATGACCTCTCCTCAGTTCACAACTGGTGTATAATCAACGGCCTTATCCTGAATCCCCAAAAGAGTCAAGCGATTGTAATCTTTAAGCAGCACATTACTACCAGCTCTCTCCCACCTATCCTTATCAATAATACAACCATACCATATTTTTCATCTGTACGTAACTTGGGTGTAATTATTAACTCCACCCTCACCTGGAAGGATCATGTGGCCAAGGTCTCTAGACCCGTCCTCTCATCTCTTCACACCCTTCGCAACTTGGCCTTCTGTACCCCTTTCCATCTGCGCCTCAAGTTATTTCAGACACTTCTCCCACACTTCACCTATTGCTCTACCTATACGTTTCATCTGGTCCCTTGACTTCAACTCTCTGAAACGTCTCAGAGTCCTCTTCAATACCTGTACCCGTTATGTATTTCATCTTAAATCCCAAGGACACATCTCTCCCTATGTAAATCGCCTCTTGGGTATGGATATCATTACTTACATAAATGCTCTTTCTTTGTGCATCATCTATGAAGCAAAAAAGGGTTTGTGGTGAAAACCACCCCCTCTTGTCAACAGCCCTTTTCAGGGCTACCAAAAAGAGGTAGACACAACACAAAAATATTTATAAGACGTCGAGTTATAACTCCGTCAAACAAAATATTTCACCAGAGAGAAAATACGAAATTCTCTCTCAAAAGTGAAATATTAACTAATAACATACAAGGCGACCTCCCTAGACACTTACTGGGCGAGAGAGACGCGACAAGTATCTCGAACCAAGTCGCCTTGAATGAGAAAACTCAAACAGAGAATCAAACGTCCTCTAGAACTGACAAGGACAGTTCAAACAGGCCTACTCGCCAATCAGAAACACTGATTACACGAGAGACAATAGGCGAACCAACCAGGAGGCGGCAAGCAACCACCTCTGGTCCAGCAGCCACCTCGGGGACCCCGTCTGAAGAACGGACGCAGGGAAACCACCCGAGGTCCCCGTCCAAACTCAAGGTCGTCGGCTCCGCGACGGACGCTCGTAAGCCACCCCCGGGGACCCCGTCGCAACGACGGACGTGGGGAAACCACCCCGGAGGACCAGCTCAGCTATCATACTCGCAGATACTGAGAAAACAATGTGCGAGCCAATGAGATTACACAGTCGAATTAATGAAATTAAGCGGACCAATCAGGAGGCGGCAGGAGGCGGCCACCTCCCTATAAATACCCCGCTCGGAGCCCTCCGAAATTCATTCCACTCTCCGCTCTCGACGACTACACTCAGAAGTACGAAGATTTCTACACGCTCTACGCTGATGAACCTTCTGCATCCCGAGTTCATCTCAAGAACGGCTTCCTACTGCTTTCTACAAGGCCTACCTTCTCTCCACACAGATCTCGCATTGGCATCTACGAGTCCAGTGATTATTCATCCTGCTCATTGCCCAACGTAGTTCATCTGTCAGGACGCCACCCGGTACATCTATCGATATTCTCTTTAGATCGTACGCCCGCTGGGACGTTCCTAGTCGTGTCGCCCGGGTTTCGTAGCACTAGGCTCGTCACCGACCGCTGTGGGCACGCCGGTAAATTACTCAGCTCATACGCTCTAATTTACCGTCCAAGGAAGTCTTTTTCAAGACTACAAGGTAGGACCCTGACATACGAGCAAAGGAAAGAAGCTCTGTCAAGCGAGTCCACCTTCTAAACCCTCTATTTCTATACATAGAGGCATCGGAAACGAGCTAATAACTCGGATATTTCGATGGAACGTCGGCCGTCCTATTTCCTCATGCAAGGGGAGGTAGACCACGGCGCGGCCGGGCCTCTTAGTCCACGCAGCGCTACCTACACGCTGCCCGGCCAATCCGCCGGTCCCAGCGACGGCTCAAGGCTCGATCCTCACGACGAGATCGCCTTCTCACCTAACGTATTCACGAAGGAAACGTTAGATCAAGCCTCACCCATACAAAAGATCGAGGATACCTTTCAGACCCGCTCTGAAGTCAATCATTATGATTCGACAAAGCTTTCCGAATATCCACGATATTCGACACAAGGCTACCCAGCCGATCCGAGTGTCAAATACACTCCAAATGTACAAAAAACAAAGGATACTTTTCAGTACCTCAACCAAGCTCAACATATTCCTCCTACAGATATAAATCTTAGGCCGGAATATTACAAAACGGCTCAGTACCAAACTGATCGAACCCAGCACCCACTATGCGAGCCCAGTGCTCCACGCGGCTGCGACACGAACTATCTCTCAGTTCATCCCGCCAAGCAAGCTGACCTTGACGGTTTCGCTCACATTCCTTACAGGAATAACCCAGGGACTAACCCGCATAATCAGAATATAAATGTCCCACTTGGTCTACCTACACCAAGTAAAACATATATAAATCCACTACAAATGGTGACCCCGCCTTTGAACAGGCTTAACACGGAGCATTTCGTTCCCTCTTATGAAGCTAGTGGATTTCAGGGAACCACTGCGGGCGTGCGACCCCCGCCGGGCCTCTACCCCCCACATCTCACTCAACAACCCTCTACACAAAGTGGCTTTCGAGCACTTTTAGAGGAGATGGGAGATTATCAAAAACCAATCTTCCAAAAGAAGAATATCGATCGTGCACTCGCCGAGTTCGATCAATACTGCGTGCCAAAACACCTGAGAACGCAGAACGAATGCTTCTCAGCTATATACAAGTGGGTACCAGAAGAAATGAGGGAAGCTATCGACTCAGCTTACCTCACGGCACCCCACGCACCTTATGAAGAGGCCAAACAGCGCCTACAGCGAGAATACGGGTTGTCCTTACAGGACAGGCTCCTCGCACTCGAGGACCCCGCATCTCTCGCCAAAAAACCCAGCACCAAGTACCACGAAATGTACTCTAAAGCTGTTGGGTACTTCTCAGAGGCTCTGATCACTCAAAAGTGGATCGAAACTCTACCTATCGAAGCACGAGGTATGGTCGCAGCTCAGCCTACCACGACCGCCCGGCTCGACCTAGCTGATACGCTACACGCGTACAAAACAGAGAATACCTCTCTCAGCATACGAGGAGTAGAATCTACTCCGAAACCCATGAAAACTGGTTTCAAAAAGGCCCTCTCACAACAAGCTGAGTTCAAACCCCAACCAGTAGAGAGTAGGCCTCACAAACCGACGGCCTATGTCTGTCGAAACCACGCACGTTTCGGTAGCGAAACTCGCAAATGTGCAGACCCAGAACATTGCACTTGGAAGGCAAACGCTGCTTCCAAAACTAGCAAAAAGGCAGCGACTATAAGCCAGCCTAAAACCTGGGTTTCAAACGAAAATACTCAGAGATCGGTACAAGAAAGTACCGTTCCAACCTCCGACGTAGAGAGTTCGGAAAACGAATAACTGCCAGTGTATCTGAGCCTATACACCGGCAGTCTACTGAGTATAAAAGGCTTTTTTTCAAGTGCAAACTAAATGGCACTGAATTTCTCATCGACACCGGAGCAGAAGTGAACATTCTGCCCCACAATGTCACCAAAAAATTGGGCTTAAAAATTCGTAAGTCCAACGTAAAGCTCACAGCAGCTAACGGAGCCCCTATAGACACACTAGGGCGAGCTGACACGACAATTAACATCGGCCTCGGAGACATGAACACCGATTTTATGATCACGAAAGTTGATCTAGCGATCCTAGGTATACCATTCCTCGAGTCTTGGGATATCGGAATACGGGTCAAACACAAGTACATTTATAAAGATAAAATAAAAAGCTATGCCGATCAAAAAATAGCTGCAGTCATGAACAAAAAATTCACTGACGAACAAATAGCAGCTACTATCCCTCATCGTGACAACAGCCCTCAACCAGAGGACGTACAAATCACGGAGGACGAAAACATTCGCTCTATCATTGAAAAGTACAATGATAAAATGAGCAAACTTCAAGGGAAGTGGAAAAACAACGGGGTTTACCACCGTATAACCACGGAAGGAACACCAGTACACTTCCGAGCAAGACCCATGGCGGGCGAAAAACGGGCTCAAGTCAAAAGTACTTTTGACAAAATGCTTTCCGAAGGCATAATTGCACCATCAGATTCCGAATGGGCATCCCCGTTACACTGTGTGCCAAAAAAAGACGGGTCATGGAGAATCACCGGCGACTACCGTTTCCTGAACGCGAAAACGAAGAAAGACGCCTACCCTCCTCCTCACATTCGCTCTTTCCAAGCGAATTTACATGATACACGAATCTATTCGACAATAGATTTAAAATCGGCATATTACCATATTCCGATGCACCCAGATGACGCTCATAAAACTGCAATTATTACACCTTTCGGTCTTTATGAGTTTAAGAAAATGAGCATGGGTTTAGCCGGAGCGGCTCAAACATGGCAAAGATACATGGACAGCATCATGCGAAAATTTGATTTCGCATTTGTATACCTAGATGACATCCTGGTGGCTTCTAAAAATTATAAAGAACACATGAACCACCTCAAACAAATTTTTGACAAGCTAGGGGAACACGGACTTCGAGTAGGTTTTGATAAATGCATTTTTTCAAAACCTACCGTCGATTTCCTATCTGGTCCCTTGACTTCAACTCTCTGAAACGTCTCAGAGTCCTCTTCAATACCTGTACCCGTTATGTATTTCATCTTAAATCCCAAGGACACATCTCTCCCTATGTAAATCGCCTCTTGGGTATGGATATCATTACTTACATAAATGTTCTTTCTTTGTGCATCATCTATAAAGCAAAAAAGGGTTGCTTACCAAATTTAGTCAATTCCCTTTTCCCACCGGGCAGTTCAGATCGAGCCAACAACATTGCTATTAAATGGAACTTTAGCTGCTGTTGTGCGCAGCATCCTCACTGAGCATTGAACTCCTTCCTCTTTCTCTCTCGTTCTACTTTCGATTTCTGTCCCTTTTCACTCTTATTATCTTCCTCTCTTCCCTTCTTCTCTTTCTCTCTTCCCCTAACTTGACAGGATTTTATTACATTTGAAAATTCTAGTTTTTTTAATACCTACCTACTATTTTCATCCCATATGTCTACTAATTTTCCCATTTACATATTTCTACAACTCTATGACTTATCTTCCTTTAAACTAAGTTGCCCTTCAGGCTTTAAATTTAGATGCCCTTCTGGCTTTAGTTGTGATTTAATTTGTTCCTTGTTTTTCCTACTATATCGCCTATTCTGTCAAACTGGACATGCGAGGTGGGACATATGTCCTTTATGTCAATAAATTACATTAAATTACATTAGTCTTGATCTGTTGTCCAAAAAATCCGCTAGCAATGCACACGATTAGTTCTTTTAAGCGAATTTTTGTAAAGAATAAACTGTTGCAATGACTCAGAAAATTTTAACATCAAAATTTTTGATAAAATTTCTTCATTTAAACCCGTTTTGAGGCATTCTGAAACGAATCCTAGAGTTTAACAAGTTTTCATATACATAATATATATGTGGAAAAACATATGTAGGTATATATATATATATATATATATATATATATATATATATATATATATATATATATATATATATTCTTGAAACACTGCTGATTCGAAATTCCTTCCTTGATCCGAATGAAGCTGTAGAGGAATACCAAACCGGGAGATGAAATGATCTACTAACCCTTGTGCGATTGTCTCTGCCCTCTGATCTGGCACTGCAAAAGCCTCGGGCCACTTGGTGAAATAATCCATGACGACAACAATAAAGCAGTTACCTCTGTGTGATCTAGGAAGTGGCCCTAGTACATCAATTCCCACTCGATCAAATGGTGCTCCAGTGACATAAGTCTGCAATGGCGCTTGAGTTTCCCTCCCTTTACCTCTCTTCCCACAAGTGGAACACGCCCGGCAAAACTCTCTCACATCTCTATGCATACCAACCCAATAGTAATGCTTCCTCAAATTGGAGATGGTTCTGTGATATCCAAAGTGTCCAATGCCATGTACATGTTGCAAGACACTCTGCTTCGCTTCACATGGTACAATGATCTGGCTTATTGAAGTGGTCCCCGTATCGTTTGCCCATTTCCTAATCAGCACTCCATCCTTTACCTCTAAAGTACTGAACATTGCCCACAGTGCTTTTGTGATAGCACTACATGGTGCCACAAATTGCCACTCTGGACGGCTCCCTTTATCCACCCAATCCAGAACAGGTCGAATATTTAGATCAGCATGCTGTTGATCTCGCCAATTCACTGTAGAGCCTAGTGACACTCGCTGTACAACCTCCTGTCCATCCTCAACCTTCAGCTCTTTTTCCTCTTGACGAGCACAGTACTTGCAACCTTCTGATCTGCAAGGCCTACGTGACAATCCATCTGCATTCCCATGTGCCAAACCTTTCCTGTGCTGAATGATTATATTAAAATTGGCTACACACTCTAACCATCTTGCCATCTGGCCATCCAGATGTTTAAAGTTTCTCAACCACTGCAACGAGGAGTGGTCAGAACGAACAATCACTGGGTCACCATTGTCAAGCCCATATGGACGGAAATGTTTGAGAGCCTCAACCATACTCAACAACTCCTTCCGAGTAACACAATAATTTCGTTCAGGACGTGACAAACATCGGCTGTAGTAGGATATGACTTTTTCTTGTGACCCTTGTTGCTGTGCTAACACTGCTCCTATTGCTCTTTCGCTTGCATCAACATCAAGCACAAAAGAGCAACCTGGTTGAACATGCCCCAGCACTGGTGCTTCGGTCAAAGCCTTCTTTAATTCCTCAAATGCTTGCTGGCATTCCAAGTTCCAAGTGATGTGTGTGTGTGTGTGTGTGTGTGTGTGTCATTCCAGAAGCAAACTCTCCTTAGGATTGAGGTAAAAAATCCGTTCTTGTGCCAAACAATCGAGCTTTCCAAATGAAAGGACGAGTTCGTTGGCCAACACTTTTTGAGCACGTTAAATTGCTAAAACTTCAAAAAATGTGTAAAAAATCACTAAAAATCGTTAAATTTATATTTTTGACAGAATATAGCTCAAATAAAGTTTATAAAATATAACATTCACAAATGTGCGTACAAAATTATGCTGAAAAATGAACTTAAAATTCATTTAAATTTGCTAAAAAAAATCTATAAAAATTGTAGAAAAAGCTAAAAATTCAAAACCTTTAATTGAATAGGAGCTTATTATTTAGAATACGTTTTTTTGCCATAAAATTAAAAGTAAAAATTTCCTTGCACTCCTAAAGCTCAAATTTCAAAATAATTCAACAGTATACAATACAATTTACGAAAATTCGCTCATAAGATCATGCTGCATGACGAAATTTTGCGTTTACATTGATTCTAAGGGGAGGTATGGCAGTTTTAATGTTGTGAGATACAAAACCCGAAAAAAATCTTTAAAAATTTAATAGGTAACTCAAAAACTAAGCCTTTAAAAAAATCTCTCAAAAAAAAACTTTTGATCAAAATGAGTTCTAAAATCGATCCCTAGATTTTTTGCCCGATCTTGGTATAGAAACTTTGTATAATTCAGAAGACCAGCCATTTATGTATATTTTTCTTCATTTTTTTCAAGATACCAAATAACTTCAAATACCAAGTAACTCCTTTTTAGCGAATTTGCGTAGAAAATTTTGAAAATCAAAATTTTCGAAAAGTTTCTTTAGGTATTGAAATCCGTTCTGAGGCATTCAGAAACGATTCCTGAAGTTTGCGCTTTTCCATAACTATATATATTCGGTGAGAGGGGGGGCTTGAAACAGCATGAAAAAGTCCAGTTCCGTTGCAGTGAACTTTCTGGAACATGAGTTCTTTCTGCAACTCTAAATCTATTGTTCAATAGAGGAGTAGCTGTATAGATGATTTCTTCATTATTAAAACCGTAATTGTTAAACATAAACACACGATAAACTGGGTAACTCCTACTCTACTCTGTGAGTGGGTCCCCTGACGGGCAGCTAGAGGGCGCGGCCATATAACCAGGATCCATGGGGCGGCCACACCTCTTAGGTGCCACTTCGACCCCCCGCAGCGCCCAACAGCAGATTTCAATTTGGCACGCGGCCATCGGCGAGGTGGGGGGTGGATGTTCGGTCCATTCCCCTCCTAAGTTCATGTTCAATTCGGCGCCCCCTGCTCAGTATCCATGGTTCTCCCGATCTTCTCCTGACTTGTCTTGTAATGATGATAAGGATGTTGATAAACCTCCCACCAGACAAACGCCTGTTGAGCGATATTACGTTATGTCGTGTTGTGCTCTTCGCTTCTGCAGTCCCATGTTATTCGTTCTTTGAGGTCGCCAAAGTCTATCACTTTGCTCCACCTTCTACCTAAATTTTTTACCTAGTTTCTATTGAAAAATTATTTTTTAAATGGAGTTCCCCACTTTAGGTAGAAATTGCAGCGAACCGACATGCAACAAATTAGGTAAGTTTTGTGTTTTAGTAATCTAACTAAAGTCTAGGTTTCTTCTGCTTGTGATATACACTACTCGACAAGGACCCTAACTTCGCGTAGCGCCTGCTGTGAGTGAACGCAATGTAATACTTAAAACCAAGACGTGGTGGACTTGACATTTTTTGTTCTTGACTCTCTTTGTTGTGTGGATAGCAACTTGCAGATACCAAACCGTTTGTAATGTATGATAAAAACCCGTAATTGAAATTGACAAATCATATCTACATGCATAACCTGGGCGATGAATGGACCTGAGGAGACGCCAGCAATACAAATACAGGCTTGGAACCACTGAGAAAGGGAGTACCTACTTACGATGCCAATAGTTTGTGTGATAACTGAATGAAGTGATATCTTTTTGAGCTCAAAATTTATGGAGGTTTTAAAGATGTATGGTTAAATTTATGTAGGTTTAAAATAAGTATGGTTTACCTGAAGCATCACTGCTTGAATGCTATAAGAAATCTTTCTTGTTAACAAAATTGATATTCCTTAACCTAACTCTCCAACTCCATAATTCACCAAAATTATTTTGTATGTTCCTGAAGTATTTCATGCTTCAGAATTTTATTATACTGTATTGTTTTGTTCTGTATTTCGAACATTATTACCTTTGTCGAGTTTGGGACCCCTTTGTCCTACAAATGTTTTGATTTTAAAATTTTAACCCGCAATTGTTCCATTTTGTATTTTACATCCTACATTCTATATTTTATATTTCTTTTATTTTTGTTCTCTTTTAAAATTTATATAGTTTAATGAATAACATTCTACAACAACAACTTGGAAACGTTTCTCCCATTAGAAAATACCCACGCTCAGGCTTTGCCTTGTGGGATTTTCAGGTTGTCCACTATTTTTAATAAACGATTTGTAAGTAATTATACCTATCTGAAAATGAAGTACTTTTACAAAAAAAGGATAGAATTCACGAGTAGCGGTAGAACTGAACATGGGCGGGGGGGTGTCTGTAACTAAATTCAAAAGGCCAAAAACCAGGTAACTAAATTCACTATTGTGGTTATTCAAAAAACCATGCTCACATTTAGGCCCGACGCAAATAGAAACAGGTTAGTGAGGTGACTCAGGGTGAGTCATGGTGAGTTTCGTGAATTGCAGATCATAGTAGAGAGTTCTTGCCGACTTCAACTTAACGTCACCCGTTACCGTAGTCTTGAGGGAGCAAACGAAGATGCTAACCCAAATGGAACCGGGAGAACGGTTGCCTTAATTTTGATGTCACGTTAACGGTGGTTGGGTAACGCGATATTTTCCCCCCAGCTGTCTTGTTGTCTACTGGTTGACTAATCAATTTCTTCATTTCGATATGAAACGCCGATTTCCAATCCTGAATTCGAATTTCATGTTAGTTTCAATACAAATACGGGCTAATTTCTCATTTTTAGTTTTCAATTTGTAAACAGGGGATGGATAGTAAGCCTCAAGTGTGGAACACCGCGGTTTAGTTGCACTTATAGGTCATTAAGCTGGTTTCACATGGAGCGGTATGTCCGGAGACGGAAAGACGGAACGCAATGTGATTGGCTGTTGGGATAACAGTTGAGGATGGTGGCTGCCATGTTGCCGGAATGGGCGGTCGGCGGTAGAAATTTGTAACCTCACTCAACTCGTGTTGCCTTCAAGTACATATTTTAGCGAATTATCGTAGAAAATTAAGCTATTGCAATGGGTCCAAAAATGTTTGAAAATTTTTTTCATTGAAATCCGTTTTGAGACATTCTGAAACGAATCCTAGTGTTTAACGCGTTTTCATATATGTATACACGCATGTGTCATTCCAGAAGATAACTATCCTTAGGATTGAGATAAAAATCCCTTTACTACTTACATTTCATTATTATTTGCTGAAAATCGATAAAAGCTCCCCAAAAAAGCTAAAATTCCCAAATCTTTTTTGAGTCGCAGATTATTATTTAGAACGAATTTTGTTGCCATAATGTTGGTTATTACGATTTCAAAGTGTTCTAATTTCAAAACTATGTAGGTACCTAACGTAATATAGGTACTAAGATAATTTACGAGATTCGCTCGTACGATCATGCTGCATGACTGGAACTTTTTTTTGACATACCTTGCCATAAGGACCGAAGTGGGATACTGTTGCCGCGTTCCGTCGAGCGTTGCGCAAGCTCATTGGACAGGAATGTTGATAACCGCAAGTAGAGGTTTCAGATCAGAGAGGGTTTCAGTAGGAAGGATATGATTCCGTTTAGCGAGGTGCCACTTCATGTGAACACCCTGCCGCATTCCGCCGCCCCCTCCACTGGGTTTTCCGGCCTTCCGTCTTTCCGGTTGTTATGCTCGTACCACTTCATGTGAAACCGGCATTAGTCGTTACGAACTTCATGTTTTTGGGTTTTCCGTTGGGCAAATTATCAACAAGTATGAAGAAGTACTTATCTCTATGACAATGAAACAGGATTTTACCTGACAAAATCATCAGTGGAGGCAGCACTTCACGCAATGTTCACGAGAAAATAGCTGAGAGTTAAGGTAAACTAAGAACAATACTGCGAAGAAGTAGTGTCTTAAAACTCAGTTTTCTCATTTAAAATATGTGAAATAGTAATAGAAACAAGGCTTTAATCGACCAAATGGAGCCTGAGCGCAAAAGAACGGAACTTTTCGATCGAGTTGAAGGCTAGTAAAGCTGGACAGCGGAGGCGGACTTCTGATGGCACATTCGGTTTCTACGCGACTTGAAACGTAAAAAACCAAGTTTCAGGGGTGTTCAAAAACCTACCCTCTACATCAACATAATTAGTTGGTACTGAGGCATTTGAAAAGAAAAACTATTATATTTACTTCAGAAGTATTCGAGTAATTTTGAGGTGAGCAGTAGGGTTACATTTACAGGAAAGTTAGGCTGGTGTTGTGTGCCTTTAGGTCCCCAAACGGATGAGGTTAAATGAGCCATTCTAACGTACGACGTTGCTAACGTCCCCTCAAGGTCACGTACTCTTGGGTACGTTAGTGGTCACCAAAAACTCTCTAGTGATTGTGCAAATAGAACCGTGTCTCGACTCACCACAGCCTCAAGTCATGGCGTCCTGCATAACCCACTCACACACACATGTAGCACATCTGCCACTGTATCGTCAATGATGTAATTTCGTGGCACAACCAAATCGTCGTTCACAGGAGTGACTGATTAACAAATCCAGGATTTGTTGATTACATCAATCATAGAATTGAAGAACCTATTAACCCCATTTTCTACTTACTTCACTCCAGCAAAAGTTAAAAACGCAATAAACCAATCACCCACCAAGAAACCGACCGGATCCGATAAAACCACACAACCGCTGCTCAAAGCTTTCCCTCGTATAACCATTGTTATGCTCACTCAAATTTACAACGGCATCCTCCATACCACTTACTTCCCGAAAGCGTGGAAACATGCACGTATAATAATGGTGCATAAACCCAACAAACCACGAAATGAACCAGACAGCCAATAGGCCTACTATCTATATTTTCAGATATTTGGAAAACGGCTGCTCACTGCACTCCACACATCTCTTGATCATCTTATTCCCGACAGTCAGTATGGTTTCCGCGAATCATATTCCTGCCCTCAACAATTGCACAGAGTAACAGACGAAATCATGGATGAATTTGAGGAAAAGACTACGTATCTGGGTCTATTCCTAGATAAACAACAAGCCTTCGATAGAGTGTGGCACCAAGGCCTCCTAGCCAAACTGAAGGATCACCTCACAGACACATATTACAAAATCATCAACTCCTACTTGTGTGGACGCACTTATTCAGTAAAATGTAATAACGTTGTGGTTTCACAGGGAAGCGTTATTGGCCCATACTTAAATTCCATATACTCTTCAGTCTTTCCTCAATCCCCAGCCATCAAAACCGCTCAGTTCGCAGATGACGTAGCAATATTGTGCTAAGGGACCTTTCATGAAACAGCCCAGAAGCTACAGTAACTTGTACACACGATTGAACTCTGGTGTTCAAAATGGAGAATGAAGCTAAGCCTACAAAAATCTGTAGTTATTAAATTTACCCTTAAACGAAACATCACTCATGTACCATTATCTCTTAACAATGAGATCATGCCTCAAGAACCACAAGTTGAATATCTGGGAATGATGCTGGATTCTAAACTCACATGGGCCACACACATCACCTCAATACTAATCAAAATCCGTTATCGCCTTGCCCAGCTGAAGTGCCTGCAAAAAGGAACATCCAGATTACCACTTAGATTAAAGAAATTGGCTATATAGGTGTGGACTCTGGGGCTCAGCATCCGACAGCCAAAACAACAGGATACAGGTCATACAAAACCGTACACTGCGTATAATCTCCTCTGCGCCATGGTATGTGAGAAACAGACAATCACCATGACCTGGAAGTCCTGCTGATTACAGAAGCGATGAAAACTGGCTACAATCAACTGCACTCATCGATGGCTGGCCATAGAAATCAACTAGTTCATTCAACAGCAATAAATCTCCCGGCAAATAGATCGCATTGAAGATTCAAAAGAAAACGCCCACCGGGCTTTCTAGAATAATTTGTTATCAACTATCCTATTATGTGACAATATAAAAACTATGTTTCTATTAATATGTTAAAATTGTTACTTAAATTAATACTATAATATCGAACATAATTCGATGCTAATTTGTTCCAAAACACTTCCTGAGGACTGCTCCTGAGCAGTGACCTCACCACACGTCTCATGTAGTGTCGCTAGACGCTAATTACAATATTAGCAAAACTGTAATGCACCAAAATATGCAAATAAAGTTATTTGAATAGCCAATGGGGTTGTCAGGGTAAGACGGGTATAAGCAGAAAAAAAGGGGATTTCTTCTCTGAGTTTAATGGCAAGCTTTCCACATCAAAATGTCATCTTCAGGCCTCTTCGTTTCTGTTTAGTATCCTCTATCGCTCATCCGCCCCCGCTGCACGGCCAAGTACATCAATCTCCGGGGGGGATCTTTAATTTCCATAGGAGTTGCTGCCAGTCCAGAGATTAACTTCTAGGGTTGTCTTGTGTGATGTTGAGAAACTGAGTCGAAATATGAAGGATTTTCTTCTACGGTTATGGCTCTAACTTGTCAGAGATGGTGAAGCTCAATTTTGTGCGGATTCATGAAATTTACTGATTTAAGTATGGAGAAGAAATGTAAAAGAGGAATTTAAATTGCAAGGTAACCCTTCCTCTAAGAAGGTTGGGTGGTCTGTGACGTCAAGCGTAACACTTTAAAATTAAAGAAATTAAAGATCCCCCCCGGAGACTGATGTACTTGGCCGTGCAGCGGAGGCGGATGAGCGATAGAGGATACTAGACAGAAACGAAGAGGCCTGAAGATGACATTTTGATGTGGAAAGCTTGCCATTATTAAACTCAGAGAAGAAATCCCCTTTTTTTTCTGCTTATACCCGTCTTACCCTGACAACCCCATTGGCCATAAAAGCCTGACGGATGGATAATGAATCAATCAGTTATTTGAATTAAAAAAAATAAAATAAAATAAAAAAACAGGAGTGACTCACCAACTGAACCTGTATTTCAATTTGCGCTAAGGAAGGTATTTCCTGTGATGCATCACCTCACCAACCTGTGTTTCTATTTGTGCCATACCTTACTGGATTCAGTGGCAGGCATACCTCCACTCTCCATTAGTTATTAGTATTGAAACTGCTTTTGGTAATAATGTAAATGAATACATCACCAGCAATAATGTGGTAATTGTGGACTGCTTATATTCAGAAAGTTGCATGATGAACAAGTTGATTGGTGACATACTTTTTAGCTCAAATGTATAAGGTAACACTATATATTACTCACTTTCCTTATTTATATCTTTTCAGATTTCTTGCCTGTCAAATGTGATGCATGTGCTGGTATATTCTGGTAAGTGCTCGGGTTATGATTTGTTTATCCACATCTTATACAAGTTCATTTTACCTCATAACCTGGGTGAGCCTGGGACAGTCCATTTTTAACAGGAATAACATAGTGTTCCAATTTATAAATTATGGGTATACTAGACATAGAAAGTTCTAAACCGAGCGTCTGTCTGGCTGATAGTGGTGGGTTATTGAACAATAATTCATCAAATTTAGAGAATTACAGTATGATTTAACTGGGAGAACATGGTCGGTAGACTATGCTCGATTCAGAGGTTTATGCATGTTGAATCCAAACATATGCGCCTGCCTGATTAGTGGTGGTGGGTTACTGGATTAAAATTGATCAAATTTGTGAAAATTATGCTATAATTTATTGAGAAGTGCATAGTCACCAGACTAGGCTCACTTAGAAGGGTTGTTCATGGTGAATCCAAACATATGAATGCCTGTGATGGATTATATCATTATTTCATCAAATTTGAAATATTGTCACTATTATTTTACTGGGGGAACATATCACCTGAAAATGCTAATTTCAAGCATTTTTTCATGCTTTGAATAATTTGAAAATCTTACTATCATACTAACATTCCTTTGCCTTTGAAGAACTCAGCATAATCTTTTGACCCATTACTAACTCCATCCCATTGAAAATGGGATACATTTCATGAATTTCACCAATATTATACAATAACTCCAGAAACTAGCCAGGCAGATGCGCGCATTGAATACGATAAATCCAGAAACTTGCCTGGCAGATGCGCGCATTGAATCAAGCATGACAAAGCGTTTCAAATTAGTCTCGTAAATAGAGAAACTCGTGAGGTAAATTTGAAAGAAATATAATAGAAGTAAAATCTGCAAAATTAAAGAGCACAAAACTGAGGTGGCGACAAAAGCCAGATGCAGAAACCGAATGACAGAGGGAGAGCTGAAAGCTCTCATGAACGATATTACCAACTCAATGGCACCAAAACTCAAGTAACAATATTCAAATTTCTGACTTAATGTTTTCAAATAATGTGTACACGTTCTAATCAGTATTATGCTAAATATGAATATACCTATAATTCCTAAGTATATACAATACAGGTAAGTTTGTTCATGTTCCAGCTCACATAACCATTTGGTTTAGAATCTACCTGATAGGAATAATATAGTAGTGATGTACGAACTGACATGAATCCACATGAGTTAATCTTACATTGAAAAATACACTCCTTTTTCAATAAATATATGTTTCGTGGTCTTGTTTATAATGGGTGATTTTGAGAAAGAAGACTGTGTTTGATAATCAAAAAGGCTTTTAATTACATCCCCGGGATTTTATAGTCGGATATGATTACCACCACTCTGCGGTGGGCAATCCCATTGAAGGGGGTGTGGATAAATGAGGGTAAAATTGTGACATGGTGACACTATTTTGGGGTTCGTACATAATATCAAGCTATCGGCCTTTATTGAGAGCGTAGCATTGTATCACCTGTGACAGTTCCTGCGAGATCCAAGAGAATGCGCTGCACATCCTTCGCTTCGGCGCCAGGCGGCCCATTCTCACATTGTTGAATTGCTATGGTTGGCGATTGATGAGGATCCGAGAAACGGAAAATTATTTTCTCCGAACATAGCACATATACTATCAGTACGAGTTGTATCTCTTATGGTACTGTCACACCCCCCTCTCTCTCTATGAGTGCGGATTTAGGCCCCCATTGCACCTCTGGGGCGTCTAAGTTCGTTACATGGTAGTGAGAGCGTGGTTGGGATTATGTACGGCTGACGCCTAGTAATCCGATCCACTATTTTTGGGGCGTTAATGTTTCAGAAGAAACATGGCCCGGGTATTCCAGAAGGAATTCCCATTATACTCCCTTGGATACATAAATACTTTCACTGGTTCTTGACTATTGATTTCTCAATGTTTCCCCTCATATTATTTCTATTTAACATACTTAATTTCTTCCAAGGGCATTGTTCCCAAACCCAGGGCATCTTTCCCTATTCCATAAGTCCCCAAAGTGGGCACCTTCCACTGTAAGTCCCCAAAGTTGGGCAAGTTATTCCCCAGGGCATAGGTCCCATTTTCGTAAGTCCCCAAAGTGGGCAGCTCCCTACTGTAAGTCTCCTGGTTGAGCAAGTTATATTATTCCCGATTGTTTCAATCTTTGATTGGGGGTTAATTACCTAATGAATACTTCATATGAAGATTCATTGACAATCCATCCTGTTTCAATTTCTCTTTTTTATCCTCAATCGCCAATGCAGCTATTTATTAGTGAGCATCAGTTATCAACCTGTAACTATTCCACCTAGTTTACATATTTGCTCTTCAATCAAGTATGTTTTTTAAGGGGGCGAGTGTGACAGTTCCCGCAAGATCCGAAAGAATGCGCTGCACGTCCGTCGCTTCGGCGCCAGGCGGCCCATCCTCGCGTTGTTGAATTTCTATGGTTGGCGATAGATGAGGATCCGAGAGACGGAAAATTATCTTCTCCGAACATAGCATATATGCTATCAGTACGAGTTGTATCTCTTATGGTACTGTCACACCCCTCTCTCTCTATGAGTGCGGATTTAGGCCCCCATTGCACCTCTGGGGTGTCTAAGTTCGTTACACACCTTACTAGAAGAACAATGCTATTGCGTACATAATGCATATCACGATATATATTTATATATGTACATTTGGTTTTTTATTTATTTTTCAGCCATGGTCATATGAGCTACACTGGTCACAACTGCGTTGAAGGAAAGAAGCGTGATTTCCAGGTCCCTGTGTGTCCTCTATGTAATAAGCCTGTTCCTTCTAAAAGAGGTGAAGCTCCTGATATTGCAGTGGGAGCTCATATTGATGCAGACTGTGAATCTGACAAAGCCAAGACTAGGAGAAAAACGGTATGCCTTTTCAAAATAGGTTTCTGGAAACCTGCTCCATTAGGGGTTATATTATCAGAAAAAACTACTCAACATTATTTTTCTCAGGAACTTTTATAAAAAGCATAAAAGAAATGGTTTTACAGAAAGTATATTGTATCATCTGTTTAAGAACCGTCATAAAGCCATCAGTTACAAAACTAATTATGGTTGTTTAGATCACTCAACCCACAAAAGTACCTGCCATTTTGCTTTCTCTATTCCATGGAATCTCAGGCCATACTTCATACCTTTTTCTGCATGGTCTACCATAATTCTAACTTCTAAAGTGATATCTATCACTCAAATTTTTGATCTGAACTCGTTGCTGTGCTATTATTTTACAAATATTCATATGAAATGATGTAGCAATAGATGGACTGTAATTATATAATCATTTTTATTTTACGTTTTCGTTACTACACTCAATTGTTTCCAAGCTTGAATTGATTCCTCTTTGTAATGCCCTTTTATAAATTTGATTAGTATTGTATACCTTCATAATTTTTACTAAATTTTGGGGAATCATTTGAGCTGTGACAGTTATTCATCCATACCATTTATTCTGTTGTTAAGGTTTACGCCAACCGCTGTAACTACAAAAACTGTAAGAAGAAGGAAATGGTGCCATTAAAGTGTAATCAATGTGGCAAGAACCACTGCTTAGCACATAGGCATCCAGCTGACCATGAATGTACTCCACTGAACCAACTTACTAGAAATAACATCAATCAACCACGGTAATTATCCTTGAAACATTCTTGAAATTTTTAAATGAAAACGCTATAGGTTTATCAAGTATGCAATTTTATTATCAGAATTCGTGAATTTATTTTCTCAAAAATTGTAGAAAATATGTAATAGTGGAATAAATAATAAATTATAACTAATGTGTATAAATTATAAAATTATATATACATAATTTATATATAAAGATATATATATATATCTTTTGGCACAGATGTGGCGAAAATCGTAACGCTAATAAGGAATGGTTTTAGGAAAACTTACACGATTTATATTTCGGCGTTTGCCTTTGTCAAAATGAAGTGTAGAGTGATAACCTCTTGGCGCTCTGACACACTTTTTTTTTTAAATATATAATAAATTTCCCCTCAGAGGCGGAGGGGGCACACCATTAAATTTAAAAAATAAATAAATAACAAAGTGAGGAGGACGCCCAGGTTTACCCGATGCCGGCTCTAGGGATGAAGGAAGTGTCCCTATAAAATGACCTCCAGTTGAGATAAGAGCCCCTGAGGATGCGAGTGGTGATACTACAGAGCACTCCTGCTGATATGCCCAACTCTAGTAACTCCGTGGCGCTTTTCCCACACCACACCCCTTGCCATAACACTGTTGTGGCCATGACCTTGACGTTATTTGTTGCCACTCCTTTTAGCAAAGGAGGCGCAACTTCTGCTGTGGCTTCTATAGAGTCTTGGTGACACGAGCTAGAACTCCACCAAGGTCCATATGGCTTGTGGCGATGGTGGCAACACCCATGAAGTCAACTCCAAGGTACCGCCAAACCTCCAGCACGGATCGGGTGGGGATGTATCACTGTCCCATGACAAAACACTCCTCATCCACTACCTTCACCTGATGCTGGCGACCCGACGGAACCAAGGAGACTGACCCAAACTTATCTGGATTAACCACCAGACCTCACCTGGCTAGCTGCTCAGCAAAGGCATTGAGGGGGATCTGCAAACCCTTGCGGGTTTCAGAGTGTAGGATGACATCATCAGCAAAAGCCAATGCACCTACTCACACCCCAGGGGCGAGATCAAACCCTATTTCAGCTGGCAGCTTACCCAAGGCCGTGTCCACGACCAGGGTGAGGAGTGACGACAGAGGATCCCCCTGTCGTACCCCGTGCCTAATGACAACATCCCCTGACATCTCGCCTCGTGGTACACCCCGACCATCATGCCTTTATGGTACTGACAGGCAACATACTCAATTAAACGAGCAGGTGGCCCGTCACTACAAAGACAATCGGTCAGGGCAAAATGGCTTACAGTGTCAAAGGCACAGGGCTACGTCCAGAGCGGCAAGATGGAGCTGCCGTTTCTTGATACGGGCCTGCCTGGGGCGCCCCCGAGCACCTCCACTAGAACCCTGCATGCCAATGGGCAGGCGGGGGTTATGAGGCTCCTGTTGATTTAACTCCATAACGGGGGAAGCGTTTGTAAGGGACAGGAGGACCATTGGCATGAGCCTTCCCCCTTATCGCCAGCGGGTCATTTTGCCACCCTCGGTTCACCCAGAGGGTGCCTGGGTTGCATGGCGGGGACGTATGACCATGACTTGGGTAAGGATATGTCATCACACATATATACATATACCATATATATTTTCATAAAATATATACAATTATAAATAAATACATATATTGCACAACATTTTGTGGGAATTTCGAAAATTTGGATTAGAAAGATATGTAAAAGGTTGAGAAAATTCATTGGTTATGTTTTTTCGGTAAATGTGTGATGATTTTATTTTATTTTTTTTATTTTAAGGCTTAAGCCCCACCTCAACCAGTAGGGTCATTAGCGGCATAAATGTGTGATGATAAGCTATAACCTGGTTTCAGCACTACTCATGATGTGTAAATGGCTTCAATTGTTCTAATTAAGTGGCAGGTTCAAACAGTTGAATTTTTTTGAATGAATTCCAAAAAAAAGCAAATTATTTTCATTTTTTTATTTCTTATTAATGTTTATTTTTTTATCATTTATTATTATTATTTTTGTACTTTAAGGGTTTAGGAAGATGATAGAAAATACATTTTCAATTATTTAGAAAACTTTCTTATTCCTGGTAATCTCCAATTATTAGATGTTTAATCGTTGCAAAATGATAATTGTCGTTACATAATACCATTTTTGTTATTTTGGGTTATCATAATTTTTAATTTCTTAATGTTTCAGGAGACCCCAGGAGAATATCCATTCTACTTATCAGAAAAAGGCACAATTCGTACAGGGCTCTATGGTAATTATGACTTACTTTCCTGTATCCTTTTTTATTTTGATCTCCTATGATGGCTCTTATAATCAAAACTGGATGCATTCATGAAAACTAATTTTTGACAATATATCTGTCGTGGGGGGGATCATATATCTACATTATGAACAGAATAGGCTCCAAACCACGTTGTTGAAAAATAGCCAAAAATGTACTCGGTTTTCTCAAACATTCTGCCCTCTTCCTCTAGGTCTTGAAAATAGGTCTTTGTGTTATGATTTTGAGGTATTCATTTGTAATCCATAATAGGACAATCCATAGCAACTGTTTTTTGTTTTTTCAAGGACAAAACTCCCTTTATTTTGTCAGTTCCAACCATTTGCTCCAACTTCTGGTGATAGGAACCGAATTTTCCAAATTGTCTTCCCTGAAACCATTAGCTGGTAGGTTGGTAGAATTTTAACATAATTTTTGCTCCATTCCTTCCAACTTCACAACTCTTCTTCTGGCTCAGTTGTTGAGAGTCAACCAGTCATTTTAAAAAAGGTGTATTGATTGTGGTGAGGATAGGTTCACCATCCGATATTTGTGATTTCCAACATGTTTTGATCAGATTGTTTGATTATATGACTTTGAGAAAATTTAATGAATTCCTCCCATTTTAAGACGGAAGATGATCTCGCTGTAGTTACATTGTTATCAAAACAGGATTCTTGGGCTAGTCTGAATTTATTACTCGTATGAGCTGCTGAATGAACTAAAATTAGTGAAGTAATGAAGATTTAAAAAAAAGAAGAATGTTCATCACTTCAGAACATTGATGGTTGATAACAACGTATATTTTTACTTTGCTTTTTATGGAATGGTTTCCCTATGTTTTTTTTATAAACTACTAGCTGGTTCACCCGTGTGTTGCACAGGTTGACTTGAACATTATCAAATAGCCTGTGTCCCAAGTTAAAGAAATTCTGATAGATTCGCCCACTCAGATCCCCAGTTGGTTCAGTGACGTTCAAAACGCTTTAACATCCTCCCCCACTCCCCTCCCCACTGGGTCAGATTTCAAAAATTTGAAAAAAGTAGTCTTTGACTTGAATTAGAGTAATCCAAACATATTCGACAATCAAATCCCCAGTTCGTTCAGTGATGACAAAGATACCCCATTTCAACCCCCCCCCCCCCCCCCCCCTTCCCATAAAACAGCCCTTCTATGGGTTGGATTTGAAAATTTTCAAGTAGCCTGTGATTTAAGTTAGAATACTCCAAACATATTTGACAACTCAGATCCTCAATTCGTTCAATGACGTTCAAAACGCTTTAACTCCCCAACCCCCTTCCCCTCAGATCAGGGTGAAGATTTGAAAAATTTGGAAAAAGTAGTCCGACTTGAATTGGAGTAATCCAAACATACTCGACAACCAAATCCCCAGTTTCTTCAGTGACGACACAGACACCCCATTCCCCCCTCCTCCCCTAAAACACCCCCTATGGGGCAGATTTGAAATGTTAAACCTTCTCTGGACTTCCACAAATAATTTGAGACCAAAATTAGCCAAATCGGTCTAGCGGTTCTCGAGTTTTAGTGAGACTAACGAACAGCAATTGATTTTTATATATATAGATTATCTCCAGTTATGACAGCTCCAAAACTCAGAGGAAGTGCTGGTCCTAATGAGACAGATGCAGTGTATTGGCAAACCATGGTTTGCAAGAAGCTATAGCCTCTTTATACAGAAAATTTTCAAATGGAGTGGTTGAATGGAGCAAGATGAAAGCTCTTCTGGTGAAGAGAGGAGTTGCCTTGACAAATGTCCTGGTATGAACTAAATCACTCACGTCAAAACTGTGGAAACACATTTCAATATGGGAGTTATTTATTGTTAGTTACCTAGCCATCGAAACCAATGTAACATTGTAACTTTCTATTTTTTGATGGAAATAGACAATTTCTCCTCAAACTCCAATTTTGAAATGTTCTGATATCTGCCAGTGGCGTCAGGTGGGAAAATTAACTGGGCAAAACAGTCTGATATTCGAGAAGAAGAAAGCTACTGACCATTTTTCGGATGTTTGTTATTACAAAGGCTTTTGACATGGTTACTAGTACCTAATTATTACCTGATTATGCGCTCATGACAAAAAATGAGTAAAATTAAATTGAATGAATTTCAATTCATCAACTAGTATGTTTTCGAGTCAACCAGTTTTCTGTAACTTTTGTAACACAGGCTGACTGCCTGCTATGGTAATTTGTATATTGGGAATATTATGGAGAAATCCTCCCCTCCATTTTCGCCATTCAACTGGTGATCTACCTTTTGCTAAATAGTTTCCTCCCTGTACATTCGTACCCAATTTATCCTGAATGTACATGACCTCATTTCCCAATTCTCTGTCTTTCTAATTTTACTGTACAGCTGTCAACACTTCCAGTTGTTGCCCAGCTTTCTTCAAATCAACCAGAACGTTTTTTTTTATTCCAGCTCCTAATTTTAGAATAACACTGTCATTCTCTGGGTTTCTTGGTCGATCCTTCTAGGTGTTGTATAAAATGTCTGTGGTTTTTCCAATATTGAATCTTCTTCTAACACCAAGCCTAGTTCATAATTACTCTGTTTTACTAGTCTTGATTTCCATTGCTCTCAAATCAAGGCATCCTCAGATAGTCCTTAATTAACTTCTAGGAAACAACTAGAATTGATGCCCGTGTCTAAAAATTGCCCTCAGGTACAGTTCCCAGTTCTGCCTTCATCTCTACCATGGCACCTAGCACAGATTTACTAATATTTTCAGGCTTTGTTAACTGATTTTGTGTAACTGTGTGATATGTCGATGACAAAGGTTCTCCATTGACTGCAAATTGCACGATATTTTTGTCAGGAATCTGCTCACACTTACTACTTTGATCGATGTTTATAGACTTCAGAGGCTCCTGTATTTCACTTACTCCCATAATACACTTTGTTTTTGGTTCTTCCCTGATTACATCTACACATTTAGTACAGTCTCGGTTGTCAGTCGCTATAGCTTGCACAGTCAGATCTTGTTCACCATTGCCACTCTCTTCTCCAAGTATGTATTTCATCTCTTCCACTGAAGGGGTAGGAAACTAAATGGATGTGCAATATTCCACACCCGCGACATCTGGTCTCTTGTTCTGTTACTTTCCCTGCTTATAGATCGTGGAAAGAGTTTTCTTCTGCAAAGACTATCTCCCTAGGCTATTTCATGTATTTCATGTTTTTCTGTGACGGAAACACTCGGGACTTTTCCGGCCCATTGAACCCACAGTTTCGATTTGCGTCAAACGGTTCCATCCAATATATTTCTTGACTGTGAGAATCGTTGATTTTTCTCTTTTAACTTTGTGGTTGTTTACAAGTAACTTCATCTCCCCCATATGTTTTCACCTGGAATATCAGAGTATTCTCTCTTCAATACCTGTTTGTGTATCACCATAAGACGGTTTTGCGAATTCTCAAAATGCTCTGCATATCCAAAACTTTCTACATCATTTCTTTCTGATAAACTCTCTGGTGCACCCTCACATCGAGCTGCATGTCTTCAATTGGATGTCCTGCTGTATTCATCACGATGTGAACTGAATGGTGCATTGGCATATTATGATGATATATTTCCACCATTATGATGTCCTGGACCTCTGGGCTGCCAGTCTTCTTGGCCGTTATTTGCCCCGAATACCCTCTTCCTCATTATAGGGAGTTTTTGCAACGCTGAGTCGTAGTCAAGTGGGAGGAACTACGAATAGAAATGGAGCATTGCCCATACGCGCAAAATGTTAACGGTTAGAGGTCCATTCGTTGTACGAATAGAAAAATCCTATACGGAGCTCAAGGGAAGCCGAATATAGCTCCGAATACGCATGTAACCTTCCATGATGATAACCTACAATGCTATAATCAATTTTTTTGGTTCCTATTTCAAGGTGGCGTGACATGCACATTTTAATATTCGTGATTTTCAAAAAAGGTGGTTTGTTTGTAGGATTCATCCTCACTTAAATTATGCTGATACCTTAAAATGGATTCTAAAACTTCACGATCTCTACGGGTATATGGGTGCAAGTCTCAGGATGGCATCCTGCTAATTTTGTTGAAATAGGTAACCAATGCACATGCCAAACCTGAAACTGGTTTTATATACGAAGCTCCGATACTGATAGATCGATTTTGATGACATGATTAGGGATTGTGACACTTAACTGAGAAGATCGACACAGACAGAAACCGCTGTCTTGGCCCTTTGTCGCGTATTAGTAGGTATCCACATCTTCAATCAGGGTTCATTATTTTCAATACTGGTTCATTATTTTCAATAATGAAACGTTATTAGCCAAGGCAAAAAGGTGTAAAATATCGTAAATATGTAGGTAATAGGTACAGGTAGGTTCATATTTATAATCTTGATCGTTGATCATGTTGAAGTTTCCGAATAAGATTCTCCTAACCCAAGGCAAATTTTGATGTTGCCTTAACAACTACCCTCCCAAGATCCCTCCATTCTTCTACCACATCTATTTACCATAACCACCCGAATATCAATACAAAGGGTTGAATTTTGTCACACGCAGTCATGCAGACCACACAATTGACACTTTCCAGTTCTAGGATTCGAGAGACACTTGAGTTCCCGGTGAGGCAGCAGAGATTTTAGATGGTTGCATTTTAACAGGACTAGGGAAAGCAGGAGCTGTTCCTCCCGAATCCTGATCGTTTTTAGTGCACACAAAATTAACGAAAAATGCGGCCCTCAGGACCACAGCACACATTCCTATGATTTAAAGATAACTCTATTTCATTTTACTGGAGATTTTTAGTGTTGTCAAACATTAATCAGATGAATATTGAGAAGTAATCACACGGGCAAGGGCTTTGCCCTGTGCCCAACATTATGAGCAGCTATATTATCGTCGCCTATATTATCATCCACCAGCTATGGTATAGTAACCTTGATATACCTATTAGGGTGTGCAATTTTTCACTTCAACTCCCCCTCTTCCCCCCTAGCTCTCTCTCTCCCCTGCTCTCCTCCCTCTCACTCCCACCCCCCTCTCACTCTCTTAATTAATAAATAAATTCTACCCGTTTACATATTGGCTGCTACGATTTCTATAATTTTTGTTTTTCGAGTTTTCAGATAGTGGCATATGTACGAGTATAATGATAACCCAATGCCTCAGGGCCTGGGGTAATTTAAGTTAGCAGGAACTGTGATGTATGATGATGATTTTTATTCATTTTTGGTTGACACTATGTTAACAGAGTGAAGATGAAGCTTTGGCTCGAGCAATTCAACTATCATTGGCTGCCAACAACGACTCTTCTGCTAGAGAAAATAGGCGATTGACGAACGGTTCCCAGCACCACAATTTGAATTGTTCAGTCAGCTGAAATGATTGATTTTGCTGTGACTACTTTCTTTTTTATGGATACAAATTACAAACTATAGAACGATATTTAGTTGAATAAATCATCAAGAATACCTAAGATGGGTATCAGCTGTCAACTGTTTTTTTTTTTTTTTTTTTTTTTTTTTTTTTTTTTTTGTTAAGCTGAATACAGTAGTTTTTGTTACTAGTTAAGGCATCCTTGCATTTCAAATTTATAAAATGTTCCCCAGTTTTGTAATATCCCTCTAAATGAGGCAAACCAAGATGCACAAGATCGTTGAAAGATTCACACTTTTGGTTTATTATTTTTAGTTTCTAGTGAACCATTACCAAGACCAAAAAACAAAATTCAACCCCCCCCCCCCCCCCTTTCAAAACTTTATGGTTTTTTACTTTTCAAGATGACATTAATTCCAAAAAAATATAAAAAAGAAAAACAATCCGTCCGAAGCTTTTTTTCCAACTATTGGACCAAAGTTTATGGAATTTGGCTCAAAAATCACATATTTGCTGGTGATCTTCCCGAAATCACGGCATCAATTTTTAGCACCTTAAGTTGTAAGATGTAAGGGTTGGAGTTGAACAAATCTCTATCTCGAAATTTAGAATAAAAGGATATTTTTTTTCAATACTTATTGCTGGAACTCTCTTCAATGACCACCTGGAGGATGGTACCTTTCCAGCTTCACAGTGGCTTATGTGTTGATATGGAATGGATCGGTAACACGACTGTGAAACCCAAAACAACTTTTGATCAGAATTGTAGGCCGAACTTCCGTTGATTCCAGTCAATTCTGTTCGGTTTTCTCTCTTAAACAGTCTTTGCAAGTCTGCTACTGTTTAGGCCACTCTCCAGGATACCTGACTACATTGGTTAAAAGGAAACATTTAATCCAGCCACCTTGTCGTCTGGAGGGGGGGGGGGGACTTGCATTACCTATGGTAGTTATGATGTTTGGTTGAGTTGTTTCAGATGTTAGCCATTAAGAGTTGTGCAAGTTTTCGACCTCGGAAGTTATTCAAAAATCGTGAAAAGCCCAGACTTTTGACCATTTATTGGTTTTTACCTGTCGTTTCTTCTCTGTCAACACATTCCTAATTGTCTACTTAATTGCGAATCGAGCAAGTTAGCGTCATTGCCTTTGTAGAAAGTTAATAACTAAGCAAAGAGGTACAATGAAGAACCTAGGCAAATAACGTTTTATTAAGTATCATATTCTGAAACGATTCCTGAGGTAGTTAATTTGTATATATTATACATATGTTATACTTGCATGTGTCATTCCTAACGATAGTTCTCTTTAGGATTGAGATTTAAAATAATCTGTCCTTTTGCTAAAGTATAAAACATTCCAAAAGAAAGGACGAGTTCGTTGTCATCAGTTTTTTTTAGCATAATACATTCTTCACATTTCAATAAATATGTCGTAAGAATCACTTAAAGTTACAGCCATGCACCATGTCTATAAAAGTGAATTTTCCTCATTTTGTTTTCTCGTCATATTCATGTCAACTCGTTTTTAAATTTGAGTAGGTTGTGTGACCAGAAATTGTTTGCAGTTATATTAGCTAACCTAAATTATATTTGATTAGGTACCTAGATATATACGCTTACCATTTTTAAAAAATGTGGAACAATTTTTTTTCCAGTTGCTACCAATTTTTTTTAGCACATTTCAATAAAATTTCAGTTCTTACATTGTTCAGAATAATGTTTTGCACTTATTTCTGAATGTTCTAGCTTCTAGCTTAAAATTGATAAACCATAAGTTTTGAACCATTGCAGTAGCTTCATTTACTATGAAAATTCGCTAATGTAAAAGAAAAAAAAAATCATAAAATGTATATTCATTAACAGAACATTACTTGGAAGAAGTTGACCAAGTGGGAAATATAAAACATACAGATATTTTAGGATATTGTGCCGGAAATTTTATTATAATTTTTTTTTTTGTGTTATTAAATTTTGCTTTCTTACTACTTGAGGTGAAGGAAGCTATGGGTTCGTGCATGATTTTTTCCTCTCAAATCAAACTTTGTACTTGCTTGTTGCGCTTCAGAGCTTGCTGATCAATTTTGGTTCTATGGCTGTGTGTCTGTGCCATTTTCTTGTCATACCCAAAAGTATAATGAGTTAAAGTCCAATTTTTATGACATTTTCAGGGATTGTGTGGGATAGCTCCTAGATGGTCTCCTATAAATTTAACTGTCGTCAATTCCTTATAACGTTGATTTTTTACGATCTATCCTATCCATCCAATTTCGTTCGAACTTGGAGGGAGTTGGTTTCTGGAAGGTGTATATGATTTTTATTGTGATGGGTTGAGTAATAACTATTGCGCATACGCAAAACCAAAGTTGGTTGATACAGTTGAAACTCCGAGACGAATGGTCCTATTTTGATTTACATTCTAGGGATCATGTAGGTTGCGTAGGTACGACTTCCGAGGTCGAAAACTTGGATAACTTGCGGCCAACATCACAAACAACTCAGCCAAAAATCGTAACTACCCTAGGTAATGCAAGGTCCAATGTTATGAATGGGGTAATTATTGTGAATTGCAAAAGTAATATATATACCAGTAATCTACTCAGAAATAAGGCTATACAATCCTGAACTTTCTCTTTGTATTGTAACTTACAGCTTTTTTCTTTCTCACACATTATTTCTTGCAGAAAACACATCACAGTTCATAAATTGATTATTGATCTTCGGGTGCTGAAATGCCCTTTTTGTGGAGCAGACATTATTTTGTAACACACCGTGAATGTAGTCTAATTTTTCACTATAGCTCGTAAGTACACTGTGACGTTTTACACTCCTAGTACCAGGGTGGCTCCCAAATGGAAATTTTTAATTTCCCTGACTGAACTTCAGATTTACCTGACAAAAAATATCAAATTCAATTTTTTTCTTGTTTTCTCGTGATTTCATTGTACCTTTAATGCTTCTAAAACAAAAATCTTATAATTTAAAGAGAGAAAAAAACAGACTACTTATATGTTGTCTACTTATATTTAACAATTTCATTGCCCTTGAAGAGCTCGAATATCATAACAATGTAATACGATAATTTACGAAAATTCACCCATTCGATCAAAAAACAGACTACTTATATGTTGTCTACTTATATTTAACAATTTCATTGCCCTCGAGCTCGAATATCATAACAATGTACCCTAAATGTAATACGATAATTTACGAAAATTCACCCATACGATCATGCTGCATGACTTAAAGGCTTTTTATTTAATATTTTATGGTCTTTCAATTTGTGATAAGAAGCTATTTGTTGAAGTAAATTTTTCCTTACATGGTTTTCTTAGCTCTGGGGATAATTCAAAATTTTCGTCCGACAGCAAAACATGTAACGCTTTTTTTCACCTACTACCAATTGTTGCCAGAGAGAGTGTAACTTCCTGATTTCCCCATCCCACAAAAATCGTTCATTGAAAAGTTGCTCTGTGAATTTACCACACGTGTCTCCACATTCCAATGGGTCAATTTCCCCCTCCTCAACCCTCCTGAGAAGTCCTAGCTTATGTATATAAACTAGTTTTGGAACTCTAACTGGATCAACCCACTACTCTGCTGGGTTTTTTCTCCCTAGTTCAATACTCAGTTGATTATTTTCACAAATGGTTTACTCTAGGTGATGTAGTTTCCAGGGAAGCCAATGGCATATCCATTCACTTTTTATGTGCGTGTAGCGTTGTTACTTTTGAACAGTTTAACCACAACTCTTGATAATTATTTTTGTCATTCGTATAACTCACCTTTGAAATAAAATGTAGTAGTGTGAAGTACGCTATTGAAGTTTGATTTTTTAGGAGTTAGAATATACCTAAAGACACTGTAAATTATTACACAAAGTTTCCATTTGAAAAATTCCCTGACGTTTGGTGGTTTATGTTAAAATCCCTGAATTTTCCCAGCGCGAAAAATTCCCTGACAATTCCAGGTTTTCCCTGAGTTTTCCAGTTGGGGCTACCCTGTAGTACCTTCCTGTCACTCATATCCTATTTCTATACCTCTCGAAGGTCAATCAGCTCATGAAATCAATCCTGTTGGTAAAAAAATGATTTGGCATTCCTAATTATTAGTGTCATGGATGCTCATTAACTAGCTTTGCTGGTCTTCAAATTAATATAGATATTTCAGTAGAATCCAAAATCCCACCCTCTTACAGAAAGGTGCTCTAATAATAAACAGAATCCAAGTAATCAAACATTTCTAGCAGTGGTAGTTGACCGTGTAAAAACAACGTGAATTCAAATGACAGAATGTCATTGCTGGGCTCAGCAGTTGTTTCTTGGAAATACCGATCATAAGTAGTCACAGTGTGTTTCGACTCTGAAAGATAGGAAGTGGAAGAGCTTCTCTAAGGAATGTGATATTTTGTGGTTTGGGTTGAGAACCATTATTTATTCAACTAAAATGGACGTCTTCAATCAATCGTTTTAGTTATCTGCAGTTTAATTGTACTTAAGTACGAGTAATCTGTTTGTTTGGTGATCTTAAAAATAAATAAAAATTGTTATGGTCTGGCTGTTTTGTCTCTAACTCCTATGCTGATCAATTCATTCTCTCCCAACCAACTGATAAGTTGATAATGAACCTGTAGCGACAAAAATATTTGATACCTCGGACGGAGTTCGAACTCGCGTCGTTATTACTTAGGGGAAATTTCCCCTTTGTTGCAACACTCGAGCAGGTTGAGCTATGAGGCCAGTGTAATCAAATCCCTTCGACTGTTGGAGTGATTTTCCTGGAGCGTAACATTGCCCACCTTGTTGTTTGGCTCATCCAGTTGAATAGTTAACTGAATCATCCTGAGTTGAGTTCCAGAATCACTACTATACCACCTTAATGACCAGTCGACCTTACTAACAGACCATGTTTCCGATGTGCTGTATATTTGCTCATGAATTACTTAGGTAATAATGCAACCACACTGCAATGCATATGTTTTCCTATGTACTATCGGATACATGAGCTAATAATACGGGACAATCAACTTGAAAGTCATGTCTTAGACATAACTTTTCTATATATATATGTATGTATATAAACTCCCTTATACATCATAGCATAAAAATAAACTGCAGCTACATGATCGAAGCTTTTCCGCTTTCAGTAGCAGCCACTTACCACATCAATTTATTGACTGGTCAATAGATAAATTCCTCCTTTTGTATAGTTCGATACGTTGTATAGTTTGGTGGTCTGGATGCTCGCATCTCAAAAATACATGACATCAAGTAGTCAATCCCTTAGTGAAAATACAGATTAGTTGGACATGCAGGTCAAAATGACGTTTAAAAATATAGTTCAGAGGATCCGAAAAGAAAAAAAAATTTAGACCTCACTGGAATCAAACCCGAGACCATCATCTCATGAGCTAGCGAGGCCAACCACTACACCACAACAGACTTCGAATAGAGAACAATCACAGTACTTCGCTACTCAGTAGGGAATGCTTTTGAGAAAGGCTGCTGGGAGCACTCGTAGCGTTCCCCCGCCTTCTCCCCCTATATGGTCTCAGCGGGGGGTCCATTCCCCTCCTTTGTGGTTCATCTTTTTTTGTTTTCTTATTCAGTATGAGCACTCTGTGGTATGAGCCCAGCTCTCGAACCGTCTGCCCAGGACCCAACAAACTATTTCCAGTCATTTTTTATGATTTTTTTTTCCCATGAAAATCGATTTTCGCAATTCAAGTTGGTGGGATGAACGAGATTTTGAGTCCAGCACTGAAAGTGTTAATCAACCCTAAGGTGTGAAAATTAAGATTATCCGAAATCAGTAGGTACCTACCTATCTCAAAAACTCAATATAGCGGTAATCTCTCAATGTACCTGACGATTATGATTAGGAACTCGAACCTAACTTCTTGGAAAATAGTTGTTTTTGCTGTATTGAATATAATAAATAGTATTTTACGAAGTATTTTTGTGTTTATGTGCAAACCTCTAAATAATACAGTGGCGAGGAATGTGTAATAGAGGCTGATTGAAGGCAAGCAAACCACGATTACTGCCATTGACGTTTTGCATGGCCATGCACCAACATGAAACGTTTTAGAATGGTGAGTTTATGTTTGTCGAGAAAATGCCAGGAACAGCTGGAACCATAGAAACAGAAACTAAAAGTTTCTGAAACGGGTGCTTTTCCTCGATTCTCTTGATGATCTGGCGTACAGACTCATGACGAACTTGTGTTTACCTAAACGAAACTGGAAGGAAGGTCGTTCGAAGAACTGTCTGCAGTTTTCGGTACGTGCTTTCAAATGTGTGAGTCAGTTTTTGTGTCAGGTTTAACTTTTACTTGTCCATTTGCCATGAAAGGAATACACAGCATCGGTTAACGATTGGATTACCTCACAGAGTATTTGGTTGCTATGTAGTGCCTACATTTGAAGGAAGAATGGATGCAAATCTAGTGCATAAATTTGTCATAAGATTTAACAAAGGGACAATCAGGAACCGATAGTTCGAAGAAGATGTGAAAAAAGTAATGTTGGGCATAGGTATTTCATTATTTTCTATTACTTATAGTATTTTGTAATGTTGGACATATTTTATTATTTATAGTATTCCCTCTGGAATCTATCAGTGGAATCCATGATGGCTCTGTGTTTAGTAACAGAGGGTGGAAATAGCTCCCTTTAGAATTGTGACCCTTGCATTGCAGTGTCCCCATCGATACCTTGTATTATGCTGCTAACGACTATTCTGGTTGAGATGCAGCTTAAATGCGAAATAACCCTTTAATGTAATAATTTGCATGTTTTTATATTGAGTAAGCCAATATTCGGATTTATAAATTTTGCACACCAAACATTATAGGTATACATATGTACTTTCAACCTTTGCTATAATTTTTCATTTTTAGTATTAAATTCGCAGTGTTTTCACTTAATACTGAGCCACTCGAGTTATCTAGCAGAAAAGTGATAAGGCGAGGAGTGTCCTCACTTTTCCTATTGAGTGTAATGAATGCAGTCTCTTGTAGGTGCAAGACGTGGGAGCTGAAACGAGTTTCTCCTGCTAGAACAAAGACTGAATTGGCATTTGGTGCCAAAGAAATATTAAAACCAATCATTGACAGCCACTTGTTTGAGAGCCAGTGGATGTTCGTGTAACACATAGATATACAGTTATATTTGAGCAACATCTACCTCTTACAACTATTATTTACACCGGGTAATACAGAAGACCTCAGAAGCTACACATGAGGAAGCTGATAACAGGTTCTTCATCATATCGCTAGAAAACGAAACTTGATTGTGAGGATTGAAGGCTGGATTGACATGTGAAATGTATAGCTGGGTCTACACTTGTAACAAATTTCCGTATCGTATCATTGTCGTGTATCAAATAGTAAGCAACGCCCTTTATCTTTTCATTCATAAAGATTTGCAATGGGCCCATTGGTGGTTTTTCCCAGTCACATCAAAGGAATGAAACGCATCAGGGTCGAGAGTAGTGTGGACAATCTGAACGCACTGCGACCTCATTTCTTCTATTGATCGTATTGACACGGATACACCTTGAGGATTGGATAGTTTGCACGGAGGGCGTTGCATGTAATTAGATACGCACAATACGGGCATTTGATACAAGTGTAGACCCAGCTTATCATGCACCCTTCAGTTTTTTGTAACCATTCAACCGCCAACATGGAACTTCACTTCCCATTAAGAGCAAACTGACTAGTCGGTGTTACATGTTATGTAGGAGATCCTACAAACTGCAGGTGGTAAGAGGCCAGGAGGATGTACAAGCTATCGTAATATCTGGTGACACACTTTTCGACCCCATGTTTGTCACTCTAAAAGCAGCAACTGGATTGCATCCTTCCTTTCTGCAGTCCATCCCACATTGTTTCAGACCAAGAATGATGGAGATTAATATCACCAGAACCACTGATACATCCCCCCCCCTCCGTTATAAGATGCTCAGTCAGCTAATACCTTTGGCAAAGCTCGAGTTGGGAACTAAAGGTAAGAGTATACATAGTACATAGTAACCATAGGCTTAATAACTTTAATCTCTTAGGTAATTATCCTTGGTTGTGCAGTTAGATCAACTAGTCAAATGGCCAACATATAACAAGGCCACTGCACAACATATCCCCAGTTTAATTTAAATTCAAATTTAATTCAAATACGGTTTCAATCGCTCCATTTACACTTTAAAATGAATATAAAAAATTTTGTGAGCTCATCGGTAGAGGATTGCATTTTAGATGAACAGAATAAATGACTCATTTCTCATTTTAAACGAGAAATTCAACAATGTGTCCAAGTCCCAGAGTTGAAAGCAAATTAAAACAGTTAAGTGCATATACTCTCAGAAGGGAACATTTTAGTGAATTTTCGTAGGAAATGAAGCTATTGCAATGGGTCAAAAATTTTAAAATCAAAATTTTTGAAAAATTTCTTCTTTGAAATCCGTTTTGAGGCATTCTGAAATTCTGAAACGATCCCTGAAGCTTGCACTTTTTCATTTACCTATATATATATATATATATATATATATATATATATATATATATATATGTGTGTGTGTGTGTGTGTGTGTCATTCCAGAAGATAACAGAATCAAGCTTTCCGAATGAAAGGATGAGTTCCTTGGCCAGCACTTTTTGAGCACATTAAATTGGTCAAATTCCAAAAAATGTGCTGGAAAAAATCAATAAAAATAGCTACCTACATATCATTAACTTTATAATTTTTAGCAGAATATTGCTAAAATAAAGTTTATTACATTTAAAATAGAACATTAAAAAATTTATGTACACAATTTTTCTGAAAAATGTACTTGAATTTCATTAAAATTTGTTATAAATTCGATAAAAAATGAAAAAAAAATATCTAAAAATCCAAAATCTCTTAATGAATAGCAGATTACTATTTAGAATACGTTTTTTGCTATAAATTTAATAGTTAACACTTTCTTTGCACTAAAAAAAACCCAAATTTCAAAACAATATAACAATATTAATACACTAACTTACGAAAGTTCGCTCATACGATCATGCTGCATGACTGGAACTTTTCAAAATGTTTCCAAAAGGAACTTTTTATTGGTTACTTGAAGAATTTCCTTTGAAGTATGGATAGTAAATTACCTATGGGACAATCAGCATGAAAGGTTTCAAGGAGCTTATAAATTGAAGAAGATTGGTATGAATGTTCATATATATTGACTTCTTATCAAACTCCAGTGCACATCTGTTAGGTACTTCAGTATATGTTGTGCTAAAGGCAACATTAATATTTACAATTCTTCACAATTTGGCCCTGGGATCGCAATGCTATCAAATAAATAATTGACTTCTTGATGACTAGATAAGGATTTGATAAACACCATAGAAAAACAACAGAGAAGATTAATAAACACAACACTTCTTCGATTACTTTGGTGTAGGTGATTCTTCAATATCACTTTCAAATTCTTCGGAGTCTGCTGATGAATGATCTTCATATTCTCCACACAAATTTTGGCAATCAGGCTCACCACTTCCCTAAATTAAAAACCAAAAATGAAAGAATTGAAATAAACTCTAAGAAGAAGTTCAGAAAATCTCTTATTGGTAATGATAAAGATGTGTGTACACATATACAGTAGTCAATCGCTTAACTGGCCTTTGGATTAACTGGCCACCCATTTTCTTTCCTCTTTCTTCATGTTCCTCCTGATGAAAGTCTTCACATTCCATGACCATCCTGGAAGGTGAAGAGGAGAAAACAACTTCTATCTTTCTCCGTTATTCCCCGTTTTTCGTATCTCGTTGCTGCACGGCCTTCCCAGACGGTTAAGACAAGGGAAGAACATCTCTCGTTCCTTTTTTCTAAAACGATCCCCGACTTGTTCGCGAATCGAATTGAAAGAACTAAAATCATTCACCATTTATTCACTTTTGCCCCACATTATGTGGTATACAAGCCCAGGTAAACATTATTGGAACATAAAGTGGAAAAGAATCAACTATTGTAGTCAGATATTTTTTTGCCATTTGTATCATGGAACTGCATGGCGTTCCTGGAAGAAAACGAGAAGGAAAGAAACACAATAGCTTCTTTTTTCTATTAATCAAAGGTGAACCCACAGCCCGACGCTGTGTGGTGTACACACATGCAAGGGCAAATATTCTCAGAACTCAAAGTTAAGAAAAAAGGTACTTCCCGATTGTAGTCAACAAATAAATAGGTACCTACTCGTTTATGAACTGTATTTTCCGTATCCCTATACTATGTTAGTAGGTATGCAAGCCCCATGTAATGTTAAAAACCACTTATTTTTTTACAAAAAATGCCTGCGGGCCAGGGTGTGGTCCCAAGGTGGCCGGCTAAGATAGAGTCTACTGTACTAGGATATACTCGTATAACAAGGGTCTTTCCTACATTCAGAAAAACGTAACTACTTTGATAATTTGCAAAGAAAGCACATTGCACCTTAAGAATTTTGACCACCAGCCACACTCAACAGGCCTACACCCCTACATTCCAGAACCTAGGAACATCAAATTCTGATTTCAACTAGTCCATACTAACTCCAACCAACAATGATCAACTTCTACTAGAATACCCAACACAGCACATAATAAACAACTAGCTTATCCCGCAAACACTGGCTCGATTAATCACATTTCAACACTTCTCTAATAGTGACTATCACAGACTTGGCAACGAGAAAAATAAATCAATTTTATACCCTTCCCAACTTCCTATCCTATGGGCCCCCCAGATGTAAGCGAGCTTCTTGGGTTACACATGAAAGACAGCTCTGGGGGTATACCCCTCCTCCTTACAATGTTTATTATTAGAACTTTGTTTGGTCTGATGACCAAACGACTTGTTAAGAAGGATGCACAGAAAGCTAGTCACTCATTGACTGTGATGTCACAAGCTAGTGTTGCTGCTTAATCTTGAGAAGAATTCCCCTGCAAGATTGCCATTTTCATCTCGCCTCAATCGCCTAACATTCAAGACTTCAATTTTAGCTTCTGGTCAAACAATTCAACGGCACACAACATCGAGGCCATCAACTAATATCCCGGCCTTGATATGCCCAATGTTCACATGCCTACATCATTCTCAACTACTTGTACTACACAATTTACACGAGCCATTCGATTTAACTCAAATTTTATTGTTATTCTCAATTGCATAATTTCTTTTCATGGCTGCTGGGATCATCCTATATTCAACGGAAAATTGTAAATATTCAACTAAGATTCAATTCGTTCTTACTTCAATGGATCTTATATTCTTCTAATATTATCGATATTTCACATAGCTATTCATTGTACATACTCGCACACTGTTTTAGAATCTAAAAATTGCTTCAAGTTGCTTAAGTTCAATTTATTCATACTTTAGTCATTCATAATAACAAGTGATCATATTCCAATTTCATGCAACTCATATATATTGTAAATTTTCAAAATTATCTAATTATTATTCAATTTATACATTATTAATATTATCAATTTTCACTCTTCAATCTTATTTACGTTAGTTTTTCAAATGAAAGATCAGAGCCTGACCAGGGAGTAGAGTACAGAGAGGGGAGAGTGATTACTGGAAAGAGAAGAGCTCCAGTGGGGGAGACCATTTAAATACCTCGGCACAGCCCCAAGCTCATTCAACTACTAACAACCTGCCTCCTCATTCAATCCATCTGAAACCTTACTACCAAGTTTGCTTTGATCTGACATTCTTCTTAGTCCAGTTTATTCTTTTAGTTTTCCATTCATATTCTTTGATACAAGCTACGGTGCTTTCAAATCCGGCACCTAGGTAATTGGAGCTTTGGGCTTAAAGTCCAGCTATTAGAAAAAACTACAGACTTAAAGACCAGAGATTAGTGTTACGGGCATAATGCCTGGCTATTAGGTAGGAGACTTCGGTCAAAATAAAATCTGGCCACGTAGGGACAAAGTCCATTTGGGGTTTTATTATTCCACGTGACTTTGTTATGTGGAGTCCACTTTTCTGAGATCGGTGTTTAAATGTTTCATGAAAACCTTACTCCTGGAGGGGGGATATCCTATCCCGCCTCTGGGAATCACTTGGAAAAACGGGGTCCACAATGAATGAGTTAAGGGGTAAGAGGAAATGGCGCCTAGGTAATTATTATCCATAATTTAACATTTCAAATTTGTTAATAAACGTCATGTTTCAATTTTATCTCATTTGAGATGATGATTTGATTTTTTTAATCTTTTTTTTTTGTGGGTACACCAAACAAAAACTATACACAACAGTACGTACACCATTCATGTACAAATCCACGTTATACGTTGTATCTGTTTAGGAAATGAAAAAAGTGGAACGTAACTGTTTAACTGTAACCGTTTAACAGTTTTCTCATGGAATCTCTACATTTCTCAAGGAATGATTAGTTTTCTCATGGAATCTCTCATTTTCTCCTGGAATGATAAGTTTTCAGAAGAATCTAAATTTACCAAAACTTTAGCATTGCAGTACTTTTTGATACAGGTTGCATATACTGAAGATACCAACAGTGAAAGTCGTTGTTTTAAGTGGTATTATGCAGTTCTAAAAATGACGAATAAGCAGTAGGTACCTAATACTTTTCTTTTTCAAGCTTCTATTGCAAAACAAAGGGTGCAGTAGGGTGCTGCATGTAAATGTTTGACAAAATATGTAGTGCTGACTTATATTTCAAATATTAACACTTCAAATTTTTTAAAAGTACAAAATTAATACAAACAAACTCCAATAAAATCAATTTCTTCGGATTACCAATTTCTTCCTATACTTCAATGAGCGTCATTACCCATGGGTGTGTGAAAAGGTACTTCAACTATTGTTAAATGAGAGCAGATTTCATCCTAAGATTTTTGGCACCCTCCCACGATAAGAAGTTTTCTTTACATGGTTTTTCAAAGGGTGACATCAAAGTACCCATCCTGCCTAGGCGGGACCACCCCTACCGATTGAGATGTCACCAGTGTAAGAAACTTCGAAAAAAATCATGCAAAGAAAACTACTCATTGTACAAGAGTGCGGATGGTGTCAAATTTTTTGAGATGGAATCTATCTTCATTAAAAAATATAAAATGAATATGTAGGTAACAATCGTTTGAAATAGTAAGTTCTATACTACTGTTCTGTGTGTTCTATATTTAAAAGATCTTTCGAGCACAAGATAGCTTGCATCCAGACAATAAATTGATCCAATTGGAGAGGTAATCTAATTGTGAGGCTTCTGTACTCCCCACTATTTTTCTCGGATCCCCCCTCTTTTGTGTGTTACCTAAGAATTTACAAGAGTCGACACACATACAAACTTCAATGTTAATTGATTTTTCTGGTTTTTTCATAACTCTCTTAAGTGTTACCAACCAAACAAATTATTATCAGACATTATTTAGAAATAATTGCGTGCATGAAGCTAACCTGAGATCCAAAAAGTAGAAAATATCTCAAGTTAGTGAGTGCTTGATATAGTCACACAGCAGTTTCACTAGGAAATAGTACCGAATACACTACTTAAGTTCTCAGTTATTTCTGAGCTGTGTGACTGAATTCATAGTTTTTGTTGTTGTTATAATCAATAAATAATTTCTTCCAAACTCATGGTTAAGCAGATTTTCCAAGATCAGAGCTTTAACACCAGACGGGACACATGCTGTCCCAGTCTAGAAAAGTTTTAAAATGACTGATGGGACAATATACATTCCAGTTGCTGAAAAACATCTAGGATCAGAAAATAAGTTGCATGAATGTCTGATCTCAATTGTTTCCCAGGTGTTACTGTTCCTCACACTTAAAAGTGAATTCTGTGCACCTCTTGCAACGTGACATTGTGCAACAAATGTTTCAAGCCTTATCACACCCTAAAGAAATGCAGACTTTAACTTTTTAACTGTCTTTTTTAACTAACTCTCCTAAGACCTATTTCAATATTTTTTCTCATGAGTTACCATTCGTATTAATTTAAAAATTCCGAAAAAAGGTTCATAAATAATATATTTTTTCAAGTTAACAAGGCAAAACTTATGGACCCAACGACTACCTATGTATTATCTTGTTGAGGTGGGGAAAAGGGTAGTCCAGGAGTTCGCAATCAACAAAAAGCAGCAGAGGCACAAATGCTGTCCCAGTACTATTGATTCTAGGATTAAAACTCTGTCCCGGTATGTAGGTGCTCTGGGATTATGGTGGGTCATAACATGTCCCTTCAATGAAGCTTGTAGCATCATTGTTAATGGTGATACTTCATTATGGGATAATTTGTTTCTATATATATATATATATATATATATATATATATATGGGATCACAATGATGTTAATTTGAAATCTCTGGTTGAAAGTGGTAGGGACACCTGATCGCATTTCACTTGCATTTTTTTGCTTGGGTATTCATGGTCCAGTAGTTTCGATGTCGAATAATCAAAACGTGAGATTAAATGGGTTCCAATACCCACATGCGTCGCCTTTAAATGGGTTAGCCTTTGGGTTGAACTCGTACGACTTGAGTTTTCAAGCTGCTGACTACCTTTTGGTCTCATTATTTTTAGAAGACCTTCCCCTTTAGCGGACTGTTATCAGATTAGGTCCATCCCCCTTCATAGAGAAACGGAACTTATTTCGTGGATGACCCTCATAGGTACGCGTACATTCAAGAAAAAAAAATACATAAAAGTCATAGCAGATTGCCCCATTAGACTGGAAACATAGGGTTTTCTGAAAATGGAGTCAACATCAAGCGACTACAAATCTAAATTTTTGAGGTGGGACTATTCATTAAAAATATAGAATTTTTCAATTACTAAAGACAACTTTCTTGAACATCTGAGATTAAACACAAACCACTAATTGAAATGAATTGTTTTTATTTAACAAACAATCTTCTTTCTCTACACTCTTGTGGCAGAACTTGTAGAAGATAGATTCCTTGCCAACATATTGATTGAAAAAGTAGTCCACCAAGTTTTGTTAAAGCTAGGTATTGGGTGATGTCTGGAACCTATATAAATTTCCACAAACAAAGTAGTAATCAAACTAGTAAAATGTCACACCTTGGGCTTATCAATTTCATGCTTGCAAGCTTTAGTACCAGCACTCGAACATTCAACAGCTTTTTCTGAAACAATGAATAGATCAACCTAAGACGTTCTGGATTAAAAGACTTCAGGCAACACAACAATCAAACAGTAAAACACAAATTTTGATTTATGTAAAGTAATGGAATTATGATACCTGCTTCAGGGTTGAGCTCAACAACATCATTTTCTTCCTGGATACAAAAAATAAATAAATAAATAAATAATAAATTTAAAAAAAATCAGAGTAGAGCTTAACATCAAAAGTGTTTATACTCGATCTCAACACACTAAAAAAGACGAAATAGGAAATCACAGCTACTCCTTCAAAATATCATAATTTTCTTCTTTAAATGTATACTTCAAAGACATTATTATAATAAAATATATATTATAAAATTATATATATATATATATATATATATATATATATATATATATATATATATATATATATATATATATATAGCTAACGATGATGAGACTAGAGCTGACGATGCCGATACGGCGAAATATTCTCTTAATTTTGTACGTTATATTTATGTTTCCTATATTTTCCAACCATCTGTAATACCTCAAAATAATATTACACGCGAGTGTTTTCATCCTTCATCAAAACTATATATATATATATATATATATATATATATATATATATATATATATATATATATATATATATATTTATATATTTATATATTTATATATATATATATACATGAAATTTATAATATATCATTTATATAGTAATATAAATTAATTAAATACCGACACGAAATTGTACAGTTGGCCATGCCATTTTAAATCATTACTTGAGGAAGTTATTGTGAGATTTGACAACCTCCAGGATATTTTTGAAAGAAGTGGGTTCTACGATTTTCAGAAGTTTTCATTTTTCGAAATCTTTCATGATTCAGTTGAAGGTATGGTCTTTTAATGATATTTTCGCAAGTCAATAGACACTACTCTTTTAGGAAATAACTCAGATTTCGAAAATATGATTGAAATCAGAATTATTTGAGTTAAATGAAGAGAAATATGTACTTTCGCGAGACGATTGCGAAAAAAGACAGGGAAAACTTCTTCTTCAATCGAGCCCACGCTTTTTACAATCCAGCCTGAATTTCTCTACCAAATCGAGAAGAAATCTACCTTTCGAAAAGTCATTAATTGAGGAAAATTTTGTGAGATCTTTCAACATCTAGGATTTTTTAAAAATGTTTATAAAGATAGCACAGTTTAAAAAATTTTAAGCCATGTTAGCGCTTAAAAAATTTTCGAATGTTTTCTTCATTGAATCTATTTTGAGACATTCTGAAACAAATTGTAGAGTTTAACGCTTGAAAAAAAAAAAAAAAAAAAAAAAAAAAAAAAAAACTCCGCAAGGACGTTTGTTGGTCAGAATTTTTTGAGAAAATTAAATTGCTTAAATCTCAAAATCTGCTTAAAAAAAAAAAAAAATACTAAAACTGGCTAAAAATGTATAGATTTTTGTTTTCAGAATTTACTTCGATTATTCATTTATTTGAAGTTTGACATGAATATCAACAATGATTTTCTAGAGTAGGTATTATATTATAGATGAAAGCTGTAGATGATAATATTCTTACTTTATCTAGACCAATGAGCGACAGTGTGACTTTTCCTGTTAGTACAACTGAGTGGTCATCAGCAGGGAGGGTTTCTGTATGCGAATCACTAACCAGGAATTTCGATGTGGGTGCAAGAGGCCCAGTTATGTATATATTTTGAGGCGTAGTAGGCCTGCTCAGAGGCGTTGGAGGACGACTCCATTTAGCTCCTTTTTCACAGCTTTCTGTCATTTCCATTCCAAGAACTTTCACACTTCCTTTCCCAGAGTCATCATCTTCAGAAGTCTTGTGGAGAAGTTCATCTTCAACATCATCGAATACTGATCCTTCTTCTGGTGAAATGTTTGTAGTATTTTCATCCTGCTGGATGTGATTTTCATTTCTGCTACTAGCCTGTGAGGGAACAAACATGGAAAATAAAATCATTTTCTTGTTTTGTTTTTTATATCGTAAACAGTAACAAAGCTACTTGACCCTTGCTTTCTCTCAAAAGGTTAGAATCTCATTTATCCAGGTAAAAAGCACTGAGTCTAACAAAAAATTATCATTGCAAAAGAATTTGAGACTTCGTAACTCCTATGTTAAAAAGACAGTATTTTAAATCGACTATGCTGTGGTGTACCAGGAAAAACGCTTTCTATAAGTTTATGTAGACAAAGTTAAATCCAACCTAATATCTGATTTTGACATGACCATCGTACTGGGGGTGTGATTGTGGAAGATGGAATTGATATATATTTCACAAATCTGATTTTCTCAGTTTCAATTATTTCTATATAAACCAATAAAATAGCAACTTAGTTAATAGAACAGTTGTCCATCCTGAGAGTTCTGAGTCGTAGATAGACCAAACGTCACGAGAGAGAGAGAGAGAGAGAGAGAGAGAGAGAGAGAGAGAGAGAGAGAGAGAGAGAGAGAGTGGTCTTAAGCTAGGGTTGTCTAATTATATGTTGCACGTTAACACTTGAATGTGAGCAACTTCAAGGGTTGATTCTTCAATTCATTTGCAATAAAACGGTAGAATACATATATTTCTTTCAATTCAGGTTTTGCTGGGCTTTCAACCATGAAATGACTGTTACGCTCCAGGAAAATAACTCTCTCAGTCGAAGAGGTTTGGTCACCCTGGCCTCATAGCTCTGGTCGTTAGAGCGTTGCAACTCCGGGAAATTAATAATAATTTCTCGTAGTTGTGACGACGCGAGTTCGAACTCCTGTCGAGGTAACAAATATTTTTAGCCCGTTACAGTGGCGCAGCCGAAATAGGACCCGAAATCATACGAAACAATAATTAATTAAATCCCTCTCGAGCCAAAAGACTGTAAACATCACATTTCCTGTTGTTATGCCTTTCATTTCCTCACTCACTTGAGTCAAAACACACCGTGACAATGACCTCGCTCGACTGCTGACTTGTTCCAGCGAGCATCTGCTGAGCCAGCGGCCTGCAGTTTCACTTAGTCATTTTTCCGACCCCAAACCAGCCGAGACGGCTGGTATTTGACTCCGGGGAAATGTTACGCTCCAGGAAAATAACTCTCTCAGTCGAAAAGGTTTGGGCACCCTGGCCTCTTAGCTCTGGTCGTTAGAGCGTTGCAACTCCGGGAAATTAATAATAATTTCTCGTAGTTGTGACGACGCGAGTTCGAACTCCTGTCGAGGTATCAAATATTTTTGGGCCGTCACATGACCATAACTTCTTAAAATTGCTGTGAAAGCTCGATAATATAGCGTTTTATTCCCTTTCTTTCTTATTGTTCCAACTAACGTCAACAGATGAACAATAGAAGTGAAAAGTAAATTTTGATAAATCTTAAATATAACATTTATTTAATTAAACGGCCCTACGGAAGAACTTTTTTTTGAATTATGCTTCATAAGGATAAGTTCATTGGCCAGTACTTTTTGAGCACATTAAATTGGTCAAATTAAAAAAAATGTACTAAAAAAGTCACTATAAATGGCTAAAAACGGCTTAAAATAGTTAAAGTTACATTTTTTTGCTGAATATTGCTTAAATAAAGTTTATTAACTAGGTATAAAATAGAACATTAAAAAATTTACGTCCAAAATTATGCTGAGAAATGTACTTACATTTCATAAATATTTGCTAAAATATTGATAAAAAATGCAAAAAAAAAAAAAAAAATCTAAAAATCCGAAACCACTTTTTGAATAGCAGACTATTATTTAGAATACGGTTTTTGGCCATAAAATTAATAGTTAACAATATCCTTGCAGTCAAAAATCTCAGATTTCAAAACAATTTAACAATATACAATACGATAATTTACGAAAATTAGCTCATACGATCATGCTACATGACTGGTTTTTGTTCAGGGAAATCGAGTGTTTTGGGATGTGATATGGCATGAAAATTTACGGCTATCTATCGGTTTTCACTTTGATTGGAATAATAACACTTCTGGTTAATTTTCACGTACATTTTATGGAATAAACAATGCGTGTTGGGCAAAAGGAACAAAGAAATGTCAGCTTACTCCTTGGAACAAAAAGATGAATTAGTTTGTGAATGGGCTGGGTGAGAATCATCCAACAAGTCAAAAACAACCCACCACTCGATTTTCCTGACAAACTCATGTTTTATTGCAGTCGACCATGATTAATCCATTAATTTTCACATGATGTCTGACTGAAATTAACCCAAATGTTGAAGTAATCAATAAATCATAGTGCAGTCGAAACAAAACAAAAGAAGTCGGGTGTGTAATATTAATGGGATCTAGTCAAGGAGACTAGTTTGGAAGACATCATATTTCACATTGCTTCATAATTTGAAATTGGTGACCGTCTGGAATTTTTTGCAAATGAAACCACATGATTCTTCGAGTGTAGATGTTTTAGATTTGAATACTAGATTGTACCAGAAAGATATAGAAGAGAGATATAGGTTATGTTTGCACTCATGTATTATTTTATATCTTTCAATTTAATTTATGTATTTTTAAAAAACTCTTCTAAACTTCTAAAAATTTTTCTAAACTCCCTTCCCTACCAGTGGTTATTTGCATCGTTGGTGGATCAAATCGCACGTCGCCTAAGATACTTCTGCTAACGAGCCCCTCCCCTTCATAACCTTTGTTTAATACAGTATAAGTCCGCCCCCCTCGTAAAGGGTGGAGTCAGTGGTTTTGACGTGATATTCTTCAAGTAGATATGTACTGTAGATGCCAAGAAAAACTCGAGTTGGTAAAGATTCTATCACAGTAGGGATCTACTGGTAGTGCAAATTTATATATATATATATATATATATATATATATATATATATATATATATTTTTTTTTTTCAACTTGAAAAAATCAGTATAAGAAATATTGGTATACTGAGGTAGGTACTGTACTAGGTTCCTTCTTATAGTCCAATTGTATAAAAAGAGAGGTGGGGTCCATCCAAAAGGTAATAATATAATTTATCAGTTATTAAAAGAAACAATTTTATAGATATATAATATCATCAATATTATTGATTTTATTAATTAACGAATTTGAAGTAGAAATTATGAGTTAACATATATATTCACCATTCAAACTACCAATAAAATTTTGAAAGACTCATAAGTTGGCTTTGGTTCACAAAACAAAGATAATCTTAGTTTAATACACTCAAAGAATCATGATAGGTAACCATAAAGTATTTGAACTGAATAAATATTTTATACCCTATTCAAACAGATCTAATAAGAATTGAGTGAAACTCAATTGAATAACGAATCTATATAAAGTTCAACTATATTAATGAAAATTAGAGAATAAAACCTTGAGCTATTATTAGTTGATAGAATAAATTACTAACGAATTATTAAACACAAAAACAAACTTTTAAGGGAAACTAAAAATCTAGGAAACAAATACCAAGCAAACTACTAGGGTTACAAGCATGCAGGAGTGCGGTCACTAAGGCCAAGGAATTGCCAAGATATAAAAGGCGAATATAATTTTTCAATACAGAAAAACACATTACAGTAGACTCTCTCTTAACCGGCCACTTTGGGACTAGAGCCTGACCGGTTGGCGTTCAGGCGGTAAAGATAAAGTCTACCATTTATTAAAACTATCAAATGTCTGGTTAGACATTTCCAATAGAAAGACAACTGATGAGACGATAGTGCAGCTAGGTTGGTACATTTTGCTACAGTTTACTGTACTATAAAGAATCTATACTATCATCAAGACCATATTTTCTTTCATCGCAATATTTCAAGAACACTTGTAAACACACATATAAATAAGTAGGACAGCCCACTGTGATCACTGAGAGCACCCTATTTGTTTCTCGGCACAATAAATAGACCTTGAGGGAATTGCAGAAATTCTCAAGTCAAAATTGATTTCTATCTATTTGGTTTAGGATGTTCCTTTATTAATCAGACATTAAAGTATATTGCTGGTCAATTTGAAAAGTGTAACGACGCTATCCACCAAAGGAAAGTAGTTAATTTTTGTCCAGGTTTTCCAATAAAAAATGGTGTTCAACCTGGCTGAAGATATATGTTGGTAAAAAATTAGAATAGGTTTTTATACTATTTGCAACATAAACTTGAGAGATAAAACTCGAGAGAAATGAACATGAACTTGTCAAGTTACATTATACTCGTATGAATAAGGCTTCCCCTGAACCACGAGGATTTAGTCAAGGAAGCAATAGTTGGAACTAGCAACTGGGTTTTTTTCGTGTCTTCACTTCAGAAAATCATTTCTAGGACAGGAAATCCGTGAGAATGCTCACAAAGGAAAGGGTAAGAGTAGCCGCATATCAGACAGATACTTGGTAGGATGAATATTCAGTCTGAATGGGCAACTCACAGATGGAAGTACTGTACCTACTGCTGTATAGAGTCCAAGTGACACCTAATCCTGAAATATTTTTGGGTGATTTACTAACACTGTAAGATATATTTGTGCTTGCCAATCATGTAGTAAGAGTAGTGAACCACCAAAAAGGGAGACACAGAGCCTTGGAGGAAGATGACACCACATTTTGGAGCAGTTATCTATGGTTTATGGGAGGATATTGCTGCTTTTGTTTAGATTTTTGCCATAGAGTGGGGCTGGATATCCATATATAGCATTTTCAAGTTGAATTCGTCCTTTTATAGAATGAATTCGTCCTTTTACAAAATGAATGCATCCTTTTACAAAATGAATTCGTACTTCATAGAGAGGGACTGAATCTTGAAGGTATCTTAGTAAAGACGGTGTCTGTGGCTCGGGAAAACGGTGGCGGTCAGAATGCACTCTTTATGCAAGTGCGCGAAAATCTTCTCTCCTACCATCTACGCACATCAGACACAAATTATTGTAAGCACCAACTTTGTAATGCATATACTTTCCCTCATGCAAAAAGCAGCGTCAGGGCTGCCTCTGCATTGAGGAAAAAAAGTTCCAGTCATGCAGCATGATCGTATGAGCGAATTTTCATAAATTATCGAATTGTATACCTACTGTTGAATTGTTTTGAAATTTGAGCTTTTTGGGTGAAAGAAAGTTGATGACTATTAATTTTATGACAAAAAACGTATTCTAAATAATAATCTCCTGTTCAAATAGAGGTTTTGAATTTTTAGCTTTTTTGCAGTTTTTATCGATTTTTCAGCCAAATTTCATAAACTTCGGTCCAGCAGTTTTGGAGAAACGCTCTGGACAGCATACGGTGGACGGATTTTTTCAATTCTATGCGTCTTGATAACGCATACCGACAAATTTTGAGAGGGGGGGGGGGGTTACTTTTTTTCATTACAAAGGTTCATTATTGAAAATAATAAACCAAAACTCTAAAATTCATGGCTTTGTGTGAATTTCTTGCAAACTTTTTGCCAATTCCTTGTAAACGTTGTAAATTTCTTCTATTACCTACGTCTTTAGCAACTAAGCAAACCAATGCAATAAATTATTATTCTTCGATAAAAGGTATCTGCATATCATTTTCTGGTTGCCTTCAAGATTTGGTCCCTCTTTTTGAAGGACGAACTCATTTTGTAAAAGGATGAATTCAATTTGAAAATGCTATACTTGATCAATCGGTGCAGCCCTCAATAAGAATCCAGTAATAGGTCCAATTGGTAATGGTGAAGTTCTACAACTTACTATAAACACTAAAGGTTGAACTAATCAGAAGGAAAGTGGGGAAGACATCAAATTTGTGTAGGAACAAAAGTCAGAGTCACAATGGGAATTCATGGGTTGATGAGGAACCTGGGGATGTAAAATAGATGGAATACTCTTTAATAGATGGAGGTACCTCTTTGACAGGTCCATGGCCGTTTGAAACGCCAGAATTCTGCGGCCAAGGTTTATTCAAAACTTGTAGTGGGTTTCTTGTAATGTATGATTCGCCATATCAAGTCGAAAGGGAACCAATAAAGTGACCCATTGAACTTATACAAGGAAAATTTTATAGATCATTTACCCTGGTCGGAGGAACAGATCTGAGTACATTGAGGTTCGTTGCCATCAATAGTACCAAGTTGAATGGAAGAAGGTTTCAAGCACTCTTCATACAAGAAAAATTCAACCATTTTATAGAGAGTTGTGGAGTTCTATGTTGAGGAACATGCACCCATAAGTTCACCTCTACATTCCCTAACCTCGCATCTACATTCTAGCCATTTTTTACAGAAACATATGTAAACAATGAGGCTGAGTTAGGATTGTTTTCTGCTGAACATCGACATGACAACACCATTAGCTTTTGAGCTTCCACATAAACACGACATGAGCTATGAACCACTACCATTGAACCGTTTCAGCTCTTAGAGTACTTTGAATGGTTAAAGTGTCCTCCTCGATTCAAGAGGGGTACCTACTGCACCCTTTTGATCTGTGAACGACAGCCGTTTGACGTTTACATGTACCAATACAATCATGGCTCATGCCAGCTCGATATGAATGCTCTCATACAATCCTTCACCCCAGACTCAGGAAACAGTGTCATTTACACTATTGTCCTATAGTGGTTGTGTTAGGCTAGCCTATATGGACTACTTGTTAAGTTGGTTGGATGGTCCTCTAAAAAAGGCCAAGATTAACTACACATCTTTGAGCAACAAGATTACTAACTGGAATACTTGAGAACAGGAGGAAGCCTCGAGATCGAGAAACATGAAGTGTAGAATATAAATATATATATATATATATATATATATATATATATATATATATATATATATATATATATATATATATATATATATATATATACTGAAGCCAGTAATGAAGGATAGGGAAAATGGAAATCCACAGTTAATGATCCAAGATTGGAACCAAGAGAGCACGATGGAGTCCCTCATTCAAGTTCTCTTGAGTGACTCACCACCACCTGAAATTCAGTTAAACTGGTGGTGGTGGAATAACTATGACATAAAAATACTTTGTCATAGTTATTTGAGGTTTTCTGAGAAATAATCAAGGCCTCAAGCTGTTGTAATGAAGCGTTGAAGCCACTATCAGGCACAGGGCAACTATTTGGTTCTAAAGTAGATGGTTGCCATACTGCATAGAATAACCTACAAGTGGAACCATCATATCCTAGGTTGAATCTTGATTCTCTAGTTTTAGTTTTTGTTGATGTCTTTGCTGTTTACAGATGCATTAATTTTTCATCCGTGTTTCGTTACGAAAATGAAAAAATACAATAAAAGTAATAAAAATGAATAGTGTCATTCAACTTGATTCGTTTTTAAAATGGAGAAATTATTAAGATATGCACACAGCTCCTGTCCACCAGATCGCAATTTAAAACAATGTGTATAAGCAAGTTGATGGATGTGGCGTTTCACTTCCTAACACATATACATTTTAATAACGATTGAAATTTACGGGCAGCCATAAAACATTAGTGATTTTATATAAAATTACTGAGAAGGTTCAAAATTGAAGAGTGGTTCAAATAATCACTAACATTTTCATCATAAGTTAAATGCAAATTGAACGAGTTGTAGATACATACGTATTTAAATATTTTGTATTCATATAGGTACATGTAAAGGTGAGTACACACTGCAGTTCGCCAAGTGCATACAGGACCGCGTACTTATTTTTCGACAATCTCTTTGATGATTCAGTTCCGATTAGTACCTAGGTACCTACGAGTTTGCGCGCAGAATCTGCAACAAGGTGCACTGCACGTAAATTATTTAATGTGTTTGTACTATTTTCTGTTCAAAATACTTTATTTGTGAGTACTTGAAAAAGTACTTTATACTTTATTATTGATCGTGAATGGAATTGGACACTCAATTTACTTGAACTCATAGGTAGGTACTTGGGTTCCCTATCTTCCTTCTTGATTGGTAGAATGATAAGACAGTCTGTGGCCGAAAAGTACTAGCTGAATGTTACTCCTATTATTCCTCTTTGATCCATTTTTTGCTGTTCCTATCTAAAAATTTACCGCTGTTCTTTATTAAATCTTGTCATTATATTTATTGTTTTCTGAAAAGAAATGTGTTTGATTTTGTTTGAATGATAAATAGCTGTACTAGGGTAAAAACTCATATGGTGTAAAACTCGTACCTTTTAGGTAGCTTATTACGGTAGGTAACTAGGTATTGAGGGCGATAAGTCAATGAAAAACAAAACATCTAATAAATTGAAAAATACGAAATATAAATAATAACAATAAATAAATGATAAACATATAGGTGGAAGAATATGTTAGGAAAAAATTGAAATATCATAAAATGATTTGCACATAACTTAGTTTCAGTTTAAGTTCAACTAGAATACTTCATTTTCTCAGACGTATTTTACGGCGACCGAAAAAATTGGCAACCCTATCTGCAACGCGAATGCGTATGTTCACTGGAATCTCACAGATCGCAAAAGGTTCGTCGAATTTCTAATTTCCGTGGTTATCTCACGCGCAGCGCATGTATCCCACGATGTTAACAGTGCGGCAGTGTGTACGCACCTTAATGTATATGTTTTATCTTTGAACTAAATGATAAAAGAATTGACTCTCGCTAAGCAAGAACTTTAAAAATATATATAATTAAGACGGTCACTGTAGTACCTAGTTCAAAACAAACTTTGTAACCTTGATCCCAAAAATGTCACAACAGATTTATTGAATTCAGTTTTTTCCTTGTTCAGAGTCATACCCAAACCTCTGTTTTTGTTCAAAACAACCCTCAAGCATTCGTCATGCTCCGATTGATCCTTGCCCCACACCAGAACATCGTCAATATGGATACAACAGTTCTTGCATGTGGACCGAATTTCGGTAATTCGCTTGCAGAACAGTGCCAAATGGAAGTTTCTAGAAACGAAATCTCCCTGATGGCTTAATGAATGTGGTTAAATCCTGGCACTCTTCCAATAGGTTCAGCTGCCAGAATCCGCTGTTCGTGTCTAGCTTTGAGAACACACGAGTGTTTCCCAGTTCAGCCAACGAGAAGAGTTCTACTCTTGGGATCAGGTAGTACTGCCTTTTCACGCTCTGGTTCAGTCTTGAAAGGTGCACACAAATTCGCAGGCGGCCACACATTTTATTTGCAATGACCATGGGTGTGCACCAGTCCGTTGTGTGATCTATGGGCTCAATCACCCCTTTCTTCACCCTGCTCTGAAGCTGTTCTTCCACATTCTTTCACAGTGGAAGTGGCACGGCTCATGGTGAAACGATCGCATATGGCCTCCTTCAGCTCAATGGTGCAACCTCCCTTGACGTTATCCAGACCATTGAACAGGGTCGGGAACTCTTTGTGCCAGTTGGTAGTCTCCTGGTTCACCAAATTTAACTCTTTTGACCAGGTTCATGCCTAGCGACTGAGCAGGGATACACCCACATTATCTGAAACATAAACTTTCTCGTTTATTTCCGCAGATTTGTATTTGATTTTTAGTACTTATTGCAGTACCTAGGTACCCCTTATGTTTAACTTTTCGTGCTTTTCTGCACTAAACACATTACTTCTGCATTTAGCCAGAGAAATATTGGGAAATTCATGGGTTGGGACTATAGTAACATCCATCGCAGTGTACAATTTAAACACTAGCCTTTTGGAGGAATCACCGTCCATGTAAACCTCAAACTCCTCTGACCACGCCGCATCAGAGCTATTTCTGCTCACATGACCAAAAAAATACTCGTCATCGTCAATACTAAGTGTCGGACCCAGGGGAGTATTGCACTTGTCAAACGTTTTTACGGCTGGGACGTCGACTATAGTGAACTATTTCCCTGCATCAGCCACATTGAGCTAATCTAGCTGGGCATTGACTAGTTTCTCTATGAAAATCATGGCCGCACTTGGAACACTTTTTCGTCCCTCCATCTCCATCCCTAGGCTTAAACTTTTTATCAGGATATTGTCCAGGTAGATGGTAAAACTTATTATAGTTGTATTTGTGGCCACTTCCCTTTACCAAATTGATAGCAGGATCTTTACGATCCTCTTTTTGCCTTAAAAGTTCCTCGTTCTCTCGTAGTGCCGTCTTTGCCTTTTCTAAATTTAATTCAGGGTTTAATTGTAAACGATCACTCACAGTTGTATAATATATAAGATCAGATCGTCATGAAGATTCGCACGTACCAACTAGCCAGGCTATAGAGATCTGTAATAAACTTTTCTGCAGTATCTGACCCCTGACGTGCCTTCAAAAACTTTCAACGTTCGTAGATTATGTTCCTTTTTGATACAAAATGTCTGCCAAACTCGTTAATAACTTCATTAAACGTCTTTGGTTCCAACTTGAACGAGGCAAAAACTTCTTCCAAACGCTGACCCATCTGATAAATCAGAACGTTAATCTCCTGACTATCAGCAGCCTGATCGAGACCACTTCCGCGTCGGTACCTCTGGAATCGGGTTTTCCAAGAACCCCACTCAACCGGATTGAAACTAGATGGCTCTGGCGGCTGAAGTGGCAACGGAACTGCATTTTGAGAAATAACTGGTGCGACGGCCGGACTCGTCATTGTTTATGTACTTTCACAAACACACTCCCAAAACTTTTAATTTATAGCACTCGCGTACGTCTAGACAACTCGTGAAGCTCACTAATTAATCAGTATAAGCTGCCACCATGTTTCATCTTTGAACTAAATGATAAAAGAATTGACTCTCGCTAAGCACGAACTTTTTTATTATTATAATTATGACGGTCACACGGTAGTGGTCCCAAACAAACTGAGTAACCTTGACTCCATTGACACGAACTCCATGGAAACCAATTCAACATAGTGTCTTTTGAGACGCCCCTAACAGTATACACTAAATTTGAGGGCAATACAATTAATAAAAGGGTTCATCCAGATTCCATCGAAAATGGATAGAGTTTGAGTGTGATGCAAAATTTCGAAAATTTTATCAAAATCAATACATTAGTCTTGAAGTGTCAACCAATAGGTATTAGTTTTGCACATGTGCAATAGTTATTTCTCAGCAAATAGCGATAAAATACCTAGGGCATTATCCTGGCAAGTTTTAAAGAAGTTGGACTAATAGATCATGAGGAATGGACGTTATAAGAAATTAACATTTGTGCATACGCACAGACTACTATTGATCAAGTGGCGATGAAATTTGGAGGGCATTATTTAGGAGATAACCCACACAATTCCTGAAAACTTCATAAAATCAGTTCATTAGTCTCGAAGTTTTGCCTGTGTCAATCAATTTTAGTTATATGCTACCACAATATTGTTTACTCAACCAATCACGATATGATTTATAGGACGTCTTCCTGGAATATATAGGTACTCAACTACCACCTGAGTTTGAACGGAATCGGACCAAGATTTTGAGAAATCACTGTAATAAGAAATTCACGTCGGCAAGGAACGTTATATATGGGTCGGTCTAGGAGCCAACCTGTACAAATCTCTGAAAGTTTCATCAAATCGGTCCATTAGTCTAGGTACTTTGTCTGTGTCAATAAATTTCAATTTCACTCATGCGCAATAGTTATGACTCAACCAATCGCAATATAATTCATAGGGCATCTTTCTGGAACATATATACAACAACTCTCAGAGTTTGAACTGAATCGGAGCAATAGATAATGAGAAATTGACCTTCTAAGAAATTCACGTTCACGTTATGGTAGGCACGTTTGACTTTCATTGTTCCTGGATTAAGAGTAAATTCTGTGCACGCACAAACATAAAACCCTCTAAACACTCTGATTTCCTTAAAAAATAAGATAATTTGGTATGTACTAATAAATCACATTTTCAGAGTTTCTTCGAGTTTCCTCTCTATGAATACATTTTAATCATACAGATACAAGAAGGTTATGTGCCAAACCCAACTTGGGAAACGATGTTTATTTTTTGAAATTAGCAGCATCACATGGGAGAAAAAAGCTTTCTGTCGTTAGACCCCAAAAAATCTCGATGACAGGCCTTGTCTTTAACAATGCCACTAGATTCCATTCACGTACCATTGTAAGTAATGTGCATAGGATTTTGAAACGTTTACTGTTTGATTCGAAATGCTTCATAATTGTTTGAGTTGACTTCCTTCGCAGATTACATTAACAATCGAACTTTCGTAATACCCTAAAGAGTGCGATGTTGAAACCTGAAGGGAGGGGAAAGAGATTTGAACCAATCAAGATGCAGAGGGGGATACTTGTATTTATGAATAATGTGGTAAAATCCAGGGTACAAACCAACAAAAAACGCCAAATCCCCTCCCCCCCCCCCACCCTCAAGCGCCATTTCCAAATAGGGAATAGCTATGGAAATCGATGAAAGACACCACCAAAAATATACATAATCTACATGTAGATGCACGCATAAGCAACTATTCCAACAAAAAATGGTGGTCAATCTGGGAATCGCTCTCAAAAACTAAATACAATCAATAAATTTAACCAACTTTTAGATAGACACATAAATTTGGTGCATGCTTCAAATTCGGGTGGTAAGAAATTATGAGTAAACAACAAAATAGAAACGTGAAAATATCTGCTTGATAGTTAGTTCGCCAAATAAATGTAAAAATGCATAACTACGAATTTGTTAGTTATCTATAGTGAAATGATCTTCTTGAAGTTATCATACTGCAAACATTTAAGCTACAATCCCAAAAACGTAGTTTCATCACAGTCATGTAGTACCTACTAAAGGTGTACTGAACGTGAAATAATTAACAATTATGTGAAACGGCCAATCTTGATAGCATTAATCGTCCTATATACAAACTGCATAGCACATTAAACTATATTAAACACACAGTTCTAACAAAAACCTGACGAAATCAGACCCAATATAATTTTTAAAAAACTACAACTAATGTTGGTATAATTTATGAGGATTAGGTATATAATGTAGCTTGCCAGTTTGAGAGATATGGAAAAGAATATAGCAACTCACTAAAAATAGTTTGTTATCTAAGTGGAAATCCTGGAGCCTTCCTTTAGCAAAAATCAACTTGAGAATGTTTAAATACATTAACAGAAGTTATTATTCCTAGGAAAAAAGGTAGATACCTACTTCTATAACGTAAAGTAGAGCAGCTTGGAACCTAAGGGGAAGGGAGTTTCACTGGTTAAGGGACGACTTTGACGAGGCATTACACTGCATAGACAATGATAAATACTTGATTGTGACTAAGTGCCACAAGAATGTTGTAGGCATCTACTTAATCAGCAACAAAAGAACGGAAATCAACTCCCACTTCGACAACCTTTTCCCCAGAATCACTCATTTAGTCATACACCAACAACCTACACACTTCTCTCTTTACAAGGGTCTCTTTACTATAAAATAATTAAAGTGATCTACTATGAAGATTTAAATGATCTATACTCCTACGCCTATCTGATCTATAGTTGTTTCCCGATCAGGATGTAAAATTTTTTAGAGAGATCATCTAGAATAGAATTTTGAATCCGATAGAATTTCTGTATTATGCAAAATTTTGGATCGCACGAAATATAACACTAAATAAATCTTCCTTCACCCCTTGTTCATGTAGAGAAATGTACAACATAAGTAAAGCACCATGCTGAGCATTTGGTAGGTGTACCTACTGAACAAAATAATTTATATTTACAGCAGTCATTAGTCAGTTAATTACAGATTTTGAAAAGTATGATGTATGAGATGATATAAAAGTCTTGCTGTAAGTAATCACGAACATCAGTAGTTCTATAAATGAGATACCTTATTCTCTGGAAGGAGTTCAGAGCGTATTTGTCTGTTGACTTCCTCAACAAGTCCTGTGATTGCAGTTACGACTATAGAAAAAAGATATGTCTTACTAAAGGTAGGTACAATGATAGATTATCCTAAGTTCATGGGATATGCAGAGATATATATCTTCAAGAATAAGTTGAACAAATAGGAATTCATTTCTAAATAAATAAGATTTCAAACTTGATATTCTGGTTTCCTTCCCTTTTTTCACATTCCCAATAGTAGGTGCCAACCAAGGTATGTATATAACCTATGTGTAATAAATAGTGGCGGCTAATAATAAGTTCTCAGCGGGTGAGCATCCAGGCTTAAATAAATCAATTCATTTGAATTCGATTTGAATGAACCAATAAATTGAACCGTAAATATATTCCATGTAGGGGCCTAACTTTGTAGCGACTACCTAAATATCATTTAGTAAGCTGTAAGGATGATGAATGATATTCATTGTTTTCCTCAATGCACGATCGAGAAAAGATGGATATGGTGGAATCAAAATACTACTTTAAAAACATAAAATTTCGCAATAACAGGCTATTCATATATTAATTACATCTCAAGTGTGGGTACATGTAAACGATTACTTTTTAGCGAATTTTCGTAACTATAAATAGCTGCTGCAATGGCTAAAAAAATGTTTTAAATCAAACCTTGTGAAAAATTTGTTTTTTCGGAAATCCGTTTTGAGGCATTTTGAAACGATCCACAGCGGTCAGGAACTAGACAAAAGTTCGGCTACGATGCCGACGAAAACCCATGGTGAAAAACGATACTTTGAAGTATCAGAAAACCAAAAATTCAAACCCCAAAATCAAAGCGGTGCATCTCCAAAAACGGCGCATGAATTGAGAATGTATCGGTTACAACATTTTTGACGTTCGATTATGACCCAAGCACAACGATAGGGTGGTTCAAAACAAAACAAAAGTTCTGGGATTTATTGTCCCCATAGTTTTTTTTTGGTTCCTCGGTATGTCAGGATGACCCTCCTAAATTTTTAGCAAAAAATATTAATCCTAATCACTTTACCTGGGTCGATTTTGGCCAGTTATCGACTGCTATCGTAAACCAACCTCTGAATTGGTGCCGAGGTGATGATTTGACCGACGGATTTCAATTTTTTTAGGTCAATTTATGGGTTTTCGCATGCGCTGAACACGGTGAACTTATTTATTTTACGCTCCGTCCACTAGTTATCTGGTAAACTGGCAGAGGGCGCGAGTTTATTTAACTTGATTTTACTTGAAGATAAGTAAAAATCGAAAATTTCACCGAAAATGCTGTCGCCTGGTTAAGAATTGTACTAGAAATATGCTAAAATGGTCGGATAATATACTTTGGCATGTTCTGAACATGATTCCGTTTTTTACTATACTTTTCCGCCGATGATTGCTTCGTTTATCGGCCATAAATCTCAAATTAATAGTAGGGTAATAGACAAATTCACCCTAATTTCACCGGAAATTATGTCGCGTTGATAATTTAAGGTTCTGAAATACCTTGTGCCGATAAAATTTGGTTTTTTCCAGGATGTACAAAGCCGTTGGTAATTTGGCAAGGACTTGAACCGGCATTGTACTAATTCGCTTAACGACCCGATACCATTGTACAAGCTTTTACACATGACCGATACCGCTGACAATAGGTATCCCTACGCTCAAACGATCCAATCACAGTTCAGACAATTCAGAACTACGAATTTGACCCCGGAAAGCTGATGGAACTAAGGAATTTTACAGAAAAATTGGAAAATTTTAGCTATTTTCTCCATTTTGCCGCTATATTTGGCAAATTATACAATGCCGGTTCAAGTCCTTGCCAAATTACCAACGGCTTTGTACCGAGTATCCTGGAAAATACCAAATTTTATCGGCTCAAGGTATTTCAGAACCTTAAATTATCAACGCGACATAATTTCCGGTGAAATTAGGGTGAATTTGTCTGTTACCCTACTATTAATTTGAGATTTATGGCCGATAAACGAACCAATCATCGGCGGAAAAGTATAGTAAAAAACGGAATCATGTTCAGAACATGCCAAAGCATATTATCCGACCATTTTAGCATGTTTCTAGTACAATTCTTAACCAGGCGACAGCATTTTCGGTGAAATTTTCGGTTTTTACTTATCTTCAAGCAGCACCCTCTGCCAGTTTACCGGATAACTAGTGGACGGAGCGTAAAATAAATAAGTTCACCGTGTTCAGCGCATGCGAAAACCCATAAATTGACCTAAAACAAATTGAAATCCGTCCGTCAAATCATCACCTCGGCACCAATTTAGAGGTTGGTTTACGATAGCGGTCGATAACTGGCCAAAATCGACCCAGGTAAAGTGATTAGGATTAAATTTTTTGGTAAAAATTTAGGAGTGTCCTCCTGACATACCGAGGAAGCAAAAAAAAAAAAACAATGGGGACAATAAATCCCAGAACTTTTTTTTGTTTTGAACCACCCTATCGTTGTGCTTGGGTTATAATCGAACGTCAAAAAATGTTGTAACCGATACATTCTCAATTCATGCGCCGTTTTTGGAGATGCAAGTATTCAAAGTATCGTTTTTCACCATGGGTTTTCGTCGGCATCGCAGCCGAACTTTTGTCTAGTTCCTGACCGCTGTGGATCCCTGAAGTTAGTGCTTTTTCATATATATATATATATATATATATATATATATATATATATATATATATATATATATATATATATATATATATATATATATATATATATATATATATATATATATATATAGGTTAAACACACTTAAGATGGCGCAAACGAGTAGAGTCGACTCTAGAGCTCATTTCCGACAAAAAGTGCCCCTTAGACTTTTTTTTTTATAGAGGCTTTGTTTCTGAGTTATTCACGATTTAAGATTTTTTTCGACCATACATTACGAAATCGGCTATAACTCCCTCCCATATCCAGTAAATTCAAATAAGAGGAAACCGTTGGAAATAGCAATAAATTTCCTATCTCCATTACGTACCTATTTGAGTTCTTTTTACTGTAGTTTACGTTGGCGAAAAAAATGGACTTAACACAAAAAATTCCCACTTTTTGAAAATTACTGTTTTTGTAAGGTGCGTTAAGTATTAAAACCAAATTGTAAAAAAACCGTACGTATTACAGGAAAAACTTGCCCCAAATCTAAGCTTTCCAACGGTATAATCACTTTTTATTTTACCATGTTAATTGGGGGAGAAAAGTATGTTTCTATGTTGAAAAACGTAGTTTTGTAGTTATGTAGTAATCGAGGGTTTTGTGAAAGACATCCCAAGAAAAGACCCCCCAAAAACCCTAAGAAACCCCCCCCCCCCCCCAGAAAATACCCCCACCCTAAGAAAATACTAGTTTGGGTTCGGTTTTTAAGTATTGTTTCGCGCTGTATCGAATGGTAACACTCGCAGATCTCTTCAACTCCGTAAAACCGAATTTTATACTTTAACTAACAAGTTTTACAAATAAAATTGAGCATGACAAATAAACTAAAAACTAGTTAGTTAAAGTGTAAAACTCCGTTATAACGGAGTTGGAAAGATCTACGAGTGTTACCATTCTATTCAGCGCGAAACAATAGTTGGAAACCGAACCCAAACTAGTATTTTCTTAGGGTGCCATTTTTCACAAAACCCTCGATTTCATAGAAAAAACTACGTTTTTCAACATAGAAACATACTTCCTCCCCCAAATAACATAGTAAAATAGAAATTTATTATACCGGAAAGCTTAGATTTGGGGCAAGTTTTCCTGTAACACGTACGGTTTTTTTACAATATTGTTTCAATACTTAACGCACTTTACAAAAACAGTAATTATCATAAAGTGAAAAATTTTCGTGTTCAGTCAATTTTTTTCGCCTACGAGAACTACTATAAAAATAACTCAGATACGTTATGGAGATAGGAAATTCAATGCTATTTCCAACGGTTTCCTCAGATTTGAATTAACTTGATATGGAATGGAGTTATTGCCGATTTTATGATGTAAGGTCGGAAACATGACAAAAATCTGATATCGTGAATAACTCGGAAACAAAGCCTCTAACTAAGTCTAAGGGGCAATTTTTGTTGGAAATGAGCTCTAGAATCGAATCTACTCGTTTGTGCCATCTCAAGTGTGTTGACCCTGTATATATGTGTGTGTGTGTATGTATGTATGTATGTATATATATAGATGCTAACTCACCGTAGGGTTGAGATAAAAATCTCGCTCTTGCGCCAGGAGATCAAGCTTAACAAACTTAAGGATGAGTTCGTTGGCCAGCATTCTTTGAGTAAATTAAATCGGTAAAATTTCAAAAAATCACTAAAATGGCTAAACACGGCTAAAAGTGGTTAAATTACAATTTTTTAGCAGAATTTTAGTCAAAATAAGTTTATTAACTAAATGATTCGCTTCGCTCGCAAAGTGTGGCATGTAGGGAATATTGCTCGCTTCGCTCGCAAAGTGTGTTATGTAGGAAATGTTGTTCGCTTCGCTCGCAAAGTGTGGCATGTGGGAAATGTTGCTCGCTTGAGGAAGTTATACTGCCCACCTAACTTGGCAGACGTTTTTTTCTGTTGGGAATTCTTACAAACAAATTAAATCTTATAAAACTACGTGGAACCACGAAAAGTTTATTAGGGGATGTTGCTCGCTTCGCTCGCAAGGTATTGCTGCATATGTGTAGGGAAAAACCCGTATTTATTCCGTTGAAATGAGTCATCGAGTCCCTTCAAGACTGAAGTGCGTAGGCCTGCTGGCAACATGGCTCTCGCTTCGCTCGCAAGGTATAGCTATATACCTATGTGTACCTGCTCGCAACATTGTGAAACACCTGAGTCATCGAACCTCAAGCACGTCTTCCTAGAGCCTTCTCGCGTCCACGGCACATATAATTTCTCATTTTAATTGCTTCGTCTCGCTTCCCCTCGCAATTTGACCGACTTCCCGTCACTTTTTTCGATATTTGATTTCAGATTCAGATTCGTCGGGATCAAACCTTTATTTTGCTCGTGAAAACCGTTCCGAAAAACGTACCTTTACGGGGTATATTTTAATGGGAAAAAACGTAGTTTTTCGTCGGACTTTTCGAGAAAACGGGTCCGTACTCTCGCATTTTTTTGACGCATTTCCCGATACTTTTTTCGCGACCCGATCGCACCGTCGTCTTCCTCGTTCAAAAACCTACGAAACCGGTATTTTTCCGGAATTTTCAACGACCGTTTAGAGGGGTAGGGGAAGTGGAAAAAGCGCACATTAATTCTTACTTCGACCCCCCTCCCGCCCTACGGCCCATGGTTCGGGTGGGATTAGAAAATTTAAAATTCGCTTATGCCCCCTTTCGGAAAATCCCAAGAAGATCCCCTCACTCGTAGACTCCCCCCACTCAGCCGTTTGGCCGTGCATAGACACGACAAACAAACGGAGTTTCATTCTTATATATAATAGAGATTTCAAAGTTTCAAATAATTACCACACCACAGTTGGGTCCCAGGCGAGGGGTGTTGTGACATGGCAAGTATTTAAAACTTTTAAAAATCAAAGAGAACTTCACATTGCAGGAGAGTGTGGTTGGCATCAAAACTTTCAGAATAGGTTCTAGCTTTATTTAAAAATAATCATAAATCACTCTTAGGCCCACACCCAGTTATAATCACCGCCACAGTAAGTCAGCTGTTTCTGAATGTCTCCACTAACTATGGTAGGAGTTTGGGGAAGGTCTCACTTAGGAGTGACACCCAACATACCTGTTGAAGGGTCAGATTTCTGGCACGACAATGAGAGATGATAGAACTCCAACCCACTCTACTGGATGTTTGGGAAAGGTAGGTTAGATGTTTCTGAGTGTCTCCACTCATTCCAGGAGGAGTTTGGGTAAGGTAGGTTAGTTGGTTCTGTGTTGGGTAAGGTAGGTTAGTTGGTTCTGTGTGGACCCCACCCTCCCACCCATACGTGTGAAACCCAACATACCTATAAAAGGATCAGATTTCTGGCATGAGAATGAGTGGTGAAACAACTCCAACCCACTCTAGGAATTTAGACAAGGAAGGTTAGTAGGTTATGTGTATTTTAAATTTTGGTAGCTATTTTATCGGTTTTAAGTCATTTTAAGCCAATTGGTTGTACTGGGATGTAGTAACACTCAAATGAAAAACAATTAAATTTCCTGCAGTCCTTAATTCCCTTTTTGGGGAGCCAGAGCTCGTCATAGTTAGAATAATGGCCTGTGAACTTGAATGAAACATTAAAATTAAAAATTTTCCAAACAAATAAGGCGTTGTTTAACAATTCTATATTTCGATCTTTATTTGACATAGAGAACTGTGCCGGCGTTTAAATTGTCGCAAATTTAATACACTTTGAGAATCTTAACAGTAAGACGCATAGTTCAGGAGCTATAAGCCAGAAACTGAAAAAGTGGAGAATAACAATCGCGGATTTTACTGCTGGTAGGGGGAGGGGGGGGGGGGTGTGCAGCGGTAGTTCAAAACTGAAAGTTTAGGGACACACTACTGGGATCATTCCAAAAAATATAAAAAAGCTACACATTTATGAAGTTTTTTTCCCTTTTTTTATAATATTTGGCTGAGTAGGGGTATCTTGGTCTATTTCGTGTGTGTGTGAATGTTACATAATTAGTTGTTTGTCTACCCTTCTTTCTTCATTAACGATGTGCAATAGTTACTTTTTAGGTCATTAGCGATAATTTATCAAGACCATTCTATTTCAACAACAACAAAAAGAAATGTCATATTGTTATGTACATGCGTAGTTTTCAGAGAGATAGATACATTAAGTGTTGATGGCATCCCTTTTCAATAATGGATTTTATCACACTTTTTCTCAGATTGTGTCAAGAGTAGGTCACCCTTCAGTGATTACTGTGACACCAAACAATTTGTTGGTGAGAAGAATTCATTTGATCATCTCAAATGGGATACAACTGTTGATTATTCTTCAGTCAAAATAATCAAGTAGAAATTGAACCCATCCATGCTGCTTAGTGGGGTGGATGGTGGGAGAGACTGATTGAACAAGAAACTTCATTGTACAGTTTTAGGAGGCTGTTATCTTTAGGATACTGTCCTCCTTAGGAGGATGATAGACTTTTCGAGGATGAAAACCTTAACCGTGATTATGAAAGTGCAATACCTTTTGAACCCTTAACACAATATTCGAATGACTCCAAAGATCTTCAGGTTATGACACCAGCTGTTTGTTCAAGATGTTAAAATGATATTAAGATGTAAATGTGAAATGTTAAATGATGTTAAGATGTTAAAAATGTTATGACTTTGAAATTATGCGTTAAGAAGCCATTTTTGTGGAAACCTATTCTCTAGTGCATCTATTCTCTATTTCTCTAGTGTACCGCAGACTGAAGTTGATGGTCTTTATTGTGGCTATTTGGAATTTCGTACGCATCCACACCAATAATTGCAAGTATGGCTACCCATTCACTCAACACAAACGCAAGTCGTTTGACGGACATTGTAAACTCTGTATGTAGTGTGCCGTCAATAGAGCTGACTAATGGGGTAAAGGAGCCCTGTAAATCTTCTGCAGCTTGATAATACTTTTATTATGAACACGTCTAGCTGTAGTTTCCCAGTCTAGGGAGATGTAAGAGGTAGCGTCGGCATTAACTATGCATGTCTCAAAGAAAACTAACCTCTCACTCTCCCAGGATTGTTATATCTGCTATCAGAGCAGAGGATGGCTCATCTGTTTCACGTAAAAACGCTCTGTAGTACCCCCCCCCCCCCCCCCCCAAGCTAAGCCAAGCTAATTCACCCTGTTTTGCACATACATACGTCACACAGAAGGTCATGTCCTCTCTTCACTAGGCCCCTTTTTTGTAGTTCAATGCGTGGTTTACTGTGGAATTCTACACCACATAATAAAGTGATACCGTGTCTTGGAATTGTTCAGGTGACAAATCATGCCCATCTACCGCTGTGGGGATTATTTTTAGCCATTGGGAGGACACCTTACTCGCTGGAGAACGTTTTGATAGTCTGGAGGTAAAGCTGATAACAGTTCCTCACTCCTCTCTTGCTCTGCTTTCCTTCTTTCTCTTTCCTCCTTCAAGCATAATTTCACTGTCCTTTGATGTTGCCAATTATAAAGTGTCTCCTCTGGACATATTGAGAAGATGAGATGTTCCCCAGCTGGTTAGATACTTGATATGCTGAGTCACCCCCAGCATTTGTCTATACTCCTAATGCTCCTTCCCGTGCTGGTAGAGAAAAGATTTTGATAGATTTTCAGATAGATTCACACGCCTCCCAATGATGGCTGATATGAATTCATTTCGGATTGTCAGTCTGAGGGGCTTATATATTTCGTCAATTCCTTCTGGATCTCTGTGGAGTAAATCCGATTCAAATCTCATAGATTTTGTGAAAACTAAGCAAGTGGCTTGATGTTGCAGCAAGAGCGAGCTTTTTTCATGTTTTCAATCCATTTAGTAACTTTTTCCTCCGCATAATTCATTTTCTCACTAGTTGGACCTACTACCCCACCTATGAATCTCAGGGAATAGACTACATTCACAAGGCCTTGAAACGCTGTGCTTGCCTGCAATTAAAACCCCTATTTTATAATTAGATAGCTCTTAGCAGATTGACCCATTTTGGGCCAGGCTCTTACATTGGCCAATTATCCTACAGGAAGCATCATCTGTAAACCGACTTTGCCACCATCGCTCATATTTGAGGTTCTTTGATTTTGGCCCTTAATTTATTTAGTCACCTATGGGTCCAGCAGGTGATTAATTTAGAAATGGGAAAACAGAAAACTGAGGAAACTTTAAAGGAAAAGAAGGGGTCCCAGGTGGGAATCGAATCCACATCTTTTGGTTTTCCGTTCCATCTTGGCCACAAGGACCACTCCATAGAGAGAGCTTGGATCAGAGCCAAACAGTTTTATAAATAAAACCCCTATCGAACTCATACGGTGACTAAATAAATTAAGAAATAATTCTTTGGGTCGTTTCAATAGCAGTGACTAATCTAAAAGGTACAATTGTTTTAAAGCTAAATACATTGAAAAATGCAGAGCAATGGTTCTCAGAGGTTGATGGCTCATATCCAAGCTCTCTCCATCCAGTGGTCCTTGTGGTCAAGATGGAAAAGGCGTAGGTTCAAAAAGCCAAAGGAGGTGGGTTCGATTCCCACCAAGGACCCATTTTATCTGCATGCAATTTCAGTTTCCTATTTTTCCATTTCTAAATTGTAGATTTGGAGTGTTCCTATTGCATATATTGGCATACTTAAGGAGCCCCCTTGGATAATACCTTCCTTGCTAAGCACTTTGCCGATAGGATCAATGAGTAACCCCTATATGTATTGAGTAGACACCTGGAGGATCTGGCAAGTAAATCCTCATTGTGTTAAAGGCATAAGTAGCATCTATGTAGGTACCGATAACATCCCTAAATTTTGATCGCCTTCCAACATGGATGAAACTGCATTGCTCTTTACAATACATAACCTAATGCCTGCAGAAAGTTGGTTGGTGCCGCACATTCCTTTAATTTCTTCTCGGGTCACAAAACCCATTGCTTTTGCTGTGATTCCCTGGAGAAGTTTTCCAACTTCTATTGGCCTCACTCCTGGGCATTTATCATCGACTACTGCTTGTCTTGCAAGCATTACTCAGATTTGGGTCCAATTCACTTTCCTATTCGCTATTCTTTAAGTCAGGGCTGCTATGGCTTCTCTCAAACGTTGGCTATGTGTTCCAAACCTCAACAGCATTTCCCTCTAGTGTTTATAATTTGTTCCACTGGGCCCAGTACTCCCTTTCAGTGTGCTGTTCCCTTTTCAATATGATTCACACCAACTAGTACTGGTAAAGGTGCGTCACAAAATGTTTCTGGAGCTGGGAGCATCTGGCTAGGGGGTTTGAATTTAAGGGCCTGCAGAATTGTTTTACCATCTTTGAGAAGTTGTAAAACTCCCCCCATTGACCTGTCAGTTATCCATCAAGAAGCATCTCACAGTCTTCCTTGGAGCACAAGTTTGGTGAACACTTTTGTTGTTCTTATCATTATCTATTTTCCTCCCTCTATCAATAGTCGGTCGCATCATTCCGCTTCTTGGATTAGCTCATCATGTTCGTCCCTTCACAAGTCCAGCTGTTTCCCAAACTACGAGTACATACCTATGTCCGCACCTGATTCAATTTTCCGCTCTCTCTGCATAAGTGTCACAAAGAAGACAAAAATCCTTTCTGAGGTCCCTATGTGTTCCTTTAGCAACCTCTTTTATCTCTTCTGCTAGAACTGTTACTACTTCAAGATCCAAAGCTCCTGAAAAGAATATGTGCTGTTGACCTTGCAGGTGCACAACTCTACCAACGAATATATCACGGATCATTTAGCATTTCTCCTTCAAGATTCAGATGTGGAGCTCCAAATCCCTCTCTAAAGCCTTGTTGCAGAAATTCCGGAGTATAATCAGTTTCAAGAAAAACTGATGTTTGGTTGGGGATGTGTTTGTTGTTGTCTATTCTGTTGATATTTAATGAAGATCTTGGGGAGATGAGCAGTATCTCTTAATAAAACATTCTGAAATGTGTGTTTACTCAATAAAACCTCCTAGGGCAATAGGAGCATTGAATTTCCCTTCCTTGCAACTCCTCCACATTATTGATCTCTCTATTCTATATTATATTCCTAATAATTCGACAAGTAACGTATCTATAACTACACAACACCTAGTAAACCAGAAGAACAGCTATATACAAATTTGCCCGTGATAAAACCTGAGTAAACTCCAATGATCTAAACTTTTCTTCAACAAAAGACACTGGCAAATCTGTTAACCCCACGTGACAGGTAAACCTCGCTGGAATGTCTTAGTCAAATTTTGAGATAAAAATAGAGTTTTCAAACTGCAAAATTCATGGAGCGAAAATTCTCGGTTTTCATTTAACAACCTAAGCTTTCTATAATTCTTCTTTCCTATTTTTCTATAATTATTCCTGTTCTCTACAGGCAAAACTACAATAAGTGAGGCGGAACTCTTGCACTACACTGGGATAAAAAAGTAAGTAACCAAAAAATATATTCATGAAGTTAGGTGAGAAAAAGAAAATGATACGAATGACAAATGGTAGTATAACTGGACTTATTCTGCTGTAGCTTCAGTTATTGTTCGTTTTGTTACACATGAATTTCATAAAAAATTGATAGAGTCTACAGAGTAAATCACTGACCTTCACTCACAGTTGAGTGTGTTCTTGTAAGTCATCTGCGATTGTTACCCATCTACACCCATGGTAGACACAAATTTTTGTATTAGTTATTATAAGTATAACTATTATAATACTAAGCATCGTAGGTATAAAATTCAGCTAACTAGCAATCATGACGATCTGGACTCCTCGAATGTATATTTTAGACATAGCTGTAATTGGTTGATGAACAGACATTATAAGTTGTTCATTCAACTTAGTAACTTGCGACTAAAGGTCATCTATCTTCTACTCAGTCTGATTTGTACCATTTGAAAGTCTATTTTGGGATGCTGCAGGCTGTGGCATCGAGTGATTTTTATTGTAAATTGTCAAACCTAGCATCAAGAGCCAACATTTCAGCCATCCCTTCAAGTTTGATTCAGCCCAAAAGTTGCAAATAATTGCTATGGCAAATCAACGTACAGAAGTGGCAAAAAGTTATTTCAGTGTTCCTAGTCAAATCTAAAATCCATCTACCAAACTCATAGCTTCATCTGTTATAGAAAAGTATACATACATTTTTCTATATTCAGATCAAGTAGGTACTAGGAATTTAGTAATTGAAACAGACTGCCACCTCAGATACCCCAATTCTCCGTCCGGGGCTAAATGAGTATATAATATGTGATGTTAATAGCCATTTTTCGGCAAGAATCACACAGTTCTATACTTTTTTTTTGTCCTATATTCCCAATCACAGAAGAAGTTCAGAGTTGGATTAATAACGCATATTCATAGTTTCAGTTCTTCAGCTGTCCTCAAAAGGGACTTACTTTTCAGTCCCAGTGAGTCCACACATGCTCCATTAACACCATTCATATCCACCTATAGGTTTTATTCAATATTAATTTATTGATTATTATGTTCTGTTTTAAAATTAGTAAATTTTTTTTTTTTTTTTTTGCCAATGAATATTTAATAGGTATATTAAGTTATAGGGTTTATCGAGGCAGGGGGGTTTTCTTCAAGTGATTTTTTTCTCTTTCATTGTTTCAAAGCCTCGCTCCTCTTCAGTCATCCATGTAGGGAATTCCGGCTCCGTCCTCCAATCCAAGCGATCCAATGACCTTTCTTGTGCCCCTTAGTCGAAGAGACACTATTGACACTTGTGTTCGTACCTTAACCCATCCTAACACTTGGGTGTACGGCTTGCACCACTTCTCAGCTAGCGTACTTGCCATTCTCTTGAGAAAGATTCCATACTCCCGATGGACTGCGCCGTCGCACGAACAAATGAGTGGCGTGAACGAACCACGAAGGTGCTCAGCTGCTCGGTCATATTTCTCGTGTTTTTGTCTGGCTGCAGACTGTGCCGTTGAGTCCCACGTTTGGGAAAGGTACGAGGCAGCGTCAGCATTTATAATGCGTGTGTCAAAAAACGCTGGCCTCGCTCTATCCCAAACTCCCTGGACTTTAATATCGGCCACGAGCATCGGGCTTTCCTCGCTAGACTCCTGCAGTACAGGTTCCAGTGTACTCCTCCCCAGGCCATCCCGGCTAGTTTCGCACACTCATCTCGGACTCCATCATGCCCTCTTTTTACGAGGCCCCCCTTCTTGCAATTCAATGCATGGTTGAGGTCGAAATTAATAAAGAATTGCTGATGATTGTATGACACTACAATTTCTTTAGGGGTAAAGCATACCCTACGTAACAACGTTATAAGCTATTAGTAAAGCATGAATAGGTGTTGTGAACTATTAAGCTATTTGTGGAAACATAAATCAATATAAATTAAAATAAGAACAATCACACCTGTAAAACTGACACCAATGATTTTCATGACAAGAAGGTACCTACGGAAAACTAAGGTGGAAGAGAATTTCTCCTTGCACACACCTAATTAATTAATAATAATTTAAAAAAGAATAATTCAACTGAGTTAAAAGCACATTAGGAGTGGAGGGTGGAAATTATAATTACCAACTGTCTCTTCACTGCTATCAATTGTTCACCCAACCAACGGCTTTTATTTTGGCCTTGCTAGAAATATTTGAATGCATCTACAAATGATGTTGTAGAAACAAAGCGATGATGCTGTGATGAAGCGGTGATGTTGTGTGTTAAATGCTTCAGAAACAAAGCTTAACCACAAATTTTCTCATAACAATACATCCCCCCCCCCCCCCTACCACTAACCTTTCTTATACTTACACTTACTTAATTACCCATTTTAAGAGGTTAAGGGTTAATTTTGGCAAAACACCGTTTCTAAGTAACATTCTACGTTTACGAAAAAATAATAATAATATTTGGTAATTTAGCCTTGTTACTTCGATTGTCGTTTTTAGCGTTTTTTTTTTTTTTTTTAATTTTTGACAATAATTGCTGTCCTATGAATACATCCTTTCTTCTTGCGATTCCCCCGGGATAGAAAGATTAAAAAAAAAAAGATTTATCTATCTATATTTATATCATCTGGCATGAGCCATTATTTCATATGAAAACTGTTGAACAAATAATCACTAATAACCAAAAAGTATGGATTATTATTAGTGTTATTATGTAGGGAGGTAAGGATAATTATGGGTTAGTACCCACAAAGCCCTTCAGGAGCCCTTAACAGAATTGGCAGGGGTTGAACATATTTGTTTTCCCATCCAGTTTATAAAAATATAAGGATTTTTAATCAAACAATGAATTTTTCACATTTCGTATATCCAGTGCCGTTTTGTTTGTGGTTCGTTACTGGAGTACACTAAGCTAGCAGCAAAACTGGATTATTTGCAAGTCGTTCCAGGAGGTCTATTTTTACCAGTTACAGAAAGACACACAGCACATACACTCCAGATTATACTAATTCGTAAACATCTTTCCAGTTGGAATCCAGACTCATATTTTGGAAAAATTATTCAGGGCAATTACATACATTCCTCCCCTTAACCTAAAGGATGAGTGATGGTTCCGGTTTCATCTGGGAGTGTGCTTCTACCCTACACAGTTGCGTCTTGTTCCCACATAAGTGATTCGGGAGACACCTAGCTCATTTAATCGAGAAAGGATTATCACCGAACGCTGCAAATAAATGTGCTGTAACAGTCCTCTCTGTTTATTCAACACTCTCACTGCGAATGTTGCAGTATAGCTACAGGCTTGGCCCTTGCCGTCATGGCTACTCATTCAACCAGAACGCTCATCAACTTCTATTTGTCCGTATGAGGGGGGGGGGGGGGTGAAGGACCTTGGGAAGCCTCTGTCAGGTATAGAGGGCTTAGGTTGTATCTTAGCTTTGGAGAAATGCCGTTCGTTGACGCATCACGAGTAGGGCAAAATGGACACGGAGTTCAAACGTGTGTTTTTTTCAAGTAACAACAATTTTTGTTAGAGGCATATTCTGTGAATATGCCCGTCGCGCTGATACTGTTATTAGCAGCCCAGCCCATTAGTCTTAAATTTGGCTCACATGGCAGAGCGTAGTTTTGAGTTTGTTACAAGCTGGATATTATTACTCAGTAATTCAACCCACTATTTTGGGTGGGGTTGTTACAGAATGAACAGTGATTATTCCCAGTTATAAAAATACTTACATTGGTCAATTAGGACTTCTGCATTTCCAATTTAACCCCTTTCCACTTTCAATTATTATTGCCCAATTGATTCCAGGCGCCTCTGCATTATTTCCGCATAAGTTTTCCGCCAATGAAACTATCTCAATATCACCTTTATGAAGGATTGGTTTTCCAGTTGACATTTTCTGGATTAGAACTCATCCCTCCACATAAACATACTTATTCTTCAAATAAGTGAACTTTTTAAGGGGATGAGTGTGATGGTTTCCATCTCATCTGGGAGAGTGCGACTACCCTATTCTGTTGCTTGTGGTTGAGCGTCTTGTTTCCACGTTTCTAATGTGGCAATTTGGTAGACACCTAATTCGTTCAATCGAGAAAGAATATTCCCTGAACGCTGAAAATAAATGCACTACTAAGGGTTAAAGGGCTGTCACACTCCCCTCAATTTATTTGGTGAGCTTAAATGATGGAGCCCAGCCCATTAGTCATAATTTGTATCAGATGTAATATGAGAAAGTTATATGCATACCATAATACTGCCGTACTAAGAACAGATCCCTTATCTGACAAAACCCTACTTTTGGGAAAATGCTTCTCTAGGTTTTGAGTCGAAATTTCCTGATATTAGCTCTATTTTGCGTTGTCTCGAGCTCGCTGAATCGCTTGATGTGGCTGGGAAAACATTATTTTGGTCAGAAAATTGCAAATAAATGTGTAGAATATATGTGCTAGGCGATTTCCTTGTATCTGGTGCACATACGAGTTTTCGTTTTGCAATAAGATTGATAGATTTTTTCCAATAAAAAATTAGTACCGCTCTACGCGGTAAAAAAAAAAAAATATATATATCATTTTCTCCTATAAGCAGGATACTAGGAGAAATAATCGTCGTTGCCAACCTCCGAAAACCGTATCTGATCTGACAATAGAAAATACATTCGTATGATCAAAATACTGGGAAGAAAAATCGTATCTGCCACTGATTCTGAAATCGTATCAGACGTCGCGATTCCTAAAATACTAAAAAATGAATTCTTATCTGGAGTTCCAAGAGTGTCGCAATTTGTATGTACCTGAATATTAATAAAATAATCGTATCTGACACCCAGATGGGGATTTTTGCTCTAGAAAAGACCAGTTACGGGATTTTCATTAGTGAATCGAACCAAAAAGTAGTTAATGCGATAATTGTAAGCCGTTTTTCAGGCATTTTCCATTGAGATCCGACTTCGAGACTAGGAAAATCAAAGGAACCACCCCTCAAAACGGTTGGGTTCCATTAACTCAATATGGCCAAAAATGAAGATACGGGATCTATTTTTAGTACCGCAGAATAAGTGAGCAAGTGGACAGATATTGTAAAAAGGTTTGAAGATAAGTGAAACCATATAAGTGAAACCTCATAAGTTATAAGTTGAACATAATATGAGCATGTACCTACTAACATAATACAACATTGAGATAATTAGAGATCCAGTTTCTTTCTCATGAACAGTGTAGAGCATACCTACACTTTTTGTAGATGCACCCACATATCCCTGAAGAGGTCTAAAATGAGAGAAACTGGAAAGATGGGTGTCAAATAAAAAATAATGAAGCAACATTCAGGAAGACGACTTATCAACTTCCACCCTCACCCCAGGATATCATCCTGATTGTAATATGACTTCAGAATACAATGAATAATGTTCAAGAAAGAGAAACATTCAAAATTACATGCAAGTACAAAAATGTAATGAAACCAAACCACTATAAGTGCACACATGATGTTTTGTGAACTAGATTCACATCAACATGTCTTTAATGTTGTTGATTGAAAGGCTTAAAAAAAGCAAGCTTGAAAAGACTACTTTTTTATGCAAGGGGTAAGTAATGCACTGAAGACTATGTATTGGTTTTTTTTCCTGAGTATCAAGTGATACCTCTGTTGGTTCAATGTTGTTTGGGAGTGACATCATCTTAGCAACTATTCTTTCCATTGCCTTTTCTGTTTCTTGCAATCTCTTCTTCAATAAATCCAGTTCCAAGTCCCCTGAAAGTTTCAACCTCAACTCATACCACTATCTTCAAGATAACGCACACGTACCAGGCTACATAACGGTTCAGCATAAAGGTAAGGTTCGAAAAAAGTAAAATTCATAATATTATATTCACTGAAAAATATACGAGTCCTCAGTTTAAAGGGTTAGACAAAAAGTTTGTTCCAGCACCACAAATAGTACATGAACTAGTTCAGAACAAGAACTAATGTTGGGCGAATGAGCTTAGAATGTTTCATTTAATGAACTGGACTCTGGAATGCTTGAACCTAAACTTCCAACATCGTCGTTGTCGTCGTCTTCTCAAACCTGCATGTACATTTAAATTATGAAACTGAACTACATTTGCAAGCCATGTTCATGAAACCGACTAAACTTTTCATCACTGTTGCCACATATTTCAGATTTCTAATTGTCTAATTGTTTAAGTTACGTAGTTCATTTAAATTTTGTTCATTAAGTTTTCAACTACCCCTCACAGTTGTTATAGAATTAAGAGTATCTAAGTGATTAATTCTCCCCACTAACGCTTGGGAAAAAAAAAAAAAAAAAATCCTTGAGAAGAACCTCCTCAAAACTGAAGCTACTTTCCAGTCCCAATCCCAGAGTCATCTCACACTTCATCATCTTGCAATGAAACGTAAGGGGTATTCATGGTCCATTTCGGAAATCTATTTCATAGAAAAGTTATGGTGTCATGAGGCCTTCTCAAAATGCCAAGTACCTAGCATCCAATTCGGGAACAGGTGAAAGAAAAATCAGAGCAGGTTATCTCCTAGCTAAGTTACAAATAATTAACTACAAAATTATTTGTAAAATAATAAATGTAAAACCTGAAAATCTATAAACTTAAAACTCGAGAATTTAAACAACTTTCTTAACACCAGTAGATCTGAATAACGAGAATGACAATCGTGTCTTATTGATAAGATGTTTTGCTAAGCAGCCAATAAACGTAGCTACTTTTCAATGATTCGATGTCGAAACTTTACTTTTGAAAGTTTCACCCATCGCAAATCAAATTGTCGAAGAAGACATCTAAATACGTGCATAGGAACCTGTCAAAAACCAAGTTTTGACGATTCAATGGTTCAACATCAAAACTACTGGACCATGAACATCCATATCGTCAACCAAAACTATTTCAAATTATCATGCATGGTTGATGCAATAAACAAAAGTGAACGGAACAAAAATATTGCAGCAAAACATTTTTGTGAAAAGACCAGAGATGAATGACCTCTTGAGGAGTAATTCAAGTTATTGAAGTTATCGTGTAAAATGGGATTATAAATCCGATTAAATGAAATAATTAAACAAATAAATTGAAATTGAATTGAAATCTCTGAGTTTTCAGTTCACAACGTAAGCCTTCATTTAGAGCAAGAAGTTCATGTACTGATTCATAAACCTGTGACGCTGGAACTTAGGGAGGATAAAACAGTAGGGTAAAGTGAGGTACTGGGATCTACAGGGTAATCCGCTATTTTCAGAGGATCCCATTACGAAATGCAATGGATGTCACCAACGGGCACAATATGTGAGTTCTGAAGGAAGACTTTCTTATCATCTCTGCGAACTATATGAACCATTCAATTCCCTGAGTTGAACCACTTCGTTTGTATGAAAAATATTTTGTCGAAAGAATTTTTGGCTCCAATTAGTTCACATTAGTTGAGATTACATTTTAATAAGTTCGAATTTTGCCAATGTTTGGATGTGGTGTATGCCTAAATTGAAGAGATGAAATAGCATTGAAATGAGGGACGACCTCTCCTAGACATCTCTATTGCAGGAGCTGTCTCATAGAACATCAATAATCTGCCGCTGTATCTAACTATCAATTGTAGCACTCATGTGCATATAAAAGGCGAAAGATTCAGCCAATAAATAGTTACTTCTCAGCCATAACTCGTTGAATTAATGTCTTCCCCTGGTCACACACTACAACTGGTGACCCCGACTGAAGAACTAAAAAGCAAGAAACCTTCCAACCTTCAAGATAGAGGTGCGACCTCCAGAAGATCTTCCTGAAGATGAAATCTCAACATGTAGAATGAGGACACAGACAAACAACCTGAACACAACCTTCCAGACTCCCTACAGATGCTGGAGCACAGCCCTCAGGTTCCTGACAGCGCAGTTACCTCATCTAAGGGAAGAGGAAGTGATCATTGGAGAAAAAGCACTTAAAGAAGCAAAGCGCCTACCGTTTACTGAATGATGGCAGTACTATGAACAGCGCTAGTGAGCTGTGTGGACATCATGCGAATCACACCGTCTACTTGTTTCCCAAACTTGCCCTTTGACACCGCCGAACCCACAATCCTTCTTCTCACTTCCTTCTTCACATGTACTGAACAGACCAAGAAACAAGCAACTCTCTCCTGACGACCACAGCTCCAACCTTCAATAGGGAATGAGAGAATTGACTTTCTTGCCATGACCACCCAGCCCTAAGAAGGAACTTTGCTTCATTGGATAGCTATCTTTTCAAGCAAGATAGTAGAGTGAGAGTTTTGATCCACCTACGTTCACCTGGGGCCTTCGATGTTTAAACCTCGAAAAGTAAATTTTTACTTCACCCCATTCACTTCCTTTTCTCTGTTACAGTCGGTTACATGCCCATGCTCGAACCGACTCACCAACCTACAAACGAGTCCAACTACCTATTGGCAAAACTTCTGTTCTATCGAACTTCTCGAGGCCTAAAACTTTGCACGACCTAAGCACATTCCTTTACCTTCTCAATTTTTACCAGCAAGCCATCCCCAACGCAGCACACAAACTGCAACCACTGGTTTCACCCAAACCCTTCGGTTTCTTCTCCAGAGTGCTAAACAACGTCCAAGAAAGGCTGCAGCAAATTTCACAAGGAAGTCCTTGCAATCTACCTGGCGGTCATACATTTTATGTTAACAAACTCTTGTCCACATCCGGCAGACATCCACTGCGCCATCAGAAAAACAAACAATTCAGCTAACTACCTCTCTCGATCATCCTACAGGCCAGCTCACTAGACAACCAGCAACCCTCAGCTTATACAGGGTGTATTGCAAGCAGATGACAATACTCAACGGGGTTAAACTAAACTAAAAATGTTTGGAAAATAGGAAAACAGAAAACTGAATTCAAATGCAGAAAAAATGGGTCCCATTTTTTCTGCATTTAGAGTCAGTTTCCTGTATTCCTATCTGTACACAATTTGAATATTTCAATCAGCTTTTTAGTGGTATACTCAAAATTAAGATTACCTTCAAATTTTATGGAGAAATTTAAGTTGCAGTGTGAAAAAACGTTGGTAGGAGGTAGAATACATTGTAAAATTCCGATAAAACTAACGTAAAGTAATGTTTATTTTATAATTTTCTAAATCTGAAATGAATAAAAATTATCACGGAATGAATTAAAATGTTGATTTCTACTAAAAATAAGGTAACTTTTGTACTTGAACTAAGTTGAACTTGAGTCTCTGTGTTTTGCTCTCATCTCTTCACATGATGGCAGAGAGACGGGTGTCCAGCCCATAATGGACGAGACGTAACGAATTTCCTCAATCATAATTAACCTGAAATATGGATAGGGAGATATGGACCTGCAAATTGGATGGCTTGAAGCCTTCATTTGACAACGCAGAATTTTTATATGCTGGGTATACCCGTAAGTCAAAAGTTTACAGTGTGCGCATTCAAGAGAGCAGAGACCATCTGATAGCCAGGATTCGAAAATCATTCTTCTTCTTTTGTAGAAGATGAAAATTATAATTTACTCCATGATGATGTTTATTTATTTCAGATTTAGAAAATTAGAAAATAAACATTACGTTAGTTTTATGAGAATTTTACTACCAATGTATCCTATCTCCTACTAACGTTTTTTCATGCTGCAATTTTAATTTCTCCATGAAATTTGAAGGCAATCTTAATTTCGAGCATACCGTTGAAAAGCTAATGAATTCCCCAACTTTTGTGATATCCCACAGTTTGCAGCATCTTCTTCAGATACATAGAAAACTTCAAGTATTGTAGTTAATGTTACTTTCTCAGAAACGGTAAACTTTTTGAATGGCTATTAGGGTTTTTAGATGGTACTTTCCTAGATCAAAAGCCCACTAGTATTATGTTATACTTAACGCTGATTCCGATAGTGGGGTAGAATGTTAAGATAAAGTGAGATAGAGTGGAGAAATTGGGATTCCTATGACAGAAAACGTGTTTTTTCGACAAAACCTTAAAAACCACATATCTCTGGAACGGATTAAGATAGAGAGGTGCAGTCAAAGGCGTTGAACTACATTTCAAGTTTAGTTTAACCACCTTGAGTATTGTCATCTGCTTGCAATACACCCTGTATATAAGTAAAATACGTTGTGCACTACCTTCAGGCACACCTGCGACTGTCCTCCATCACTTCCTACTCCTTGTACTTCTGCTAAAAGTCTGCATGGTTGTAGTTGCCACAGCAGAGACAAACATCGACAACATATTCAAACTAGCAGGCTTATAATATCTTGGGGAGGATGAGATGAAGCCTTACCTCACCTAGACACCTACTCCAGGATCTGCCCCTTATAACATCCATACTCATCTGCCACTGTATTTATCAAGTATAGCAGTATCCATGTTCCTATAAAAGGCGAACGATTCTGTCATAAATTGTCACTTCTCAACCATAACTCATCGAGTTCATTTCTCTCTCTCTCTCTCTCTCTCTCTCTCTCTCTCTCCCTCTCTCTCTCTCCCTCCCCCCCATCACACATTACAAGTATAAAGCTGAGGATAGGTATTTTTCTGTAAAGTATAGATGAAATGAATACGGTTGAGTCAAGTCTAAACTGTGTTTTGTATGATGATACTTGAGCTATCCCATAGAATTCTTGAGTTTATGTTTCTACATTCGACAGTTGGGTATAAATATCTTCAGGCACCTGGTATACGCCTACGAAGGAATGTTTTGCCATGTGATCATAAAAAAATAAATAAACTGGTGACTTATTATTATTATTATTATTATTATTTTTTTTTTAAGCATACTGGCACATGCAGTTCAGTGGATCCAATTACCCCAAGGGGTAAACATGTTTTTGCCTTGAGAATCACTAGGTTTATTACCCTGCATAAACATCCAAATTATCAAAATTCAATAAATTCGTGGCAAAATTAGACCAATTTGAGATCTGTACGACCATTCTGGATGATTTCATTGGATGACAAAGTTAGGGTGGGTATTCCCCCACCTCCCCCTACATGAAGTCAACCTCACTGAAACATGTCACAGCAGATCTGTGACTGCATTGAATACGTTTATGAACTCATGAGCGCTGGAACGATCTTGAGATGTCACAAAATATATTATCTGAATTAGCCCATACAAAACAATACGCCCTAAAAAAGTTGTTAGTGGACAAAAATAAGAAAAATTAGAAACATGTCAATTGTGGGGGAAAAAAAATAAATAAAACTATCTACAATATTGAACATTACAAATCAGTTACATAGTTTGAAGATGACCATGAATTTAGTTCTTAATTATAAAATGACAGTTAAAAAATAAAATAATATAGGGTACATGTAGGAAACTGTGATAAGCGATGTAACTACATTTGATTATGTATCATCCAGAATTCATCAATTTTCCTAGGACATAATAGAGCTGAGCTATAATGTAAAAAATGTAGAATATGATGGTTTAATAATATGTACTACATTCTGGTCACTCATAGCATGACATGTACCTTAAACAAAAGGTTAAGGCAAACACAAAATTTTAGCTCAAGATATATGCTATTTAGCTTCCAGGAGAACATTGTTAACCCCCATCTGATGATGTAAATTGTTAACCAAAAAAAATTTCTACTTATGTTTAGCTTTTTTTTATAACTGAACAAATTTAGTTTAGTTTCAGTCAGTTTATCTATGCACAGATATGTACACCTGCTGTTTCTGTCTTGAGTAATGCCTTCAATTCTCATTTTGATGCGATTCTTAGGGATTATGGTAATTAGGCTCACGATGGTCTCACTAGATTTCGATCACGGTCTGCTTTGTTTATTTTATTTTATATATATATATATATATATATATATATATATATATATATATATATATATATATATATAGAAAAATACCTCCAAATCACAAAACTCACAATTTGCTCAGTTTTCTTTCAGGTTTGGGTGGTAGATAAGGAAGAACCGGGCTAATATCCTTTATAAATGTCATTGTATACAGATCATTAGAAATTGGGCATGCACAAATATATAAACTTGGTAGCCTTTAAATCCACCAATTTTCATATGATTTTGAAGGCATAAATGAATTATATAACTCTACGAATAAATAACTTGCCACAAGCTCATATTTACAATTTCATCTTCAAAAATATTTCCCAGGAGCGTTTAGAATACCTAATTATGTTAAGGGAGAGGGAGGATTGCTGTGTAAGCAAACTTTCGTAGAAAATTAAAGATCCCGAAATTTGCAAACAAATTTTTTAAACATTTCTTCCTTGGAAATCTGTTTAGAGGCATTCTGAAACGATTCTTGGGTTTTAGTTTCAACGCTTTTTCATAAATATAAGGAAGAAGCTGAAATATTAAAAATGGCTTCATGTCCGTTATTTTCTCTTCTAGAGCCACTCAACAAGTGATATATATATATATTAAGTGCCATAGCACCAAACTTTGTTAAAACGTAACCAACTTTGTGTTAACCTTTCCTCTACAACACTTTCATAATTTCTCTTACTCAAATCAACGAAATACACTATGGATCTTGTAAGTGCTTGGCTCCAAAAAATACGATACTTCTCTAGGAAAGTCGCTCAATGTACAAGCCATAATGAATTTTTGAGTCAGTGTTGTTCCGAATGGATTATGCGTGAAGATGCTACTGCATGCAGCTCCTCCTCCCATGCGAAATTCCCTAATCTGATTTGGTCATCACACCTCACGACAGCTAGCTCACCTGGTCTGACAACAGTATTTGTTTCTACCAGAAAAAATATTTGACAGAAAATTTGATACTCTTAACAAATACAGTTTCTCGAATAAATCGAAGACTTATCCTGGCTGAAGCCAATAATATGTTAATATTATTCCAACTTTGTTTTACTCCAACACCTCTGGTGGATCACATCATGAGTCACTAGGATCCAAGCATTTTGTAGGAGGTTGCGTTTGAAGTAACACTGGGAAGTGGTGGCAACGGAAGATCCCACTTGCTCAAGATCAAACTATAAACTGCATCCATCATTACACAAATTTAAGGCTCCCTCAGAATTTGACCCTCCTCGTTGGCCACCAACACATCCTTTGGAGAAATTCATAAATCAATTGTTGCAGGAAACATCATACTCATTTTTCCTCAAATCCTTGACACTAAAAGACAATTTGACAGCAGATGAGCATAAAGCTTTAAGATCTATTAAAAGAGATGAAAACATAAAAGTGATGCCAGCAGACAAGGGGTAAACTGTAGTCGACATGAATGTAGTAGTCTATTAAAGGGAAGCTCTGCACCAACTCAAAGTCATACAATTTTACAAGCAACTTGATAGAAATCCTTCACAAAGATTTGCGAAGAAAGTAAGAGTGGAACATCAAGCAAAACAAACGTGCCTAAAGGCTGTCTGCAGATGTTGAATCATTGGTCCAGAAAACACCTAGACTTTCAGAATTTTACCAAGTCCTAAAGATACATAAGGAGTATTCTCTTCCAGACCGTTTATCCCCTGGACGTCCAATTCTGGCTAGCTCTGATTGTGCCACTGAGCGAATATCAGCGTACATAGACCATAACCTACAACCACTTGTAAAAACGCTACCATCATATGTGAAAGACACCTACGACTTCCTGACCATCCTTAAAGAGCAACAGAACACCATATTCTCTTAGTAAGAGTGGATGTACGCTCACTCTATAGTGAGAAGGATTAGTGGCGGTTAGACATTTTTTGGATCAAAGGTGACCTCCCAGAAGGGCCCTATCTTCCTCAGCTGTAGGAAGATCTTCTTTAAATAGGCTGTGACATCATCCTCCAAACTGTTTGGTCCCTTAACAGCCCACTTTGGAGATCCTGCTATAGGTACTCTCATAACCATCAATATTTCCTACCTGGTCCCTGAGCAGTAACATCTTAATCTTCAGTTCAGAAAGAACGCCGGTGGTCACAGGGGAGGATTACTGCAAGGCAGGCTGTTGCCCCACACCTGCAGGAGATGTGGGAGAGGCCCCACGGATATTTGCCAGGATTGATTCCTTCACACGCTGCTCCTAGTGGGACCTCACGCAGAAAGTATGCACATCGAAAAACGTTGCCGTGAAAATTCAAACTGCCTTCATACTGCCAGGAATCGTTTTAGAATGCCTAAAAATGAATTTCCATGAATACAATTTTAGAAAATTTGCATTTCTAACTTTTTGGAGCCATCACAGTAGCTCCTTTTCAAGAAAAATTAGCTAACAGCTTATAATATCTCAAAAGTATTTGGAATTTTTGAAGTCTGTGAATGACACAAGTTTAACCAATCTTCCACAACTTGAGCTATTTGGTCGAACAGTCAATGTTCAGCTTTTAACAGCAGGTTTTCATGCTGCATTCCAGTACAAAATGAATAAGAGTACAATACACTTTAATAATTACAAGGCTGCTCATAAGGACTTACAGAAAGCCACTGAACAAGCAAAGAAGAAATCATGGATAGAATAATGTCAGACTTTTACCAAACAAAATAGTATTAGAGAGTTTTGAAGAAGTTAAAAGCCACCAAGAACCAACAAGTCGCAAACTCTTAGCCAATCAAAAATGGAGAATAGGTTGATGAGCTAACAGAAAACTATGTAAGTCCTATGGCTCCGTTCAAAGTTCACATGAGCAATGAGGATGAGGACAACACTCATCCAGCACTTGCTTCTTTATAATGAGGGAACTCAATGATGTAGGATGTCGCTAATACTGCACTAGGCCTAGATGAGATATCTTATAACCAACTTGCTGAGAAACTTACCAAACAGGTTTTAGTCTGAATCAATGTTAGGCTACAGGTTTAAACCAGAAGAATGGTAATGTATACTGGTAAGCTGTTACCAATACTGTAACTTGGGAAGCCACCAAATGACTGGAAGTCATACAGACTTATACTTCTAAGTTCATTTATTTTGAAAACAATGGAGCATATGATGGACAACAGACTTGAGTGGTGGTTAGAAAAAGAAAACAAACTCCCAGTATGGTTTCTGCAAAGGAATACCAATGACTGCATGACCATTTTAGTTAGCAATATAAATCCTGCCCAGCAATTCAAAGTATGTTTTTAGATAAACATCACACACACACGACAATGTTCAGATGATAGTATTGTGCGATTAGATGTTCAAGATGGGTGTCCCTTCGCAGCTTGCGCATCACATAATCAAAACGATATCCCTATGACAATTTCCAATAACATTAAACAGACAGAAAAGAGCAACAAGGATTGCGAGGAAAGGGATAGATAGCACAAGGAGGAACAAGTAGTCCACTTCTATAGGCAATTTACGGAGCAGATTTGGAAAATATACACTTCCAAATTGATTACAAATGACTCAGTTTGCTTATGAAATTATATGTTTTCAGCAGAGGGATTGAATTTCATGAGCACGTTCATACAGAGACTACTAACTTGGTATGCCAGCTTTCCAACCCATAGCTAAATCATATATAGTTCCTTTCACGAGAAGAAGGAAATTACAGATAGCTAGAAGCATGAACCTGGCTGGGTATGATTTTGAAGTTTGCAAGGAGGCTACATTTTTAGAATTGTGGCTAGATGAAAACACACACTTGGAAACGGCACATGGAGATTATTCTGAATACAGGGGGAAATTTTTTAAACATACTACAAATTATCACAAACCGAAAATCGGTATCAGATCCAAACATAGCATTAACCCTTTCAGGTCCAGGTCCGAATATATTTGGACGTACGTTCGTGGAACAAGCCTGCTCAGCTCCGCATATATTTGGACTGTGCAAACCGTAGTGAGACTAACTGTTCTTGGAGAATTGGTGTGTGACACAGCGGTATCTCCCATTACCCTAGTATGTCATACATACATTCAAAAAACCACAAAACATTTACAATTCAGAAACCTCTCTTTGATGACATTAAGAGAAAATGAAATTATGAAACTTCTGAAATATTTTGACAATAAAAATAGAAACGAGTGAATTCATTAACAGATATAAATTGAAACTGTGGATATCATAAACTAGTACACTAATGACTCAAAAATTGGTTGAGCTACTACACCAACTTTAAATATTGAAGCATTAGATTTAAATATGCTGTGGTCCAAAGGAACTGCTAAATAAAACAGATTAGAAAGCTTGTTACATCTCTCATTCTGAAGCAGGCTTCTATTTCTCATGTCTAAAAGGCCATGATCAGCATTTTCACTGGCCGCTTCTACTTTTAGGGAATTTTGACCATTTTAGAAAACAATGTATCATCGACATTTCACTGAGGTCTTGAAGAAGACTCAGATGAAGACGCAGTAGATACAAGTTATTGAAGATTAAGAATGGAGGCACTTAGAATTCACATAATTCAACATTTTGGAAACGTATTAATACCTTTGCCTCTACAACGCCACAAATATAACAGAACATTGTTCTCTGTGTGATATAACATGGAAGAGAAGCTATAAGTTGGCTAATCTTAGCAGATTCATTTGGGATGACTCCAACTTGGGTGTCGCAGTTGTTGATTAAAGGTACAGGACAAGTTTTTGATGTCTGACATCTCCCCCTTCCTTAAACACAAAAACTAGAACAGTGGAAATCCTTTTAGAAAATAAACTAAAACAGTGCTCATTATGTACGAGATTTTTTAAATTTTATTTTAAGGCAGGGAATGCTTTTTGCTAGACCATCAACCTCCATTATCGTATAACAAAGTTCTTAATTCCTATAGTTTGTAATTATTGATCATAACTGCATTTAGTTTTTGGTCTCACACAGTTCCACACTTTTTAATAGCTATTTTGGGTAGACTACTGGGAATGATTATATGGGAGCAAATCCCTTTTCTGCTTTCAAAGTTCCGCATATTATTCATTGTACTATCAACTTTGTTGCAATCGATCTGATTCAATGATATGAGAATAATAGAACCATTCATTGTTGAAGTAATTGTATATGTGTACACTTACTTTCATACCTGCAGACCCACTTCATTTCTCTGATAAACCTCAATGTTTTCTTCTAAGTCTCTAATTGCTTAGGCTGTACTATCACCTCATATTATGGACACAAAAGAGCTAACAAGGAGGCGAATGTATGTGTGTCTGTCTGTAATTTCTGGAACGACATCGGGAATTTTCAATTTTAGGGTTGGAATCCTACATCCAAAAGCTATGTGAGGACTTGGGAAAAATCAGCTCTTAGTGGATACCAAGACAACAAATCGGAAAATAACGATTTTTAGTTACTTTAAAATTTTTTTTCCAAGCAGTTCCCAATACGTTATTGCAACACACATGAGATACTCTATAGGGGACCACGAAACCATCAGTTTCGCTGATTTACACTGGAATAGAAAAGTTTCAAGTTAAGTATGAACACAAGCAGGAGTTCATTTGTTAGCAAAATTTTACGCATACTTCATTTTATGATGGAACCAATTCTTTGACATTGTTCTAATCGGCGAAATTCCCCAATTGTGGGTTAGTGTATTGTTAGTGGCTTACCGTTATCGTTTTTTGAAATAGTTGAGTACTTATATTCTACCTATCTCACAACCTTAGGCAGTCTCTCTAAAATGACTACCCCAAACTTCTGATTCACTCAGGTGAAAAGAGAGGTTAAGTTTTGGCCTCCAAGTCCTTCACTAATCATTAGAACATAAAATATCTATACTTTTCAAAACCAGCATCACAATTAAGCCTCTCCAAGTCATTGGGTGCTGATTCCAACATTCAGAGAACAAGATAATTTTCCCCTGTCACCATTAAACCACATATTTAATTTTTTTCACACATTTTTGCTCGAATTCCTAAAGATTTGTTTTCATTGCGATTAAAAAAACTTGAAAAACTGTGTTGGCATAAATGTGAACATTAATTTTTTGTGTGTATAATAATATGCTTCAATTTCAATAATTGAATATGCTCAAAACTTGCTAAAAAGTTGAAAAAATCTTTATATAGTACAATATCAATTAGGAAAAGTTTGTTTGCCTTAATTGTTATAGGTACATATTTTTGCATTAAAGTGCTCAAATTGATGGGAAAGGTACAAAAAATCAAGTTTTCTGTAGGTAATTTAGATTTTATACACGATTTGGGCTATTTTCCACGCTAAATTTAGTTGTGATGTCCATTTTCGAATTGCCCAATCTGATTTCGAGAACATCCCCCCCAAGAAACAACCTTAATGAAGTATTACGTTTGTTCCCACAAAGTCCATCAGCCATATTTGAGTTTTGCGTGGGGGACCCATCTTGGGAGAGGTATGGCACAATGTGGATACAGCTGCCTAGCATATTTATATGGACACATTTGCGCTCAACATGTTAAACAGATTAAACGAACTATGGGGTTTTTTTTTAAATATGTTTGTTTATTTTATAATTTTTAAATATTGTATGGAAGTGTAGGAGCGTTCAGTGTTACTTTTCCTATAGGGCTAGTTACTAGAATACGTTAAAAGTTTCAGTGATGCAGCACGATCGTAAGAGCGAATTTTCTTTAAATATTGAATATTATTAAGTTAAATTGTTTTGTAATTTGAGCAATTCGAGTGCAAAGAAATTTCAATTATTAATTTTATCCCAAAACAACTCGTTTTAAATAATATTCTGGATTAAACTTAACTAGTTTAAATTAAACTTTGGATTTTTTACCTTTTTTGCTTTTCTATTGGTTTTTCAGTAAATAAAAATTATATGTAAGTACATTTTTTAGCATAATTTGGTGAATGAATTTTTGAATGGTCTAGTTTATCTTCGATGAACATTTTTTACTAAACTTCTGTTTAAAAATATACATTTAATGATTTTTAGCCGTTTTGAGCCATTTTTCTAAGTGGTTTTTTTACCACACTTTTTTGAAAGTTGACCGATTTAATGTGCTCAAAGTGCTGGCCAACGAACTCATCCTTTCATTTGGAAAGCTTGATTTTTTGGCGCAAGAACGGATTTGTTATCAAATAAAATATATATATATATATATATATATATATGAAAAAGTGTTGAAATCTAGGAATCGTTTCAGAATGTCACAAAACGGATTTCTATAAAAAAAATTTCGAAAATTTTTGGAGCCATTGCAATAGCTTCATTTTCTACGAAAATTGGCTAAAAAGTGGAAATTCAATTGATGGAAAAGTGGATTGATTCACCTCTCACGGGAACCGGCAGGTCTGCTCATTTTGCTTTAGTTAGCTTGGTGTGTAACTCATGGAGACCTTTTTTTTTTTTTTTTTTTTTTGCCATTCTCTCATTGAATAATTTGAATAAACCTAAACATGTTTAGCAATTTTACGTGGATATTTTAGTAGTATACTAGATACTCGAAAAATTAATTTAACCTAGTAAATTATAATGAATTATTTTAAAATCATATAATTGAAACGTTCACGCTCATCAAACCATACAAAAATTTGGCTATATAAAGCATTAAATTTACTAAAGCAATCAGTGATAAACTTACTTGTATCTCTTTCCTTCCAACCTTCATGTTGCAATGAAGAAGAAAAAGAAATGCAGTTGATGAACATTGAAGTGATAACTTGAAGAGTTACAAGTTGAAACATGATCATCTACAATGGGCTACTTTCTTTTTTCTGAGACATGGGATTTCTCATTTTTGATTCAAAAACTGGATTCTGTGCCCCTTTGAGAACCCCCGACTGCAAATAACGTACTGCTTAAAAATCCAAATGATTTGAACAAAAAGCCATTAGGTAGAAATTGAATTGACGTCGTTGGTGGATGGCGCTGAGCCCCCCCCCCCCCCCCCTCCTGGAGGATGAAGGGGGCCACTTCCAATCATCCATTACCCTCCATATTGCACCTTTTTTGGAAAGCTTTCAGCAGGATCTTTCAGCAGATAGAATAGAATCAAATTGGCCATTCAATTATGATTAACTTCACAAAGTGGAAGAAACAATTTTGCCTGCATCAAAGGATGTATCCATCTTTTGTTGGTGAAAGTACACCAAAAGTGGAGTATACGCCACTAACTCCATATTTTTATCCCAATCTATTCTCGAAATGTGATTTTTTATAATTTGTTCGCCTGAAAAGCGTGTTTTTTCTATTAATCTCAAATTTTACTACTTCAACTTTACTAGTTTTCACTTTTGACCATGTTTGCGAAACCAGCGTTAAATTTCGTATAGTCATAGAAAACTTCCATTCGTGAAAAGCACCATCTAAAGACCACCAACGCAGATCAGGAATACCACCAAGTATTGAGGAGGGAGGTGTAAAAATTGCATTCTCAACTTTTTTGGAAGATAGTTCACAAGGTCTTGATGTGTTTGGAAGGTATCAATTAGAAGAAAATATTAAGAGTCTAATCAACAATTTCAAGTCGTTTTGTCATCATAGGTGGTAGTGAAACTGAACAGTATAATCAATCCAAGGTTGAATACACGAATCCAAAAATTACAGGGTAAACGACTATCCACTAGTTTAAACATCTGAGAGGGTTTCCATCTCAACTGGGAGAGAGTATACCTTGCAACCTATTGGAAAGTTGAGTAGGTACTCTCCTTTAAAATGGTAATGGGGGAAACACCAAATCCAAATATCCAATGAAGGGATTCCTGACGGTAGCATTAAGGTTGCTAACAGAGCTTTTACACTCATCTACCATTATTAATGTAGAATTTGGTGATGTCAGTCATGACTTGCCCCATCGTCCCAAATTCGTTATATGGTAGCTCGACATGGTTAAATTATGAGCTGTGCCAAATTGAGACAAATGGGAGAAAAGAGGCTGGAAGAGAGCAACAGAAAGGGGTTAATGAGAAATAAATGGGGAGAAAGCGAGTAAATCAATAGGTAATGAAACGTTTTTGGTAATGAACATCTGCTTTGCTTCCTTAATTTTTTATTGCAGATCCCTACTCACACTGTACTCACGGAAACCTTCAATCTGAGACGCTGATAGCCAGAAAGAAGTTATCATCAATATACCAGAACTTATTCGTAGTTACTCAATAAACTATTACTCCATGCAGCATTTTTTTGAGAGCCCCTCAGAACATTACGACTGAGTTAAGATTGAAAAAAAGTGGTGAAAACACACCCTACTGATCAGTAATCTCCATGATCACAGACCCCTAAGCTCGCACATGTAAGGTCTGACTCAATACAGGTTACCATTCCAGGTGATCCAATCCCATTTGTACAAACCCAAATTGATGAGGACCCCCCACAGTAGCTTCAAGTCAAATGCGTCCTAAAGGTCTAGCACGAAGTCCCTGCACTTCTGGATAAAGATTTGATTTGAATTATAAATAAAGCTTCATACTGACAAAAGCAATTTTGGATGCCAAACAGGCTACCGCTAAAGTGAGCCCGTACTTTCTATAGATACTCTGATGAATCTGGGGATCACATCAGCACCAATCCATTCAGTGGTGTGGTATTATTAATCTTTGCCCTTGAAATTATTAATTTTTGCACTTGAGCTTTCTGGACAGAGTAACAAAGAAAGACCTGAGAGTAGCAAAGGAAGATTTGAGCCACATTTGGAACGACACCACTCATGAACATTGCATTAAGTCCACTGCAAAGGAAAGGGACTGACCATACATGAGAAACTTGACCACCCTTAGAGCACTTCACTACCAACTAACCTTTTACTTTCTTTCAGTTACAATGCATATCATACTTCATCTCTACTGATACCCATACAACCTCTAACCAAAAAGCAATTCCTACTTTACTACCACAAAATACTTCAACATCATACCACTTCTAACTTGTAACATTACATGGACATTAAAAAAAAAAAAAATGCAAGTACATTGCTTCATCCTACTCAGAGAGCAGATCACCTGCAAGTCACTTGGAAGAAACACTAAATTGTACGTTTATTTGTAAGGCTTAAATTTCTCTAATGAATGCAATAAATATAATAAAAATTTTATTGGATGAGTAATCACAGTTTTCTTAATATGATTAACTGAATGCCCAAACTTCTTGACCAATAAAGCAAAAGTATCCCAGTTATCCATTATATCTAGGGGCACTAGAGGGTATTTTATTAACCATTGTAGTGGCCTTTGCCAAGCACCAGACAGAGCTGGTTTCAAAGGTATTCAAAAAATCGCGGGACAGGTGCCTGTAGGGAGGTCGTACCAACCTCTATTTCTCCAGGCGTTGTTGACAGCACTGTTCCTGGTCATCCTCACTTGCTCTTCAGCACATGCTGAGTCAGTTTCGCTGTGCTCCTTCAAATTTTATATTTTACTTTATCCAACACAATTCACACTTGTTTTTTCAGATGTTCCCACAAAAGTTTTGTGATTATTCGCGGGTTGTGTTGTTTTGAGTGGAAACTAAATTGTTTCATTGGTCCCCCATGATTCGGGTTCTTTCTCGAATCAGGACAACTTTGGTGATGGCCCTTGGGAAAGGTCGTTTTTCCGCACATTGGACCGGGAAAGATGCTTTCCCTTGCATCTGCCTGGACGGGAGTTTGGTCTGTTGCCTGGATGAATGCGGGAAACCTTTTTCAGGGGGGGGGGATGGGGATTCGGGGCAGATGGCATCACAACGCCATTTAGCTCAGGTTTAGCGAGCCCGGGATAATTTCCCAGTAGATGACCCTTCAGTTGATTACTATTCGTGTTCTATATGGTAGAAAAACTCCACTCCATCGACCTTCTTCAACCCGGCCTTCGACTGGAAATGTCAGGGACATTCACCACCAGACTGCAACTCAGCAACCGGTTTTCTCGGGAGACTCTGGTGATTTAGAAGGTTTTGACCCTGCCAAAGAGGACCCTGATGGGGAATCTGAACCCAGCGTTCCACTCGGCATTGGGGATGAATCTCAGGATTCTCCCACCCCCCACCCCTGGCTCTTCATCCAAGCCTGGTGTGGCCCATTGAGACCACTTTTTACACCAGGGAGTGGACTTACAAACTTTTAATACACACAAAGCCGAATTTCAGGCCCCGTGCATTGAACCCAGAAATAGTGTCATTGGTGCCGGTTGGAACTCTTCTGGGGGATAAGATTTTCACACAAATACAAGGTCAGCTCACTCTTGTTGTGGTGGCTCTAGGGCGAGGTATTTCAACGATGCTGGATCAGGGTAAGGAGGCGGCGGGAGAGGCCTATTTGGCACTATGCGACACTGGTAAGATCCTCACAACACTATTCGTTAACATAAATTGGGCCAGGAGTCAAGCGATTAATAGAGTCTGCACCCCGGCTTTAGGGTTCAGAAAGAAAGCAGGGTCACCTCAAAATTGCTGGGAAACGGGAATGGCCGGGGGGGGGGGGGGGGGGGGCAGTCCGCCACCATGGCCCGAACCTGCCCAAGCTGTCCCGGAGCAACCCACTGGCACAGGTACGCGGAGGCAGTTTTCCAGGGGCAGGAAGGGTCCAGGAAAGCTCCAGCAGGGAACACCCACCCCCAAGGCCAGTAGCTTTCCCTCAGCATCAGCTAGGAAGTGCTGGCCCCTCTCTCTCTGGGGCCGTTTAAGATATTTTATTAATCCTAGGTGCAAAATTACTGAGAGTAGCTATATTTTTCATGATTGGAATGGGTTCAGATTCCCTTTACATCTAGTCTATTCCTGCCCCCCAACCTAATCTGTTACCTCATTCTAAGGACCCTCTTTTCATTAGTGAAATGACGGGGCTAATTAATAAACTTGTGTCTTGAGTAGCTACAGAATATCGACAATTTCTTAGTTTTCGCTTTCAGTGGAAACTTTATGAATTTACATGTTTACCTATGGGACTATCAATACTCCCTTTTATTTTTCATAAACTAATGAGAACCATTGTCCGTGAGCTTCGTTCACAGAATATCCAGTGAGTGACTGCATGACTTTGGGGTCCTGAGTTCTTCCATCGGCTGACTGTGTCTCTAATGTCAATACTTTAATCAAGTCATTACAAGACTTGGGGTTCATTATTAACTTTGATAAATGTGTACTCAACCCCAAGAAATAGTTTACTTTTCTTGGTTTTGTTTTCGATTCTGTTCGGGACATGATTACTACATACTTTTTCCTCCCTACCGACTCCTACGGTGAGGCATTCTGCAACTGTGATAGGAATGCTGGGGGCTGCTTGTTCACTACACCTTATGGCAAACTAGACACCATGTTCTTAGAGTGGGTTGAAGTGAAAATGTAAGCAGCTCATAATTTATGCTTTGAGGTCAAGTTCAACCCGCCTTCCTCCATCTACCTTGATCATCAGTGGTAGGTTGACAATTTTCCTTCCATGGAAAAAAAGACTACGAAATGACGTTTTTTCAGTCACAATTGAGACCGACCTCTGTCCGTCCCGATAGGGGGCATGGTGTGACGGACATACAGCCAGTGGATGGTGGTCCCCAGAGGAAACAGCTTAACACTGATCAGCTGATCATGAACATTTACTATTACCAACCTGTGGATGAACCCTGGATTCATGATGTTTTTCAAGGTGGGCTCCTATATAAGTGGACATGACCGGGATCCCTTCAAATCCACCCTGACCCGTTTCCGTCTGGGGCCTTGGAGCACCAGGGAAAGAGGGGGGAAAGGGGATGGTGGCGTACGACAGAAGGGGGGCTGGTAATGGGCGCCTAAGTATATGGGCCAAAACCAACATCCATCCTCCCCTATTTAGGGGAGGAGGAGAAGGGGATGTAACGGTTTTTTGCTCTTTAGCTCTCCGTCAGGGGGGACGATCCACCTAGGCCTGGACCTGGCAGTCTATAATTTTGATAGGATCATCCCTTTATATCTACAATGGTTAATAAAACACCCTCTAGTGCCACTAGATATAATTGATGAATAAACGAACTTCCTGGTGAAGTTCATTCATAATTATGTCAGGGGCACTAGAGGGTGTTTTATGCCCACCCATTACCCTGCCTTGTATCATAGGCGTGCAAGGGGACCCTTTGAACTAGTGAGGATGGCCGGGAACAGTGCTGCCAACAAGGCCAGGTAAAATAACAGTTGGTAACTCCTCCCTACAGGTGGATTTTTGAATACCTTTGAAACCAGCTCTGTCCGGCAAGTGGCGAAGGCCACTACAATGGTTAATAAAACACCCTCTAGTGCACCCGACATAACTATGAATGAACTAGGAAATTCGCCTATTCATCAATTATGTTATATTCATAGGTAGCCCACTCACTACTTTTAAGTACATAGGGGAAGTTGGGGGAATTTCCTGTTATGTAATGGATCCCAGTACATATTTCAATACTGTAGGTTGAATGAGAAAGATATTTTCAAAACCATTACATTAATGATGGTGGTCAATGGCCCTCTACCATGACATGGTATCACGACATACCAAACAACTCAGTAAAAAATTGTATAGAGCTCACTAAGCAGATCAAGGCTTGCGAAGCACTCTGGATTTCATTTTCACCATCAGTCCCAGAAAGAAGCTTCATTGCAGACTTCCACTTGATAGAAACCTTGTTATTATAACCCAATATTCTTCAAAAGGTGTGATTCTAATTTAAAACATCATAAGTGAAATATTTAACAAATTAACCACAGCACCCACTCAACTGATCAATACATCTTCACTTGTAGTTGGTTTTACTCAGTAGTCCCAAGGGAAGTTCCATGTCAAATTTCAGCTTCATAGGTTGAATAGGACCAAATTAGCTCACTCCTGAGTTGCTAGAGTCCAACTCTTCAGCTTCATATTTGCACCATTTCATTTAATTTGGGTGCCGACCTACTCTCACTTCTTTACTTACTCTAACTTCAGAAATGTTTCAATGTTTTCAGTCTTGGGGCTCGATGTTGTTGATTGAACCCTGAATCACATTTGATTTTGTACACTATTCAAAGCAATGCCTACACTGAGTAACTGGATATCTATTTTTAAATTATTAGTTGAAGATAATTATTGAGGTTTTTCATACACACTTTTAGGGAACCTATTGATATAAAAAACTGGATAGGTTAGCACTACAAAACTCGTTTCAGTTTTGTATAAATTGCAATATAAATAAATCCCTTTTTAGCAAGCCATATGTGACACCGATTTGATGTAATCTTATGGACATAGTTATAAAATTCAAAACTTCTTGTCGGTTGGTTTGGACGTGATGTTGACCCACACAGACACAATAAAGATTTTATGTGGTAAGTAGAAGGATATATCTATGAGCATCATAATCTATATAACAGTTACATGTTGTACACAATAGTGTAATGAAGATTAGTTTAATGACATGTTTTGGAAAACACATCAAGAGGTGTTTACCTCATTTACTTTTTCAAAATGTGTCAGGTCCCTTCCCGATTTATTACAACCAATAATAAAAAACCCCAACGGTACAGTTCAATTATATCTCAGGGCGAACCAATATATCTGTTCTTTCCCAACATACAAGCAATAAGAGGTACTCACTTTGCCCCCACCTCACCCACAAGATCAAATATAAGGCAGTAAATTATAAAATGTAAGGAAGTTGGAAAAGAGCTATTCTCGCTCGTTACTGTTAGTTTCGATTGGCATTAGAGGCTGGTAATAACATTAATTTCATTAGTTTCAATATGCATTTATTGTATGAACAATAACTTAAGAGACAGTAATCACCAATATGATGGAACACCATTGTTTGAACAGCCAATGTTTCAATTAGAATTGGCTATTACCATGAGGTTTCGCGAACAGACTAAGAATGAGGATATACAACGGGACGATTGTGATAGGCAGAAGGTAGGTATGAGTAGAAAAAAATGCTGAAAACAGGAATGATTTCAATTCTTCAAGCAGTGCCCTCTAGTCATTTTACTTTTCCCATCTGCATTCCTACATCCCACCATCCATAAAACAAAGTTGCAATGAAATTATAACACATCAACACTCTTTATAATTAAATTATTTACGGTTATGTTCATAATTTCATATTGTGTGTCAATTTGAGTAGTTATCTTTTTGTGATTTGTAAAAGGAGCTGAGATCTGATGAAAGATGTTTTTCAGAAGGCCAGAAGAACTGTAACAGGCCTTGCATAACTAGAAGAACAAGCTTACATCATGCTTGACTTGGATTGTATGACTGATGTCCACCAATCACTTGTAACAAACATTTCTAGAGATCGTGCACACTGTTCACTAACATTGAGATTATTTATTGATTTCTATAGTTGTAATTGGAGTGTGGGCGAGGCAGATTACCAGGCAACTGAATTAGGAATCCTCTCTGAGGATGCGTGTAGTTGAACTGTAGATGTACTTTGGGGACTTGCTACTTTTCACTACCCTTTATAGTGGCTGTACCCCTTTATAGTTAGTTAAACAGTAGAAAACGAGTGGTTGTGGTTATTGGTAGAAATCATCCTTCATCACCAGGGTAAAAGTACCTCAAGAACAACTTCTACGTTATTCGCTACTTGAAATATTCAAAATTATATGCACACTTCTTTTAATTTGTAGTTAAATTTTCTACCACTACATAAATTGCAGTAGTATCTTTACAAACGGAGCTCACACAACAGTTTTGTAGTTTTCCAGTTGACATTTCCGAGGTTGGAACTGTATTCAACTCTCTAGTAACCACAACCATTATTTACATCTCATACTTTTTATTCAAATAATTGTGTCTTAATGGAGCAATGTGGGATCGTGTTTTCATTCTAATTTTGGTGATGTGACATTGATTTTAAATCAATTTTGTTGCAGTGGAGCAATAATACAAGGCCAAATAACAGCTGGCTGGGTTAGGCATCCTAATTGCAGCTGCACGTTGATCACACTCCTGATATATTAAGCCATATGGTAGTGACATAGGAAGTCACTCTCCTCTACCTTTCATTGATGAAGGGATACAAGCCTTATTATCTGTTAAGCGCTACTCTCCATCCCATAATTCACAGTCCAGTATTCAACAATATTGAAAAAAATGTCTAATTTGTATCATAAACATCTTAACGTCCTTCATAACGAAACCTACTGCATTGGCATAATGTGCATAATGCCATGCTTACACCCAAATACACACATGTTTACAATGTTACAAAAGTCATTGCAATATTAGGTAAAGTGAGGAAATGAACCTCACCTTTCTTGTTATCCGTTTGGATCTTCATACTCTAATTTAAGATGGAACTGGATCATGATACTCAATGATCTGGATTTTAATACTTTGTTTATAATGGAACTGGTTTATGATACTATAGTTTATAATGGCAAATGATTAGTTTTACAAAACTAAAAGTGTTATCACTTGGTATAGAGAAAAAAGGGCCATCGACTCAACTAGATTCAATTCTCTCATGATCATTGGGAATTACGAACTAATAAATTTCATGGTTGAGGGTGAAATAGACACAATGTAACTTAGGAAAACTGAAATGCAGTAAGGAAGATAAAATAAGCATGTCAGTACAATATGTGGTAACGTAGCAATGAACCTAGAACCCAATACACTAACATAAATCAAGAGTAAATTAGTCACAGGTATGGAAGAATGGATATTGTGTGGTTGTTGGTACTCAAAACAGTTTGTTAATTAACAACTCTCACAATACCCCATGGTAAAAGCCATGGTTCATTTGGATAATAGCAGTCCAAAATGTTTATGTTCCATCCTATATAACATGAAGAGTGAGCAGAGCCTTTTTTTTAATTCTTGAGGTGTTTTTTAATAAATTACCCCCTCCTTTCATCCAATCGAACTTTTTATAAGAAAAACTTATCAGCTTTTTCCCTCCAATATATTTAACCAACATTATACAGCTCAATCAATTCATAAAGACGTAAACGATAATAAGCACACTAAATTGGGACATCAAAAGGGAAAGACAACTTTGAACAAATAACAAAGTAATTAATTTTGGTGAAAAGTGAAGTTAGAACACATAATTTTTATGAACCACGGATGTTCAGAGATAATGCCAATATAATATTTCAGGGATGCAAAGTTGTTTCACAATTATGTAGACAGTGAAGTTACTAGACGGACAAAAGCGTAAAGCAGCAGAGACACAAATTGTAACCCAGACAAAGGGAATAAAAACATTTCCTCAAAACGGATAATTGAAAAAAAAATCGTTATCTAGAAGGAACAAGAAAACTTTCAAGCAAGACAACACTAACAGCAACAAAATAAATTTAAAATCAGAGTGAATTAATTCCACCACCAATATGTGAATATATTTTCCGATATCCCACCACCTAAAATTTAGCATATAGGGCAAACAAATACACAAATTCAAAAATTATACCAAATCTTAAAATATAAGAAATACCTAGTTTACTATCATCAAAGGCTTCTTTTCCATTGGCAAATGTTTTGTTGCAACCATCTCCAAATACTGTGTTTCCAAAGTCAGGATCTGGGGACAACTCGTAACTGGATGAAACATCAGACTTCTTGAAAATTAGCTGAAAAATATAAGTATTCATTTGTGGAATCATTAATAATGGCGGATTTGGACGAAAGGGCAGGGCCCACATTACCAAATCTGATACTCCAGTTAAAATCTAGGAATCCAGAGTGCATAGGAAATGGGTTTCTATTAAAAGGAATGTTGAATTTGGTTATTTCAAAGTAGAAATAATTGCCTTAAATACCTAAAAGCTTAAAGAAAGTCTACTGGGTCGGGTAGGCAGAATAGCTTACTCACTTATCCTAATACACTCATAAAGAATTAATTTGTTAACAAGTTACAAAATGATTGAAAGCAATACATATTACACAGTAATAACTGTATAATCCACCCTTTTGGAATGATTCGACAGCGATATAATTAATAAGGGACTTTAGAAGAGCTACCCAACCTATACTCGCCAATCGCAACAAGAAATGCAGGGGTTAAGGGTGACCGAATGCTGCTCCAATGGTATCATCTGGTCACAGATGGGTATAAAATGGTAGCACGGAACTGGAGTACATGGGACTAAACCCAGATCGAGTGCCTTACCCACAAGGGCCTTATACCTTGGTATTCCAGGCAGAAATGGTGATAATCAAGGCTGCAGCTGTGGAGAGCCTTAGGAGGAGACACAAAGGAACCCACGACCTTATCCTCTCTGACATTCAAGCTTCGATGAAAGCATTAAAAGCTCCAACCCTTCTATGAAGGGGGACCCGGTGATGCACGCAAAGCCTCAACACTCTAGCCCAGGACTCCAAACTTTTTTGTTGGTGGACCCATTTCTCATGTAATAATTCACAGCAAGCCCTCTAAACAGTCAAGCGCACAGTAACTGTTGAAATGTGGCCACATACTCGTAGCATATCTTGATAGACGGTCCACCAGAATAGAAACCTATTCTAAATGAATGATGATGAGCACAAGAAGCCTAATATTTGAATAATTATAATTATTAATTAAAATAATTAAGCACATCAATAAACACGAAAACTTCAAAGTTTATAAAATTATTGCTTACTTTCATCATGGTGTACAGGAAGAATATCACTATCCCAATTGTGTACATTGGCATGACGATTCCCATTGTACTCCCTCCTTTTGGTGGTGGTACAACGTGTCCAGCACCTCCCATTGGAGGGCGCAACCCCGGTATTGGTCCAGGCTTAGCAAAGAAAAATACATTTGAAAATCAAATTTAAAAAATCTTTGGACAGTGGTAAATAACAGTAAGATGAGCACAAAATCAGAGAATTTCCTAGATGAATCACATGGAATCTCCTTTGAATGATTATGGGACCCTCAAGGAATTATTGACTTATCCTATATATACAGAGCGTCTTAGGTTCAAGTATATTACATTCAGAGGTCGATTCTATAATTCATTTGTAACAAAAATGACTGATGACTTGCTTTTCTCAGCCCCATATTCCTATTTTTCTACACTCCAAAATTTAGTTCACCTTTTAGATCTTGTGCCCCTAATAAATTGACCATAGCTCCTTTGGTCTCAACATTAAATTTAAAACGTACGATGCCATTGGAAAGAGCGTTAAATTTCTTATCTACCTCATACTAACCTACCTGTTTTATAGCAGATTTGATTCATGATAAATTGGGACAAACTTCTCAATTATACAATTCTGCAAAACTTGAATACCTTTCTATCAGTTCTCCTGCTTCATATAGTTGATTGCCCAAACAGTTGTTGAACAGTAAATTATCAAAATTTAATCAGCTTTCCAACTGTGTAATAAGTTTTACATTTACTCTGCTAATGAGTTAGGTATCGACCGCTACATAATCTGCAAAATCTCGAATCGGAATAGTCTTCAAAACATTTCTCGTTGATTGTTATAACGTTATAAAATTTGAGTGGGTTCTGTTGGTCTTGTAAGTAGGTAAGTACCTACCGTTTAGGTACCTACTCTCATGGACCGCTGTTCCTCAATATAATTACTATCTTCATCGCCCAATTTGTCCCAAACCACATTCATTCAAATCTTCAAAATCCAACGTTTAATTTTTCAAAAACTCCAAACAAAATAAAGAACTTAATATGCTCTACTATATAACTAGCACTCGTACCTACATGGATGATAATGAAAGCAGGGTTGAAGAAAATCACGATTTAAATAAACAAAATAAATTATTCGAACTTTGTAAACATATAAATCGGATTTAAAAAAATTTAAATAGAATTTTTTCTATTTAAATGGAATTTTGAATTGAAAAACAAAATATTCACTTTCTTATGTTTGCATAAGAGTCACTTTAAATAAATATGGTAAGTGAAAATGAAAAATAATCATGAAGCATTTCCCAGCATCATAATGATGTGTCTTAATGATGTTGTCCTATGCAAAGGGCAGCAGGAGCAGCCACCCACATGCTTGAAGTTGTAAAACCATCTTGCTAACCATCCAGCAGCTTTGAAAACAGATGAGAAAGAAGAATATCGTTTGATCCATGGAATTAATGGATTAGTTACTGTTCTAGTTGCCAAAACTGGACATTTTTCCTCATTCACCTCAGGTTTAAAATCAGGTGCTTTGAAAGAGGATGTCAGCCACTCCTTTTCTTCCAATGTGAGCCATGAAGGGTCATTCCACCACAGCCAATGTAATTTGGATGGAGTTGTGCCCCTGGAAGTGACATCACATGGAGTATCCTCTGAAACTACATGCCTCCAAGTAGTTGATCCCTGTGTAAGCTCATGTACTTTTGTAACTCGGTTGACTACAAAGACCTTCGTTTGCACCTTGGTGTTGAAAGTCAAGAAAGAACCATAGAATCTATGAAGAAAATAGGCTCTGGAATTGTCTGGCTTAAACTAGATAAGAAAGGTTGTAGAGACCAGTACAACTGTGCCATTAACTACACTCCTGAAAGCTCAAGACTCGGAGCAGAAATAGTCTTAGTAGAAGCAAGCTTAGATTTTGAGGTCAACAGGCTTCTGTGCCATCTGCTTGATGTTGAATAGCGTAAGTAAAAGACTGCTGCATTTCCCTTCATTGCATACAGCATTGCATGCATCAATCTGTTCTGGTATGTTGAGATTCAAGAGAGAGAGACTACCTACTAGTCCTTCCAGAAACATGCTCGCGAGTTGGTGTACCCAGCCAGAGCTTAACCTGCAGGAAAGACGGCTTGTATGGAAATTTAAAGTGAAATCAATATATGTATTTTGTGTTTATTTTGGAACTTTTGTCTAGTTAACAGGTGTTCATTCAATGAATCACCCAAAATTTTATCACTCGCATCAGAGACAACTTGAGTTTTTGGCCTTGTTTGCCTTCCTTAACAATATAGTGATGTGGAATCAAAAAGTGTGAAGGAGTTAAAGCAAGAGACATATGAGTAAAGTTCAGATACTCCTTAATGAACTCGTGCTCTTTTATTGGAGTATTGGATTGGCTTCTTCTCCAGATTGAAAAATCTTCTAGGCACAATGTGGGAAGAGTCACCTACTTGTGGACTATCCTCCATAGAAAGTAGAAGAACCACACATCGATCTGATTGCAGTCCGCAATGTCAGCCCCCCCCCCCCCCCCCATCATAACATTTCTGCTGTTCCCCCACATCAAGAGCACTCCACTCGCATATGATTTAATTTGAGACACAACAATAAATAAAAAACACTTCTATTACTAGAAAATAAAGAATAATGGCTAGGAAATAGAATGCAATATATGTTGGTACTGAACAGGCAGCTTGTTACTAATAGGTTGGCTGTCGGATGAGCTGTGTATCTAGGAAGCCAAATTAATGTTGCTCAGGCAAATGCAACTGATTCAATTTACATACATTATAACAAAACGTTTTTCCTAAAAATCCTTCCAAATTGAGTATATTAGCACTTATTTAGAATGTAACTTACCCTTCCATCGATTACAATCTTTGGAACAACATGGGACTGTGGAATCGCCCTTCCCTTTTCTCTTAATGCTGGGTGTAGAAACTCTGGTCTTAAATGAGGTGGGCGTTCCTGGTGCATGTGCTCTACAAAATAAAAGCAACATTGTTATAACAAACCGAACCTAATAAATTGGGATGAACAAAGATGACGGATATCGTTTTAATACAAAGACGAGTATGTGCATAGTAAGTTGTATGCATTTTTGTACCTCAATTAAATAATCAAATTCGCCCTTCTAATTGAACTTTTTCCCTGATTTAGAGATGAAAGGTATTAGAAAAAGAGAGATCTAGAATAACCATTCAGAACATTTCCCCGAGTTTCTATTTTTTATATATGCTGAACCTATAAGCACATGAAGAGCCCATGCTACAAAATACTCAGTGAATTGGTAATAATCGAAATGACGGGGCAACAAACACACAGATACAACAACTCAGATATGACTCTACCAATTTTGATCACCAATCACCCCTCTCAAGTATCTAGCAACGTGATACTTGGAAAACCAATAAGTGTAATTAATTAAATATTCACAACAATTCTTTCAAGTGCATATAAACAACAAATCATTCGTACAAATATGCTCTCGTGTAGCCCACGTGATTTTGAGGTGAAGGGAAATTATCCAAACAAGTTTCCTGATACTCCATTCAAGAATGCAACAAGAAGCACTGCTGAGGCCAATGTAATGAAACCCCTTCAACTGCAAGAGATTTCCATAACATAAACTTTCCTCAGAATCAAATATCAGTCATCTCAGCAGAATTGGGGTCGGACGAATGCCAGAGTGAAACTGCAGGCCGCTGGCTCAGCAGTTGCTTGCTGGAAGATGTCTCAGTCGAGTAAGATCAGTGGACCGTGATTTTTGACTCAGTGAGTGAGGAAGTAGAAATACAATTCTAGGGAATGTGATATTTACAGTCTTAGTCGAGAGGGATTAGGTACATATTGAAGTTCCGAGTCCCAATGTACTGTACCAAATGTTTCAGCCTAAAAATATTGGTACCTCGACAAAGAATTTGAACTCACATCTTTTCATAAGCGAAAGGACTAGCAAGTCCTCAACAACACTCTCAATGTGACTGATCAGTCACACAATAGAAACACTAAGGGCTGCCTATTTGGTTAGTGATTGGCACCACTGCTAGGGTTCTTTGTGCTTAGGTGTTTATTTAGCACTTGGAAGGAGGTTTCCTCCATATATATATGTGGCATTACATATGTCCCAACTAGTAATAGCGCATCAATGTTACTTATCAACGTGTAGAAATAATCAGTCAAAATTACTTCTACCCATAGAGTGCCCATACTTAGTGGTTGGACCCACTGCAGGTGATCATATATGTATATTAAAAGTCGGAACAAATTTTAAAATACAGAAACATGTTCATTCTAGTACGCTTCTTTTTGTACAAAAGGTACCTGAGGTCTTGCAATCTACGAGTGAAAAATCGATTTGGGCATATGAATAATCACGGGAAACTGAAACACAGTTTAACGGGATCCTGAACACAATTATTTATTGTGAGAAAACAACAAGGTAAAATTGACAGCGGGTATGAATAAAAACGGGAAAGCATTCGTATTAGACTGACGTTCATTTTCTTCGTCATCCGCAGGACACGAAGGGTGCTAGTGATCAAATGCAGTGCTTACGAAATATGAATTACACAGCATAATTGCGATTGACTTAATTTACTTTCACAAATTTACTGGAGTTCGGATCACTTTATCGATCAGGGATATTCGGGATTAAAATTGGGAAACATTAGAGTTCATTGTTCCATTCAAATATGTAAAGGGTATGAAGATTGATTTGAAGCTATGCTAGCGCTAACTCGGTGATTCAAAGAACTAAGTTCCGTGGGAAGTCGACTTTACTTCTAGGCCGGAATTACGAATTTGGTTACGGCCAAACATACTCCCCCCCCCCCCCCCCCCCCCCAATTCCGTCAGAATTCTAGCATGGGATCTCAACTGTCAAGTGGCAAGGGGCACAATTTTCTGACGGGTCTTTCGAGAATACTGGAACTAGTGTGCACCTTTGCGACACGGGAAACATCATCTATGCCAGGGATCAAGTCAACTATAATGCCTTTCGGCCACAAGAGTGGGGTAGCGTTGTCTTGCATTTTCAGGACAACATAACCAATCTTGGCTGGTTTGAAAGGGGTATTCCATTTTTGTTTGGACTGCAAGTCTAGCAAGTACTCAGTTCTCCATCTTTTCCAGAACTGTTCGACCACAGAATTTACAAATCTCCACTTGGGAGTGAAGCGAGAGCTGAACTCAGCGACAGAAGATTCGGGAAGGGCAGTGAGCGGCCATTGAATTAGGAAATGACCCGGGGTTAGGACTAAGAAATCGTCAGGTGATTCTGACTGGTGAACAGGAGGAGGGCTATTAAGAATTGCTTCGACGCGAGATACTAAAGTAGTAGAGGTTTGTAAGTTAGGAGTATGGGATTGTAACGTGAGGATAAGCAACTGGTTGGCTGACTTGACGGCGGCTTCCCACAACCCCCCGAAGTGAGGAGCTCTGGGTGGAATGAATTTCCACTCGACTCCCCTTGCAGCTAACCGCACTTGTAAGTTGTTAGTGATACCGGAATCCATAGCCTTTCAAATTTCTGAGAATAGGCAGGCAGCACCGGCGAAATTGGTGCCATTGTCAGACCAGATAGTGGTGGGTACACCTCGACGTGCCATGAATCGTTCTAGACATTGAAGGAAACCATCGGTTGTAAGGTCCATTACTGTTTCCAAATGCAACGCTTTTGTAGCAAAGCAAACAAACACAGCCAAGTACACCTGTAATGATCCTCTCTTTCCTAATAGGGAGATTTCGAAAGGACCGGCATAATCAATACCAACTGTTTGAAACGGAAAGGCTCGTTCAACACGTCCTTTGGGTAGCTGTCCCATAGACGTCTCATACGGCACAGGTTTTATGATGAAACCACTGACACAACCCTTTAGACAACGGGATACTACAGAACGACCATTGATGATCCATAGGCGGGAACGGACAAGCTTCCCACGCTGGCATACCTCCGTTGGCATGCCCTAAACTCAGTTAAGTGAACTCCGTTGTTCCAAACGAGTTTTGGGTTGGTGAAAGACACCAAGGTTTGATCCTCGAGATTTTTTTTAATGGAGTACGGCTAAACTTTGTTACCTAAGTTGTTGGTGAAAATGGCCCTTAAATTCCAATATTTAAATAATCCCGTTCTTGAGCCAAAAAATCAAGTATTCCAATTGACACGATGAGTTCGTAGGCCAACACTTTTTGAGCACATTAAAATGGCCAAATTTCAAAAAATCCGCTTTTAAAAATCGCTAAAAACTACTAAAATTTGTTCAATTCATATTTTACAACAGAATTTTCGTCAAATGTGTTTATCAAACTGATAAAAACGTTAAATTTATATTTTCTAGCAGATTTTCAGTCAAAAGAAGTTAACTAAAAAAACATTGAAAATTATTTTAAAAAAAAAATAAAATAAAATAAAAAAAATTAGGACAGTTCAAACCAGGATTAATCCACCAAACCAAACAAACTAGTACATGATGTCAGTAAACGAGTGTCACATCTGTTATTATTGTTAAAAAAATATACATATCTACATACGTTAGTTTTCACCAAAATTCTCTTACTTGGTTGATTAATGCCCCAAACACGCATTTGACGTGTATGGCCAAAGTTACCAAATGAAATGCCGAATGTATGTTTCAAGCAAAGAGAGCTGTTCAGGGATCTCAAGTCATCTACCAGTTGCTTGTATGATCTTCCAAGATTAACTTTTTCATTGAGCAATTCAGCAACATCAATGGCACATTGTTTTATTACAGCCTTCTGACATGTGTCGATAATGGCTTTCGTTAGTTTTCCCTGCTGAATGTAAAGAGCAAAATCTCTTTCATAGTTTAGCTCTTTTTCTAACACTTTCCCACACAACTCTGAGACTAGCTTGATAGCATTAACATCTTTGTCAAATATGACGTCACAGCATCCAGATCCTCCGCCTTTTCCTGTACAAGTTCAATGACAAAACAAATAAATAAATAAGATCACAATAGAAAAGTTGTTATGGCATGTAGGATCAACGCCAGATTCATACAAACTGCTTGAGGAATGTAGAATTTGAAGTGAGCTTGAAATCGTCAAACCCAACTTCATCCTTTTTGTTATTCGGGTCATATTTTTGTTGCAACCGATTACTAGCATCAATATGTGATTAGGAAATCCATGTTTGTTTAGAAGGAGCCTGTGTAAACGTAAAAATGTATTTTACTAAAACCGTTGTTACATCAGAACAGACATGACCAATTTTTTACTAGCCAGAAATCTAATATTAGACTCTCCAAGAATTCTATCAAAATTAGATGAAAACTATAGGAGATGCTAATCGCAATAATTTTACATTTGCAAATGCAAACTGTACAGGAGCTACCTTCAAATAGCAAACAATGAAAGGACTATTTAAACCCCAACCCACACAATGCTTGGCAATTTGGATATCATATGACAACTGCATTTTTTTTTTTTTTTTTTTTTCAAATTTGTTGATAACTTTTGTATAACAATACTTTGTGTTGTGATACATTAAATTCTGTGTAGTGAGCATTAAATAATACATAATCAAACAATTAACTAGATAGAGTTTAAATAGTACTATAAAAATTATCAAGATAGGTAGGTAGTAGTAGTACAGGTAGGTACCACAGACTGTTTATACTATACCCGCTGTAATCTTTCTTTTAAGGCGTCGAGGTTGGAGTTGAGTATTCTATCATTCTAATAGGATTTAAAATGCAGGAGATGATGTGAGGATAGGGAGTCGTACATGTGATTCATAGTTGATTATTTCTTTCACTGTCGGCACATCTAGGTCTCTCTGAAATATTGAATTGCGTACAAAACAAGGAGCGTCAGTTATAAATCGGAGTGCTCTATTTTGGTGCAATTTGCAACAAAATAAAGCACTATTTTTTCAATTTGCGTTTTACTTGCAAGCTCCCAGAAGTAACAACCATACTGCCAATTCGGAAAGATTGTGGTGAAATATAAGAGACGTCTATTGTCTAATGATAACGGTATAAGAGAGCGTGTTCTTTGTACTATTTCACCTATGTGCGTATCGTACGTGTCTTCCTTGTAGGTGAACTCCTAGTTAGCGTACCTCAGTACTATACCTTTTCAGTGTAAAAGTCGAAGTGCATGATTTGTCAGCAGTTGGGGCTTACACCAAGGCAAACCTCTTTATTCCTCTTCTCTGGGGTCTTTGGCGTCTACAAGGAATAGTGATCTCTTAATAAATTCTTTTGAGCTCTGTATTTCATTGTGCCCAACCCTCCCTACGTTGTTCCCTTGTTAATTAGATTAATTGAAGTTGTGATTACGTTATAAAATACGCAATATTGAAGATAACCCAATCTCCCACTGTTTAATGGTAATCCTGACATTGAAGAGTTGTTTTAATAAAATTATGATTAGGGGTATTTTGACATTTTTTTTAATACATCATTGCAACACGAAGTTTCAATCTTTTTGGAAGTACACTAAAGTTTTAGTTTTTTATTTGCATTCAAATTCGTTTTAGAAACTACGAGATTGCTGATAAGTAGCCCGTTCTCCCCTGTTCTACTCAATTATAATAATTGTATTGCTGACAGTGTTCACTTTCGATGTAATATTGGCCTGATGATGGTCATGACAAGCGTTATACATAGACATGATATAATAATGACGTCAATTTCTGTAATTCTACGAATAAAGTAAATAATAACTTGACCATTTTTAAGCTTCAGTCGGTTCGCAATGAACGAAATATTCCCCTACAACTTCATGAATATTACCTATTATGTTCACGATAGAGAATACGTAATTGTTATGATTGAATATAAAATAAGCCTTGTAGTTTACCTTGTTCAGCAATCTTATCAAGAGGCTGTCCCTGGAGCATAGGATAGAAAACATTCGGCCATAATATGGCAAAACATCCAGCGACGATAGCTAAGACGAAAATGGATTTACCGGTCGTAAAATCTGACATGGTTCTATTCGAATCCTGCCGCACCTCAAACAATCGTTCGTAATAGTTCGGAATAAGACTACATCTACAATTGATACCGTACACGTCGAAATAAACGAAACGGAACGCCTCTTCACTATTTTTCGCTTCTAGATTTAGACGGGAGGATAATAATAAAGCCAAACGGTGCTCGACTCCTTCGATCAGCTGGTTTTGGTTCAGGAACCTTCTGGTGGGTTGATAACGTTTTGAATTCAGGTTATGCAATCAATGGAGGAGATCCTACCGTTGTTAACATGGAACCAGAAAGAAGTGGATCGGCCTCATCCAAGACCAAAGACATTGTAATAGTAAACTAGACCCACTCGTAGCGCTAGTGTCGCATTGCAAATTGAACGGTCGGTAGTCGGCCATATTGGGGTCAACATCGTTTATTTTTTTATGTGCAACGAAGGTTGTATTACCTTTTATAATTCATCTACTCATGAAATTTCTTTGATAATGCACAATAATTTCACAAGTAAGTATAGATTTTCACTATTTCCTAAAGATTATTTTGGTCCTTTGTTGGCCTCTTGATGTGGTAACTCAGTACTTTTTGTAGTTGATAATAATTTTTTTTTTACTAACTTATCAATATGTACGAGCAACAAAGTTTCAAATTAATCTACATTTTTTTCCCACATATTTCCTTTAAACAAGAAATTGAGAGAATCGTATGAAATTGTATTGTATTTACAGAATTGTATGTAAAATGAAAATAATATAATAAAGTAGAAAGTGCCATGAAGTACCTATTCATTTATTCAATTGTTAAGCTCCTCTGATCATACTCCTTGCCCCATCCAGGTGAACCCATGGTGATTGTAAAACTGTGTCTTATGTACAAGATATTGTCTTAATATTCAAATGCAGAGCGATTTTTCTGTTACTTTGGAAGAATGGTTCTGAGATAATTGCTTTTGAATAATGGAAAGATCTTTCACTTCAAAATTCCTAACTAACTTATGCCCTAACTATTATAAGTAGGGTATGAAAAGTACAATATCGCCACTATGCAAAACTACATGAAATCATATTGGTAAGTGTGGTGAAAACCACCCCCTCTTGTCAACAGCCCTTTTCAGGGCTACCAAAAAGAGGTAGACACGACACACAAATATTTATAAGACGTCGAGTTATAACTCCGTCAAACAAAATATTTCACCAGAGAGAAAATACGAAATTCTCTCTCAAAAGTGAAATATTAACTAATAACATACAAGGCGACCTCCCTAAACACTTACTGGGCGAGAGAGACGCGACAAGTATCTCGAACCAAGTCGCCTTGAATGAGAAAACTCAAACAGAGAATCAAACGTCCTCTAAAACGAACAAGGACAATTCTAACAAGCCTACTCGCCAATCAGAAACACTGATTACACGAGAGACAATAGGCGAACCAACCAGGAGGCGGCAAGCAACCACCCCGGGGACCCCGTCTGAACAACGGACGCAGGGAAACCACCCGAGGACCCCGTCTAAACGACGGACGCAGGGAAGACACCTCAAGGCCGTCGTCTCCGCAACGGACGCTCGTAAGCCACCTCTGGGGACCCCGTCGCAGCGACGGACGTGGGGAAACCACCCCGGAGGACCAGCTCAGCTATCATACTCGCAGATACTGAGAAAACAATGTGCGAGCCAATGAGATTACACAGTTGAATTAACGAAATTAAGCGGACCAATCAGGAGGCGGCAGGAGGCGGCCACCTCCCTATAATTACCCCGCTCGGAGCCCTCCGAAATTCATTCCACTCTCCGCTCTCGACGACTACACTCCGAAGTACGAAGATTCTACACGCTCTACGCTGACGATCCTTCTGCTCCCGAGTTCATCTCAGAACGGCTTCCTACTGCTTTCTACAAGGCATACCTTCTCTCCACACAGATCTCGCATTGGCATCTACGAGTCCAGTGATTATTCATCCTGCTCATTGCCCAACGTAGTTCTTCTGTCAGGACGCCACCCGGTACATCTATTGATATTCTCATTAGATCGTACGCCCGCTGGGACGTTCCGAGACGTGTCGCCCGGGTTTCGTAGCACTAGGCTCGTCACCGACCGCTGTGGGCACGCCGATAAATTACACAGCTCATCCGCTCTAATTTATCGTCCAAGGAAGTCTTTTTCAAGACTACAAGGTAGGACCCTGACATCCGAGCAAAGGAAAGAAGCTCTGTCAAGCGAGTCCACCTTCCAAACCCTCTATTTCTATACGTAGAGGTATCGAAAACGAGTTAATAAACTCGGATATTTCGATGGAGCGCCGCCCGTCCTATTTCCTCATGCAAGGGGAGGCGGAACACGGCGCGGCCGGGCCTCTTAGCCCACGCAGCGCTCCCTACCCGCTGCTCGACTCGCCCGCTGTTCCTAGCGACGGCCCCAGGCTCGATCCTCGCGAAGAGATCGCCTTCCCACCTAACGTATTCACGAAGGAAACGTTAGATCAAGCCTCACACACACAAAAGTTCGAGGATACCTTTCAGACCCGCTCTGAAGTCAATCATCATGATTCGACAAAGATTTCCGAATATCCACGATATTCTACACAAGGCTACCCGGCCGATCCGAGTGTCAAATACACTCCAAATGTGCTAAAAACAAAGGATACTTTTCAGTACCTCAACCTAGCCCAACATATTCCTCCTACAGATATAAATCTTAGGCCGGAATATTACATAACGGCTCAGCACCAAACCGATCGAACCCAGCACCCACTATGCGAGCCCAGTGCTCCACGCGGCTGCGACACGAACTACCCCTCAGTTCATCCCGCCAAGCAAGCTGACCTTGGCGATTTCGCTCACATTCCTTACAGGAATACCTCAGGGACTAACCCGCATAACCAGAATATAAATGTCCCACTTGGTCTACCTACACCAAGTAAAACATATATAAATCCACTACAAATGGTGACCCCGCCTTTGAACAGGCTTAACACGGAGCATTTCGTTCCCTCTTATGAAGCTAGTGGATTTCAGGGAACCACTGCGGGCGTACGACCCCCGCCGGGCCTATACGCCCCACATCTCACTCAACAACCCTCTACACAAAGTGGCTTTCGAGCACTTTTGGAGGAAATGGGAGATTATCAAAGACCAATCTTCCAAAAGAAGAATATCGATCGTGCACTCGCCGAGTTCGATCAATACTGCGTGCGAAAACACCTGAGAACGCAGAACGAATGTTTCTCAGCTATATACAAGTGGGTACCGGAAGAAATGAGGGAAGCTATCGACTCAGCTTACCTCACGGCACCCCACGCACCTTATGAAGAGGCCAAACAGCGCCTACAACGAGAATACGGGTTGTCCTTACAGGACAGGCTCCTCGCACTCGAGGACCCCGCATCTCTCGCCAAAAAACCCAGCACCAAGTACCATGAAATGTACTCTAAAGCTGTTGGGTACTTCTCAGAGGCTCTGATCACTCAAAAGTGGATCGAAACTCTACCTATCGAAGCCCGAGGTATGGTCGCAGCACAGCCTACCACGACCGCCCGGCTCGACCTAGCTGATACGCTACACGCGTACAAAACAGAGAACCCCTCTCTCAACATACGAGGAGTAGAATCTACTCCGAAACCCACGAAGACTGGTTTCAAAAAGGCCCTCTCACAAAAAGCTGAGTTCAAACCCCAGCAAGTAGAGAGTAAGCCTCACAAACCGACGGCCTATGTCTGTCGAAACCACGCACGTTTCGGCAGCGAAACTCGCAAGTGTGCAGACCCAGAACACTGCACTTGGAAGGCAAATACTGCCTCCAAACCTAGCAAAAAGGCAGCGCCTATAAGCCAGCCTAAAACCTGGTTTTCAAGCGAAAATACTCAGAGATCGGTACAAGAAAGTACCTTTCCAACCTCCGACGTAGAGAGTTCGGTAAACGAATAACTGCCAGTGTATCTGAGCCTATACACCGGCAGACTAATGAGTATAAAAGGCTTTTTTTCAAGTGCAAACTAAATGGCACTGAATTTCTCATTGACACGGGAGCAGAAGTGAACATTCTGCCCCACAATGTCACCAAAAAATTGGGCTTAAAAATTCGTAAGTCCAACGTCAAGCTCACAGCAGCTAACGGAGCCCCTATAGACACACTAGGGCGTGCTGACACGACAATTAACATCGGCCTCGGAGACATGACCACCGATTTTATGATCACGAAAGTTGATCTAGCGATCCTCGGTATACCATTCCTCGAGTCTTGGGATATCGGAATACGGGTCAAACACAAATACATCTATAAAGATAAAATAAAAAGCTATGCCGATCAAAAAATCGCTGCAGTCATGAACAAAAAATTCACTGACGAACAAATAGCAGCTACTATCCCTCATCGTGACAACAGCCCTCAACCAGAGGACGTGCAAATCACGGAGGACGAAAACATTCGCTCTATCATTGAAAAATACAATGATAAAATGAGCAAACTTCAAGGAAAGTGGAAGAACAACGGGGTTTACCACCGTATAACCACGGAAGGAACACCAGTACACTTCCGTGCAAGACCCATGGCGGGCGAAAAACGGGCTCAAGTCAAAAGTACTTTTGACAAAATGCTCTCCGAGGGCATAATTGCACCATCAGATTCCGAATGGGCATCCCCGTTACACTGTGTGCCAAAAAAAGACGGGTCATGGAGAATCACCAGCGACTACCGTTTCCTGAACGCGAAAACGAAGAAAGACGCCTACCCTCCTCCTCACATTCGCTCTTTCCAAGCGAATTTACATGATACACAAATCTATTCGACAATAGATTTAAAATCGGCATATTACCATATTCCGATGCACCCAGATGACGCTCATAAAACTGCAATTATTACACCTTTCGGTCTTTATGAGTTTAAAAAAATGAGCATGGGTTTGGCCGGAGCGGCTCAAACATGGCAAAGATACATGGACAGCATCATGCGAAAATTTGATTTCGCATTTGTATACCTAGATGACATATTGGTGGCTTCTAAAAATTATAAAGAACACATGAACCACCTCAAACAAATTTTCGACAAGCTAGGAGAACACGGACTTCGAGTAGGTTTTGATAAATGCATTTTTTCGAAACCTACCGTCGATTTCCTAGGTTTCACTATCTCGAAAGAAGGGATAATTCCTAAACGAGATAAAATAGAAGCCATAGAACAATTTCCTAGGCCAATAGACGTACGAAGTCTACGCAGATTCCTGTGTGGTTTTTACCGAGCTTGCTCAAGTAAATTCGCTCACACAGCACAACCTCTGTATGACTCCATTCAGTCAAACAAAAAAAATGACAAAACACCTATTGAATGGACATCAGAGAGAGAAAAAGCTTTCAACAGCTTAAAACAAGCAATGATAAAAGCTACATTGCATAATATTGCTCATCCACACCCTACAGCAGAGTGGAGAATAGTCTGCGACGCATCCGACACACACATCGGAGCGGCACTGGAGCAGGAAATTACAGACAAACACGGCTCGAAATCTTACCAACCATTGGGATTTTTCAGTAAAGAAATTCCGGAACAATGGAAGAATAAAGCATCATTCGACAAAGAGATGTTCGCCGTTTACCAAGCTTGCATTCACTGGCACAATGACTTGGACGGCCGATCTTTTCATATTTGTTCAGATCACAAGCCTCTGCTAGGCACGATGCTTAAGAAAAATGCACATTTTTCTAAAATGAGATTGAGATGGCTAACATACATCTCTCAAATGACAAGTGACATTCGACATATACCCGGAGAGAACAACGTCGTCGCCGACGCACTCTCCAGACCCTTCGATCCAGTTGAAATTCAAACAAAATCGATTTCAACCCAAACTGACGAGGGTCCACCCATAGCCGAAATTTCGCAAATTACGGCTGCAATAGAGTGCAATCTTCTACTGCACATTTCAAATGCACAAATTCGTTCTCCTCCTAACGCAGAGGACAAATTGAAACTCACACGAGTTGAATTCCCTCAAGGAGAAATTTGGTGTAACCTAGACCTAGGACACCCAAGACCTTATATTCCAAACGAAATAAGGCACGAAATAATCAGCCAAATTCACAATTTGGGACACCCAGGTATACACTCTACAGTGTATAAAGTTAAACAAAGATATTTTTGGCACGGACTTCGTGCAGATGTCTCCAACTGGGTCCGAGCGTGCGAGACTTGCCAACGAGCAAAAATCACTCGCTCCGTGAAGCTCCCTTACTCCGAATTTGAAACGGCTAACAAATTTTCACATGTACACGTTGACATTACCGGACCCCTACCTTTAGCTAAAGGAGGGAAACGTTACATTCTAATGATGGTCGATAGAGCAACGGGTTGGCTAGAGGCAGTCCCTCTTAACAACATCGAAACAGCCACGATCACAAACGCCTTTATCAATATTTGGGTAGCTTCAAAAGGCGTACCTAAATACATCACAAGTGACCAGGGCACACAATTCGAATCAGATCTATTTAATTCCATTATGGAACGTCTCGGAGTAAAACATACTCACACGTTACCATACAAACCGTCAACAAACGGAATGGTAGAACGCAGAAATAGATCTTTGAAAGAGGCTCTCAAAGCACAAAACGAAAATTGGCTCGACGCCCTTCCAAAAGTACTACTCGCCATGCGTACGGCAGTAGACCCAGCAACGGAAACTACACCGTTCCAAAAAGTTTACGGAATTGACGTACCACTCCCAGGAGACATTTTCGTAACTTCTACAAACCTTTCTGGGCCTCTCTTCTTCCGACCTACGCATATTAAACATAATAATACAAAATATGCCGTCAACATGCCCAAAAATTTGGACACATGTACACATGTCTATATCAGAGTGCCCACACAGCTCTCCTCTCTGCAATGTCCTTACACGGGACCATTCAAAGTTGTTAAAAGAGATAAGTTTTCGGTTACAGTACAAATTGGCGAACACACAAAAAAAGTTCCCAAACAGCAAATAAAACCAGCTTACACTCTAAAAACAGACGAAGTTGTGTCACTAAACAAAAATCAGGCAGAAAATAAGGAGGAAACTCCCCGAAAATCTGCCAGAAGACACGTCCCCTCTACCAAATTCGACGAGAGGTGGGTGACTGCGCTCAAAACACCCCAACCGGCGTCGTCAGTTATAACACGACGTCTTGGGGGGGCGCCTGTGGTGAAAACCACCCCCTCTTGTCAACAGCCCTTTTCAGGGCTACCAAAAAGAGGTAGACACGACACACAAATATTTATAAGACGTCGAGTTATAACTCCGTCAAACAAAATATTTCACCAGAGAGAAAATACGAAATTCTCTCTCAAAAGTGAAATATTAACTAATAACATACAAGGCGACCTCCCTAAACACTTACTGGGCGAGAGAGACGCGACAAGTATCTCGAACCAAGTCGCCTTGAATGAGAAAACTCAAACAGAGAATCAAACGTCCTCTAAAACGAACAAGGACAATTCTAACAAGCCTACTCGCCAATCAGAAACACTGATTACACGAGAGACAATAGGCGAACCAACCAGGAGGCGGCAAGCAACCACCTCTGGTCCAGCAGCCACCCCGGGGACCCCGTCTGAACAACGGACGCAGGGAAACCACCCGAGGACCCCGTCTAAACGACGGACGCAGGGAAGACAACTCAAGGCCGTCGTCTCCGCAACGGACGCTCGTAAGCCACCTCTGGGGACCCCGTCGCAGCGACGGACGTGGGGAAACCACCCCGGAGGACCAGCTCAGCTATCATACTCGCAGATACTGAGAAAACAATGTGCGAGCCAATGAGATTACACAGTTGAATTAACGAAATTAAGCGGACCAATCAGGAGGCGGCAGGAGGCGGCCACCTCCCTATAATTACCCCGCTCGGAGCCCTCCGAAATTCATTCCACTCTCCGCTCTCGACGACTACACTCCGAAGTACGAAGATTCTACACGCTCTACGCTGACGATCCTTCTGCTCCCGAGTTCATCTCAGAACGGCTTCCTACTGCTTTCTACAAGGCATACCTTCTCTCCACACAGATCTCGCATTGGCATCTACGAGTCCAGTGATTATTCATCCTGCTCATTGCCCAACGTAGTTCTTCTGTCAGGACGCCACCCGGTACATCTATTGATATTCTCATTAGATCGTACGCCCGCTGGGACGTTCCGAGACGTGTCGCCCGGGTTTCGTAGCACTAGGCTCGTCACCGACCGCTGTGGGCACGCCGATAAATTACACAGCTCATCCGCTCTAATTTATCGTCCAAGGAAGTCTTTTTCAAGACTACAAGGTAGGACCCTGACATCCGAGCAAAGGAAAGAAGCTCTGTCAAGCGAGTCCACCTTCCAAACCCTCTATTTCTATACGTAGAGGTATCGAAAACGAGTTAATAAACTCGGATATTTCGATGGAGCGCCGCCCGTCCTATTTCCTCATGCAAGGGGAGGCGGAACACGGCGCGGCCGGGCCTCTTAGCCCACGCAGCGCTCCCTACCCGCTGCTCGACTCGCCCGCTGTTCCTAGCGACGGCCCCAGGCTCGATCCTCGCGAAGAGATCGCCTTCCCACCTAACGTATTCACGAAGGAAACGTTAGATCAAGCCTCACACACACAAAAGTTCGAGGATACCTTTCAGACCCGCTCTGAAGTCAATCATCATGATTCGACAAAGATTTCCGAATATCCACGATATTCTACACAAGGCTACCCGGCCGATCCGAGTGTCAAATACACTCCAAATGTGCTAAAAACAAAGGATACTTTTCAGTACCTCAACCTAGCCCAACATATTCCTCCTACAGATATAAATCTTAGGCCGGAATATTACATAACGGCTCAGCACCAAACCGATCGAACCCAGCACCCACTATGCGAGCCCAGTGCTCCACGCGGCTGCGACACGAACTACCCCTCAGTTCATCCCGCCAAGCAAGCTGACCTTGGCGATTTCGCTCACATTCCTTACAGGAATACCTCAGGGACTAACCCGCATAACCAGAATATAAATGTCCCACTTGGTCTACCTACACCAAGTAAAACATATATAAATCCACTACAGTAAGTAATGCATACATTACACGGACGTCCCTATGAATGGATTTTTTATAATTTTGGTGAGAGTTAAAATAAGAGAAAAAACAAAAATATCATGACTTCTCGACCCCCCCCCCCTAATTAACTCCCTCCACCGACAGAAAATTCAAATAATAAAACTTCCAGTATGAAATTAGAAGCTACTGACATATTTTTATAACCTAGACCGAATTTATAATCGAACTTAGAAAATGATCTCGAAAATCTGACTTGAATAGTTAAAACATCATGATTTATTATTATTACCTCCTCCATTCTTCCTCTTCCATAATGAAATTTGAAAATCCTGATATACCTTCCAAAACTAGACAAAATTCTTAGTTAGCTAAGTAAACAAAAAAGAATCACGAAAATCTAACGATATTAGTTAAAACATCATGATATAATATGCTACCCCCTCCATTCACCCCTTTTCATAATGAAATTTGAAATTCCTGATATGCGATCCAAAACTAGATCAAATTCATAGATGAACAAAAAAAGACTCACGAAAATCGGACGAGAATTTTGGCCTGGGTAGCATCGTCAACATTTGTCTCACACTTATGATTTTTTTCACGGATTCGGTCTTAGAATAGTCTAAGATTTTGTATGCGGTTACCTTTTTTTCTCACGCTTTGGTTGTTCCCCACCCCCCTGGATCAATTCCAATAGGCGTCCTTCTTATTAATGAAGCCTTGCCTGTAAGACATAGCTTCAGAGGGACGTCCTAAAAATTAGAACTGGAAAACTTATTGTAATATTATAATAATTATTATACAATTCCAAAACCATGTAAAACTCTACTCATTTGCAGGAATATGAGAGTAATTTATTGTTTTCTTCATCAACAAGATAAGATAACTGAAAATCTGCTCGTACCTTTCATTCTGGAACCAATTGATTTTAATTGACATGAGGCCTAAATGTAATGTGCAAAAATCCTATAATACCAGATTGTACAGAATCGTTAGGTACTTATTTCCGATTATCCAGTCCATTAGCATTCTGACTAAATAAGTTGTAAATCGTCATAGTTGGTTAAATATTTCAAAGAAAAGCAGCTCCCACAGTTTGTGTCTCTGTTAAAAATATTGCATAATATTAATTAACAAACTGTGTTGTCATAATAATAATTGACGTTTTTTATGATTTTAGAGCAAATTTTGTTTTGGCAACCCGTTGAAAAGTTAATTCTGAAAGTGCTCCGTGGTTTTTGACTCAAAATGTGGGGTTCAAGTTGGTGAATTTCGAGGAAACTTGCGCAAAAAACTTGATCAAGATAAGGCCAAGCAGTGGAAGACTGCGATTGACCTAAAGTCCCAAAAATGAGGGCCGTTTAGATCATATCGTAATTTTGAGTTTGTAATATTATCTCTTCAAGTTTTTGAATTGTTTTTGTTGTTGTGTAGTTTAGATAGTACGTGTTTGTTTCACCTAGATATGGAGTACACAATCCTCTTACAGAATTCACAACAGAGAAATCGAAACGAATGCCCTCATTGCATGAACCACTATACAAGAAGAGGGATGCAAAACCATATTAGAGCCGCTCATCCCGAAAAAGGCATTGCACAGGAAATACATGTGCAAACATCGCATCAGCCTCAGCCTGTTTCTGACTCTATGCAAAATCTTTTTGTTTCTGCGTTTGGAGCTCCACTTTTCTCACTTTTTTCCAGGAGAAGATGATCCCACATGGGGATCATTATGGAGAAAGGCAATGCAGCTTAAGGGTAGGCAGTATACATTACCCCAAGGGGCAGTTGGTAGGGTTGTGATCTTGCTGGCTGACGAAGTGCAAGCCGTGGCAAACCGAACACGTTCTTCAGAAGGTATTTTTTTTCCTTTGCGCAATGGTGTTACAACGGGATAAACACATAAAAGTGGGAACTGATATAAGACGTTTATTATCAAAAAGAATGGACATGTGGCGGCAAGGTCAGCTCAGTGAACTTCTTCAATAGGCAGAGCGATGTGATAGGCAGCTGCGACCTCCGAAAAGAGACACTGCAGAACAAGAAGACCATAGGATACGAGTATTCACTCGCTTAGTATTGCAAGGAAAGCTGAGAGATGCTACAAGATGGATCACAAATAGAAACGGAATTGGAGGGGTTTTACACCCAGAAGATAGACTACCAGATGGCAGCTTAGTTCTGGATATTCTGAAAAGAAAACCTCCTGACCAGATGAGACCAGATATATCTATTTTTGTGGAATGCGAAAACCTTCCAGTAATGGTCGAAGTTGATATTAGTGCTCGACACATCAAAATAGTTTCTAGGAGTCTATGAGGCTCTGCAGGTCCAAGTGGACCAGATTCGGAGCAATGGAGGAGTATGCTATTGAGGTTTGGAGCACAAAGTGCTAAATTACATGAAAGTGTTGCTACCCTCATCCGTCATATAGCCAATGGAATCGTAGAATGTAATAGCATCAGGGCCTTACTTGCAAGATGTGGTGTAGCCCTTGAAAAATTCCCTGGAATAAGGCCGATTGGAGTGGGGGAACTTCTACAGCGTATTTCAGCAAAAACAATGGCCATGATCACATCAGAAGACCTGCAGGAAGTATGCGGGGCAGATCAACTGTGTGCTGGTACGAAAGGTGGAGTTGGAGGAGCGATTTACGCAATGAAAAATTTGTTCCAAGACCCAGAACAGGAAGGTGTCCTACTAATTGATGCTACCAATGCGTTCAACAAAAATAAGTCGGCCACTGATGTTATGGAATGCTAGAGTTTATTGGCCACGATGTGCTCGGTTCATCTTCAACACTCATCGAGGGTATGCACAAATCTTATTTAGAGGCAGCAAATCGGAACGTAAAGAGGGGACAACACATGGCGATCCCCTAGGCCTGCTAATGTATGCAGTGGGTAGGTACTCTTCCAATGATAAAGAAGCTGAAGCTCTCCCACTGTAATCAAAACTGGTATGCCGACGATTCGTCTTGTGCCGGGTCCCTACGTTCAGTTCGTTCTTGGTTTGATTGCTTGAGAGTAGAAGGCCCAAAATGGGGATATTTTCCAGAACCAAAAAAATGCGTCCTCATAATCAAGCCCGAAAAAGAAGATGAAGCTCGAGAACTATTCCAATACCTGGAAGTAACTGTAACAAAGGCTCATAGGCTCCTTGGAGGAGAGATTGGCAGCCCTTCACAGCAAGCCCAACAAGAATTCGTCAGAGAAAAGGTAGAAAGCTGGGTGGAGTGCACTAAACTTTTAGCACAGGCGGCAAGAAAGAGCCCTCAAGCTGCCTTTACTGCTTTCACAAAATCACTTCAACACGAATGGGGTTTTCTTCAAAGAGTAGTAGAAAGCTGCTATCAGTATCAGCCACTTCTCGAGACTATCCGCCGTGAATTTATTCCAGCAGTCTTAGGACGTGAAGTTGCCCAAGCAGAAGAACCCTTATTCGAGTTTCCAGCACGTTCCGGTGGGCTTGGGATACGGAATCCAGTTCAGACTGCTGATCAAAATTATCACATTTCAAAAAGAGCTACAGAAAAGCTTTCCAACTCAATAAAAAGAGGAATAGATTTTGATCTACAAGAGCACAGGGAGCGTGTTCACACAGTTCTTGATGAAGCTTGCAGAAGCAGGCAAGAGGAAGAGCTGATAGCCAAAGCCGAAGTGATAGCTGCACTACCTCCAACAAAAAAGCGATCTATCGAAAGAATTGTGGATGGAAGGGCTTCTCAATGGCTAAATGTTGTACCACTTGCATCAGACTCCTTTGATTTATCCGCAAGTCAATTTAGAGACACATTGGCCATACGATAGAGCCATGATTTGGATGGGTTGCCAGAAGTGTGCGATGGCTGTGGATGCCCAATGGACGTGACTCACGCGATGAACTGTAAAAAGGGTGGTCTAGTCAAACACGGGCATGACCACGTACGAGATGGTTGTGCGAAACTGGCTGCCTTGGCTTGGGAAGGGGTGTCTACTGAGCCAGTCCTTCGAGAATCTTTGGAGGGTCAAACTGCACTTATAGCAGACATGAAGGTTCAGGGAATGTGGGATTCAGAGATGGTGGCGTTTTTTGATACACGCATAATAAATGCTGAGGCCCCTTCGTATCGCACTCAAAACTGGACAGTCATTTCAAATCAAGCTGCTACCGAAAAACACCAAAAATATAATCAAGCTGCAGAGAACCTCCAGGGTTCGTTCACTCCCCTAGTTGTTTCGTGCGATGGAGTAATGGATAGGGAATATGATGTCTTCACACGTCGCCTGGCAGGAGTATTGGCTGACCAGTGGTCACGACCCTTTTCACACATACTGGGATGGGTGAAAGTGAAGACTCAGCTAGCTGTAATAAGGGCAGTCTCCATGAGACTACGCGGAACTAGGAAGAAGATTAGATCGCTGGGATTGGAAGACGGAGCTGCACTACCACGGTGTGACAGCCAACTCTCCGAAAGTCACGAATAAAGAAAAGAAAAAAACAGAAGAGAAAGAAACAATTGAAAAAGCTGATACATTTATTTCAATAAAGACACATAAAAAAAATAAAAAATTGATACTGTGAACATGATTGCAAAAAAAAAATTCTTAGACTAGTTTTCATCAAGATAATACAAAATCCGTTTTCTACGAACACTTATTCACAACTCTCTACATAGTAGCATAAACTAGCTAGCTTTACAATTCAAAAAGGGCGCGTGAAGTTGACCCCAATATGTTCGCCAATGCTCTGTTCAATTTGCATTGGGCGACGACTGAGATCCACATACAGTTGTAGGGCCTTGGCCTCATCAAGTGGAGGAAGCACACCCCAGCCACTTTGGCATCGGTCTGAAAGTTACAGTGATGCTACGGGGCGTGGCTTTTATGGTATACTATCAGCAGTGAAATGAACTAAGTAGTTCCTGACTCTGGGTGGGGGGGTCCGTAACTTTATTTCGATGGGAAAACTTTTCTGCCTTGGAGAACTCCTCCAGGTGTTCTGTATGCCTCTAACACGAAATAGATAGCCATGTTTTGCATGGATAACTTCTCCAGGTGTTCTGTAAGGCAGTTATCTTCTCCACTCTAGTAAACTTTTTCAATACCTTCATAGCCGATCATGAGATTCGTTCCATCAGAAGATTTCTGTAGCTGGCTGTTGACAAAACTCGACCAGCCCATGCGCAGTAGTCGTGACCGCTGTTCCATGAGCCCAAAATGTCCTACAGTTTCTGTCAACTTATGTTCCATGAAGAAAAGCCGTACAACTGCAATTTGATAGCGGTCGGACAGAAGTTGACCGCTCCGAGGAGTGCGGTCAGGGTTTTGATTTGCATCTTTGCAAAACTCAAGTGTAGGGATCCTCACTCTCCTTTTCTGCCATCGAATAGTCTCGATAGTATTGATTCGGCTTCCCAACACATCGGTGCACTCGGATGCAGTGATAGGAGTTTTTTCAGAGCACTCTTATAGCTGCCTCCCTCAAAAGCATTCCCTACAGGGTAGTAAAAGGCAAGGTCTGTCGTGGTTAATTGGTTTGCATAGTCGACTGTTGTGATGAGGGTCCTGGGTTCAATTTCAGTGAGGGCTGGAAAGTTTTTTGCTTCGTGTAACCCTCGAATTATATTTTGAAATGCGTCATTGTGACCTGTATGTCCAACTAATCTGAATTTTCACTAAGGGTTTGACTAGGTACCTGATGTTATGTATTTTTGAGATACTAGCAATCATCCAGACCACCAAAATGTACACATCATTCTGTCCTATTTGTCCAACTAATCTGAAGTTTTACTAAGGGATTGACTAGTTGATGTTATGTATTTTTGAGACGCCAACTTGCGAGCATCCAGACCACCAAACTATGTGCATCATTCTGACCTACAAGTCCTGCTAATCTGATTTTTACTAAGGGATTGACTACTTGATGTTATGTATTTTTAAGATGCGAGCTTGCAAGCATCCAGACCTCCAAACTATAAATATCATTCTCACCTACAAGTCCAACAAATCTGAATTTTCACTAAGGGTTCGACTACTTGATGTTATGTATTTTTGAGATGCGAGCTTGCAAGCATCCAGGCCACCAAACTATACCTACAAATCATTTTGACCTACATGTCCAACTAATCTGAATTTTCACAAATGGATTGACTTCCCTTGGGGACTCGAGGAGGATTCCACACAGCACTTTCTTTGCAGATGGGACCAATGGTGGAGATCCAGAATGGAGGCATTTGGACATCATATAACTGAATTTTGAATTGAATCCCTCAGAGATACTAAGTGGGAAAGAATAAAAAAATTTGCAGATTTAAGCAAAACATTTGCTAGTGAAAACGCTAACTCGGGGTAACTGGTGGAATCCTCTTTTAAATTAAAGGGGCCTCTATATGAAGGTGACTGTAGTGGATTTATATATGTTCTACTTGGTGTAGGTAGACCAAGTGGGACGTTGTGAAAAGTACCCATATCTTGGTTATGTGGGTTAGTCCCTGTATTATTTCCGAAGGAAATGTGAGCGAAATTGTCAAGGACATTTTGCTGGGTGGTTGAACCTCGTGGTTCGTTCATTGGTAGACCGCGAGGGGCCCCAGGTTCGGTTCGAGCTGTATGTCTGTTCGAGCTGTATGTCTTTCGGTATGTAAGGCCTATGGCGGGTGAAAAAAGATCCCAAGTAAAGAGCACTTTCGATAAAATGCTCGCAGACGGCATAATTGCCCCATCTGATTATGAATGGGCATCACCCTTACACTGCGTGCCGAAAAAAGACGGGACGTGGAGGATCACAGGAGATTATCGTTTCTTGAACGCTAAGACAAAGAAGGACGCCTATCCTCCACCCCACATACGCTCTTTCCAAGCAAATTTACACAATACACAAATCTACTCAACTATAGATTTAAAATCGGCATACTACCACATCCCGATGCACCCCGACGACGCTCACAAAACAGCCATTATCACCCCTTTTGGCCAACGGGCATCGGCCCCGCTACAGCTCCTTATCCGAAACTCGATACTCACTCAAAACGTAGTGACAAACTACACGGGCCAGCTCCGTGCCCAAAGCTCGAACCTCTCGACGAGATCGCAGCTTTACCTGTGGGTGTTTGGCTTGTTGCTTATTTGTGAATATTTCGTTCGTGAGTGAATATTTCGCATATTCTCTCGGGCGAAATATGTTATTTTGCTGAGTTGTAACTCGACGTCTTTTATATGTAATTGTGTCGTGAGTACCTCTTTTTGGTAGCCCTGAAAAGGGCTGTTGACCTGATGTGGTGGAATTCACCACAGTGACTATAAGGGGGGGGGGTTATGGTGTCTGGAACTGTTTACCAATGGAAACCCTGAGCAGTGAGTGAGTGCTCTGTATTCTAGTTACTATTTTAATTTGTATATCATTGGTTTTGTTGTTCGTTTTGGGTATTTACCATGTAAACCGCAGAAGTTGATCATAGGTATCCTTATGCATTTTTATGAAGATCCGAAGATAAAGATCAACCAGTTCTTCAAGAAGACAACAATGAACTCAGCATTGAGGCATGCAAACCTGGACTTTTTTTAATACTGTGTCTCATTATACTGACGAACGGCTCATAGAACATATTCGTGCCAGTCACTGGGTTGTCGAATTTGTTGTCCAGCATTTGAAAACAGCGGACTTTTCAAACGAAATCAACCTAAGTGAGTCCCTTTGAACAAGTTGATGAATTGTGAACACATTACATGTAATAGTAGGTAGCCATTTGAAACAACATGACCTTAATTTCCAGTTTCATCTTTCGATATTTTTATGGTTTTTCGGACATAAAATGGCTATTTATCGAGAAGTTGCGCATTATGTTTAATATAACCATCAGCTCTCTGTTTCGCATTCACGAACTTCTGATCTACTTCGTCAGCAACCTAAGCAGAGAATTTACCCAACCACGTAAAAAATAAACAGCCTAATTGTCAACAGTAATAGTAAAATATGTAGACTAACTGCAGATTTTGATCTAGTTTTGCGACTATGCAAGAACAATTTACCGGAATAATTTCTTTAATTTTACAGGAATATTTTCTTTCGTTTTTGTTCAATGTTTTAAAGTGTTTTAATAAAAGGCATACATCTTGTTACTGTTTTTAATTTTATATTTTGTCCTGGTCTGTGAAAATAAGGAATTTTAAGTTCATATCCATGGTATTTTCTTTAAATGATGTTGGCACTGCAGAAATTTAATTTTCAACATTTGATTTGAAAATGTATTCACACCTCACATAGTAGATGGGCTTCAGTGAACCCAGCAATGTTCATGAACATGAACTGATTTAGCGATTTATCATTATAATTTTTTGTACGCTTGAAAATGTTGGAAAAATTAGTAACTTGTGATATTGAAATAGGGTTTCATATAGAAAGTTTTATTTTCTAGAACCTAGAAGGTAAATCACTGGAGTTGATGTTTTCTGAAGCTAGAATCAGTGTTGGATTAATCACATTATTCTAGATATCATTGATTAATGGGAAATTCTCCTTGTAATCCCTGATTGTTATGACATAGTATCTTACTGAAAGATTGAATTAACACATTGAACGAGGAATGCCTACCGGTAGACAAACAGTACCCTTTCATCAAAGCGGGTCACCTACCAGTAGGCAAACAAAATTCCACCCACTACGCGGCTGACGTTTTGATCGATATATTGATTCCAGATGCTACGAAATCGATTCTAACTCACTGTAAATACTATTTAGATGCTACAAGATGAGAATTCGATGTTTTCAGAATATGGCCTACCGGCAGGCAGGCCGCGTACTGGCGTGGTCAAAGATAGGCAATCTGCATTACAATCTTGGGTTAATAGGGGGAACTTTGATTGTATCCCCTGTTTTACCAATATTTTTTCTTGTGGTAAATTGCTTATAGTGATCGATAAACTATTTAAATGATAAACTATTTAAATGTCTACAACAGGCAGTGATATGATGAAGAAAATGAGCTATTTTCTACATAGACTCTACATAAGACATCTACATGAGACATCTAATCTACATCCACATATAAGACTCTAAATGTAGCATAAACGATAATTTTCATAAATCCCTCCTGACGTTTTGAATTACCTTCCTATATTATTTTTATATCATTATTTATAATAGAAATCATTAATTTGTATTTAGGTATGTAGGCATTATGGAAATTATGTATCTATGACTCTTGGAATCTATAGCTTATACATGATTGAAAATTGCCTCCTATATCATGATAACTTCAGTTCATCCCTCCTCCCTCCCGCTCAACCAAATCATGATTTTCCTGGGGTGTTACACAATGCGAGTTATGAGTGTAGCAGATCAATGAACCCAAATGTGATGGAACGCAACTGACATTCTATTACTTATAAATTGCGATACACAATTTTGTACAGAATGTTGAGCAACAGGTAAGTACCATATTATAAAATGTGGTTGAATAATAAAATTGATGTTTGCTGTTGTACAGTTCAAGCACAAAACTTCCTTCTCTTCATGATGATTAAAAATAAATTTATCCAGTGATAATAATAACAACGGATGATTGATAACAGTATGAGTGATAACTACGAATGGAGTATGAGTAAGAATGAGGGATAACAGCAACAAGAATGAGGCCTCTGTCCTTTATAACAAGATATTTATTTCGATTAAATTGAGCAATTCTTTAGCCTTTTCTGCTATAGGTACCTATCAAATCTGATTCAGAGATCACTCCCCACCTCCCACTTTTCTGCTCAGTTAGTTACCCTGTTCCCATCGTCCTGCACCCGTTGTCTCTCTCAAATATAGTTATTTTTCAAACGTTTATGCTCCTTTTATTTTTAACTTTTAACAGGTTATGTGGGCCAGTACAATACTTCAGTCTTCAAGAAGACTGGAGGTCCCAGGGGAGGATTGCTGAACGCCAGGCTGCTGCCCCAAGCCTATAGGAGATGCGGCCCCACAGCTATTTGCCAGGATTACATCCTGGACAAGCTATTTATAGTGGGGCCTCAAGCGAAGAGATTGAATGGTAGAAAGCGTGTGCATGGGAAAACGTTTGATCAAAAATACATTAGTATGACGTTTGTGATGGATAGGAGTAGTTTCTCCTTCTCGATTCTTGAATACACTGCATCTGGGGATATCCGGCATATGGAATCGGCCCGGTGCCAATGGTAGCTGCTAGCAATTCCAAACGTGGAATGGTCACCTTTTGACCGGTGACACTCTAGTTTTGGCTGCCTGTAGTCTAACAAAAACTTGATCCCCCGTGTCCACCCTTAAGAAAGAAACTGCTGCAAAAGTCTACTGACTAGCATCACAGCAGGTGTGTAAAGCAAGGTTATTTGGGCTCTTTGATGTCCAAATCCAGCGAGGAATCTCAATATCATTTAATGCAGGCGTCTCCCCTATCCACCGAAGAAATGATCTTTTACTTTCTTCTTTCAGCGGGCTGTCCCATGTCCCTCCATCAAGCCAACTTTCTTGAATTATTAATCTAGGCATGACTGTTGTGGGTGAAAAAATACCAATTGGATCAAATACTCTCTGTAAAGCAGATTGGACGGCTCTCCTGGTCATTTCATTCTCATCAAAATTCTCAAGCTTAGGAGGGTTGAGTTTCAAAATGTCCAACTTTCGATACCAGAGAATCCCAAGGACTGGAGTATTGGCGCTATTGGACAATGTTGGGTTCGACCACTCCCACCCTCTGAGATCGAAGTAGGCCTCTTGAAATATTAGTTTTCCCTTTTCCATAAATGGCTCAATCTCATCAGGACTATAAACTGAGGTAACACGGTTATCTACACAAAGACTGTGGCGAAGTTTGGTAATAACTGGTAACTCATAGGGCACAGAACCAACATCAGCTTTCTGTTCACATTTAGTCAAATGGTGATTAATCACCGCTGAAAGCAGAAATAGGCTACTTGTGACGCCAAAGACCACTCAGTTATGACGAAAAATTCTGAGCTGACAAGAGCTGTCTCTCCACAAAAATCTGAGGTAATCAAGGTCCGATTCAGACACAAAGATCTATAGAAATGTTTTACAGATGTCTGAAATTATTCTTATAGCTCCCAACCAAAAACGAAGAAGCACCGAGGGTATGAGCTCAATTAGATTTTCTCCTTTCTCTAGATACTGGTTCAGATTCGGCTGCCCAGCTTCATGAGCTGAAGCGTCAAAAACTGGCCGGATCCTAGTAGTGCTACCCTCATTCAGCACTGCTCAGTGAGGCAGGTAATGGCCTTTATTCTAATCTTCAGGTGGAACTTCACTAATTTTTCCATCACTCAGCCAGTTCTTAAAAACAGCCTCATATTCCTCAAACAACCTACAAGAGCGGAGTTTCCGTGCTGCCTTCTTCAATCTACACATGGCCATCTTATAACCACAAGGCAATGGCCTATGGCCCTCTATCTAGGGGAGACATACCTCATATCGCCAGTCATGCATAACCTTTACAGTTTGTAGAAAATGCTCCCATGCAGGGGTTTGTGCCTCCTCTTGAGTGCTCACATCTGCTAGTTCACCTATCCCAATGACGTCAAGTCGTCAAATTTCAGTAGGGGGTAGGTCAAGAGTGCTCATAGTAGTCACATTCAGCATGTAGTTTGAGGGCTCCCCTTGTAAGCGACCCATAATGGTCCATCCCAGGCTTGTTTCTACAGCCACAAACCCACAGCTTAGCACATGTGTCCTAACAGTTAAAAGTTGCCCAGCTATATCAGCACCCAGCAAGAATATCAACCTCCCCTAGTTCAGTATCAATCACAGATATATTCAATTTTTTCAATTTGGATAACTAAGGGCCCATAGGAATAGCAGGTACAGCTTGACAGATGTTTTATGAATCTAAGACTTCAAAATTGCAAGTGAATTCATTATTCAGGCTCTGTAATCTAATTTTATAACACTGGTGAGAGACCAAATTTGTACTTCTCTCCAAAAAAAAAAAAAAAAAAAGAAAAAAAAAGCATGGACCAAATTTACAACACAGACAGATTCATATTTCATCATTTTTGCCAGCCTGTATGTCTCATAACTGTGCTAGGCTAATCATCCTAGCAGTAACTGGTGGTCTCTCCCTTCACTCTCACTGTAAAGGTCTGCAACAAAACTGGTGCACAATTCAGATTGGGTACTATAACTGTGCTCTATCAGGGGATGGACTCAACTCAGCTGGTTCATTCAATTTTTCAGAACCATGGCACATAAATGTAAAATGGCCTTTAGAGCATATCAAGTAAGGCACTTCTCTGTTGCAACGTGGCTTTCCATGATAAGGTGTTAGGCACCTGAAACAAGCCTTTTTTTTATTGCAACTGCTTGGATTTGTCATCAGCTGACATCCCACAGATCTTGAAACAAAATTCACTGGCATGGTCAAGGTCACTTCAAAAAATACACTTGGAATACATTGGGCTCGCTGACTCGAGGCTCACCTTGGTGGTTTTAAATGTACATCTAGAGGCGCACACACGTTCTTCATTCTCCACCTCACTTCTCAGGAAAGCACGCAGTTTATCCATCAACCCATCAGCATTTGACATGGTTCCATCTTCGACCGTAGCGCCAGCCGTGCGATACCACTCCCAGTAACGTAAAACGTGTTCGGGTAAGGTGGACTCCACTGAGGGGTACAGCATACAAGCATATTTTTCGGACGTCACACCAAGACTTTCTAGAGCCAAGGGTTGAGTTTCAAAGCGATCAGACAACTGGGTCAAGGTCAATGAACTCTTATTAGTAGCATGCAGTAATAGTACTAAACTTAACAGTTCCCTAACATAATGCTCAATGAGCAATTCATCACGTCCAAAACGAGATTTATGTTGATAAATAGCTTTCTCACAATTTTCTGCGGACAGAGGGAAACTGTCGACAAGTGCCTTAGCCTTACTACCAGGTTTGTTAGTCTGAATTAAATTTTGGAACTTCTCTTTAGAGGACGACTCATCGTAATGAACACTTTGGAACTGAGACCTATCGACTGAGAAATTTCTCCATTGAATAGTCTAAGTTCGATTTTGGGTAGTCTCATTTTTAGCCTGTTATCTGTGCCGTCCAATGCAACAGAACCAACTGAAGGAGGGGGCTTCAATAATCCCTCCAATCTTAGCTTCATGGAATGATATTTTTCTTCATACCTCACTAGCCACTCCGGACCCCCCCCCCCCCCCCCCCCCCGCCCCGTTGAGGTGTACTACAATTGAAACATGTAGGGGATGTTGCTCGCTTCGCTCGCTCAGTGTGGATGTATAGATGCGATGGTCATTTACTGTTGAGTGGGACTTGTAGAATGATTGGAAACGGTAGATCACTAAGGGCAGAGTTAACCTGTGTGGGGGATGTTGCTCGCTTTGCTTGTTTGAGGTGAGTTGTCCCACTCCCTTCGCACGCTCTTTGTGGAATGTATAGATGCGATGGAACATAGTCCATCCCGAGTCCGTAGGAAAAACCTTGTTGAAATCCGAAGTGTGTAGGGAATGTTGCTCGCTTCCCTCATTTGGTGTGAGATGTATAGATGCGATAGGATACAGTGGGATACCATCGAGACTACAGCCCATGTTACATTATGTAACGATGCAATGGGATGAAGTCTATCCCGAGTCTGTTGGGAAAACCTCGTTTATTAAATTCAACGTGTGTAGGGAATGTTGCTCGCTTCGCTTGCTCGGTATGGCTGTATATGTGAGGAAGTTATACTGCCCACCCATCTTGGCAGATGTTTTTTTCTTTTGGAAATGACTATCAAACGCGGAACTTTATGTGGAACCATGAAAAGAAGTATTAAGAACATTTCAATACTAACAGAACAGTCGGATGTTGAATGTTTGTATTGTTTGTTTTCCAGTTCTATTTTTCTAAAGGTATGCCACTATTTTATGTGCGTAGAAGGGCAAACGGGAAACCCCCCCCCCCCCCCTGGACCAACTTAGGGTGTACTACAATCGTAACTTATTTGTACAACAATGTGAGGACGAATCGTCATCGGTACCCCTTCAGGTAAAAAGGGCCTGCGTCGCACATTCCTGAAACGGAGGGCACATTTAACTTCTCATTTTTCTCACTTCGCATCCCTTCCCTTCGCATTTCGTCCAACTTCCCGTCAATTTTTTCGATATACAATTTCGGATTCAGATTTGGCGGAATCAAAACTGTATTTCGCCTGCAAACATCGCCCCAAAAAACGACTCTTTATGGTGTCAATTTTAATGATGAAAAAACGAAGTTTTTCGTTGGAATTTTCGAGAAAACTGGTCCGTACTCTTTCATTTTTTTGGCGCATTTCCTCATACTTTTTTCGCGATCTGATCGCACCTTCATCTTCCGCGTACAAAAAACCTATGAAATCGGTATTTTTCCGAAATTTTCCACGGCCGTAAGAGGTGTAGGGGAAGTTGGAAAGAACGGGAAAAAGCGCCTGGAAAACGTCAAAATTTAGGTAAAAGACGGAATTTTAAGGTCGAAAGAGTGGGGGGAAACGAATAAAACAAAGCCTATATTCTGAACGGGAGATTTCCGGTCACAATTAAAAAACGTCGTTCGGATCCCTTCCTCCGTTCTGCCGTGAAAGCAACACTCACAAAGAGACAGACAGACTCACAGAGTTTCATTCTTATAACTAGCCGCTCCAGCTCGCCTCCACGTCCAGCGAGGGGGCAAGCCCCCCCCCCCCCCCGCTGAGGTGTATTACAATTGAAACATGAAGGGGATGTTGCTCGCTCGGTATGGCTGTATATGTGTAGGGAAAACCTCATTGTAATCTGACGTGGGTAGCGAATGTTGCTCGCTTCGCTCGCATGGTATGAGGTGTATGGATCCGATATAGTGGGATACAATCGAGACCTACAGCCCATGTTACAATATGTCAAGAAGTTATACTGCCCACCCAACTAGGCAGACTTTTTTTTCTCTTGGAAATTACTTACTAACAAATAAAATCTTATAAAACTATGTGGAACCACAAAAAGTTTATTTGATTTGATAAACAGTGGCCATTATTTATTGCTGTGTAATAATTTGCTGCGTTTTCTATATGTGGGACCACGAAAAGTTTAGTTTTAAGGACACTTCAATACTTCAACTAATTCTATACGTCCATGTTAAAAAAATGTGAGGAAGTTATACTGCCCACCCAACTTGGTAGACTTTTTTTTTCAGTATTACTGTCGATGTAAATGTTTGTACGTATTTGTTTTCCCAATATATTTTTCTTATGGGTAGGCCATTATGTTATCGGTGTAGAATGGCTATCCTTTTCAAGAGGTTGGAAATACAAAGTTCAGAGTAAACAGTAGATCTGATCTCGCTTCGCTCGCAAACAGTAGATCACTAAGGGTAGGTTGAAGGGACGGCACCATCGTGTTCTACGGGTCCTGAAACGTAACTTTGTTGCTGACATACGAAGTGGTGTGGATCATATTATAATGTGGCAGCGGATGGAAGATCGGGCGCTCGGGGGAAAAATGCACATTAAAAGCGGCTCCCACCTCTCTCCCACCATCCCTTATGCCCACAAGCCCATGGTTCGGATGGGAAATAACAGGAAATTTCTGGTCACGATTTAAAAAAAACTCTGTTCGGATCCCTTCATCTGTTTGGTCGTGAAAGCGACACTAACTCACAGACAGACAGAGTGTCATTCTTATAACTAGCCACTCTGGCTCGCTTTGCTCGCCTCCACCTCCAACTGGGGGCAAGCCGCCCCCGGAACCCTTCCCCCGTTGAGGTGTATTACAATAATCGAAACATCTAGGGGATGTTGCTCGCTTCGCTCGCAAACGGTAGATCACTAAGGGTAGGTATAACATGTGTGGGGGGGGGGGGGGGGGGGGGGGTGCGTCCCCCCCGATTCTTCGATAAACTGCTCTAAAAAAAAAAAAAAAAAAAAAAAACGCTGCAAATTATTTCACAAAGGTTTATTATTTTTTCAATTGAGTATGATCGTAGTTTTAGTTGGCCTGCGTACGTCATAAGGCTAAAGGGGACGGGTGTTTAGTGTGATTCTCAGATAACGGATGGCGCTAGCGTCGGATGAAACTTTATCGGGCAAATCTCAACTTGAGTACACATTTTTTTAAATCTGGCTTCAGAATCATTATCAGGACGAGTAAACCTATCGAGCAATCATATAACATTGTTTAAAAAAAATTTTTATTGTTGAAATTTTGACTTGAAATTTTAACTGCTAGTTTAATTATTTTTAAATTAAAAAAATCGCTAATATCCCGTGTTTGGAAACAATTCAAGTGTATGTTGGCATAGGCATGAAATTTTGATTCTGAAAATTAGTGGCCGCATGTGAGAAATGGGAGCGAAAAACGTGGTTCCAGGAAAAATAGAGTGTATTTGAGGGGTGCGTGCCTTGGCGACGCCGACGCCCAGCAACTGACCTCATCCGCGCGCGCGTACGAACCCGCTTACCGAGCCGTCTCTCGAACATTTTTTTGTACTTACTGCTTCTTCCACTTTTATCAAAGTATACCTACTTTATCAAAGTGTTAGGTGGGGTTTTATTTTCATTCGTTATAGGTAATTATAAAATAATTAGTTAAAAATTAAAATATATAAAATAATTAGTTTGTATAGTTGGAACCTTTGTATTCATGTGAAAACAACTGGAAGAGTTTGACGCACTGAACCGTAATATTCATTAGGTAGTATCTACCAACCTCGTACCTTCCTAACTACAATCAGAGATGAGCAAACACATATCCGAAAATACAAATATGTACCTATTTATCCTTTATATTTTATTATTTAGAGTTGAATTTCTTTGTAGGTACCTACCTATATTAATAAATTTGTATTCATATTTTGGCTACGATTATTCAAAATTTATACTCGAAACTATGAATATAGGAATTATATTCAAAGAATATGAATATTTCAATACTCATATAGAAGTACATATTATTATTCAATTACTTTTGAATATGAAGTAATAATATTCACGTATTCAATCAATATTAATACCTCGATAGGTACCTATTCAAATTTATACTCATCATTCAATTTCACAAAACCTAATTTTTGTCTACTTGATGCACTATTACAAAGATGAGTGAGGGAGCAAAATTGCATTCTAGTTATTTTTGGTGTTTACCACATAAGTGAAGGGAGTAGATCTCAAAATTCAACGTAGAATACCTAGAATTTGATTAAACTTGCCTTTATTGGAATATCGCCTATTAGGCATCATAAATAGAATGGAAAGAAAAACGAACCAAAAACACACACGAATCTGGGCGCTAACAAAAATTTAGTCAAGTCTTGGGATATCGGAATACGGGTCAAACACAAGTACATTTATAAAGATAAAATAAAGAGCTATGCCGATCAAAAAATAGCTGCAGTCATGAACAAAAAATTCACTGACGAACAAATAGCAGCTACTATCCCTCATCGAATATGAAGGGACTAGATCTCAAAATTCAACGTAGAATACCGAGAATTTGAGTAATGTATGATAATTTCAAAGTAGGATAATGGACTAAATTTAAAAATCTGTCACAAATCAGCCGAATCCAGCCTAGAAACCCGTCATTTTTTTTTTTTTTTTTTTTTTTTTTTTTTTTAATGTTTGCATTTTCAAAATAAGATGATGAAATTCACCCTAAAGATCCTTGAATTTGAGTGATTATCTGTTTTACAAGATATGTAAATGGACTAAATTTCAAAATACATCGAAATTCTGCTTTCAGGTAAAGTATTGCACAATAAGAGGTAAGTATTATGAATATCATTTACAAATTCAACAATAAATAATTCACATAATTCAAACAATAAATCATAACAAAATTCATTATTGACTATCATCAATTCCTCATTCATCATCATAAATAGAATGGAAAGAAAAACGAACCAACAACACAAACTAATCTGGGCGCCGGTACCTAACCGTGATAGGCAAGAAGCGAGCGTTGGTCTGCGGGTAAAAAATGTAAACAAGAAATCAAGAAGCAAAATAAACCCGATGCGAAACCCCCAAATTCACGGATTTTTAGGGTGGTAGCAAACCCCCCTCGCAAAACGCGTCCATTAAAAAAAAAAAAAAAAAAAAAAAAAAAAAAAAAAAAAAAATGACAGTTTCTAGGGACACTATTCCATCTGATCATACATTACTCAAATTCTCGGTATTCTACGTTGAATTTTGAGATCTAGTCCCTTCTAAAAATATGGGATGTTAGCGTTTTCCAGGAAAAAATTGTTCAAAATAATATTTTTGAACAAAATACAAAAAAAATTGAAAAACTAAATTTTTGTTAGCGCCCAGATTCGTGTGTGTTTTTGGTTCGTTTTTCTTTCCATTCTATTTATGATGCCTAATAGGCGATATTCCAATAAAGGCAAGTTTAATCAAATTCTAGGTATTCTACGTTGAATTTTGAGATCTACTCCCTTCACTTATGTGGTAAACACCAAAAATAACTAGAATGCAATTTTGCTCCCTCACTCATCTTTGTAATAGTGCATCAAGTAGACAAAAATTAGGTTTTGTGAAATTGAATGATGAGTATAAATTTGAATAGGTACCTATCGAGGTATTAATATTGATTGAATACGTGAATATTATTATTTCATATTCAAAAATAATTGAATAATAATATGTACTTCTATATGAGTATTGAAATATTCATATTCTTTGAATATAATTCCTATATTCATAGTTTCGAGTATAAATTTTGAATAATCGTAGCCAAAATATGAATACAAATTTATTAATATAGGTAGGTACCTACAAAGAAATTCAACTCTAAATAATAAAATATAAAGGATAAATAGGTACATATTTGTATTTTCGGATATGTGTTTGCTCATCTCTGATTGTAGTTAGGAAGGTACGAGGTTGGTAGATACTACCTAATGAATATTACGGTTCAGTGCGTCAAACTCTTCCAGTTGTTTTCACATGAATACAAAGGTTCCAACTATACAAACTAATTATTACCATGGACTATAACAAATGAAAATAAAACCCCACCTAACACTTTGATAAAGTATATTTTGATAAAAGTGGAAGAAGCAGTAAGTACAAAAATTCGAGAGACGGCTCGGTAAGCGGGTTCGTACGCGCGCGCGGATGAGATCAGTTGCTGGGCGTCGCCAAGGCACGCGCCCCTCAAATACACTCGTCTTCCTGGAACCTCGTTTTTCGCTCCCAATTCTCACATGCGGCCACTAATTTTTAGAATCAAAATTTCATGTCTATGCCATCATACACTTGAATTGTTTCCGAACACGGGATATTAGCGATTTTTTTAATTTAAAAAAATCTAAATTAGCAATTAAAATTTCAAGTCAAAATTTCAACAACAAAAATATTTTTTGGAAACTTTGTTATGTTCGCTCGATAGCCTAGGATGAGACAAACTCAAATATATATTTAGATTTGAAAATTGATTGACTGGTGTGGAGATAATCAAGATTAACTATTTGTATCTTCCCTCTCTCTCACACAACTGTCGTCCCCTTTAGCCATAAGGCCCGTCCAGACTCCTCGGCGTGTCCTATTTCGAGTTGCCACAACCTATACTCCTATAATAAATTATATACGCATGTTCATATTTCTCGATTTGAGCTCCTATCTATTCAAATAGTTATTGCCTTAATAATATCATTATCTAAGTACGTACGAAAAGTCGAGAGGATATGTTATTAAATATATGTAGGAACAGCATTGGTATTAACACACAAATATGACCTAGAAAAAAACAAATATTCATGCCTCGAAGGAACGCCATACCCACCTCACGGTGCCGCGGTGTATTATATGGGTATAACACGTAAAAGTAATAAATATCCATTCTCCTACACCCCTCTGCCACAAGGTGTCGCGGTGCCGGCCCCTCCTCTCACTCCACCCCCCCCCCCCCCCTCACCATCCACCGTGACCCCCTGCCAAGCGTGCGTGCGTGCGTAAGTCTAACACTCAAACCTTGGAAAAGACACTTTTTCGCCGTTTTTGGCCCATAGCATCTATGCGAGTAAAGCGATCGGGATGGTTGAACGTTAGGACCAACTAGGCCCCAAATGGAGTCTATGTGCGAAAGAACGGGTTTTTAAAGTCAATTCTTAGGCCTTTTATGGCCCGGACGGCGGACGGCGAACGGCGGACGGACATTTCAAATTTGGATTCTACGCACCTTGAAACGTAAAGTGACAAAGTTTGAGGGGGGGGGGGGGGGGGGGGTTTATAAATTTTTTTTGCTACACGATCACATAGGCTTATTATTGGAAATAATAAACCAAAAGTATATTGTAATTTAACACCAGCAAATTTCTTACAATGATACGGATTACACTTAGCAGAATGAGCTACCAGAGAAACTCTCAGCAGTGTGGTGTGAATAAATCGATATCAGCAGAAGGACTTTGGGTAATTCGTCCCCCCTATCATTTGTCGATTTCAATTTGGACTGAAATTCGTAAATTTTTAATAGCTTCAATACTTTAATACATATAACTATAGTAAAACAGTAGGCTTATGACAGAGACATTCAGTCCAGACACTAGGTTGAACAAAATTTGAAATGTCTGAGTGTTTGATAGGTCTGAGATCCTGTAGGTTTAAAGAATTTAATTCTAGTTCTTTTAAATTCAACGTACGGTCAGATATTTGATCTGGTACCAAATTTACTGAGACATCGCCAATGATGAGTGGCTTTCCAGCTAGCTAGGTACCTACTTAATCCATTTTTAGGTGAGAACAACGTTTGGTTTTTCTTGGTACGATAAAATGGTTGCTTGGAGATGGTAAATAGAAGCCAAATAAAGTTCTCTTTCCTATTCCCTCACTGTGCGCAATCCTTATTGTGTCGTCATTAGGGAAAAACAATAAATACCTATTTATTTCTATTAATAGTTTTGCTTGATTACTACTTTCCGTAGAAATGTTAATGCATTTACTCAGACGTGTCGCTATCAATTAGGCATTTTATTTCACATTTTGGTTGTGACGGGGATAGTAAGTAATGCGGGCAGAGGTAAATGTGGTCAAATTGCGGACATTTCTGCTTGAGAGGAAAAATACGCTGATTGGATTTTAGAAAATATTTCGTTTCAGGTAAAATGGTCATGAACTCGTCTTCGACTCCGATCGGTAGTAGTTCTAAATGGTATTGAACATATTGGATCGGATATAAAATAGGAATGTCAATGAAGTACCACCAGACCGAGATAAGCATGTTTAAAGTCCATGTACACCAGATGTAGGTACCTACATCACAGATTGTATTTGAAATAATATAACAAAGTTTCCAAATATACTCCAAATTTATCTGAAATCTCAGTCCCTCTCTCTTCCCATTTACCAGTTTCTCATAAATTTCTCAAGTCCCTCAACCCTTCAGTTTGAGAAAAATTGATTTTTCTGGTGAACTATGAATTGCTACGTAGAACCCTTTGAAGCACTTCCTTGGCGATATAAAACCAATGGGATTACACAAAAAAAGTGAAAAATGTTGACAAAATTTAAATTCTAAAATATTGGCCTCAATACGAAAGCTTTCGGAGAATCACACCATAAGGATTTCAGACTTACCCATGTACAAAATGCCTCACTTACTTGTACGAAGTAGATACCTTAATACATACGTTTAAAACGCTCAATAAATCAGCAGACATAGTATATATGACACCTGTTTACGATTCAAAAAGTTAACAGAAAACGAGATGTCAGGTCTGGAACAGTTTTGATTGTGTAATACCAACCTTAAGGCTTAAGACGCTATGCCTTCTCGGTAAGAAACTTTAGGCCTGACCTTTTTCGAGTTGAGAGGAAAGAGTGCACATTCTACAAAGCAATTGATTTATGTACCTATATGATTTTAAAATTGTACCTACCTCCTGAGATATAAAGTTGGGAAAAAAATACAAACAATAATATTAAAAAAATATGTATAAAATAAAATAAATAATAAACCATTTTGTAGTCCTCTTGTCGTGTGAGGTATCGTAGATGCAAGTTGGTACTACACATCTGACTTCCTCAGTGTCTCGGTCACATGATTAATACAAACGGAAGTAGGTACCTACATTCAAAACATACAAGAACTCACGAATAATAAATGATTCCATTACATTTTGGATTTTCAACAATTTTGTATGTGATTATCGCCATTCCAATATAATTATTCCATTTTTCAGTAAATATAAACGTAAAACGATGTTTTTAGTAAAATAACTTACTTAGTTAGTGGACAGAAAAATTGGTGGGATGTGAAAGTGGTTGGGCTTGTTGAAAGTCGGTACCTACCTGCCTAGGAACAGGTAAATCGTAGGTACCTATCAAAACCATTATGCATAATGCTAAAATATGTAGGTGTCTCTATATGATAAATAATAGTCTTTTGAGGAAGAAGGCAAGACGGTGGGTCGATACAACCAAAGGAATACAATTAGGAGATTCAAAGAGTCAACTGACAGGTCAATCCTATGCCCTCTTTCTCAACAAGGTTTTAATTGGTGACGTTGAGCGACCTCAGTGTGGCGTCATACCTACTCACGATATCACGGCTAACGTTGTGCCCACTGCTCCCAGCATTGCTTTTTCCTCCAGACGAAATTGATACAGAAAATAAGAAATCCCATACTACTCGTAAGTAATCCAGAAATATGACACTTCAAACATGTCCAATTTTGAAGAACTGAAGCTGGAGACCTTTAGCACAGCCTGAGGGTATTTTTTCAGGTGCAGTTGCTGGATAACCATCACTAGATTCAGAGCAGTGGGGTTGGTAATCCGTCAAGAATAGCCTCAGACCTGTGATGACCTTTCGAGTTCCTGCAACCTAGAAACTGCTGAAAAACATATCATGCAAGTGCAGGAAAGACGTTGGGGGCACAGATGAAGGGTGGCAAGGAGGCGGATGCACCAGGCAGTGCTGTTTTGCACGAAACTCTGCCAATTGTTTGAGGGCAATGTCCATCGGTGACACCATTTGCGACTTGAAGGATGACGTAGTTGCGGTCGATCCTTCTCTGATCAATTCAACATCAGGTACGAACCTTCGCATTCTTAATTTCCTTATATAAGAAATACCAATTTAATTTCCACCATACCACTATAATTCCTTTCCCTTCCACTTTAGACGCCTATAGGAGATCTATAGACGAGCCCGTTCAACTTACCCCATCAGAATGACCTCAAGCAGATCCATCGAGGCCCATGATGAGAACTAAAATGGACAGAAAATGATAACCAAACCTGCGTCCTCAATATTCTAAAACTCTGAACTCAGTTGACATAGGTCCTAGGTTGACCCTAATCCTAATCCTGCTTAGGGTCTTTTGAGTCGAGGTCTAATAATGCCTTTCATGATTTTCTTTTCAAGAATACTGTTCTTCAGGAGGCATCTGTCTATAGGTACCTAAATATGTCGTAATTTCGTGGTACTTGTAGTTTTCATGTAATAATTTTCTGTATTTAAAGATATTGTGTCATTCCGCTTGATAAAATGAATTATTGACTGTATTATTTCCCGTCCCCACTGTTCGTGCAACATGCGCCTAGGAAGGTGTTTGAAGCAATACAAGAAGAAAGCAAGTGGAAGTATAGAAGAGATGTTTGTTTTTTGTTCGAACCAGATTTTGATGAAATTGGCCATCTATGAATTGTCATATTTCTGCTACTGTCAGGCGTAGAGGGTTGAGTGTAGCGGTTGGTCATAAACAGGGTGACCCACGAGTTGACCCTCCCCTCCACCTAAAATCCTTAAGTAGGTATTTGTGGGGGAATTTGAAAAAAAAAATTTTTTTTAAATTCTTCATGGTTTTTTCCAAGGACCACATGCGCAAATCTACACCAACTTTGTTTTTTTTTGAATTGTGAACATCATTTTTATTGCAGATTTGGATTCTACACAAAATTTCATGAATTTACGTCCCCTCACTAGATTTTTTTTTGACCAAGCGCAACCAGTTTCGCGAGGGCGCAAAGTTGCCTAACTACCTACCAAAATTGCGCGAAACATGGATTCTAGTAAATCCCAAGAGTGGTACATGATTTTTTTTTTTTTTTTTCAACGCTGATTCACAAGGCGCTATCCGTTGCTTGATTTGATTCGATTTTAGCGTAATAGTGGCCGAAGTTAGGTTATCTTAACCTACGTGACAAAATCATCTTTTTAAGCGTGTGTTTTGCACATGAAATTCATAATTTTCCATTCCCTTTCCCTCTTCCTTTTCTCACCGGGCTGAGGACCGGATATGGCGGAGTTGAAAGAAAATAAAAACGAACACTTCCTTTAATAAAAACAACATTTGGTGGGGGAAAAACAGGAAAAAAAAGGAATTCAAAGCAGTTGCTCAAAATTCCCGCTTTGAAGTCCATTTTTTATGTTTTTCCTCCACCAGATGGTATTTTTATTATTATTATTATTTTTTTAAAAGGAAGTATTCGTTTTTATTTTCTTTCAACTCCGCCATGTCCGGTTCCCAACCCGGAAAGGAGGAGGGAAGGAAAATTATGAAATTTCACGCACAAATAAACGCTTAAAAAGATCATTTCTTTGCACAAAATAACCAAATTTCGGTCATTATTCCGCTAAAATCGAATCAAATCAAGAAACCGATAGCTCCATATGAATCAGCGTTGAAAAACAGTGAAATTTCATGTACCACACTGGGGATTACTAGAATCAATGTTTTGCGCAATTTCTGTAGTTAGGCAACTTTGCGCGATCGCGGAACGGGTTGCGCGCGGTCATAAAAATCGAGTGAGGAGTCGTAAATTCATGAAATTCTGCGTAGAATCCAAATCTGCAATAAAAAGGGGGGCCCTATTTGAAAAAACAAAGTTGGTGTAGATTTGCGCATGAGGTCCTTGGAAAAAATCATGAAGAATAAAAAATTATAATAACAAGCAAATACCCCCATTCTCCTTGCCGTCTTTCCTATGCCTATTAAATGTTTGTATTTATGTAGTTGATGTGTATTTTCACTTATGTATTTAATTTTGTAATTTGCCCTATGCTGTATTGTTTTCAAATAAACAAATAAAAAAATTTTAGGGGGGGGGGGGGGGGGACTCGTGGGACAGCCTGTAATGTTGGTACTTTGTGACTCAGCAACATATTTAACATATCCATTGGTTAAGAAAAATTGCTTAGGTGCTTGCCAAAACCCACTAAAGATTTAAAAAGTAATCAATTGGAGTTTTTTATACATTACCTACCTCATGAAAACTAATAAATGATTCCATGATATCTATTTTGAACCTTCAAATATTTATAAATGGTCAAAATAAGTTATAGGTATCCCACCAAACCAGCAAATTCCGATTTTTCGTTTCTATGTATGAAAAACAGTGCTATTGAAGCTATAGACTCTGTGCTTAAATGTAAGCAAATTAAATTCCATACAACTTCTATGGAGAGGGAGACCCTTTGCTTCCTACCCCTTCAGGTCGACATTTCACTGAAAAGTGGGATGGTCTTAAAAATGCAACTTTTTGGAAAAAATTGACAATTTTCGCCAATGGTGCCTATTTCAAGAACCCCGTTGGCTGGACTTCCCAGCAGTTTGACTTTAATTGCCTCGTTTAATGTTCTTTAATATAGTATTCCTATTCAGGCTTAGTTGTCAAAAACTGCAGAGGTACTTTCAGAAATTAGATAAAAATGTGAAAAACAGTTCGAAAATTGTAAGGTTCTTTTGTAATTTTTGATGTGAAGCCGACCTAATTCGAGGTGGCATAGTTCAGATTCCGCTCCCCAAACAACATTTCCCTTGATAAAATCGTCTATACCTGCTTTTATCTTCACCCAACCACCATTTGACTGACCTTCCGCTACGTTGGTAGATTCAAAAGCAATTAATATAGAAATACAATAGATATGGTGAATTGACTTTAACGGATGGAAAGGAGTAGTCGAGTGTTCCGTACAGTGTAAAATGTTGAAAAATAATGAGGTGCTAAGAAACTGAAATGATTCTTGTAAGCATCGTAACTAGGTAGGTACCTACCAACCTATTTAGAATTAGATGCGTGTTTTGATTTAAATTGCGTGTCTTTTGGACGCTTTCAAAAGGTTGCAACTCTCTCAATAGGTTACACACTGACAAACAGACTAAGGATTTTAGTAATCAGTGTAGTTAAGTATTGTTATACCAGTGTAGCATTGTAATAAATTGGGTATTATAATACTAGGGTAGGCCCAAAAACAGTTGTTCCAGCCAATTACATAATTTTCCATAGACTCTTCGGGTTGTTGAGGAAGTATCGTATGACGTCGCAAGGAGGTAGGCCGCGGCGTTGGCAGGTGTTTCGGTGTTCCCCTTGGCGAGACGTAGCGGGCAAAGCGACCTCAACGTTCTACGCGCCTCTCTCAGTCACAGTTATAGACTTCTGCGCAGGCGCCGTGATATCGCATGTTCCCGTCCTCTACTTGTTTAACAGCCTGCTTACGTCCTTCGTTTAGTCAGTTCGGTTACTTTTTGGGGGCAGGTTGTGTTGGACTGTTTGTTTTCGTCACTCGAGTTACTCGAGTACCAACGGATCGGCTTCGAGGTGCCCATGTCTGGCGATTTGATCCGGAACAGCTGTTTGTCTCACCACCTAGAGGTAATGATCCTTCTAGAGAATTTAGTACCAACTGCTGTTAGAAATTTAAATAATACCTACTGTATACTGCATGTCACTTCTGGATGAACCTTTCGTATTAATCCAGTAGGTGTTCCTACCACGTGCGCCCGTCCCTTCTCTAGTTCTCTAACTAATCTTTTGCCGGTTGACTCCCCTCACGACATTTCTAGTGGTGGGGGAATCTGACAAATTCAGCCTACCCTCAGTAGGCATTTGATAATTCCGTCTTACCGGTCGTCTACGATTTCCCTTTACGTAGTACCTTCCTCTTTAAGCCCATTCTCCTGTAATCTCCTGATCCTCGCTTGTCAACATTCCATTAAGACGTCTACATGCCATACTGAACTGTGTACTATCTATTTTTAGGGCATCTTGCTGCTTGCACTCACGCTTTTCGTCACTTACAAGTACATCCACCTACACCTATATATATACATACATGATATTTACCCAAGTAGGCATTCATCTAGTCGTTGTAAAATGTTTTCTGGAACTCACCCAATAAATAGTTTAAGTTGCCCCAAACTGAAAACAAAAAATTTCTTCATTACGAATTGATGTCTGCCTGCAACATTAAGAGAAAAGAAAATATGATTAAACAAAATAAGACCAATAAAACACTAAGATAAACTAAAATAAAACATTTAAGATTAAAAGAAAATATCAAGTTTTGGTCAAGCTATTTCCCTAACTAATATAAGCTTTAGGTCATAGATCTATATATGTCGATGTAAACCAGAAAGTACCTTCATGTACAACAATATCCCCGGTTATATACCAGATTCGCCTTCAGTTATCGAATTTTCATAGAAATTAAGCCATGGCAATGGCTCCAAAAAATTTTAATGCATGAAATCCGTTTTGAAGGATTCTGAAACGATTCCTGGAATTGATTACACTAACACACACACACACACACACACACACACACACACACACACACACACATATATATATACATACATAGATATATACATATATACACACACACACACACACACACACTTATATATATATATATATATATAAGTATGAATTAGTTGTGGTCAACACTTTCAAGCACAATATATTGTTCAGATTTTTTAAAAATTGCTGAAAAATCACTATAATAGTAAAAAAAGTCCAGTCATGCAGCATGACCCCATGAGCGAATTTTTGAAGAATATTACCGATTTTTACAACCAGCGAACGGCATTTCGATTTTTGACTGATTTTTCAACTTTGAAATTTTCGAAAACTTGATACATATTCTTATAGGAAATTTTACGCTGATTCCGAATATACCACATGTTAGTATGCTGAAAAAATTATTTCGCACGACAAATCGCAAAAAACAGGCTATTTTGAAATTTTTGACTACATTTTTGAAAATTTCAACCCGAAGATGTAATCCGATCATGCTGGCCAACGAACTTGAACTTTCGTTTTGTGTCCTTAACATTTTAAAATTTGTTTGAAGTTTCTAGCACAATTCTACGGACAGTTATCGTCTGGAATGACACATACATACATACATACATACATATATACATATATACATACATATATACATACATACATAAAAAAATGCGTTAAACTTCAGAATATGATTCAGAATAGCCTGAAACGGATTTCTGCATAAAAATTTTTCAAAAATTCACATTCTACAAATTTTGAGGCGAGAGCAATAGCTTAATTTTCTTCAAAAATTCGCTAAAACAATTAAAATATTTATATAAATATATATATACAGGATGTACCCCCCCCCCCCCCGCTAAAATCGTTATTTATGGGTCAAACAAAAATTTTGTTTGAAACTTAATTTTTTTGAAACAGGATCTGAAAAATGAAAAATTAAGCATTGCGCGATTGACTTCTTCTTTTTTAGCGAATTTTTGAAGAAAATTAAGCTATTGCTCTCGCCTCAAAATTTGTAGAATGTGAATTATAGGCTATCCTGAATCATATTCTGAAGTTTAACGCATTTTTTTATGTATGTATGTATGTATATATGTATATATGTATTATTTGTCATTCCAGACGATAACTGTCCGTAGAATTGTGCTAGAAACTTCAAACAAATTTTAAAATGTTAAGGACACAAAACGAAAGTTCAAGTTCGTTGGCCAGCATGATCGGATTACATCTTCGGGTTGAAATTTTCAAAAATGTAGTCAAAAATTTCAAAATAGCCTGTTTTTTGCGATTTGTCGTGCGAAATAATTTTTTCAGCATACTAACATGTGGTATATTCGGAATCAGCGTAAAATTTCCTATAAGAATATGTATCAAGTTTTCGAAAATTTCAAAGTTGAAAAATCAGTCAAAAATCGAAATGCCGTTCGCTGGTTGTAAAAATCGGTAATATTCTTCAAAAATTCGCTCATGGGGTCATGCTGCATGACTGGACTTTTTTTTAAAATGTAATGGGAACCCCCCCTTTTTTATTATAGATTTTAATTGTGCGTACAATTTTATGAAGAAATTATTACCCACCACTCGATTTTTTTAGTGCTCACAAACGGACACAATTCCGCTGTAAAATGCGCAATTCCGCTCCAAAAGTTCAAGAATTGTGAAATACTGAGTTTTTGAAGATTCTCAACTGCCACATGTAATATATTGATTTAGGGGTATTTTTGAACATCGTAAATGTTCATTTATTGATATATGCTACATCTTGGGAAAACACTGAAAAAACTACATTTTAGTAGTACGCTTTGTGCTGTGTGGAAATGAGTAATAGAAGTGCAATTCTGGTCAATGTTCGGCGTTTTCTCTAGTTTTTAGTGTTGCAAATATCAATAAATGAACTACGAGGTTCAGCACGAGAAAATATCCCAAAATCATGTATTATACATGTGGCATTTGAATATCTTCAAAAACTCAGTATTTCACCACTTTTTGCACATTTAGAGAGGAATTGGGCCCGTTTGTGCGCACCAAGAAAGTCGAGTGACGGGTCATTTCTTCATTAAATTTTATAGAAATCAATTCAGTTGATTTCAATTGCGCAGGTTCGCAATGCGCAATTTTGTTATTCTCAAGATCCTTACAGAAAAAAAAAAAAAAAAAAATACAGACGGTAGACCTACGGTTCTACAATCAGATCATTTAATAACGATTAACAGGACGTTTCCATTTTGCGCCCGTCACGTCACGGCGAAAATATTGATTTTCACGAACAGCCACTTCTTTGCAATGCTCTCATTTATCACTATATCTCATGATCCTCTGTGATGAGGCCTCTGTAGTGTCAAGGAAAGCTGATTTATTACGCTAAGTTATAAACTAATATAGCTATGTAACCATAATGAACTAATAATGTGTAAAATTAATCATTATTAAATGATCTGACTGTAGAATGATTAATTTTACAAGCGGTTGAGAATGATCACCAACCGACACAACACAATAATACAATACAATAATAATAATACAATACAATTAAGATACAATTTTACAATATCAATAATTGAGAATGATCACCTTGTGTGTAAACAATTATTCAAATAACTATGCTCATAACTCAGCTTGTTAGCCTCGCACTTCGCAGTAGTTAGCATATCTATACTATTTTATAAGAATGAAACTCCGTCTGTTTGTTTGTTTGTACGGCCAAACGGCTGAGTGGGGGGAGTCTACGAGTGGAAAGATCTTCTAGGGATTTCTCGAAGGGAAAATAAGCGATTTTGAAATTTTCTACTTCCACCAGATTCATGGGCTGGAGGAGGGTGGGGCCCCGTTTTAATGCGCGTATTTTGCCCGAGCGCTCGATCTTCAATCTGCTGCCACATTGAATTTGATCGAGAACACGATGGTGCCGTCAAAATCGCCGAAAGATGCTGTCTTCCCGGAGAAATCAGCGAAAGAATGCGGGAAATAACGAAAAAAGTCCAGTAATGCAGCATGACCCCATGAGCGAGTTTTTGAAGAAATCACCATTTCAGTCGCTATTGATCGTGTAGAGAAATTTTAGTTTATGATTTTGATAGACAAACATGGAATCAAATTATTAAAAATAATTAGGAGGTACTCATACTTTAACAGTTGAGCGTAAAACATTAAAGAGAGCGACCGAGAGAATCGGAGGACGGAATATTTCACAGAGTAAACTCATCAGTTGTGATTGCATTTTTTTTTTTTTAAACAAGCACCTACTACCTAGGTTTTAAACAGCATGGTTCTAGGATTGGTTATACAGGGATACTTCCATAAGAGTAGTTCAATCTGAATTTGGACAATGTTTCATGCAAATATTACCGATTTTTACAACTAGCGAACGGCATTATTTCGATTTTTGACTGATTTTTCAACTTTGAAATTTTTGAAAACTTGATACATATTCTTATAGGAAATTTTACGCTGATTCCGAATATACCACATGTTAGTATGCTGAAAAAATTATTTCGCACAACAAATCGCAAAAAACTGGCTATTTTGACATTTTTGACTACATTTTTGAAAATTTCAACCCGAAGATGTAATCCGATCATGCTGGCCAACGAACTTGAACTTTCGTTTTGTGTCCTTAACATTTTAAAATTTGTTTGAAGTTTCTAGCACAATTCTACGGACAGTTATCGTCTGGAATGACACATACATACATATATACATACATACATACATAAAAAAATGCGTTAAACTTCAGAATATGATTCAGAATAGCCTTAAACGGATTTCTGCATAAAATTTTTTCAAAAATTCACATTCTTCAAATTTTGAGGCGAGAGCAATAGCTTAATTTTCTTCAATAATTCGCTAAAAATGCGTTCCTCGCCTTAGACCGAGCAAATTTCAACGGTTTTTGCTCGGATTGTTCTTAAAATGTTTGTTGAAATTCCAATTTGATTCCATGCGAGTTTCGAGACATGAAATTCTTTTTTCCGAGTGTAGTGAACAAGAATGTAGACGAAAACGTTGGTTTTCGAGCTTATTCTTATTCCCTCAAAACGTAGTTATCTGATCTTCGCCTTCGAACCTCTAGATCTCAGGGAGGTCTCCCGTTAGCCCTAATAGAACTGGAAAAAACAAATATGTACAAACATTCAACATCTGACTGTTCTGTTACTACTGAAATATTCTTAAAACTATACTTTTCGTGGTTCCACATAAGGTGCCGCGTTTGATAGTCATTTCCAACAGAAAAAACGTCTGTCAAGTTGGGTGGGCAGTATAACTTCCTCACATATACAGCCATACCCAGCGAGCAACATTCCCTACACACATCAGATTTTAACGAGGTTTTCCCACGGACACGGGATGGACTGTATCCCATCGCACGCGTGCGAAGGGAGCAAGACAACCCACCTCAAACGAGCGAAGCGAGCAACACCCCCTACACACGTTACACCTACCCCTTAGTGATCTACCGTTTCCAATCATTCTACTCGTACAAGTCCCACTCGACAGTAAAAGACCATCGCATCTATACAGCCACACCGAGCGAGCGAAGCGAGAAACATCCCCTACGTTTTTGAATTGTTATACACCTCAACTGGGGGTCGGGAGGCGAGCGAAGCTAACCGAAGCGGCTAGTGGTTGGATAAATCGAGAGCTTTCGAACGAATGGTCAACGAATTTTGTGGGATGAAAAATGACGAACCACCATTTCCCTAGCAACGACTCGATTGTAAGTGGAAACAATCATAAATTGGTTGGAAAAACAGTTTCATTCATGCAGCATGATCTTACGAGCGAATTTTCGTATTGTGCAATGTTAAATTGGTTTGAAATTTAAGCTTTTTAAGTGCTAGGAAATCGTTAAGGCTAATCATACCTAATTTTATCGAGATCTTTTTAAGATTTGCACCATCGGGGGCATATTTAGATTACAAACTACGGCTCGATATTTCGTCCGATTTTGATTCTGAAAACGGCGTTGTACTCAGTACAAACATAGAATTGGTTGTACATTCGATTTTAAGTTTTAAAATTCAAATTTTGAAGTGTTCCAAAACAAATTTGTTGGAAAAAAAAGTTTAAAGTGGGTACAACGTTGAAAGTAAAACAAATATAGAATTCAACACATTTTTCAAAATCAAAATTGAATGATCAATACTGTTTCAAAGTTCCTCCTTTGATCTACGAGGAAGAGCCGCCCTCGTCCCTTGAACTGCTTCCCCCTTCTGAGAAACTCGTCCCCTCCCGTCACCATGCGAATATTACCTTAATCGATCGCCTGAAAGTACCTCATTTGTTCCAAGGCGGCTATGCATTGGGCCATCCTGCTATTTTCTTTATTTCGAGGGAATGGTTGAGATATTATTCCAAAGAGCTTGAATTGGATTTGGGGAACTACCCTCCAAATTTGAGACAGATCGGACGACTGGAGAATGAGAAAATGGTGCTTGGTGGAATTCACGTTTGCACTGAGTGAAGTACTGATTTGGGAACAACGAAACTGATAAGGGACCATCTACACTCTAACCCGTAAGTTCCATTAACATTTCAATTAAAAACGTTGAATATTGTGGAAATTACGCTTGTTACAAGGATTCGCGGACATACGACAGACACACATCGAACGAAAATTGATCAGAATGGTTGATCAGAAATATAATTTCGGAGACGAATAATTTTTCATCTCCCAAAAGTGAAAATTTAGCTTTCGCTACCTATAATAAACCCGGTTATACGTGAAGTGAAAAGTTCATTGGAATTGAATCAGCTGATACGAGCGTCGTAGTTACAAGGCGATTTTGGTCTCATAGTTGATTTTTTTCCCGCCAATGTTCTAGCCCTTAGAGAGAGCGAACGGATAAACGTATAGCAGCGACCCGTGTGGTTTTATCCGATTCTTCGGGCTGGTGTCTATAAATGAACACCCAAAGAACATTATACTATTACCTTAAAAGTTTTAGAGATTTTGATTTTTCAATACTTCAGCTCTTAATTACTACCCTTTAGGGTTGATCAGGATTGATATCGATGTTACTGGCGCATCCCCTGCCGAATTTCATAAACTTTGGTCCAGTAGTTTTGGACAATATCTCTGGACGACGGACGGGCGGATTTTTTTTAAACTCGTATTTAGGATTCTACGCATCTTGAAACGCAAACCAACCAATTTTGAGTGTGGGGGGTTAAACTTTTTTTTTCTTGGTCGATTACAAAGGTTTATTATTAAAAATAAAAAAACCAAGACGTCTGCCAAGGTGGGCAGTATAGCTTCCTCACTGATAGTAACAACGGCGTATAGAATTAGTGGAAGAAAAAATAAGAGTAAGAGGTAATGATTGAAGACAAAACGGAACAGCAATGTCTACGAGACCTACTGATAGGTGAACAGCGGTATAATTCATGTACCCCACCGCATACCCTACCATCGATCCAACGGTATTCACCATCTTAGTACACAGGAGACCATCCTAAGAGTTGATCAGCACAATAGTACACTATTTAATCAAAGTTGGTCTATTGGTCTCGGAGTTTCGTTGGTAACGAAACATGTCAGGTTTCAGCACGTGCGATTGTTCAACAACCAACAGCAGCTAAGCTGAAAAACATCATAATAAATTATACCCAACTATGGAATCGGACCAATAGATCATGGGAAATCGACGTTCTAAGAAATTAACGTTTGTGCATGCGCACACGATAGGTACTATCCAACGGCAATGACATTTCAAGGGGATGGTCTATAGCTAGTCTGGATCTAAACTAATACTTTTAATACGCTAATATTTTAGCGTAAATTGAGGTCATTCCTACGAGTGGCGAACCGGTTCTGTCAGAAGAAAACTGACTGTTGGTGAGTTACATAACGAGGTTGCAAACAAAAATCATGAGAAATAAAACGTGACTTTGGCGGGTGGGGGGGATTTGTTGTGCAGTAGGGGTTAAATGATGGGGTTAAATGATTGACAGTTGGCACGCTTTCGGAGGTTCCCTAGAGTGTGATAACGACGGTGGGTGGACATTGGATAATAACATAATATAATACCAGTCCAAGGAGTAAGCCCAACTAAGGAGTAAGTAGGTACCTACCTACTAATGTGAATATCAGCAAACAAAATTGCGAAATTCGTTGTGGGCCAAACTCAAAAAAACAAAGAACACCTACTTTTCCTGACCTATCGTAATTTCGTAGAAACCTTTCATTACGAATGTCGATTTTTTGACATTTGGGGTAGGAGTCAGTAAAAAAATCGCGAGACCCAAAAGAAGTCACGTTTCATTTTGTTCATTTCATAACATTCGTTTGCAACCCCAAAGTGTATCTCATAATCAGTCAGTTTTCATCCGATAGAAATGGTTAAATAAATCTCAATTTATTCTAATATCTTACACTGCTTACACCGCTTCTAAAATGAAAGTAGCTGAACTATAAGTGAAGTAATTAATGAACTATAATAAATCCTCGAGGGTTAATAACGTGATTTGGTTATAACCAGGTACTTATTTCATTACCCAGGAGAAAACAGTCGTATGCGTATTTATTACATAATATATAATTATGTGCTAAACTGTTTTGAAATTTATGACAGTTCCCGCGAGATCCAAGGGAATGCGCTACCGTCGCTCCGTTGTTTCCCAACGGGCGTCGCACGCCTGTTCTCGTGTTCTTGAAAGGCCGTGTTTGGCGATAGATGGGTGATCCTAGAACTGGAAAACGAATCTTCTCCAAACGTAGCATATATGCTATTAGTACGAGTTGTATCTCTTATGGTACTGTCACACCCCTCTCTATCTATGAGTGTGGATTTAGGCCCCCATTGCACCACAGGGCGCCTTAGTCCATTACATGGTAGGAGAGCGTGGTTAGGGTTATGCACGGCTGACGCCTAGTAATCCGATCCACTATTTTTGGGGCGTTAATGTTTCAGAAGAAACATGGCCCGGGTTTCCAGAAGGAATACCCATTATACTCCCTTGGATACATAAATACTTTCATTGGTTCTTGATTATTAATTTCTCAATTTATCCCCTCATATTATTTCTATTTAACATACTTAATTTTCAAGGGCATTGTTCCCAAACCCAGGGCATCGTTCCCTATTTCATAAGTCCCCATAGTGGGCACCTTCCACTGTAAGTCTCCAAAGTTGAGCAAGTTAATTCCCCAGGGCATAGTTCCCATTTTCGTAAGTCCCCAAAGTGGGCAGCTCCCTACTGTAAGTCTCCTGGTTGAGCAAGTTATATTATTCCCGATTGTTCCAATCTTTGATAGGGGCTAACTACCCTAATGAATACTTCATATGAAGATTCATTGACAATCCATCCTGTTTTAATTTCACCTTTTTATCCTCAATCGCCAATGCAGCTATTTATTAGTGAGCATCAGTTCTCAACCAGTAAACTATTCCACCTAGTTTACATACTTGCTCTTCAATCAAGTATGTTTTTTAAGGGAGGAAGTGTGACAGTTCCCGCGAGAGCCAAGGGAATGCGCTGCCGTCGCTCTGTTGTTTCCCAATGGGCGTCGCCCGCCTGTTCTCGTGTTCTTGAAAGGCCGCGTTTGGCGATGGATGGATGATTGTAGAACTGGAAAACGAATCTTCTCCGAACGTAGCATATATGCTATTAGAACGAGTTGTATCTCTTATGGTACTGTCACACCCCTCTCTATCTATGAGTGTGGATTTAGGCCCCCATTGCACCACTGGGCGCCTAAGTCCATTACAAATTTGAGCACTTACTGTGCGGTGCAAAGAAATGTTAACTATTAGTTTTATGGCAAAAAACTTATTCTAAATAATAATCTGCTATTCAACAAAGGTTTTTTTTTTTTTTTTTCACATTTAGGGAGTTTTCGTAAAAAAAGAAGATATTACAATGGCTCCAAAATTTTAAAAATAAAAATTTTCGAAAATTTTCTTAATTGAAATTCGTTTTGAGACATCCAATTGAGGTTTGAGCGCAAATTTCAGGAATCGTTTCTGAATGTCCCCTAACAGATTTCAATGAAGACATTTTTCAAACATTTTGATTTTAACATTGTCCGAGCCATTGTAATAGCTTGATTTTCTTAAAAAATTCTTGAAAAAAAAAGAAAAAAAAATGATCCCGCCTCCACTGCATTTGTGATTCGACTTGTCAAGACTTTTAGTATGTTTTCTTCCCAAGCATAGGTAGTTACTTAACAATACTCTGATATCAATTCATTTCATTCCGTTCTCGCTCGTACACTCTACAACCCCTTTCGAGCGTTCATTGACTGGACTAATCTTCTTTAAGAAATGTTGAGGAAATAATTTTGTTTACAAATGAAAATTCAATATCAGATGCGATAAATCGCTCGTTCCTATTTATTTATAAATAGATCTTTTTTGTGTATGAATTCACATCTTCATTAAAGATCATGGGTTAGGTTTTAAAATGCTAGAACCCAATGAATTCCAAGTACTGCACTAGATTTAGTGGATCATCATTTTCTTGTGGATGCTCTTATTTCTACTGTTCAACAACGAGAGCAGTCACAGTGCCTGACCTTATGGGCGTCTTTGACGGGTTTCGACGGCCTTTCCGAAGAAATTAATTGAAAGGAACTTCTTGCGTCATGACGCTGTCTCTATTCTAGCCGACCGCTACCGTCGATTTTGCTAAGCACGCTAATGGCGTATACCGCGTGAAAAAATCATCTCGACCAACTACTCAAGATTCAAGCACTTCTTGAGCTACGTAATTGTGTAGGAGGTCAGGAGAAGGTGTAGAAAGTGTTTTCTGTTCATTAACCCCCCCTCTTACTACTGACCATCAAGATAATGATTGTAACCATTTTATTAATGATTGCGGGGTTCACCTCAGAAATCTAAGAACTTTTTTTACATGAAGAAAAATACTTCAATGACTCTCAAGAGAATGTTGGTTTTAATAAATGTCAATAACTCACTTTCATTCCATATTCAATTAAGTAGTAATGACGGTAATTTTGGTATTGTTCCTTTTGGGAACTTACAACACACGTACTGATAGTACCTACTTTTACGTTATAGTAATTGTATTCTCAAAATGTTAGCATTACGTTTGCACGGGTAAAATGGTTCAGAATCAGCAAGCAGAAGAATCGGCATTATTCTTGGAACACTTTTAAAGTTCAAGTTGTGCATCATGATCATGTGAGCAATTTCATTTTTTACTTTTGAAATTATACTTATGTAAATTTTATTCTTGATGAAATTGCACTGATCTTGTTGACTCAGTATCGTATTTATAGAAAAAAAACCTTTTTGTTAATAAAAATTTGCTATACAAACAATTAAGACTCAAACAATTATTTAAAGCCTTAAAACATTTTAAAATAATTTTTTAATCAGTAGAAGCATTATTTTCACTTTCGGTGGGTGAAACAAAAACTTCCGCCAAATCTAACATTTCCACGTGCATTTTTTTAGTCCATTCTGAACAACTTTGGTTTTGTGTATTGTGCCTATCTATGTCCGAATTACCGAATTTAAGCGAGATCGGATGAATAGCTCTTGTCAAAATTATGCTTGATGGTTTTTACGTTTGCCCATGCGCAGTGAGAACTCCTAATTTTTGAGTGATGAAATACCCATCCCATTCCCAGCCTAGCCTGCACATTCCTAAATAATTTCATCGAAATTAACTGCCAGTTACAGGCCCATCTCACTTACCTGCTGCATGAGCAAGATCCTGGAAGCTATGGTCAACTACCGCCTGGTTTGGTTTCTTGAGAGCAACTGCCTAATCAACCAGTATCAGGCTGGTTTTCACAAACGCTTCTCAGCAGTTGACCGTTGAGTTGACCTCAGCTTCTGAGAGTTACATTCAGGACACCTTCCTGGTCAGAGAGCACTATTGGTGTGTTCTTTGATCTACCTAAAGCCTATGACACCACTTGTTGTCACAACATTATAGAAAGGCTACTACGGTGGGGAGTGGGTGGGCCGATGCTGGGCTTCCTCTGCAGCTTTCTCTCCCACTGAAAATTCTGGGTGAACCTGGGGAATGTCTTCTCCGATCTCCATCTTCAGGAGAACACCAACACTCAGGGCTCAGTACTTAGTTGCACCCTATTCATGGTCGCTATCATGGTTCGCTGATAACATCCCAGAGGAGATTTGTCCCTTACTATTTGTGGAGGATTTAGCGATTCTCCTCAGAGGTCTGAGGAATGTGTCTAAAACATTGCAACGTGGTTGATACCATCTATCAAACAATGCGTATGCGAGGTTTTAGTTATTCACCTGAAAAAACTGCCTCCATCCATTTTACCAGAAAACGCATAGCGCATGGTGAGAATGCACTCACAATTGGTGGAGTTACAATACCTTTCTCCACTCTCACTCGTTTCCTTGGTCTCTTAGTTAACCGCCAGCTGCGGTGGACCCAGCATATTGAGTACTTGCGCCAAACTGCAATGGGGGGTGTACATTTGCTCAAGGCCCTTTCTAACTATAGTTGGGGTACCCAGCAGGATGTCCTCTCGAGGATTTTCCATGCAGTGGTGTGGTCCCAATTGATTATGGGTCTGCAGTTTATGGCTCAGCAAGAAAGTCCTATATTAATTACACCTATATTACAATATCTATGTACAATACCTATATACAATAAAACCTAAATTAAACCAGGGTCTTCGGTTGGCTATTGGGACCTTCCATAATACCCCAGACCTCCCTTTAGGCCTCCCTTTAGGTGCTTGGGCATAGTCAGCCTCTCAAAATTAGAACAAATCTGCTAGCACTTTGCTACCCAGTGCGCTTGCGCTATTTCCCGGGGGCACCCCCTGCATGAAGTGGTCACCCTACCCACCCTAGATGAGACATATTCCAGGCTCCAAACACGAACTCGCCCATTGGGTATGCTTGTTCAGGAGCTCACTAGGTGGGATAGCATAGAGAGATACCCTCTGGTTCCATATGAGGTGCCCCTGCCCCTCCCTGGACCTTGTCTGGCATGCGTGTTGACTTTCGCATGAAGGTCAGGTCAAGGCAAATGCACCCCCACACCTCAGATGTCGCTAAACTGAGGCAATCCAGCAATTGGCTGGACACACTATTATATTCACTGATGGCTCAAAGACACCTGATGGTGTTGGTCTTGCTCTATGGAGCCCCAACTTCGAAGTCACTAGACGCCTACCACCAGTTGCGTCTGTTTCACAGCAGAGCTGTGGGCAGTGACACTGGCTGTTCGACACTGCCAGTTATTGGGAGTTGGGAATTATGTGATCTGTAGTGATTCACTAAATACTGTCGAGGCTATTAGGGACTCATATTCTGATGATCCCCTAATACAAAGCCTACGTGTATTGCTGCACCAAGCCACCACGTTGGGCTCAACCATAACTTTTATGTGGGTGCGAGACATGTGGGGGTATTCGTGACAATGAGTGTACAGATGCCATTGCTAGGAGAGTCATTGGTGATAACTCCATCGATATGTTGCCTATACGCATTGAGGATCAAATCTCCTACATGCAACATAGAGCCAAGTCCATCTGGTATGAGCAATGACAGGGTAAGGTCACTGGTCTACGTGGTGTCCTTCAGGACTTGTGCCCGTTGGGCCCTTTCGTAACCCAGCTTCCAAGGAGGGATCGAATAGTGGTCTACCGGGTCGCCACTAGCCATACTCGTCTTACTCACAGACACCTGCTTAGTGCAGAAGCTCGAGATGTTGTGTGTGGGAGGTGTGGGGGTGAGCTGTCCATCCGCCACTTTCTGGAGGACTGCCCAGCCCTTGTGGACCACCGAGTCCTGCATCAACCCCCTCAGTGGGTTAATGTATTATCCGGCTAGGCAAAGTCCGATCCCTGTTGTTGTAACTGAGAGCCGCTGAGCTCTACTACTATCTGTGATATCTGATCTATGATATATTTATATAACACCACTTTTACCTTGGAAAACGAAAACGGTGGCGAATTTCTGAATATAATTGCTGAACATCAGGTTAGTCTCAAGATTCAGACTCTGCTTTCGTTCGCTATGGTCTCTGCTTTGAACTACATACCACTTTATATAATTATTTGGTTCAAGAATAAAAATAATAAATTTAAAAACACACAATTTCATTCAACGTATGATAATAAACTTTACTGTTTTGTGAATAACAAAAATACCCACTTTTTAATTTCAAAATAAGGGTCTTTTAAACATACAAAATTATGGTAAAATCCTTTTGGACCTAAAAGTAAATGGCAGAATAACACAATATTTCAGTAATTTGTCGTTGTCAAAAACAAGAATTACTTTTATAATGAATATAGGTTCACAGTAAAATTAATTGAAAACTAAATTAGCTTACTTACTACTTGTAGAAGCAACATAACTATAATACAAATTTTCTTAGTTTCAAGTTATAAGGAACCAATTTTTACTAAATCAAACAATTGCAGTTGAGTCCTTCTGTCCTTAACAGTAACTTTAAAGTAGCAAAACAGAAACTTCAAATCATGAAACTCTAAAGCGTAGAAACTTCAGGTTGTATTAAAACAGTAACATCGGAACCAGAAGCATTTTAAATTGCTTTTTTCCCCATTAAAATAATTGGTAGTTGGGGCACGTTTGCATTCAGAAATAAAATGCCGAATATAATCAAAAAGTAGGTACCCGTTTTAGCTTCAAAATTATGTAAATATTTGAAGAAATATCACAATAAAACATCTATACCTACCTAATGAGATCTTTTACCTTCCAGTCTGCGATTACGTCCTCAGTCTTTATAAAATATGAACAATTTCTCCTAGCAATATAGAGTTCCGATAAAAGTGACAGTACAACACTGAAAACTGAACCTAAAATACTCCTAAAATAAAATAAAAATACTTTCTCATTATAAGCAATAGCGGTCGTGAGAGCTATCTGAAACATCAGCTGGAATCCACATTGTCTTTCTTGGACGTTTTCTTTGGTTTTTTGATGGTGACTTTCGTAAAATCCTTTGTACGCTGCTGGTATGAGGTTACTTTTTATCAGAGACTTAAGCCCTGTAAGTGTGTTCTGGGGGATCCCCGGAGGCTTTTCATAGGCTGGTATGTTCCATTCACGAACGATTTTTATTTTGTCCTCAGGAATAGTATCTGAAACTAACTTAGCACTTTTTGTTTTGCTGTTTCCTTTCTAGTACTTCTTCTTTTCTTCGTTGGGGGCTGAGAGTCATTTTCATGATTTTTTAATTTATATCTTTAACATTATTTTCATTTACTGCAATTTCTTCGAACTCTTCCGCAAATGATAGCTTATAAAGAAACGAGAATGGCTTTTGTTTCGTAAATTTTGCAGCCACAATTTTACTAAAAGGGACTTTCTCTCCTTTAATGTTAACATTGAAGTTTTCCCCGATAAAGGTAAACCAGTATTACACCAACCTTACGGTCATCTATATACATCTAGTCATAGTTTTATTTCACTTTGCTGATTGTGTATAGTAGCCTGTATATAGTAATTAGCCTATTTACATCTAGTCTCAATTGTATTATTTCTTTTTTTTGGGTTTTTTAATCCCCTTGTGGGGCTAAACAGTGGTTATCACTGTACCCCTCATTTTTTCCTGCTCCGATGTGCCAGTGGAGTCCATGTTGGCGCTCCTTTTTGGTCAGGGATGGCAACATGGCTCCCCTTAGAATCGTGCCGCTTGCAGTGTCCCTTTGGACACCATGATCAATGCTGCTAATGACCCTTCTAGTTGAGGTGCAGCTTAAAATTAAAAAAAAAAAAAAATTTTCATCGAAATCGAATGAGAACTTAGAAGTAATGCTTGTTACAAGTATTCCATATTCGTGCATGCGCTGCAGCTCCTAATGATATTATCGTGGTGAATAGCAAAAAACGACTTGAGATCCTGAAATTCATCATTTTATGCGAAATATTACTTAGAAAAACTTGATTACTTATTAACCAGAGCATTCATAAATTCTTGGACCAAATTATGCCGAAAAATGTACTTGAATTTCATTAAAATGAGCTATAAAATCTGTAAAAACTGCAAAAAATTGTTAACATTTAAATGCATAGCCGAATATAATTTTTTTTAAATCACGTTTTGCCATAAGTTAATGGTTAACCACTTCAGGTTACAAAACAAGTAGACTTACATCATATTGTGATGAGAAAAATTACCAAAATTCGCTCACACGGTCATTTTTCATGGCTTTTTTCTAATTACACGTTTTTTATTGAGAAGGATTTTTTTTTATTGAGGAGGAGGACGTCATATAAATTAAAACGAGGAGGAAAAATATTTGAATTTGAAATATATATTTTGTGTCAGAGAAATCTAAAATTCGGTCAGGGAAATTTGAAATTCCCATTTGGGTCCCTGTACAATTGATATATATGTTTGGCGTGATATATACGAACAAGTGTTGAAATCCAGGAATCGTTTCAGAAAGCCTCAAAAAGGATTTCCGAGGAGACCATTTGGGCAAATTTAATTTGAAAATTATTTGGTGCCATTGTAATTGTTCATTTGCTTCGAAAATTCTTTAATAACACAACTTCTCATAAGGCATTAATCCAATTTATTAGTGGCAATAATGACGTAGGCACTGACTTACGAAACGTTTTTCCTATTCCATGGCCTTTCTACCGGATGTTAGTTGGAAAAGGTTCTGTCGGGGTTTTTAACCAACATGATAAGTTAATGGACTATTTTTGTTAAGGTTCTCTTGCAAGCCAACCCAGCGTACGAAAATAGAAAGAAAAAAAACTACTCGACACACTAATCAGAGCTTATCTCGTCTGACCGTGGAAAACGTGCGTTCAACAATCTGAAATGTATTTGGGAAAGGGATGCTTTGATCATTCCAATTCCAACGATACGGATGACCTCCTCCTAGTCTACTCCCTAATAACTCTACCTAGGTATCCACGTAGGTCACCTATATTATCTTTAAATTAGTTGCGAATTCTATGGTATACTAGTTGATAAACAGTGAGTATGTACAATAGGTACTTTATAGGTACTTTGACTCGGCCTGCATGTGTGTCTGTCTGTCTGTCCCGTGCTGAAGGCCGCAATATCGGTGATATCGATTCGGAATGTAGTAGGTACCTACTCTACTCTAGGTAGTCTTACTCCCGGAATATGCTATACCGTGGTGCCGATGCGACATGATATGGTGGCGATATCGTCGACGACGTTGAACGAAATACCTCGTGAATGCTTACGTGTTTGGTATGGATTTCGATAGAACATAGTAGTGTTGAATCGATTGAGATGTCTTTCAGAGGGATCCAATTCGATTGCCAACAATCGTCGGCGAGGTTGGTCGTTCCATCAGTAGTACACGAACTCATTTTTCATGAAATTATATTTTGTTTATAAGAATATACCTATATTATGTTGCTAACGCATCTTGACCACATAATTACTACCTCGACTGTATTATGTCATCTCCATTAATTTTATATTTACATTTTCTTAAATATGTTTATTTAGATTGTCGTATTGTTGTACTACTTTTTTTGCTAATTAGCTGAATTGAGAGGAAAAACGTTACGTTCAGAAATATTGCTTTGCATGACAGAAATGAGTGGTAGGTATACCTATAATTTCGGTTGGTCTGTTGATTTTTTCATTTGGCTATAAAGGGGCCTACACACGCTCAGATTAAATACGCAGTTTTCATGAGGACAAAACTGAGCAAAAAACTGTACGCTTATCTTTTAAACTGAAGATGTGAGGGCTCCTGTCAGTTTTTGGCTCAGCTCGCTCAGTGTTTTGGTTTATTATTTCCAATAATAAGCCTATGTGATCGTATAGCAAAAATTGTTTATAACCCCCCCTCAAACTTTGTCACTTTACGTTTCAAATTTGAAATATCCGTTCGCCGTCCGCCGTCCGGACCATAAAAGGCCTAAGGATTGACTTAAAAAAACCCGTTCTTTCGCACATGGACTCCTTTTGGGGTCTAGTTGGTTCTAACGTTTAACCATCCCGATCGCTTTACTCGCATAGATGCTATGGGCCAAAAACTGGCGAAAAAGTGTCTTTTTCGAGGCTTTGAGTTTTAGACTGACGTGTTAAAACTCCAACCTGCTCAACCACAACTGCGCAAACTAATATTCCACGGTTAGGATAACAATGGGCAGTAGGACTTCGCAACAGAACACTTTAGGACCAGATCATGCACGAAAATAACTGCACGACCTAATAATTATTATTCTCATGTTAGGACAAAATTCACTCATCTCAAAATGCACAACTTTCAAATGAATGTTGATGGAAAAATATGAGTGATAGTGTAAGCGTAATAGGGCGGTGAACCTCCGGTTGTGAGGTAACGAGACCTAGGGAGTACCTCCAGGGTGGGGTGGAAAACTTCCTACACTTGTACTGCTTTCGAATTTCATGTTCCTTCGGGGCATGAATATACGTTTTTTTCTAGGTCATATTTGTGTGTTAATACCAATGCTTTGCCTACGCATATTTAATAATAAATCCTCTCGACTTTTCGTACGTACTTAGATAATGATATTATTAAGGCAATGATTATTTGAATAGATAGGAGCTCAAATCGAGAAATTTAAACATACGTATATAATTACAGAAGTATAGGTTGTGGCAACTCGAAATAGGACACGCCGAAGAGTCTGGACGGGCCTTATGACGTACGCAAGCCAACTAAAACTACGATCATACTCAATTGAAAAAATAATAAACCTTTGTGAAATAATTTTCAGCGTTTTTTAATATAGAGGGTCTCTGCTCTCCGTTCTGAATTTGAACTTGAACTCTTCGGGATTCTTCCTGTATATATATATATATATATATATATATATATATATATATATATATATATATATATATATATATATATATATATATATATATATATATATATAATGGGATGTTAACTGTGATGGGCCAGGAAAGAATAGCACACTTATGTGCTATCTCCTTGCTGCTGGGATTGAGCAGCTGCGAGAGAAAAGATAAGTCGCCGTGAATGCTGGAGTGGTATCTTCAAAGGAGTGTCTAGCCAAGTGATATAAATTTGCTCAACGATTTGCTCATTTAGGCCGAATTCGACTTTATTTACACAAATACAAGGGATGAGTGACAAGCGACTGGTACCTAGACGTCTCGAGTAGAAAACTGACTGAACTGAGTGAATAGCTGCGGAAATTCGCAGTTCATCGGAATGAATCGTTTATTGTCAAATTACATAAGTGGCATAAGCAGTGAACTTACAAACTAATAATTAAGTAATTTCTATATGTACAATATTGCTTAGGTACAGGCAGTGTTAGTTCTTCAAGTTAGAAAGTCTTGACCGTGCTGGAAAGTGATAAATGTGGCCCAGCACGGAGTTGTGATATTATTATAAACAATTTTTGTTCCTACTCTCTTTAAAATTTATTTTATTATTATCTATTTTTATTACTAATGCATCATTTATTTCTGTCTCTGTTTGCCTTCCTTTGTGTCAAAACACTGATTGGAATAATATATTATGTCCGAAAGTACTCGTAGGAATTGCTATTTACCAATTTTATATATTTTTTTTTTCTTTTTTTTTTTAGCTAAATTATCAGTTTTCAAAGAAATTATTTCCAATTGTTTTTCAAATTCTTTATTTATTATCTTCATTCCTTTATAAGTTGCGGTCATCTGCGCATATTTGTGCTTGACTTTTGGTAGTTTTATTCTGTAGGCCTTCGATTTGCGTTCTCTTACGTCGGCCAGGAATACCCGTTTCTCTTTTCTGGCCAATATTAAAATGTTCCTAGCACAAATTTGATGAATGGTGGGCAGGTTTAGCTCGCTAAGCAAAGCATCAGTAGGGGGGGGGGGGGGGGGTTGTTGAACAGGACTTTCAAAGTAATTCTGAATAATTTGTCAATCAAATAATCATGAGTGCCCCCCCAGATTACAATTGCATATTGCAACACTGACTCGAAGAACAAGGCTTGGTAAAAATTCTTGAGCAGCTGATGGGAAAAGTACTAGATAGAATACAGGACGCTTGCACATTTTCGAAGTCTTTGGCACAGCTGCTGCACGTGAATGTCCCATTTCAGGCGATGGTCGACGACGACTCCCAAGGAGACCAGGGATTCAACCTTTTTCAGAGATGGGCATCTGCAGGGTGACTCTTCACACGTGTGGTACGTCAATGATTGTCCAATCGCTGCATCTGGATCATATTTTCTGGCTACATTTATGAATGACAACTTTGCGGAGTTCACCGTTTGCTACGTGTGAAGAAAACTACATTTTAGTACGCTTTGTGCTATGTGGAAATCTTACAGACATTTTATTAGAATGAAACTTTGTCGCTCGTCTCTATGTAGGCCGAATGTCTGAGTGAGGGGAGTCTACGGCAAGGGGGCATAAGCGATTTTAAATTTTCTAATCCCACCCGAACTATGGGTTTGAGGGCGGGAGTGGGGTGGGAATCTCTTTTAATGCGCGTTTTTTCCGGAGCGCCCAATCTTCTATCCGCTGCCACATTACAATTTGATCGAGAGCACTTTGTATGTCAGAGCGAGAAAGTTACGTTCCTGGACCCCTAGAACACGATGGTGCCGTCAAAATTGCCGAAAGATTGTCTTCCCGGAGAAATCAGCGAGAATATGCGGGAAATGATGGAAAAAATTCATTCCACACTGTTTTTTCCCGCCTTGGGCCCAGTAAATGTCCACTGTTTTCGTTCTGGTTGGTCTTACAATGTTCGTTGGAGTTTCAATTTGTCCCATGCGAGTTTCGAGACATGAAATTGTTGGTTTTCAAGCTATTGCTCTTCCGCATTCCGTCGAAACGTGGTTACTCTGGACTTTGCCTTCGAATCTCTTGATCTCGGAAGGTTTCCCGTTTGAAAGATACTTCCAACAGAAAAATATACGAGGAAAATAAATACGTACGAACATTTAACATGCGACAGTTCTTGTAATACTGAAATGGTCTTAAAATAAACTTTTCGTGGTTCCAGATAAGGTGCCGCGTTTGATAGTAATTTCCAACAGAAAAAAAGTCTGCCATGTTGTGTGGGCAGTATAACTTCCTCACATATTGTAACATGGATTTTTTGTTATTTGAAGAATTGAAATGTTCTTAAAACCACACTTTTCGTGGTTCCACATACTCATTATTGGGTTCTGTTAGTACTGAAATGTTCTTAGAACTAAACTTTTCGAGGTTCCATATGATCTTCATTGGATAGCCCTTCTATGCAGATAAATGGCCTATTAAACCTAATAAACTTTTTCTGGTTCGACTTTAGAAAACAAGCAGCAATTTGTCACACAGCAATTTATTATTTTGTTTTGCCCTTTTTACAAGATTACTTTGTTTTCCTTCTTTTTTGCCATTCCCTTGGGATTGTCAATAGAAAGGGATTGTAAGCAATTTTAAAATTTTCTACCCCCACCCGAACCATGGGCTGTAGGTCTCGAATGTATGGGGACTATATCCCATCGCATCTATACATCCCACACCGAGCGAGCGAGAAAACCCACCTCCAGGTAGCGAAGCGAGCAACATCCCCTACTCACTTCGGATTTCAACGGGGTTTTTCATACGGAATGTATCCCATCGCATCTATACATACCACACAGAGCGAGCGAAGCGAGTGAGAAAACCCACCCCGAGCAAGCGAAGCGACCAACGTCCTCTACACATTTCAACCTTAGTGATCTTCCGTAACCAATCATTCTACATGTCCCACTCAACTGTAAAAGACCATCGCATCTATACAGCCATTCCGAGCAAGCGGTGCGAGCGAAGAAACTAGGCTACTTGTTTGATAAGTGCAATTCTGGTCGATTTTTCGGTGTTTTCCCAAGATGGTGTTGCAAATATGAATCAATAATCATCATTACGAGGTTCAGCTCGAAAAAATACCCTCGAATCATGTATTAAATGTGGCAATTTAATATCTTAAAAAACTCATCATTCACATTTTTTGCACTTTTAGAGCGAAATTGTGCACTTTTAGACCGGCAACGCGCCAGTTTACGCGCACTAAAAAAACCGAGTGATGGAAGTGATGGAAATTTCACGTAAAATTCGAATCTGCAAAAAAAAAAAAAAAAAATCATTAGAGTTCCCATTTAAAAATGTTCCAGTCATACAGCATGGTGGTATGAGCGAATTTTCTCAAATTATCTATTCTTGTTGTAAAATGTTGACACGTAATGAAATTTGAGCAATTTCGTAGAAATTAATTGTTTAAAACCAATTGTACGGCCAAAAAACTTGTACTAAATAAAATTCGGTGATTCAAAAAAGATTTTGGATTTAGGTTTTTTTAGGTTTTAACAGATTTGTTAGCAAGTATTAATACAATTTAAGTACGTTTTTCGGCATAATTTTGTTCAAACATTTTTTAATATCCTATTTAATCGTTAATAATTATGTTTTGACGAAAACACTGCTAAAAAATTTAAAATCAACGATTGTTGGCCGTTTTTAGCCATTTTTAGTGATTTTTTACAACATTTTTTGAAATTTGACCAATTTAATGTGCTCAAAAATTGCTGGCCAACGAACTCATCCTCTTTTTTGGAAAGCTTGATTTTTTTGGACGACAAATCCCAGCTCAATAGAATGGCCCAGTCTGAAGTAAACCAAGAACACATTTTGTGAAACAATCGATTTTCGCGTCTTCAAACAAATTGTCACCTAACTGGTCTCTTTCAAGGGTTTACAAAAATTATATAGGTCATTGAAAAGCTGAGTTCATGCTGAACAATTTTTAAAATATCTTCAAAAATGGTTCATTATATAAGGGTTTGCAGCTGAAAATTCGATGAAAAAAGCAAGCGATTTTTTAAAAATTGTGTTCAAAATTAAGGGATCACTGTGTTTTTTGGTTTTTCTTGGGGTTTTGAGGGTTGAGCTGAGCTGGAGGCGTGAAAGTTTTTGCTAGGAGACAAATGTCACAAAAAACATCTTAAAAAATCGATAAAAATGGACTGTTCTTAGACCCGAGGACAGGCTGAAATGAGGTAGGATTTCTTGCTTTAACAATTATCCGCACCATCCTGTCATTGAGATAGGGCTCTCAGTCAATGACAGTATGGTACGGATAGTTTTTAAAGCAAGAAATCGTATCTCATTTCAACCCGTTCTCTGGAACGTAAATCGTCCAAGAATAGTCCATGTTTATCCATTTTTTTTCTCAGTTTTACTCCTAACTACCAACTTTCACGCCTCCGGCTCAGCTCAACCCTCAAAACCCCTATAAAAAACACAAAACGCCGTGATCCCTTAATTTTGAACACAATCTTCCAAAAATCGCTAAATTTTTCATTGAAATTTAGTTTGTAGACCCTTAAAAATGACCCATTTTTGAAGATTTTTGATAAAATTGTTCAGCATGAACTCAGCGTTTCAATGGGCTGTACAATTTTTGAAGACTCTTGAAAGAGACCAGTTGGGCGAGAATTTGTTAGAAGACGCGAAAATCGATTTTTTTCACAAAATGTGTTCTTGATTTACTTCAGACTGGACCATTCTATTGAGCTGGGATTTGTCGTAAACTCTAGTTCTGGATGTCTATTTACCAAAAAGTGAGAATTTTTCTCAGTGGACAGGTATTTTACGATCCGGCCACCACGAATCCAAAACCGAGTTTTTTGAACAGTGATCCCTTAATTTTTTACTGCAGTGTTCGTATATATATATATATATATATATATATATATATATATATATATATATATATATGAAAAAGTGCAAACTTCAGGAATCGTTTCAGAATGCCTCAAAATGGATTTCAGTAAAGACATTTTTCAAAAATTTTGATTTTAAAAATTTCCGAGCCATTGCAATAGCTTTATTTTCTACGAAAATTCGCTAAAAACGAAGCTGATTTAATTTTCGCCACATTGGCGCAAGTCGTGCGCGCGAAAGTATTTTTCGCGGGTTAGGGGGTAGACGGTAACCTATCAGTTTCATTGTTGCCATATCAATACTTCAATCTGCGCATGCGCAAACGTGAATTCCATTATGCTCCATTTTTTCACGCCCTAGTCGTCCGATCTCGCTCAAGTTTGGATGATAGTTGCAAGGTGACGATTTGATCATCCCATATCAATTTCAACATGATAGTATCATTAATAGGTACTGCGCATGCGCCAATGTGAAATACTTGTAATGACCTTAATTTCCACAGTTTTCATCCGATTTTGATGAAATTGTCAGCGAACGCGCGGGTTAGGTTGTAAATGGTTCCGTACCTATTTCATTGTTTGCAAACAACGTTGCAACGCTTGTGCAAATGTAAATTACATTGAGTATCATTTTTTCGTTTCTTAATTGACCAATAATAACATTTTACGCTTTTTCTTGATTTACCCTTTTCCGCAATGGAATTTTTCAAGATCATTCAAAACTTTTTAATGATCTATAGATTCATGATAGGTAAACGAGGAAGCTATGAACCACAACCAACTTGACAGACGTTTTTATTTTTCAATAGCTGTGTTAGACCTGTAAACTGTAAAGCACTAAAATTGGAAAGTCATATCAGAATAGTGCTTGGGCAAGATTAGATTCAACACGATTCATGTTCGTTGGGGCTCCGTAGAATGCGAAACAGAAAAAAGTCTGCGGAGTTGGGTATCTTGAATAGATAAGATCGTAAAGACAATTGAAATGTTTTAATTAATCTTGAAAGATTCCATAGCGGGTTCCTGTTGTTGGGGAAAGTAGTGAATGAAAACATGATGCTTGCTAGATCTTACATTCGCGTATGCTTAAAAATTAATAATGGGTCGGGAGTGATGAAGTTTATTTGGGACCATTGACTGCATGAACCGTACGATCGTACGATCCCTGGAAATACCATGGAAGCCGGGGGAAACTACGAAAACTATGCTTGTATCAAGGGTTTGCTGTTCTCGCATGCGCAGCAGCTACTAATGGTGCAGTCGTGATGAAAATCATGTGGACTAATTGCTTCGTTATTTTCCAATAACCTTCCGAATTAGAGCGAAATCGAACGAATAGGCCATGAGAAAATGATTGGATGGTAGGTATGCGCAGAGTGAAATTAGTGAACTGATAAGCTGGTCGTCTACTGGGTCGGTGGAGCGGCGCCGGAGCGGCGCCGACGGAAACGTCTGGAGCTCGGCGCGGCGCGGCGCCCAGTGTTTTGATCCTGGGGGTTTTGGTGGAAAAAATTCCGAAACTACGATAATTGACACTAATGAATGTTGCGGTTCTATTACCCTAACTAATAGCGGAAACTAATAGAAATGAGATAAATTGAGAAGAAAAAAAAAATCATTTTTAGGACTCATTGTTTCATTGATGATGTTAGCTAAAAATAATAGTAAGGTGATTTTGGTCTAGTGAATGGACATTTTTTATTGATTTTATTAAAACTCACGGAATATTCATTGTTATATTTAGAAACTAGGAAGGTATAAGTGAACGTATTTCACTCGGGTTTTATGTTTCACTGCCATTTTGGTTTATTATTTCCAATAATAAGCCTATGTGATCGTGTAGCAAAAAATTGTTATAACCCCCCCCCCCCCCCCCCTCAAACTTTGTCACTTTACGTTTCAAGGTGCGTAGAATCCAAATTTGAAATGTCCGTCCGCCCTCCGGGCCATAAAAGACCTAAGAATTTACTTTAAAACCCCGTTCTTTCACGCATAGACTCCATTTGGGGTCTAGTTGGTCCTAACGTTTAACCATCCCGATAGCTTTACTCGCATAGATGCTATGGGCCAAAAAACGGGCGAAAAAGTGTCTTTTTCGAGGCTTTGAGTGTTAGACGTGTTAGACGCACGCCTGGCACGCTTGGCAGGGGGGTGGTGGGTTGTGAGGGGGGTGAGCGGGGGGTGGAGTGAGAGGAGGCGCTGCGGCACCTTGTGGTGGCTGGAGTGACCAGGCACCGCGACACCTTGTGGCAGAGGGGTGTAGGAGAATGGATATTTATTACTTTTACGTGTTATACCCATATAATACACCGCGGCACCATGAGGTGGGTACAGCGTTCCTTCGAGGCATGAATATATGTTTTTTTACTAGGTCATATTTGTTTGTTAATACCAATGCTTTTCCTACCCATATTTAATAACATAGCCTCTCAACTCTTTTTACGTACTTAGATAATGATATTATTAAGGCAATAACTATTTGAATAGATAGGAGCTCAAACCGAGAAATATAAACATGCGCATATAATTATAGAAGCACCTATAGGTTGTGGCAACTCGAAATAGGACACGCCGAGGAGTCTGGACGGGCCTTATGACGTACGCAAGCCAACTAAAACTAAGATCAAACTCAATTGAAAAAATAATAAACCTTTGTGAAATAATTTGCAGCGTTTTAAATAAAAACTCACTGTTTCAAACTATCCAAATCGCTACCGAAAATTGAAGGAAATCAATATTTGCAGAAGTTTGCGGTATGAACGGGTTGAAAATTCTGATTCTGCATTAAATTCCCTAGAGAATGCTTCTAGTTTCGAGACTTGACAAAGCGGTACTCCTATTGTTTTACATGAACAGCTTTTTACCGCTGGTTTTCAATATCCATTTTCTGATAAGAAGAGGTAGAAACTAGAAATTAATATTCAAAAGTTGAGAATATTATTCGCTAAAACCTTCGGGAGAATCATTTCAGTCAAAAACAAGTTGATCAGAAAAAGAGGAAAAATTTAATATTAATTTTCAGGGGAATAATGTCCTTAGGGGTTCCGCACAGTAGTTTTCTATTTGGGGTTTTCAAGTGTAGGCATAGAGTTACCCAGAGAGTATTATTTTAAGTAAAAATAATCGGTTTGAGACCTTTACCTACCACCCTGGATGCTGAATTAGTTTTTTCAAAATCTTTCATTTTGAGTTTTTTCTACCCGAAACATATTAGCCGCCGCTAATGACCCTTCAGGTTGAGATGCGGCTAAATTCTTATATATATATATATAAAAAAAATAATTAAAAAAACATTAGCCAAAACGCTGTGCGGCGCGGCGTGAAAAAAAAAAAAAAAAACTCCGCGCCGCCCGACCGACCAAGTGGACTGAGGTCGGAGCGGACATTTTTCGACCCGGCCATTTTCGTCAGCGCTCATGCGACCTCGGTCTCTATGATTTAAATAAAAACGGCCAAAAATTGTTAAATTTATGTTTTAGCAGAATTTTAGCCAAAAAAATTTTATCAACAGCGAACAATATAAAATTTACGCACAAAATTACGCAGAAAAATGTACTCAAATTTCATTAATATTTGCTGAAAAATCTGTAAAAACTCTTCAAAAAAGCTTAAAATTTTCAAATCTTCTTTGAGTTCCAGAGTTTTGTCTTGAACGAGTGTTGCCATAAAATTGGTACCTAGTTAACTAATTCTTTGCTCTCAAAGAGCTCACATTTCAAAACAGTGCAATTAATTTCAAAACAAGGTAACATGTATATAATACAATATTTCACAAAAATTCGCTCCTACGATCATACTGCGTGACTGGAACTTTTTCACATAGATGTAGGTATCGCTCAGCAATATACGTCCATCGTTCACGATGGGACCAAAGAAGCAGTAAGTACTTTACAAATTTGAATGGAATTATTAGTATTATTCGTTCCTCACAACTTTACCATTGATAACTACAGAACGTTTTGTACTTGATAGACCGTATACTAGATGTATGCTCCTTGAAGAATTGCTGCGAATCGTGTTGACTTCAAACCAAGGTTGGATAGGCTTCGTTAACAAAAGGGACGCCTGTTAAAATTTATCCAGGGGGGTGGGGGACAACCCAAGCATGACAAGAAAAATAACCACACAAAAATCCAATTCAGTCCATTCTAAGACCGAATCCGTGGGAAAAAACCATAGGTGTGTGTGTGTGTGTGTGTGTGTGTCAAATTTTGTCGATGCTGCCCAGGCCACTTTCTCAACCGATTCCCGAGATTCTTTGTTTGTTCGATTCCAATTTTATTCTAGTTGTGCAGCAAACTTCGGGAATTAGACTTTAAAGATGGAAGAGGGAGAATAGAGGGGATAAAGCTGAAAAAACTTTCTTTTTTTTTCGACAAATTTTGTCGACCATGCTACAATTTTCAACCGATTTTCGTGGTTCTCGTTTTGTTCGATTCCGATTTCAGTCTAGTTGTGCAATAAACCTTGAAAAATTTCGTGTTTGCTGTCGTGGTGGGGGTGGAGGGGATAATTACCAATTTTACCAAGCGCTGCCCAAGCTACAAATCTCTACCGACTTTCGGGAATCTTATTTTTTCCATTATGAATTCAATATAGTTTTGAAAAGTATGTCAGGATTTTCAAAATTCATCAAGAGGGGGGTGAATGAAGGGGATAATAGTGATTGATAAATCATGATGTTTTACTATTCTCGTCCGATTTCCGTGATTCTTTTTTTGTTCAACTTTGAATTTGGTCTAGTTTGGGAAGATGTAACAGGAGTATCAAATTTCATGATGGAAGGGGGTGAATGGAGGAGGTAATGCTGATAAATCATGATGTTTTAATTATCAAACTTTTCAACCTTCATTGATTTTCAAACTTCATCAAGAGGGGGGGTGAATGAAGGGGATAATATTGATAAATCATGATGTTTTAACTATTCTCGTCCGATTTTCGTAATTCTTTTTTTTTTTTCAACTTTGAATTTACTCTAGATTTGGAATATATAAAAGGAGTTTTAAATTTTATGATCGAAAGGGGTGAATGGAGGGGTTAATAACGATAAATTGTGATATTTCAATTAAATTCATCACACTTTTCGGGACTGTTTTTATTGTTTGTTCGATCCAGATTTTAGTTCAGTTATGCAACCTCGGAAGTTCCAAATTTACCGTCGGTGAAGGGGTTAAATGGTGGGAGGGGGGTTAAATCATTATACTTTTATTTTATTTTTTTCTCCTATATCAATTCTCACCAAAATTATATAAAATCCATACATAGGGACGTCCCCCCCTATATATATATATATATATATATATATATATATATATATATATATATATATATATATATATTAATCACTTGGTTAGTGGTTCTAAGAGAGCTAGTATATGAAACAAAAAGAAGGAAACACAGAAATACACTTTACAGACTAGTTTTAATATTTCGGCTTAGATGCCTTTTTCAAAATACAAGAGAAAAATAAATTTTTTGAAGAGTTAATTTACATTTAATTTACAACGTTGGCAAAGAAACTTGAGTTGCTTAGGACCGATTGCATTATCTCCTAATATCTCCTGGTGGATCGTAGGCTCTCAAAACAATGCTATGAGCTTTTTCGGACTGGTGAAGCAACCGCTTATTGTCCTTGGGTCCCATTTTCTTTAAAACTTGTATCTCGAAACAATCATCGAATGATGAACCATGGACCATAGCATGCCTGCTCACTAGTAGGTCTTCATTGGAACTGACCACGGATGCCCGATGATTGTTGACTCTCAGGTTCAGTTGCGTTTCTCCCTTTCCCACATAAGAGGCATTGCACTCCTTACAAACCAACTCATATACACACATTGGAGTTTGGCATTCTGCTGATCCTTTGCATGTGTATGAGTTAGGATTATTGGGTGACTTGGAATGATCCTCTTCAATTACTATCTGGCAAACTTTGCATCGGCGCTTTTTACATGGATGCAGCCCTTTGCTGGGGGCTGAGGGTTCCGTCCTAACCGATCGCCGGTGTGTTAAGATATCTCCAATTGAAGCTGCCTGCCGATAGGTTAGCAAAGCTGCCTTGGGAAAAACCATTCTTGTTGTACGATTAGAGGATAGCAGTGGGTACAACTCTTTCAAAATTCCATTCATTCGCTCAATTCCAAAGAAGAATGTTGTGGTCATTTGGACCTTCCCGTGCTCATTGCGGATCGTTGGGCGATAGCCTATGTGGGGTGATACATTCTGGTAGCCATTCTCTTGTATTTTGAAAAAGGCATCTAAGCCGCAATATAAAAACTAGTCTGTGAACTGTATTTCTGTTTCCTTCTTTTTATTTCATATATTTATATATATATATTTAATACTGGTATATTCAGCTCCCCAAAAATTATTCTTCTGTAAAACAGGTTTAGATTTTTTATAAAACGTTTATTTGAAATTAGAACACAGTTTTGCGCATATGATCAATGCGCATAGTGTCTTTTGATTTTAGAGTTTTCGATCATTGTTTCCATGTTCAGCACCCCACAAAACATGGGATATGACATCTTACGAATATCGGCCAGGTATTGCGTGTACGTGGTTCTTGGTGGCACTGAACGTAGATTTTCTCCCAAACTGTGGTTACGAAATGTGGATTAAAAAGATCATATGGCGACGAAGGATACTAGAATAAGGGTGGTGTGTTGAAGGGAGGGACAGGAGGGTGAGGATAGCTAATCGATGGGACAGAGTGTGAGTCACTGAGACAGACATAGACAGCAAATGGACTCAGACCTTAAATCATGTCATACCACAATCACCATGGAAGCCGGCGCACAGTGGGGCGAAATGCGTTTTTTCTGGACATGGCATTGTTACAAGCGCTTCTTATAGGAAATTTCATGCTGATCATAATTATTTTTATCGCGACGGAACCGAGGGTACTGAATAGAGGCATCAAATGTAAACTTTTGACGTTTTCATAATTTCCAGAAACGGCCCCAAAAACTCACTGCGGGGTTAGATGAGCCACTCTACAGCGTTCATCAGATTTCTACATGCTTGCGTTCAGGAATGCGCATGCAGACACCAGAAGTGCCGCACCTTAACGCATGCACCGACCGTCTGCAAAGCCCTCATGATGTATAAGAGTTCACAACACGATCAATAGGCACTTAACCAGTCAGGCAATGGAAGAAAGGCACCAACATCATCAGGTGGATTGAGATCCGCACTTCATCAGTACTAGCTTGTTATTTGGGGTTAGGGTTTGAGTTTGGGCCAGTTTTAATTTTCTTGGAAGCGTTATTACTAATGTTCTCAGCCCTCACAATAGATGCAATGTCAATGTTTTCCTAAGGAATTCATGATAGTTCATGATATAGTACTTTTCAAATTGCTGAATGAATCATGCGTAATGAAGCTTGTTTAATGAATGTAAAAAAATGAACAAGAGGCTTCATCCGAGCCAAGAAAATCAATGTCCTGGCTATTTGATTGAAACATTGATGAACTAGAGCCCATCGATTTCGGAAGTTATATGATTAATATGTGAGTTGGATTCGCCGCCTGTTAATAGCGTTTCAGTGCGATTTGATTTGCAAATGCCCCGTCGTTCCATGTCTGAATACCCAACTCGGAAAAAGGGAAGTGAAAACAGAATTATTGACCTTGACCTCTGGTGATCGGGAATTTCAAATTGATTTGGTGTATCCTGCCTATATTTTTAAAGTTACAGGTACTTATGTTAACTTTCAAAGTTGGGTACCTATGAAATAAATATTGACACATCTTCAGAGCCCACCTTTAATCCTGGAACAATGAAATTCACCGCTTCCGTTACTATTACGACCCTCACAATCCCTGAGAGTGTAAACGAAATTGGATGGAATCTAGATGTTTATGCTTGTTACGTGAATTTTACGTTCTACGGGGATTAGAAGTAGGCTCTGTGCATGCGTCAATAAGTACAACATCAAATAACCTATTCGTAGGTATATATACACAAGTTACTCCAAGATAAAAATCTCCATAAACTTTTTTCTGAATCTTGGCTTTCTTTTTATTTTTTGCTACCGAGTCCACCAAGGTAGCGGAAGCATATTTTTTACTTTCTTTTTTTATTTAATAATCATCAAAATCAAAATTTCCACTCTTATTTTATTTACGTTTTAAATCATTCTGAACAACTTGAGTCTCGTGTTTGTCTACAGGGTGTCCCATCTAAACGGGCCCATCGGGAAATTACAGCCTTACGGTGCGAGCTATCGAAAATATTAACTGGACCTTTTTTATAGTATTTCAACTCAGCTTTACGATGCGGAAGTCCGATTTTTATTTTTCCATGTTTTAGGGTCTCAAATCATTAATTGAAACTTACGGTTTCCTCTTGACCCCCCTTTTTTTTATTGCTTTTTTCGATTTTAGGTTGAATTTGGAACAGAAAATGCCTCCTTGAAATTTTCTTTTTGGGGCTTCATTTCTGAGTTATTCCACGTTTTGCGAAGTCCGATTTTTATTTTTCCATGTCTCAAATCATAGATTGAAACTTACGGTTTCCTCTTGACCCCCCTTTTTTATTGCCTTTTCCGATTCTAGGTTGAATTTGGAACAGAAAATGCCTCCTTGAAATTTTCTTTTTGGGGCTTCGTTTCTGAATTATTCCACTTTTTGCGAAATACAGAAAATCCCCGATTTCTTTCTCACATTACCAACACTTTCTTACTATTTTTATCTTCAATTTTTGAGATGTTCACCACACTTTTGAAATCAGCATTAAACTATCTATCATCAGACCCCAGCGTCCATAATCAACAATCACCATCAGGGGTATGACATTACACTTGAACCGCTAACTATTTAAAAAAAGTTTTCCAAATCGTCGTTTGAAAAAAAAAACCCTCAAACTGTTCAGTACTATTACTCATTTATTAGAAGAACGTATGAGACGCCGTATTCTGGACTAATGTAAGGTTCTTTAAATAATAAAGATCATAGTGTAGACTGAACAATAAGTATCAAAAAGCGGCAAAACGACACAGATGAGTTGATGAAAAGTTTATGTGTTATACAGGGTGTCCCATCTAAACGGGCCCATCGGGAAATTACAGCCTTACGGTGCGAGCTATCGAAAATATTAACTGGACCTTTTTTATAGTATTTCAACTCAGCTTTACGATGCGGAAGTCCGATTTTTATTTTTCCATGGTTTAGGGTCTCAAATCATTGATTGAAACTTACGGTTTCCTCTTGACCCCCCTTTTTTATTGCTTTTTTCGATTTTAGGTTGAATTTGGAACAGAAAATGCCTCCTTGAAATGTTCTGGAACCAGAACATGTGTATCATGTATTAAAAAAAACCCCCCTCAAACTGTTCAGAACACAGAGACACTGTTCAGAATACAGTTTAAAAAATGTACCATTAGGAGACTTCCAGTCAGTTGTGTTGTGATAAATCGAAAATGCTACCTGCTCCTTCTGCAGCCTCTGCTCCTTCTCCTGCTAACTGTATTCAAGGGTCAAGAAAACAACAGCTTCTTGACACTTATTGTTCAGTCTACACTATGATCTTTATTATTTAAAGAACCTTACATTAGTCCAGAATACGGCGTCTCATACGTTCTTCTAATAAATGAGTAATCGTACTGAACAGTTTGAGGGGGTTTTTTTTTCTTTTCAAACGACGATTTGGAAAACTTTTGTTAAATCGTAAGCGGTTCAAGTGTAATGTCATACTCCTGACGGTGATTGTTGATTATGGACGCTGGGGTCTGATGATAGATAGTTTAATGCTGATTTCAAAAGTGTGGTGAACATCTCAAAAATTGAAGATAAAAATAGTAAGAAAGTGTTGGTAATGTGTGAAAGAAATCGGCGATTTTCTGTATTTCGCAAAAAGTGGAATAACTCAGAAACGAAGCCCCAAAAAGAAAATTTCAAGGAGGCATTTTCTGTTCCAAATTCAACCTAGAATCGGAAAAAGCAATAAAAAAGGGGGGTCAAGAGGAAACCGTAAGTTTCAATCAATGATTTGAGACCCTAAAACATGGAAAAATAAAAATCGGACTTCCGCATCGTAAAGCTGAGTTGAAATACTATAAAAAAGGTCCAGTTAATATTTTCGATAGCTCGCACCGTAAGGCTGTAATTTCCCGATGGGCCCGTTTAGATGGGACACCCTGTATATGTCACTGTGTTATACACCCTGTATGTGTATCTGAGCACATGGTTGTCCAGGTTGTCAGTGGCAGCGTGGATATGAAGCAGACCTGGCTGGGTAAGTAGGTAATTATGATAGAAAACGTGGTGAAATCCAAGTCACCCCTTTTAGCACACTGTGTGTGTGTCGTTCACCACAAGCCAGATGGGACTGACACAGGGCCGTAACTACCGCCGCGCCGTGGCAACCAGGTCAGTGCAGTCCAAAATGGGCTAAACCCCGTTTTTCGGGGTTAAATCTTACAAATTTTGTTGGGGGGGGGGGGGGGGGGAATGATTCTTGCTCCAGGGCCCCTGAGCTTGTAGTTACGGCCCTGGACAGACATAATCATGGTTGTCCAGGTTGTCAGTGGCAGCGTAGATATGAAGCAGACCTGGCTGGGTAAGTAGGTAATTATGGTAGAAAACGTGGTGAAATCCAAGTCACCCCTTTTAGCAACAGTAGGATGATAATAATGACCTGAAGCAAGCGATATCTGAGCTAAAGGGAGTGGCGTCTAATAATGTCAGGGTCACGGCCGCAGCCGTGACATGGTGCGGGTGAAGTGCCACGGAGTTACTCGAGTTGGGCATCTTGGCTGGACTGCATGATGTTATCACCACCTGCGTCATTGGGAGCTCTTACTTAAAAAGGTGGTAATTTTATAGGGGCACTTCCTTTAGTCCCTCTCTTCCTCCTCCTTCTGCAACTTCCTTGATTCCTAGGGATGGTGTCGGGAAAACCTGGGTGTCCTCCCCACTTTTGAAGCGAAGCTTTTATACGAACGCCCCCCCTCCCCCGCTAGGAACGCTCGCCCCTCGGGGAGTCTCCCCGTGAAAATCGTCATGGCCCGAGCGTCAGTCATAATCCGAACTGTCCCGAACGATCCCGATTCTACCCGAGGCCTCCCCGGTCTTTCTTTCTCTATCACTTTCATAGAATGTAACATTGGGAATAATGGTGTAGATATTACTGAATGTACTTCTGATCTTGATAAACAGGCAGATAATTAAGCTTTGTAAATGATTTGGAACTTTTATGTTATATATTGTATGTGAGAACTTGTATGCAATAAAACTGATTTTGCAACTATTGAAGGATGCAAATTATTAAAATAAAATGAAATAATTCAAATTAGAAGAGGTTTTTTATGAGTATGAAAAGATTCATAATTCTATTCTACGGTTTATGATATAAAGCTTCGCTTCCTTCGGGCGTCCCTAGACGGCCCAATTTATTTTATTTAGTTTTTTCGGTATTGATTTAATGATGCGTCCCCTCCATCTTTGAGGGAAGTTTTGTCTGTGAGTCCGCAAATCCTTATAACAAGCTTCATTTCTACAGTTTTCATATTTGATTTGATTTGATTGAATTTTATGAAATTTGCAAGGAATTTGTAGACGGCCCCCTATTATTTTGTGCATAAGGAAACGTGAAATCCATCAAGCATAATTTTCTCTCGGTCTAGTCGTTCGATGTCGCTCAGATTTGCAGTGTAGACGGGAAAAGGCGATCTGATCATTTCATATCAATTTCATCACGTCTTTTTATTAGTAGCAGCTCTGCATGCGCGAATGTAAAATCCTAGTAACAAGCATCAGGTAGTAGAGGTACTTCCACAGTTTTCATTCGATTTTGATGAAACTTTCTTGGAATGTACAGGTTAGGCTGATGATTGTCCCCTACTAATTCCAAAAAGATGGTTGTCTCTGTGCATGTGCAAGCATGTTTCAAGGGACATTTTCTCATGGCATATTCCTTGCTCAAATTCATTCTCACTTAAATTTGAAAGTTACTTGTTGGGAGATGACGATTTGATTACTTCATACCATCATGATCGTACCTTTAGTAGCTGCCGCGTATGCGCGTATGGTCAAATTTCAAAAAAGTGCTGAAAAAATCAATAAAAATAGCAAAAGTGGCTAAAATTGTTAAATTTATATGTTTTAGCAGAATTTTGCTCAAATAAAGTTTATTAACTGTAAAATAGAACATTAAAAAATTTGTTTTCAAAATTATACTGAAAAATGTACTTAAATTTCAGCAAAATGTGCTAAAAAATTGATTAAAACTCCAACATTTTAAAAAAATTAAAAATCCAAAAATTCTTTTTGGGGCGCAGAATATTATTTAGAACGAGTTTTTGGCCATAGAATTGGTAACCAACGATTTCTTTTCCCTCAAAGGCCTTAATTTTCAAAACAATGTAACATAATCTAGTACGATAATTTACAAAAATTCGCTCATACGATCATGCTGCATGACTGGAACTTTTTTGGATTTGCAGTCGAGGTGGAGGGTTAATTACCGATTCTTTCAAGCGCTGCCCAAGCTACAAATATCGATCGATTTTCGTGATTCTAAATTTGTTCCATTAGGAATTCGACATAGTTTTGGACCTTGTCAGGAGTTTCAAATTTCATCATGGGAAGGGGTAATAATGATAAATCATGATGTTTTAACGATTCTCGTCCGATTTACGTGATTATTTGTTTATCAACTTTGAATTCGGTCAAGTTGTGGAACGTATATCAGGAGTTTCAAATTTTATCATGGAGGGTTGAAGGAGGGGGTGATTGTAATAAATCATGATATATCATCTATTCTCGTCAGATATTTGTGATTCTATTTTCGTTTGACCATGCATTTGGTCTAGTTTTGGAAACAATTTCAGGAGTTTCAAATTGAAACTTCTGAATTGGAAGGGAATGAATATAGGGGGTAATAGCCATAAATCGTGATGTTTTTACTATATCCTTCTGATTTCCGTGACAGTTAATTTTATGGTTCGATCCAGATTTTATTCCGGATATGCAACCTTGGAAGTTTCAAATTTACAGCCGGTGGAGGGGGTTAATGGTGGGGGGGAGAAGGATGTTCCGAGAAATCATGTTATTTTTGTTTTTTCTTCTATTTAAATTCTCGCCAGTTATATAGAAACCATTCATAACGAACGTCTCTGTAATGAATGCATTACTTACCAATATTAGTCTTTTATTATGTGTACAGGGTTTCCCAACCAAAAGTAACCCCTCTCCCTTCAAATCTTTTCCCACAATTTTTAAGATATTGAAGTGAAGCTTGGAGAGCGTTTTTGGGGTGGCTGATATTAAATTTTAAGCAAATTACAATCAGACTAAAATCCAAAACGTTTTGGACTACCAAAAGGGGGGAATTATTAGGTACTTAAAAGAAAAAAAATAATAAATAAATGAAATTTTCCATTTTATCGCCGAGTGACACCTCATTTCGAAGATTTGAAGGAATAAAAAGGCTGCATCCTGGGATAGAACCACTGAAATAGAAGTATACGAATGAATACCTTAAGAAAGGCTTTATTGAACGGAATTCATCTTAATTATGAAACGAGTTACAGAAATACACAAAGTTGAAACTTGGTGACTGTCAACAACGTAAACACTTGATGGATTATTGATAATATTATAACAACCACAGATCATCCATGCTTGAGTCAGAGGCCCTAACCACCTCTAGACCATTTCGAATTTTGCCTAATAAGAGTGTCAACGACAGTACTACTCCAATTACAAGAGTCTTCAAAGTTACCGCGAGCGAAGCCCTGGCAAAACCTACGCATCCCTGTTGCTGAGGTCTAATGTTTCCTGATTCCAATACCACAAACAATGAAAAAAAAAGAAATAAAATTTAAAAGTAGTAGGCTCAGAATAAAGATCAGGATAGCTAAGTACCTACTATCAGAAACAAAAGGATGAGAAAAGTTAATTGAGCAAATCGGCCAAAGTTAATTGGCGAAATTTCAAAAAATGTGCTACGAACAAAGTACCTAACTAAAAATGGTTGAAAACCGTTAAATTAATATTTTTAGTAGAATTTGAATCAAAAGAGGTTGATTAACAATGAACTAGAACATCAAAAAATTATTCACAAATTTATGCTGAAAATACCTTGAATTTGATTAATACAATTTGTCGAAAAATAGATAACTGCAAAAATGTTAAAAATCCAATTTTTTCTTCTGAATCCTTGAGTATTATTTTGAATAACTTTTTGGCCATAAAATTGTTAGTCAACAATTTCTTTGTTACTCCAAGTCCTGAATTTTCAAAACAATTTACCATACGAAAAACGAAAATACGATAATTTACGAAAATTCACTCATACGATCATGCTGCATTACTGGAACTTTGTATTCTTGATTATGTGTTACGGGTAGGAGGCTACAGTACATAGAGACCCAGCCAAACAGGGTTAACGTCGATTTTCGGGTTTTATTAGTTCTGTGGTTCAACACCCTCTCAACATCGCGCAGTTTTGGAAAACTACACATGAATATGATATGTTTCTTGTTGCAGGTGAAGAATAATTGAATGGGTACTGTGCGTCAGCGTTCCAATGACGAGGATAACAATTGGGTGGACAGTCTTCTTGGGAGAGCCAAAGGCTTCATTGGATTCTCATCGTGTCCCTCAGATGAGAGTACTGGGACTGTGAAAGATATCACCTCATCAATTGAATGTCAGCCGATCAAATCAGATGATGGCTCAGACAACAGATGTGCAGTCATTTACACTGACCTCATCGCAGCACCTCCGCCTACCACGTGGCTCCTCTCTCCAGGTAGGCTGGTATATTACAGTTTAATCATAACAGTTGCCAACTAGAAAATATGCTTATTATTAGGAAATTGCCCCAGTAGATAGCTAGGCACTAGGATAATGCAATTCAAATTGAAAATTAACATCGTATTTCACCAAAATTAAGTAAGAAAGAGCAGTGGTCCAGGAGCCAGGTTTAAAAAAATAAATTAAAAAAAAAAAAAAAAAACCAGGGCGAGCCTAAAATTATTTTGAAGTTAATGCAGTTTCTGTAGGTCACTCAGAGGCCCTCTAGGATGAAAATGCTCAGTTTTCGACCTCAAGGCCATCGTGATAATTTGGGGAGAAGGAAAATTCTACAATTTTGTAGATTTGTTTTCGGTATTTTGCCAATTACTCCAAATCTACGTGTCAAACAGGAAAACTTCCAAGTAAAGTACCTAGGCCTGAAGAGTTAAGAGCATTACATTTTCTGGAAAAATTACTGCTCACGACTATTTTGAGCCAATAGGTACTGAGATAAAACATTTTGAAAAATTATGCAATTTACAAAATGTAGATTATAGTGGATAAAAGCACATTTTGGGCTCGTGAAAAAGATTATTCAATACAAATTGAGTATTCAACATATTATCTTCCCCCCCAATCGGATACAGTAACAAAGTTGAGCCATTTTCTCATGTATATGTTATAGCCTATGTGTAAATACCTGCTTACAATATTCGTGTTTGTATTTAAACGTCTTTCGTTGTAAATGTAATTTAACTTTTCAAGAAAAATAAGTATTTTTTAAATCATTCCTCATCAATAACACAGATAGCACTAAAATCAAAACTTTGGGCACTTGGTAAGTGGATCCCTCCTCCACGTGAAGAAACATGATGATAGTACCTACCAGGAAGGCGATTTCAGAGGAGGAGAGGTTTTTTGTTTTATTGTCTTCAACAATAAACCCTTGTAATTGACCAAGAAAAAAAATTAACCCCGCCTCAAAACTTGTTGTCAAGGTACGTAGATTCTAAAAATCGATTGATAAATAAATCTGTTCGAAGCTTTGCTCCGAAATCAATGGACCAAACTATATTAAATTTGTTTAAAAAATCATATATCAGCTGGGGATACCCGGTAGTCATAACTTTTGATCGACTTTAAAGGGTAGAATTCAAGGGCTGATACATTAAAAAATCGAGATCTCAAAAACTCAGGATAAGTGAAATGCTTTTCTTGTTGTCATTGACAGATATCATCCCGAAAATTTAATAAAACCTCTCAGATCTGGCACTGCTTGAATTAGACCAAGAAGTTTGCTCTGCTCTATGGTCCCGGCTAGACTTCCTTTCTGGTGTCCCAAATGCCTATATCCAGACACCCATCAAAGCTGGTGGGCTCAGTATTGTTTCTCTCTCAGCCAGCTCAGTATCCCATCTTAATGTTCAAGAACTTAAACTGGGAGGTCGCCTGTGTTGCTGCTGACCTCGACTTTTTTGGCAGATGTTTTTGTGGTGTTACTTAGCAACACCAACCGCTCCAAAACCCAGCTTTTCTACCGATTTTGCCTTGGCGCTAGCGACATGATTCAGTGGATGGTAAAGAACTCTGAACTCTTAATCCCCAATTTCCTCCCTAGTGAGTAGAAAACAACATGATGGGGCCTTCAGAGGCTTTGGGGCCCATGACTACTGGAACTATCATGCTATCTTGGTGTCCTTCTTAGCCACCTCGGTAAGGTGTTCTGGACAGTAGTGTCTTTGTAGTGCCTGTTGGGGTAAAAATATGTACCTTATATCATGCGGCCACATTTCAGATCATGTTAAGGTTGCCAAGCAAGCTGAGATGTGGAAAGGGAGAGGCTGTATCATATGCCAACTGATCAGGGCAAGAAGTCTGATATCGGTGCCATCAAGCCCGATGGGTTTACCATAATTCTGGATATCTAGCTTGTCATTGGCAGCATAGATATGGAGGATATCTGGTGGGCAAGCAGTATCTGAGCTAAAAGGAGTGATGGCGTCCGCAAGTCCTCCTGGTTTGTATAGAATATTTTGCCATTGAGCTAACCACGGGCTCGTATTTACCAGGTACGTTAGGTATCTTTGTCGTTACGTGCAGTATCTACCAGGTCAGTTCCCTGTTAATACCTACCATGTTGGTTGACGAAATCCAGACCTTCTCTGGACTCATCCCAATAGGGATCGAACGGTTAACGTACAGCAACCAAGGTATCCTAATTAAATTCTTAGAAATAATATAAATCGAATTCAAACGAAAAAACTAGGCACACTTTTATTTTGAAATTGTTCGATACCTATCTCAGTTTCAATATTTCAACTCTTAGAGTCAAACCTTTAGGGTTGATCAAAATTATTGCTCGAGATAACGGGCACATCCCCGTCCTATGTATGATTTTTGAGACTCGTAAACTTTGGTCTCTCATTGGTAAAGTTTTGGAGAAAAGCTTTTGACGGGTATAGTGGATGGACGGATTTTTTCTAATTCAATTTTTGAAATCTTCGTGTCTTGACACGTAAACCTACAAATTTGGAGGAGGTTAGTTTTTTACTAAGTCGATTACACAAGGTTCATTATTGGAAATAATAATAAAGCATAAAATGAATTTTCGGAATGCAATGTATTGTGGGTGACCTGGTTCACAAGCAACAGTATTCACAAACAAATTATGGTAAACCCCTTTTCCACTTGAAACGGACCACCCTAATGCATTTAGGTAGGTGCACCGAATAAAAGTACCCAGTCGTTTTTGTGATGGTTAGCGATTTTATGGGTTATAAAATAATTGCTGGACTACTATTGTTAAATGTCGGACTACTGACACATTTAATCTATGTAATACAGTAAAAGTAATGTATAAAAATTCAAATTTTTACTGTAGCTTTGTTACTATATTCTAGTATCTACTTGCTTCATGTCGTTCTGTGGCATTTTTTAAAATTTTATTTATTTATTTTTATTATTAATACTATTACCTAGGTACCTACTATTATTGATCGATCATCATCCTTGGTAAACTAGTTTTTGAATTGGTTTCTACTATCAAGGTACACCTACTTGCAAATCTATTCAGAATTTTTCTTTTTACAGGTGCCCTGGTGGCTATTGTCGTCGCATTACTAAGTATAAGCCTGAGTGGAATTATGTGGTTAACAAGCGCATACGATAATGCTATCCTCAAGGTCAGAGTTTGATGCCCTTATAATCATGATCATATGGTAACATATATTACGCAGGACAGTGGTTAAGTTCCACTTCAATGCGATAAGTTACTTAATGAATCTATATTAGGTTCTTGTAACCTTAGTAGTGTTTAGTTACCATCCCTTCGATTTTCATATTTTTTAGGTGAAATTTATATGAAACACGAGCTAATGCAATCACTCAGAAATTTCTGAGAACCATTTATATTTCCGGTAACCATCTTCTCCATGGCAAGCGTCTCTCTGAATAATATCAACGTCGAAATTCCCAAAAAAAGATATTGTAGTTCTTCATATTTTGAAAAAGGCAAATAAGCCGAAACATAAAAAATAGTTTGTGGTGTAAATTATTGTTTTATTCTAAAATTTGTGTTAATTACATATATATATATATATATATATATATATATATATATATATATATATATATATATATATATAAAGTCATCCTAAAAGATTGATATCATATAAATCATTTAAAGAAAATTAAAAAATAATCTAGCATCCCAAAAGAAAGGGTTAGTTTGGAGAGTAGTTATTCTTGCACAGGAAAATGTGCTACAAAATAAAAATAAAAGAACAAATGAGTTAATATTTTTAAAAAAATATTGAAATCCTTCATAGATCCTAGACATATTTTTATAGCAGAATTTATTTGAAAGATCTTTTAAAACATAAATTTGGACGACGAAATTTATGTGCACATGAATGAGCTCAATTTTCGATAAAATGGGCTCAAAAATTGCTAAACAGGACAAAAATGGCTAAATTTTTAAAATTGGTTTCTAATATTATTGTAAAACCGTTGTTATTTATAAAATTCAATGTTACCCAAAAATATCTCTTCGTTAATAGAGCTAAAACAAAATGAAGTTTAAAAATAACAATAATGAATAGAAATATAAGTACTTACTGGAAAACAATGATAAAATCATTTTTCTGGTAAATTTAGATCTGCAACTGTTAATTTTTTTAAAATTACCGTATAATAGTATCATATTATTTTGGAAAAGGTCAAACAAGCATCTCGCTAATATGATAGTCGTTTGTAAGCTTACAGCCCTATAGCGATTTTTTTTTAAATTTTGCAGTTGGTATCAATTAGAGATGATATTGATATGGTATTTGATCTTTGGAGACTTCCTCCAACCCGGCCCACTCTATCAGTGTATCCATTTCATTACAAAAATTACGAGGCTGTGATTGCTGGAAGAGAATTACCAGATGTGCAAGAAAAAGGGCCTTTTATATTCAGGTGAGAATAAAGTTTATTTTTCTGTTAGAATAACTATAGTTTCTAGCACATGAGAGGACTTGAGTATGATAAAATAGCGCACCGCAGTCCCTCTTCTAATTTGTGTTTAAGAGGTCCTAGATGGTGGGAAAGTAGATGGTACTGGCGTTAGGAAGAGCACATTACATGGAGTAGGCTCAATGCCCTAGTGCGATTAGTTTATCCCCTGTGCCTCGGCAAGTATTAGGTTTAGAGAAGCGCAGTTGGTCTCAAATCGTTAATTTGGAAAACTTATACTCTTTTTGAAACAAATATACCTATATATATATATGTAAAGTGAGTATTTTTCATGGAATTTGCCTCCGATGTTGAAAAACATAAAAGTTTTGGTCTAAAAACAGGCCAGAGAGCGTGTTACTCTCAATAAACCTTAGTAAACTGATGGGTGATGTTTTATAAATGATGTAAAACTATCTTAAAGCCTTTCCAGCTACATAGGTAACTGTTATTATTTGTAGGTATTTAAAGATAGTATGCTAATTTGAGAATGTGGAAAAACGGAAGTTCCTGCTTGTGTTTTAGATCGGTTGATTTAGACCTCACTTTAACAGAGGGTCGGGTTTTATGATGGGTGTCCCAAGGTGACATTGTCAGAAATGGAAATTCATACATGAATATTCTCTTAGTAAACTTCAACATTGACTAGCGTTTCCAAATCCTTATACAACAAGGAACGATGTCATGTTATTTATAACCTTCTAAACTCTCCTGTTGGTCAGCCACATGGCCAAAAGCTGAGGTCCCATAAGTTTTTGCTTCATTCTCCGGGAATTTATGTTTGGACCTCCCTCCAAGATTGAAATGATGTAGGGAAATATCTTTGATGAGTTGTCAACTTTGGGACCAGCCCTCTTTGGTGGGATACCTCCCACAACTTTGGGAGAATGACCCATGTCAACTAAAAAAAAGTTCTAGTCATGTGGAATCCAGTGTTTCAGTTGAGCCTTTTGGCTATTTGCCATTCAATAATATTTTATTTATTCTAATTAACAAAGCTGGGTTTTGAAAAAAGGTTGTAATTTTTCCCTCATTCTCCGAGTCTTTTCTCGAGATTTTACCTGCATTTATTGTGGGATATTTTAGTTGCCTTAGGTATGCACTCAAAATATTTCCTCTTTTGTGAGTCTTGTCTAACTGCGATTTATTAATTTTATTTTTTTAAATTAATATTTTTTTTCCCACAATGCAATTACTTGTATATATTTTTTCCCATGCTTACCTATTACCTATTCCCATACCTTAATTATTACCACCAGTATACTGGTGTAGACTGTTTTTTGTTTTTTAAATTACACAATTTTCCTTTTGAAGCATTAAAGGTGTCGAGTTATGCATTAAAATGACAAGGAAAAATAATATTTGACTTTGAAATGTATATTTTTGTCAGGGAAATTTGAAGTTGGGGGCGCCACCCTGTTGTTCAATTTTCTCCCTCAGAACGCAAACCATCTCTGGTCGACCTATAGATGGGAGGTTTTGTGGCTGCTTTCCATATATAATTGAAACGGCATCTCAGATTCGTGTTACCTAAAGGTCAAGGTTGTTGGCTGTGAATGGAATCATTCAGTCAGTGTGAGGTACTTCCTTTTATAATCCTCTCAACTTTTCGCGTCAGGGGAAAGGTTTTCAATCATCTCGTTTCGCTCCTTGTTTCTTTTGTTTTCCAACCTTGTGCCTGCCCTCGGTACTGTGCTCACTCGTTCTGAGTGGTTTTCTCCTAGGAATTTGCTTCCCATAGCAGTACATCTGGCTTTGTGCTTACGAAACCTACTGGGAGTGGTAAGCCCCAAACAAGGATTTTGTAATACCTAACTGTATATATAGCTTGTAAGTACTCTTTTGTACACTTCGTGATTTTGGCAATATTTTTGTCCTGTTTGGAAGTTGTGAGCTACATAATCCTGTTTTCAGTATGCTTAGCCATTGTTTGATGCTTTGGAGGTTACTGGCGTAAGCAGACTCATCCCACTATCAACATGTGGTGGCATTGTTGACTTTTTATTCTTCTGGTAACCGGCGGACTGCCAACAGCAAACATATACTACATCCCAAGTGGATCTCCTTGTGTGGTCCTTCTAATTTACAGTTCTTGGTTCGAATCCCTTTTATTCCCCTTATGGACTACACTTTCGGTACTCATAACAATTAGTTTTATCTACGATTTATCAGTTATTGGAGTAAAACGTGAAATTTTACATTTTAGTCATCTTTATGAGGCCGCTATTTTGTATGCCACCTGATTTGAGATGCCAGACAGAGATTTTCTCATTCAGAAGGGATTGCACTTTCAAAATATATTCTCAAACATTTTCCAGAAAAGAACAGACATTTTCAGGGAAGACTTCTAGAATAACATGGAAAATCGGTTCTAAAATATAGTAGGTAACAGAATACCTGTCAGTATAAAATTTATTCAATTACACATTGAAAACTCGTTTTTTGATAATAGGAAAAAACAGCATCATTTGAATTTTGACAGCCATATAGGTACTCGTAATTTCCATATTACCTTCTATTAATATGTAGAGTGGATTCGTACAAACTACATTGATGCTACGACATTAGTTTTGAGATCCATGGTGCCCAAAATGTCAAGTCTTTCGTGAAGCCAAAGAAAAATAAAACAAGGACAAGGACCCAACCTCCTGTTTTCAAGCGCTCGATGGTGATGCTATCTTTTATTCTTTACTCTTACACTGCTCTGTGCTCAGTTAATCAGAATGATTTTCTGGTTCTCAGGCTCAGCCTTCACTCCTGTATTTGTGATCCCCACAGATTGTTTTCACGTTGATCTTTCAATATAAACACCTGGATTCATTTAATTATGTAGCAGGTGTAATTGTATATCGATTCAATAAATAAAGGATTCGTCTTGGTGCACTATTACTTACATTTTTTCTTATTTGTTTTTAGGGAAAAAGCTGAAAGGATTAATATAGTTTTCAATAGAAATGCAACTGTATCATTTCAAGAGATGAAGAACATTACATATGATGAAACCCACTCAAGAGGAACTTTGACTCAAAACATCACCACACCAAATGTTCCATTAATTGTAAGTAGGTAATTGAATAAATTAAATATGCATTAATTCATTTAGCTTATATTTGTGTTGTCTCATGAACATGAATTATTATGAATGATAGATAATCTTGTTAGTTGCCTAGTATGATTAGTTTTAATGGTAACACCCCTTGATCCATAACCCTTGATATCTGAGATATGTTTTTAACGTAACCCAATTTTGTTTGGTGCTGCTTATACACGCATGGTTCCGTCTGTCTTTTCCATCCTGAACTCGACTCCCAAGTCACCTAGAACAGATAAAATGTGTTTCAGACCGTAGAGTGTGCTTTCTTGAGGGAGCACACTTTGTTTTCAAATCCATCTTTGGCGAGATCTTCAACCATTTTGCTAGTTTTTATAAAAATAGTTTGGTCCTCATTTTGGCTTTCCTCGATGAAAATTTTGTTCAGATATTTTTCTAATCCCTCAGGTATTTTCATATAAAGTTCTTTGTCTAGCATTCCGATCAGATAGGCTGTAAAGACAAGTTGGCATATTTAGAGATTTTCTTCAGCTGCTATACTCATTAATAAACGGAGCGATCCATTTTCACAACTGGAGAATAAGTTTCTGAAAAATCAATCACTGGTCGTTGGGAAAACCCTTCGGCTACTAATCAAGCTTTCTTTCTTTCATACGTTACGTCAGAATTTAGTTTTTCTCGGAGCACCATTCTATATCCTACCACATCACAATTTTTAGGTTTTTTGGTTATTTCCCACGTTTTGTTTTTTATGTGTGCTCTTATTTCCGATTTTATGGCCTCGTTCCATAAATGTTCATTCTCTTCTGTACTAGCCGCTCCAGCTCGAATTCAAATGTAAAATAAGTCATACCTGCTTATTATGTTACTTACATTACGAATTAAAGACATTTTAATTTTGGGAGTGATCAACGTTTTCTACCCACACTTGAATGGAATGAGATAGGTTTGGAATTGATCATGATTGCATACATGATCGAAGTAAATTGTGGGCAGGGAGGGTTGTGGAAAAATACCCCATTTTCTTCGATACCATTATTGGATCTCTCACATCCGTTAGAGAGTTTTTTGTCTCCCTTTCTGCCCCGTGAGTGAGCTTTGATGTGTTAACAGCTGTGAAAATTTCCAATACGAATCCAAAGCTTGTGAAAAGTTTTAATAGCCAGGAATAGTAAGTGATTGATGCTCGTTTTCTTTAGAGTTAATTTTTCATATGTATTAGTTTATTTGTTTTGAAAGAGTTAGACCCCAAAAAAATCATGTAAAGACTGTATTACACGCACCTCTCACCCTCTTGAAGGTTACTATCAGTTTTTGGTCAGATTTGTTGAAATTGGGAGGGTGGATCTCACAGACCCAATGCCAGCTTCCTCATGGCCTTCAGAGAAGACTGCATTGGGATGTGAAGTACACTAACTAATTTGAAAACAAAACCATTAAAATTATCATATTTGAGCAAGTACAGTGGATATGAGCATTGGAACTTTGCCAAAACAGCATGACTTTATCCATTGTTTGGCTTAGGTAACGTTACATGAATAAAATAATTAAGTATGTGATAATAATTATCACATACTTTATTATTTTATTAGGTTGCAAGTCAGCATAGCAAGTCGAAATCATATATTATTCAAATATGTGTGTAACAGAACTGAGAATTATTCAATTTGTTTCAGGTATTTTTGAAAAAGGCTAGTACATTTTTCTACGTTGAGCAAAAGCTATCAACTGCTTTGTTTACAACGTTGAAGGCTGAACCATTTCACACTGTCTCTATCCACGACTTGATGTGGGGATATGAAGATGAATTTTTCAAAGCCCTATCAAAAATTATTGTTAGTCTTGGAAATCCCAGACCTCAGCCATTTGGTTTTCTAGCCAAGGTGAGCAAACTGCACTGTTACTACAGTTCATAACTATGAAATAACAGAACTACACAACTGAGATTCAAACATCAATTAATTTTATATTTTCTATATGTATATGGTCAATATAGATAAGAACAGCAACGGATGAATTAGGTAACAATAATAAATTGTCTAGGTCAGCCTAACACTACAAAAATAATCACTAATCATTTATATAAATTATGAATTTTATCCATAATAAGAATGGCCGATGTTTTTTCTCAGATCAGGGTTCATAGGTTTTTGAATTTCTATTCAAGTCAAAATAATTTATTGTACAAATAAAAAAGTTTATGTGTGTACCATTATGATAGAAGAATCGTGTAGTACTTAATGGTGGTGAAAAATAAATAAAAAACAGTGGTGTAGTGTGGTCTCCCATGCTGGGTGTTCGCAAGACGCTGGACCCTTACCATTCTGGGAAACATGCCTAAAGTTGAACAAAACAGCTTCACTTTTCTAGACAGTGAAGTCTACTTCATCGTTCAGTGAATGAATATGAAAATGCCTAATGTATTCCTGCCTCTGCTTAGCAGAAGCGTTAACAAGGGGAGGCACCATAACTCGCCCGATCAAGATAACTTTCCACTTATCTCAGGGAGATCGCAAGCTGAATGATTTTCTCAACAACTCAGACACTTGCACTTGATTTTAAACACGTGACTTGAAAAATCTAGCAAGGTGATTGGTGGACTACAAAAACTCTTAGAACTTGTATTCCAAACCCCTATTCAATCCAATTCGGTTGAGGGAAGTATGCATGTTTTCAACAAGCAACATGAGCTTGCATGCATCCACACTTTTTTGTACGTTCGTCAGACAATTTCTTTGTTTTTCTAGAAGATAGAGAAGCTGAAGAATATATATACCTATATATATATATATATATGTATGGTTTAGTTTTCTATAAAAACAAAAATTAAGAATGTGTTACGAAACACACATTTAGATTATGGTAACTAATAAATTAAACAAAATAGTGATAGCTGAAGAATATATATACGTCGAGTTACAACTCCGTCAAACAAAATATTTCACCAGAGAGAAAATACTAAATTCTCTCTCAAAAGTGAAATATTAAAGAATAACACACAAGGCGACCTCCCCAAACATTTACTGGGCGAGAGAGATGCGACAAACATCTCGAAACAAGTCGCCTTGAATGAGAAACCTCAAACAGGAAAACTCAAGGTCGTTCAGCCACCCCCGGGGACCCCGTCACAGCGACGGACGCAGGGAAACCACCTCGAAAGACCAACTCAGCTATCATACGCACAGATACTGAGAAAACAATGTGCGAACCAATAAGATTGCACAGTCGAATTTATGAAATTAAGCGGACCAACCAGGAGGCGGCAGGAGGCGGCCACCTCCCTATAAATACCCCGCTGGGAGCCCTCCGAATTTCATTCCACTCTCCGCTCTCGACGACGACACCTCTGAAGTACGAAGAATTCTACACGCTCTACGCTGACGAACCTTCTGCATTACGAGTTCATCTCAAGAACGGCTTCCTACTGCTTTCTACAAGCTCTACCTTCTCTCCACACAGATCTCGCATCGGCATCTACGAGTCCAGTGATTATTCATCCTGCTCATTGCCCAACGTAGTTCATCTGTCAGGACGCCACCCGGTACTTCTATCGATATTCTCTTTAGACAGTACGCCCGAGGGACGTTCCGAGCCGTGTCGCCCGGGTTTCGTAGCATTAAGCTCGTAACCGACCGCTGTGGGCACGCCGGTAAATTACTCTGCTCCTCCGCTCTAATTTACCGTCTAAGGAAGCCTTTGTCAAGGCTACGAGGTAGGACCCTGACATACGAGCATTGGAAAGACGCTCTGTCAAGCGAGTCCACCTCCCAAACCCTCTATTTTTCACACATAGAGGCATCGAAACGATGTCATTTCGATGGAACGTCGGCCGTCCTACTTCCCCTTGCAAGGGGAGGCGGACGACGGCGAAGCCGGGCCGAGTAGCCCACGTAGTGCTCCCTACCGGCTACACGGCGAATCCGCTGAACCCAGCGACAGCGCAAGGCGCGACCCTCACGTCCGGATCGCCTTCTCGCCCGACGTATTCGTTCAAGAAACGTTCGAGCAAGCCTCGCCTATACAAAAGATCGAGGAAACCTTTCAGACTCGCTCTGAAGCCGATCATTACGATTCGACCAAGCTGTCCGAATACCCACGATATTCGACGCAGGCTTACCCGGCCGATCCGAGTGTCAAATACACTCCAAATGCACAAAAAGCGAAGGATACTTTTCAGTACCTCAACCAAGCTCAACATATTCCCCTTTCAGATATAAATCTAAGGCCGGAATATTACAAAACGGCTCAGTACCAAACTGATCGAACCCAGCACTTGCTACGCGAGCCCAGCGCTCCACGCGGCTGCGACACGAACTATCTCCCCTTTCAGTCCGCCAAACCAGTTGACCTTGGCGGATCCGCTCACATTCCTCGCGGGAATGACCCGGAGACCAACCCGCATAACCGGGATATAAATGTCCGACTTGGCCTACCTACGCCAAGTAAAACATATCTAAATCCACTACAAATGGTGACCCCGCCTTTGAACAGGCTCAACACGGAGCATTTCGTTCCCTCTTATGAAGCTAGTGGATTTCAGGGAACCACTGCGGGCGTGCGACCCCCGCCGGGCCTCTACGCCCCACATCTCACGCAACATCCCTCTACACAAGGTGGCTTTCAAGCACTTTTAGAGGAGATGGGAGATTATCAAAAACCAATCTTCCAAAAGAAGAATATCGATCGTGCACTCGCCGAGTTCGATCAATACTGCGTGCGAAAACACCTGAGAACGCAAAACGAATGCTTCTCAGCTATATACAAGTGGGTACCAGAAGAAATGAGGGAAGCTATCGACTCAGCTTACCTCACGGCACCCCACGCACCCTACGAAGAGGCCAAACAGCGCCTCCAGCGAGAATATGGGTTGTCCTTACAGGACAGGCTCCTCGCACTCGAGGACCCCGCATCTCTCGCCAAAAAACCCAGCACCAAGTACCACGAAATGTACTCGAAAGCTGTTGGGTACTTTTCGGAAGCTCTGATCACTCAAAAGTGGATCGAGACTCTTCCCATCGAAGCACGAGGTATGGTCGCAGCTCAGCCTACCACGACCTCCCGGCTCGACCTAGCTGATACGCTACACGCGTACAGAACAGAGAATACTTCCCTGAACATACGAGGAGTAGAATCTACTCCGAAACCCATAAATACTGGTTTCAAAAAGGCCCTCTCGAAACAAGCTGAGTTCAAACCCCAACCAGTGGAGAGTAAGCCTCACAAACCGACGGCCTATGTCTGTCGAAACCACGCACGTTTCGGTAACGAAACTCGCAAATGTGCAGACCCAGAACACTGCACTTGGAAGACGAACACTGCTTCCAAAACTAGCAGAAAGGCTGCGACTATAAGCCAGCCTAAAACCCGGGTTTCTACCGAAAATACTCAGCGATCGGTACAAGAAAGTACCGTTCCAACCTCCGACACAGAGAGTTCGGAAAACGAATAACTGCCAGTGTATCTGAGCCTATACGCCGGCAGTCTACTGAGTATAAAAGGCTCTTTTTCAAGTGCAAACTAAATGGCACTGAATTTCTCATTGACACGGGAGCAGAAGTGAACATTCTGCCCCACAATGTCACAAAAAAATTGGGCTTGAAAATTCTTAAGTCCAACGTTAAGCTCACAGCAGCTAACGGAGCCCCTATAGACACACTAGGGCGAGCTGACACAACAATTAACATCGGCCTCGGGGACATGACCACCGATTTTATTATCACGAAAGTTGATCTAGCGATCCTAGGTATTCCATTCCTCGAGTCTTGGGATATCGGAATACGGGTCAAACACAAGTACATTTATAAAGATAAAATAAAGTGCTATGCCGATCAAAAAATAGCTGCAGTCATGAACAAAAAGTTCACTGACGAACAAATAGCAGCTACTATCCCTCATCGTGACAATACCCCTCAACCAGAGGACGCGCAAATCACGGAGGACGAAAACATTCGCTCTATCATTGACAAATACAATGATAAAATGAGCAAAATTCAAGGTAAATGGAAAAACAACGGGGTTTACCACCGTATAACCACGGAAGGAACACCAGTACACTTCCGAGCAAGACCCATGGCGGGCGAAAAAAACGGGCTCAAGTCAAAAGTACTTTTGACAAAATGCTTTCAGAAGGCTATATATATATATATATATATATAAACTCCCTTACTCCGAATTTGAAACGGCAAACAAATATAAAGGAGGGAAACGTTACATTTTAATGATGGTTGATAGAGCAACGGGTTGGCTAGAGGCAGTCCCTCTTAACAACATCGAAACAACCACAATCACAAATGCCTTTATCAATATTTGGGTAGCTTCAAAGGGCGTACCTAAATACATCACAAGGTTTAGTTTTCTATAAAAACAAAAATTAAGAATGTGTTACGAAACACACATTTAGATTATGGTAACTAATAAATTAAACAAAATAGTGATAAATAAATGAAAAGGTGTTTGATATCATAAAAAGGAAGGTGAGTGCACTAAAAATACTGGTTGCTGTCAGACAGACTGCCTCCAAGAACCCACGATGGGTAGATGGTACTTACCTACCACCCAAAGGATTTGCGAATAGTTTGGTTGGTATGCCCGACGAAGCGAAAGGGAATGCCTGATTTAACAGAAAATACTGTTTACTAGGTTAATCAAATACCCTGGCATTGATCCGTTGAGTACCTTAGCAATTAGTTTCAAATGTTTGAAAACACGGCATGAGAGGAAGGCTAAGAATAGTTAGATTAGACACAGAGTGATGTGACTTTTCATTCTAAACCTTTCTTCTTTGAGGTTAATTTGGAATATCTAAGTATTAAATGAATTTTTTTTTCCATCCTAGAACATGTAGGTACTTCTATTTGTGATGAATTAGTAAATTATGGCAGGACATGGATTATTGACTTATGTTTTTATCCTCTAATTTCAGAGAAAGGGAATTCATCACGATATCTTCACTGAGAAAACAGGAGCTGATGATATATATTCCATTGGCACAATAACTCAAGTGAATGGTGCCAAAACTATTGGAGCTTGGGGAAATACGACTTGTGATTTACTTCAGGGTAGTGATGGAACTATTTTTCCTGCAAGGTCTGTGACAAATGGAGATAAATTGTATGTTTTTTCAAAGGAGATGTGTCGACGAATACCAATTTATTTCAACAGTACTGTGAAAGTAAGTTGTTTATGACGTTGTCCTTTACAATTTTGAATCCTAAACTCAAATTGAGTTACAATAAGAACTACGAATTTTAGTATCGTTTTGTGGGTCTTTTAAAACAGCCAAAATTACTTGGTTAGCCTTCAATACGTATTTATCATTAATGCAAGTACTTATTGCATCTGGCACAAAAGATTTTGAAGAAATCATTGGATGAAATTACAAAGCTTCTTCTTCACTGAAATCCCTGCTTTGGCGATTTCATAACAGCTTTTGCTAATCATTTTCACCTACGTTCACTAAAAATTTTGCTACCCTCGTTGCAAATTTTCGGTTGGCCCTCAATGAGATCTTTTAGAAATTAATGGAAGTTTTATATGTTGTTTGCATCTTTAGAAAGTTCTTGTATATTCAACGTTTTTACTCGAATGGTAGAGAAGTAAGCTGGATTGGGAAGGAAAAAAGTTGGTATATTAGGTGATATTCTCGAGACCTCGACACTAGGGCATCCTTACATCAAGGCAAGGCAAAAAACCTTATTGCCATTAATATTACACATTGTTGTCATGGTGACGAGTAAACTATGTGAAAAGGCACCATTGCTTGTCACCCTTGTCATCTTACAGTTCAGTATTTATCCAGTACCTATGTAGTTCAGTATTTCTTGTTATGCCACATATTAAATTTTACGTGAATTAGAGAGGTATATAAAGCTATTGTCAGGTGATGAGCTGAAACGTCATGAAAGCAAGTGTGTTGGATAGTTTACAAACTATGAAGTGTTAAAAGTTCCTGATGTCAGCCGCAAAGATGTTCTGGATTACCTAGTTTTCAGAACCGTTCTTTGAATCAAATAAGAAACTAAAAATCTTTAGGGCACTCATCTTCAGTCTTTAGAGTGATCATGTGAAAGGAAGTGCCAGAGATCTGCCAGAAGGGAATATTAGGTAGTACCTACCGCCTTTGGAAAGATAAGTACCTACCTACCTAGAGAGGTAGGTATGCACTACCTACTTTCCGTATATTATTTCGTGTTATTCATCATGTAGGTACTTCCATAGACAAAAACTGAAGTAGGTACCTACTTAGTCAACCTTCGCGTAACTGCAAAACTCGTGTAATAACTGTAGTGGCAATGCCACCCGTCTTTATGAAGTCTTACCTTCAGAAGAATGAATTTCATGGTTTTTTTCTTACAGCTGGTTTTTAATTCATGTTGCACATTTCCTGATTCGAAAAACTTTGCTAATAAGCAGTTACTTGTATTCGCCGGCAGAGCAACCTACCTACTTTGTTTTTCTTTTAACCAACAACAAATCTGGTAGGCTGTACGTACCTACGTAGTTTCGTTTCTTGTTGGACCAACCACCTGCCTTGTTTACTTCGACAAACTACCAAATCTATCCTTTCATTCATTCAATATATCAAGTAAAGCTTCCTCAGTTATAGTGATAAAAACATATCTAAAACGCTGATGAAACTGCCTGTGCAACGGCAATGTACCTACCCTGCAGTGCAGGGATCTGAGGAATTGTCAATAATTTTTTCTTCATTAATTTTCTGGTTATTTATTCTCAAAGTCTAAACGAATTAAGTTATTTAGTTTTTGGACACTGATTAACTTATAATAGTTAGTCCCTCCGTCCCTAGTACAAATAAAAAATCGTTTACCTACCACTAGATATGTATCGTTGTCTACAACCCATAATCGCGCTGGCAGGCATGATTACTGCGAACATTTAGTTGAATTGAAACTTTATAATACTATAATATTACTTTCCCAAAACATAACTGTTGAAAAATGTTGTTATAACAACGTATATTAGGTTGACATAAGACAGCAAACTTCTTGTGAAAAATAGGTTATTTGAGTTACGATCTAGTGGCATCTACCACGTCATGGCGGACCTTGGAAGAAACTGAAACCTACTCCAGGTGTGACGTCACGAAAATATGGGCTATAGGTCGTACGCTGTAACTTTGCCAGTTACTCTGAGTAGTTTCAATGGAGGAACCAGCAAAGTTACAGTGCACAACCTGTGTACCTATCAATTGAGTGACTTGCTGAGCAAAAACCAACCCCAGTTCAACTGTTTATTGATATAGCATTTCCAAGACAAATGAAACCTTTTCCAAACCAAATAGATCCTTTTCCACGTGAAATGAAACCTGTTCCAGAACAAATGAAACCTTTTGAGAAAATGAGCCAAATGAGGTGAAACCTTCCAAATCGCAGGCGTTGTAGAAAGAAGTTGACAAAATGATAATTTGATGAATTATAGAGAAGGGATTATCGAAGTAGTTCTCACCTTAGTAGAATAGGAAACATGTTAATTTGATAAATTTCTAACTATAGAATGTGGTGTGTACTCTACCTACTCGCCACACACTTGTTGGAGAAATAGGAGGTACCCATAATATAATTAACGGGAGTCACCAATACGTCTGATGTCTTCTTTGTGGCTTATTCCTTGAAATCTTGTTGTTTATAATAGGTACTTCAAATTTTTTGACTTTTCAGAAATACACTATGTTTGGAAAAGGCTTCATTTGACTTGGAAAATGATTCATTTGATTTGGAAAAAGTTTCATTTGATTTGGAAAAAGTTTCATTTGGCTTCGAAAAGGTTGCATTTGGTTTAGAAAAGGTTTCATTTGACATGGAAAAGGATTCATTTGGTTTGGAAAAGGGCTCATCTGACTTGGAAATGCTAATAGGTACCTACATGTTAATTTAATCAATGTTGTTTAGCGATACAACTAAGAGCTTTGAATTACCTAATACCTATGAATTGAATTAGGTACCTACCTATTGGAGATAACCATATAAAACCTTAACCATATATCGGTTGCCAAGGTCTGGCAACATGTATATAGTTTGATTCCACCTCATTTCGTTTGGTTTTTCTTTCTAGCATTTATTGACTATGTGTTGCATTCAAGTCAACATTAATGAAATCCGTTCACAATTATCCCACCTGTTCCTGCATTATGCTTGGATTTTCTTCATCCTGCTCTTAATTCTAGCTTTGGGTTGAAAACTTGGTGCTTCAAAATTGGTAGCATTATTTTTAACTAGATCTTTATTGCATTAAATTGATCTTGTCCACTTGTGGTTGTCCTAGATATTTAAATCATTCCCTTTCCTATTGTATCTCCCATATCGTTTAGGACTCTCCAATTATTGGTTTTGTCCCATGGTATTTTCAAGCTGTCTTCCAGCAGTTTATTAGTGTTCTACCTCCAGAAACGTATTTCAAAACATTTCTTAATTTCAGAGTAAAGACGGATTTCCTGTGCAGCAGTATGATGTGGATAAGAATATGTTCAACTTTTCTGAGATAAATGAAGAGAATGCATGTTATCAATTGGATGGGAAATATCCTCCTACAGGTTCATTTCTTACCAGTCCCTGTCAAGGAGGTTTGTTTGATTAATTTATTACCAACTAAGTAATAGCTTTAATGAATAATATCACTTAAATAACTTTCAACATTAGCTGCTACTGCCCCACATCCTTAGCTTAAAGAGTATTATGATTGAATGATGAAGTGCTCTTTTTGACAAGACACTTGCTAGTGTTGTGCCTCAAGAATACCAAAGGCTTTATATTGTTCCAGAGTATTATAAATCCACGAATTCGCCAATAATATGATGCAATGTTTTACCAAATATTCTTTCATACTAGCATTCTTTCAGACCTTTAGCAGTGGTTTAAAGACCACAGACTATCCGGAAGAAAGTGATACCTAAGGTAGTATCTCAGAGTTTGTTATGAAGTAGTGCTTGATCCCCACAGTTCTCTAAGTTGCAGCAACCTCCCTAATAAATCATTGAACTCGAGTATCGGAAATTCCTTATTCCTGTAAAATTATTGACTCAACCTTGATACTAACTAAATACATCATTCATGCCACTGCATCTCATAATATGAAGAAATAAAATTATATCTAATTTTCATTTTAGATGCACCAATCTACTTTACATTCCCACATTTTATGCATGCTGGGGAGGAATTGAAAAATTCAATCAGTGGTCTTCATCCTGATCCTGAAAAACATCGTTCATACATTCAAATACACAAGGTAAGCTTAGATTTTAATGGATATGATAGGTTTCTTCGATGAGGGCTTTCAACTAGAATAACATGACAACGAAACCTAGCAAAGAACAGCGCTCATACACTAAAAACAGAAAAACAACAACGCACTTCACTTCTAAACCAACATTTAATCATCCCCACTCTCGCCCTAATTTTGCCTTGTGCGCCTTCCAGTTTAAATCACAAATTTTATTGCAAAATCTAATAAATTTCTCATAAAGTGATCGCCAGCGGCCTATCTCCAACAATATATGAGTTAAAAAGAGGCTATCTCCCATAATTTCTTTCGCGCAAGGTGCAATTGTGCAACAATGTGTAGTCAACACCAACTTTGATTTTTCAAACAGTAATCCCCATTTTTATGGCAGATTTGGATTCTATGCAAAATGCCATAAAAAATAACCCATAATAACCCCAAGATTAATGACGTCCAAACAGAGCACAATATTATGAAATATCGAGTTTTTGATTATAACCAAATTGCGACATGTAGGAAATACATAATTTTGGTTTTTTTCGCTCTGGATGACGTAGTGATGTTTATTTATTGATATTTGTAATACCAAATCGGAATAAGACCGAAAAAACGGCCAGAATTGAATATTTTCCCAACCATTTCCTAACAGAGCAGAGTACTAAAATTTCGACTTTCCATTGTTTTTCCTAGTTGGTGTTTTAAATATCATTAAATTATCATCACTACATAATTCAGCATTAAAAAAATACCCCAAAATTTTGTATCACATGTGGCAATAAGCATTAACCCTAAGGTGTTAAAAAGGAACTTAACTAGTTTTTAATGGAAGACTCAATCTTGAGAAGTTTGGTATCAACCGCACTCCGCCATGCAGGACCCTCTGCCCTGTGTGACGTCTCCAGTGCAGCAAACTTTGAAAAATCATAGAAAGAAAACTACTCAACGTAGGAGAGTGCAGATGGTACTAAATTTCTCAGCATGGAATCTATTTTCATTTAAAAATATAAAATTAATATGTGGGTAACATTCATTGAACATCTTCAAAAACTCTGTATTTCACAATTCGCGTGTGATTGTGCTTGTTTTTGAGTTCTCAAAAATTCAAGTGATAGATCACTTTTCATAAAACTTGGCGTAGAATCTAAATCTGCAATAAAATATAAACAATGTTGCTGTTGATTGAGCATGGTTGCACTATTGCGCAGTGCGCGAAAAAGCTATGGTGGAATTGCTCGCAAAATATCAACACTTGGAAAGTGGAAATTTTTATCTCTTTAATTTTTTTTTTTGCTCTGTTAACTTTTATTTTTTCATTTTTTGGAAAATTAATGTTAGTTAATTTATTTTTATTTTTTTAAACACAATCCTACTCGTATTAATGTATTCTAAATTGATGGAAATGTTCTGAAAATGGGGATTTTGGAAGAGTTTATCTCTTTAATATTGTTGATTTAAATTTAATTTAAATCGAAGCTCTGATCTGTAACCTATTTTCATTTGATTCATTTCAGGAATTGGGCATTAGTTTAAAAGTGAAGACACGATTTCAATTGAATGTCATGCTGCAAAAATCTACGTTCATAAGTCACTCATCAAGACTGAAAGCAGACAAGCTCATTCTGCCAATAGCTTGGATGGACTATGTAAGTGAATACTCAGCTTTGTAGTAAGACTAGTTTGAGTGTGTCTTAAGCCAAGTGTTCCGTGGTTCAGTAAGACTAGCAGCTGTTAAGCTAAGGCCAACATCTTTGGCCTCTCTGAGATAAAATACCTAGGTTATATTTTCTCAAAAATTGGTATACGCATTGATGATGAAAAATTCAAAGTCATTTGTTTTATGTCTATTCCTAAAGGCAAGGCAGAAGTTTAAAGATTTCTAGGAATGATTAATTATTTAGGCTTGTACATTGAAAATGCCTCAGAAAAAACATCACCGTTATCTTCGCGACTTGATTAAAAAAGAAGTTAATTTCAAATGGAGTTCAGAATGTCAAAAATCATTTGAAAATTGAAAAAAAAAAAAAAAAAAAAAACTACATACCATCAGCCCAATGTTGGCTCACTTTGACATAAATGCACAAATTAAGCTGACCGTTGATGCCTCTAATTCAGCAGTAGGTGCTAGCCTAATTCAAAACAAAAAGCTTGTTGCTTAAGCGTCTGAAACCTTGAACAAAATTCAGCAAAATTACCTGCAAATCGGTAAAGAATTTTATGCTGCAGTATTTGTATGCAAGAGATTTTACCAATAAATTTTTAATCAATCTCTTACAATCATAACTGATCATGCGCAGTGTAGTGGATTTATATATGTTCTACTTGGTGTAGGTAGACCAAGTGGGACGTTGTGAAAAGTACCCATATCTTGGTTATGCGGGTTAGTCCCTGTATTATTTCCGAAGGAAATGTGAGCGAAATTGTCAAGGACATTTGGCTGGGTGGTTGAACCTCGTGGTTCGTTCATTGGTAGGCCGCGAGGGGCGCCAGGTTCGGTTCGAGCTGTTTGGAAATGCGTATTCGGATGCTGAACCGTTGTGTAATATTCCGGTCTCAGATTTACATCTGTAGGAGGAACGGAATGTGTTTGATTGAGGTACTGGAAAGTACCTTTTGGTCCGTGCGGTGTATGCAGGATGGGAGTGTGTTTAACACTCGGATCGGCGGTGCGATCGTGAGATGAATATTTAGTATATTCATGGGTAGAACCGTAAGAACTACCTTCCGAGAGATTCTGAAAAGAATCCTCGATCCCTTGCGTGTGCACGGGAGTAGCTAACAAACTTTTTGAGGGTTTATTAGGTAAAGCTGCGATCTCGTCGAGAGGTTCGAGCTTTGGGCGCGGAGCTGGCCCGGGTAGTTTGTCACTACGTTTTGAGTGAGAATCGAGTTTCGGATAAGGAGCTGGAGCAGGGCCGACGCCTGTCCCCTCGCCAAGTTCTTCTCCCTCGAACCCGAGGAAGTAAGAGGGGCTTCGCTCCATCGAGCTATCCGAGTGTGTTTACTCGATAGAAAAATACCTTTCCGTTCGGATGAAGGATTTATGTAGAGGAGGGACTCGCTCGACAAAGCTCTCTCCCAGCTTGATGTCGGGGTCCTCTCCGAGCCTTGATAAAGGCTTCCTTGGACGGTAAATTGGAGCGTATGAGCTGTGCAATTTCCCGGCGTACCCCTCGGGCAATCAAGAGCCGAAGGCTGCGAGATTCGGGTGATACGGCTCAGGTCTCCCTGCGGACGCGACGTTTTAGACGAAGTCTTAAACGTGCCGGGTGGGACCCTTACTGGAGATCTACGTTGGGCAATGAGTAGTGCAATGACTAGACTCGTAGATGCCAAGAAGATCGAGAGAATCTGTGAGGAGAGGAAGATATGCCTTTCTGAGTCTTGAATGCGTGTAGAAACTTCGTCGAGAGATGAGAAGAGTCGTCAGCGAGAGCAGAAGGTGGAATGAATACGGAGGGCTCCGTGCGGGGTATTTATAGGGAGGTGGCCGCCTCCTGCCGCCCCCTGGTTGGTCCGCTTAATTTCATTAGTTCACCATGTGTTTCCTTATTGGCTCGCATAGTGTTTTCTCAGAATCTGTGAATATGATAGCTGAGTTGGTTTGCCAGCCTCGCCCTTGCATTTCGTAGAGGTCGATTGATTATTTGCTTGGGCTGTTGTTTTCAAGACAACTTTTGTGAGTTGTCCTGACGAACCCTTCTCCTGCAGTGGGTGTTTGGCTTGTTGCTTATTTGTGAATATTTCGTTCGTGAGTGAATATTTCGTATATTCTCTCGGGCGAAATATGTTATTTTGCTGAGTTGTAACTCGACGTCTTTTATATGTGATTGTGTCGTGAGTACCTCTTTTTGGTAGCCCTGAAAAGGGTTGTTGCAATACTGTGGTGGAATTCACCACAGGCGCCCCCCCAAGACGTCGTGTTACTAACGATGACGTGCTCGGGGAAGAACTGGCAGGGAAACACGGAATTTTCCGTTCGAGACCCTTGCCAGTTGGGGCGGAGGTTGCTGAGTAACCGGCCGTCCTCGCCTTGGAGTGGACCTCCGGCCCCGTCGGTTGCGACGGGCGTCGGGGTTTGGTCACCCCCGATCCGCACCTTGTCGACGGGTACCAGACCCGTGAGGGCTGGCCCCGCGGCCGCGGAGGGCTGGTTGCGGGGAGGGTAGGTCGGTGGTGGGCAGTTTGGCAGAGCGTGGTCACCCAACTCTCACCGAATTTGTTGGAGGGGACGCGCCCTCTGGCGGATTTTCGGAGATTTTCCTCCTGCTTTTCTGTATTAATTGAGTTTCGTGCCGCCGGTTCATTGTCATCCAGCGTATAAGCTGGTTTGATTTGCTGTTTGGGAACTTTTTTAAATTGTTCACCAATTTGCACTGTGACAGAGACTTTATCTCGTTTTATCACTTTGAAAGGCCCTGTGTATGGGCATTGCAATGTAGACAATTGAGTCGGCACTCTTATGTAGACGTATGAACATGTATCCAAGTTTTTGGGCATATTCACAGCGTATTTGGTGTTATTATGCTTTATATGGGTGGAGCGGAAAAATATTGGTTCAGAAATATTCGTTGATGTAACGAATATATCCCCTGGAAGGGGTACATCTATCCCGTAGACTTTTTGGAAAGCCGTTGTTTCCGTCGCTGGGTCCACCGCTGTACGCATTGCTAGTAGTACTTTAGGTAGTGCGTCGAGCCAATTTTCGTTTTGAGCTTTGATCGCTTCTTTCAGTGATCTGTTTCTACGCTCCACCATGCCGTTTGTCGAAGGTTTGTATGGTAGTGTGTGGGTATGTTTTACCCCTAGACGCTCCATTATTGATTGAAACAGAGCTGATTCGAATTGGGCTCCTTGGTCGCTGGTAATGTATTTGGGAACTCCTTTGGAAGATACCCAAATTTTAATAAATGCGTCAGTTATAGAGGATGTCTCAATATTAGTTAGGGGGACAGCCTCCACCCAACCTGTTGCTCTGTCGACCATCATGAGAAGGTATTGTTTTCGTCCTTTTGCCAATGGTAATGGTCCGGTTATGTCTATGTGGACATGAGAGAATTTCGTGGCCGTTTCGAATTCTGTGTACGGTAGTTTAACAGAGCGAGTGATTTTGGCTCGTTGGCAAGTTTCACATGCTCTTACCCAGTTTGAGACGTCTGTGCGTAGTCCTTGCCAGAAATACCTCTGTTTCACCTTGTATACTGTAGAGTGTATACCTGGGTGACCCAAATTGTGTATTTGGCTGATTATATCGTGTCTCATGTCTTTCGGTATGTAAGGCCTGGGGTGTCCTAAGTCTAGGTTACACCATAGCTCTCCTTGTGGAAACTCAACTTTTGAAAGTTTCCGTGTGTCCTCTGACGTGGGAGGAGATTTCTCTTGTGCTTCTAGTACGTGGAGTAAAAGGTTGCACTCGACTGCGGCCGTTACTTTCGAAATTTCGGCTTCTGCCGGACCTTCGTCTGTCTGAGTTGAAATTGACTTGGTTTGAATTTCAACCGGGTCGAACGGTCTGGAGAGCGCGTCTGCCACGACGTTTTGTTCTCCGGGTATGTGTCGAATATCACTTGTCATCTGTGATATGTATGTTAACCACCTTAGTCTCATTTTAGAAAAATGAGCATTTTTCTTCAACATTGTGCCTAGTAGTGGCTTATGGTCTGAGCATAGATGGAAAGAGCGTCCGTCCAAGTCGTTATGCCAGTGTATGCAAGCTTGATACGCGGCGAACATCTCTTTGTCGAAGGAGGCTTTATTCTTCCATTGTTCAGGAATTTCTTTGCTAAAGAAACCCAATGGTTGGTATGTCTTTGAGCCATCCTTGTTAGTTATTTCTTGCTCCAGAGCTGCTCCGATGTGAGTGTCGGACGCATCGCACACTATCCTCCATTCCGCTGTAGGGTGAGGATGTGCTATGTTATGTAATGTAGCTTTGATCATTGCTTGTTTTAAGCTATTGAAAGCTTCTTCCCTTGCTGGTGTCCATTCAATCGGAGTTTTGTCATTTTTCTTGTTTGATTGAATGGCGTCGTATAGGGGCTGAGCCATGTGTGCGAATTTACTGGAGCAAGCTCGGTAGAAACCACACATTCCCAAAAATCTACGTAGGCTTCGTACGTCTATTGGTCGTGGGAACTGTTCAATGGCTTCTATTTTGTCTCTTTTAGGGGTTATCCCGTGTTTTGAGATAGTAAAACCCAGGAAGTCTACGGTGGGTTGAGCAAAAATGCATTTTTCGAACCCTACTCGGAGCCCGTGTTCTCCTAATTTGTCAAAAATTTTTTTGAGGTGTTCCAAATGTTCCTTGTAGGTTTTGGAAACAACCAAAATGTCATCCAGGTAGACAAACGCGAATTCGAATTTTCGCATTACGTTGTCCATGTAGCGTTGCCAAGTCTGGGCAGCGCCGGCTAACCCCATGCTCATTTTTTTGAATTCGTACAGGCCAAAAGGGGTGATAATGGCTGTTTTATGAGCGTCATCGGGGTGCATCGGAATGTGGTAGTATGACGATTTTAAATCTATAGTCGAGTAGATTTGTGTATTGTGCAAATTGGCTTGGAAAGAGCGTATGTGAGGTGGAGGATAGGCGTCTTTCTTCGTCTTAGCGTTCGAGAAACGATAATCGCCTGTGATCCTCCACGTCCCGTCTTTTTTCGGCACGCAGTGTAGGGGTGAAGCCCATTCGGAGTCAGACGGGGCGATTATGCCGTCTGTGAGCATTTTTTCGAAAGTGCTTTTTACTTGGGATCTTTTTTCACCCGCCATAGGCCTTGCTCGGAAGTGTACAGGTGAGCCTTCGGTAGTTATACGGTGGTAAACCCCGTTGTCCTTCCACTTGCCCTGGAGCTTGTCCATTTGCCGTTTATAAATTTCGATTATTGAGTTAATGTTCTTGTCCTCAATAATTTGTGTGCTATCTGAGCTTGAGCTGTAGTCCCAGTGAGGAATAGCCGCTTCGATTTGTTCGTCGGAGAATTTCTCTTGTATGACAGCTGCTATTGTTTGGTCGGCATAGCTCTTCATTTTTTGTCTATAAATGTATTTATGTTTGACCCTGATCCCGATGTCCCAGGACTCAAGGAAGGGAATACCTAGGATGGCTAGGTCGACTTTTGTGATCATGAAATCGGTGGTCATGTCACCGAGACCGATGTTGATCGTTGTGTTGGCTCGTCCCAATGTTTCGATTGGGGCGCCGTTTGCAGCTGTGAGCTTGACCTTGGTTTTGAGAACCTTCAAACCCAGCTTTTTAGTGATATTTTGGGGCAGAATGTTCACTTCTGCTCCCGTGTCAATGAGGAATTCGGTGCCGTGAAGTTGACACTTGAAAAAGAGCCGTTTAAAATCTTTGGTCTGCCGGCGTATAGGCTCTGCTACACTGGCAGTTACTCGTTTTCCGAGCACTCGTTGTCTGAAGTGGGAATGGTACTTTCGGGTACCGGTTCCGGTGTAGTTTCCTTCGAAACTATTTTATGTTTTGGCTGGCTAATAGCTGCAGCCTTTTTGTTTGACTTCGAGACGGTTGGTTTCCAACCACAGTGCTGCGGATCCGCACACTTACGTGTCTCTGTGCCGAAACGAGTGTGGTTTCGGCAGATGTAGACGTTAGGTTTGTGAGGTTTATACTCAGTTTTTTGTGTAACAGACTTCTTAGGGCTTGAAGTGCTTGTTTTGTTGGTTGACTCGACTCCCCTAATGTTAAGGGAAGGAGTTTCTGATTTATACGCGTGTAGCGTGTCGGCCAGGTCAAGCCGGGCGCTCGTGCTTGCTTGTGCTGCGACGAGACCCCGTGCGTCGTTTGGCAGAGTTTCGATCCACTTTTGTGTGATCAATGCCTCCGAAAAGTACCCAACTGCTTTAGCATACATTTCATGGTACTTAGTGCTGGGTTTTTTGGCGAGAGATGATGGATCCTCTAGTGCGAGGAGTCTGTCTTGCAAAGACAACCCATATTCTCGTGTTAGGCGTTTCTTAGCCTCGTCGTAAGGTGCGTGGGGTGCCGTGAGATACGCTGAGTCAATAGCTTCTCTCATTTCCTCAGGTACCCACTTGTAAATGGCGGAGAAACACTCGTTTTGTGTTCTCAAATGTTTGCGAATGCAGTACTGATCGAACTCTGCGAGAGCTCGATCAATATTTTTTTTCTGAAAAATAGGTTTTTGATAGTCACCTATTTCCTCCAAAAGTGCTTTAAAGCCACTTTGTGGAGAGGGTTGAAGTGTGAGATGTGGGGCGTAGAGGCCCGGCGGGGGTCGCACGCCCGCAGTGGTTCCCTGAAATCCACTAGCTTCATAAGAGGGAACGTATTGCTCCGTGTTTAGCCTGTTCAAAGGCGGGGTCACCATTTGTAGTGGATTTATATATGTTCTACTTGGTGTAGGTAGACCAAGTGGGACGTTGTGAAAAGTACCCATATCTTGGTTATGCGGGTTAGTCCCTGTATTATTTCCGAAGGAAATGTGAGCGAAATTGTCAAGGACATTTGGCTGGGTGGTTGAACCTCGTGGTTCGTTCATTGGTAGGCCGCGAGGGGCGCCAGGTTCGGTTCGAGCTGTTTGGAAATGCGTATTCGGATGCTGAACCGTTGTGTAATATTCCGGTCTCAGATTTACATCTGTAGGAGGAACGGAATGTGTTTGATTGAGGTACTGGAAAGTACCTTTTGGTCCGTGCGGTGTATGCAGGATGGGAGTGTGTTTAACACTCGGATCGGCGGTGCGATCGTGAGATGAATATTTAGTATATTCATGGGTAGAACCGTAAGAACTACCTTCCGAGAGATTCTGAAAAGAATCCTCGATCCCTTGCGTGTGCACGGGAGTAGCTAACAAACTTTTTGAGGGTTTATTAGGTAAAGCTGCGATCTCGTCGAGAGGTTCGAGCTTTGGGCGCGGAGCTGGCCCGGGTAGTTTGTCACTACGTTTTGAGTGAGAATCGAGTTTCGGATAAGGAGCTGGAGCAGGGCCGACGCCTGTCCCCTCGCCAAGTTCTTCTCCCTCGAACCCGAGGAAGTAAGAGGGGCTTCGCTCCATCGAGCTATCCGAGTGTGTTTACTCGATAGAAAAATACCTTTCCGTTCGGATGAAGGATTTATGTAGAGGAGGGACTCGCTCGACAAAGCTCTCTCCCAGCTTGATGTCGGGGTCCTCTCCGAGCCTTGATAAAGGCTTCCTTGGACGGTAAATTGGAGCGTATGAGCTGTGCAATTTCCCGGCGTACCCCTCGGGCAATCAAGAGCCGAAGGCTGCGAGATTCGGGTGATACGGCTCAGGTCTCCCTGCGGACGCGACGTTTTAGACGAAGTCTTAAACGTGCCGGGTGGGACCCTTACTGGAGATCTACGTTGGGCAATGAGTAGTGCAATGACTAGACTCGTAGATGCCAAGAAGATCGAGAGAATCTGTGAGGAGAGGAAGATATGCCTTTCTGAGTCTTGAATGCGTGTAGAAACTTCGTCGAGAGATGAGAAGAGTCGTCAGCGAGAGCAGAAGGTGGAATGAATACGGAGGGCTCCGTGCGGGGTATTTATAGGGAGGTGGCCGCCTCCTGCCGCCCCCTGGTTGGTCCGCTTAATTTCATTAGTTCACCATGTGTTTCCTTATTGGCTCGCATAGTGTTTTCTCAGAATCTGTGAATATGATAGCTGAGTTGGTTTGCCAGCCTCGCCCTTGCATTTCGTAGAGGTCGATTGATTATTTGCTTGGGCTGTTGTTTTCAAGACAACTTTTGTGAGTTGTCCTGACGAACCCTTCTCCTGCAGTGGGTGTTTGGCTTGTTGCTTATTTGTGAATATTTCGTTTGTGAGTGAATATTTCGTATATTCTCTCGGGCGAAATATGTTATTTTGCTGAGTTGTAACTCGACGTCTTTTATATGTGATTGTGTCGTGAGTACCTCTTTTTGGTAGCCCTGAAAAGGGTTGTTGCAATACTGTGGTGGAATTCACCACACGCAGTTAGTTACGTTAAGCAAAAAGCCTATAAAAAAAAAGCTTGGTGTCCTCGAAACACACTGTCGCAAACTTCAAAGATCATTGAACAACAACCAGACTAAGAATCTCAGAGCTTTCTCTATCCCTGGCAGGGTTTTGAAAAGCGCCTGGGCCTGAATGCGTCCATGACATCATATGAACTCACTCCGCCATTCATCTTATGATGTCATCCGACCTGAATGCATTAATTCATAAATCTCTTACTGTACGTCCAAGCACACTTGCCGAAATTAAAATAGAAACTGAAAAAGATGAATGCCTAAATGTTATTAAAAACTATTGCCAAAATTGGTGGGCTGAAAATAAAAATTACTTCAAAGAGTCAGCTAGGTTGTTTTGGAGTTTTCGATAAGAACTATCCGTAACTGATGGTATTGTAGTCCCTCGTATTCTTGTCAACATTTTGCGAAAAATTCACACAAACCATACTAGTCTGGAAAAAGCTAAGTCTTTAGTTCGTGGAGTACTCTTTGAACACAAATGGCTGAAAATTGAAATGAAAATTGAATTGGCTGATGGTTGAAAATTGTTCAGCTTGCCAAAAATATATAATAGGTGAATAGGTGAGCCTCTAATGCCTCATGACATTCCCATATTACATGACAGAAATTAAGTGCCGATTTTTTAAAATTTGAATTTAAGTCGTTTTTAATGAATACGGAATATTGTTACAAATACATAGAACTATTACAAATTAATTCCTGAATGGTGTTACTACAATTCAATGCATGAAAACAAATTTTTGTCGTCATGGAATCCCTACAGTATTTTTTTACGGATAACGGTCCACCATTTGATTCCAAATTATTTAAAGAATTTACAATTGATTAAGAAATATATCATAAGACCGGCAGCTGTAATTTATTATGCTCGCAGTAATGGCCAGGCTGAGAGCAGCATAAAAATTGCCTAAAATATTCTAAAGAAATGTAAAGAAAATAACGACTATAAATTTTTAGCGTTACTTTATTAACTTAACACACCCAAAGGCCACAAATGGGTTCTCTCAGATTTGGATGTCACATAGGCTACGTGGTGCTTTAACTATTGATCAACAACTTTTGAAACCGAAAATATCATCACCACGGGAACACAGAAAATTAATGGTTTATAATCAATTAAAAAAACCATGTATACTATGAACTACAAGAAAGCTTTAGAAGGAAAACGCAATGAAAGAGAGTAGGTTCTTGGACCTACTTTCCCATGGCTGTTGAGTTGGGTAGGTGGAGGGGGTACCTATCCAAAAGGTATCCCTAGAATTTTCAGAGAATGATCAATTTCAGAAGAGAAGGTTCTAGTTCAGAAATAAGTACAGTTCTGTATTACCTGGTGCCAAATACCTGCCTGGGGGTGCAGATGCCTGGTACAGGTACCCTCCAAAAGTCCTCAATAAAATGTATTTTGTTGAAAGATAGAAAGAAAAGAGTGGGTGTTTGAGGGTGAAGAATGTAAGAGTTTGGCTTCTTCAGTTGTATTTGTTGCCAGATTTCTTCTAGTTTCGACTCATTTAGGCATCATCAGTGAGTGACTGGAAGGTGAAATACTTGTAGGTAATCATAAATTAGAAGGTGTATGTTTCTCACCATGAAGTGGCAAATAATGAATGGGAGGATACATATCAAAGTCATGGTTACTAAAAAATGTAAAATGAATGTTAAAATATAACAGAGGAATAAAACTTTCCAGAAATCAACTGACTACATTATTATGATTACCTACAAGTATTTCACCTTCCAGACATTCCCTGATGATGCCTAAATAAGGCAAAACTAATAGGAAGCTGACATAAAATACAATTGAAGAAGCCAAATTCTTACATTTTTCGCTCTTAACCACCCACAATGGCAACTCAGACCAGTAAGAAAAGAGTTTAATTCAACGAACTCGAAAAAGGTAAGGGGAGGAAACTGGTTGTGGGATCAGAAGAAACAACCACATTATCATGTGTGAACGAATTCCACAACCTTATCAAACCCATATTGCAACATAATCAACAGGCTGACAGATTCAACTACAGCAGTTAAGGAAAGGTGCTCAAACTACCAAGAGGTAATGGTGGAAGGGACTATATAGTGAATCATGAATGGGAACCCCCAAGAAAAATGAACTACCAAAGACATCATGGTGACGCTGAAAAATTCGAGAAAACACCTGAGCCAACAAATACAGAAGGAATAAAATCTATGGAAAGGTGTCATTCTTTTCCATTCACATTCCCAACAGTGAGGAGGTGTCACGTCAAATTGACTAGGTACCTTGTATTGTTAGAACAAAACCGCTCATAGATTTTCCTTCCTGTCTAATAACATTCATAAACCAAGTGTTTCAATGAACTGTTTTTAAATTTGTCAGAGACTGAACTTGCACATTCTATACAAAACATTAACCGTAACTATGTTAAAACCATGTTATCTATATTTTATATTCGTTTATCACTTTGCAAACAATTAATTTCTTATGCATTCTAGGATTCTGGTGATCTTCCAGAAGATTTCGTGAACACAATTTACCACCTCACCTATACTGTCAAATGGGTTGAAGTACTTCTAAGGTGGATTATCTCGCTTTGTGCAGTTGCTTCTGTGATTTACTTGGCTATGGGAATAAGAAGAAACTATAGGATGCGGAACCCATTTTCCTAGTATGATAGCGTTGATCCATTACGATATATTTTTCTTATATATCAACGTCATCACACTATTATTAAAAAATTATTAAATGATTGGTCGCTATTCATTGTGATTCTTATATGAATTATTGTACAGACTTTGGTGGCAACTACTCAGTATATATTAATAACGATTTCAAGTTTCAATTGAGAACCCACCAATCTCTATCAAGTTCAACGATAACAGTAACTACCTATACCATTTCGAAAGCTCTTCAAAGCGATAATACGACTGATTTTGTTCTATAACTATCATCTTCGAAGCGTGATAAAGTCTTTACGAATTAGTGCGCACAAGTGTGAACCTGTTATAGATCTAGTGCACTTATTATAATTATATGTATCTAATATATCAAGTGCACTTATCGTAAGTATATATAAATGTTAGTTATTTAATCAATTCAAATCGGCATAGTTGTTTGTACTAGTACATACATTTGAATAGTGAACTAGTTGAGTAGGTTATAATTTCAAGTCATGTTTAGGAAATCGGTGCTTGTTTGACCCATGAATAGAGACAAAAGGCGTTCAATAGTATTTACCTCGCACATAGATTAGGCAAATGCGAATTGTTACCTATTCATTGTTTATATTACTTATGTATAGGAAAATATTTTCTAAAACGAAACTTTGTTGAAAGTAGAAAAGAAACAGCTTGGGATCTACATAGCTGAACGACTGTTGTGTCTCGACTAAATGATCTTGTGAGCCTATATTTTTATAACATAAGTATTTATTTATGTATCTATTTATAATATTGTAGATCGAATTCGGTTTGTAGAACATCTACATAATATTTGCTGTGAGTGTTAGTATTATGATAGATGATATTTTATGATAGATTCCATTAGTGATTGATCAGAACTGTTCAGGATTGGTTTAGGAAGACTTTAGGAAGACTCTTACTATTTAATTATTGTCCTCAAAAGGGCAATAACTGAACTAACTACGTAACAATCCATTTAGTATTATGAATTTAGGAGTCTATATTTACCTTAAACTTTCAAAATCATTGATAAAATTTCATTAAAAAACCATGATGAAAAATACATTAAAAACCTTCATGTATTTGAAAGTACTGAACATACATTTACAAACCCGAACTTTTCAAGTTTTTGGAATTGACCTCCTCATCATCATGTGAATACTATCAAGGAAATACGTTTTGGAGTATTAAATGTCATGCTTCTAAAAATTATGATTTGGTTTCAGTGCAAAGATATAATATTCGTTTATGGATTTCAACTCATGGCCTTTAATGTGTTCCTCAGTATGGTTTGTACATAACCCCAAAAACTTCTCATATTTATTATACCGACCCCTTTGTAGTTGTTTGCTTTATGAAGAAATGTTATCGAAAAATATACAATTATTTTCTTCTCTCAAATTTAATTATTTACTGTTAGTTCACTCCATTCCCATTTGATATAGTGTTCATTTTGGTACAGCTGACCAGGGCATTGTATCCAAGGTAAGTGTATCTAACGTGTGTATTGTGCATAGATTACATGCCGTATGCCTCTACCTTCTCATACTCAGAGCCCTGTTGTGCCATGTAAGTGTGAAGAGAAGTCTCAAAGGTGTGGGACCACATATGTATCTGGAGTTGTGTGCATTCAAGGCCCCGTAATCTCTGCAGGGCTGAATGCTCTCATTGGGTTTAGGTACATCGTGCAGAAGGTACCATCATGAGCCAAGAGGGTTGTAGATATAATATAATCTTGACTGAGCCTATTGAAATGTTTTCGAGCTTGTAAGAGATTTTTTGGTTTAGTGTAGAGCGATTCATTCAAACTGGTGGTTCTTTGGTATCTATATAATGATAGATAGATCTACAAACACTTTGACAATTCGTGTGGTGTTCGTTTGTAGTTTTGCAGTAGTTTCACAAATTCTGTTGGAGCCCTGTCGGTTAAAACAGTATTTTCTGTTGTCGAGACACAACCCTCAATCAGTGTGGTTGAAGCAGGGTAGGTCTATGGGTAACCTAAAATAGGACAATATAATGGTAAGTACCTAATGCTTGTATTGTAGGGACGCCCCTATGTCTGGTTTGTATATTATTTTGGTGAGAAGAGAAAACAATGTTTTACTGTATGTACTTCCCCCATTACAACCCAACATGAATGTGCTACAAGCAACACCCCCATCTCCGACTCAACCATAATGAAACATGAATTGGTTTTACACTGTAAAATCGAACAAAGAAAGGTGCTTCAAAATAGGTTGAAACTATCACGCTTTATCGGTATCCCTTCTATAATCAAATCTTAAATTCCTGAAATACGTCCCAAAACTAGACAAAATGTTTAATTGAACTAAAGAATAATGACAAAAACCAGTTGGGAATCGTAGCTTGGGCAGCGCATCAAAGAATTATCAATAATTCCACTCTTGACGGCGAATCCGACATTCCCAAGGTTCCTTTTCCAATCTACTTAAATAATAAAATCATATTAAAAAATAATTACGGAAAATGGATGTGAATTGAGGCATACGCAGCGTAGACAATATTGCGTTTAAGAAAAACGATTTTCGGCATTACCTCTTGGCTTGAATTGTCTCACGTCTATCTGGATCAACTATTAGACCGGCCCTCCATTGACAAAGCCTTGCCTTTATGACTTAGCTTCACGGGAAGTCCTAAACATAACCTCGGCATTATCGATTTCTTGGTATTCCCCCATGCCTGGATAGTTTTCTCAAAATAACCTCTAAAAAATAATATCTCAGCACGGATTGAGATAGAAAGGTGCAGTTTGGAGATGTGCCGATCCCGATCTTTGTTGTAACTGTTACAACCTGCTCCAGTTCCGCTCGTGGTACGGTTATCGAATTACCGATCCAGTTCCGCTTACCGATCCAAGCTCATTGAGTTTCTACCCCTCCCCCTCCTGGGGTTCCTTCCCTTGGATCGCTAACTACTTTTCCATTTCAGAAGCAAAAATGTAGGTATATACCTACCTACCTTTAATCTTTTGACTTTGATTATGCAATCTCTTTTCCTCTGTGGGTGTAGTGGGAGAATTCAATGTTACGTCATACAACAAAGAGTGGAGTGAGTGAGTTTCAAGTTTATCAGTTCCTATGATAGAAACAGAATCTATAAGTAAATAACTAAAATTGAAAACGGATTGGAAATTGAGATGATACCTAAGTATAGTTGTATGAGCGAATTTTCTTGAATTATTGTATTATTCAAGATATTATTGTATTATTAGTGTTGAATTCTATTAAAAATTGTGTACTTTGTGTGCATTGAAATTGGTAACTAAAAATATCTAAATTAAAACACATTTTTGGATTTTTTCTCCTTTCTTTTTAATCAGTTTTATTGATATTTTCAACTCATAACTATTGATGAAATGGGGTGTATTTGTCAGCATAAATTTGCCCGCCTACTGAGCATCAGCTGATTTTCGCCACATGCTGGTGGCACCCCTGATGGGGGTCCCCCCCCCCTTCTATTCTCTCCTTGGATGCTCTGTGCTGCACAGTGAGTGCTAAAGGAGCAGTTGTAGTAAGGCTGTAGTTCGCCATCTTTCCTGCAATCACTACGTGATGTAGCCCTCGAACTCGTTTGTGCTTTAATTTCATACATTTTCATATTTATTTCATCTATTCCGCTCTGACTGCCAATAAATCATCTATACTCGCCATTCAGTGTTATTTTTCTCGTGTGTGTTTCCCGCTACCGTTCCAACGCCTCATTAGTGCAGGTGCATAGCTGCATGCAAAACAGCCTGCTCTGATCACGAACATTTTTGGTCCAGTCGATCCGAATTTTATATCCACAGCTCTGGAACATCATTTTCCTGTATGACCGCGATTTTTGAAAGCAGAGTATGAACCAGCATTGAAATGGATCCACCATACGATTTTTCTTTGTTACATGGAACTTTTTTCTTTGGTATAAGACACTAGATCCGTTAAGGATATGGAGACCCAGGCTCATAGGATCTTTTTTCGTCAGCATTCAATTTTCTATAAGTTCTGAAACTCTATTAGACAATCCTGGTTCACCCTATTATAAATTAATTAATTATTCTATTTCATTCATTCATTTTTGGTTTATTATTTCCAATAATAAGCCTATGTGATCGTGTAGCAAAAAATTTTTATAACCCCCCCTCAAACTTTGTCACTTTACGTTTCAAGGTGTGTAGAATCCAAATTTGAAATGTCCGTCCGCCGTTCGGGCCATAAAAGGCCTAAGAATTGACTTAAAAAACCTGTTCTTTCGCACATAGACTCCATTTGGGGTCTAGTTGGTCCTAACGTTTAACCATCCCGATTGCTTTACTAGCATAGATGTTATGGGCCAAAAACGGGCAAAAAAGTGTATTTTTCGACGCGCGCACGCCTGGCACGCTTGGCAGGGGGTCACGGTGGGTGGCGAGGGTGGGGGGGGGGGGGGAGGCGAGCGGGGAGTGGAGTGAGAGGAGGCGCCGGCGCCGCGGCACCTTGTGGTGGGTACGGCGCCGGCGTTCCTTCGAGGCATGAATATGTTTTTTTCAAGGTCATATTTGTGTGTTAATACCAAAGCTTTTCCTACGCATATTTAATAACATATCCTCTCGACTTTTCGTACGTACTTAGATAATGATATTATTAAGGCAATAACTATTTGAACAGATAGGAGCTGAAATCGAGGAATATAAACATGCGTATATAATTATAGAAGTATAGGTTGTGGCAACTCGAAATAGGACACGCCGAGGAGTCTGGACGGGCCTTATGACGTATGCAAGCCAACTAAAACTACGATCATACTCAATTGAAAAAATAATAAACCTTTGTGAAATAATTTGCAGCGTTTTTAGGTTTTAGTAAGCCTTTAGACGAATAGGAAAACCGGAAATAACTAACGATTATGGTATCTTCAACATTTTATTAAAATGAAAAAGAAATTAAATAAATATAAGCTTCGAAAACTTAATATTAGAAGTAAAATTGTATGTACAAGTAAAAAAAAAGGAATGGTCCAGCAGGTTGGCACTTAGCTATTTCAATATATAGAAGTAATATAACAATGAGCAAATGATCATGTCACATGTTACAATTGTATAAAGCGAGTGTCAATCATTTTACAAAAACAATTAGCCTAGGAATCCAAAATGCTAGTGAAGAGGAAGAACAAATATTAACATGAAACTGCAATAAACAACTATTGCAAGTACTTCAATTATTTGCTTCCGATCTTCGTATAGGATTTCTTAACACCAACGCACTTTCAGCAGATATTATGGGTAACTGGTTCCTGCAGTGATAATTTATTAAATCACTGACGCTTTCAAACATTCTGTCTTTGGTCCGAACCTGTGAACAACAATATGTGAGACATATCAGGAATACTACAATGGTTTAGACGTCAGAGAGATTTTACAAGTCATTCAATGGTTTATTATACAGAGAGTCCCAGAATTAATGAGCCAAACTTCAGGGATCGATTCTAGAGCTCATTTCCGATCGAAAGTTCTTCTTAGAGATTTTTTTTAAACGCTTAGTTTTCGAGTGATTCAATGTTTGAATTTTTCATGTTTTCGACCGTAAGTCACTAAAAGAGCAATTATTACTATAATTAATACAGTAAGTTTAAATGTGAGGATACTGTTGGAAAGAGCGTTAAATTTCCTTTCTGTGTAATGCCAAATCAAAATTTTTCAATAGGATTCATTTGGTGAAAAAACTGGTTCAACATGAAATTTCCACGAGTATGAAAAATTCCAATTTTTTAAACCGGCTTTGAGTGTCACATTTCTGCAATGTTTTTTGCGTACCATATCTGTAAAAACTGGCCCAAGATCTCAGCTTTCTAGAGGTATAATCAATTTTTATTTTACTTCACTAATTAGAGGATAAAAGTATGTTTGTATGTTGAAAAACATGGTTTTTTCTATGAAATCGAGGGTTTTTGTGAGAAATGACACTGAAAAAATTCGAGTTTGGAGCCGGTTTCTACGTATTTTTCCACGCTGAATCGAATGGTAGCACTCAAAGATCTCTCCGACTCCGTTGTAACAGTTTTACACTTTAACTCACGACTTTATAGTTAATTCGTTATGCTCAATTGTATGTGTTTTTAAGGGTTAAACTAGTTAGTTAACTAGTGCATTTCGTATAGATATTTGTTCACTTTATATTGTGTACAGTGACCAACTTCGAAAATTGCAGTTTTCAAAATATAAGCAAAAAAATGAAGAAAAAGTCTTGACCTTTTTTAGTTTTTTGCAATTTTTGAACATACTCCACACTCGGATCAGGGGGCAAACCTCAAATTCAGATTCAGAACTCCAAAAAACATAAGGAAATGTTGCGAAAAAACTTCTGGGGTTTTGTCTTGAAAACGCTCTTTTTGAAACTTTGGTTACTGGACCATATAAGATGCTGTTAAAACCTTCTAAAACCAGAAAGCTCGCAAGCAGTTCAAATCAGAAAAATAATTTAACTTATTCCAGATTCAAATTTAAGTAAGATTACTTAACTAACCCAAGTTTTTTCTTTTTGTCATTAAAAAATGCGTAAAATTAGCGCGAAAGCATGAAAGTTATATGAATAAATTCAACTTCCCCAATTGATAGATAATGTTCGTGTGAATTCGTTATTAATTCCTGTAGGGACACCAATTAAATATATCTTCATATACCTCACCAGTCATTGTATACTTAACAAAGAATTAATGAATGTGGCCTCTGAAAAATCATTTTCTACTAAATGAACAACTTTCCTCACAGCTTGTTATATCCTTGCATTAACTTTATGAGGTATATGACAAGACGGCTTGCAACCACACATTCATATCTATCAAGAATCTATGAACACAAATTTGTTCACCTTCCAAGAATGTAAAATTGGGGAAATTATATGAATATTCGATCTTTTCAAAAGCAACATTAACACAAGATAATACAAGATAACTACAGATTGTAATTTCATTCAGAACTGCTCTCATGACTGAAACAAGTTAAAAATCGGAGTCCTCCTAAGTATGTTCCTTACACTTCCAATACCTACTAATAAATAAAAATAAATGTATCTACACATCCAACACTAGTTAGCTTATTTGCTTGTCCTACATTGCAGTCAAGGTACACATTCAGTTAACATAATTCATTTGCTGCAACAACCCTAGGTTGAGGGAATTGGACAGGATTTCACCATTCCAATACTAGACAAAAATACAATGCAGACGAGATCTCTGGGTATTAGAAAAAAATAGAAAATCGGTATATTCAACAACCTATGGCACGGATTTATACTTAAATGAACAACAATAATGATGTTCATATCTCTTACAGTAGCAGCAATTTTTTTAAATCAAATATTGCAATATTTTCAAAACCACAAGTTGATGGAGTTTTATTTTCAAATCACTTTATAATGCCGAAACTGAATCAAATGTAGACAGAATGTCACTATAGCTTTTCCCAATTTAATTCAACATTTTCTCAACCAAATTCAACATTTTCCTAACCAAATTCAACATTTTCCCAATCAAATTCGACATTTTATGAATCGATTCACCTCAACATTTTACCAATAAAGTTCAACATTTTACCAACCAAATTCAACATCCCCCCCCCCCCTTTTTAGGTCTAGGAAATAATGTTGAATTTGGTTGGTGAAATGTTTTTGGTAGGTAAAATGTCGAATTTGATTAGGAAAATGTTGAATTTGGTTAGAAAAACGTTGAATTATGGAACCAACCATTCCTTCAGGATCTATAAGCAGCAGATGTTTCTTTGTTCCTCCTTGTAGCCCAGTAAGTATATACTGACCAATAGTAGTACTTGACTCTCTGACCAAAAAATCACCATCCTAAAAACAAAAACAAAGCTATAACGTATGATACATTAGGCTATAATTAAAATAAACAGGAAAAATTAAATTTTTTTTAAAGTTTAGCAAATAAAGGTGACAGTAAAATATTATTTTCAAAATTTGGAATGACGAATTAAATATATTTTAAAATAGAAATTGAAAATAGGTACATGTTGGAGAACAGTGTTATACTGAATGGAGACTGCAGTTATTGGGGAACATATTGAGTTACTGGTCACTCTCATATGTCTTAGCAAAGTCAATAACGCTTTATTCTAGAAACCTAGAAAAATGAGATTGATGTCGATGCTTATGTCAGTGTTGTTGATGTTGAAATGAGATTTTCCCTTGTAAAATGGGAGGAAAGAGCAGTCTATAAACCATTTAGAGTTTTTACAAGGGTGTCGGGATACAGGCTTCCCTTTTCCCCACGATCCTCCCCTGACGTTGTCTCGGGAGCTCCTAGGAGGGGTTTGGGTGTGGCATCAATAGTAAAGGATCTTTTGAAAAAGGGGGTGGTTGAGGTTTGGCCAACCAATTCACCTTGTTTTATTTCACCTATATTTACTGTCCCCAAAAAATCAGAGGAGGATCCCTTATTTATCAACCTGCATAGACTAAATAAGTTCTTGAATTTAGCTCATTTTAAAATGGCCCATTATCGTTCTGTATTCACCCTTCTTTTGAAGGAGGACTTTGGGGCAAGTCTCGATCTTAAAGATGTATATTTCATGGTTAGAATCGCACCTGAAGATAGAGAGTACCAAGCTTTTCTTATGCTCGATAAAGTCTATACATTTACTGCCCTTCCCATGGGGCACCTTTTGTGTTCCGTAAATTGCCCTGCCCAGTCATGGCTAAATTGATAGATCAGCATGTCACAGGAATCGGCTTTTTGGATAGTAGTTTATTCACATCTACTTTAATAGAGGGCTGTTTACGGTTCTTGCAGATCACAACCTGATTATTTTAAGATCTAGGTTTTATAGTACATGAAACTAAGAGCCAATTGGCCCCCTCGTTCTCATTTACCTTCCTAGGATATGAATTTAATTCACTCCAGATCAGTGGAACTCCCCAGAAACAAGATATTAAAAGTCAAGAAATTAGCGGGGTACCCTAGGAGGGTCCAGTGAGCCGTCCATTTATAAATTGGCTAAAACAAAAGGATTTAGAATCCTGTTCACCGGCAGTGCTCTATGGCACTTTAAATTTATGATAATTGGGGAAAATTAAGGTGGACGCATTAAGGTTAACCGGGGGGAAGATTTCATGCCCAATGTTCGTTATCTAGCCAGGCCAGGTCAGAACTTCATTGGAAGGGCATAGCTGTAGATATGGGTCCCTCGCCTATTCGATGTGACAATTACCATTATACTATTTGGGCAGAGCTCGTCCTCAGGATGGGGAGGGTTTTGTCCCACCCATGAGTTCAACGGATGGTGGGGACCCGAGCTTAGGGAATTGCATATTAATATCAAAGGTGTTGGAGGCATCTGGCAGGTATTGTCACATTTTGTAGACAAATGGGCATCGAAAAGCATTCTGCTCAGGGTAGATTATAACAGCGGTTTCCATAATCAACAAAATGGGCTCGTTTTCCCTTCCCCATTTACATGAAATAGCTAGAAAAATATGGAAGTTTAGCAAACATCGGCTCTTGATGGATCCATGCCAGATATGTGGCGTCAAAGTACACCAGTACAGAGTAACAGGCTAGGAACCCCGTCCATAGATCTTTTTGCCTCAGCATCTATTCATAAATGTAATAGATTTTTCTCTTTTAGCCAGAAGCCAACTCGGAAGGGGTGGATGTGTTTACTCACCCTTGGCAGGGTGAATTTTTCTGTGCAATTCCACCTTCCGTTTTAATCCTGAAGGTATTTATAAAAATAAAGATGGAGGGTGCTAGGGGTATGATGGTCGCCCCCCTGTGTGGCCAGCCCTACCATGGTATTTAGTTTTTAAGGATATGGTAGACTCAGAATTACTAAAGATTGGTCCTTTTAATGACCTCCTTATTGATCATTCCAGGAAGGACAGCATACCATCCCTCCAACACCAATCATTGATGGTAGCAATATTATCAGGGAGGCATGAACAAGAAGAGGAATTCACCTTGATGTAGCCAACACATTATGTAGCTCTTTAGCTCCTACTACCTTGAGACAATATGTCTTCTTACACTATGGATTCAATTTTGCATTGCCCAAAGCTGGGATCCTACTTGCGTCACGGTCCCAAAAACGTTACCATTATCATTTGGTAAATTATAGACAAAGTACTTAGTTGAAAAAATGCAAATCTGCTCTAGGGCCTTCATGAGTCAAATGTTCGTTTTACAATCTGAATCTTTTGATACAAATAGATTTAGGGATCGAATAATGGAAAATGGAAATAATCACATTGAAAACACGATGTGTAAACCACCTTTCAAAAGACTCACCAACATCTTAACTTCTTTTCATTTTGGCCATTAAAAAATGAGAAAAATTTGTTATATGATGTAGAAAGTGGAGAGTAAGCCCTCTCCTCTAAAGTAAGCCAAAACGGTATCTTCGAATAGTGAAAATAAATCTACAACAGGATATATTATGGGAATATACTCACGCATTTTAATAGTGACTCTGCTTGGGCACGATCAATAACGCCATGAAACCACTCCTCTTGTTGCAGTTGTACAGCATCTGAAGGTAATGTGCTTGCAAACGGCTCTGGAAAAAGCAACAGCAACCAGCTGCTTTTGAGTTTGTAAGAATAATGCTACAAATGGAGTATTGATCAAGTTATTCTGAGGAAAACTATTAGGTATATGTGAAAAATCACAAATTTCCAGTGTATAATTATGTGAGCGCAACAACGATCAAAATTTATTTATGTTATCAAGATTTAACAGTCAATGTTAATTTTTCGATTATAGTATCCATATTATTAACTTTATGTATAATTATTTTTGTGCCCACGTGTTTAATTTCATTACTTACTACTTTTTACCTAACTAAAACCCAGTCTGTTCTGAAATTCCAAACTGACCATTTCTAATTAACTCTTAACAAAAATGATCAATTAAATACATTACTCAAATAATACAGTTTTCACAATTTAACACGTCCCACTAAATTATCACGAACACGCAATGTACCACCAAATAAGAATGGATTCAAAACAGAAGGGACATATTACTTTAATTTCAACGAGGTTCTGTAAGAGTGATTCATGTCATAACGTATTAATTTAAATGTAAAATTAATTTATTTGGTGATCAATGTTTTGGAAGAGGAAACACAGGTTGGAACTGACCACATTTATAAATCAATAGGCTTTATTTAGGATGGATCATGCAACCTAATATCCATCTGAATCTAACATAATGAAACACAACATAACAAAACAACAATAATAACATAATCAACACAATATAGTCAGTTCCAACCAAGTCTCTTCTTTCAATACATTGATCCCCAACTAAATTAAGTTTATATTTAAATCAATACATTATAGTGACAATGAACGTAGATAATTAGTTTCAAGTGATTTGAATATCTGAATTACGGAGTTTTGAGTCAGCAGCAACTAATTTGTTTCGAGAATTGTCCTACCGATGTTCTCTGTGTTTAATCCAACCCTTCCCATTCACACGAACCTAATCTCGAAGATTTGAAACCTCGAGGGATAAATTGCGAAATTAGCAAAAGTTCAAATGAGTTCTACGAGCCAACTACCATCAGTACAAACGTCGTCATGGCAGAGTCGAGTAAAATTTCACTTTGAACAATACAAAACTACGAGTGACGAACCAATATCACTCTATTTTGATAGGTCCAAGCTACCACTTAATCTTTGTGAAATCGCTACGAATGATTGGGCAGATCATCCTTTAGTTAACAAGGGAAAGAACTCAAAACATAACTATGAAATTCAATTTATTTACCCTGCCAAACCCAAAGATAAAATGTACGATGAAATAATCAAAAGACTGTGTAAGCATTTTCAGGTAGGTATCCAAAAATTAATACAGCAAAGAAAAACAGTTCATGAGCAATGTTCAGGAACCTCACAAAAATGTTAGCTCATTTAGTATGTGACTAAAAGCAGATGCACTATGCTGTGCGTTCAAAACATTCTCAGATTATTCCTCTATCGTCAATTCATTCACAGGGTAAGAGATGATACCACCAGAGACGCCATCATAATTGAACAGTTTGAAACATTTGACGAAGTAACAGAGCTTGTATAAAGCATGGAGCTACTCGACCAGCATCGTCAGATATCAAATATCAATCCTCTGGGAAAATCCACTAGTTTTCTCGCACAAGCTGTCTACAAATTCAGCAAAGTAATTAATGTTACATGATCTCACAACAAATCTGAATCTCACTCACGCAGCCACATTCAAGTCCAAATCGTAGCCCCTGTGTAAAATCAGAAGGGAAACCTCCGCCTTCAACTTACTCAGAATTCGGTAAGTTACACTGGCGGAATTATTGCCAACATCTCAACATGTAGGGTTCATCTTGTCATAAACAGGGTCCTCTTTCTAAGGTATGCTGATAAAAAAGCCGTATAAATGTGAAAAAAAAAAAAAAAAAAAAAACCAAACTTAAGAGAAAGGTGACCTAGCACATTCAGTCATTGATGCTCCCCTATCACTCCCATACGTTCATCAACCAAAAGTTATGTGATTCCAAGACTGGGAGAGCTCCATAAGTTGTGTATCTGAGAGGGTGAAACCCACCCGACCTCCTCCAGCCTACATCACAGTTCTTATAGACAATAAGCCACTACAGATGGAATTGGACACAGGGGGCGTGTGTCCAATGGTAAGTATGTTCTTGGGAAAATGATAGCCACTCACAAACTACAACCAACCCACCCATTGAACGTTTGTGCGTTAAACCAAGGATAAGTTCCATCAATTTCTGAGGCTGTACAAGAACACTCGATCTGGTCACAAACTTCATGGCTGATAGCATTTTTGGTCAGGGATAGATAAGGGAGTACATTCGTATTTACTTACATTGAAGAATTCTTCAAGGTCGAAGGTGAAACTGCGTGCTGGAGCACAACCAGTTTATCCACATGACCACCAAGTCCCATATGCACTCCGTGCACTTATGCAGCATAAATTGAAACTGACCTGTACATAAGGGTCACATCATCGGAGTGGGCATCTCCAACCCATGTAGTGATGAAGCGGCCAAGATGAGAATTACTGAGGACTACAAAGCTACTCTGAACCCACAAATTATTGTGGATGAACACCCCATTCCTCGACTACAGGATCTTTTCCATGAATTCCAGGATGCCAAAAAATTCTCAAAGCTCAATGTGACCTATGCTTTCATGAGCCTCAAATTTACAGATAACGTCTGCAGAGCCATGAATTAAATACTCCCTCTCGCCGTCTGATTCAACCCATTCGCGCTCAGTATAGTGTCACCAGTATACCATCCATCTGGCAAAGGATAATGGAAGCAGTACTAAAAGATTTAAATTGCTCTATTCAATTTTTTTTACAATAACCTCGTCTTTGCAAACTCAGTATTGAGAATGATGCAAGCTCTGGAAGCCACCTTTGAGAAAATCTAAAAGTCCGGCCTCAAACTTCAAAAATCAAATTGGCAATTTCTGTTATGCCAAATCCAGTTTTTAGGCCACACCATAGATTCAGATGGACTTTGCTCCAAGAATAATCATAGAAGCTGCCCTGAATTCAAAAATTCCTTCCTCTGTGAGTAAACTTCAATCCTTCCTTGGCAAAGTCACCTACTACCATTCATTTATTCTAAACTAATCTACAATTACCTCACCACTGTGGGAAATAGTAAAAGGTGCAAGATTCTACTTTAGATGCTTCCAAGCCTCAATTCACAATTTCAATGCCAATTATTCACGCAATTCCTCATATAACACGAAATTCAAGCATAGCTCTCTAAATGCCAATGCCGACTTCTTGTCACGTTCACCACTATCCAATTCAGAAGACTGTCAGCTCTCTTCCCAACTCGAAACTTGAGCCCGTATGGATGAGTTTGAAGAATTCACCGAATACTGAATTCGCCAAACCTCTATGACAACCAAGGAGATTGCCAATGAGACCCACACATGTCTATGATCCTTGCTGCTCTTCAAGCGGCTCAAAACCTACAATCGATAGGATGCACAGGCAACGAAATCGAATAAACTTTGACAAGTGGTTGTTTCATGCTTGGCCACAGGGTCGTTGTATCACCGAAATTCCACCAAGCAATCCTGCACAGCAAGCATGCGCATGGCACACTTGGGAGTCATGAAAATGAGGGGACTGGCGAGGTTTGTTGTTTACTACTATCTGAAATCAATAAAGATATCAAGGAAGCAGCAAACAAAACCATGTTCTACCTGTATAAAGAAAAATGAGTTAAAAAAATAAATAAAAAAATGAATAAATAAAATAAAATAAAAAATAAAAATCCAAGATGCCCCGCAATTCCGCTTTCACCATTGGGAATGCCCAAATGGACCAATGGAGAGGATCCACATTGATTTTGCTGGGCCACTGCTAGGTAGGTCAACCCAAGTTATTGTAGACGCTTTCTCTAAGTGGATGTTTGCAGAAGTTACTAGTTTAACAAGGGCTCAAGCTACTAGAGAAATTTCGGCAAAGATATTTTGTGAGTTTGGTGTCCTATCTATAGGGAATTTTCAACCAGCCTCTTCCACGATTTCCTCAAAGAAGAAAGAATGCATTTCCATAGAACTACTCCATCTTATCACTCATCAATAAACGTCCAAGCAGATAGATGCATGGAGCCTAAGAAGAGGCCATAATTTCAGCTGATGCATGCCCCAACTCACTTCAAAAGATTATCAACAAATGCCTTCATCAATACAACTGTCCTTACCAAACAGCTGGTGAACCTCCATCACTATTATTCCTAGGAAGAACAATCAATACGAGATTGGATTGTGTAACTCCAAACTTAAGGGTTAGAGTTAATGAAAATCAAAGTAAGAAAATCAACTATACCATTAAACTCGGCTCAATCTCTTTAGGAGACACCACGTGGTTCCTATACTTTAATAAAAACTACGATCTATGGTTGCCAGGAATTATTGTGACCAAGCAAGGAGATTCACACTAGAAGTCGACCACAAGGAATTTGCATAAAAAATACATACATACCAACTAAAAGCACAAAAATGCACAAAAACATCTGAGACTATAAGAGCTGGGCACCACAAGCCAACAAGTGAAAATTTGGAATGGAAAGCTCGAAATTTTGTATATTTCTCACCACCCAACCAGGACACCTCAGACTCCTACGACTGGACTTTCAATATTATCAGTTCCAACCTGATTAAAGTCAATGAATCAATCCCAAATTAAATTCATTTTACTTTTAAATGAATACATTATACATAGTAGGTTCGTTTGCTGAGGCGATTGGCACTGACTTGCAAACCATTCCTAACTCGTTGGAGACTGGTCAAGTGCGTATGCGCGACTTCAGCCAACTTTCAAATTGATTTCAAACCGGTTGGGGATTTGATTCCATCCATTTTATAATTGAACGTTTGGGCAAAATACTAAGAGGTGTGAAGCAGTGGCGAAAACAGAGGCTAAAATTTGAATGATTTCATTGGCTGGTGTGAGTTTGGAATGGAGGGGGCAAACAGTCAGAAAGTGGTCAGCTAGAAAAAGTTCTGACCGATTTGACGATCTGCAACGGGTTGGCAGTATGGAAATCTCTGCAAACAGGCAGTGACTGAGGGTGGGGGGAGCTGTAATGATCAGAGAACACAGCGAACACCTCAAGTGAGTTGCAAACTGGTTTGGTAGCCTCAGTGAACAATCCTATTATGTGCTTTCAAGTGTAGACATCAGGTAGAAAATGTAAATATAAGCCAGTTCTTTCATTTTAGACTCCCTTACATTACTCCCTTAATTTGCAGTTTTAGTTCAATTGGATATTTGAAATTAGATTATGATTTACAAAGAAAGTTTTCAGTAACATTTTAATTATTGGAAATTGAAATAAGAAAGTGATTTCTTCGTTCTTTGAAGATAGCAACCTGAGAGTTAAAAAAAAAAAAAAAAAAACCCTGGAAGTTGAAGAAGAACGGTGTCCAATTCCACGTAAATAAAGAGTTGCAACGTTAGGTAGATTTTGACGATTAGGTCACCATCAGTAACAAAGATACGTTAGAAAGTACACAATTTCCCCTCACCTGTGACTATATAAACTGTGTCCTTTCTAACATATTTTCAGATTTGTTTGTTACCGATGATGACCTAAATGTCAAAATCGATCTAACATTGTAACTCATTATTTTCGTGGAATGAGACAACATTCTTCTTTAACTTCTGTTTCTTATTGAAATGGGTTTCTACAACTTCGTTGCGAGTGATTTAGTTCATAACCTGAGAGTTATAAACTGCTAACCATAGATTCTAACCAAATTACTCACGCATATCAAAAACATCTCGAGGTGCAGGTCTAGGATTGAAAATCAAATCATTCACATAATTGTGAGCATGGACAGGTGGTGGTATTTCACTGTTCAAGTCGATCAAATTAGTAGACGGTAGTCGTTCTGAAAAATAAATCAATAATTATTATAGGATATAGAGTGAGGATAATATACATGTATTATGCATATACTCCTATATACATGTAGTATATAGGATACATCCTATATACATGGATAATTTACATGTAGTAAAATAAATAAGTTTATTAAAATTGCTAACATTATTTTTCCAACTTCCTAAGTGAAAGCACATCAGTTATATAAACCATGAACTTATGGCTTCACCTCTAGTCCAAGACTTACTTATCTTACCACTTGTATAATAACCACAACGCTTCTTAACCAGTGACTCGTTAAAACTTCTACTGTCAACTACACTGCAAAGGGATGCAATACAGAGAAATATTGGAAGCATCGTGAATTTGGACTCGGATAATAAATATTATGGCATGTAACATGAGATCTTTGAAAATGTGGGTACCTCCCAAATCAACTTAATTTTCCCCTCCAAACATCTAGATAATGAATACCCCTAATCCTAATCCTCCTGTATACCCAAGTATATACACAAGACACAGCGAAACAATGACAACAATAGCCTAGTCACTCGAGTTCAATAAAGAAGATACCATTGTTTTGCTGTGCGGAGGATAAAATAAAGTCGAGTGAGAAGTATGAACATGTGGTCTGGAAGGTCGTATTTCTCATCATGCCACAACCCAGGTACATCTTTCCACGACGCTAACTTGTATCCATTACCTACTGGTTGGATGAAGTTACAGTGCACCACTAACAAATAATGAAATTCTTTTATCTACATACTTGGCTTTATTCATCACACGTTTTTATCCAGATTTTGTTGGTTCTTAAACCAGTATGTTATGATGACGTTGAAATTCTACAGTATCCAAGAGTTATAAATAGTTTTTTTATAGGTACAATCTATCTAGCAATACTTGTTATCGTAAAATATACACTCATTGAAGGTAGGTTTAGAGCAAAGTCTAGCACCAATTATATGACAAGATAAGTAACACTGAGTTTCATTGCACTACTATTGACACAGCACAACTAAATTCACTGGTTTGTTTCTCTTGAGGTGCCAAAGTTCCCCTTCGTTATACAAAACGTTGAGCATCTACAGGTTCTCATGTTTATGAGAACGTGGTTCATGCTTCCTAGCCTATATAACGATAATTTCATTCACACTCTGCCACTAAATCTCGATGAATATCATCAATATGTATGTACCAAGGGGCACCAACTATACTTCTCAGTATTTTATTCAGTGATATTTGGATTTTTTAACATTTGATTTCATAGAACATCCCCAGAGCTGTATCCCAAGGGTTCAGATGAGGTGAATAATCACCTTGTACACAAGCAGTTTGTTGTGGTGAGAAACGGCAATTCTTTCCCAACAACCAGTACATCTTTCTTAACTAATGTTAGTTCATACTTCTTCTTTTCTATGTGACTATTCCAGTTTAGCTTGGAGTCAAGGGTCATGCCTAATTATTTTACAGCATCAGCTTGAGGAATTTTTGTTTGAATTTAGTACAACATCCGAAGATGGGATTATTCGATTAGTGAAGTTAATGTGCAATGATTTCGACTCATTAAGCTTCATTCTCTACTTCTTCGTCCATTTAGAAACCTTATTAGGAGATGTCTGTTAGTTTGCGGGTTGCAGCTTCCTTGTCATCTCCAACAGAGAGAATAGTTGTGTCATCTGCAAATGGGGCAATGGATGTATTTTCTTCCTGGGGTAAGTTTTGAGTGTACAGGAGATGAGAGTATTTGCCCTAAGACACTGCCTTGCGAAACAGCTGCTTTTATGGGATTCAAGCCAAAGTATTCGCTATCATGATTCACCCTGAAATGCATATTCTCGGTAGAATATTAGTAGTAAGAAGTACTGCCTTGGAAGGTCCCTGGTCCCTGTGCAGTTTGTACTCAAGTCCCTCGAGCCAAACCTTGTCAAAGGCCACATTTAAGAAAATGCTGGCACATATTTGTTTCCCTTCTAAAGCTTTTTCCTTTATGTTTAGTGATTCGGTGGATTTGATCTATAGTAGAATGTCGTTCATGAAACCCGAATTGATGGTTTAGAATCATATATCTATAATCATATATTGGTTTAAGCGGTTTAGGAAGAAATTTTTCAAACAAATTTTACATAACAGGAAGGAGGGATATTGGTATATATTGCGTCTTTTCGTTAGTTGACTTTCCTAGCTTAGGGATCATTATAACCTCAGCAACTTTCCACTGGGCAGGCACATGTGTCAGCCTAATCATAGCATTAATAATATGAAGTAATGTTAGCAATGCCTTCTTGTGGAGCTCTTAAACTATACATAAGTTATCAGGTCGTAACCGGGAGTCTTTTTCGCATTGATATTGCTTTTTATTTCAGACTTGAGTCCTTTAAGAGTAACTGGCAATATTTCTAGTTCATCTGTTCTTACTGTCAGAATTATATTTTCATCTGGCGTCAGGTTTGGTAATGTTTGGAAGGTTTCGTAGAGATCTTCTGCAAAAATTGTTGATTATTTATTTTTATTACTTCTAGCAGTGTCCCGTCATCCTTCTTTATTAGAGGTGATTGAGCTTTTGGGCCGTTTCATGACTTTGGTTACCTAGTAGATACTCAGCATCTTTTTTTGCAGTTGGGTTACTCAGAAAACTATCAACTGTTTCATTATCCAAGGTTCTAATTAGAAATTTAAGGCTGTTGACAAATCTGTTGATTTTTTTATTTTCATCCTTCAATGATGTTTCCATAATCTCCTAGTTCTTTGTATTGCATTCAGGAGATTTCTTACTTCTAGGATACATTCTAGGTTTATCACAGTTCTTGTGGCTTACTTACTCATGCTGGGGTAATTTTTGAGGCTGTTTGCTGTTATCAATAAATGAGTCAATTTTATAGGTCAATGAATGTAGAGAAGTTGATTATTCTGGTGCAAGATGACCAGCGATAGGACACTATCCCCCTTTATAAGCCTTTATTACTTCACCATGCCAACTTGCTGCTCTAGAATCACCCTAGCATGTCGACTCAAAAATTATATCAACTTGAATTAACAAAAATGTTGTCTGTTCTACATTAGAGATATAGAGTTACACAGTTAGATTACATTTCAATGATTAGATCATCATCAGCAACAAACAATAACAATTTATGATGGGCATGGATACCCCCTCCCCCTTCCTCACCCACCATTATCCCCGCTTGTTGGCCTTATGAGCTTCTAAAATGCCTCTTACTTAGTAACAGTTACTATTTACAGCTTAGACTTAGACAGATACCTATTTTAGCTTTTTCCAGTCAAAAAGTATTCAGAGGGCGAGTAAGTATGTTGATTCATCCTTCATACGTTTGACATGGACAAAGGAAACCCATACAGAATCAATATTATCCTAAAAGTCGAGTGACGCTTAGATTTAATTAAATTCGTGAGGTGAGGTCGTTTCTCACAAAAATATACATGATACGCCAAGATGTATGTACCTAATATCCTTAAACTTTATGTATGCATATAACACATCATGTTGTCATGTATTATACTGTAATTTTTGTAATGAGAACTGTATTACCTTCCAGTCTTTCTATTGAGTAAATCTAATCTAATCTACGACATCATTAATTTAGCTTTCTTCCCTATTCAGCTGTTTTGGTTAATTCCAAACAACCGTTCCCCTTCATACTGCAACGATGTTGAGGTATTTTAGATTTTGGAATAAACGATATTAAACAGCTCAATTTTAGTAGGAAGGTAGTATAGGTACCAAAGTACCCAGACTTCAAAAATGCGTTACATTCTATCACAGAAAAGTTGAGCCTGGGGATGGTAGGCCAATGTGATTTGCTCTTGAGTTCAGCTTGTTTTGGAATGAGTGAGCACATGCTCCAAGAGAACGGCGATGACCAACCCCTATATCCAGCTGATCGGCAATTATCTGTCCTTAGCTACTATACTACATATCCAAGTGGCACTGTTCACTTCAGCAAAATAATGTACTTAGTAAAGAACACACTTCACAAATCGAATCACCAAATTGGATTGAAGTCCGATTTATGTAAAGTGGCCGGGCTTCCTTCGTGCAAAGCTGGGAACTGACAAACACGTGCGAATTTGGGCAAACGGCTTTTTGGTCGAAATAGCTTTCACTGGATGTGCAGCCTAACCAAGGTTACCTGCATTTTTTCCACTTCGACTTTCAGTTCTTCATGATGCACGATGTTCTCTTTAATAATAATTGCAGATCTACCTTTAGTTTTATTACTACAGTGTACTGCACGGTTTTAATATGTAAATCTAAAATTTTAACATAGGTGGCACGTGTAAAATCGGTTCCAGAAACATGTGAAATGTCTATCTTGTTGGAATGGTGGAATAGTTTCCTCCTGTAACATAGGAGGAATTTCTCCTAGAAATGATTCAACACTTAATCCATTTATGTTCCATGCTGCTATTCTAGGAGTATGCTCCATTATATTATTCCATAGTTGGACAGACCGTTTTCTAGCTTGGCTATTATTTCAAATAACGGTTTATTGGTATGATTTTTCCATTTAATTTCACCAGTATCTGATTGAGCATTTTGTAAGTGCTCAACACCCTAGGCTCTTTTTTTGCTACTACATTGGCAAATGTGGTCTTGAGAGTAGTAGCACCAGTTGTAATAGTAGTATATTTCCTCCTGCTGCTACTTCTGTTGCTTTACGATCTTTCACTTGGTGTTTAGAAGCATTCCACTCATTCTTCGGAGCTCCTTGGCTGGTACACACCCCCCTTATCTATAGTACACTTGGATGTTGGATAATGTCCAGCGAATTTCACACATGTAGGTTTCTTGCCACATTCCTACTATGTGGAGGTAGCCTTGGCATTTTTTGCTTTGGGGGATGAGTTTGGAGGCTTTATTAACTGGCCCAATCTTCACAATTATGTTGGGAAAAGCCTTCATACAATGAATTTTGCTTATGTCTTCATTTTCGTCAAAAGTTAACATAAAGAGGGGAAGGGGTTTTTAAGTGGTTACAATTTCTGCACTCTCGTTTTTCTTTTTCTCTCTGCTGAGTATGTTGCATCCAGAACGTTGATAATTTGGTTTTTCTCGCACGTTCCATGTAGTTCTCTATCCATTACTTTGATTGGTCCTCACTTCATCTTGGTATGTCTATAATCAGAATGTAGTTTGTTTGCAATCAATTTTCACCGGTCATACAATTCTACGATGATATTCCGAATATCACTGTTGAGCACACAAACTTTAAACTGCTCTTTAGGTATACCACTAATAGTATCTTTATAAGGAGGGTCCTTTTTGGGATTGTTTTCCAACGTCTTGGTCATCCGTGCATTGATGTGTATGAAGTGGGCAAACACACTTCTGGTGAAGAACCAGCATTGCACTTTTTGCATTATTTTGCAATGCAGTCAGTTATAAATGGTGTTTAAAAATTAAATTATGCAACAATATCCATGGGGTTTTCTTTTCTCCATTACCCCTTAAAAACATGAGATAGAAAACTAACATATAATTTCAGTGGTGAATTAGAATGAACGAATAAACTGTTGGGAATAAAATGCAAACAAACAAAAATACCCCTTGGAGCAGTTTTAATCGCAGTGGCACAGTTTGTTTTAGGTAGCGGTGGAACAGGAGGAGGGATAGCTTCTCTAGGAGGAGCTACATCTGGAGGAACTTTTCCCGGTAAATCATTGTAATACTCTCGGTCAGATTCACAACAGCTGCCAGAAGGAATTGAACTAAAACAAATAGAACCAACTAGTAATTAAGATGGCTCCATACTATATTATAATAGCCAAGAAATGTTTCCTGTTGGCAAATTTTCGAAGAAAATGAAGCTATTGCAATAGCTCCAAAAATTATAAAATAAACATTTTCTATAACGTTTTCGTTAGAAATCTGTTTTGAGGCATTCTGAAACAATTCCAGGATTTCAACAGTTTTCAAGAGGATAAACTTGGAACTAAAACATTCAAAAATGTATGATTAAAATTATGCTGAATGAACTTGAATTTCATAAATAGTTAAAATTTGAAAAATGATAAAAACCCAAAAATGCATTTTCAATGTTGAACATTATTTAGAAGAAATTTCTTTAGCCATGAAATGTATAGTTAACGATTTCATTGAACAAAAAGTGCAAACATTTCAGAACAATTCAACAAAATACGAAAATTCACCCATTAGATCATGCTGCATGACTGGAACTTTTTTTTTTTTTTTTTAAATGAAGATTATAAAATTGAGGGATACAATGAGTAATACCTATGGATGTGAAAAAGTTACTTTTACGACGTGAAAACGGTACTTTTACTTTGTGAAAAGTGATATCACTATGTAAAAGATGTACTTTTACCTTTATGAAGTAGATTTCACCCTGAGAAGTTCAACACCAAACGTACTTTCCTACCATAAGTAATTTTGTTTCTAATTTTTCAAATTTTAGTGCACTGGTGATGTCACACTGGATAGGGGATGCCACCCAGTCGTGATAGGTCCTTCGGCGTCATTAGTGGACAAAACTTTGATAAATTATAGAAATCAAACTACTCATTGTAGGGGAGTGTGAGTGGTGTCAACCCAATGAATGATGGGTAACTCTCATTATTCAAATTGGCATGATAAAATTCTATTTTCGCCATTTATTATAAAATAAATCTTCTTCTAGCTCCTATAAGAAATCAGTTAAATTGATATTATACTTGAATTGTGCTATCTCAGAACTTAGTATCAGATGGAAACCTTCAAGAGAGAATTGAACATCAGAACTAGGTAACTAAGCCTGTCAATAACTTGAAAATGGGATCATCATATTAATTTGAAGAATCATTATTTGCCTTCCAAAAAATAATCAAGCCTCCATAACTCATGAAATTTCAATCAACTATGCGACCTAGAAGGGACTTACTTGATGACGTCAGGACTTTTCAAATATTCCTTAAATCTCAAATTGAATGCTTGTCCTACTGTCGTGATTACTTCTTGTGCCATTCCTCGAGCACACTCCAACACATAACAAGCTCTGTACTCTTTTTCATCTTTGGCAACATAAGCTACAAAGTCCAAGGTCTCCTGTAAAAAAAAAAAAAAAAAAAAAAAAAAAAAAAAAAAAAAAAAGTTGAAAACACTGTAGTGTTAGTAGTTAACGGACCATATGTAATTACAATATCATCATCAACATTTTTAACATACTGAATCTCCTCCAGAGGCAAATGAAATTTTTGGCATTTCATGAGTAGCTATTAAACGATTTCCTTCCACAGTCTTCAAAGATATGGCCTTGGCTGAAATATTCATAGTGACATTGAACCCAGCATGATCTGATTTTACTCGGATTCCTAAGGCTCTGGCGACCCGCTTTTCTACCTGAAATAAACATTAAAATAATATCACGAATTTGAACAAAAGAGAATCATAACAAAATGAAAAACACAATAATACTCTAACCAATATTTCAGTGGTCTGAAATCTTTCTATGGCCTTCCAACTTGTGTCATACTGAAGCATCGATTCCTGGGAACAGCACCTACAACTACTAGAACTACACAGAGAGAATAAATTGAACTATAGGGGCCTTCCCCATAGTCGGTGGGCGGCTGAAGCATAGAAGTTGGCCCCAACCCACTGGGGATCAACTTTGCACGTCAACCTCGTTTCACTACCTGTTTTGGTCTTGTTCCAATTTGTTCTCAAATAGAGTGCGAGCATCAGTCCCAATAGTGATTCATTATCATTTTTAAATAAAGCTAGAGCCAAACCTTAGCATTTTGACACCATCTACACTCTTTTACGGTAAGAAGTTAATTTTCTATGAATTTTCAAAATATCACATAATTACTATGTTTACCTTGCTATAACAATTGAAAAATCATAGAACAAGAACTACTCATGGTAGGAGAATACAGTTAGTGTCTAAATTCTCAAGATGAAATCTACTTACAACGAAAAATATAAAACAAAAAGTTCTAGTCATGCAGCATGATTGCGTAAGCGAATTTCAGAAGTTAACATATTATATTATGTTACTTTGCTCGGAAATTGGATCACTTTGAGTAAAAGGAAATTGTTCACTATCAATTTCATAACAAAAAACCCGTTATAAAGAATATTCTGGAATTCAAAAATATTTTATAGTATTTTTAGATTTTTTTAAACAGTTTTTATTATTTTTTGTAAAGCAAATAATAATGAAATTCAAGTACGTTTTCAGCAGAATTCTTTCAATGTTCTAGCTCGTCGTTGATAAACAGACTATAATTCTGCTAAAAATATAAATTCAACGATTTTTAGCCGTTTTTATCCATTTTTAGTGTTTTTTCTTCTTATTTTTTTTCAGCATTTTTTTTTTTTTTGTTGTTTAACCTGATAGCTACCGAGCGATTGCGCGCCCGTCTCCCGCTGCGGCCCAAGACACTGTGGTGCCGTCTGACCCTCCAGCCCAAGCTTTTTCAGCCTTTTCCCAACGGTTTCGCGCTGCGTTCTCCCCTCTATTTTCGCGCAATCCCGTCATACTTTATGTTACATTTAGACCAGTAAATTGTTCACTTAATGTGTTTCTTTAAAATACAAGTTTTTCCCGTTTTTTTTTTTTTTTTTTTTTTTTTGTGGATTAAGTTTCATCATGACTCATAACCAAACAATGTTTCGCTAGTTACATTGTCTTTTTTGTTATTATATTTCTATTTTTAATATCTGAATATAGTCATTACGATTTCAATTCAGCTTATGAATAAACGGAATGCACTATAGTTGTTTATTGTTTATGCAAAGGAGAACAAGTGTGTTTCTCATCCCTCATTCTCATTTCTAATACTTACTTTCTGATCTTTCTGCGATCTTCCGAGTGACACTAGAACTAACAAGGCCGATTATGACGTCAACGATGTCTCTCGGATACCCAAGTAAACACTATCTAAAATAGGGTCATTAGCCTCGCAGATAGATGGCAGACGAGTTCAGATCGCGTGATGGTGCAGCTCGCGCATAAACATGGGCCTGGTAGGACGGCGACGCTGTTGTTTTGCGCTTAAACACGGCCGTGGGAGCGATCAGGTTAATGTGACCAATTTATTGTGCTCAAAAATTGCTGGCCAACGAACTCATCCTTTCATTTGGAAAGCTAGAACTTTCATTTGTCCAAGAACGGAGTGGTTTTTCATATATATATATATATATATGTGTGTGTGTGTGTGTGTGTGTGTGTGTGTGTGTGTGTGTGTGTGTGTGCGCTGCAAACCATATAGACCTTGGTGGAGCACTTTCTCGTATCACCATGGCTTCATTGAAGCCGCAGCAGAAGCTGCGCCTCCTTAGCACATACTTACTGCCAAAGCTAACCTATGGGCTAATCTTTGGCAGGCTTACTGTGGGAAGTTTGCTCTGCTGTGCGCTCTTGGCTAAGCTTCCCACCTGGTGTCCCAAGTGCCTATATCCACGCACCGGTCAAGGCCGGTGGGCTCGGCATTGTCTCTCTCAGCAAGCATCACATTTTTATGCTGCCAGCGCCTGCTCGCCCTTCGGGACTCGAGCTGGGAGGTCGCCCGCACTGCTGCTGACCTGGACTTTGTCAAGCAGCAGTTGTTATGGTGTGACCGAGCAACACCAACTGCTCCAAAACCCAGCTCATCTGGCGAGTTTGCTGCTGTGCTGCATGAAAGAACTCCGACAGTGCTCTGAATCCCTCATTTCTTCCCAGTGGGTGGAATGGGCTTCAGAGGGCATTGGGCGACTACTGCCATTTTCAGCCGTCCGGGTGGCTACACTAGCCACCTCTGTAAGGTGTTCATGGAGTAGTCGCGGGACAGAGGACACCCTTTTTACCCTGTCTGGGTAAAAATTAGAATCTGTATCATGTGGTGCAGCAGTGTCCTCGTACTCACGGTGGCCGCATTCTAGGTCACGGAATAGATAGCAGGCGCTTTGTCAACCAGCGGATGGAATGTTGAAAGAGAGAGACCATATCACATGCCGAGTGACGTAGGTGGACATGGAGCAGACCTGACGGGCTAAAGTAAATAAGTATGACAGACACGACCTGCGGCAAGCGATTTCCGAGCTAAAAGGAGTGGCCGCCAATAAAATATCCCCATCTCGGCGGGAGTGCTCTGTGGTATCACCATCTGCGTCCTGAGGGGTTCTTACTTGAACTGGTGGTCATTTTATAGGGGCACTTCCTATCATCCCACCCTCCCTTCTCTTTCCTTATCACTAGAGCCGGCGTCAGGTAAACCTGGGCGTTCTCCCCACTTTTTTCATTTTTCAATTTAATGGTGTGCACCCTCCACATTTGAGGGGTTTTGTGAAAAAAAAAAAAGTGTATGTGTGTCATTCCAGACAATAACTCTCCTTAGGATTGAGAGATAACAAAATCCCGTTCTTGGGCCAAAAAATCAAGCTTTCCAAACGAAAGGATGATTTCGTTGGCCAACACTTTTGAGCACATTAAATTGGTCACATTTCAAAAAATGTACTAAAAAAACACTAAAAATTGTCAAATTTATATTTTATAGTAGAATTTTAGGCAAAAAAAGTTGATCAACAACAAAATTAAACATTATAAAATTAATGCACAAAATTACGCAGAAAATTGTTCTCAAATTTCATTAATATTTGCTGAAAAATCTATAAAAAACTCCCAAAAAGAGCTAAAATTTCCAAATCTTCTTTGAATTGCAGAATGTTATTTTTAAAGGGGTTTGCTGCCATAAAATTAATGTTTAACTATATTATGCTATGTTAACTACATATGTTATATGCACCCAAATGTTAGAATTTCAAAACAGTTCAATAAATTTCAAAACAATATATTCTAAAACACTATGTTTTATCACATAATATAATACAATTATTTACGAAAATTCGCTCATGCGATCATGCTGCTTGACTAGAACTTTTAATAAACTGGGTGAGCCATTTACTACTGTACATTGAAGGAGCAGGACTTCTTTCTCATCAGAACTAGGAACTCATTCGACCCAAATGATCAGTAACGAGTAAATAGCAGTATTAAGAAACTGCTCTGCACAAAACTATCACATCGATGGCCCACAAACATAGGTAGCATTTTCTATATGGTGTATGCCAAATTGCTGGCCAACGAAAAGAACGCGAATTTGGCACAAAGCGTGGGGCAAGATCTTATGAGATATTATCAGATGCAATTAATGAATTATGTTATCATGAAGAATGTATGATGTGACATGGATTCTTACCTTCCGTTTTCTGTCAGCTGATTTTAAACCAGCAGCTTCACACACTTTATTGATACATTCTCTGGAATCAAATTAAGTTTATCTAAAACAGTGGAAGGATGTTATAACAGACAATAAGTTCGAAGGAGAGAAACATACTTACTTGGCAACAAGAAATCTTGTGTCATAGTCCAGTAACTTCATTGATGCAAGAATCTCTAAGCAACCGATGTACTGTGGTGCAAAAATAAATAAAGAAAAAGAATATGATAATAACAGGAAAAAATCTTTAAAAATGAATAAATAAAAACATGGATCTTATGCGAGGCCTTACAATTCCTCAACATATAATTAATGAATTCACATATACCTTATTCATTTCCCTGTTATTAGAAGCTAGCTACAGCGATCAACCAGAGTTAGCGCATTTACTAGCCAAAAAAGAAATCATCCTTGTGTATCATGCATATTATGATGATTTAACCTCCCACTCCTTTACTCCTTCAAGGATTATATAGGCTGTCATCATTGTCTTGAGAGAACGTATAGGTAATTGAGTTAACCACGCAAGTATTTAGGCGACAGAGAAGCAGTTTATAAATCAATGCACTAGCCCTCCATGTCATATACAATCAAAGACAAGTAACCCTGTGCTCATAAACCTTGTTAGATCAATGGAGCCTTTATATTGGTCTTTGCAGCTTCTACATCGGCATAAAACCCAATCTGATTAATTTCTAAAGAACTGACCTACTGACCTTTTATAGTGATCCCTTGTATAGCAAACCCCCCCCCCAACCTTTAGCTGGCCCTCTACACTTCTAGTGGGGGAATTATCAGCGGTGTAATAGGACCCATTTTGGCAGGCGTTTTCATATGAGTCACCAATACTTTTTTCATTACATATTCTACTACCTCATTTTCGTTACTTCTTTATTATTTATAATAACCAAAGGCTCATATAGATGGTATGCATTACTACCCACGCAGGCCAAGAGGCTATATTTATTAATGTGTGTAATTGCCTGCTATATTTGTAACACCATGAAAACTGTTTATTTATTTTAAAGCTCCTCAGTGTATATATGAATGGGATTGAAGGTATTTAATTGCATTTACGCCCACTTTAAAAAGTAACACATGTGAATGTCACCAAAATATTCAGAGTTGTTCGATAGATAAGTGTTTAGAAAGGTCACATTTTATCACATTATTTGATTCGGTTCATTCCTTGAATATGCACTTCAAGAGCTGTTTTTTGGCACTATGGAAACCCAAAACCAAAAATGGAACTTTTCTATTTTGTTCCAGGAAGTTAGAATCTTAGTATAATCAGTTACCACCTTCCAGATATGGGACGAAATCTCTTTTCTGACAATATTTTATTTGTCTCGATTATTAGGTCTCCAAGTTCAACCAGCACTATACGAGGATTGACAAACAAACTGCAGTATTTATAGTATTCGCACAAAATTTTACTTCTGTACAAAACAAAATAGTAAGAAAACACTACAGGTATTTTTGAATTGTAGATTAATATTTCTCACTATTTTCAACAAACTTCAATATGGGAGGACTGTCACATGTACTGGGCCAACATATATTTAAATAGGACTACAAATTAGATTTTTGAATATCAAGAATAAAATTTATTTTAAATTTCGTAAAGATTTATATAAAGAAATGATGGTGATCGGAAACTACTATTCTTCTAGTGGAAATCATACTAGGTATGTATGTATGTATGTATGTATGATTTCTCGTGGGAAAACTATACTTGTATAAGTACAAACCAATACACCAATAATACTGACCTCAAAATTCTGACAATCTGGGTAAGACGATCTTATTTATACAAAGACTGTAGGTACTTGATTTTTCATTACATCAATACATTCCAAAACCATCAATTTTTTACCATTTTTCTTTCTTTTTTTAATTTAGTATTAATAATCCCAGAGGTGGTCTAGCTGATTAGTCAGATATTGCTGCAGCTACTCTTGCCAAATTCGTTTCTGACTTAAGAGTGAGCATGATGTAGGTACCTATACCGATAATCCTACCTAAATCAGAATATGTGGGTAAAATCCAAGAAATTTTACTCACCACGATGAAATTTGAAGAAACAAAATTAATAAACAAAAAAGTGCATATTCTTCGCTGTAGTAACAAGCAGACACATAATGCTGGTATTTGTCTAAGATGTGGTGGTGAAACGGTGATATAAGCAGTTGTTCCACTACTTCAGTACAATAATCATGCTGTCGACAACATTAACGAGGACTTCCTCGATCCTGTTCTTTTAGAATTTCTTGGAATAGAAGAGATGAGCAGTATTTAAGGTAAAAGTTCACATGACGTATTACCAGATCTCACTCAATTTGCTAACGAAAAGGATGAGATAAAAACCTATTACAAATAAGAACCTTATTAATGAAAATAGCGTCATCTCCAAGATAGTTAGTAATGATGCCTCAACTGTTTGAAGTCAGACACAAAATTAAAGAAAAATGTACGTACTATGGTACGAGTAACTAAAACCTGAAATCAAGAACTAACTCTTTGGAATGAGTTTCAGTCATGTGCCAAACTGGAGGAGTGGAAGGGGAGGGGGGTGTCAGAGGATATAGCTATCTTCTGAAAATAACCGTCATGGGGAGGGGGGTGTCAGAGGATATAGCTATCTTCTGAAAATAACCGTCAATCAGTTCAAAAGCCTATGCACACGATGGAATAATAATGAAATTCCGCCCGCAGAATTTGTGACACAAAGTATTGGCGTCAGCTACATCACAAGGAAAGTTAAGGATTGGAGGAATCACATCAAGATCGAATCATTGCTTCAAGTACAAACGACCCATGCGCATACAGCCAAACAGGCAACAGAAAGAGAGAAATTCAGACAAGCAGACTAAAATCCATACATTCCCCTAATTCGTAAATATACGTTATATTTTAAGTATAAGTTAAACCTTATATAAATCAACTGAACCTAGTAAATCAGCTAAAATAATCAGAGGTTTTCAAAGTCTTTTACGCTTCTTTAAAATAGATTTTTCGAGGAAATTTCAAGGACACGAATTTTTAACGTTAGTAAAATTATTGATGTTAATTATGAACGTTTACAGTTGACGACTTTTTTTCGTGCGAAAGTCCTGCTTTTTAAACACATACTTTTCCATTTCATTCTCGAGATTTTTGACAAACTATTAAAATATTTCATAACTGATAAAAAGAGGGAAAAGTTTCAATATTTTCAAACACACCTTTTTATTGCAAATCTAAAATTTCAAATACCAAAATGTCTATAATGGGTTTCCCAAACAAAGTTTCGAATTTTTTGAGTAATTGAAATGAAAAAAGCAATTAAAAAAAGTAATTCATTAAATTAATTAATCATATAATTAAATTAGAATTAAAAATGCAATTAAAACTCTTGATTAACCAGGGGTCGATGGACTCCCACACAACTCTTGTACAGGGCTGAAGCTCAACCCCCGCACCACCACTCCCCTTGCTGCTACCAATGAAATGAGTTATGGATTCCAGGAACCCACAAAGTGCAAAACACCCCCTCTCAACTATCAACTCCCTAAAAGCTGTGTGTGAACATTAATTTGAGAGGTGAAAATGTCATTGTGTTTCAATTCGATTCAATTATGGGAGCCCGATTCAGTTGAGAGGATCAATGACTTACGTCTTTGCCTGATAAGGCCCACATCCAATCTCCCCATTTCATTGTCTTTATTTCTGTGAATTCCTTGAAAATTATTGAATAAATCATTGAAACGTTGATAGATGCACAATTTTTTTCTCCATCTGACAGAGCTTCGATACCATAAGGAAGATATCTATTTTAAATATTGAACAGGTGTCGTAAAGAATAATGTAACCAATCAAGTTCATATTCTGTATTAAAAAAACTGTTGGGTAGGATAATTCGGAACTGAAGTTTGACATCTTATTAATATGAACCGACAGGGCCCCAATTAGAAAGTAACAAATATACAACAAAGATAGTTCTAAATTTCATCAGACTTGATAGGTAAACATTAGTAAGTTGCAATAACTCACTCGAACTATGTAATCCACTCCTGTTGACCTAATAACTTCGTCATCATGGAGCCAACCTCTCGGTGGGCGCTGCATGAAATTCATACCAGGTCCACCCATAGCAAATAGTTTCTAGAACCCTGTGAAACCAAAACTAGTTCAATCTTAATTATTCAACTTAAAAGTTCAACTTAATGATTCGGTGTTACATGGTCAATACAGTTAGCCAAACGCAGACACAAAAGAAACTAGACAATTCTCCATTTTTTAGAATTTCTATAATATGAATGAATCCATAAACATAAAAGTATCCATATCGGTCTAAGCAGATATATTTAGATTATGCATAATAGACTTCGTTTGACCTTTCGATGGGCGCAATTAATCTGTGAGTTGAAGTGACTTTTTTTCTTTTTTTTTTTTTTGACATTGGTGCTGGATTGAGGGGGTACGATCCGCATGTGTGGAGCGGGGCAGATGCTCACTGCTTGGCGAGTATTCGTCTCCTTTGAAGCAGGAGAAAAACTGACACTGACAGGGGCATCCCTGAGCACAGATATTCGGCATTCAGCAAACACCGAGCGACTCTCCTCGCCACTAGGAAAAAGGCGAGCATCAGCTCGGTGCTCAGTGAATGCTGCATGTGTGGAGCGGCCTAATTTGTGAATAATGTTTTTAATGTTCTCGTTCATTTCCTATAAACTTTTTTTTACCACAATATTTTACTAAATAATATAAATGTAATGGCTATTAGCCATTTTTAGTGATTTTTGCATATTTTTTTTTTAATTCGAACAATTTTATATGCTCAAAAAGTGCTAGCTAGGGAACTCATCCTTCCATTTATAAAGCTTGATTGTTTGGTGCAAGAACAGAATTTTTTTAAGAATCCTATGGAGGGTAATCATCTGGAATGACAAATATTTATATACACACATATTCTATTAAAACATCTACCAATTGTATTGAGGTTTTTGAATTTTCTATTTGATTAACCCAGCGGTCTCCCAACAACTTAATTTTTCCTTCTTCTATGGAATGGACCGAAGTGTCCCACCCACGATACTTTTGGCGGAAAAACCAGACTCGGGATCAATACCGAATCGTAACAGAAAAAAGTTCCAGTCATGCAGCATGATCGTATGAGCGAATTTTCATAAACTATCTATCGTTCTATTAGTATGTTAAATTGTATTGAAATTGAAGAAATTTTAGTTGACAGAAATGGTTAAAAACCAATTTTATGGCAAAAAACTTATTCTAAATAAAATTCCGCTGATTCAAAAGGGATTTTTGATTTTTAAATTTTTTTTGCAGTTTTTATAGATATTTTAGCAAATTTTAATGACATTTAAGTACGTTTTTCATCATAATTTTGAGCAAAAATTTTTAATGTCCTAGTTAATTGTTGAAAATTTAGTTTTGGCTAAAATTCTGCAAAAAATAGAAATTTAATGATTTTTGGCCGTTTTAAGCCATTTTTAGTGATTTTTTGGGTACATTTTTCGAAATTTGACCAATTTAATGTGCTCAAAAATTGTTGTCCAACGAACTTATCCTTTCTTTTGAAATGCTTGATTTTTTGGAGAAAGAACAAAGTTTCTATCTCAATTCTATCGAGTGTTATCGTCTGGAATGACATATATATATATATATATATATATATATATATATATATATATAGAAGCGTTAAAATCCAGGAATCATTTCAGAATGCCTCAAAACAGATTTCGATGAAGACAATTTTTGAAAATTCTTATTTTAAAATTTTTGGAGCCATTGCAATAGCTTTATTTTCTAAGAAAATTCGCTAAAACACCCAATCCCACCCTGGATCAGATCCGATCAATGAAACCGGTGGATCCACTAATGACCACGGTGGACCTTAGGCTGTACCTACATTGGAATTGGAAGTCTCCTGAGCCGAGCCAAACCGGCGACGGCCTTTCAACTAGTGAAAACCAAACATCAGTGCTTCAAGGCGGGTGCCCTCATTGCGACCGTTTCTCCCACTCCGGCGACACTCAGCGACTCCGATCCGAACCGAACGGGCAGCAACCAAACGTGCTTCTTTCCATTCCAAATCCGGGACCCGGCGGGTGGGGAAATTGTGGGAAAAATTGACAAGGAGCTCCTTAAATCAGCTCGTGAGTCTTGAGCATTTTCGGAAGATGAAAACATTTTTGTCTCCAATATCAATGTTTTCTCTCTCATTTCAAGATTCTAGACTCAAAGCTTTAATGGCAAATTACTAGAGAAAATTCGAGAAAAAAATTGAATAGATACGTGAAAATCAAATCTTAAATGAAAGTTGAATTAAAAATAATTAAACTGATCTTTGCCCATCGACGTGTAATTTCATAGAACTGTTGCTCCCCGAAAGAGTTTTTATCAGTACCATAAAAAAGACAAATCTGTAAATCACAGTCGGTGCAAATAATAAATATTAATAGAATATAACTAGCCACTCCTCCAAAATATTAAACAATTCGAGAAAAAATTATATCATTAAAAATTCCAGTCATGAAGTATGGGCGAATTTTCTTAAATTGTCATATTATGTTCTATTGTTTTGAAATTTTCGATCTTTTAGAGCAAATAAATTGTTAACTAACATTTTCATAAACGGCGAAAAAAAAAAAAAAAACTCGTTCTAAATAGTATTCTACGGTTCAAAAAAGATTTCGGATTTAGAGCATCTTTTGCCGTTTTTATCGATTTTTCACCAAATATTAATGAAATTCAAATACTTTTTTTTAGCATAACTTTAGGCGTAAATATTTGAAGAATGTTCTAGTTCATAAACTTTTTTGTATAATAGTCACGTGAACAGTATAAATATAACGATTTTGAGCGGTTTTAAGCTATTTCTAACATTTTTGTTGAAATATGACCAATTTAATGTGCTCTAAAAGTGCTGGCAAACAAACGGAATTTTTATCCCAACCTAAGGAGAGTTATCATCCGAAATGACACATACATACGTAAATGAATATTTATATCGTTTCAGATTCCCAACAAAAGGATCATGACAAAGATAATTTTGAAATTTTTTTTTCAACATTTTTTGAAGCCATTGAAATAGCTTAATTTTCTACAAAATTCGCTAAAAACAAATTATAATCTACTACTCAGTAAATACATGAAATTGGATAATTTACTAAGTATATGAAAAAATATTAATCCATTTCTGAAACGGTAGGTAATCTGAGGGCCGTGACATACATGCATTTCTTAAAATTAAAAAATAAATTAAAAAACTCGACTTTTGGATGAATAGTTCGAGAACTAGGTACTGTAATTACGCATGGTACTTGTAGAATGAGACAAATGTTGAGCACCAATGCCAGAAATGAATGCGGAGACATGATTGAAAATTTGGATAACATTTTTACAATCAAACTCTTTAAATATAGCAGTGCAGTAGAGTATCAATGCAGCACTTTTTGAATATATCATCCTTAACAATTTATTCTCAATAATTCGAATTTTCATGACATTGGAAGTATCGAGTACATAAGTACCTATTCATTAGAATTATAAAGACATCTAATGATTAGTTGCAATGAAAACAATATAAAATAGAACAGCTCCAGATAATTTAAAAAGCTTCTACGGCTAGACTCATTTGTTCTGCCATGAAACTGTCCCAATACCGGCTGGCCGGGAGTCATCGATTCCGGAGACTCCTAGATCCAGTGTAGGCATCCCTTTCCTACATTGCAGGGTCCCGATTTTTGGGAGTCGCTGGTTCGGTTCGGATCGGGAGACTTCTGGATCCAATGAAAGTGTAGCGTTATCAACCAAAGAACAATCACAGAACTTCACTACACAGTAGGGAGCTTATTCCATTCCTCGGTGGTAGGGAGGCTCGTGACACCCAGGGAGCGGTATTGGGACTCTCCTGACGTGAACCCACTTCCACTCCACTCAAATCACATCAGTTTCACCAATCACTTTGTTACGCTCCAGGAAAATAACTCTCACAGTCGAAGAGGTTTGATCAACCCGGCCTCATAGCTCAGATCGTTGGAGTGTTGCAACTAAGGGAAATTGAAGCATCAAATATTTTTGGGCCGTAAAAACATGTTTCAATGGCGTACTTTCATGCCATTTAGAACGATTGTCCATGGCCAGCTTTAGATATACTTATCGAAATTTATACACCTAGTGTTTACTATGTTCAGAGAACACAATTCAGTGTTTTCTATGGGTATGTTCGAAAGAGTATTATTTTTTTCCATAACTAGATCGATTTACGATTCGTTCTCGAACACTCAAGTCGAGTCACGAGACTCTGACTTGCTCTTTAGTTCGGCTGCCCACCGCGTGGCATTCCCAGTGCTCCAGTCACCATGAGATTTTACAGAGATCAGTTGTTTGCTCAGATCAGTGGTCTGGATGCTCGCATCTCAGAAATGCATAATATCAAGTAGTCAATGCCTTAGTATAAATTCAGATTAGTTGGTCAAGGTCTAGAGGCTTGTGACTCAACTTGATTGTTCGATAACGTCTCGTGGTCGATTTCGATATTCCAACCTATTCTGACAAAGAAATTTCCAGACACCGTTTTACCTCCCAATAGCACCCAAAACCACTCATCCAGCTTTCCTACCAGCAGAAAACTTATGCCTGTTAAGCATTGGTCCGACCAATTAGGCGTCGAAAGCTAATTTATCTATATTGAAATTCATGTCAGACGAATCAAAATTTCTCAACGTATCTCCATTATGACCGAAATTCTGAATTATTATTATTATCGAAATTATTCACGCTATCACGTTAGCAGTTTAGTTAATAATGGAAAAGTACGGTGGAGCCCACCTCGATGCTAGACCCAAGTTATTTTGACATACCTATTCACAACTAAAAAAGTGCTTCCATAGAGATAACAACGCTGTTCTCTTTGTCAGAATAAAAATCATCGGCAAACAATGTTTCGGTATATACCTATTGATTTCACGATATTCGTTGACTTGTCAATTCACTAACAGGCTGAATACTCACGAAACGCTGTTCCCCTGAGTCTCTAAGACAACCAACATGATGAGTAAAAACGTATAAAACCAGAATTAAAATCCACCAACCAGCGAACATTCGAACTTTATATGCTATGTTTACATTAGTACTGCAAAATAAGTGAGTGGAAATAGTTGGTAGGTACAAATTAATTCACTAAGAATCACTCACACTAATGTAGATATCTTATTTTCATATGTGTCATTCTGTTGAAACACAGTTGGGATTCCACGAAATCATAACGCCAAACGAGTGACATGAAGTAGCTTAGTAATACAATTGCCACATTCCGCAAGTTAGTAATGGTATCTCGATCCACCCAACAAGAAAAAGCGATTCTTAGTAATCAAACCAATATTTTAATCCCACCAAACTTAACAAGACGACTTCGCTCAGAGACCAAAACATTAAAACCTTCTTCTTCTTCAAGTGATCGTGGTCTAGCCATGTAGTCACTGTTGGGTGGATCTAGCCATGCCAACTCAACACACTTTAAATATAAATTTTACCTCACCATTTTAGATTTTGCTCAAATTTAGTATATTCATAGTAAGTGTTGAGACTAAGAAAAATACCAAATTTTAAATTTTTATCTCAAACCGTTTCATAAATATGGCTATGTAAAACTCACAAAATCTCGCCAAAAAACCATGAACGGATTTTATACTATTCGCTCTAGGAACTGTCCTGATTGAGCTAGAGAGCTGGGAGAGGTATCATTTTGCAGATTTTTTTATGCTCTTTCCAGTGATATACAACAGGACATAGGTTCTAATAGAAACATTTTTGTCAAAATACAAATAAAATTTTGATTTAATTGTTTTCAAAAAAGTACATAATTTAAAATTTTCAAAATATTCCTATAAATAGGAATAGGGGGGGGGGGGATAGGGTTGTTAGGTTACAAGATATTATTTTGAATTAATATTTCTGAAATTTTTTTACCTTTATACATAGTATACCTTTATATATTTAATTAAAAAGCCTACCTCTTTGGTAAAAGTACATATATTTATTATTTAGTCAAAACCGGGCTATTAGTGGAAAACTAGTGTCAGGAATATTTTTTTTCAACAATGAACCCATCATCATCCCATATTTATATTTTGTCACCTTGTTTACAACAGTACTAAGTATTTATAGGAATATTTTGAAAATTTTAAATTATGTACTTTTTTGAAAAAATTAAATCGAAATTTGATTTGTATTTTGACAAATTTTTTTCATTAGAACCTATGTCCTGTTGTATATCACTGGAAAGAGCATAAAAAAGCTGCAAAATGATACCACTCCCAGCTCTCTAGCTCAATCAGGATAGTTCCTAGAGCGAATAGTATAAAATCCGTTCATGGTTTTTTGGCGAGATTTTGTAAGTTTTACATAGCCATATTTAAGAAACGGTTTGAGATAAAACTGTAAAATTTAGTATTTTTCTTAGTCTCAACACCTAATATGAGTATACCAAATTTGAGTAAAATCTAATATGGTGAGGTAAATTGGGTGTGTTGAATTGACATGGAATGACCCTGTTGTATTCTATCTTCCATGGAATTTCTCATCTACCATGTTTTCTTCTTTGGCCCCTCTCTAGGTATGTTGTATGTTCGCAGTGACCATCTAACCTGTAAGGCTGTCCGCCCAGTGGACGCGATTTCGCGCGAAGAGGCGAATTCGCGCGAACGGTTTGCCTCCCTATCAAACACACTGTATTAACTGAGAGCCCGTCCACTGCAAGACGCGAAGTGGGGCGAAAAGGGGTGAACGCGACGAGAATCAAACCAGTTTGTTTTTCAACGCGTCAACACGCGAAGTGGTTGTTGACAGTGTGTTTGAAGGGAGGCGAACCGTTCGCGCGAATTCGCCTCTTTTCGCCTGTTCGCCTCTTCGCGCTAAATCGCGTCCACTGGACCATGGAAGAAAATTCTCTTCTTCAATGACTGGACGGACAGCCTAAGAAATGGTTGGAAACGCGTTTGGGGCGTTCGCAGTGTCCATTTGAGGAAATCTATGACTGTATAGCATCCATAGTGGTCCGTTCGCAGTGACCACCAAACCAGTTTGAAACGCGTTGTGGATCGGTTAAGGTGGAATTTCCCTGACGCGGCTGCGGCCGGCGACCAGACGCTCTCCACTCCTTTAGTGTATTTATACTAGAATAGATATAACTTCCGTATTGGGCGCTGGGGCGTTCTGGTCTATCTCCCCTTGGTTAGCTCCCCCTCCATACGATTCCAATACGGAAGTTGTATCTATTCAAGTATAGATGAAACTGATTTCCCCGACGCGGCCGCAGCTGGCCTCCGCGGCTACATGGTCTTGAAAACCGCTACATGACAGCCGCCGCGGCTGCGGCCGGACTGGTCGAGGGAGCAGTCTAGCCGCGCGCCTACGCGGCTAGGGTATGCAGACCCGTAATGTTCTCTCCCCTCATAATTATTATACATCCCTCTGAAAAGAGCGACTTGTTTGTGCATTCAGAAATGTATGTACCAACCAATTGTTACTCATAATAAAAAATACTCTGCCAAACTAGCACATAGCTTCCTCGTCCCTGACGTTCGCGCATGCGCATGGGCTTGAAATACGTACATTATATGGCACCATCTAGGATTTACCCCGCATCCCTGAAAACCGATCGAATATCTAAATCCGACCAAAACTTTAGAATTTGAGGCTGTTACGACAATTATTACCTCAAAGTTAGGGCGACTTTTTCTTCTGCAGAAATAGGTACTGGAACTTGTGCTGTACCATATTTCGTGAGGTCTTCTCTCAACGAAACGATGTGGTGAACATTTTTATTTTTTTTTTTTAATACATTTTTATTTGTGATACATACGGTGATAATATGGTTAAAAATGAGAATGTTACGACCCATTATAAGAAAACTTGTGCTAAAGGTGATAGTGCTGACTTATCCTAATTATAATGTAAATTTATCATATCAGAATACGTAATGTATCTTACAAAAACTCATATACATATATATAAATTTATCATATCATATACGTAATATATATATATATATATATATATATATATATATATATTATATATATATATACCTATATGTATATATACCTATATATATTTATATTAAAAAAATATAAAATAAAATAACCATCAAAATTTACCGGGATATCGACGAAAAACAGAAATACATTGAAAATCTACCACGGAAACGAAATTGTACTTCAATGAAATCGGTCGAATACATGATTCGAAATTCCAAAAGGCATACTTAAAGGGTTGAAATGAAATACATTGTCAATTTATTTTCAAAAACAAGTAGCGAAACCTGTTTCCCCTTAAAGGAGGATGGGAGAGAATTAAAACGAGAGACCCCCGAAAATGAATACAACCTCTGTCCCATAGCAATGTTCATTCTCGGCGTAAGCAGGGTGATCTCAACAGCTGCCCTCGTAATATTGAGGTTCCTTTTGAGCTTACCACTACAGAACTCCTTATAAATAAATATCAAAGTAGTTTTTTCTGCAATTTTTCTTAAATCTAGCACTGCGAACTCCTTGAAAATTGACGAAGTCGAGAATCTGATCGGTTTTTTAGCAAAATTTTAATTAGGCTTTTCTGAGTGATTGCTAGGGGATTCAATTTTGATTCAAATGTTGAATCCCATGCGACTACACATTAAACCAACAAGGAATGAACCATTGCTTTGTAAAATAATTTTTGTAGCTTCATAAAATGTTTGAAGTTCAGCCGAAAGAAAGATCTGAAACGTGGTTCATCATTTATCAGGTGGCAGTCGACGAGAATGTTGAAAAAGCCCTCTTCTGTTCGAGTTGAAAACATGGGTGCGTGAGGCACCTTGCTCATCAACAATAATTCCTCCTCTTCGTCCTCCTCTGCCAATAAAAGGGCCACAACAATATTCCCGCTCGACATGATCGAAATCGAAACTGGAGACTAGGTATGCGGCCGCCGCCGCGGCCGCGCCTCTCTGAGGAAACTCTCTTTCACAGCGCGGCGCGGCCGAGTATCTACATGGCAAAATCGCGCGCCCCGGCCGCAGCCGCGTCAGGGAAATTCTACCTTTAAGGTAGATTCACACTCGCGGTAACGGGAACGTCAGATCACAGTCACGTCAACGGGCCACCCATTCACACAGCCAAGTCAGGCCAGGTCAGTCTTCCCCGCACAGTGACGCGATGTCCGAGAAGATACAAAATTTGTATAAAATAAATTTGCTACTCGAGGAAGAAGATGAAACTAGACCCCGAACGGAGAGAAAAAATTGGATGGATAAAATATTTTCTTAGGGGAGAAGAAGGGGCATTCGCGAAACTCTACCCGCAACTTGTTGACGACAAAACGAAGTTCGTGCAGTATTTTCGAATGTCCCATTGCGATTTTATAAATTTGCTCTCCCTCATCAAAGATGACATTACGAAGAGGGATACCCATTTTAGAAGAGCAGTAACTCCAGCGGAAAAGCTTGCTGTATGCTTAAGGTAAGAAAATAAAACTACAAGCACTTGTTTAAATTGTGTAATGTACTAAAATAGTGTCATAAAAATAGTAAAATGTAGTAAAAATGTACTTAAAAAAGGAGAACATAAAATAATATTATAGTACCTCGTATTAGTATAGTGATTTCGCAGTTCTCATTCATTAGTTTTCTGGGGAAAAAGTTTCCAAGTACGAACTTGCCAATCAGAACAGAAATATGATAAAGAGGTACCTACTTACCGGGAGGACACCCAGCGGAGACGAGATTTGACTGTTTGTGATTCACATTTCCCGTTCAGTCAGGGAAGGTCAACGTCACGTCAGGTTTCGATCGCTCGCCGGGCGACCTGACGGGAAGTGACTGGACCGAGATTTGATCTTGACTGTACCGCGCCCGTGAGTGGGAATCACCCGTAACGTTTCCATAGAAGCAATCTTGACGCGACCTGACGTGACTGTGATCTGACGTTCCCATTACCACGAGTGTGAATCCACCTTTAAGCCGGTTTCACATGGAGCGGTATGAGCGTAACAACCGGAAAGACGGAAGGCCGGAAAACCCAGTGGAGGGGGCGGCAGAATGCGGCAGGGTGTTCACATGAAGCGGCACCTCGCTAAACGGAATCATATCCTTCCTACTGAAACCCTCTCTGATCTGAACCTCTATTTGCGGTTATCAACTGTAGTGGATTTGTATATGTCTGACTTGGTGTAGGTAGACCAAGTGGGACGTTTATGTTCTGATTATGCGGGTTAGTCCCCGTGATGTTTCCGAAAGGAATGTGAGCGAAATCGCCAAGGTCATCTTGCTTGGCGGGCGGAACCTGAGGATAGTTCGTGTATTGGCCGCGTGGAGCACTGGGCTCGCTTAGTGCGTGCTGGGTCCGATCTGTTTGGTGCTGAGCCGTTGTGTAATATTCCGGCCTAAGATTTATATCTGTAGGGGGAATATACCAGGCTTGGTTGAGGTACTGAAAAGTATCCTGTTTTGAGCAAGTTGGGAGTGCATTTGACACTCGGATCGGCCGGGTAGCCTTGCGTAGAATATCGTGGATATTCAGATATCTTTGTCGAATCACGATGATTGACTTCAGAGCGAGTCTGGAAGGGATCCTCGAACTTTTGTGTGTGTGAGGCTTGACCTAACGTTTCCTTTACGGATATGTTAGGTAGTAAGGCGATCTCTTCGCGAGAATCGAGCCTTTGTCTGTCGCTAGGACCAGCGGACGAGTCGAGTATCGGGTAGGGAGCGCTTCGTGGGCTAGAGCTCCCGACCGCGCCGTGCTCTGCTTCCTCTTGCATGAGGAAGTAGGACGGGCGGCGCTCCATCGATGTACCCGAGTTGATTAACTCGTTTTTAATACCTCTCCGTATAGGATGCAGGATTTGGAAGGTGGACTCGCTTGACAGAGCTTCTTTCCTTTGCTCGGATGTCAGGGTCCTACCTTGTAGCCTTGAAAAAAGCTTCCTTGGACGATAAATTAGAGCGGATGAGCTGAGTAATTTATCGGCGTGCCCCGGCGGTCGGTTAAGAGCTTAGTGCTACGAAACCCGGGCGACACGTCTCGAACGTCCCAGCGGGCGTACGATCTAATGAGGATATCAATAGATGTACCGGGTGGCGTTCTGACAGAAGAACTACGTTGGGCAATGAGCAGGATAAAGGATCACTGGACTCGTAGATGCCAAAGCGAGATCTGTGAGGAGAGAAGATATGCCTTGTGAGCAATAAAATGCCGTTCTGAGAAGAACTCGTGAGCAGAAGGGTCGTCAGCGTAGAGCGTGTAGAAACTTCGTACTGGTAGAGTGTAGTCGTCGAGAGCGGTGAGTGGAATGAATTACGGAGGGCTCCGTGCGGGGTAATTATAGGGAGGTGGCCGCCTCCTGCCGCCCCCTGATTGGTCCGCTTAATTTCATTAGTTCACCATGTGTTTCCTTATTGGCTCGCACATTGTTTTCTCAGAATCTGTGAATATGATAGCTGAGTTGGTTTTTGGGGGTGGCTTCCCCGCGTCCGTCTCTGAGGCGGGGTCCCCGGGGGTGGCTTCTCTGCGTCCGTCGCTGAGACAGGGTCCCCGGGGTGGCTTCTCTGCGTCCGTTGTTTAGACGGGGTCCTCGGGTGGCTTCTCTGCGTCCGTTGTTTAGACGGGGTCCCCGGGGGTGGCTTCTCTGCGTCCGTCGCTGAGACAGGGTCCCCGGGGTGGCTTCTGAACCAGAGGTGGTTGTAATTTGCTTGCCGCCTCCTGGTTGGTTCGTCTATTGTCTCTCGCGCAATCAGAGTTTCTGATTGGCGTGTAGGCTTGCTAGAACCGTCCTTGTTAGTTCTACAGGACATTTGATTGTCTGTTTGAGTTTTCTCATTCAAGGCGACTTGGTTCGAAATACTTGTCGCGTCTCTCTCGCCCAGTAAGTGTTTAGGGAGGTCGCCTTGTATGTTATTTGATAATATTTCACTTTTGAGAGAGAATATCGCATTTTCTCTCTGGTGAAATATTTTGTTTGACGGAGTTATAACTCGACGTCTTATAAACATTTGTGTGCCATGTCTACCTCTTTTTGGTAGCCCTGAAAAGGGCTGTTGAAAAGAGGGCGTGGTTTTCACCACAGGCGCCCCCCCAAGACGTCGTGTTATTAACGACGACGCCGGTTGGGGAGAACTGGGAGGTCCATACGGAATTCTCCGTATGAAACCCTCACCATTTGGGGCGGAGGTGCAGGCCTCTCGTCCCGCGCCTGGTGTGAGCCCCGGCCTCGCCGGTTTCAGCGAGCGCCGCGAGGCGTCCGTGGCCGGCCCGAGCTCTGCCGACGGGTACCAAACCCGCGAGGGTTTGGCCCGCGGCCGCGGCTGGGTCGTTGTGGAGGAGCTGGTTCCGGTGACGTCCACCCCGCTGCGCTCATCTCGTCCCAACGAGGCACGGGAACGTCGCCCGAGCTGATCCACTTGCGTGGTGTAGTGGGCAGCTGGTGAACGGGTGGAGCTTTGGGCAGCTGCTGGGCGGGTGGAGCTGGCTGCGTGAACGCGGCTGGCGTTCTCCAAACCACCTCTCGGGGAGCGCTGGCGTCTGCCGGTCTCCTCTTCTCGGGTGAAGGCGGGAGCGGGCCGATGGGCGCAGGAATTTCCTCTGCAAGGAGGAAATTCTCTACCTCTTCCGTCATCATGTCTTCTTGCGTGGAAGTTGATGCTGCCATAGTCAAGATTGGTATGAGCTCCGGGCCTGGTGCGCTCCGTATTTATATCTCCCACTGCTCCTACCCGAGAAAAGTGGGCGTGGCCTGCTTCGAGCGCAGTCACCCACCTCTCGTCGAATTTGGTAGAGGGGACGCGCCCTCTGGCGGATTTTCGGGGAGTCTCCTCCTTATTTTCTGCCTGATTTGTGCTTAGTGAAACAGCTTCGTCTGTGTTTAGAGTGTAAGCCGGTTTGATTTGCTGTTTGGGAACCTTTTTTGTGTGTTCGCCAATTTGCACTGTAACCGAAAACTTATCTCTTTTAACAACTTTGAATGGTCCTGTGTAAGGACATTGCAAAGAGGAGAGCTGTGTGGGCACTCTTATATAGACATGTGTACATGTATCTAAATTTTTGGGCATGTTGACGGCATATTTCGTATTATTATGCCTGATATGCGTAGGTCGGAAAAAGAGAGGCTCGGAAATGTTCGTAGAAGTTACGAATATGTCGCCTGGGAGCGGCACGTCAATTCCATAAACTTTTTGGAAGGGCTTAGTTTCCGTTGCTGGGTCTACTGCCGTACGCATGGCGAGTAGTACTTTCGGAAGGGCGTCGAGCCAATGTTCGTCCTGTGCTTTGAGAGCCTCTTTCAAGGACCTATTTCTGCGTTCCACCATTCCGTTTGTTGACGGTTTGTATGGTAACGTGTGAGTATGTTTTACTCCGAGACGTTCCATAATGGAATGAAATAGGTCTGATTCGAATTGTGTGCCCTGGTCACTTGTAATGTATTTAGGTACACCTTTTGAGGCTACCCAAATATTTATAAAGGCGTTTGTGATAGTGGACGTTTCGATGTTGTTAAGAGGGACTGCCTCTAGCCAACCCGTCGCTCTATCGACCATCATTAGGATGTAACGCTTCCCTCCTTTAGCTAAAGGTAAGGGTCCGGTAATGTCAACGTGTACATGGGAGAATTTGGTAGCCGTTTCAAATTCGGAGTAAGGGAGCTTCACGGAGCGAGTGATTTTTGCTCGTTGGCAAGTCTCGCATGCCCGGACCCAGTTGGAGACATCCGCACGAAGGCCGTGCCAAAAATATCTCTGTTTTACCTTATACACTGTAGAGTGTATGCCCGGGTGTCCCAAATTGTGAATTTGGCTGATTATTTCGTGCCTTATTTCGTTCGGAATATAAGGTCTTGGGTGTCCTAAGTCCAGGTTACACCAAATCTCTCCTTGAGGGAATTCAACTCGTGTGAGTTTTAGTTTGTCCTCTGCGTTAGGAGGAGAATGAATCTGTGCATTTGAGATGTGCAGTAAAAGGTTGCACTCTATTGCGGCCGTAATTTGTGAAATTTCGGCTACGGACGGACCCTCGTCAGTTTGGGTTGAAATTGATTTTGTTTGAATTTCAACTGGGTCGAAAGGTCTGGAGAGTGCGTCGGCTACGACGTTGTCTTCTCCGGGTATGTGTCGTATGTCACTTGTCATTTGGGAGATGTATGTTAGCCATCTCAATCGCATTTTAGAAAAATGTGCGTTTTTCTTTAGCATTGTGCCTAGCAGAGGCTTGTGATCTGAGCAAATATGAAAAGAGCGGCCGTCCAAGTCATTGTGCCAATGAATGCAAGCTTGATAAGCGGCGAACATCTCTTTGTCGAACGAGGCTTTATTCTTCCATTGTTCCGGAATTTCTTTACTGAAAAATCCCAATGGTTGGTAAGATTTCGAGCCGTGTTTGTCTGTAATTTCCTGCTCCAGTGCCGCTCCGATGTGTGTATCGGATGCATCGCAAACTATTCTCCACTCCGCTGTAGGGTGGGGATGAGCAATATTGTGCAATGTAGCTTTTATCATTGCGTGTTTTAAGCTGTTGAAAGCTTTTTCTCTCTCTGATGTCCATTCGATAGGTGTTTTGTCATTCTTTTTGTTTGACTGAATGGAGTCATACAGAGGTTGCGCTGTGTGAGCGAATTTACTTGAGCAAGCTCGGTAGAAACCACACATACCTAGGAATCTGCGTAGGCTTCGTACGTCTATTGGTCGAGGGAATTGCTCTATGGCTTCTATTTTATCTCGTTTAGGAATTATCCCTTCTTTTGAGATAGTGAAACCTAGGAAATCGACGGTAGGTTTTGAAAAAATGCATTTGTCAAAACCTACTCGGAGTCCGTGTTCTCCTAGTTTGTCGAAAATTTGTTTGAGGTGGTTCATGTGTTCTTTGTAATTTTTAGAAGCCACCAATATGTCGTCTAGGTAGACAAATGCGAAATCGAATTTCCGCATGACGCTGTCCATGTACCTTTGCCATGTTTGAGCCGCTCCGGCCAAACCCATGCTCATTTTTTTAAACTCATAGAGACCGAAAGGGGTAATAATGGCCGTTTTATGAGCGTCATCTGGGTGCATCGGGATATGGTAATATGCCGATTTTAAATCTATTGTCGAATAGATTTGTGTATTGTATAAATTCGCTTGGAAAGAGCGAATGTGAGGCGGTGGGTAGGCGTCTTTCTTAGTTTTTGCATTGAGGAATCGGTAATCGCCCGTGATTCTCCATGTTCCATCTTTTTTGGGCACGCAATGTAGCGGAGAAGCCCATTCGGAGTCGGAGGGAGCGATGATGCCCTCTGTGAGCATTTTGTCGAAAGTATTTTTAACCTGAGCCCGTTTTTCGCCTGCCATGGGCCTTGCACGGAAGTGTACTGGTGTTCCTTCCGTGGTTATACGGTGGTAAACACCGTTGTTTTTCCACTTTCCTTGAAGTTTGTTCATTTTATCATTGTATTTTTCAATGATAGAGCGTATGTTTTCGTCCTCTGTGAGCTGAGTGTCCTCTGGTTTAGGACTGTTGTCACGATGAGGAATAGCAGCTGCTATTTGTTCGTCAGTAAATTTTCTGCTCATGACTGCAGCGATTTTTTGATCGGCATAGCTCTTTACTTTATCTTTGTAGATATATATGTGTTTGACCCGTATTCCGATATCCCAAGACTCGAGGAATGGTATACCGAGGATCGCTAGATCAACTTTAGTGATCATGAAATCGGTGGTCATGTCTCCGAGGCCGATGTTAATTGTCGTGTCAGCACGCCCTAGTGTGTCTATAGGGGCGCCGTTAGCTGCTGTGAGCTTGACATTGGACTTTTGGAAAGAATTTTTAAGCCCAATTTTTTGGTGACATTGTGGGGCAGAATGTTCACTTCTGCTCCCGTGTCAATGAGAAAATCAGTGCCATTTAGTTTGCACTTGAAAAAGAGCCTTTTATACTCTTTAGTCTGCCGGTGTATAGGCTCAGATACACTGGCAGTTATTCGTTTTCCGAACTCTCTGCGTCTGAGGTTGGAACGGTACTTTCTTGTGTCGGTCTGTGAGTATGTTCGCTTGGAACCAAGTTTTTAGGCTGGCTGATAGGCGCTGCCTTTTTGATAGGTTTGGAGGCGGTATTTGCCTTCCAAGTGCAGTACTCTGGGTCTGCACACTTGCGAGTTTCGCTACCGAAACGGGCGTGGTTCCGGCAGATGTAAGCTGTTGGTTTGTGAGGCTTACGCTCTGCTTGCTGAGGTTTGGACTCAGCTTTTTGTGAGAAGGCCTTTTTGAAACCAGTATTGGTAGGTTTTGAAGTAGACTCTACTCCTCTTATGTTGAGAGGAGGATTCGCTGTTTTGTACGCGTGTAGCGTATCAGCTAGGTCGAGCCGGGCATTCGTGGTAAGCTGTGCTGCGACCATGCCCCGGGCTTCGATGGGCAGAGTTTCGATCCACTTTTGAGTGATCAAAGCCTCTGAGAAGTACCCAACAGCCTTAGAGTACATTTCATGGTACTTGGTGCTGGGTTTTTTGGCGAGAGATGCGGGGTCCTCGAGCGAGGGGAGCCTGTCCTGCAAGGACAGCCCGTATTCCCGTTGTAGGCGCTGTTTGGCCTCTTCGTAAGGTGCGTGGGGTGCCATGAGGTAAGCTGAGTCAATAGCTTCCCGCATTTCTTCAGGTACCCACTTGTAGATAGCTGAGAAACATTCGTTCTGCGTTCTCAGGTTTTTTCGCACGCAGTATTGATCGAACTCGGCGAGTGCACGATCAATATTCTTCTTTTGGAAGATAGGTTTTTGGTAATCTCCTATTTCCTCTAAAAGTGCTCGAAAGCCACTTTGTGCAGAGGGTTGTTGTGTGAGATGTGGGGCGTATAAGCCCGGCGGGGGTCGCACGCCCGCAGTGGTTCCCTGAAATCCACTAGCTTCATAAGAGGGAACGAAATGCTCCGTGTTAAGCCTGTTCAAAGGCGGGGTCACCATTTGTAGTGGATTTCTATATGTCTGACTTGGTGTAGGTAGACCAAGTGGGACGTTTATGTTCTGATTATGCGGGTTAGTCCCCGTGATGTTTCCGAAAGGAATGTGAGCGAAATCGCCAAGGTCATCTTGCTTGGCGGGCGGAACCTGAGGATAGTTCGTGTATTGGCCGCGTGGAGCACTGGGCTCGCTTAGTGCGTGCTGGGTCCGATCTGTTTGGTGCTGAGCCGTTGTGTAATATTCCGGCCTAAGATTTATATCTGTAGGGGGAATATACCGGGATTGGTTGAGGTACTGAAAAGTATCCTGTGTTTTGAGCAAGTTGGGAGTGCATTTGACACTCGGATCGGCCGGGTAGCCTTGCGTAGAATATCGTGGATATTCAGATATCTTTGTCGAATCACAATGATTGACTTCAGAGCGAGTCTGGAAGGGATCCTCGAACTTTTGTGTGTGTGAGGCTTGACCTAACGTTTCCTTTATGGATATGTTAGGAAGTAAGGCGATCTCTTCGCGAGAATCGAGCCTTTGTCTGTCGCTAGGACCAGCGGACGAGTCGAGTATCGGGTAGGGAGCGCTTCGTGGGCTAGAGCTCCCGACCACGCCGTGCTCTGCTTCCTCTTGCATGAGGAAGTAGGACGGGCGGCGCTCCATCGATGTACCCGAGTTGATTAACTCGTTTTTAATACCTCTCCGTATAGGATGCAGGATTTGGAAGGTGGACTCGCTTGACAGAGCTTCTTTCCTTTGCTCGGATGTCAGGGTCCTACCTTGTAGCCTTGAAAAAAGCTTCCTTGGACGATAAATTAGAGCGGATGAGCTGAGTAATTTATCGGCGTGCCCCGGCGGTCGGTTAAGAGCTTAGTGCTACGAAACCCGGGCGACACGTCTCGAACGTCCCAGCGGGCGTACGATCTAATGAGGATATCAATAGATGTACCGGGTGGCGTTCTGACAGAAGAACTACGTTGGGCAATGAGCAGGATAAAGGATCACTGGACTCGTAGATGCCAAAGCGAGATCTGTGAGGAGAGAAGATATGCCTTGTGAGCAATAAAATGCCGTTCTGAGAAGAACTCGTGAGCAGAAGGGTCGTCAGCGTAGAGCGTGTAGAAACTTCGTACTGGTAGAGTGTAGTCGTCGAGAGCGGTGAGTGGAATGAATTACGGAGGGCTCCGTGCGGGGTAATTATAGGGAGGTGGCCGCCTCCTGCCGCCCCCTGATTGGTCCGCTTAATTTCATTAGTTCACCATGTGTTTCCTTATTGGCTCGCACATTGTTTTCTCAGAATCTGTGAATATGATAGCTGAGTTGGTTTTTGGGGGTGGCTTCCCCGCGTCCGTCTCTGAGGCGGGGTCCCCGGGGGTGGCTTCTCTGCGTCCGTCGCTGAGACAGGGTCCCCGGGGTGGCTTCTCTGCGTCCGTTGTTTAGACGGGGTCCTCGGGTGGCTTCTCTGCGTCCGTTGTTTAGACGGGGTCCCCGGGGGTGGCTTCTCTGCGTCCGTCGCTGAGACAGGGTCCCCGGGGTGGCTTCTGAACCAGAGGTGGTTGTAATTTGCTTGCCGCCTCCTGGTTGGTTCGTCTATTGTCTCTCGCGCAATCAGAGTTTCTGATTGGCGTGTAGGCTTGCTAGAACCGTCCTTGTTAGTTCTACAGGACATTTGATTGTCTGTTTGAGTTTTCTCATTCAAGGCGACTTGGTTCGAAATACTTGTCGCGTCTCTCTCGCCCAGTAAGTGTTTAGGGAGGTCGCCTTGTATGTTATTTGATAATATTTCACTTTTGAGAGAGAATATCGCATTTTCTCTCTGGTGAAATATTTTGTTTGACGGAGTTATAACTCGACGTCTTATAAACATTTGTGTGCCATGTCTACCTCTTTTTGGTAGCCCTGAAAAGGGCTGTTGAAAAGAGGGGGTGGTTTTCACCACATCAACATTCCTGTCCAATGAGCTTGTGCAACGCTCGATGGAACGCGGCAACGGTATACAAATTTCTACCGCCGACCGCCCATTCCGGCAACATAGCAGCCACCATCCTCAACTGTTGTCCCAACAGCCAATCACATTGCGTTCCGTCTTTCGTCTCCGGACATACCGCTCCATGTGAAATCGGCTTTAGACCGGTCAGAGAAATTTCTGCTGACAGATCTGACGGTTTGTCCCCCACCACACCGCTACTCGAAGTAGCCAATCAAATCATTCCACTGTGAGATGGAGGGCAGCGGGAGCTCAGCGAGCTGAGGGATGATATGATAAGCCAGCCGAACGTAAAGAGCTTATAATAGCCCTATTGTAAGCTCTTTGGCCGAACGAGATGAGAAAGCTGTCGGACATCTGCATGACGTGCACTGTTCACTAAGTTCTACCTTTGCATTTACCCTCGTTTTACTTACACGTTTATTTATTGAAAGTTTCCTACTACCTAGTTGTGTGATATGGAAAATCTTATTGGTGACAACGACGCAGAATGGGAATCTTCGTCTGAATAGCAACAAAATACAAAATCCAACATTAAAAAGTTCCAGTCATGCAGCATGATCGTATGAGCGAATTTTCATAAACTATTTATCGTACTATGGTATGTTAAATTGCATTGAAATTGGAGCAATTTTAGTTGAAAGAAATGGTTAAAAACCAATTTTATGGCAAAAAACTTATTCTAAATAAAATTCCACTGATTCAAAAGGGATTTTTGATTTTTTAATTTTTTTTGCAGTTTTTATAGCTATTTTAGCAAATTTTAATGACATTTAAGTACGTTTTTCATCATAATTTTGAGCAAAAATGTTTAATGTCTAGTTAATCGTTGAAAATTTAGTTTTGACTAAAATTCTGCAAAAAAAAAAATATATATATATATATATATATATATATAAATTTAACGATTTTCAGCCATTTTTAGTGATTTTTTGGGTACATTTTTCGAAATTTGACCAATTTAATGTGCTCAAAAATTGTTTTCCAACGAACTCATCCTTTCTTTTGAAATGCTTGATTTTTTTGCCAAAGAACGAAGTTTTTATCTCAATTCTATCGTGAGTTATCGTCTGGAATGACACATACATACATACATATATATATATATATATATATATATATATATATATATATATATGAAAAAGCGTTAGAATCCAGGAATCATTTCAGAATGCCTCAAAACAGATTTCGATGAAGAAAATTTTTGAAAATTTCCTTTTTAAAATTTTTGGAGCCATTGCAATAGCTTTATTTTCAAAGATAATTCGCTAATTATTACTCAATCTCAACTGAAGAGTTATTTGTAAAGCTATTAACATTAAAAATTAAGAACGACCCGCGAGATAAACACCACATTCTCCCACAAAATCGTCAGCTGGAGGCAACAAAAGATTGAGCATGGATTTCTTATTCCTGTTGGAAGGTTTGTTCCCAATGAATATTTTTCATTTTTCAACCTGTTTGTTGTGTTGCACGCCATCTCTTCACGGTTCAGGTTCTTTATTAATACATAAAATGTTTACATATTCAAAGAATGGCGCAAGCCCACCAAGCAGGGTACAGCTGTTGGGGGCTATACGACGGTTAACTTCTGTCAAACCCGTTCACAGTGCGGATTTGGTTACAAACGGTTTGGAATTAGGTGTTGGTCACGCATGCGCACTAAACCAATCACTAACCTGGTCGCCAACAGTTGGTAACCGTTTCCAACCGGCACTGTGAACAAAGCTATAATTTTTATCTGTTGGTAAGGTAATGATTTGGGGTTCTCTTCAGTATATAAGCTTCCAATGTTCAATATAATTATAGGTTTGTTCGCAGTGACCATCAAACCGGTAAGAAACGGTTAGGAACGCGTTTGGGGCGTTCGCAGTGTACATTTGGAGAAAATCATTGGTTGTATAGTATCCATAGTGGTCCGTTTGCAGTGACCAACAAACCTGTTTAAACCAAGTTGTGGATCGGTTTAACCGATCACAGAAATTTTGGTACTTTTCCGTTATGAACGCCCCCCCCCCCCCCCCCCCAGTCAATTTGTCTTCAGCACGCCCGCCCGATGTTTCTAGGCATTACTTCTTACTTAGATTATTTTATGTTATGTATTTTTGATATGCGAGCATCTAGACCGCCAAACTATACACATCATTCTGACCTACATGTCCAACTAATCTGTATTGGTTTATTATTTCTAATAATAAGCCTATGTGATCGTGTAGCAAAAAATTTTTATAACCCCCCCTCAAACTTTGTCACTTTACGTTTCAAGGTACGTAGAATCCAAATTTGAAATGTCCGTCCGCCGTCCGGGCCATAAAAGGCCTAAGAATTGACTTAAAAAACCTGTTCTTTCGCACATAGACTCCATTTGGGGTCTAGTTGGTCCTAACGTTTAACCATCCCGATCGCTTTACTCGCATAGATGCTATGGGCCAAAAACGGGCAAAAAAGTGTCTTTTTCGACGCGCGTACGCCTGGCACGCTTGGCAGGGGGTCACGGTGGGTGGAGAGGTGTCGAGCGGGGGGTGAGAGGAGGCGCCGCCGGCTTGTGGTGGGTACGGCGCCGGCGTTCGTTCGAGGCATGAATATGTTTTTTTCAAGGTCATATTTGTGTGTTAATACCAAAGCTTTTCCTACGCATATTTAATAACATATCCTCTCGACTTTTCGTACGTACTTAGATAATGATATTATTAAGGCAATAACTATTTGAATAGATAGGAGCTCAAATCGAGAAATATAAACATGCGTATATAATTATAGGAGTATAGGTTGTGGCAACTCGAAGTAGGACACGCCGAGGAGTCTGGACGGGCCTTATGACGTACGCTAGCCAACTAAAACTACGATCATACTCAATTGAAAAAATAATAAACCTTTGTGAAATAATTTGCAGCGTTTTTTACTAAGGGATTGACTACTTGATGTTATGTAATTTTTAGATGCGAGCATCCAGACTACCAACCTATACACAGCATTCTGATCTATTTGTGCGAATTCACGTGCATTCTACTTGTGCGAATTCATGTGGAGGCAATCAAACCACAACCACGCCAATTTTTTTTCAACAAATCTTCACCGACATCGGCAACTTCTGAAAACATGGTAAGTAGGTAATTCTTTTTTTTAAATAATATAATTTCTTCCCACAGCTTGAAATTGTCACCAATTCTAAGTAAATATATGTAATCTAAGTAAGAAGGAATGCCTAGAAACATCGGCCGGCCGTGTGGAAAACAAATTGACTGGGGGGGAGATAACGGAAAAGTACCGATATTTTTGCTGACTGATCTGACGGTCTGCCCCCCCCCCCCCCCCCCCCCACACACCGCAACTCGAAGTACCGAAGTAGATCAAATCAGTCCACTGTAAGATGTGTGGGTAGCGGGAGCTGAGTTTACAGTGGAGATGATAAGCAAGCCGAAGGAGATAATATAGCTGTTGAATGTCTGCATGTCGTGCACTGTTTACTAAGTTCTGCCTTTGCATTCACCCTTGTTTTACTTCTACGGTTATTTATTAAGTTTCCGACTCTGAGTTGTGTGATATGGAAAATTTTATTGGTGACGTTGAATGGGAATCTTCGTCTGAAGAACCCGTTTCTCGCTTGAATATTTCTTGCTCTTCTGACATAAGAAAGTGGAGTTGTTCACAAAAATGCCAACTTCCTTGACACGACCGTGACCCTGTACGCATGCTGTACGATTCAAAGGATGGCGTGAGCGAAATTAGGTTCTGGTCACGCATGCACACAAAGCCAATCACAATCCTGGTTGGCAACCGTTTCCAACCGCAATGCAAACAAACTTTATAACTCCACCATTCTTCATCATACATAATATTTGAAAATCCCGTAGTGAATTTCATTTTCTCTATATAGTTTTAACAAAACAAGGAGGAAGAAGAAAAATGCCAACCAAATGGTGCAAAAACTGACGAAATAAAAAGTGGGGGCCTATAGGTCCTACCTACCAACTAAAGTAACTCAACTATAAGTTTCTTTAGCATAGGACCCAAATTTCCGGCTATTCTTTACTACTGCTCCCCATTTTCAACATGAGATTTCTCCCATTCAAAACAATGCTTTCTCGTTTTGAAAGTTCGTTAAGGACTTTTCAAAACTCCCTCTTTTTTACTGTAACCATTTGAAACACCCCAAGTAAATAAATTTAATAAGGGCGGAGGACTTCTGCAGGAAAAGGCCTGAAATTTGTTGTTTTTACGAAAGAGAGGAGTAAAACCATTAAATAATGTACAAAAAGAATGCAGGCACGAAAATGACGCATTCAATTCAACTGTGGGAGCTCCAGTCAAGAGGACCAACAGGTGTGTTCGGACAGACCATCCTGAACCGTTCTACCTAGGCCCCTTTTTGGCCGTTCGGACAGTCGCAGAACACGTTCTGAACGTGTGGTTCGCAGTTTGGACACACCGTCCTGAACTGTTCCGAACCAGTTCCAGAGGTTCTGGATTTTATTGAGAACGTTTGGTTCGGGACATGTGCACAGAATGTTTTCAGCATAAGCCCTGCCATATTTGAAGGAATCGTTCCACAACGTTTCAAACGGATTTACATGAAGACATTTTGGAATTGTTGGATTTGTTAACTTTGATATACGCCCGGGTATGGTTAATAATATATGCAAACCATTTGAATAAGAAACTATTTATTAAGACAAAGGACACCATCAGCAAGGTACACGCACAGAGACGCCATCTTGGCAAAGCCATATATATCTTAATAAAGCAATGCTTAATTAATCTATAACATGCTCTTTTTTTAAATTTAAAATAAATCTATAGTTTCAGTTTACAAAATTTTCAAAACAAAAAAGAAAATAATCTTCTTTGACTTATAATTAATCGTCATTAATTAATCGTAGGATTATCACCAATTAAACATCAGAAAAAGTAAATCGTTTTGGTGGCTTAACTTCTCGGCCACTTTTTGTCTTAACAACATTGGATGTTTGATTCTCCACAGGTTTGGTACTTTTAATCCTTGGAGAGATAATCATGGAAGAACTGCTACTGGTAGGGCCATGTATGAAAGAATCAAGATTTACACTATTACTAATAGGCTTAAATGTTTTTTCAACAATTCCAGAATTTTCTTTTTTCCCTGAATTATTAGTCAAAATTGACCCAGGTCTGTCAAGCAAGTACTTACGATTACGTCTATACTGTACACCCTCTCTATTTTCAACAATATAAGTACGAGGGCCCGAAAATCCTACGATTTTGGCTGGTTGCCAATGAGTGTCGGGAGTTTTCTTGAAATGCACTTCTTGACCCATTTTTAAACTCTTTAAGGCATGAGATCTTGTATCAAAATAATTCTTATAATTTTTTTGACGATTTTTTAGAGAAATTACGTTACATCGACAGTTTTTGGGATTAATAATTTTGGTGAAATTGGGATGACGCATCTGAGACGACGTGACATTAACAGTACAGCGGGAGATTCTATGTCATTTTTAGGCGTATTCCTATACTGGAGTAAACCTAAATGGGGATCTGAGCCAGAATCCTTACATTTTTTCAAAATATTTTTGCAAATCTTAACTCCGCTCTCCGCCTGTCCGTTGCTACGTGGTAGGTACGGGCTTGATTTTTTGTGCTCTAACTGCCATGAACTAGTGAATTCAGAAAAAGTTTTTGAATCCCAAGGGGGGCCAGAATCAGTTACCAAAATTTCAGGTATGCCATGCCTACTGAAAATGCATTTTAAATTGGCTATGACATTATGGGCGTTATTAGATGAAATATTAATCAACTCTATGTACTTAGAATAATAGTCCATCACCACGAGATATTTTATACCATCAAAATCGAAAAAATCGGCACTAATTTTCTGCCAGGGCAGTGTAGGTACAATATGTGGAAGTAGGGGTTCATCACATTGTTGAGGTCGATATTTGAGACAGGATTGGCAAGATTCTACTACATTTTTTATATCAGCCGACATATTAGGCCAAAATAACACACCTCTTAATAAGGCCTTCGTGCTTTCAATATACCCATATGAGCATTGTGGACCTTGTCTAGTATATGCTTTCTCATTCCGACTGGTATGACTATGCTAGAATTCCTATAAATAATACCTTTACACACATGTAATTCTGCTTGATACGACCAGTATGGTTTGGCTAGATTTTCCACTTTATTTTTGCTTCTAGGCCAACCATCTAAACAATATTTTATCAATATTCTTGATGTTTCATCAGAATCTGTTTTATTTTTAATTTCGATTAAGGTAGGTGACATTACTGGTACAGAATCCAGAATTAAATTTATATGAACTCTAAGTTCCTCATCTAATGAACTATCAGTATCAGGTAATGGAGCCCGTGACAAGGTATCGGCGACATGTAAATATTTCCCAGGCGTATATACGAAGTTCAAATCGAATTGCTGTAATTGCAAAAACATCCGTTGTAACCTGGGAGGTACGTTAGCTAATGATTTTTTAACCAATGTGACCAACGGAGAATGGTCCGTTTCAATAGTGACTTGTTGGCCGTAAATGTATTGTTTAAAACGAGTACACGCGAAAACTGCGGCATATAATTCTTTTTCAATTTGAGCAAAATTTTTTTGCGATTCTGTTAGAGTTTTTGATGCATAAGCAATTGGCTTATTATTTTGCAAAATACAAGCACCGACTGCCATTTGTGAAGCATCGACAGACAAAACAATTTTCTCATTAACATTAAAATGGGACAAAACTGGGGTTGACGTGATTAATTTTTTCAATTTATTAAATGCATTTTGGTGTTCATTGTGCCACTCCCATTGGACATCTTTTTTAATCAGGTTACGTAGTGGAGCTGTTTCTTCACTGACGTTAGGTATAAATGATCCTAAATAATTTATCATGCCCAAAAAACGTTGGGTTTCAGTTTTATTTGTAGGTGGGGGCATTTGACAGATTGCCTTGACTCTATTTTCATCAGGTAAAATGCCAGATTCGGTAAATATATGACCTAAGTATTTTATTTCTGACATGCCAAATTTACACTTTCCTTCGTTAAATATCACGTTAAATTGCCGTGCTCTTTCGAGGACTGATTTTACACGATCATCATGGACTTGCTTGTTTTCCGCAAATACAAGTAAATCATCAAGAAAGACGCACACACCTGGCAAATCGCCAAAAATTCCGACCATTTTTTCATGAAAAATTTCAGGCGCAATAGAAATACCATAGGGTAGTCGTAAAAATTTCCTCCTACCCCACGGTGTGTTAAAAGCTAGGTAATTCGAACTATTTTCGTCGACAGGTACAATCCAAAATTTGCGTCCAGGGTTGAAAAAATTTTCGCGCCATTTAATTTTGAACGAATGTACTCAAGAGTTGGTAGCTGGTAATGCGACCTTTTTAATGCTTTATTTAAATTTCTTGGATCCAAACAAATGCGTAAGGCTCCTGATTTTTTCTGAGTGACTACCATCGAGCTAACCCAGTCAGTAGGTTCATTAACTTTTGCGATAACACCGTCCGACTCCATTCGATCCAGTTCGTCTTTTACTTTTGCATATAATTTGAAAGGCAATTTTCGAGGGGGATCTATAACAGGTTTGATATTGGATTTTAAGGTTAACGTGCAAGTGGTAGGAAGACAACCTAGGCCTTTAAAACAATCTTCATATTCATTTATAAGAGGTAAGGTGGGTGAACTAGTTACCGTTTGTACTATTTTAATTAAATTCAATTGTTTGCAGGTTTTTAAGCCTAGCAGTGGCGCGCAATCTTTATCCACTATATAGAAGGGAATACGGCATGTTTTATCCCTAACAACACAAACTAGAAAACAAAAACCGGAATGTGGTATTTGATTACCACCATATGACGTGAGTGTGACGTGCGATGGTTTCAATATATTTTCATTAATATTTAAGGTATTGAATACATTTCTACTCATGCAATTTACTTTCGCACCTGTATCCAACTGACAAGAAATAATCTTTCCGTTTATTCTTACGTCTATTGAACAATCATCTTGCGATTCGGAAGATGAGATTTGACAAACAAAGTATTTTTCACTATCGTTAGGCACATACCTTTCGTTTTCAATATCAACGAACTGAACCACTTTTGATCGGCACATATTCCTATAGTGATTTAATTTTCCGCACTTGGAACACTTATGACCGAAGGCTGGACACTTAGACCGATGGATTTGGCCACATCGACTGCACGTTGAATGATTTTCGGAATGATGTGATGAGACACTTGAGCTACGGGAAGCTGCTCGGGACGAACTGCGTTGTCCTCCATATCGCTGATTAGGGTTTCGCGAAGTGAACTTCGCTTCTCTGCTATCTTCAAATCTCTTGCTGACCGATCGCGAACGCCCGAGTTGGGAAGTTTTATTTACTTTGTTTACAGCTTGACCTTCATTTGACCTATCTGTTTCAATAGCCTGAATTTTAGACATTTCAAGACTTCTGCATATTTTGGCGGCTTTATCGAGGGTTAAATCTTCCTCTTGAAGTAATCTCTCCTTCATTCTATGATTTTCTTTGAGAAGGCCCAAAATGAGAATGTCCTTTATTAGAGAATCCTTCAAATCGCCGAGATCGCATGTCAATGCCAAGTTTTTTAGAGACGTAATAAATTGGTCTATTGTTTCGCCCTCTTTTTGTTGGCGAGAGAAAAAATTATGACGTTCTACCGTTATGTTCTTCTTTGGATTGAAGTGGTCATTGAAAAGTTTGAGTAAATCAACGTACTTCACTGTCTCCTCGTCGACATTGAATGAATTGAACACATTCATGCCCTGCGGCCCGATTAATGACAATAATAACGCAACTTTTCTTTTATCTGATTCACCTTCAAAAGCTGCCGCTACGATATATAATCGAAATTGTTTTACCCAATCCTTCCATCTTTGAGAGAGGTTAGCTGTTGGACAACCTTCTATCTCTAACGGAGCAATATTAGGACGAATATCGACTGACATATTCTGTGATATTGTTACTGACCTGCTGAAAATGTAGTCTGTGAGGAAAATATCTTGAAGAAAAGAGTCTTCTAGACTTGTAAATTCGTCGAATCCAGAGTCACGTGTTGCGGCAATAGCGTCCGACATTTATTACTGGACAACACGAAAATTTTACGTTTATCGAAGTCGCGGATTCTTTTAAATAATATTCTGACACCATGTTAACTTTGTTATACGCCCGGGTATGGTTAATAATATATGCAAACCATTTGAATAAGAAACTATTTATTAAGACAAAGGACACCATCAGCAAGGTACACGCACAGAGACGCCATCTTGGCAAAGCCATATATATCTTAATAAAGCAATGCTTAATTAATCTATAACAGAAAAATTAAACATTTTTAGAGCCATTGCGAAAATTCTTTAAATACATTCACTTTAATTTTGAGATTAATAAAGGGTAATTTGTTCATTTGTTGTGGAAGAGGTTTCATTCGGCCTGGTAACTGACTACCATTGTGGTTTCACAGAACCCCATAAAATCTGCTAGGAAATGATAAACGGGCACTGAGTGACATCTATTGGTTGATTAGGTGAACTAATCAGAATACCTTCTAGGTTTTACTCTCGGCGATTGCAGCGCTGCCAACGGCTCGCAAATCAAGGTTTCCTACGAAAGTCTTGTTCCCGAGCCGTTGGTACCTCTAATTCACGACTAGTGCTACTTTTGATTTCCTAGGAATTTATCCTCAATTTCTATTACTAATTCTATTAATAAATTTTTGAAAGATTCCGTAGGTATCCCTCGTTATACGAAGGAACCCTCGGGGTCTGCAATTAATTTAAACCTTGTGAATAAACACGGTGTTCAAACGTACCAGTGAGGCAGATGTCGTAATCCTTCTGAGAAAGGGAAGACAAGGAATTTACTGGAATGCTCTTTTATTATCTATAAATCAGGCGGCATTAATAATCAGTTGCGCCCGAAATAACGCAACGAGTTCATGCTGCCAACTCGGGGAGGATTTGACCAGCTGTGTTTAGAGCTTACGAAACGGGAACGAACATCAGCGCATTTTGCAGGCCTTGTGTTATCCCGTATTGTTTATTCCGTTTTCGGCTTTCTAATGATTTTCTTGTTCTCGATATTAATCACATTGTTTAAAAATTTATTTGCAATAATAAAATAAATGTATATTCTTGTACTATGAATGATTGGTTTAATGAAGGTCTCTTATAGTTCTGAATCATCAAAGCGTGTTTGGCGTACCACACTCCTCATATTCTGTTCAGAACGCCATTCTGAAAATCGTGTTCAGAATCGTCTGTCCAAACAAATCTTACGTCTTTGCCTGAAAAGGACAATGTCCTGACCCCCCTCAATGACACATATATTCGCAGTTCCAAATAAGGATGCGAGCCTAGCGGTACCAAAATGAACGAAGTAGATCCTGACTCCGACTGTAGTGTCATTGAAAATCGTATCTGTACCTAACATGTTTTGATACTTCGTGCTCTCTCGTTTTATTTTCATTCGTTTTTTCTGTGATGGAGAAAGAGTCTAGGTGCCTAAAGCATTTTAAATTTCGAAAATACTTACATCGATATATGGCCAAATTAGAAATCGTTTTTTTGGTTAGATGGTCGAATGGTGCCTCCCTTACTCTAATTAGGTAGAGTAGTACCTTACTACTTACATTCCACTGTACGCAAAAGTTTGGAAGTTTGCCTTACCATGGGTGAGGATCGGTAGAATAGTAACATACCCTTAAGGAATATGACAGGTAATATGAAATAAAGCAAATTCGGATAAAAAGAATCGACCAGAAAACAAGAGCCCCTCGTTTGTTTCCCGATCAGAAGGTACAAAAATACATACCAAGGTACTAACTGGAACTCAGGGATTATGACAAACCAAAATCCAACATTTGTAAATGTAGAGCATTCCTATAATTTCTATACACTGCTCTTCTGTTATATAATTTTAATAAGAATAGGAAGGTAGGTAGGTACCAACCAGATATGCAAGACTGCTACTACATGATTGCAAGTTCTGCCATTCCCTGGTTCGCAGCTGCATTTTAAGGTAAATGTATTCTTGGAACCTTCCAAAATCGTTCCATTTACAGTGTGAGGATGTTCATTAATTGATAAACTTTATAGAACAAGTGCATAAATGTTGCACATCCACTAGGTACTTCTTCTGAGAAACTACACAATATTATATTCTGAGCATTTTAAGCTGTTCTTCTCCCTTTGGTGATAGTACAAGAATCGATAGTGCATTTTGCTTAATTTACAATCAAACCTAATTTAATAAATTCTATGAAAATCTGAAATTTGCTCTGCTTTTCTGATTGTAGAACGTTCCTTAGAAATTGGTTCTTTGCTAGAACTTTTTTGATCGACTATTGTTCTAGGTACCTACATACTACTTGTACATACATAATAAAGATTTTTTGTTCCTCCCGTATGATTTTCCCCCATTAACGCGTGGAGAAGCGTCTAGAGCACGCAACTGCTGATGATAGCTCTTCGCTTATTTCTACATGTATGTACTCGAATAACCAAACGCTATTGTCACGCTAAACTCTCTTTAGTATTTCAATGTCAACGATTCTCTTGAATTCGAGATCGAATAGAAGAGGTTTGAATTCATTTTTTTCCGGTTAGAATGATTTACAATTTTTGTGCTAACTCATTCTACTCAAACTTACCAATAAATTATACTGAGTAATTAAGATTGTTCCCTAATTATTCAATAGGTAGTATTAATTAGCCTAAACTTATTATAGCATTCGCACTTTGAATTAAACCTTTCGCGAATTGAATTAAACTTTCTACAAATTGAATTAGACTTTCCGCTAATTGAATTAGACTTTCCGCAAATTGAATTAGACTTTCCGCAAATTGAATTAAACTTTCCGCAAATTGAATTAAACTTTCAGCAAATTGAATTAGACCTTGGGCGAATCTGTTGTTTTAGCCAACAAGAAAAATTTCAATTTCAACAAAATGTGTAATTGTTAGCACAAATCATGCAAGTGATGACACGAACACGAAAACTGTAGATTTAAACATCATCCAGCACCTCATGAGGTTAATCTGAAGGTAAGTAAACTATTTATTTATTAATAATAAAACTGCTCTTGCAACTTATCCTTCTACAGTTGTTATTTTAATTTAGGTAAAGGCAAAAATAATTCTAAAGGCAAAATTTAATGGATAGGTCATCCAAGAGCAGCTGTTGGGAGCAGCCGAAACATATCCATCACGTAATTGGCATAAATGCTGAGCCGTTGCTAAATGAAGAACTTTGGTAGGTAGGTACCTACCAAGCAACAGGGAGGGATCAGTGTTCCTTTCTTAATGTTATTGATCTTTTCACGTATGTAGATCTAATTCAATTTGCGGAAAGTTTAATTCAATTTGCGGAAAGTCTAATTCAATTTGCGGAAAGTTTAATTCAATTTGCGGAAAGTTTAATTCAATTTGCGGAAAGTCTAATTCAATTTGCGGAAAGTTTTATTCAATTCGCGAAAGGTTTAATTCAAAGTGTGAATGCTATATTTGGGACTGCCCCGCTTGCGTAACTTATAACAATAATAAATTTGGGCACTCCATTTGATCATGCCATTTCAAGATTAAGGTAATACAAGCATGAAATTAGACTCGATTGAGGTTTAGAATCAAAATCGTGACTTTTTCAGAAATGGGATAAGTAGGTAAATTGTGTTGTTTTACGTGCACGAAAGTTTGAATTAAAAATATTTAATCCATTACTATGTAATATCCTAAAGAAGGGAGAGTAGGCTTAAGTATTAATTAAATTTTGTCTACCGAATTTCGCAATTTTGCAATTCTCCACTCACTAATAGTCCAATCGTCATGGATTGAACAAGTTGTAAAATAAGGTAGGTATGTATAACTGTTTTGACTACAGGGGAAAAAACTGGTCACAACCATAGTAGAACATATAAATACCTACTAGCTACCTAGGTAAATAGGTACTACTTAATTATAAACTGAATTAATAAATATTTCACCTTAATAATATTTAAAACATATTAATGAATTGTGGCTTATATCAGTTGTAGTTGTAGGTTGCTTCAGGTCAATCTTAAATCTCAAAAATATGAAAAAGCCTATGGGTTTTGTGAAGATGAAAGATTGAACAACAAACTAATGATCTATACTATTTCATAAACTTAGTACAACGAACAAGGGTATTAACAACAAAATAGAAAAGTTGGTAGATAAATGGAATAAACAGTTAAACTTTTTGCAAACTCTTAAACAGTGGTAAGTGCCATTAATTAATACCCCAAGCTAATCAATAGCGGCCTTTGAAAGCCTTATATAAATGAAACTTTCCAGCGTTCTCTTAACTAAATATTTGTGTTACCAATCAAAAGTTCCTTCGTAGATGCCAGTCATGTGAAGTTAGGACCAGGTTCATATGTGCATGTCAGGCGGATTCCCAGCCGCGATGTTCAACTGACGTTGACACAGAAATGCCACTCTCTGAACCGCAGCTTTTTCTTCAGGTGTGATTTTTTTTGCGTCAACTACCATCATCTTGTGACTTCCAGCCATTCTCCCTGTCATCCTAAAATAGTTTTACGTTGCAGTGTTTTTTACGTACCTACATTGTCACTCCACCAGTTGGATCATGTGATTTCATCGTAAATGATCAAAATATGTTATAGGTACCTATAAGTTTTTAAATTTGCATGTACTTTCTTTTATTTTTTGGAAGAATTTTTGTTTGATAGAAATATATGATGTGTTATTTTTACTTCTTTCTGTAGTTTATGTTGCTTCTGGATCGATTCAGTAAATTGATATGCATTGTAGATCTGTGTCATTGTAAATAGTTTTTTTAAAGCAGGAAATGACGATAAGCAATTTTAGGCCAGTTAGCTCGTTATTTGAAAGGAACGTTTTTATTTCATTATATTTTTGCTGTCATCATAAACTTACTGTAACATTTTAAAAATAAGTTTGCAGAGTCTGAAGAACGAGTCTAAGTTTCCCTCAAAGAGGCTCGGTGTAAAAAAAAAAAAAAAGTGTTTTGAGGAATTTACTTGTTTGTACCTTAAATAATTTATTCAATACAAGCCTTGATCGATTGAAGTATGAATAATTTTCTCTTGAAAGTGAGCAATGCAAACTTGGAAATACCAATTGGAAAATACAATAATTAACAGGAGATACAATGAAGTGTATAGTTATCTCATAAATCATATTTTTCAAGCGTGGCGCATAGAGTGTTACCTAATGGTTATTCTAGTATTGTGATAGGCACTTACGTGATGATATCTCCACCTGTAAAACTGGGTAACACATGGTCTACCGTGTAGAAGAGTCCTTGAATCACTTGTCCAAGATCTCCATGAAGGAACAGAAGCGTTGTGCAACCTTTCACGATCCAGTTTTTCAAAATCCCTGAGAATTAACATTTCATGTTCGGATCATTGTTTACATTCGGTGGTGTTTGTTGATTGGCTGGAGTTTCATGTATGGTGCACTGTCACTGACGACCATGGACTGACAAGTGATCATGATGTTACTTATAAAAAGTGTTTAGAAAAAAAAAAAAAAAAACACGCAGTCGAAGAGGTTTGAATAAATCGATCTCGTTTGCACAGTTGGCTAAAGCACTTGTCTTAAAAGAGTTTCACTCTCAAAGAAGGTAAAGGCATGAGTTCGAACTCAGTCGAGGCATCAAATATGTTTGGGCCGCTACAACTGATGACTGACTGAGTCAGACTACTTCTTTTCTTTCTTTTTTATTTCAATTTTCTGTCCATGATCGCGAGTGGCTGTGAAATGGACTGACCTTTACCTTAACATACAAAATTCGTGGTTTATACAATTGAGCACTAATAAGAAATTGACTTCAAAATGGTAAGTACACCTAAATAATCATCATCATTTTCGTTTATCGTGAATGGAAACGTTCTTACCAACGGCTTCATACAGGTAGGAGAGGTTAGCCTCACGAGCTACTTTTTGCCATCGTATTACATGCTCTACGGAACCAATCAAAATCCTTTTGAAATCCTGAGGGGGAGGCTATAAAATAAAAACAAAAAGAACACCCTACATTAGTCTGGTACTAAAGTAATTAGTGTTGAAAGAATCTGAAACATTGTTGTTCTTTACCTAATCCACAAAATCTCGCCAGTCAGGTAGTAAAAATGAAGTAGTTTTGAATTATTAGACAAAAAGAAACCAGAAAATGAGTTTCAGTTAATCTACATTTTAAAGAAAGCAGATAGTCAAAAACGAGAGTGAATTTTCGTTGAAAAGCATTACAAGGAGGAAAAAAATACAGTTGAGAGAAAAGGATGGTGGGGACCTTTTCGAATTTACGTTGTTTCTTCGTGGACGTATCCAAAACGTTGTGCTCCTCTACCTTCTGATGTCGAATCTTATCGTTGAGTACAGTTGGACCTGATCCGGAAATACAAAATGAGATAAATGTTTATTAAACATATTGGAAAAATAATGACCTTTACCTAGGGACATATGTCCCTATGTCTGGTCTTTATATGATTTTGATGAGAATAGCGAATAGATCGTGATTTTACTGGATGTACCCCCTCCATTATACCATAACAGATCATGCATAGTGAGGGGCTCCCCCCAACCCTAAATCACACTCATGAACTCCTTTTCCAAATTGGTTGAAAATAACACTGTATATCGGTATTGCCCCCCTCTACCAGACCTCTTCACAAATATCCGTCACCAAAATGAAATCCCCGATTTATAGCTCATTTAGAAACCAAAACATTTTTTTAAAAAAAGGTAAGAACGAAAACATGATTTATCGAAATTACACCATACATTTACCCCACCGTTAGTAAAAATGCTGTGGTTCGATAAAATTTAAAAAAAAATTAATTAAAAAGCTGCAAATTAATACAGACAAAGGTTTATTATTTCTGTATTAGCCCTTCTACGAGATCATTGGTATGTACCTAATTATTAAACCCCGAATTTAATACATCATCAAAACTTGGTGCTTTGTGCCTCCCAAAAGGGTTCACACCTTTTCACCTCCAGGACTCCACAATTTCACCCATTTTAGTAAATGTAAAAATTTGTAGAAAACTCGGCCCTTCGGGCGTCGCTAGGGGGGCTTCGCCCCCCTGAACCCCCGATTGCTTTCCGCTTTGACCCTTCGGACAAAATGCTAAAACATGGAACATGCTTTCTTCCCGCTAATTCTTAAATGTAAATAAATTTAAAACAACGACATAAATGTTTTACTAATCGAAATTAGAACAGAGTACCTAGGTAGGTATATTTCTGTAATGGTGCACGTCTACAATTACTATAACCAAGATCAACTTCTCAACCAAGTGACAACAGAACAAGCGGCATTGTTTACTAAATCCATTTATAACATAAATAAATATAAAACTACGACATGAATAGAAGAACAAGTACAAAAGAAATGCGTGATAAATCAAGAGCTTTCCAACGAGTGGGGAACGATTTTTGTCCGGTGAAAACTGAAGAAGTTTCATTTCCCCAGCAACGTTTTGGTTGTACGTGAAAATCAAAAGAAAACTCGGCCCTTTAGGCCTCACAAAAAAATTTCGTGCCACATCCGCGTAACGTTTTTTTGCTAATTAGTCCAAGGTTTCGTGACACATCCGCGTAACGTTTTTCGCTAGTTAGTCCAAGTTTCGTGACACTTCCGCGTAACGTTTTCGGGCAGTTAGCTCAAGGCTAAAGCATGTTCCATGCTAACATGTCGAAAAAACGTTAGGTTAAACAGGAAAGAAATTGGCCTCAGAGGCCCCTCAGCTAATCAGTACCTACCTGCTCCTCCGTACCTCACAATTGTTTTCGAGGTGTTCCAAAGGAGCACCATGTAAATTTCTGTCCCATGAGTCGATAAGGAAAGAAATTAGCTTCAGAGGTCCCACAGATGATCAGAGGCCCTCAATACTATGTAATTGTAATCCAGATGTTCCAAAAAAACCATTTCAAATTGCAGCTCCCCAGGTTGGTTGAGAAATAAATTACTCTCGCGGGCCTCTTAGTGTAACGCACCTTCGTAAACAATTTGCATAAGTAATGTGATTTCGTGGTGGGTGGGCAAAAGCATGATTTTGTCAATCAATATGTCTGCATAGATATTGGCATCTACAGAGGGGAAATAAAAGTAAAATAATGATAATAAATAATGCTTCCTCTACTTTACTGTGATGTACTTTGATGGAATATAACTGTAATGCCTTTTAGAGTGAGATAGAAGAATCAACCTCGCACGGTGGAAAAGTAGTGTATTCAATCGAACCAAACGTTTTTGCTTCCTTGAGTGTAGGATAGGTTTTTACTACTTGTAGGAGGAGTTACACGCCTAAATTTTCTTCAAAATGATAGTTTCTTAAAACATTTTTTTTTTTTTTTCAATCATTATGGTCCGAATGATTTTTTTACACTCAGCGAGGTAAGAAATGTGTTATATCGTCTTCCAAAAAATAAATCACCAGGCCACGATTTGATAACAGAACAACTGCTCAAAGCATTACCGAGAAAAGGAGTTGTGTTACAAAAATGTGTAACGCTATATTACGAACCACCCACATACCCAACAAATGGAAACACGCCACGGTCGTGATGATTCACAAGCCCAATAAACAAAAAGGAAATCCATCCAGCTACCGACCGATTAGTTTATTACCTGTGTTATCAAAAATATTTGAAAGGTTGCAAGTCGCCTTGAATGAGAACACGCAAGGCGACCTCCCCAAACATTTACTGGGCGAGAGAGATGCGACAAACATCTCGAAACAAGTCGCCTTGAATGAGAACACGCAAGGCGACCTCCCCAAACATTTACTGGGCGAGAGAGATGCGACAAAAATCTCGAAACAAGTCGCCTTGAATGAGAAACCTCAAACAGGAAAACTCAAGGTCGTTCAGCCACCCCCGGGGACCCCGTCAAAGCGACGGACGCAGGGAAACCACCTCGGAAGACCAACTCAGCTATCATATGCACAGATACTGAGAAAACACTGTGCGAACCAATGAGATTGCACAGTCGAATTTACGAAATTAAGCGAGCCAATCCGAAGCTAGTTTGATCGTACCAAATTAGTTGACGAAACTAATTTGCATACTAACCATAAAGTGGACACCACTTTTTGTTATAAATACCTCGTTCAGAGCCTGGCATTTCATTCCACTCTCCGCTCTCGACGACGACACACTCTGAAGTACGAAGAATTCTACACGCACCAAGCTGACGAACCTTCTGCTACACGAAGTCATCTCAAGAACGATTTTCTACTGCTTTCTACAAGCCAGTCCTTCTCTCCACGCAGATCTCGCATTGGCATCTACGAGTCCAGTGATTATTCATCCTGCTCATTGCCCAACGTAGTTCATCTGTTAGGACGCCACCCGGTGCAGCTATCGATATTCTCTTTAGCTCGCACGCCCGAGGGACGTTCCGAGCCGTGTCGCCCGGATTACATAGCCTTAAGCTCGTAATCGACCGCTGTGGGCACGCCGGTAAATTACTCAGCTCCTCCGCTCTAATTTACCGTCTAAGGAAGCCTTTTTCAAGGCTACTAGGTAGGACCCTGACATACGAGCATTGGAAAGACGCTCTGTCAAGCGAGTCCACCTCCCAAACCCTCTATTTTTCACATATAGAGGCATCGAAACGAGCTAAAACTCGATCAATTCGATGGAACGCCGGCCTTCCGCTCCTCCCAAGGCTGATGCTCTACCTAGCGCCACTCATCCCACCCTCTCAATTTGGATCCCGACCAAACCATTCCTGCTCTCAACAGCTACACAGAGTGATCGACGAGATTCTGCAAACTTACGAACGCAAGAAGGTCTGTCTTGGGGTATTTATCGATACGGAGAAGGCTCCTGTACAAAGTCAAAGATAAACTACCTGACAAATATTATCGCCGAATACTATCTTACTTAAGAGGAAGAACATTCTCAGTAAAATATCAGCAAGCTGTTTCATCATCAAAACCATTCGGACCAGAGTTCCGCAGGGAAGTGTGTTGGACCAATTTCTTTATCTAATATACGTGCATGACCTCCCTCATCTCGAGGGTAACACCCGGCCCAGTTTGCGGATGATCTAGCTTTACTGCGAGCAGCAGACACCTTCCCAGAAGCAAGCAATGCTCTACTTGGTTCTCTCGAAGAGATAAGTAACCGGTGTAAGGAGTGTCGAATCAGCATGAACCCACAAAATCAATAATTATTCCTTTCACCCTACGCAGACAGACGTACAGAGATCAGCTCTCGCTTGGCGAGGCAGTTATACCGGTTGACTCGTCGGTCCGTTACCTGGGTCTGGACCTCGATGCCAAGTTGACATGGAAGCGCCACATTTCACATCTGGTTGGAAGGATTCGCTAACGCATCCGGCAACTCAGACCTCTGATGAGCCCAGGCTCGCCGCTAACCTTAGACACCAAAAGGCTGGTGTATCTTTCACTTAACTGGCCGATCTGGAGCTACTCGTGTGGGTTGTGAGGATGTGCAGCTGCATCTCACATAAACAAGATCCAAGTCACACAAAATCGGGTGCTAAGGATGATAACAGGTGCTCCTTGGTATGTGCGCAACTCGAGGCTGCACGCTGACCTCGACATCCCCCTAGTGAACACTGTCATCAAAGAAATGTACAAGTCTCTGAACAGAAGTATGATGCAACATGAAAACCCGTTGATAGCCTCAATACCCGAATCAGCAACACCTCCTTCCACAGCAAGAAGACTAAAACGGAAGAGGCGAACTAAATCACTCGCGGCAAAGCTGTGGAAACCCATTTCAAAACGGAAGTTAGTGAAAAAACGTTGTCTATTTCCATGAAAAATAAAGAGTTACAATGTTAAATCGATTTTGACGGTTAGGTCATCATCAGTAACAAACAATAACTGAAGACACATTAGAAAGGACATAGCTTTTATAGTCACAGGTGAAGGGAGATTGAATCCCATTGGTCGAGAGAAAGGAAAGGAGGCAGGAGGTACAACCAATTAAGTGCAAACAAAGTGATGGGGATTATAGCTAATTAGATGAAGTGAAAGGGGGAAAAATAACTTAATATGGTTTCAACAGTGTGAAGGGATAATTCCAAGCTTTATAGAAATGGACTGATCAGTGGTGAAATATATTGAGGTATATCCTGTAGTGGATTTATATAAGTTTTACTGGGAGTTGGTATTCCCAGTGGAACGTCACGAGCCAAGATGTACATGTGGTTGTACGGGCTTGACCCTTGAAAAGGGTCTTGTGGTAGGTGCGAAGAAGTACAGTAGTTATCTCGCATATCCTTGTGTTTTGTAGGATATGGAGTGTGTAGGCCGTGGAGTAAGGTCTCTCTAGATAGGTCTTCACGACGCTGATCTTTGTGAGTTTCTCCGACTCGGGAATATAAGTTCCAGGGCTTTGGTTGAGTGTTCTCATGACCATACAAAACCGGAGTTTGAAAGTACTGAAAAGTAACTTTTGTTTCGTGTTCGAGTTGGTCTCGAGAGTCTTGAAAAAGACTCTTATTTTGTGTGTACCCAGTCGACAAAGATGGTCGTATTTCCGCTCGTGAATTTAATTCACAAGGGACCCTTTTGGAAGGGGTTTGATATTGGTTGGCCATGTAGCTTACATCCGCTGGAGATATGTAGGATTGTGCCATGAACTATGCTCAATCCTTCTGTGTTTCAAGAAGTCGAGTTGGGCTCGTGTTTGCCGCGAGACCAGCTTGTGAGATACACGACTGAGAGTCTGCGAAGGAGGCTGGCTCTTGTCTGTTAGCGTAGGTGGCGCCGAGTGTGGAAAATGCCGGAACTACGTCCGTTCTTTTTGCGGGAAGGGAGTGTTCTCCGGCGCCGGCCTGTCTGTCGCTGTGCTGGTAAGCATCAGCAGGCCCCGAAACCGGAGTTTGTGCCGTACTGGCTTCGTTTATACCTTCCAAAAGGCAAAAACTAGGTGTTCGGTCCATTTGGAAGGGTTTACTTAGTTCTGAAAAGAACTAAATTCGGGAACTCGCTCGGGGAGCTCGCTCGATATAGATCCGCCAAAAAATCGCTTGCTTCAGATCAACCGGCTTGTCCCAGCGGGCGGCTCGTAAATAAATCTACGAGCCCGGGTGGCAAGACTTTCTGGAACTAAACAGCGTCGTCCGTATAGGAATGCTTGTTTAGCGTCTCGGCTGAAACGAGACTAGAGTGAGAACATTACGAAGTGTATTGTTCGATCTACTCTGAATTCTGGTAGTCTGGAAGGCGGAGTAATCTCGTGTCGTAAATCTCGTTGCCAACTGCCTTGAGAGCCTTGTCCTCAGTCAATCCCAATGGAGTTTCAATCGCAGTAGGCTGGAAGGCAGAGGTTCTTCAAGAGTCGGAAGGTAGCTTCAAGATCAGAGGTAGAGATCGGTATGAAATACAGGGGCCGGAGCTGATATATTTATACTCCTCGGGAGCCGGATACTGCGTCTGATTGGCTGTTCCGATTTGATCAAGTGCGCTCGAGATGTCGCGGGGGTGAAACATCTTCTTCTCCCCCTTTCATTGCCTTTGGCTATTGTTTCAAAGTAATTTTCGTGTGTCAGATCGTTGGCTTGCTTAGCCTCGCTCGTGCTATTATTAAAGACGTGTTTATTGCCTTTGCGATTATGTAATTCGTATAATCTTTTCAGCGATTTATCTTGTTTCGTCTAGAGGTAGCCTGACGTCTTTTTCACCTTGTTTTATGAGTGAACTCAATTTTGGTGGCTCTGAAAAGGGCCGGTGATACATGGTGAGTTCACCACATATCCTCGTTTAAACATTTACCAGATCTGTCACTTTTGGAATTATCCCCCGCCACTTTGTTTGCATTTAATTGGTTGTACCTCCTGCCCCCTTTCCTTTCTCTCGACCAATGGGATTCAATCTCCCTTCACCTGTGACTATAAAAGCTGTGTCCTTTCTAATGTGTCTTCAGTTATTGGTTGTTACTGATGATGGCCTAACCGTCGAAATCGATTTAACATTGTAACTCTTTATTTTTCGTGGAAATATACATCGTTTTTTCACTAACTTCCGTTTTGAGACAAACCAAAATTACCCTACTTAAATTATTACAAAAAAAGTTCCTTATGAAAATTCCTATAAATGTTTGCCATTCAAACAAACCGTTATTTATTTGTACAAACTTTCGTAGTGTAAGACAATATCTTGTTATATTATTTATTATATTAACTGTATTATACTATTTATTAACTACTAAGGGACAACCAATGGGTTGTACCCAAACTCAAGTAACATATTAATTAAATTTATGTACTATAAACAATTATCAAAACTGTATAATCATTGAGTTGATAATAAAGTTGAAAAAAAAATATTATGGTCCGAGTTGCTCAAATTTGATGGGGAGATCGGCCCGGTATTAATATGCGAGCGTACCTATTTATTTCAGCATGTAGGTCAGCGATTTCGAAATTCGTTACCTGTCACAGATCCTGAGACTAAATGATTAATTCTGAACATATTTTCTGAGATTGTACGGGTACTGGATGTGTCAGAGTCAGTCAAGAGGCATCCCTTTCGAACTTTCTGATGTTTTGAGGTAAGTATTTCTTCATTTTGGAATTTAACATTCAAAAGTACGAATACTAAGGATTATTTTCATGGTATTAGATTTTACTTTCTTTTAATTGCAAGATGGTCATGATGAAAAATTTGTTTGGCAGCTGCTTTCCCTAATTTGGGATACTGAGGGGGCTCCGAATTTGGGATATCCCAAATTTGGTTACTCCAGAAACGTTGACTATTTAGATAACTTTTACAAGTTCTTTGATTGGCAGATGTCCAGAGGAAAACGGAAGACGTGGAAAGACGAGAGCATGAGGGAGGCCATGAAGGCAATTAGGAATGGTCAGATGGGGTACCTGAAAGCCAGTAAGACCTTTTCAGTTCCAAAGAGTACGCTGGAGCGCTATTGTAATAAGAGCAGGGAATCTTCAGGCCCTGCTGGTGTATTGGCCAACAATATTGGGAGGAAGCCAGTGTTTCCTCCTGAGCTTGAGAAGGAACTTGCACACTATTGTTTGCAAATGGAAGCACGGTTTTATGGCCTCAGGATCTGCGACATAAAAAATTTTGCTTTTGGACTGGCACAGCGCAACAATCTTCCGCATCCTTTCAGTAAAGAAAAAAAAAGTGCTGGAAAGAAGTGGCTGAAAGGTTTTCTTAGGCGCCACAGTGAGCTGTCTTTGAGGAAACCTGAGGGTATTTCAAATGCACGAGCCAGAGGGTTCACACCTGAAACTGTTAAGGGATTTTTCGACATATTTGAGCCTGAGTTCGAGAAAATTGCGATGAACCCTCAACGACTGTACAATGTGGATGAAACTGGCCTAACAATTGTGCAACATAAGACCAGCAAAGTCCTAGCAATGAAAGGGAAGAAGCAAGTTAATTCTTTGACATCAGCTGAAAGAGGCAAGCTAATGACTGTGATTTTGTCCATGAGTGCATGTGGCAACTACGTCCCACCATTCTTCATATTCCCCAGGAAGATTAAAAATTCCAGCCTTATTGTTGGGGCACCCCCAGGCTCGGATTATGCCGTCCACCCTTCTGGGTGGGTTCAGGGTGAAATTTTCACTGAATGGCTCGAGCACTTCGTGAAGTTTGTCAAGCCCTTTGAAGATGATCCTGTCATCCTAATTCTTGATGGGCACTATAGTCATACACGTAACATAGAGCTGATTGAAAAAGCCCGCAAAAATAACGTCATCATGATCTGTTTGCCACCCCATGTGTCACATAGGATGCAACCCCTCGACTTTTCATTTATGGCTCCTTTGAAGACCTATTATGCACATGAAATTGAAACATGGCTTAGAAATCACCCATCCCAACCTGTACCAAACACCATGATCTGCACCCTATTCAGCTGTGCATACCAGAAGGCTGCAACAATAGCCACAGCGACCAGTGGCTTCAGAAAAACTGGTTTGTACCCATGTGACAGGAACGTTTTCACCGAATTGGACTACCTCCTTGATGCTACTTCACCTGTCCATCAAATACAGTAAGAAGAAGACATCATTACTTCAACCCGCGCATCACTATTGCAAAATGTCTCATCTGAAACTGAACCATTGATTTTACCGTCAGCAGGCGATGCATTAGTTCCTACGTTACAAGGCCCTGAGTCCATGGCTATTTCAGGATCTGAAAAATCAACAGCTCAATGTACTGCTCCAACTGGCTCATCGACAGTTCAAAGGGATTTATCCTGGTCTGGACCTTTCATTTTACCTACAGATGTCTCACCTGTTCCTCTCCTCCAAGGTACCAAGGTGACATCCAGATCTGGAAAGTCAGTAGTACTTACAGCTTCACCCTACAAGAACGAACTCGCCTCAAAAATTAAAGAGAGAGGGGAAAAAGCAAAGAAGAAATTAGTCTTGGGAACCAAGGAGAAACTTGTTAAAGGAAAAAACCTCAAGATTCTGCCAGCACATCAAAGGTACCTGCTAGGAAACCACAGAAGAAAATCGAGCAAGTTCCTGAATCTTCATCTGAGAGCGATATGGACGTCCCCTCCAATGAATCTGACAGCGACGTCAGTGATGAGGAGGACGTTGAATGCATGTTTTGCTCTGTTAAATTCTCTGAAGACGTTGGAGGGGAGAAGTGGGCAAAATGCATGAAGTGTTCAAGATGGTCTCACCTCGACTGTGGTGAGCTGCGCAGCAAAGTTTTCATTTGCGCTTACTGTTTGAATGAATGAAGAGCAGCTACTTTTTTTCAACAGTTTTCAAGTTTTTACAATGTTTCAAATTTCGACCAGTTTTCTTCAATTCCAAGTAGTCCGATTTGATATTTTTACTTGCGTGGGCCATCCAAGACTGCTGTGGATGAGTGAATACTTTCCAAAAATTATTCATACGTAACTATATTTACCTACCAAGCATTAACATTCATATTTTTACTTTCCTAATTATTCAAAGCAGTTCCAGTTTTTAACAATATGCACTGTACCTATACCTACGTAACTTAGTGAAAAATTCTAGGTATGTAACTACTATGTGATATATGTTGTGCCTCCGTGGTATTTCATTATTTATTAACTAGTCCTACTACTAAAAGTACCTAGTCCTAGTACTAAGTTCAAGAGAATAAAAATATTTGACTGATTTTTTACTTGAAATAAATCCTGTTAATTTACTTGTTCCACTCATTTTTCTTTTTTTAAAGTTACCTATGAACTTTTTCTAAATTCATTTTGCCCTACTCTAGACTGCTAGGAATTTATTTTTCGAATTTTATGTCTGGTTCAACTTGAGTTGATCTAGAAAACAAGAGGTTCCCGAATTTGGGATATCCCAAATTAGGGAATGGTTAGCCACATTTGGGATATCCCAATTTGGGACCCCCAGTGTCCCAAATTAAGCGACCTGTTTTCAAGGCTCCGAAAATCAAATTATTTATAAAATTGAGCGTAACTTCCCCTGGGTGGTTGCTATCGCTTTACCCACTCAGGGATAGTTGCCTAGATACCTTTGCTTTGTTTACGACCGATTGCGGAATTTCTAAATTTGTGCACAACCGAAGAATATTGGCTTAAAGAGTTGGTATCCCAAATATGGAGCCCTTCCCCTATTTCATGCACTCAATCCCAAAAATACTTTGGTAACTGACTCTTACCTGAATGATATCCCGGTGTCTTGGAGATGTTGAGGTCCGGTTGCGGTGGTCCTAGGAGTCCACGACCATGTTGGGGCCCACCCGCCTTAATCAGCTGTATGCTTTGTGAGGCCTCTTCGTTGAAAAAGCTGGTTGAGGGAGCAAAGAAGTTCTGAGCCGGCATTTTAGGTTTATTGGCGGAGATAGGTCGACTGTATGGAGTGTTTTGAGTGCTCTGGCTACTGTTTTTCTGTGTTTGACCTGAAGTTGATGGAAGGTTTCGAACAGGGGCTAAGTTGACGTAGTCTATAGACTCAGTGTACTGCCTTGGTGGGGCCCTGTGGATTGATAATGTTTAAATAAATAATCAACATTAGAAAATATCAAATAGGTGATAGGTGAGGACGTGGTGAAATAATTATGGTCCTGTTTATAAAGAGAATACCGCACAAGTACCTCATATATTTGGTACTTTTCCGTTATACCCCCCCAAGTCAATTTGTCTTCAACACGCCCGCCCTATGTTTCTAGGCATTACTTCTTACTTAGATTATGTGATGTTATGTTAAATGTATTCTTGAGAAGCGAGCTTCCGAGTATCCAGACCACCAAACTATACACATCATTCTGACCTACATGTCCAACTAATCTGTATTTTTACTTAGGGATTGGCTACTTGATGTTATGTAATTTTGAGACGCGAGCATCCAGACCACCAACCTATACACAGCATTCTGATCTATTTGTGCGAATTCATGTGCATTCTACTTGCGAGAATTCACGTGCATTCTACTTGTGCGAATTCGTGTTCATGGATTTGTTGTCCAACAAATCCTCACCGACATCCGCAACTTCTGAAAACACGGTAATTATTATTATTTTTTTCCTTCTTTTTTTAAAATAATATAATTTTTTCCCACAGCTTGAAATTGTCCCCAATTCAACGTGAATATGTAATCTAAGTAAGAAAGAAACATCGGGATCGAACGGGCGTGTTGAAGACAAATTGACTGGGGGGGGGGGGGGGGGGAATAACGGAAAAGTAGGTACCTTAACCTGTGAGCTGCGTTACCAACGTCAGTCCGTATTATATGCTCTCTGTTCGTGTCATTTGGCATTTGAAACTGAAATTCGGCTCCAAAATCCCTTATTGGCCAAGAATGTGACTCGTTGAGTCACTGATAAAGCATCCTCGCGAAACGTCTGACGTAAGTCCATCTTTAATCCTCTTGTTTTATCTCTCAATGAAGAGTGTATATATATATATATATATATATATATATATATGTATATTCCAACAGCAAAGAAGGCTGACGTGGATCTGGTGATTCATAAATGGAGGTCTGTATAATACCGGTGATGCAGAATGGCGGTCCAATACTGACATAATTAACCTATGGCCGACTGGGACCATTGAAAACATGTGTTTCGCAAAAACCGCCTTAAAACAAAGAACGAATTACACGATACGGTTAATCAAAATGACAGAGATATTTATTCAATTATTGGTTCTTTTCTGTTATATGCCTCAGGTGCGGTTTACTCCCACCAAAAATAATTTCTGATCTATTTGTTCATCTAATCTATATTTTTGTAATGATCCATGTTAATAACTACTCTATGAGTTGTAACCACAATGTGAAAGATTATCCCCTACCTATGCACGTTAAGATTATTCAAATTGTATACGCGTTCGATCAAGCAGCTCTGCCTCTTTTCTCAGCCCGTTTTCTATAAAATATTCAATACCTATACCATAATTGACGGCGAGTAAAAACCGTTATTAAATGTAAATCATGAGTGATTTGAAGTGAGCAGTCTAAATACCGCCAAACAGTGTTGTTGAAGTCGCGTTCGATTGTCTCATCCAGATTGCCACGTGCACTTCTTACAAACAGGTTGTATTTTTCTCTGAAGGTTAATTTACAATTTGTGAAAATGAACGCAGACCAATTTAGAAATCTAATTGACTCAACAAACTCCACGCAACAAGATCTGATCACAAGACACGTTGAACAACCTCGCCCTGATACAAAGTCGGATAACAGTTTCTCTAGCATGAGCCTTTTTGAAAACTACGGTGCCAGCAAAGAAAAATTCTCATGTTATTTAGAAAGATTTGATAGCTATTGTACTATGAATAATGTTCTAGTTACCGCGAAAAAAGTTCAGTTGCTATGTGCATCGATCGGATCGACATATTATAATGCTCTATCCGCATTTCTCGGTCCCGAAAAGTCAATTACCAAGCTAAATTACGATACGCTCTCTGCCGAGTTTTCAAAAATGCTTACTCCGAAAAAAAGTATTATTGTATCTCAACATTACTTTCTAAACATTTACCAGAAAGAAGGGCAACCCATTTCAGAATTTGTGGCCGCTATGCGGATTATTATTGATATGGCGGATTGCGAGTGTGGTGAATTCCACCACATCAGGTCAACAGCCTTTTTCAGGGCTACCAAAAAGAGGTACTCACGACACAATTACATATAAAAGACGTCGAGTTACAACTCAGCAAAATAACATATTTCGCCCGAGAGAATATGCGAAATATTCACTCACGAACGAAATATTCACAAATAAGCAACAAGCCAAACACCCACTGCAGGAGAAGGGTTCGTCAGGACAACTCACAAAAGTTGTCTTGAAAACAACAGCCCAAGGAAATGATCAATCGACCTCTACGAAAATGCAAGGGCGAAACTGGCAAACCAACTCAGCTATCATATTCACAGATTCTGAGAAAACACTGTGCGAGCCAATAAGGAAACACATGGTGAACTAATGAAATTAAGCGGACCAACCAGGGGGCGGCAGGAGGCAGCCACCTCCCTATAAATACCCCGCACGGAGCCCTCCGTATTCATTCCACCTTCTGCTCTCGCTGACGTCTCTTCTCATCTCTCGACGAAGTTACTACACGCATTCAAGACTCAAGAAGGCATATCTTCCTCTCCTCACAGATTCTCTCGATCTTCTTGGCATCTACGAGTCTAGTCATTGCACTACTCATTGCCCAACGTAGATCTCCAGTCAGGGTCCCACCCGGCACGTTTAAGACTTCGTCTAAAACGTCGCGTCCGCAGGGAGACCTTAGCCGTGTCGCCCGAATCTCGCAGCTTTCGGCTCTTGATTGTCCGAGGGGCACGCCGGGAAATTGCACAGCTCATACGCTCCAATTTACCGTCCAAGGAAGCCTTTTTAAAGGCTCGGAGAGGACCCCGACATCAAGCTGGGAGAGAGCTTTGTCGAGCGAGTCCCTCCTCTACATAAATCCTTCATCCGAACGGAAAGGTATTTTTCTATCGAGTAAACACACTCGGAGATCTCGATGGAGCGAAGCCCCTCTTACTTCCTCGGGTTCGAGGAAGAAGAGCTTGGCGATGGAACGGGCATCGGCCCCGCTCCAGCTCCTTATCCGAAACTCGATTCTCACTCAAAACGTAGTGACAAACTACTCGGGCCAGCTCCGCGCCCAAAGCTCGAACCTCTCGACGAGATCGCAGCTTTGCCTAATAAACCCTCAAAAAGTTTGTTAGCTACTCCTGTACACACGCAAGGGGTCGAGGATTCTTTTCAGAATCTCTCGGAAGGTAGTTCTTACGATTCTACCCATGAATATACTAAATATTCATCTCACGATCGCACCGACGATCCGAGTGTTAAACACACTCCTATCCTGCGTGCACCGCACGGGCCAAAAGGTACTTTCCAGTACTTCAATCAAACACATTCCGTCCCTCCTACAGATGTAAATCTAGGACCGGAATATTACACAACGGTTCAACACCCGAATACGCATTTCCAAACAGCTCGAACCGAACCTGGCGCCCCTCGCGGCCTACCAACGAACGAACCACGAGTTTCAACCACCCAGCAAAATGTCCTTGACAATTTCGCTCACATTTCCTTCGGAAATAATGCAGGGAATAACCCGCATAACCAAGACATGGGTACTTTTCACAACGTCCCACTTGGTCTACCTACACCAAGTAGAACATATATAAATCCACTACATTGGCACAACAGTCGAATCCCGGGCCAAGTACTAGTCACAGTGATACTTACCGCTTAACCAACGCTAATCGACGTTCTCCCAATGATTTCGATCATACTTCCTGGAATGGTGACAGGTCACGTCGTAGCTCTCAGAGTTTCAGATATCGCTCTCCCAGTCCCCACCATTTTAAATTCCGCTCTCCCGGAGGTAGAATTCGTTTCCAGTTAAGAAATGGTGTTGATTTCTGGGCAGCGGGGATTCAAGATTTATGGGTACGATGTGGTAGAAATAATCACCGCATATCCGAGTGTCGGGTGCCTCGCAACTCAGTACATTGTGATGCATGTAGGAAAAAAGGCCATGTTTCCCGTGTCTGTATAATGACGCTTTTACAACGTTCAAAACCTGAAAGGTCTGACACTAATAATGTAGTAACACATGTAGAGGATGAATCTTCTTATGGAATTTCCCATCTCAGTGCCGAAATCGTTGATCTTTTTGAAACCGTTCCAGATTCTGACAAATATATCATCTCAGTCCTTATCAATAATAGACCACAGCTCATGGAAATTGATTCAGGGGCTCGTTTTTCGATTCTCAGTGAAGATTATCTCAATAAATTGGATTTGAAACTGCCACTCCAGTCTGCTGATATGAATTTTAGATCGTATTCAGGGAACAACATCCGCCCAAAAGGGAAAGTTTCCGTTTTGGTTGCTTACAGGGACAACGAAATTAATTGCGGCGATTTATACGTTGTTCCTAAGGGCCATGCTGCATTATTCGGAAGGCAATGGATCAGGGACCTTGGTATAGAACTTAAGGAGATCGACTCTGAGATGAAAGTTGTATCACAGCCATTTTCTATTAATTCAGTTACAAATCCAGAAGAAATAATTCACGAATTTCCAGATGTGTTTGCGGAAAAGATCGGATGTGTACCAAATTTTGAAGTAAAGTTACAGCTCCGCCAGGGTGCAAAACCTAGTTTTTCTAGGGAACGCGATGTCCCTTACGCCCTGCGTTTATGTGTCGAAAAGGAGTTGGACACTCTAGAGTCAGCGGGGATAATTTCTCCAATTATAGCCAGCGACTGGGCTTCACCACTTGTATTCATACCTAAATCGGATGGGGGAGTACGACTCTGCGTTGATTACAAGTGTGGCGTTAACAAAAGGCTTGTATACGCTAATTATCCTATAAAACAGATTGAGGATGTTTTGCACAGGTTACGTGGTTCGAAGTATTTCTGTAAAATCGATTTGTTCAAAGCTTATATGCACTTGCGAGTTAGACCAGAGAGTGCCAAGATACAGACTATAGCGACGCATTGAGGAATGTATCCAACGAATCACCTCAGTTTTGGCATTAAGACGGCGCCAGCTGAATTCAACCGCATAATTTCTCAGGTTCTCAGGGGATATCCAAATTCGGAATCCTATTTTGACGACATAATATATCATGGAGTGACAATGGATGAGTGTGCATCTAATTTACGAGCCTGCATCTTTCAGATTATTACCTGCATGTAAACCACAACAAGTGTTCGTTTTTCCAACAAAAAATTGAGTACTTAGGCCATGTTATTGAACACAATCAAATTAAGAAGTCCCCTGACAAGGTCAAAGCGGTCAGTGAGATGCCCCAGCCTACTGATACAGATGGAGTCCGTCATTTCCTTGGGCTTCTCACTTGTTATTCAAGATTTATACCGTATTTTTCCACTAAGTCTTACCCATTTCGATGTCTGTTACGTACTGGTCACCACTTTTCATGGACTGCAGCTTGCGAGTCAGCCTTTTTGAAATTGAAGGCTGAGCTCTGTAGTGATCGGGTGCTTATACATTACGACCCGGAGTTACCCCTTATCCTAACATCCTATGCCCCACTGGAATCACGGCTGTCCTCAGTCACACAGTGATAGGTTTTGAAAAACCAATTGTGTACGCGTCCCGGTCACTGAAATCATCAGAAATGAATTATATTCAGACAGAGAAGCTCTGGCTATTGTGTTTGGTGTCAATCATTTCTACAATTATCTGTTTCGTCGTAGTTTTACCCTTGTAACGGATGATGAACCATTTCTCACCACAATAAAACATTGCCGCATATGACTAGTGCTAGCCTCCTATGCTATGCGTCCTTTTTGTCTGGTTTCAAATATTGAAATTTAAGGATGGGAAGGGAAACCAAAATGTCGATTGCCTGTCTCGAGCCTTAATACACCAGCTCCATTCATCTACAGATATTCTGATGGGTGAGGAGGTTGCCCAGATTTTCGCACAACAAATTTTTCAAATCTCGATTGAGAAAGTAACTTTTACATCTATTCAGGAAGAGACTGGTAAAGACCCTGAGCTTGGTAAAATTGTCGAATCCCTCAAGAATAGATGTATTGAAACGATTTTTCGTCAAGACCTGATAGTTATCCCAGCCGCCCTACGGGGGCAAGTTCTCACGGAATTGCATGAGACCCATTTGGGGGTGGTGACAGCTAGCCCAAAAATATGTCTACTGGCCAGGCACTGATAACCAAATAGAGAGATTGGTTAAAGGATGTGAGCAGTGTGTACTCACTAGAGCGGATCCTCCAAATGCACCAAACCACCCTTGGAACGAGCCTAGTGAGAATTGGGAACGACTGCATACTGATTTTTTGAGTCCCTTCCAGCATTATAATTTTCTGGTTTGCGTTGATGCCAAATCGAAATAGGCGGAAATTGTTGAAAGATGCACCCACATCAGCCTCAACACTGGCGCTATTCAACAAGATTTTTTCCACACATGGCTTCCCATCAGTCATGGTTTCGGACAATGCCAGCAATAAAAGTGAAGTTTTTTGATAGTATTGCCACTCAAATGGCATTTTCCAAAAGTGTAGCCCCCCCCCAGTAGCCCGTTGGTGTTGTGTGCCCCTTGTCATCCTACAGCCAACGGCCTTGCGGAGAGATTTGTGCAGACCCTCAAGAATAAATTGCGAGCAGCTGTTGATGAGAATCTGTCAATTCAAGATATGGTTAGGAAGATCTTTTTTTGCTACAGAGCTACGGAGAATCACCTGCTGAGCTATACTTGAGGAGGCGGATGTTCCATTGTGGTGTGGGGTTGACTATTAGGACGAGTATTATTGGAAGTGTGAGCCTATTTGGTCCAGGAAAGAAAGTTAGAATTTACGAGAAATTAGATTCAACTATTTCAACGTAAGACAACGGAAAACTAAACTTTATTATCATAGCAACTCAACAAGTAATTAATAATTCATATTAACAACAACACATATTGCACTGGAGGATCCCCACAAATACCCCCCTCCTAATAGAGGACATAGTCCTCCAATTTTCTTGGGAATCGAACGACTCGCCCTGAACGAGTCTGTCTGAGTGGCCGGGGAGCTGTTCTTTCTTCTGGGTGCTGCTCTTCAGTGAGGTTTTCTGATGGTACTTGTTGCTCTCCTTGTGTTTGTGGAGTCTCCTGACTGGGCTGAGGCCGCTGATCCAGCTCCTCCTGAGGTGGCTCAGCTATCCTACTAGCTTGAACTTCTTCTTGTGCGATAAGTGCGGGTTTCAGAAGATCTATGGAAATGTATTGTTCCTTGCTTTTTATCAACACAATGAATGTTTTTTCGCTCCTTTTTTTTATGGGATAGGAAATCTGCGCCTATAATTGGTCTGAAAACGTCTGCAATAATAAATGGCCAACGAAAACTACGACGGAGGCCTAAATTAAGTAACAGGAGTTTCATACCATGGGTTGCGATTCCTGAGCCATTAGCAGCAAACAATTTATAAGTTGTTTTTGTTGTGAGTAGTTGCTACTCGGTACGATTATTCCTACAGGTGTTTATTTGACCATAATAGGTCATGTGTTGTTCATGTGCAGTACAAATTATATTCCGTGTTGTTCTCTCAAAAATATACAAGTTCGTTTTTCTAAACCTTCACCAAAGTTCTCTTTCATTCAATTAATCACTTTGCTAAACTCTTTTGTTTTGTTCTTGCGGTCTTGTGCCTCTGGAGGGATAACGGAAACATCTACACCAGTGTCTATAAGGTATTCTATATTTGAATTAGAATCTCTAACAAATGGGCGACTACTTGCTGTTCGGCCAAGGTTGCTTGCCGCCCCTAGCACCTGGCCTATTTGTTTTCCGCTTTCTTCTTAGCATACCTACAAGGCACTTCACAATGTCTAGCTTCAGCCCAACACCGGAAATGGTATCTACACTCCTATGTACCTGCATCCATTTTCTATTGCATCCATTTACGTTTGGGCTGAGAATGAGATCGGGATCGAGTATGTTCTCGAAATCTGGATCGTGACTGTCTTGTCTGAGTAAATCTTGTACCTAATGCCTCAACTTGTAAGGTCAATTTCTCCTAACAAATCGGCATGGCCTTGTCATTTCAGTTTTAACCATGTTAACGGCAGGTGTTGATGTCATGTCAACAGGTGATAGTTTCATGTCACTAACTTCATATATCTTGTCCGCTAATTGTGTAAGCTAGCATCAGAACTTACTGAGACGATGCCGCGCACATTAGTAGAAAGAGGTTGGAGCCATAAGGACTTCAATAGGTCCTCACTCACGCGTCCATTTGCTAATTCTCTCATTTCGCAAAGAAGCTGACTAGGTTTTTTATCATCTAAATGAACCTCTTTCAATAAACGTTGCAGCTTTTTGTCTTCGGAATCTGAAAAACATCTCGTCTCTTCTTAAGATCTATGTATGGTTCTTGTATTGGCGGATTGGTAACTAAATCACTAACTTGTGCAAGTACATTAGAGTCTATAGCACTAACAATACAATCATACCGATTTTCGTCTACAATAATGTTTTTCATTCTATACTGAGCCTCAACTTGCCCGAACCATACCTCCACGTTAGCCTTCCAAAACAGTGGAGCGACGAAATGTATACTTCTTGCCTGGAGGTTTATTGTATCATCTCCAGCTGATGTTGTAGGCCTTGACATTTGCGGTAACTGTTCTGTCATTCTCGAAGTCACCAATGTGGTGTGGCCAGTGTGGAGTTGACTATTAGGACGAGTATTATTGGCAGTGTGTGCCTATTTGGTCCAGGAAAGAAAGTTAGAATTTACGAGAAATTAGATTCAACTATTTCAACGGAAAACTAAACTTTATTATCATAGCAACTCAACAGGTAATTAATAATTCATATTAACAACAACACATATTGCACTGGAGAATCCCCACACCATATTGGCCTGGGTGCATATTCCCCAAACAGGTTGCAGACCTTTTTTTTTCAAGAGGGAGAGAGACCAGATAAGGATGTTCAGGGATGACCCCTCAATTTGGGAGTTTGGCGAGGTAATGCAAAGACTCGGACATAGACACTATCTTGTTCGGTCGGAAAATTCAGAGAGGGTGCTGAAACGCCACATCAATCAGTTACGAGGAACCTTAGTTCAGCTCAAGAAAACTGTCACATTCGGGCCTCCGCAGTCATTTGAAGTTCCTCGGCCTCTCTCATACAGCTGCCAGCGGACTCCACCCCGGAGTTCTTCGCCACTTCGGCCCCTGCCTCATTCTTCGCCTCATAATTCTGATGGTACGCCTCCTAGGTCCCGATCTCCGCCTGGTTCGCCACGACGTCCTAGGCCGATTCGAACTAGACGCTTTCCTACAAGATACCGTGATCCGAATGTGGTTCTCGTATATTAATTGTCTGTGTTGCTATTTTTGTCAAGAGACTGTTGTGAGGAGGTACTTAGTTTTTTCACCATGTTCCTTAATTGTTGATGTACTACACACTGTTGTAATTTTATTGTAAATTTTTGCTGTAGAGTTATAAAATTAGTGGGGGAGAATGTAAAGATCCATGTTAATACCTACTCCATGTGTTGTAACCACAATGTGAAAGGTTGTACCCTAACTATTCACGTTAAGATTATTCAAATTATATACATATACGCGTTCGAAAAAGCAGTTCTGCCTCTTTTCTCAACCCGTTTTCGATAAAGTATTCAATATACAATAATTTTACTAAAAGGATTGATTCGGAATAGTTTTATTATTTTTGAGACCACTGAACCATAACGATCATTTTGACGTATTTGTACAACAAATCGAAGCTTATCAAATGGTTGAGAATCGAGAAGTGATGCTTGGCGGGCGTTAAGGCTGTTCAAACCCTCCTTCAGGAGGTTTTATTATCATAACATTTTAAGTAGTTGATCAATTTTCACACTCCAAAGCTTGATTAGTTCAATTTCGTTTGTAGTTATTCCTCGAGGAAAGAAAATTTTAAACTGAATTTAAATTGTATGAAAATAGTCAAGATTTCATGGTTTTTTAACACTTTCTCAGGCATTTGTGGACCGATTTGCATGATTTAAATCACGCTGGAGTCTATTTTCCATCCTCTGTCCGCTCCACGAAAGAAAACGGTCAATTTACGAGTTTGGAAAATAGGTAAAACTGGAGCTGCAAACTGCGCCCCTAGCGGATTTATCTCAAACTGCTAGGACGTGGCGGGGAAAGCCTATCCCCCACTCTGCTCCCGAAGGCCGGGCGACCGCCCCCTCGATCGTCTCCCTCCCCCCCTAACTGCTCCCATTAGGTTAGCATCACCATGGCAACAGGGTGATTTTTTGTAGAACTGGAGTAAAAAAATGAAGTACAGCCTAATTCCGCCTTCCTCAACAACCGACTAACCTTCCTAGACTTCTGTTTTACTTTCCCAACATCCCAACAGAGTGGAAAGTAATGTCCACTTTTACTTTCTCAGCATCCCAATAGAGTGTAAAGTAATGTCCATTTTTACGTTCCCAACATCCCAACAGAGTGGAAAGTAATGTCCATTTTTACTTTCCCAACATCCCAACAGAGTGGAAAGTAATGTCCATTATTACGTTCCCAACATCCCAATAGAGTGGAAAGTAATGTCCATTTTATACGTTCCCAACATCCCAACAGAGTGGAAAGTAATGTCCATTTTTACGTTCCCAACATCCCAACAGAGTGGAAAGTACTGTCCACTTTTAATATCCCAACAGAGTGGAAAGTAATGTCCATTTTCACTTTTCCATCATCCCAACAGAGTGTAAAGTAATGTCTACAACTTTGACATGTCCATGATCTATCGTTTTTCCCCTCAAGGGAGAAATTTATATATGGGTCATTCTCACTGAAGAGGGCAGTTCTGAGTTCAAGTTTTTTTAAGTAACTTGTTAGTACCTACCCGGCTCATTAAAAAATTTAGTCCAACTGTCAATTCCGAGAACTCTACTACAAAAAAAGGCCATTAATTTTTCAACTTGGAAAGTGCTAGGTTATAACTAAAATCATCGTTTTTACCAAAAAGTAACCAAAGGATCTTAGTAACCTAGGCTTTTAGTTGCGATGTGTTCTTCGACGTTTCAGATGTTTTCGATTTCTTAATAATAAGAATACCTTTGGGACATCAAGAGGTGAATGAAATGACGAGCAATTTGAAAAGCAGGCCCGTAAAGAGCTAAATTAAAACAACAGACAACAAATTCATAGTAAAAGCAAACAGCATACAGATAAAACACGGCTAAAGCATGTTCCATGTTTCTTGAATTTTAGCCGAAGGATCTACGCAGTAACCATCCGGGGGTCCAGGGGGCTTGTCCTCTGGCGAGGCCCGAAGGGCCGAGTTTTAACGATTTCTTTCTATTGAAATTGCTCAAATTTCAATACAATTTAACATTTAATAGTAGGTAATTAGAGAAAATTTGCTCATACGATGATGCTGCATGACTGGAATTTTTTACTTTCATAAATTATGTTCCTCCTTCTAAAATTGGCTAGAAAACCAATTTTTATTCATAAAAAAAATCAAATAGATGGTCATCATTGGAAAGCATATGCAATTCCATTTCGGCATAAACAATTTAAAAAATTTGTGAGTTGCTTGAAACCGTGCCAGAAAAATTGGAATTTCGCGAGTTTCAGAAATCGGCGACAATTCACTGTGCTCGCTCGAAAAGTGTTTCTAAATTGTACATGCTACTGACGGGAAACACTTCCTTAGTACTACAGTTTTCCAAATTAAAAAAAAAAAAAAAATTTCCACCATGTGAAATAAAATGAGCATAAGAATCTGTTACCACTAAAATAGTTTATTTCAAATGATAAAAAAGTGCAGAAAAAATAGAATGTTGCAAGCAATTAGTTTAAAACTAACTTCAACTCATGCGGATTAGAAGAGAACTCATGAGAATTAGAAGAAGAAGAAATTCAACTTTAAATTGAATAATGTTTTTGAGCCTCTGTCGTAATTTTTGTTCTTCGATTCCCTGGTGTCCTGGAGCCAGGGCCGAAAATATGTAGTAATTTGAGGAGAAGGTTTGATATTAGATTTTGAAAATTTAGTCCGTTCTGAGTGAGAAAATCTTTGTCTGCCATCTCAAAATTGGTGGAATACGAAATGGCGGCTTCATTAAGATGGCTTAATTTGCCCATTTAAAAGTTTTTCTCTAATAATAACTAAACCGTACATCCTACAGAAACTTTTATACGTAGCAAAGTTGTAGAGAATAAAAAAACAAAACGATTCGATCCCAAAACTCTGAATTACCTCTTAAAATAAGCGAATTACAAACAAGTGAAACTTGGGCTAATTTGGGGCCAGTCCTCTCCGCCCTCCGTCTAGACTTTTGCCCTTCAATATCACTTAGTGGCGTTAATATTGGTCTTATTTCTGTCTTCCAAAGCTCATTCTACCCAAGATTAAATACTTTCCAAAGTTCGCTTCAAAAAGTTTTTGCTCAGACCGTTTCTCATTGAAGTACAAAGTAAAATGCCGTTTTTGCTAACTTTATGTGTAAAATGGCACAAAATTCAATAGTTCGACTGTAAGTCCATAGGGAAAGGTCTCAGCTAAACTATTGTCGATGCAAACCTTGGAAAGTATTTAATCTTCAGCAGAATGAGCTTTAGAAGACTGAAATCAGACCAATATTAATGCCACTAAGTGATTTTGAAGGGAAAAAGTCTCGACGGGGGGGGGGGGGGGGGGGGGGAGAAGAGGACTAGCCCAAAACTAGCCCGATTTTCAATTGTTTATAATTCGCTTATTTTGAAAGATAATTCAGAGTTTTGGGATAAAATCTTTTTTTTATGCTCTATAACTTTTCTACGTATAAAAAATTCTGTAGGATGTATGGTTCAGTTATTATTAGAGAAAAAACTTTAAAATGGGCAAATTAACCAATCTTTATGAGGCCGCCATTTTGTATTCCACCAATTTTGAGATGGCAGACAAAGTTTTCTCACTCAGAACGGACCAAACTTTCAAAATCTTATCTCAAACCTTCTCCTCAAATTACTACCTATTTTCGGCCCTGGCTCCTGGACAATCTGTGATGTATTTTTTGATCCTGATAGTGAAATAAACTTTTCCCGTGCTCTCAATTAACCACATCCTACGATTTTCTTCTCCGCAAAGTGGGATGATTCAATGAAGATATTCATAAATGAGCAGTGGGGAACGAATTTGTAAGTGTAGTGGTCGATCTTGCATTTGATTTTGTTTTTTAAAAACGATGTTAGTCTTGAAGATTGTTTCGCAGATGTTACATATTCGATTGACATATTTATGATGACCGCTGAATCAATTCTCCTCCGTTTTTTATTGAAATAAAATTGACAGTTGGATTCAAAGGCCAGTTCTCGTTTGAACCTGTGGATAAACATTCTTAACATTTGATTGTCCGTCCTAGAGCTCGCACTAAATATCCAGCAACATACTCAACTATTTCCAACACCAAATCGGAAAAACTGTTTCTTGTAACTCGGGACAGTCGTCATTGTCGTATTCTTCTCGTAAAACTCTGGAATCCACCATACTCGATTTAGGAGTAGATAAATTGATACTTTCTTTTATATAATTTTTTCATATAACTTTCTTTAGTATTATCTTAAGCAAATCAATTTTGTTCAGTGGTAACGGCATTTCCTCTGTAGGCATCACTTTCATGTAATTGTTTGTGAATAATTAATTTTCTGAAAAAAATGGTAAAATTCATAGGCACTCGGATTATCATTTTTTCCTCCTCTCCTTCTCATGTAACCAAAAAATCTCTACAGATGGTCCCGGCTAACATTATGCCTGGGTGTGTATTTTAAAACTTTCTCATGTTTTACCAATCTATCGCACAAAGTTCTCACTGCTGATGGAAATCAGGAAACCAATGAAACCAGTTTTCTGGGATTCCTTCTGCGCCAGTTTCCCACTTTTTTCTCTCAAGGATCTGATGTAATTCTCTGCCTTCTCAAGCTTGCAAAAAATGTCACCCTCATTATTTTCATTGATGGCTTGTTTTGAATTATTTTCTTTGATGCTTCTAGAGTTTAAAACATCAATGAAATCATTGATGATTTTGATGAAATCAACAGTACCCTCACACTCCTCAAAGCCCGAAATCTGCTTTACCTTACAATATTTTATGTCGTCTGCCACATTTCTGCTCAGTAATTGGCGTGATAAATTTACTTTCATTTTCTGGTTTTAAAGTTGACATGTTGTTTTTTAATTTTGGTCCCTAAGTTCAGTCCTTCCATTTTCCCGTAGCTGCAGCAGCTCTGCGAAAGATTCCCATCCAATAACTCTCCCGTCCGAGTCCATTAGCTCCCGCAAGTTGTGGAGGGAATAGTGAACCACCTTTTGCATATGGCATGGGTAAAAAGTATCCATGGAAGTTGCAGATTTAATATAGGTGGGGTTAAAAGGAGTAGGCCATTCTGACACATATTGGTTTTAGTCATCTTTTTAAATTTAATTGCATTATATTATTTATGTTTATTATTATCTATAATCATTATTTTTTATCTTTTGGTATAGATGTACTAAACTTTTGATGGGATATCTTTTCTTTTTGATGACGAGTTTTTGTGATGGCGCGTGATGGTACCTACTATTTACGCGATTCTTAACCGATTTTGATGATTCTCGTTTTGTTCGATTATTTTACTAGTCTGGGCGAAGAATTGAATTTTCTGAGAAACTTTTCTCAGTAATTAAATTGCAGTGTTGGGGAGGGGAAATTACCGATACACCGTGATACTTTCAACCAATTTGTACAAACAGTTCTGCTCGTAACATATTGATGTCCAGTAATAATCACGATCTATTCGCTATTTCATGTATTTCATTCGCAGAACCATGTACAACCCATTCGTAGGGACGTCCCTGTAACGCTTGCATTACTTACCAATAAGTTTTTTGTATGAAAAGCTGAAGTATGTAAAATTAACCAAACCCTATCATTTATGTGCTTACGAAGAGCCCTGTCCATAAGGGGATTGTGCGGGTAAGCTCCCAGATGGTTGCCAAATGGATTGGACAAGAAGCCGATAGGAATTAAAAAAAAAAAAAAAAAAAGAATTGCATTGAGGTTCCCCCTCAGTCGGATGCGGGGTGAGGTCGTAGTCGTTCTCCTATGACGTCATTAAGTTCTCTTTATATATATATTTTAGGCCACTTCCCATCTTCCAATACCTTCCAGATCCCCCCCCCCCCCTGGATCTTCCTTTTTAATAAAATATCGGCATAATCTTCTAATGGATTAAAATAAAATACTTGGAACTGCCCATTACGTCTGTCGAGTTGGTGGGAGTGACACGTCAATCATCTCCATAACATGATTGTATAGATCATTGAAATGTTTTAGAAAACCTCAAGAGATACTGTGGTGGATTCCTAGGGTTGGGTGGAATGTAAAACGGAATGTAAAATGTGAACCTCATAGAGTACCTACCTATTTGTTCTCTAAACTTACGCATTCGTAGAAATCGTATGATTGAAACTACACAGACATACAGTCATGATTAAATTCATCTGGGCGGTCAAATCGCCTCTTCCGTACTTACTAGCATCCAGATTTAAGCAAAATTGGTGATATGCAACGAGGCAATGTTTGATAGACTTTACGTTTGCACATGCACAGAACCATCAGTGAATTGGGGACTGTTAAGTCCATTAGATACCATCTACAGCATCTGTAGAAGTCATGTTTGTTACAACTAATTTAGTATCAGCAGTAATAATGATACGATTGTAATGGAACTTTAGTAGGGCAATCAAACCGTCGTTTCCCAGCAACCCTCAGAATATGAAAGTGATCGGATGAATAGACCATCTCATGTTTGATGGATGTATACGCTGCACAGAGTGAAGTATTGATTAATGAGCAACAAAACTAAGGGGACCATCTGCCGTCTAACCGGTACATTTCCTGAAAACCTTATCAAACTCTGTTGGAAACTGCAAAAATTAAGCTAAGGGACTAACCTTCACAACCCTCAAATATTTCATCAAAATCGGACTAAAGCCGAAATTGGTATGGGCAGGGAACCAAAATTGATCCGCAAGTTGTGATACAAAAAAAAGTTCCAATCATGAACATGATCGTATGAGCCTTTTTTTTCTCTTTTTTTTTTTTTTGAATTACATTTAGGTTGAATTAATTACCGATTTGAGCACTTTTTATGCAATGTGATCGTTAACACACGCATGCATGTGATGGCTAACTATCTATACGTTTCTCGGCAAAAAAATTTCTAAATAATATTCAGCTCTAAAAATAAATTGTTGGATTCTTGCAATTATTTATAGTTTTTAAATGACACTAATTACTATTGCTGTGAGATTTCAGCGGATTTTCGTAAAAAATGAAGCAATTGCCATTGCTTCCAATCATTTTCGAAAATTTTCTTAATTTTGAGGCATTCTGAAACGGATCTTAGGGTTTAGCGATATGTACGCCGTTTAAACGCGAGAAAAAATATAATACATACCTATAGCAAATCCAAATTGAATTCGACATTGTTGTCCAAATAGATTTCGATATTCTTCCATCGAACTTAATCAAGTCTAAATAGATTTCGAAATTTTTCCGAATAGAAATGGACATCTTCCTAATAGGTTTCGACACCTTCCGAAAAGGTTTCAACATTTTACAAATAAATTTGGGCATGGTGAGAATCTGAGAAGAAATCTCCCCGAAAAACCATGTCACTCTATAATTTAGGAGAGCGTCTAAATGGTAGATTATGGATTGAAAAGGTATTGCATTCCAATTCAAGAATGTAGGAGTTTGTTTTTGTTTCCAGAATGTAGGTATTGGCAATTTGTATGTTATAGGGTGTCACAGTTGTTGTTCCTTACTTTTATATTTGGAAAATGTCGAAACCTGTTTAGAAAATGTCGAAACCTAGAAACTGTTCATCATGCCATTTTGAAGGTGTACATTTCTAATTGGAAAATGTCGAAGTCGATTTGGAAATGCTATGTAAGATGTAATGTGTATGTATTTATGTGCCAAACTATAGCTCCTCAAAGGGTTGAGATAAAATTGCCATCCTTGCGATGAAAAAATTCGAGAATTTTGCTTTAAAATGGTTAAAAATGCTAGTAATGGTTGAATTTTTATTTTTGCAGACTTTTAATCAAACAAAGTTTGCCTATCAACAATGGACTGGAACATTATTATATTATCAAAAAAATTAGGAAGGAAAACGTACTTAAATTTCATTAATATTTGTTTTTAAAAAAATTGTTAAAAACTGCGCAAAAAGACAAAAGTTCTAAACTTTATTTTGAGTCGCAGAATATTTAATAAAGAAAGACGCAAAAAGTTAATAAATCTTTACTGATAAATACTATGAACCTATGTATGAAAAGAATGATGACTTTCTTTTTTTAGCATTCCTATTATAATGAAGAAACCTTTTTTTTCTTAACTACAGTCACAAAAACCGATCATTTTATTTGAAAGTAATGCACTCGCTTTTTCCACGATGGTTTAGAAAAAATAAAAACAAAAACTCCAGGACTGCCGGTTGCCGGCGAGGGGGGTTGGGCCGGGGTTGGCCGGCGGTGTATCGGTGTGGCTTTATGGGCATGGATGGGTGGGGGAGATATCAACTTCCCCTCTTGCTGACTGCCGCTGGCGCTGCCAGTTGAGCTACCATTGAACTGAGTCGGCAACCCGCAATCATCAGAGCGCTCTCTCGGGCTAAGACGAGCGAGGGCCTCGCGTTTGCACAGCCTTAAACCGAATCTGAGGTGGCCAGCGTATAACAGAAAAGTACCAACCCAATCATTATGTAACTGTGGTAATGAACTATACTTGGTTGCTACTTAATCAATATGATGCAATACGCGGTGTCTTAATTTATTCTTCGCATAAAGGCTGAAATATAACCACATTTCAGAGTAGGTCCTACTTCGATTTGGTTTTGGGGTCGCCATGAGAAGCGCATTTACCCCACTTTTGGTTTATTATTTCCAATAATAAGCCTATGTGATCGTATAGCAAAAACTTTTTATAACCCCCCCTCAAACTTTGTCACTTTACGTTTCAAGGTGCGTAGAATCCGAATTTGAAATGTCCGTCCGCCGTCCGCCGTTCGCCGTCCGGGCCATAAAAGGCCTAAGAATTGACTTAAAAAACCCGTCCTTTCGCACATAGACTCCATTTGGGGTCTAGTTGGTCCTAACGTTTAACCATCCCGATCGCTTTACTCGCATAGATGCTATGGGCCAAAAACGGGCGAAAAAGTGTCATTTCAAGGCTTTGTTAGACTTACGCATGCACGCACGCCTGGCACGCTTGGCAGGGGGTCACGGTGGGTGGTGAGGGGAGGTGAGCGGGGGGTGGAGTGAGAGGAGGCGCCGCGGCACCTTGTGGTGGGTACGGCGTTCCTTCGAGGCATGAATATATGTTTTTTTCTAGGTCATATTTGTGTGTTGATACCAATGCTTTTCCTACGCATATTTAATAACATATCCTCTCGACTTTTCGTACGTGGTTAGATAATGATATTATTAAGGCAATAACTATTTGAATAGATAGGAGCTCAAATCGAGAAATATAAACATGCGTATATAATTATAGAAGTATAGGTTGTGGCAACTCGAAATGGGACACGCCGAGGAGTCTGGATGGGCCTTATGACGTACGCAAGCCAACTACGATCATACTCAATCGAAAAAATAATAAACCTTTGTGAAATAATTTGCAGCGTTTTTTGAAGAACATTGGAGCTGGTAAGCATGTAAGCAATGGAGTTATTAAGCATGGTCGTATGAGCGAATTTTGTAAATTATCGTATTATGATAAACTGTTTGTATATTCGAGCATTTTATGTGCAGAAAAATTGTTAACTATCAATTTTATGACAAAAAGTTTTCTAAGTGGGTAATATTATGCCATTTGAACAACTCTCAAGATTTTTAAAGTTTTTTTTGCAATTGTTATTGATTTTTAAACACACTGTGTGTTTAAACACAAATGTGTTTTAAACACATTTGTGGGTCAAATTTCAAGAGATGTGCTTGTTTTGTCCGAAAATGCATATTATTTTAATAATATGCATTTTCCAACAAAATTCTGTGCTTCTTTAAATGTTCTAGTTCGTTACTTTTTTGATTAATATTCTACTAAAAAATATACATTTAACTTTTTAGCAGTATACAATACTAATGCTTATAGTATACACAGCGGAAACAATAGGATTCTCTGATCAAGCAAATTTAAACAGTGCAGTTAATCCTCGAAGCGTCTAAGCAGATCATACTGCAAACTATTTGCCCTAATATCATTTCTCGGGCTACATATTAAATTGTATTTATGCCAGAATTTTCCAGTTTTATTACATCCTGCCAGGTCTTTCCACAAATGACAAAGTTATGGTGTCAGTGCGTGTTGTTCATCTACTTACTGATGTGGTAAACTATTTTTTCTTAAACGTTTAACAATACGAGACATCGTCATACCTGGTAGTTCTTGAATTCATGTTAGTTACTTTATTGTAGGCAACTTAAAGAGAAGAGGTGAGCAGTTTACACAGTTCAATGAATTAGGAAAATAAATTATATTAATGTATTGTAGCCAAAGGAATTATTTAGGAAGCCAATGAACAAAGCATTATATTCGGCACTTTCCACAAGCAGGAAGGTTATTTGCAATTCGACTAGGTATCCAGGTTATTCAATCTACTAAGAAGAAACCACGATGAAGTCTTATATTTAATGAACCCGAAGAAGGTGGCAGCTACACATAGAAGTAATGCATGAAATAAATGCTCAAAGTTTGTAACAGTCCAGGCAGGAACCACGAAGAAGTTGCATTCATACTGAAGACGAAGACATTTTCCACACATCAAAGTAATACGTAACACTATATAACATTGTCGAGAGTGAGGGTGATACATGCTCTAATTCAATCCGGGTGCATGAATATTTTGAAGATGTTTTGACGTAACAGAACCCCTTTCACGTGAGTTACCTTTACATCTACCTACTATTCATAATAATTTATTGTAAGTAGGTAAGCCATTAAGTTTCATCTGCCATTTGCAAAAATATTCAAAAACTACTAAAAACAATTTTTCATTAGGTCCTTTTTTAGGTATGGAGGTACTCCTCAGCTTATGAACTTCATTTCATCGTATAAGACCTTTCTCAGTAATTTCCATGGTTTTGATCCGGGCCCGATGAAGACGACTCTAAACTATAACAGGAGTGAACCTCATACAGTTACAGATCCATTTCAATCTCCATGAAAAGACGTCTGCCAAGTTGGGTAGCTTCCTCACGTATTGTCTCATTGGCGTAATGAACCTACCTACTTGAAGAATAAATTTTGAGTCAAAATGATAAAGTGCAGAATAGAACTGTGATACACTCGCATGTGCAGACACTAGACATGCTATTATACGAAATAGGGCTTAATTCATGTTTGCGCATAAGCATACTGTATCATCAATCTATAAGTATGTATTGGGGCGATGGAATCGGTAGGAAATTGTCTAGAGACTTACTCGAAAAAAACCTTAAAATTTATCAAAATCGGTCCATTAGTCACGGAGTTTTGCATTTGCCAATTTCAGTTTCACGCTTGCTCAATTGTTGTTGGTCGACCTTTCTCGATATAATCCACACTAGGGCATCCTCCTGGAATATATATATATATATATATATATGTATATATGTATATATGTATATATGTATATATGTATATATATATATATATATATATATATATATATATACACGTGTATAAAGCTCGTTTGCTACATTGAGCTAGATCCTACTCATTTGCTACCTCCAAGCCATGAAGCCTTGATGTAGCAAACGAGTAGGATTCGTTTACTTAACGAAGGGATTTCAGATATACGGTTTTTCTGTAGAACTAGACGAATCCTACTCATTCGCTACACGAAATCAGGGATGCCAACCCTTTTTTATATTTCTGTTTTCCCAGTAGCTCTCAGCAGAATCCAACTAACTTCCTTCTCCAGACGACGGATGGTTCGTCTACGTATTGTCTGACAGACGAGTGGGCAGTGTAGGATCTAAATTACTTTTATCAACTACAATGGAAAAATGAGCGCCACATTGGCGCATGCCAGTTCTCGCGCTTTTTCTTTGCCAGAGAGATGTAGAATGTATGAGTGAAGCCCAAGTGGGAAGTTGAGAATCTATATCTCATTTGTCAATTTATCATGGTCCCGAGGACCCGGGCTGGTAGGGAGGGGATATATTAGAACTATTGACATGGATATGTCTTTGCTCTGGGGGGTCAACCAAAAATTTCCGTGACGCAAAATTTGTGTCACAATTTCAGTTTTTCACGTACAACCCAGCGTTGCTAGGGGAAAGGAACTTCCGCAGTTTTCATCGCACAGAAATCGTTCGCCACTCGTTGGAAAGCGCTTGATTTATGTGATAAATGTTCACATCTCAAGCTACCAATTTCCCCCTCCTTACGTACCTGGCTACATTCCTAAACTAAGTTGATTGGACTATAAACAATTTTAATAAGCCGGTTACAATATTCTTAACGTACCTAAAGCAATAGCATCATTTACTTCACTCCATAGAACAAATTTTCATCCTCTTGACAACAGTCGATTGTTAACAACAACTCATTGTAGTGGCTTCTCTCAACAGTTGTAAGTAAACATTTCTGTGAGTAAACGCTCAACATTTCTATAAGAAGTAAACCGTTGTTTTGTTGGAATTAGTCGGGATGCGACCCAGGGATTTGTTTAAAGTTAAAGGATTTGTTTACAACTCTCGAGGACAACCGTTATGAGATCCCCAATCAAAGACATATCCATGTAACATGGTAGGTATCTGCTTGTAAAGCGGATAGTGGAACTCGTTTACGAGTTTAGCGTGGACGTTTCCTCCTGCTTTTATTTCAGCTTTGTAAAATTGAGAAAAAAATCGTTTCGGCTAGTAAAAATCGCGATAAATTCATTTTTCATGGTCCCGAAGACGTGGGAGGTGAGGGAAGGGGTAAATAAGAAGATTATTATATTTCAGCTTTTTAAAATCGGAAAAAAAGTTTTCCAATAGTAAAAATCGCGATGGATTGAATTTTCATGGTCCCGAGGACCAGGGAGGTCATGGAGGGGGTAAATATGAATATTATTATATTTCAGCTTTCTAAAATCAGAAAAAACGTTTCCCACTAGTAAAAATCGCGATGACTTCATTTGTCATGGTCCCGAGGACATGGGAGGTCAGGGAGGGGGTAAATATGAAGATTATTATATTTCTGCTTTTTAAAATCGGAAAAAAAGTTTTCCAATATTAAAAATCGCGATGGATTAATTTTTCATGGTCCGGAGGACCATGGCGGTCTGGGAGGGGGTAAATATGAATATTATTATATTTCAGCTTTTTAAATCGCGATGACTTCATTTTTCTTGGTCCTGAGGACCTGGGAGGTCAGGGAGGGGGTATATATGATGGTTGTTATATTTCAGCTTTTTAAAATCGGAAAAAAAGTTTTCCAATAGTAAAAATCGCGATGCATTAATTTTTCATGGACCGGAGGACCAGGGAGGTCAGGGAGGGGGTATATATGAGGTTATAATATTTCGGCTTTTTGAAATCGGAAAAAACGTTTTCCACTAGTAAAAATCGCGATGACTTCATTTTTCATGGTCCCCGAGGACCTGGGAGGTCAGGGAGGGGGTAAATATGAAGATTATTTTATTTCTGCTTTTTAAATTCGGAAAAAAGTTTTCCACTAGTAAAATTCGAGATGAATTCATTTTTCATGGTCCCGAGGACCTGGGTGGTCATGGAGGGGGTATATATGGATATTATTATATTTCAGCTTTTTAAAATCGGAAAAAAGTTTTCCAATAGTAAAAATCGCGATGCATTAATTTTTCATATGAGCTATGAGGTTATAATATTTCGGTTTTTTGAAATCGAAAAAAACGTTTTTCACTAGTAAAAATCGCGATGGTTTCGTTTTTCATGTCCAGGGAGGTCACGGAGGGGGTAAATATGAATATTATTATATAATATTATATAATGCGAAGAAGCTTTTGGCAGACTTTTTTGTTGTAATTATTGACAACGATGGTAGGTAGCTGTAGTAGAGGAAGATATTTAAATAATAATGACATTTTATTGATAAGGCAAGAATTTGAGAATAATAATTATAGATAATACACAGAATAATATTAATTATAGTAAAGATATTAGTGCATTTGAATGGTACCTATAGTAGGTACCTACCTATACAGTCATGTTGAAAATGCGAGGAAGTTTTTGGCAGACTTTTTTTTTTATTATTGAAAACAATGGTAGGTAGGTAGGTAGCTGTAGTAGAGGTAGATATTAAAATAATAATCACATTTTCTCGATAATGCAAGAATTTGAGAAAACCAGGTTGTTTAGGACGTTTTTGAAACGTGGAAACTTTCCCAGGATGGGTCACAAGGCAGGACATGACCAAGCCCAACACCCTCCAAACCACAACATGTCCTGGGAAACCAGAACGGATGGCAACCCTTACCTATCTACCCAGCATGTAAGGTAAGGTACCTTCCTTAGTAGGTAATTAAAGGTCTACCCAACATAGATACGAAGGAATGTAGCTAGTTAGGTATGCAGTAGGTACCTACCTTGTTCAAATTCCCTACTAACATCTTCGTTATCAACGTTATTATTATTACAAACATTACAGTTGATAGAGAAAACCAGGTGTGCTAAAGACCACACGGGAGAAGTGAAAACTTCTATGACGATTTTCTGCTAAATATTATAAATATAAAGTATATTATGGAAATGATTTTGGTTGCCGAAAAAAAAAATCTTGTAAAGACCAATTTCAAAGTAGGTATACAAAATTTTTGTTCAAACTTAATTAAACTTTTCTTACACATAAACTAGTCACAACATTGTTTCAATATTTTCTGTTTACATTAGGTAGGTATTATTTTATTCTTTATTCATTAACCATCAACAATAGTGTTATCATTATTACAGCCATCTGACGACTCTAGAAAAGAAATTATTGGCTCATGGTAACTGAAATAAGAGATAAATGTTCTTGACTCAATTTTGTGTAGGTAATTTACTGTTATGGTGCGCGTCTACAATTACTATTTAAGCAAGATTAACTTCTCAATCAAGTGACAACAAAACAAGCGGCATTGTTTACTATATCCATTTATAACATAAATAAATATAAAACTGCGACTTGAATAGAAGAACAAGTACGAAAGAAATGCGTGATAAATCGAGAGCTTTCCAACGAGTGGAGAACGTTTTTTGTCCAGTGACAAATAAAGAAGTTTCACTTCCCCAACAACGGCTTGGTTGTACGTGAAAATCAAAAGAAAAAACAGCATGACGGAAAAAAAACGTGACGGTAAAATCGTATTTACACCCCGCTAAATTTTTTGACGGTGCGCCTATAGAAGTTTACACTTCAAAAACCTGTGTCAGTGTCGTTACTATGACATGCGTGAGCTTGATTTGGGGCCCCCTCCAGGATTTCACACACACACACAGTAACAGGTCGGCTCATCAGTGACATTAAAAAAATTTCACAAAAAGTAAGTAGTAGGTACTTGTACCTACTACTTACCTAGGAAGTACCTTCGTGATACCTACGTGGGTGCCAACCGAGCAGCTCTAACCGAATACCTATTCCTGCTCCGAATAGCTGCTCTTGAGCTGTTGTCAAAAGAATCCGCTAGTAGCGCTGGCAATCCGTCCTTTTCGTAGATCGACTTGAGGCAGCTACTTGTTTAAGGCTGTTCAAACCCTCCTTCAGGAGGTTTTATTATCATAACATTTTAAGTAGTTGATAAATTTTCACACTCCAAAGCTTGATTAGTTCAATTTCGTTTGTAGTTATTCCTCGAAGAAAGAAAATTTTAAACTGAATTTAAATTGTATGAAAATAGTCAAGATTTCATGGTTTTCTAACACTTTCTCAGGTAGAGTGGGGGGGGGGGGGGGGGGGAGCCGCCGTCACAAGCTCCCCCTCGGCGCCACTCTGCCCACTGCATCTCGTAGGTAGTGAAGTTGGTAGAACATTAGAGCGGCCGTCAGAATATTCGGTTGGCACTCACAGTCACTCCTCCCCCGCTGACAGACCTAACCACGGCTCTGGAGCTTTGATCCTCCAATGCCGAAAATTTGCTTGCTTTTACTTATTTCTCGCTCGATTTTCGTATTTCCTCGAACGTTTGTTAGTAAATCTGTGTAGGCAATGAATCAATGCCATACCAGCTCCTCAAACAATCCATAAATTTCTTTTTTTCTTTTTTTCTGGACACATCATAACTACACAATCCCTGAACCTGGCTTGTCGAAGCGTGGGAAAACCCTACCTATTTCTGTATTGGAATTAAAAATACATCCACAATGAGAATCAGAAAATTAGAGAACATAAAAAATGAAGGTAAAAACTTGGACAAATTACCTATTCATTCCAAAGGACAATAAAAATCGCGTAACCTACATAGGACAAAAATAGAAATAGGAAAAATTAAGAAAATATTTAAACCAGTAAAGCAACATGGTCATGAGAAAGTTTTTTAAATTGATTGCTCTTGTCATATTTAGGATGAATTGTTTTGAAATCTGAGCACTTTATTGCTTTTAAATGGTATTATAAATGTTATGAGAAAAAACTTGTTCTCAATTATAATCATCGTTTCAAACAAATTTTGGATTACAATATCTTTTTTTGTGCAGTTTATACCTATTGATTTTATATAATGACATTTTAAAAGTGCATTTTAGGCATTATTTTATGAATAAATTTGTTAATGTTGTAGTTCATTGGTGATGATGTTCTTGTGAGTGATATTAGCCAAAAAATATAAAAAATTATTCTGTACCAATTTTAACCACTTTTAGGTAAAAGTAGGGGGAAAAAACTTGATTTATTCGGCACATTTTTTGTTATTTGTCCCATTCATTGTGCTCATCAGCATTGTACATCATTATTGTGCTTATTTAAATGCTGCCCAATAAAATCGTCCTTTCTTTCAGAATGCTTGATTTTTTTCTCGGAGAAAAAAGACGGATTTTTATCTCAAACCTAAGGAGAGTTATTTTCTGGAAATAAATATATTTAATTTAAATATAATTATTTTATTTATATATGTAATTAATATTCATATCATATTTTAAATCAAAAATTTAATAATACGTTAATTTTATTTAAAATTAACTACCTGTTTATTAACGTCCATCGTCCCTCCCTAAAACGACCTAACGACCTCCCTTTTAACAAAACTTATTTGCGTTTTGTTTTGAAATTGCAATCAATAACATGCTGATAAAAATGTGATGCGATTAAGAAAACAATCTATTATGAGCTAAGGAATTAACTCTGATTCACTACTTATACTAGATGCTATGGATTCATCAGCCAATTACGATGAGTTCATAAAAAGAATGATGACTTTTTAAGACGCTCCTCTTAAGCGAAGCTTCATCAATAGAGGGACGGCCTATTGGAATTGATTCAGGCGGTGTTGGACAACCCAAGCTCGAGAAAAAACACTCCACTTAATCTACTAAAAAAAAGTCTGCTAAGTTGGGTGAGCAGTTTAGCTTCCTCACATATTGTAACAAGGGCGTATAGAATTAGTTGAAAAACAAAGTAGGTACGCCTCGAGAGTTCTTATAGGTCAGCGTTATAAGAAATTTTTATTAGCGCATGCGCACAGATTGCTATTAATCCCATGGCGGTGAAATTTATAGGTGAAAGTCTAGGGGCTAAACCGCACAATCCTTGAAAATTTCATTAAAATCATTGGTTCGTCAGTTTCGGAGTTTTGTCTGTGCGCTATAGTTATTACTCCACAAACAACGATATAATTCATAGGAAATTTTTCTGGAACGTATAACCATCTACTCCCCGAGCTTGAAAGAAATCGAACCAATAGATGATACGAAATCGCCGTTATAGTAAATTAACGTTTGCGCATGCGCACAGACTAGTATTTTTATGACGGCAATGAAACTTATAGGGAACCGTCTAGAAGCTATCCCGCACAATCACTGAAAATTTTATCAAAATCGTTCCATTAGAAACGGAGTTATGCCTGTGTCAATCTATATTAGTTGTGCGCATGCGCAATGGTTATTACTCTACCTATTGCAATATAATTTATACGGCACTTATCTAGAACATATATATCCACCCAATTACATACCGAGTTTAAACTTGATCGAACCAACAGATGATAAGAAACCGACGTAAAGAGAAATTCACGTTTGCGCATGCGCACAGGCTATTATTGATTCGACGGCATTGAAAATTATCGGGGTCGCCTCGGAGCTAACCCGCACAATCCCTGAAAATTTCATCGGGATCGGACTGAAACTTGGTATAGTTTTGGGCGTGACGAGGATTTACTACAGACAGACACGGAACCAAAATTGATCAGCAAGCTCTGAAACGCAAAAAGCGAGTGTAAATTTTGATTTTGGAGGTCAACAATTTTTTCGACTTCAATCACGAACACAAAGCCTTAGGTAGTGAGGAAGCGAAAATAAATAATTCAATAAATATAACCACATACAAATCCATTTCAGACCATTCTAAGACCGAATACGTGGAAATGAAAAACCATAGGGGTAAAATTGTGTGGCCCTCTCAGCCTTGGAGGGGGAAAAAATTGTGTTTTCACCGGGTAAATCATTGACACTCTTATCCATAAACTAACGTACTCATAATAATAATAACATTTGTAAGAAATAACTTGGAGTCAAGTAATCCAACGCATAGCAACTGTTGTTAATAAAATATAAGCGAAGGTTTGCTACAAAGTTTACCGTTATCGCATGTCGTTTTTAACATGTATCATGTTTTAGCCCTGGGGTCCTAGCAATTTTTGCGAGTCAATTTTTTTCCGCGCACGAAACATATACTTAGTGTTACAGTGATTTCCGCCTACAACCGAGTCGTTGCTAGGGAAATGGTACTTCGTCGTTTTTCATCCCACGAAATTCGTTGACCATTCGTTCGAAAGCTCTCGATTTATCCAACAATATTATGTTAACTACTGCGAAGTGCGTGTCCAACAAACTGAGTTATGAGCATGGTTATATAAATAATTGTTTACACACAGGTGATCATTCTCAATAATTGATATTGTGAACATGATTGCAACCGCTTGTTAATTTCTGATGATGATCAAGGAGAAAACATGATACATGGTTGAAATTTTTGGTTCTAGAACAGAAATAAATTTGTTAGAAAGTTTCGTTACATAATTTTGTGTCGGTTTTTAACCGGTTGGTGATATCAAAAACACATTAGGTAAAAAAAAATTTGTGTTTGTATGTGAGACAAGTTTTGTTGCGGTCCACTCGATTTTTAGGTGCGCGTACAATTCCGCTCTAATAATGCACAAATTGTGAAATACCGAGTTTTGAAGATATTCAATTGCCACATGAAGATATTCAATTCGTTAATAATGGGTCGATAAACAGTAATTTTTTTTTTTTTTTCAATCTTAATGTTTTTTGTAAGGATCTCAAAAATGTAAAATTTTATGAAGAAATGACCCACCACTCGATTTTCTAAGTGCTCGTAAGCGGGCGAAATTCCGCTCTAAAAGTGCAATAAATGTGAAATACTGAGTTCTTGAAGATATTCAATAGCAACATGTAATACATGATTTTGGGGTATTTTGTCGTGCTGAACCTAGTAATGATGTTCATTTATTGATATTTGCAATACCAACTTGTAAAAACACCAAAACAACTTCATTTTAGTGGGTACGCTTTGTGCTATGTGGAAATGAGTAAGATAAGTGCAATTATCTTTCGGCGTTTTCCCAAGCTGGTGTAGAAAATATCAATAAATAAAAATTATGACGAGGTTCAGCAAAAAAAAAAAATACCCCAAAATCAAAATCATGTATTACATGTGGAAATTGAATACCCATCTTTAAAAACTCAGTGTCTCACAATTTTTCACTTTTAGAGTGGAATTGCACACTTTTGGAGCGGAATTGCGCCCACAAACGCGCACTTAAAAAAACCGAGTGATGGGTCATTTCTTCATGATATTTCACGTAGAATTTGAATCTGCAATAAAAAAGGGGGACATTTGTAAAAATTAAGTTAGTGTTAATAGCGTGCAATTACGCGCTAGTGGTCGGTTCGAAAGTATTTTTCCTGAATTCCGCACAAAAAATATAAAGAATGGCGTTGGGCCTATTTTTTTTACCCAATCAAATAAGGAAATGCGGGAGGATAGACCATAACTTCAGAAACACTCGGTGTATGCATATATACACGTTTCCGTACAAATATATACTCGGATATATGTGTCAGGAGTTTAAAACTTCACCATGGAAGAGGGTGAATGGAAGGGGTAATAGTAAAAAGCCGTAATGTTTTAATTATTCTCCTCTGAGTTTCGTGATTTTTTTGTTTTTAAATTAAGAATTTGGTCTAGTTTAGGAAAATAGGTATATCAGAAGTTACACACTTCATGATGGAAGGCGGTGAACGGAGGAAGTAATATCGATTACTTCCGCGCCCACAGTTTCAATTATTTGTTCGATTCAAATTTTAGTCCAGTCATGCAATTTTATTGTTGTTGTTGGGGGGGGGGGGGGGGGGGGGGGGGCAAATAAAATCATGACATTCATATTCTTTCCTCTCATTTTAATTCTCACTAAAATTATATCCAATTATATCCATTCATAGGGACGTCCCTGTAATGCTTACTTACCAATATGTTTTGAGCTTTCCTATTATCAAGTAGGAACCTTGTTATAAGCTATTATTCATGAAAAGCAGTAACAAACCCGTGTTGTATTTGGAAATAATGCAGTCATTTTTAATGTTTAATATAGATAAATATTTGTTACATTATACATTTTGTAATTTTGAATATTTGTGTTCCTATCAACGTATACTATTAAACTTATTCATTCATTTGCTACCGGAGTGAAGTTAGCAATAGATTCCAGCAACGGAAAATATTGCCAAAAGACGTTAGCAATACTTTTAAGCAATAAAATTTTTTTTTTCTATTTTCGTCAAAGTTAAGTGTTATGATAGTAGTACGGAAAGGTTCACAAAGTTAAAAAAATGATGAAATCTCCAAAAATTGAAATTGTTGAAAATTGGCCTACAAATGAGTTCCTAAGTGAATTTCCAAGTTAATTCTGCATTTTTATCCGTTTCATAGATATTCGAACGCTCCAACGAATTTTTGAGGAAATTTTTTTTTTTTCAATTTTTTTCGAAAATTTTACAAGTCCCCACCGGCCGATCCGTTTACTAGGAGAAATTACAAATGACCATATTTCCGAAACCAAGTGCGGTGCCACCTTGAATTTTGGACGGATTGTGTACAGATGCAGTACAAAGAGATTCACGGGTCTAAAAACACCCGGGCGCCCGTAGGGGCGCGGTGGTGGGGGGACCAATTTTTCTATTGCTAGATTTTATTTTTGATGAAAATGATAGAAAGAGGCGCGGTGCCACCTTCAAATTCGGGTCGTGGTTGCAGGATGACTATCCGAAGACGTGAGATCCTCCACATTTTCCCGGGCGCCCGTAGGAGAGGGGGAAAAATGATTAAATCTCCAAAAATTTAAATTGTTGAAAATTGGCCTACAAATGAAATGCCTAAGTGAATTTCCAAGTTATTTCTGCATTTTTATCCGTTTCATAGATATTCGAACGCTCCAACGAATTTTTGAGGAAATTCAGTTAGCAATATTCATTTGTATGCCAATTTTCAACAATTTCAATTTTTGGAGATTTAATCATTTTTCCCCCTCTCCTACGGGCGCCCGGGAAAATGTGAAGGATCTCACGTCTTCGGATAGTCATCCTGCAACCACGACCCGAATTTGAAGGTGGCACCGCGCCTCTTTCTACCCTTTTCATCAAAAATAAAATCTAGCAATAGAAAAATTGGTCCCCCCACCACCGCGCCCCTACGGGCGCCCGGGTGTTTTTGGACCCGTGAATCTCTTCGTACTGCATCTGCACACAATCCGTCCAAAATTCAAGGTGGCACCGCACTTGGTTTCTGATATATGGCCACTTTTAATTTCCCCTAGTAAACGGTTCGGCCGGTAAAATTTGTAAAATTTTCGAAAAAAATTGAAAAAAAAAAAAAAAAAAATTCCTCAAAAATTCGTTGGTGCGTTTGAATATCTATGAAACGGATAAAAATGTAGAAATAACTTGGAAATTCACTTAGCAATTCATTTGTAGGCCAATTTTCAGCAATTTCAATTTTTGGAGATTTAATCATTTTTCCCCCTCTCCTACGGGCGCCCGGGAAAATGTGAAGGATCTCACGTCTTCGGATAGTCATCCTGCAACCACGACCCGAATTTGAAGGCGTCTCTTTCTATCCTTTTCATCAAAAATAAAATCTAGAGCTTTTGTGCTTGATGAACCTTGGGTTCGCCTGAGGATGAACTATCACAAAAACCACACTCAACACGGGGCATGTCTAAAGTTTTATAGTAAAATGCAAGGTTTGACAACAAATTAACCAACGCGAAAGTGGACTGCGAAACAAAATGAAAGAGAGAAACGTAGAACTCATGCAAAGGGGTGGGAGATAGGGGAAAGGGGTCTTTAAATCGGACTCTGATCTTTCTTCCCTGTAAGCGCACGGAATCTGATCCTTTTTCCCCGGAGCCTCATTTGTTTTCGCTGCGCGGTAAACTAAACCAAGCTAGCAGCGACGGCGACAATCAGCACGCTCCGTCGGCTCAAGTAAGTTTTTCCCAACTCGCGTTCGCACAGCCAACCGTTTTAAACAGTTTTTAACCGTTTTTCCGAAAAAATCGATTCTAACATCGATTTTTCACACTCCAACTGTGATGTGATCCCTCCATTGCATTTTGTGAGGAGTGTCTGGAGATGGGATGCCAGTGACGCCGCCAGCGCATTATGTCGACAGTTTTTGCAACTTCCTCTTATCTCTACCTACCACGGGGATGAAGGCAAGGCCAGAGAGCGAGGCAAGCGTTTTGAAAGTTCTTGTAGGCAACATTTTTTTCTTGGTTTTACAAAACTTAAATGATATAATCCTCATATTTACCTCCTCTCTAACAGCACAGGTCCTCAGGGCCATGAAAAATGAACTTTACGCAACTTATATTAGTGGAAAAGTTTTTTTTTCCCGATTTTACAAAGCTGAAATATATTAATATTTAAATTTACTCCCTCCCTGACCTCCCAGGTCCTCGGGACTATGGAAAATGAATTCATTTAGATTGTTACTACTGGAAAACTTTTTTTCAGATTTTTAAAAGCTGAAATATAATCTTCATATTTACCCCCTCCCTGACCTCCCAGGTCCTTGGGACCATGAATAATAAATCCATCGTGATTATTACTAGTGGAAAATTTTTTTCCGATTTTAAAAAGCTGAAATATAATAATCCTCATATTTACCCCCTCCCTGACCTCCCAGGTCCTTGGGACCATGAAAAATGAATTCATCTTGATTTTTACTAGCGGAAAACTTTTTTTCCGATTTTGAAAAGCTGAAATATAATCTTCATAACTACCCCCTCCCTGACCTCCCAAGTCCTTGGGACCATGAATGATGAATTCATCGCAATTTTTCCTAGTGGAAAACGTTTTTCCCGATTTTAAAAAGCTGAAATATAATGATCTTCATATATACCCCCCTCCCTGACCTCCCAGGTCCTCGGGACCATGAAAAATCAATTCATCTTGATTTTTACTAGTGGAAGCCTTTTTTCCCGATTTTAAAAAGCTGAAATATAATAATCTTCATATTTACCCCCTCCCTGACCTCCCAGGTCCTCGGGAACATTAATGATGAATTCATCGCGATTTTTACTAGTGGAAAACGTTTTTCCCGATTTTAAAAAGCTGAAATACAATTATCTTCATATTTACCCTCTCCTTGACCTCCCAGGTCCTCGGGACCATGAATGATGTAAAAATAGGAACTGTAAATATCCGAATCCTGGTCCTCAGGGCCATGAAAAATGAATTTTACGCAACTTATATTAGTGGAAAACTTTTTTTCCGATTTTAAAAAGCTGAAATATAATCTTTATATTTACCCCCTCCCTGACCTCCCAGGTCCTTGGGACCATGGATAATGAATTCATCTTGATTTTTACTAGTGGAAAACTTTTTTTCCGATTCCAAAAAGCTGAAATATAATCTTAATAATTACCCCCTCCCTGACCTCCCAGGTCCTTGGGACCATGAATGATGAATTCATCGCAATTTTTACTGGTGGAAAACGTTTTTCCCAATTTTAAAAAGCTGAAATATAATAACCTTCATATTTACCCCCTCCCTGACCTCGGGACCATGAAAAATGAATTCATCTTGATTTTTACTAGTGGAAAACTTTTTGCCGATTTTGAAAAGCTGAAATAAAATAATCTTCATATTTACCCCCTCCCTGACCACCCACGTCCTCGGGACCATGAACAATCAATTTATCTTGATTTTTACTAGTGGAAACCTTTTTTCCCGATTTTAAAAAGCTGAAATATAATTATCTTCATATTTACCCCCTCCCTGACCTCCCAGGTCCTCGGGACCTTGAAAAATGAATTCATCTCGAATTTTACTAGTAGACAACTTTTTTTCCGATTTTAAATAGCTGAAATATAATAATCTTCATATTTACCCCCCCCCCCTCCCTGACCTCCCACGTCTTCGGGACCATGAAAAATCAATCCATCGCGATTGTTAAACCGATGTAATCCCCCCTCCCCCCCCCATCACAAGACCTAATGATGTTGGAAGGTAGGAGCGTCGCTTTTCAAGATGTGACTATAGGAGTCATATACCTACAGATATTTAGTAATGCAGAGACAGAAGCAGTGGTGGCACTCCTGGGTCGCAAACGAGCTTCGGTAGCGAACAAGCCCTGTACATTGATATACACCACAGTGCAAGCGAAAATGTAGCAAACGAGTAGGATTCGTAGAATATGTAGCAAACAGGTAGGTTTCATATACTAAAAATAGACTTGTTTGCGACGTCTCATTTGCGACATAATATGTAGCAAACGAGTAGGATTCATCTGTAAATGTCGCAAACGAGTAGGATTCACAAAGCTATATATATATATATATATATATATATATATATATATATATATATATAAGTAGTATCCGAATACCAATCCTGGGCCACCGACTTGAATCCTGTTAAAAATGATTCCGACTTCAATCTCTGTTAAAACTACTTTTGTGCTAAACCCTGTTAAAAATGCTTTTCTGTTAAACCCCTGATAAAAATTTTTACCACAAAACATCAGAACACATTTTTTTAACACAAAACATCAGAACCAGTGACTTTTTCGGTTTAGTGACTTGAATCTCTGTTAAAACTTTTTTACCATAAAACATCAGAGCCATTGACTTTTTTTTTAAAAATATTTTTTATCAGAAACTCTAGTGAACTCTAAAAAATTGTAACAATTTAGTGGTCGATATTTTCAAAATTTATCTCCCTCTGATGTTTTCACTAGAAAAAATTGAATACCTTAAATTAAAATGACGTCACGCTAAAAATATTTTTTGAATCTAGTCCAAGCCATTAAAGGTGGTATCAAAACGATACCACCCTTCTATTAAAGGTGGTATCAAAACGATACCGCCTTTAAGAACAACTAGATTAATAGGAGAAATGTGTGAATGCACGGTAAACGAGACAGCTCATGCTATCTAGCGGACGCGGTAAACGAGACAGCTCATGCTGTCTAGCGGACGCGGGATGCGAAAAAGACGTTCCACCTAAAAGCGGAACAATAAAATAAAAGGGAACGATGAAAAAAAATATTTTTCGTGAAATATTTCTCAGCTCGTTGAAAAAATCGTTCCCCTTTTGCGAGACAGAGAGGGAATGATACTGTCGTATCTTGCCGGAGGTCTTGTTATCTTTTGGGTTAATGAGTCATCCGCAGCTCCTATCGCTCGTCCCCCCAGTCAGTTCGTAGTATTCAATTGAGAAACAACACAGTGAGTTAAAAGGATCTCTAATAAAATAAAATGGAACACTTTAAAGCGTTAAGAGAACTCGAAGATGGAAATTGTCTTTCCAAGAGTGAGTGGAAGGAATTATCTGACTCTGTAGAACTGACTGATTATTTCGTGAGGAAGTATCATAAGTTTTTGGATTTACCAACTGTGAAACGTAATTTTTTTACCGGAAAAAATAAACTAACTGAAAATATCTTGAATTTTACTCCTTTCAGAAATATTAACGTTTGCAAAAATTGTGGGGTTAGAGTACGAAATGGTAATATTTGTTTTGAATGCATCGAAGAGGATAATCAAATTATGCTAAACTTTGTGCACAGTATATTTGTAAGAGGAGGTCCACATTAGGTTTTTATAAGGGATCCCTTATAAAAATTATAATTTAGTATTTACTTTAATCCTACCTATAATTCCATTTTCTTTCTCGTTTTGTGTTTTCGTAAGTTCCTTCAAATGATCTACGAAATTTTCTTTTTCTATCCCAATCGTATGATGTCCCCAAGCAAGAGTATCCATACCATTTTCCAGAATATGTCTTTTATCATCGTAGGCACTGAGCGCTTTCTTGTTCTGTTCAATGGTATAAATATCGTGCTTGTTTGATCTAAACATCATTTGCGTTTTATAGATCGGTTTCTTGGTCAACAGACATTCTTTGAAATCATTGAATTTAATGTCCTGTTTAACAACATTTTTCTTGATTCCTTTCGCTTTCTTTGTTTCTTTTTGATTCTCGAACGTTTTGTGCGCGTAAAGTTTCGATCTTAGTCCGACAAATTCCTCCATTACTTTTCCGTTCATTTCATCTTTGAATTTTCCAAGTACTTTTTTATTCACTTGAGGTATACCGTAGACATTTTCTTTCGGATAATCGGACGTGTCAAACTGATCAATCATGTTGTTTTTAATATCCGAGTAAAAGTCTTCAGTCTTTATGTCCATGATCAGACTGTCCGTGTCACAGTACATTAATTTGACATTTTCTCCGTATTGTTTCTTAATTGTGTTATAATAAAAGTCGTACATTAGAGTTTTAGAAATTTCCAAAATGCTCATGCCAATGTAGATGGGTTTGTTGAAAAGAATTTTGGTCTTTTTCATGTGAACTGCTGCTAAATTTTCAGTGAATATCGTTCTACGATCAAAAGTAGGTTTTGCTATCAACGATTCCAGTTTCTTTCCATTTGAACATAATTTGATATCGACTCTTTTCCTAATATTTTCCATTGTTTTTCCGAATGGACTGTTGTTCATAAATTTGAAAAAATCCTTTTCAAAATCATTTTTTGCTTTCGTTCTTAGGCTCGTGTTGAAGTCAATGTACACTTTCATCCAATCCGATTGATCAAATTCCAGAACTTTGTACACTTTCTTTAGTTTCATCCCCATGCTCAGACATTGTTTCAAATCCCTGTAGTGTAAAACGTATTTATCTTTGTTGTACAAAGTTGTCATCAGTTTAGGTAATTTTGTATTTCCAATCCTGTTTTCCGGTGCAAGTGGTAGATCCGAATGTAAATCGTGCAGTTCTTTAGGATATTCCAAGTCAACTTCCAGAAAATAACCTTTGGGAGACTCATCACTTATATTTTCAACATCTAAATTGTCCAAGTTTTCTACCCATTTAAAACCACCATATGGTAAGTATTTTGACATTGCCCATCCATAAAGGTTGTTAGCGTCTACGTACGCTATGTAACTCGAAGGTTTAGCTGGATCATATTTATCAATCATATACTTGTTGTTTGCTTTCGCGTACCTGTTACTACATTGTGATATACCGCCACGAATTCCTTTTTCAATCATTAAAATCTTATCGTAATCGGTCAAAAGTTCCAACTTAACTTTAGTCATTTTCAACATACAGTCCCGAGAATCCAGAGAATCCAGTTTGTGTTTTCAGTGAAATTTTCCATTACATCTGTAAGATGTCCTTTTGTTGTAAATGTAAATTCAGGATTTTCTAGTTTGTATGTTTTAAAAAGCGAGCAACATCCCCGCTTCAGGTGAATTATCTCTGAAATTTTCCATTACATCTGCAAGCAGTAAGATGTCACTTTTGTTGTAAATTTTCGTAAATTCCCACATGTTTTTTACACCGAATTTTCCCCAAACTTCTTGCGCATTTTGATACTCGGATACTTCTACGTTTTGTTTATTTAGTGTGCTGTAAAATGCTTCAATAGGTGGTAGAGATGTTTCATCGTACTTTTCCGGACTGTCCATGTACTCATAGGGGTAAGCTAGTTTTCTTTTCAAAAGCTCCGATTGCTCCGGGCTGAAATGTTTTTCTAATTCTTTAAATTGATCTTTTGCTTGGTATCCTACCAGTTTTTCCAAAGAGCTCGCTAGAAATTTGTACGAATCCACGAACCTTATTTCAATTTTATTCATTACTTTGTTTCCTTTCATATCCAATTTTCCAGAGTCGTACCTAAGAATCTTTGAGAATGAGATATACTTTTCCTCAGTATTTGGAATCAATCGTATTTCTCCTTCATCCTCTCCGAGTTGTTTTACAAATAAGTGGGCATCGTACCCAGCCAGGTTGTGGAAAAATACAGGTACGAATCTCGGGCATTGGTACTCCAAATTACACAGAGAATGGGCAGCACCTCTAAATTCCCCTGACAAATGGTCATGATCTTTTACTTTTATACAATTATCAGGTATATTTGACTTCAAAACTTCTAATTCTTCAATATATATATCTGCTTGATTGTCATTTTTTTTATCAATAAAGTGTGGAATTGTTTTTCTCAGTACATCAAGTTTCTTTTCAAGCATTGGAGGCAATTCGTTGAAACCTCTCTCACAAATGTGACAAGCTTTAGCATTTTTGAATTCCTGTTCCTGTTCGTTTGTCAATGGTTTCATGGGTACAATTTTATCGTAATATTCCTTAGCAATGTGTAAAACTTCCTCTTTCAGTTTCTGATAAAATACTTTTGGAGAATCTGGACCAGAATATTCGACTGGAGGTTTATAATATCCGTTGGAATACTTTATGTAATATGAAAAACTGCTAGCTTCGTGTTTCTGTATCTTATTAGTGAACGTCTTAGTTTCATCAGGTTGACAAGTATGGAGTTTCCTAAGCATGCTTTCAAAGTCTGAGGAGATAACGAATGGAACTTTCATGGAGCGTTTATAATTTTCAAATTGTAAAACATTATCGTAAGGTTCTGGTAGTTCTACTTTAACAGCTTTATGAGCTCCACAATATTCTTTATGTTCGTTTAATTTGACCTGAGTTCCAAAGCTATTTAAACACATTTTACATAAAAATCGTTTGTGGCCATCCTTTGTTAGCTGACTATGACCAACCAGTTTCCATAGATCCTTGATCCAGCAGTAATGTTCAGTTTCCTCGTTTTTCAAGTACAACAAGTCAATGTGCCTTTCCTTTTCCTCTTTCGTTATTTCCAAAGGTACTATAATATTTTTTTCATTCAAACAGTAAACATTTATGGAAATCCCAGTTCTTTTCTCAAACAATTTTATACTCGTAAGTTTCATAGGAAAACTGATATCTTTCAACGCTTCGTCAAACTCATGTTCCCAACTAATGTACTTTCCTATTCTATACGAATGTTGGTCAGCTGGATGTAAAGCTGAAAGAACAGACCAAAGGAAACATTTATTATCGTCATTTTTCACATTTATAATTGCTTTCCTATTTTGTAGAAAATCAGGGAGTGGGATGTAAGACGATCCTTTCAAAGGAGTGTACTTGTTAATGTTCAGTTCCAAATGCTTGATTTTGTGAAGTTGCCATTGAGATCCTTTTATTTCGAAGGTTTCTATTTCATTTAGAATTTTCTGTTTCATTTCATCATAACAGTTTGGTACTTCTGCTGACTGCAATATTATTACGTTTTTAGTTTTGAAATTGAGTTCCTGATACTCCATGTTATTTTCGTTAGTTCCTTTTTTAAATTCTGCGATTAAAACTACATTAACTTTTAGTTCCATTTCTCTAAGTTTCATGTTGAGTAAACCTTTTACGATTTTTTTAATACTGTCAAGAAATTTGGAAGCATCTTTAAATCCTTTCGTATTTTTAATATCGTAAGTCACTAATCTACATTTAAATGCAGTTTCCTTTTCACCAACTTCAGTTCTCGGTTCTTTGCTTTTTTCAAATATTTTTTCACTAAAATTAAATACTTTGTGCAATTTCCTCGGATTTACAAATACAGGTTTAGCTTTCCTAGATTCTTTGCTTTTTTCAAATACTTTTTCAAATATTTTTTCACTAAAATTAAATACTTTGTGCAATTTCCTCGGATTTACAAATACAGGTTTCGCTTTCCTAGGTTTTCTGATAGTCATTGTCCGGTCCGGGTCGTTTTTTCCATGGCGCTTAGACTTTAGGTGTCTAGCCCAATTTTTATAAGTAGTGCTAACATCGCACTTTTCACAATGCCTTCTCGCATCATACATTTTGTTATAGGGTTTCATTTTATTATAGGATATATAATTTTTATTAGAAGAGAGATTCTTTTAACTAACCCCTCATTTTTTAAAACTCTTGAATAGGGGAGGCGATTCGCCTCCCCTATTAAAGGGGAACCGTATATTTAAAGATGGAAGGCTAGTTAAAAGAATATATTCTATAATAAATAAATAGAAATGAATAAGGAGCAGCTATTGAAAAAAATTAATTTTGAAAACAACACGAACAAGCTTTCTGAACTAGAAATCGGAAAACCTTACAAAATTATAAACTTTGAATTCGTGCCAACGAAATACTCGTGGGAGGCTGTTATAGCCAATCCAGGAGAATTTAGAGTGTTCATACCAGAAAGATGTATTCAAAAATTTGAAAAAAATGAACTCCAAGCTCTAGTTGAGTACGGTGTTTGCTTAGTGTACCATGGAATCACCAAATCAATAAATGGGAGAGACATGTATAACATCAAGTTTGTTTAATAAAAAAAGTTTTTAATGGAAAATTTCCATTAAAACAACAATATTATACTAAGATTTTTTCAGAATTCAATTTCCCTCTGCATGTTTTTAAAACAGTTTCATAATCTTTTCCGTTTGAAAGTTCTTTTAACACTATCAAAGACAGATGACCACAAATTGGAGGATCATTATACTTTTGAATTTGTTCGGAATTGTAAAAAATATTTTCATTTTCCAAGTATTTTACCAACTCTTTAGGAGGTGGTGCGTTTCCATAGGAATCGAAATAATACTTTTCTTTTTCGGATTTTTTAAAATAACAAGTCCAGTGACTACCATTTTGATAAGAATTTTCCAAATTAATAATTCCACATTCAACGGGTTTAGACCGATCAGGAAGTTCATCTTTCATGAAAATACCTCGGAAATGTTTTATTTTAAAATTTTTCGCGAAACGATTTAAATCTAAATTACTCAAAGGTTGGTAGTTTTCCGTTTTTTTTCGTTTTTTTAAACCGGACCCAATACTTAAACTTTTTACATTTTGAGCTAGTTTTTCCATCTCGAGATTATGACGTTTTATTTCCGCTTCTTCAGCAGCTTTATGTTTCGAATCTATTACTGAAGATGCTACTGCTGCACTTCCACCTAATAACGCTCCAAGTGCTCCCATTCCTGCAAACACCAATGGTAAGAATCCACCCGTGTGATTCAATTGTAGTTGTTCGTAATCCAAAGTTAGCGTAATTCCTTTCTTTTCTCCTCTTGCTTTTTCAAATGCTTTTGATTGAGTTTCCCACAGTTTGATTTTATGTTTTCCGTTTCCTGAAATTTGTTTCGCTGTCAAAAGAATTGTAACACTTCTGCGCTTCTTGTAAGCGGCTCGCATTTTGGTTAGTTGATTTTCGGTTAAATCTATTTTTTTTCGTAATCATAGTTATTTATTATAGTAAATTTTTTTTTTTTAATAACGAACTCTCATACCAAAGGACCGTTTACTCATTTCAACTCCCATACCTTCAACTCCCATACCTTCAACTTCCCCACCAACGAATCGTTTACCTTTCATTACACCTCTCACTACAGCTGCAGCAGCTTTTTCTTTCCAACTTGCATCACTGGCGAACATTCTTTCTCTCGCTACTTCCTCCAGTGCTTTATCCGCTATGTGTCTTTCTTTCGTGTCTGTGTGATCTCTGTAAAATATATCATGTAGCTTACAACCTTCGTCCAATTTATTAATTCCAGTATCCCCTCTTTTCAATCGTTCATCTAGTTTTGTAAATGGACCACAATAGTTGTATCCACCGGGCAAATGCATTTCAGGTACAAAACCATCTAGTTTATTCAGCAAAGTATTTAAAACTCCGGATCCACTTTTAATAATTCCTTTCGGCAAACTGTTTACAACTTTCATCAGATATTCTATTCCTTTGGGATTATCTATGTTTTTTTCCAACTGATCGCTTATAAACTTTACAATTCCTAATTTTTCATTGTGAAAATTGTTATTACCAGCTCGTTCTTGTGCGTGCAAATAGAACAAACGCAGCTGTTGGAGGTTGTCGATGTATTTAAATTCTACTGGATTTTCAGAATATTCTATCAAACCCGAACCAACTTTACTTGCTTTGATTTCTTTCCAAATAGGTGCGATCAAATCTTTCCATTTTTTCCCCGTACTAGACTTTACTTTATTGGTAGTTGGATCGTTCTTTTGGTATAGAGAGTTCGTTTGAATGAGAATTTTCTTGTAAACTTTCAAATCCTCTTGAGTGTATTTATCAGGATCAGGCCCTAGAGGATCAGTTAACAAACGCCATAATCCGTGAGTTCCTTTGTAAGTTTCATTTTGAATGATGATAGTATCTCCATTTACTTGAATTTGTTGGTCTCCGATGTAAATTTTGTCCTCTTTTCCCCATATACCAAATTGTTTATCATCCTGTCTGATGTAAAGTCTCGCAATAGGACCAATTCCTTTCGGACCAACGCTATTCGATGGGGTTTCATTTCGATCAACCATATCCATGATGCTTGATAAGCTACTTCTCGTGTTTACTACGGTATCATCTGACATAGTATCAACTAGTGCAGAAGCTCCTTCGTTTAGATTAATGTCAAAAGTATTAGTTGGCCCAAAAGTTACAACTTTCTTTCTAGGAGAACTAGTTTGCTTGTAGGGAACAATTTCTAGTTTCTTTAGATCTTCATCCGCTTGTTTCACAGCATTTATTACTTCAACTACTTTTAGCGAATTTTGAAGAAAATTAAGCTATTGCTCTCGCCTCAAAATTTGTAGAATGTGAATTTTTGAAAAATTTTTATGCAGAAATCCGTTTCAGGCTATTCTGAATCATATTCTGAAGTTTAACGCATTTTTTTATGTATGTATATATGTATATATGTATGTATGTATGTATGTATGTATGTATGTATGTATGTATGTGTCATTCCAGACGATAACTGTCCGTAGAATTGTGCTAGAAACTTCAAACAAATTTTAAAATGTTAAGGACACAAAACGAAAGTTCAAGTTCGTTGGCCAGCATGATCGGATTACATCTTCGGGTTGAAATTTTCCAAAATGTAGTCAAAAATTTCAAAATAGCCTGTTTTTTGCGATTTGTTGTGCGAAATAATTTTTTCAGCATACTAACATGTGGTATATTCGGAATCAGCGTAAAATTTCCTATAAGAATATGTATCAAGTTTTTAAAACTTTCAAAGTTGAAAAATCAGTCAAAAATCGAAATAATGCCGTTCGCTAGTTGTAAAATCCGGTAATATTTGCATGATACATTGTCCAAATTCAGATTGAACTACTCTTATGGAAGTATCCCCGTATAACCAATAACGATTCGAATGCAACTGACTTTATATCACTCGTAATATAAAGCCTCATCATCGATTGGCTGTGGAAATACGTTTCTTTCATATGACGTCGGTATGTTATTTTATATTATGTCAAGATTTGATGATGTTATGATAGGATACTGTCAAGATTTCAACTGCCTTCAATACTGACCACATTGGACATCGAAATCTATGAATATTTACCTACATTTGTCTTTAAATCTACAAGATTAGTTTAATAATAATAAAGTATGAGTACCTCCTAATTATTTTTAATAATTTGATTCCATGTTTGTCTATCAAAATCATAAACTAAAATTTCTCTACACGATCAATAGCGACTGAAATGTCAAAGATTTCTTCAAAAATTCGCTCATGGGGTCATGCTGCATGACTGGAATTTTTTCAGTGATGGGTGCAAACATCTTTTCTTGAGTTTCTCTTTCGTTAAACTTATCTACTCTAGCTTCTCGGAAAGCACGTCTCAACTCTTGTTTTTTTTCTCGAATTTTGTTCGCTTCCTTGACAGTCATTTCTTTTTTGGGTTTTCTCAGGAAAATTCGATTTTTTGGTTCTGAATCATCAGTTTGATCACGAGTTTCTGAATCATCAGTTTGATCACAAGTTTCAATCTTTTTTTTATGTTCGTTACATTTTTTCAACACCTGTTTTTCTAAATGTTTTTCAGTAGGCATTTATTATAGTAAAAAAAAAAAATTTTTTTGTCGAATATTTAAAAAACGTTTCAACGATGGTTTAACGGTTATTTAACGGTTATTTAACGGTTATTTTGATCGTCTAACGGTGTTTTTGATCGTCTAACGGTGTTTTTGATCGTCTAACGGTGTTTTTGATCGTTTATTCAAGAAACGTTTTATCAAAATTTTTCATGTATCGACCATCTTTTAATTGTTTCTCGATGTTTATCGCCAGAAATCCATACTTATCTTTCCAACATTCGTTGCATATTTCTTTGAATCGTTTGAAAGTAAAATCCGTTCCGGTAAACTCATCGTAAATCGCTTTCATGTAAACTGGACGTTGCTTGAAAATACACAGAAAATTCAGATTTTCTCTAATCAACTGTGTATCAACTTTAGTGTATGATTGAGTTATATAAATACACGAAATATCCTTATGGCGTCCTCTCATGTAATAATCTTTTATAACTCCTTGCTGTTGAGCATTAACGCAATCATCGAAAACTATCAAACTGTCCGACTGACAATCATCTACTACAATTAGTTCATCGCAACTATTGTAAAACTGTGCTATTTCCATTCCAACTTTATCCTCTATTTTTTCGTAAGCTTTTCTCAAGACTTTATAAACTCCTTGATCTGAAGATTTGGAAAATATGTAAAGATTTCCAAACGGAATTCCCCAAGGTTCAGTAATCAAGTTGTACAATAAAGTTGTTTTTCCACATCCGGATGGCCCTACCACCAGACAACGTAGAGGCAGAGGTAGTAAATCGTGAGAAGCTTTCTTTTCTTCAAATGGAAAGGGTTTGATCTTATATTTTTGACTCATCTTATTTATTATATATTATATAATAAATAAATAATGTTTATAAAAATTTCAGGAGATACAATAAGGTTTGAGAGTCCTATTCCACTCGATCCGAATAAAGAGTATCAGTTAGGCATGTCAGCATTGATGTTTACAACTAGGAAAACGTTTGAGATAAAAAACTTCAAGTTTTCATTCACATTTCCTTTCCCCGATGAAACTTACGATGATGTGCATGAACTTAATGGTGAATACACAATGAGTTCGTTCAAAGCCGAGTTGATTAGTCATTTGACTAGTTTTCAAAGTATTTTGTTAGCGAAAGTAGATACTTTGAAAAATCCCGAAAACCAGACGGTAGAAATACCAAAAGATACACAAAAAGATATACAGGAAGATATACAGAAAGTTAATCCGAATAATTTGAAATTCAATCTCGAACACCTAACTGACGATACTTACAGAATTGCTGCTTACTTTCCCATGGATATGAAAATTATAAATGAAGGTAACTTTTGTGACATATTCCAATTGAGAAATTGTTCCAATATTTCATTCAAAAAGAACACCAACTACGTGTCAAATACCAATGCTACTGAACTCTTATTGAGCAAAATAATCTAATGGCATTGCAACATTACGGAATACAGCTTTACTAATCACGAAGAACACCCGCATTTGCACGTTGAACATGAGTTATTACACGTTTCTTTCATAGAGAAACCACTGCCACCTAATACTATTTACACGGAAAAACCAAAGAAAGTAGTTTTCATTCCACTAAGAAAAGGACTGAAAGAAATAAAAATGATAAAATTGTCAACAACCACGGGAAATAACGAACCGATTAGTTTCAACGATATTAAAGCTTACTTGTTGTTGAAAAGTAATTAATTTTTATAGTAAATAAAAAAAATTATGTTTACTATTATAAAGTATGCATCAAACTAAAAAGGTATTTGATAAATATCAAGACTTTATTGAGCGAAAGCAATTTCGTACAATAAATCCAACTTCAACTTTGAATTTAAATGCAGAGAATAAAAGAACAACTTTCAAAATTGATCTAGATGACGAATTTCTGTCTAAAGATATACAATATTACGTGAAGGGAGTTCTAAAGTCAAAAGATTCAACCAAGGCGTATTCAGGTTTAGATACTGTTAAGTTGGTAGATAATTTCATGGGTCATATGTTTTCGAGTATAGAAGTGAAAAAACACAATGTGGTAGTAGATGAAATTGAAAATCCAGGCATTTCTGGCTTGGTGGAGGGTTTAGCCACTCTTGAAGGTCCAAAAGATAATAACGGTGATGCTATGAATTCAGGGTTCCACTCAAAAGCTCTCGGAGGAGGGAATTTCAGTGCAGTTGGTTACCTTGGTGACTTAGGTTTGGGTTTTTTCAAAGATTTAACAGTTCCAATTTTCAAGGGAGGTTTTGAAATAACTTTTGTGAGAAACAGCGATAATAATATTATTTTTAGATGGAAAAAAGATAATATTATTCCTAATGAAGGTGTTTTAGAAATTAAGTCTTTCGTTTTGAGAGTTCCGGTGATTGAATACGCGAATGAAGCAAAAGTTAATTTGATCGCAGATTTGAGAAGCAACTCCAATTTAAAAGTTGGCAATGCATAGAGCATAAGAACGTTACTGGAAAAACGTTAATGTTCGATGTAACTAACATTTACAGAAACGTTCTTAACCCTTTATGGTGCTTCGTGGTATTTCAAACTGATGTTTCGAACGATCAGACAAAAGACAATTCTATATTTCACCATAAAGATGTGAGAAATTATTGGCTTGAATTAGGAGGTAGAAGGTATCCTGAGGAAAATATGGATTTAGATTTCAATGAAAATAATTATTGTTTGGCTTACAACGCATTTTTAGATTACAAAAAGACTATAAGTTCTAGACAATCCATTCCTTACATCGATCCCCAGTTTTTCAAAAAAGAATATCCAATTTTTAGCATCGATTTGTCTGATCAGCCTCAGAGTCTATCTAGAGGTAAAAGCAATTTGATTCTCCATGTTGAATTCAATACATCTGTAGCAGCAGCAACAGGTAGCACAGAAGGTACTACGTGTTACGTTATTATTGTAAGTGGATCGAATTTCGTGTACGATCCGACTAAAAATATGATTAAACAGGAAATTTTATAATTATTTTATAAGCTATATATTTTTAATGGAGTGATCTCCATTAAAAAAATGTCTCTAGACTAAAATAAATAATGTACAACGAAATTTATTGCCACAAGTGTAAGAAAAGAACGAAAAATATAAACGCGGAAATTGTACAAACTGCGAATGGAAGGTGGAGAATTGCAGCTAAATGCGCTAAATGCAAAACTAATAAGAGTAAATTTATTCAAGATCCTAACGGAGAAAAAGCAGCAATTCGTACCATTTTTTATTGGGCTATAGAAGGCAAGATACCTAGCCCTCGACCACTTCGAGATCACTCCATTAAAAAAAAAATCGTATTAAACTTAAATAAAACATGGAGGATGAAATTTATTGCCACAAGTGTAAGAAAAGAACGAAAAATATAAACGCGGAAATTGTACAAACTGCAAACGGAAGGTGGAGAATTGCTTCTAAGTGTGTAAAATGCAAGACTAATAAAAGTCAATTTATAAAAAATCCTAATGAGGAAACTAACGTAATTCCTGAAACTGAAGTTATAAATTTACCTGAAAACGAAAAGTTAGAATTTGCGAAAGAGTTACATAAACCCGTGAGAAAAAGATTTCAGAAAAGAAAAATTGTTACTCATGGAAAAGATGATCTTTGGGCTGCGGACTTGATTATAATGAAACAATACGAGAATGAAAACAAGGGGTTCAGTTACATGTTGAATATCATTGATACTTTTTCAAAGTACGTTTGGTCAATTCCATTGAAAAAGAAAAACGGAATAGCAGTTTCAAAAGCTTTCAAAGACGTTTTGGAAAATGTAAAATTTCATAACCATTCCACTCCTAAACTCCTTCACACGGACAAAGGTTTAGAATTTGAAAATAGACTTTTCAAAGAACTTTTAGACGAGTATAAAATTAAAATGTATCACACGGAAAGTTTAGAAAAATCCGCAATTATCGAAAGATTTAACAGAACTTTGAATCAGAAAATGAAAATTCGTTTCGAGGTGAATGGAAATAAAAATTGGATCGATATTCTGCAGGAATTAGTTAATGAGTACAACAAACAAGACGTTCATCGTTCTATTGGGATGACACCTGCTCAAGTTGACGCGAGAAATGAAAGTGAAATCCTGAGATATTTATTTAAAAAGAGTGGAAAAAATGGAAAAAAGAAATTTGAAATTGGAAATCGTGTAAGAATTACGAAATCGAAGAAAACTTTTGCAAACAAATACGAAGCAAATTGGACGAAAGAAATTTTTGAAATAACTGAGATTTTAAAAACGACTCCAGTTACTTATAAAATAAAAGATTTAAACGGAGAGGAAATCCGAGGAAGTTTTTATCCCGAGGAATTACAACTCACGAAATTTTAAAAACACTTTATTAGAAGCTCACTTCGTTGTATCTCAATTGAATTCCACAGACTTTACATCTTGTTCAATATGTTTTAATGGGGGATTCTCCATTAAAACGAACAATATTAAACTACTCTATCTTGAAACTATTGGATGAAATTCTCACTCAAGTTTTGATTTTTAATTATTTCATCCCAATCTACTCTATCTTGAAACTCTCTGATGAATTCTTCAGATAGTTTTTGTTGTCTAGAAATCAATCTCCAATCTACTCTATCTTGAAACTCTCGAATGAATTCTTCAGATAGTTTTTGATAACATGAAATATTAAGCCAACCTACTCTATCTTGCATTTCTCTGATGAATTCTTCAGATAGTTTTTGTGTCCATGAAATATCATCCCAATCTACTCTATCTTGCATTCCTCTGATGAATTCTTCAGATAGTGTTTGGCTAAATGAAATCTCATCCCAACCTACTCTATCTTGCATTTCTCTGATGAATTCTTCAGATAGTTTTTGGTAAAATGAAATCTCATCCCAATCTACTCTATCTTGAAACTCTCTGATGAAGTCTTCGGATAGTTTTTGCTCTACAGAAATCAAACTCCAATTTAAAACATCCTTGAACTCTCTGATGAAATTCTCAGAGAGTTTTTGTTGTCTAGAAATCCAATGCCAGTTAATAAGATTCGCACACTCTCGAATGAAATTCTCAGATAGTGTTTGGTGAATTGAAATCTCATCCCAATCCACTCTATCTTGCATTTCTCTGATGAATTCTTCAGATAGTGTTTGGCTAATTGAAATCAATCTCCAATCTACTTTATATTGCATTTCTCTGATGAATTCTTCAGATAGTGTTTGGTTAATTGAAATCTCATCCCAATCTACTCTATCTTGCATTTCTCTGATGAATTCATCAGATAGTTTTTGTTGTCTAGAAATCTCATACCAATTTACTTTGTCTTGAAATTCTCTGATGAATTCTTCAGATAGTGTTTGTTGTCTAGAAATCTCATCCCAAGGTATAAAATAACCAGGCTCTTCAACAAAATCTCTAATAAACTGTTTATGTTTGATCGAATCAAAATTTAATATGAAGGTTTGTGGATTTACATTTAAGAATCTACATTTCTTTTTATTTGCTGGAATATTCATAGCTTTGCAAAAAATGAAATAGTAATAAGCATCTGTGATCTTGTCTCGAATCTCCATGTAAATTTCAGTTGGCAATACAATTTCGTTATCCATCTTTTATTTTTATTATAGAATATATTCTTTTAACTATCCCCTCATTTTTTTTATCCACCCACTTTTTCTTTCGCCTATTCTTGTATGGATACTATTTATCCTTTTAACTTACCCAACATCTGAATTGGATACTTAAAGTTGGGTCTCTAGATTCAAAAAATATTTTTAGCGTGACGTCATTTTAATTTAAGGTATTCAATTTTTTCTAGTGAAAACATCAGAGGGAGATAAATTTTGAAAATATCGACCACTAAATTGTTAAAATTTTTTAGAGTTCACTAGAGTTTCTGATAAAAAATATTTTTAAAAAAAAAGTCAATGGCTCTGATGTTTTATGGTAAAAAAGTTTTAACAGAGATTCAAGTCACTAAACCGAAAAAGTCACTGGTTCTGATGTTTTGTGTTAAAAAATGTGTTCTGATGTTTTGTGGTAAAAATTTTTATCAGGGGTTTAACAGAAAAGCATTTTTAACAGGGTTTAGCACAAAAGTAGTTTTAACAGAGATTGAAGTCGGAATCATTTTTAACAGGATTCAAGTCGGTGGCCCAGGATTGGTATTCGGATACTACTTATATATATATATATATATATATATATATATATATATATATATATATATATATATATATATATATATATATATATATATATATATATAACCAACTACTTCCCGAGTTTGAACTAAATGAGACCGATAGATCATGGAAATCGATGTGACAAGAAATTCACGTTTGCACAAGCGCACAGAGTACCAATAATTCAACGGCAATGAAATTTATAAGGACATTCCTTAGGAGCCAACCCGCACAATCCTTGAAAATTTCATAAAAATCGGTTAATTAGTCTCGGTGCCTGTGTCAACAAAAAATTCATAGGGCGTATGCGTAACTACACCCCCGAGTTTGGGCAAAATCAAACGAATAGAAAATGAGAAATCAACGTTAATATGAAATTAACGTTTGCGTAGGCGCACAGGCTATTACTGACCCGACGGCAATGAAACTACTTGAATTTTCAAAATATATCAACAGTGATCGAATGTGAGGCGTATACTTGAACAGCGGTATCCCATACTGGCGGTACGCTAATGAGTGATAGAAAGGGGGGACGGATAGAAGGTTGAATTGCATTTATGCCAGAATTTTCCAGTTTTATTACATCCTGCCAGGTTTTTCCACAAATGACAAATTTTATAGTGTCCGTGCGTGTTGCTCATCTACTTACTGATGTGGTACACTATTTTTTCTTAACAACTTTCAACAATACGAGCCATCAACATACCTGGTAGTTCTTGAATTCATGTTGGTTACATTATGTAGGCAACTTAAAGAGAAGAGGTGAGCAGTTTACACAGTTCAATGAATTAGGAAAATAAATTATATTAATGTATTGTAGCGACGACCCTTGCCACACACAAAAACAAAAAACACGTCGATAAACCAGCTAGCCAACTCCACAAATATTCCGATTAACAGATAACAACTCAAACAAATTCATGACAGATATAAAGATCACGTCCTGTCTAAAATGCGGGCCTCCACTGCCTGAAAACCAAAGGAACAATCCGATCCTATGTACGGTCTGCCAACAATGTATAGACAAAACATGCGCGCAATATACATTTGAAAATTATTGGAAATTGCCGGCAGACAGAATTGCAATATTCAGATGCCAAGAATGCATACAGGAATTAAAACAGCCCCCAATAGAATCGAAAGATCCAATGGAGGAACTAAGAAAACGATAAGATAAAAGACAAGACGAAATGTTCAAAAACATACAGCAACAGATAAATTATAGCATAACTAACTCACAAAAAGATACACAAAATAGTATAGCCGCCCTAATGGAAATGATGAAGCACATACAAATAAACCCCCCCCAAACAGGGGCAATACCCAAAACGAGCCCAGAAGAAAAAACACATAAACCAATAAATAATACAGACGAAAAGATGACTAAGTTCATGGAACAACAACAAAAATTAAATGATACGATAGTAAATTCATTAACAACAAGCAATCCGCAGAGAAATCAACCACACCAAAAACCCGAAACATAAAATTGCCGAAGCAAATAGAAGATACCATTGAAAATATGCCATGTTTTGCGACAGACGAACCAGACTCAATTATGCGATTCCTACTTGCACCATGAGGATTAGAAGACATAGCACCACAATTCATGGAAGTGGCAATCTAACGTATAGTTTTAATGCCAAAGTGTAAGTATTTGTACACTTACATGGAAAGGCTCGGAGACGAATCTCCAGCATATCAAACGATAAGTGCAATGATGACTAACAAACCCACATTAACAACCCCACATTACAATTAACCATATTAACAAAAACCAATATATGGTAATAAAATATATCCATAGATTGATTGCAGGGTGAATGTGAGTATTTTATGAATTTCGTAGAGCACATTTTAACGCAAACCGAACACTGCAAGTCATGAACGAAAAACAATAGAATGAAGTTAATCCTAGACAACGCAAACAATAACACGATACTGCTCTTTAGTTTCCAACTAATACCACAGACATATCAGCAACTAATAGAATTTGTAACGAAATCAGAATTAAAAAAGCAACAACGGATAATAGCAACACAAAATAGAATACCCCAACCAACATCATTCTGAACATTTAACAACACAGCGAACCAAAATAATAAAGCAACCACCATTATAAACCACAGAGCCCTCAAACATATTTCAATCAAAACAGGCCGCAACAATCAACCAACTGGAACAAAAAGCTGAATTACAAAGCAATTTATAGCCCCAACAAACCAAATTACTAGACAAATTACCAAAGAAAACCAAGTTACACGGATATGGTGAAATCACCAAAAAACCGAACGATGAACAAGATCAGTATGTCCACCAAGGAGATCGAATTACACCGCGAATTATAATAGACCTACATACTACAACAAACCAAAATATAATCCGAATAAAACACAAACGATAATGACAATACAGAAAAATAAACGTAGATTGTTCGATAGAGAATCAAACTCGTCACAATCTGTTAAGTCAACAACTGTTAAGTCAGGGGGACTTTAACAGCCACAAACCAAAAATAAAACTCCCAAGGCAATCACAATTGAATTCAATATTTGCTGCACTGACAGAAATAACAAACGGAGTATATCTACCAATAACCATAGAAAATAAACGAGTGTATGGATTGATAGATACGGGAGCACTAGTAACCACCATCAGCCACAAATTTTACAATCAATACTTAAATCCAAAATACATACCACTAATTAAATGCGAACCAAATCTATTAATCATGGGAAAAAAAACCGGTCACCACACACTTCATGGTAGGATTAAAGATAAAAATAAATGAGCATTCATGGACACATAATGTCTACGTAATGTCTACATAATGTCTCAAAAAGTTATTTTGAGCAATGGTTTCAACTATTTTGTCAAAATTTTCTTGAACTGCGGTGTTAATTGAAAATTGAGCTTCTAACTGGGAATGGAAGCCCTTTTGATTTCGTTCAATTTGTTCAAGGATGGAATTATACTTTTGTTCGTCTTGCCCATCTAAGTTACCGGTTATGAATTTAACTAATGATCCTAATCCATTGATTAGTCCACGTCTGTTTCTTTTGGGCGTCCACGGGATGCTGATGTCACTCAGTTTTGTTCGATTATTTCAAGGGTCGAATTTACGTTATGCATTAGCAGTTGGACTTGGCTGTGGTCTAATGATGATTTTGTCATATTTTGCAATGTTTTTATATATGTAATTATATAATTACAATAAATGTAAATGTAATAATTTATTTGTTTCGATTTCGTCCTAATTTCAATTAATCTCCAGTGGGAGGATTTGAAAATGGGAATCAGGATTATATCCTTGCTAAGGATGTCCAATTTTTTGGTGTAGGTATCTTTGAACCTGTTCGTAACCGCCAAATTTATAGGATACATAAGAGTTAGGATCTCGGTAGATTTTCATTGAGTCTACTCCGTTCGTCTGTCAGTTCCACGTACATGTCAATTATTACATCATTTAACCAGTTGCTGTCTTTTGAGGTCATTAGATCTTCTCGTGTCACTTTCAGTCCGCATTTATTCGTAAGGATTTCGGTTTTGTCTAACTTCGGGTCCCATGCATTTGCTACGGAGTCTGTAAATTTCTTGGGGCGTCGTATGTTGGAGATGTGGATTTTCTCCTTGGTATTGGGATGGCGGGGAATTATTAGGGCAGTTTTTAATTCCTGATTTATTGGTTTGATGTGTTCTTGGTTTAACTTTGGTTTAGTTTTGGATTGCTTTTGGATTGTTTTCACATAGATTTCTGGTGGAATTGCGTGAATTTCTTCACGGCCTTCATTCTTCTTTTCCATGTACTTTTCCTTGGTGGAATGAAGTTTTTCACCTACTTGGGCGTACAGAGCTTTCATTTACGTGTCCGTATAGAAGTTAAAAAGGGGTTAATTTGGATATCGAATGAATTGAATTATTGTAAGCCAACACGGCGCCGGCGTATTTGACCTTGGTGTTCTGGTTGATTTTTTATATTCGTTTCGTTCATTCAATATTCTAATATGTTCTATTAAAGTAGAATGGAAGCGTTCAGTCAGACCATTCCAGATGTGAAATGGATATTTATGTTATGTCATTGTTACGTCATTACTTTCTGGAGCACTGGGTAAGTCTGATAAGTTGGGGCTGTACGTGGCATTATTGCCCCGGGTTCTAGCTTATTTTGTGTGTCACCATATCGGTGCACCCGAGTTCCTCAGTCAAGACCTGAGGGTACTCCTGCATTAGCTCGTTTTGGAAGTTCCCATTGGGTTGTAAGAGCGTTATGTGTTGAGTATTAGGAATGGTGTCTGGTTCTGACACCAGTTGTATGAGCGTGTTCATATGGAATTTGAAGTATATTGCTATGCTTGGAATCGTACACCAGTTGTGCCCTGATGAGGAAGTCTAGTCTTAATATGAGATAAACCATCCACAGGTTCATCAATAACTGCACCTTCTGTGTAAGTTGTAAATTTGATCATAACTCAATTAAAGTCAAATATAATGTTACACCAACAGCTTCAAGACCTTTAGAGACCATCCATACCGACAAAATGACCCTAGAAGGCTCAAAATTTCTGACCATTACAGACTCGTTCTCCCGACACGCACAGACCTACAATCTAAGATCATCAAACGCATTAGACATTGTAGACTCGCTCTTACAACCCAATGGGAACTTCCAAAACGAGCTAATGCAGGAGTACCCTCAGGTCTTGACTGAGGAACTCGGGTGCACCGATATGGTGACACACGAAATAAGCTAAAACCCGGGGCAATAATGCCACGTACAGCCCCAACTTATCAGACTTACCCAGTGCTCCAGAAAGTAATGACGTAACAATGACATAACATAAATATCCATTTCACATCTGGAATGGTCTGACTGAACACTTCCATTCCACTTTAATAGAACATATTAGAATATTGAATGAACGAAACGAATATAAAAAATCAACCAGAACACCAAGGTCAAATACGCCGTGTTGGCTTACAATAATTCAATTCATTCGATATCCAAATTAACCCCTTTTTAACTTCTATACGGAGACGTAAATGAAAGCTCTCTACGCCCAAGTAGGTGAAAAACTTCATTCCACCAAGGAAAAGTACATGGAAAAGAAGAATGAAGGCCGTGAAGAAATTCACGCAATTCCACCAGAAACCTATGTGAAAACAATCCAAAAGCAATCCAAAACTAAACCAAAGTTTTACCAAGAACACATTAAATCAATAAATCAGGAATTAAAAACTGCCCTAATAATTCCCCGTCATCACAATACCAAGGAGGAAATCCACATCTCCAACATACGACGCCCCAAGAAATTTACAGACTCCGTAGCAAATGCATGGGACCCGAAGTTAGACAAAACCGAAATCCTTACAAATAAATTCGGACTGAAAGTGACACGAGAAGATCTAATGACCTCAAAAGACAGCAACTGGTTAAATGATGTAATAATTAACATGTACGTGGAACTGACAGACGAACGGAGTAGACTCAATGAAAATCTACCGAGATCCTAACTCTTACGTATCCTATAAATTTGGCGGTACGAACGGGTTCAAAGATACACCAAAAAATGTACATCTTTAGCAAGGATGTAATCCTGATTCCCATTTTCAAATCCTCCCACGGGAGATTAATTGAAATTAGGACGAAATCGAAACAAATAAATGATTACGACTCTATAAACAAAGACGGAACCGAAATTTTACAAGACATAATTCGCTATTTAGAAAGTGAGCATCAAGACAAAAAAGGAATACCACTAGACACACAGAACTTGAAACTTTCAACCCCTCCTAACACACCGGAAACGATTTTGGCGTTTTCCTATGCCAGTTTGCGAAACTTCTCGCGACTAACGAACAACTCCCTGACACCTTAGACGCCCAAACCTTGAGAAAACAGATCTGTTACGTGATCCCAATAACGAACCTACTTTAAATTGTTACAGGACAAGCTTTTTTCTCCGACAGACGTGGACTATCCCACTCGTCCTTTTCCCTAGACAGACATACTCGACTGATCAGACAATTAGAAACATAACTCTCAACCCAGGATTACTAGCCAGCCGTCTTGGACCAACAAGAACAGTAGAAGGATAACTACCATACGCTTACTCACCATTAAGACCTAACTGAACTCATTGCCAAAACCCAGTCAATAAAAGAGACTTATATAAAAACATTGCAAAATATGAAAAAATCATCATTAGACCACAGCCAAGTCCAACTGCTAATGCATACCGTAAATTCGACCCTTGAAATAATCGAACAAAAACTGAGTGACATCCGCATCCCGTGGACGCCCAAAAGAAACAGACGTGGACTAATCAATGGATTAGGATCATTAGTTAAATTCATAACCGGTAACTTAGATGCGCAAGACGAACAAAAGTATAATTCCATCCTTGAACAAATTGAACGAAATCAAAAGGGCTTCCATTCCCAGTTAGAAGCTCAATTTTCAATAAACACCGCAGTTCAAGAAAATTTTGACAAAATAGTTGAAACCATTGCTCAAAATAATTTTTTGAGACATCTTGAGCCAGGTTTGTTATTACGTAGACATTATGTGTCCATGAATGCTCATTTATTTTTATCTTTAATCCTACCATGAAGTGTGTGGTGACCGTTGTTTTTTTTCCCATGATTAATAGATTTGGTTCGCATTTAATTAGTGGTATGTATTTTGGATTTAAGTATTGATTGTAAAATTTGTTATATTTTGGTTTGTTGTAGTATGTAGGTCTATTATAATTCGCGGTGTAATTCGATCTCTTGTTCATCGTTCGGTTTTTTGGTGATTTCACCATATCCGTGTAACTTGGTTTTCTTTGGTAATTTGGTTTGTTGGGGCTATAAATTGCTTTGTGTGGTGAAAACCACCCCCTCTTGTCAACAGCCCTTTTCAGGGCTACCAAAAAGAGGTAGACACAACACAAAAATATTTACAAGACGTCGAGTTATAACTCCGTCAAACAAAATATTTCACCAGAGAGAAAATACGAAATTCTCTCTCAAAAGTGAAATATTAACTAATAACATACAAGGCGACCTCCCTAGACACTTACTGGGCGAGAGAGACTGATGGTGGTTACTAGTGCTCCCGTATCTATCAATCCATACACTCGTTTATTTTCTATGGTTATTGGTAGGTATACTCCGTTTGTTATTTCAGAATATAAATGTCCCACTTGGCCTACCTACGCCAAGTGTCAGTGCAGCAAATATTGTATAACCACGGAGGGAACACCAGTACACTTCCGAGCAAGACCCATGGCAGGCGAAAAACGGGCTCAAGTCAAAAGTACTTTTGACAAAATGCTTTCAGAAGGCATAATTGCACCATCAGATTCCGAATGGGCATCCCCGTTAATTCAATTGTTTCGCATTTGTATACCTAGATTGCCTGGCACAATGACTTGGACGGCAGATCTTTTCATATTTGTTCTGATCACAAGCCTCTGCTAGGCACGATGCTTAAGAAAAATGCACATTTTTCTAAAATGAGATTAAGATGGCTAACATACATCTCTCAAATGACGAGTGACATTCGTCATATACCCGGAGAGAACAACGTCGTCGCCGACGCACTTGGGCTGCAATAGAGCACAAATTTTATTTTAGGACACCCAAGACCTGAAATAAGGCAAGAAATAATCAGCCAAATTCACAATTTGTTTGTGGCTTACCGGACCTTTACCTTTAGCTAAAGGAGGGAAACGTTAAGCTTCAAAAGGCGTACCTAGTCCCTCTGAAAGAGGCTCTCAAAGCACAAAACGAAAATTGGCTGACTTAACAGTTGTTGACTTAACAGATTGTGACGAGTTTGATTCTCCACCCCCTATCGAACAATCTACGTTTATTTTCTCTGTATTGTCATTATCGTTTGTCGCCTTTTATTCGGATTATATTTGATTACACGGTTCTGGTCCAGCAGCCACCCCGGGGACCCCGTCTGTTCCCCGGCTAAACTCAAGTCGTCGGCTCCGCGACGGACGCTCGTAAGCACCTCGGAGGACCAGCTCAGCTATCATACTCGCAGATACTGAGAAAACAATGTGCGAGCCAATGAGATTACACAGTCGAATTAATGAAATTAAGCGGACCAACCAAGAGACAGCCCAGATGAGCTGAGAAATTGAGAAACTAATTTGCATACTAACCATAAAGTGGCCACCCCCGCGGAGGCGGCCACCCCCCTATAAATACCCCGCTCGGAGCCTCCGAAATTCATTCCACTCTCCGCTCTCGACGACGACACCTCGAAGTACGAAGAATTCTACACGCTCTACGCTATTCTGCATTCCGAGTTCATCTCAAGAACGGCTTCCTACTGCTTTCTACAAGGCCTACCTTCTCTCCACACAGATCTCGCATTGGCATCTACGAGTCCAGTGATTATTCATCCTGCTCATTGCCCAACGTAGTTCATCTGTCAGGACGCCACCCGGTACATCTATCGATATTCTCTTTAGATCGTACGCCCGAGGGACGTTCCGAGCCGTGTCGCCCGGGTTTCGTAGCAATAAGCTAGTAACCGACCGCTGTGGGCACGCCGGTAAATTACTCTGCTCATCCGCTCTAATTTACCGTCCAAGGAAGTCTTTTTCAAGACTACGAGGTAGGACCCTGACATACGAGCATTGGAAAGACGCTCTGTCAAGCGAGTCCACCTCCCAAACCCTCTATTTCTATACATAGAGGCATCGAAACGAGCTCTCGGTTATTTCGATGGAACGTCGGCCGTCTTATTTCCTCATGCAAGGGGAGGCAGACGACGGCGAAGCCGGGCCGCGTAGCCCCCGTAGCGCTCCCTACAGGCTACCCGGCGAATCCGCTGAACCCAGCGACGGCGCAAGGCTCGATCCTCACGCCGGGATCGCCTTTCACCCGACGTATTCGTTAAAGAAACGTTCGATCAAGCCTCGCCTATACAAAAGATCGAGGATACCTTTCAGACCCGCTCTGAAGCCGATCATTACGATTCGACCAAGCTGTCCGAGTACCCACGATATTCGACGCAGGCCTACCCGGCCGATCCGAGTGTCAAATACACTCCAAATGTGCAAAAAGCGAAGGATACTTTTCAGTACCTCAACCAAGCTCAACATATTCCCCCTACAGATATAAATCTTAGGCCGGAATATTACAAAACGGCTCAGTACCAAACTGATCGAACCCAGCACCCACTACGCGAGCCCAGTGCTCCACGCGGCTGCGACACGAACTACCTCTCAGTTCAGTCCGCCAAGCAAGTTGACCTTGGCGGATCCGCTCACATTCCTTACGGGAATAACCCGGGGACTAACCCGCATAATCAGAAGGTCCCACTTGGCCTACCTACGCCAAGTAAAACATATTTAAATCCACTACACTTTGTAATTCAGCTTTTTGTTCCAGTTGGTTGATTGTTGCGGCCTGTTTTGATTGAAATATGTTTGAGGGCTCTGTGGTTTATAATGGTGGTTGCTTTATTATTTTGGTTCGCTGTGTTGTTAAATGTTCAGAATGATGTCCCCTGAATGATGTCCTTGAACAAATTGAACGAAATCAAAAGGACTTCCATTCCCAGTTAGAAGCTCAATTTTCAATTAACACCGCAGTTCAAGAAAATTTTGACAAAATAGTTGAAACCATTGCTCAAAATAACTTTGAACTGAGAAAAGAACTAATTTCACTGCAACACCAAAATCCAAATTACTCAACATTAGCAATAACCATGGCGACCCTTGAACACCACCAAATAGTGCTTAACACGATTGCCGATATAATTCAAGATATAGAAAACTCTTCAACATCATGCAGAGCAGGTTCAATTCACCTGCTCTTCAATCAAACAATTCTTACTCAAGTTCAATCAAACCTCACTTACTTTTCGACGAACTCCAAAAATTGAGCACAAATGGCAACAAATTCTTAGATTTCCAACGTAAGAATTTTTTCGAAATCCAAACGCATATCAGAGTTCGATGTTACGTAGGCATTGAGGAAATAATCTTCTTTCTAGATATACCTACCTATAGTAGACCAGGATAACTACGAAATGTTTAGTATAGAATCAATACCCACCTTCATCGACTCCGACAATATTACTATAGTCTCTTAATGGTACTCAAGTACCATTTAAAATCCGAAACCAAAAACTATCCGGTGCCTCAACTATGTCCACCAGGACATATACGATTTTGCCCTAATTTTCTAATTTCACCGTTTCACTCCGAATGCGAAACAGAGTTCTTCCTCTCTGGTTCAACCACTAAATGTCAAATACGTGAAACTCATCACCGATTACAACCACGTCAAGCTCATGCTAGACATAAACAATTATCTTCTCTTTTTCCCCAAAGGAGATGTTGTTAGCATAGCCCAAGACAATACAATAGAAACCAAAACTCTTCACGGTATTTACCTAGCTTCACCGGGTAAACACCACCTGTCCTATCAGAACCAGACACTTTTTGCGCCTCATAGTGAATTTTGCCGACCTCAATTAATCGTAGATGCCCATATAATGCTTACAGACCTACAACGACCGACCAAAGAAATTCACTGCAAAAATCTAGAACTGAAAAACATTAACTTACAAGACGTCCGCCCTATAACGCACTGGAACTTACTCATCCCCAAATCATACTCAATCCCCAGTATTTGGACAATTTTTCTTTACATTATAGTAGGATCAATAGTCACCCACAACGCCATCAAATACTTCCGAATTATCAACAGAAATCCCACTACTTGACACACCCCTATTTGACACAGTAACCTACCCCTGACCTACCGTCATAGGTTCTATTACTATGTCATAACTAGATGTTATGCGTACAGGGCAGTATGCGAACGTGGCGGCATGTAGGACCGAGCCCACGACCCATAAGTACTATAGATATAAAATGTAAACTATTTGTACTTTTTTCACTTATTTGAAATTTGTTATTTTCATACCTAAGTATTTGTAATTTATCAATTACACCTATTTAAGATTACGTATTATTGCAATATTGCATAATTTTATTTTGCGTATTATTATTATTTTATTATTGCACATTGCATATTATTTGGTTATTCGATTTAATTTACAAAAAATAACACTGTAAAACACACGGATAGGTAAAACTTGATGTAGGGTTACTCAATTTGAAATCCTTTTCAGCACATAATTTCATCCCCGGGGGGGGGGGGGGGGGGGGGACGTGTTATGTTATAATAAGTCGCCTCTCCCATTGTAAAGCTGCTGACGTGGGCTTCACCCACACAGACGCTAATGAAATGATATAAGGGAGTCCATCGAGCTTCAAGACTTCAGTCTCTCTCTTCATTTAGTCCCGTGTGTTCCTAGCCTCCCTGTAAAACTTCCCCGTAAATAAAAGTTAGCTTTTTAAAAAAAAAGTCTTTCTCAATCAATCCCCTCATCACTTATATATATATGTGAAAAAGTGCAAACTTCAGAATTCGTTTCAGAATGTCTCAAAACGGATTTCAATGAAGAAATTTATCCAAAATTATGATTTTAAAATCTTCCGAGCCATTGTGCAATAGCTTCATTTTCTATGAAAATTCGCTAATGTCATAAGATTCATAAGTCCGAATGTAAGTCAATGGGGAAAGCTCTCAGCTAAACTGTGCTCTATACGAACTTTGGAAAGTATTTAATCTTGAGTAGAATGAGCTTTGGCTGACTGAAATCAGACCAATATTAAAGCAACTTGGTGATTTTTAAGGGCAACAGTCTAGACGGGGGAAGGAGGGGACTAGCCCAAAATTAGCCCGATTTTCAATTGATTATAATTCGTTTATTTTAAGAGATAATTCAGAGTTTCGGGATCGAATTTTTTTTTATGCTCTACAACTTTCCTACATGTAAACATTTCTGGAGGATGTATGGTTTAGGAATTATTAGAGAAAAACTTTAAAATGGGCAAATCTCTCATCTCATCTTCGTGAGGCCCATCTCATCTTCATGAGGCCGCCATTTGGTATTCCACCAATTTCGAGATGGCAGACAAAGATTTTCTCATTCAGAACGGACTAAATTTTCAAAATCCAATCTGAAATCTCAAATTACTAGGTACCTACCTGTTTTTGACCTTGGTTCCTGGACTATTTTCTTCAATGAAATGGGTTTCCACAACTTCATTGTGAATTATTTTGTTTGTAGCCAGAAAGGTACGAGTATGTGTCTACTGTACTGAGTATATGGATAGAAGTTTCTCATAAATCAGATTTTAATCAATGAAATGCACCTACCCACAATAAACGTTATCTTCAAGTTTTGATAACAGTTCATCTTCTAATGGCATTTTTAACTTTTATTCTCTATCTGATCAATTTCGATTGAAGAAAAATAGATCACATAAGGCGAATCCAGAAAATGAAATTGTCAGTTTATTATTTTCTACAGATTGTGACTTCACAGTGACAAAGAATAGATAGGTACATGACAGTGACAATGACGTGAAGAAAGTAAAGAAGAATAAATACGTGACTATGATGATGACGTGAGATGATATGTATATATAGCGGGTTGGAAACAACAACATTTTAATTTATTAAAATAAATCTATATTTGGGTAAGTTAATGTTTACTTACAGGCCGATGAATGTGTGAAAACAGAAATGATGAAACCCGTGGCATAATTACTAGCTCAACTTAACTTTAGGGGAAAATTGAATAAAATTATAGTAGGTCAAGGATATGACTGTTTAGGTACTTATGCAGCTGACATGTTTACACTCAGTGTGCAGTAATTTTTAAAGAAAATACTTTAAAAACTCGTGAAAGCGCGGATTTTGAAATAACAATGGAAGTTTTGCTCTCCTGTGTTGGCCATTCTGTGCCCCCCACGCCCCGCCATGTTGGCGAGCTGGTTCCCCCACTCCAGTTTAAAGAATGCTGAATGCCGGGGGCCGAAAAAAATTGAGCTAGTAATTATAGTACAGTCTTTGTAGAAAACTGTTTACTTATGCAGCACATTTGGAGACTTCATTCACCTGCCTGTTGGGAGAAATGGTGAGGGTGCTGGAAAGAAGCCAGAAGAACCCACAGGGAAAATTCTGTGTAAAAGAAAAGAAACAAAAAATGCTCACGGGCCTCATGACACTACCTATGCCACTAGTGGGTGCATCTGGTGCCCCCCCTTTTTTTTCTGTTTTGTTACCCTGGGAGTCAAACATGGGACTCAACACAGGAATAATTTGTACGGGAAGAGCAATAGGTCACAGTATAGTAACGTCAGACACAAGTAAAAATGAGGCAAGTATCTTTACATGCAAAAGATCCTTTTCCTAGGGCTGTCAGAAAGTCACCCACCTACTCAGCCTTTCAGAGGAAATGTCTGGCCTACTTTGCAGAGTCATAGCAGTCTTTCCTTCCTTCCTTTTTTTAATCATCTGTTAACTTCTTGATTTTACCTCATTTCCCTCTTCATTTATCTCTTCTCATTATTATCTTCTTTATCTATTACTCCCTCTTCTCAATGATCTCTTCTCTATTCTCATTAATCTTTTTTAAATAAAGATCCTAATACCTGTCTCTCTTCTATTTTCTTTCATTTTTATTTTTAATTTAATTTTTTCTAGTTTGATTAATACTAACTTAAATAATAATACACCCATTACTGTTTCCTTGTTAATTTTTTCTAAGTACGCTCGGTGGGACCCAGGTCCTCTGTACTTTTTGAAATAAATAAATAAAAATAAAAGGTAATAACATTCATGAAAACTCAGCCATCATGGATCAGGGTGACCATAACCACATGGGGAGACTATGATCCAACAAAGATTTTGAAATTGTTCTGTAGGGCTTAAAAGTGGCGGGAAAGGCCAGCTGTAATTTTTCTTGCTAGCAGGATGAATAAGGTTAGGGATACCAAAAGCCAGATCTCTTCTTTGAATGTTATTCGCGATTCCAAATAAGGATGCGAGCCTAGCGGCAGTGAAATGAACTAAGTAGATCCATACTCCGACTCTCATGTCATTGAAAATCGTATCTGTTCTTAACTTTCATTGAGACTTCGTCTTCTCTCAATTCATTTCCATTCGTTTTTTCTGGGATGGGGAAAGAGTCTTAGTTGCTTGAAACATTATAAATTTTGAAAATACAGCGATACATGTCGTAATTAGAAATCGTTTATATAGTTAGATGGTCGAATGGTGCCTCCCTTCCCCTAATTAGGTAGAGTTATGTACGTTACTACATACCTAACACTATACGCAAATGTTTTGAAGTTTACCTTTCGGTGAATGAGGATTAGTAGAATAGTGACATATCGTTAAGGAATGACAGGCAATAGGAAATCCACCAAATTTAGATTTTAAAAAATTGACCAGAACACAATAGCCCCTCTTTTGTTTCTCGAACAGACGTTACAAAACTACCTGGTACTAACTGGAACACAGGTATTCTGCAAAACCAAAATCCTATATTTGTAAATGTAGAACATTCCTATCATTTCAATACACTGCACTTTTATTATATAATTTTAATAAGAATAGGTAGGTACCTACCTACCAGAAAAACAAGACTGCTACTAGGTACATGCTTGCACAATTTGCTATTCCCAAGTTTCCAGGTGCATTTGAAGGAAGTATATTCAAAGTGAAGTATATTCGTCAAACCTAGCAAAATCGTTTGATTTATGTTGTGAGGATGTTCATTAACTGATAAACTTTGAGGAAAAGGTACAAAAATGCTTTCAAGACCACACAATATCATATTTATGCTGAGCATTTTAAGCTGTTCTTCTCCTTCGGTTAATTAACGAACACCGGTAATGCGCCACTGTAACGGCCCAAAAATATTTGATACCGCGACAGGAGTTCGAACTCGCGTCATTACAACTACGGGAAATTATTATTATACTCCCGGAGTTGCTGCAACACTCTAACGATCAGAGCTAAGAGGCCAGGGGTGACTAAACCTCTTCGACTGTGAAAGTTATTTTCCTGGAGCGTAACATGCATTTTGCATAATTTATGTACAATCAAATCTAGTTCAATCATTTCTATGAAAATGTAAAATAACATACTACTTGAATACTTTTAATAGCGAAGTAAAACCCACTACTGGTTGTAAGTACCTACATCTACTTGTAAATAATAAACAAATAAACCTTTTGAACCTATTATTCAACCTCCTACAACCTACAATTCTACAGAGCAAGAAATATTGTAACTATTAAATTCCTAAAAATGTTATACTTTGCAATTGTACATTCCAGTATTACCTATGCTGCCTTCACTTGGGGTGGCACCTATAAGTCGCACTTAACACCACTACAAATATCACAGAAACTAATTTTAAAAATAATTTTCAAGAAAGCTCGACTTTACCATACAGCATTACTTTACAGTGAATCTAACATGCTAACAATATCGCAAATAATTGCCTATCAAACGATTAAATTTTTTGTTAAACGCCAATTTCTATTAGTCCGGAATACTCCTATCCATAGTACTAGAACTCCGAATACTTTTAATGTACCACAAAAAAACAATACCCTAGGATTGTTACAAGCGCCGTATCGTGGAACAATTTTATTAAATCAATTATCGTGTCATTTATTAGAACCGCCATTCACAGCTAAGAATAAAGTTAGAATAAAGACTTGGGTAGTGGAAAATATTATTTAACTATTAATATACATTGTAATTTGAACAATTTGTACTTTATTTTGTACTGTTAGTATTATAAGTGTTTGATATTATTATTATTAGACTGGACACATGAATTTATTATACATTTTTACTTTATTACGAATATGCCCACGCACAAGATTTTCTTTTGTGGGTTTGTGAGAATACATTTAATTATTCAAAGTTTATCTGTTATTTTGTTTCAAATTTTATACATGTCCTGATCTATTTTGTATCATATTATTTTATTCTTCACAAATATACGCATTTTTAAAATTGAATTGATTGAATTGATTTGTTGTCTAGTGTAAGGACATGACCGTCGTAAATGATGTTTTCAGTTGATGTTCATGATTTATTAGTAAATATTCAGTGAAGGAATGGTAATTTGCCTTGGACGAGTTGAGTCGAGTCAGGATCCATCCCACCACTATAGATTAACTATACCGTTAATCAAAAATGAAAATCCTCCCCTTGGCAGGAAAAGCTTTGTAAGAGTGATACCTGTAGTGGATTTATGTATGTCTTACTGTGAGTTGGTATTCCCAGTGGAATATCTCTAGCCACGCTGGACATGTGGTTGTACGGGCTTGACCCTTGAAAGGGGTCTTGTGAGAGGTACGAAAAAGTACCGTTGTTATCTCGTATATCCTTGTGTTCGGAAGGATATGGTGTGTGTGAGCCACGGGTTAATGTCTCTCCGACTAGGTCTGTGCGATGCTGATCTTTTGGAGTTTCTCCGATTTGAGAATGGAAATTCCTGGGCTTTATGTGAATGTTCTCCCGTCTGTACACAACGGAGGTCTGAAGGTACTGAAAAGTACTTTTTGGTTCGTGACTGAAATGGTCTGGCGAGTCCTGAAAAAGACCGCTATCTTGTGTGTACCCGATCGCCAAGGACGGGCGTATTTCCGCTCGTGAATTAAACTCACAGGGACCCTTTTTGTAGGGGTTTGATATTGCTGGGCCGTGTAGCTTACATCTACTGGAGATATGTACGATTGTGCCGCAGAATATGCTGTTTAGCGTCTCGGCTTTATACGAGACTAGAGTGAGAGCAGTACAAAGTGTAGAGCTCAATCTACTCTGAGTTCTGGTAGACTGGAAGGCGGAGTAATCTCGTGTCGTGAATCTCGTTTTCAACTGGCTTGAGAGCCTCGTCCTCAATCAATCCCAATGGAGTTTCAATCGCAGTAGGCTGAAAGGCAGAGATTCGTCAAGAGTCAGAAGGTAGTTTCAAGATCAGAGGTAGAGATCGGTATGAATTACTGGGGCTGGATCTGCTATATTTAACTCCTCGGGGAGCCGTATGTTGCGTCTGATTGGCTGCTCCGTTTTGATAGAGTGCGCTTGAGATGTCCCGGGGGTGAAACGTCTTTTTCCCCCCCTTCTCGGTAGAGCGCGCTTGGCTCGCTTTGCCCTTGACTATTGTTTCAATGTCGTTTGTTTTAAGGCGGTTTTCGTGTATCAGATCGTCGGCTTGCCTAGCCCTGTGCGTGCAGTGAACGTTTAGCTTGGCACTTTTTACCTTCTGACGTGTTTATTGACTCGGCGGTTATATAATTTATATATTTCTTCCCGCGAGTTATCTTGTTTCGTCGTAAGGTAGTCCGACGTCTTAATTAATTTGTTTTATGTGTGAACTCAATTTTGGTGGCCCTGAAAAGGGCCGGTGATAAGTGTTGAGTTCACCACAATACTTATCAGTGTTTTTGTCATTTTTGTTTGCCAAAGCACTGTCAGTTTGCAGTGATCTGGTTGCTATCCATCGAATTAAGTTTTTAAAAATATTTTTTAGTAATATAATTGTGAAGAGATACCTATTCGTTGAGTTAGTGAAAAAATATGTCCAGTTGATTTTCCTAGATCAAAAACCCTAAACGATTGCGACTATAGCAACCATTGTATTCTCCCAACTTCTAGGTAGTTACAATTATGTTCATCTACTACATCCCCTTTATGCTTTCTTAATTGAGGTGAAATGCTATAAATGCAAGTATATTTACAAAAAAAGAAGCTTTTTAGCCCTGGAAAACAATCCAGACAAAATGTTCTATTTTCGGTTTTTCATCGAACATTGTTGGTTTTACTCCAAACAGTTTTTAAAAAGTCCGAGTATGGAAGAATATGGAAGGAAAAAAATGATCCAGGAGCGTTCTAAGTAATTGGTATCTATTGTAATCTGGTTAATTACAATTTGGGCAAACTTAGGTTTTCCTGGCTGCGTACTGATACAAACCTGATTTTCTGGCGATATTTTTCCTCCATTCAGGATGCAATATACTTTTTATTAGCGAATCTTCCATTTGTATACTCAGTACAGTAGTCATATACTGGTATCCTAACAGATTAATTGAGTGCAATTTTGGCGCTGTTGGGTGGAACTGGCTGTGCACTGATATGGGCCTGATGTCTGGCTCCATTTTTTCAAAACTAAGGGTGCAATGTACTTCCATCCATATACCCTTCTAGTTAAGCTTAGCACAATTTTGACGCAACTCGGTCGTTTGGCTGGGTCAAAATCGACTTATGTCACCTATAGGCTGGCTTAAGTAGGTAGGGCCCATGTCTAAATAATTATCCTTGGATTATGTTTGTACACAGGCGCTGTCCTCATTTAATAATTATGTATGAACCAGTGATCTGTGGAGCATAGCCATATTATAATATAGAAATATTAAACCTTAAGTTATATTTTATGTTTGCTTGTTGAAACGTCTGGATATTCATTGGGTTGTTTATGCGCCAGTGGCCCTGACTATTTGTAGACATTGACACTAAAAAATAATTAGACTAAGCAATATGTATAAACACGTTTATGAAGCATTATATTTGTGACAATGAGGATTCAGTATACTGGTGAAGAAATAAATTGCGCATCGCTATTGTTTTTGTTTACACCAAAATGGGTCATTCTTTGAAAATACTTGCAGCATCTTCATGACTCTCGAACCAACACCTTGTAAAGCAATGATTGGCTTGTGGAGTGATAATTAGCTGATTTGACACCTAATACTCATCAGTTAAACCTATTTGAATGATAATACTTATGTATAAAACTCAAAGTTTGTTTCTATCTATGTTTGTATCTATGTTCCCAATAGACGGCTAAATTGCTGGGCCGATTCTGATGGGAGCTGTCGTAAAATGATCAGCTAATTCGGGCGCACAACATCGGGCTAGGTCTGAACCTCAAAACATCCTTCTACTTCATCAATGGTGCTACCCTTCTTGAACATTTGTTATTATGGTTGCTAACGGTTTGGTTGGTGTTTTGTTAGTGGCGGAAATTCGTGACAAGTGGAGAAGCTTTGATGAGTTACTATATATGGGTGTTCCGAGTGAAGCATGGGTTGCATTATTGATAGGTCATGGACGGGAATTTGTTATTTCGTGCGAAGTGCAGGATGGAAAACCGATTAGTTTGGCTCCCGAAATTTTTTATGGTTGCCAACACGCAGTTCAGGGCCAGTCTTTTTGACCAGCTGAATGAGCTAAATTCTCTCCTATTCACCCTAGGAAGTTGAAATTTGACAGGTCTTAAGAGACGATTGAAATTATGGTATTTTTTCTGGTCAGCTGTTCTTTCCTGCTCACCCTAGGAAGTTGAAATTTGATTTGCTTTGGGACAGTTAGAGACGATTGAAATTATGGGCTCTATCCTGATCAGTCAGGCCCACCTGATTTTGCTAATTTTATGCTGTAACTTGGCTTGTAGTCTCCGTAGTTACAAACTGGCTGGACATGGTTATTTCAGCAGTCTATGCACCTACTAACCCATACAGGTGGGTCCATGCAACAAATGGGTATCCGGCTAGTAATCCATAAACGGGAGTTCAAGGACCTTGCCAAGGTGTGATGCAAACGTTGGTGTGGCAACAGGGTGCAGAGCGGAAGGGGCCTGTCATTTTACTTAGGGCTATAACATCAAAGGAATGCACCAAAATGACCTATTACGATCGTTCTGATCAACAAATTTCTATTTTAAGAACGTTTTAAATTTATTGTTTTTCATACCTAGTTTTCGTAGTATCTCATTTTTTAAGGGGGGGGGGGGGGGGGGGAGATAGCAATAACAAATTTCTAGAAAATTCATAAATTTAAATCTTAAATTTGAAAATTGAGTGTCCAATCAATGCCGCTAGCAGGTACAGTGCCATTTTCGGAGTCAGAATAGGTGACAATCTCAAAGCATAGTTTGTAATCTAAATTTAGCTAATGTGGGGGCCACTTTCAAAACTATTTCAGTGATGGTTGGTCTTAACTTACTTTTTCTTCAGGCAACCTGATGTGTTATGTATCTTTGTACATGCAAACAAAGATACCAACACTTCCGGTGCATGTTCAAGAACAGAAGATCCAAGAACAATCCTGCTCCACGGTAACCCTATTTACAAATCCTCTCCCACCACACATAGTGGACAGGCCAAATACTGTTTCTGTGATGTCATCCTCTCGAATTTATTGTTTAGCTCATCAAATGCTCAAGATCATCACTAATGCAATTAGTTGTATGATTTATGGCCAGTCTTATTGGGGCAGTTAAATTAATCAGAAACTATCGTTGTATATTGCCTATAAGATGACCCAATGTGCATTGTCCATGGGTGTTTTACAGGTACTTTACTATTTTCAAGTGAAAGTACATTTCATCTGAAAAAGTTTGACACCAACTGGCTTCTCTTGCAATAAGTGAATTTCTTTCTACAATGTTTCAAGGATTCGTGTGACGGTGACTTCAATGCTCCCCTCCTGTCTAGGCGAGACACCCCTGACCAGTGTTAGGAATGTCACCACTGCATAAAACTTCAAAAAATCTTGGGAAGATACCTATTAAGCCGGGTATCCACAGTGTGAGGCTGCTCTTCTCAAATGCCTCAGAATGCATGCCAGGAACTACCAGGATTGTTTGCTATGAGCCGCTCGCCTCGCACCATGAGAGGCGAGGCAGGAGCTTGTCGGTAAAATGGCAGCGCTCAAAGGTGCCTCGGGCCAAACCGTTCGTGTAGTCGATACCCGTGCACACTTGCATCAGGCCACACAAGGCAAACGCCATGTTAACTGACTACCTTCGAGTCGAGTGGTTTGTGTGCTCGCATAGAGGATGCGTGGTTGCGAAGTTAACCAACTGCTTATGCCTCACCCTGAGGCAGACATCACGAGGTATTTGAGGCAAGCTGCCTTCCACTGTCGATACTAAGCCTTAGTCATACGAGAGAGTGGTTGGTGACTAACCTCATAGGATGAGATCTATTTACTTGTGAAATTTAAGATGACTAATGGTGTAACGCTCCTTTATAATAAATAATATTATTTAGTTGGTTAATCTGTCCATAAATTTGAAATGCCAAAACAAAGTTTTATTGATTTCCCTTTTTTTAATTTTAATTAACGAGACTGTTACAGTACTTAGAGTAATGTTTTTACCATGCAGCATAACAAAACTTCATTATAAAATCCAACTAGGAAGCTTGTGTGGTAGTGTGAGCTGGGAGTATCTTGGAGGCAGAACACTGTACATAGTGTAAATGAAGTGTTAGTTAATAGTTTCAACCATCTTGTTACCTTTTAGCAGTGGGGTTTGCCAAGCGCTAATAACTTCAGTCAAGGTTCTTTAAAATACCTAACAGTAGAAATTACTAGGTAGATGAAGAGTGAAAGCAATTAGTGAACAATTCAGAAAAATAATTTTTAATTGTCCACTCATTAGTTCAACGCATGAGGAAATAAGCATTATCGAACCAATATTAACATAAGCCTAATTCATAATTATATTCTCTATCTACAAAAAAAAAGAAGAAAAAAGCCTGAATACAACAGCAGTCAAACGTAAGAGTTATTTTGTATTTAACATATAATCATACATTCTAATTACCCTCTTTCTGGTATTGGCTCTATTGATACTTTCCATGTTTTTCGGAAACCTATTTTCCCACACAACACTCTCAGTCTTTTTTCCTTACAGCAAACACAACTGAATGAAATAATATCTACTGAACATGGTTAAGCCGAAATATGTTATCAGATAACATGCTAGAATGATTCAAAAGTTCCCCTTCAGAATTACTACTCAGAAATATTTATTATATCACAAGAAAATCACAATGCCTGAATGTCAATTTCGCCCAGAAGAGAGTAGTGATTGATTTTTCCAACTATTTATTTCCACAGCTATCACAGATTCCTTTTAAAAACTTTTTCTTACCAAGAGAAATCAAATTTATGTGACATACCTAATATGAGTTACTGAAAAAAAAAAATAATAATAATAATTTATTGTAAAATAAAATGAAGACATATTGGGCATATTTACAAAATAAATGGCTAAATAAATATAATTTACATTTCGTAAGCCAAGAAGGCCGATATAAACGATATTAATAATTACACTTTACAAGCTTTGTAGAAGAGGAAAAAAAAACGAAACATAAAAAAAAATCATGTGAGAGGATGGCGGATATTGAGGTGAACTTTGCCGTCAGGTAACCTTTTCATCAATGCCCAAGCTTCTATTCGAGAAAGCTCGCTTAAATCAATGTTATTAACACTCAACAGCTCGTCCCCAGCATACAGCTGACCACATTTCTCAGCACACCCGCCTGTAAGAACAAGAGTTCACTTTATTACAAAAAAGCAAATGCTGATAATTGTACACAAATAACTGCAATCAACATGTTCAACTCAATCACGTTCATTATCTTTAATAATAACAACAATATATTTAACAAATTAAGGATTTGGCAACAGCAAAAAATGATCTTCTGGTTAACGGCGTTTTGTGTTTCATGGATAAAAAAGAAAAAAGTTATGCTTCTGGAAAGACGATGATCCACTTTCTATTATGCCAAATGCAAGGCTGCCCCATCTCCAAACCCCAACAAATCTTCAGCCGCTCGCCATTTTTTGCGTGTGCCTCTCAGGCACATACTAGAGGCTCGAATTACTGCAAAGGCGATGCGGGCCCTTAAATATCCTTTAATTGTACTCTGAGGACGCATCCAGACCTCTTGCAGCCGCTCAGCCAACACCCTCACAAATCCGGCCATCTGAGGGGCGAACGTAGCGTCCACAGAACAGGTTGAGGGAGGCTCAACTTAGGGGATTAAAGACAAGCTACTTCCCTTTCCTACAGTTAGAAAGATTTTTTCTAAACATAAAAATTCAAACAAAATACATTAATTAATTGATAGCAATAGAATCACTTGCTCAAATGAGAGGGTTCAAGGATTTTTTTATTCATGATATTCCAAGGCGTAGCCCTGATCCATCTGTGAATCCTAAGAGCTTGTCACTGTTTGGCCACTTCTTGCTCTCTCAGTCATCCTCTTATTTCCTCTAGAGGTCATTCCCACTTCTCGCTTATCCTCTCTGCTAACAATTTGACGATTGCCACCACAAGCACCATCAACAGAGCACACTAGCTGTTTCCCTTGCGACTTGATTTTATAAAAATAATAGAGAAGCTTCAGAAAAAGTCTTTTTTTTCAAATATGAAGTTAAACTTTCACACCACCCCTATTTCATGCTTGTCAGACAGACAATTTCTACTAGCTATTATACACATAGATCAAACAAAAGCAATATATTAAACAAACGTTTATTATTTCAGTAGATATTAAATATCCCTTTTCCTCTGATCACTAATTTGAGCAGTTCTCATCTCCAGAGTTCCCAAATCACCTCCCACTTGTGCCTAAGTTTTACATCTCTGCGTGAAACTTGAGTGCTTCCACTCTACCTCGACCAATGATTTCATCTTACCACCCCAACCCCCTGCTTACCAGTCATGAGCTTATCGTTATTCATCATCTATCCATACTTTGCTTAGTTTGCACATAGCTTCACCCACCACTTCTTCTCTTCTAGACCTTCTGCCTGAAAACTGGCCAAAATTTGGCTGGACTTGGCCAAAATTAGCTTAGCTCTTCATTCTTCCACTCTTTGTTTGGCCCAGCACCTACAAGTCCACCAGGCCCTCAGGAATTTGGAGCAATTTCATCATTGGATAGCAAACTGTCTTGGTTGAGTGAGGTCCCTGACCCATTATGCCCTCTAGGCCTGTTAGAGCTGTCCTCTGGAAACCTAACAAATAAGTTTTCTCCAAAATGTTACCATCAGGGTATTTGGCCCTTTCTCACTGCAAGAAAAATGAATAAATAAAATGAGACAATCACTGTTTCAGACTACAGAGCTTCCTGCGTGTGATCTATAATTCAAAATCAACATAGAACCTTGCTAATGCTTCCTGCATTGGTTAAAATCAATGGAGGAAACAAGCTTTTACCAGATCTCCTTGTCAATGGGAAGAAAAAACGATGCGACATTCTTTCAGTAACTGAACCATCTGTGAGTGCATAGGTAACTTAAGGACTCTTCTCTTAGGAAAAGAAGTATATCAACTTGGAAAAAGTTCTGAGAGCTATGTTTGGTGTTTACGCTCGCATCACTCAGTTTTCAGGCTTTGCTGCTCCCCTGTCAAAATGTTAATGTGCGCCTTATAAATGAAGCTATCAAATAAATAGATAATAACACCTTCTGATAGTACCTCATTCTTCTAAGGAATACACCAGTGGGTAAATGCATCTTAGTCTTCTAATAATGGTACACTCACAAATAATATTGATAAGCATATATATTTTTATGCTTATTTATGCATTATATTCTTGAAGTCATTTAAATAAGCTTTTCTTCAAGTTTCATCCCTTTTTTTAATAATTATTTTATGATATCCTAGGCACCAATTCGTTGCAAAATATTTTGGAGTTTTATTGCTCCATTATAATGCTTGAAATCTCAAAGTGGCCAGTTGAAAATAGGTAGGTAATATTATTGAACTGGGATCAAGAGTGTTGAGGAGTTATTTTGACAGCTGAAGATCAAGCTGAATTTGCAATAGTGATGATCAAAGTGTAGATTGCTAGCATATAAAGGTGCCCTAACACATGGGCATGGGTGGTAGTTCTTTACATTGTAAGGAATTTGTTATAAATCTTGTGAACCAGTCAAGCTCTTCATTATGGAATGCTCCCACGCTCGTGAGTCTTGGAAGCCAAACCACCTCTTAAGGCCGTATCACACTTGCACTTTTTCCGCATTTTTTTCGCATTTTAAACGCTGAAACGTGAAGAAGGCAAAGTGCTTTTTTTCAAGGTCAGCTGTGGGTGTGGAGAAGGAATAAGTGCAAAAACAGCGCATTCTGGCGGAATGCATTTTTATTAAGACTGTCAGGTTAGAGCTCTTAGGGGTTTTTCATTGAATTGTAACCTCCCCAAGGGTTATGTTTAGCATTTTTCTTGCGTTAAGGTAAAAATTAGAACGTGTTTTAATTTTCCCAAGTGAGTTTAAAAACGCTCCGCCAGGATGCGCAATGGTCAAAAAAGCTGACCTTGGAAAAAAACACTTCTTCTTCTTCACGTTTAGGCATTAAAAAAGGCCGAGAAAACGAAGAAAAAATGCGGAAAAAATGCTAGTATGATACGGCCTTTATGGTCGAGCGACCCCCCCCCCCCCCCCTCCATTTTTCAACTCTTCCTGAAGCGAGTTTGCAATCACAATCTTTCATAGTTTCCCCTTTCAATCAAATCACACTACCGGTTAGAATAGTTCGAGATTACCTTTCATGAGATTACCTACTTCAAGATATTCCTAACTGCAGTATTAGACATATTTTACATCGACACAGTTTTTAGTAACTGGGGTGCCTTGATGATTCGAGGAAGATAATTCGAGGGTTGGTTGACTGTAGGTTCCAGTTTTCCATCACTTCATTGGTAAACTGGTTTATCCAGTCAATCAAGTATTTAGTCACTTTAGAAGTATAAACATTAGGTGAAATAAAATGCAATGTAAGTCACTCAATAACTCGGAAGTTACTTGGAATGCTAATGAAAATACCTACCTATATTGTTTATTTTTAGTTCAATCCAGTGCCAGGAATGATGGCAGAAAGGCGATCTTTCTGTCATCTATCGGGAAGCTTCAGAACTAATATGATGGTGTATAATACGAAGAAGACCCATGATGAATCCTATTTCAACAGGAGGTCCTTGGAAAATAGTTATTTCGACTAAAGATAAATGGCATGAGAATGCAAGGAGTGATATGCAATAAGGTGGGCTTGGGCCCCGGGGGCTCCATTTCCAAGGTCAAGTTGCACTAAAGCTTTACCAAAGATGCATGTCGAGGGCTCCTTCTGGTGCTTCAAGAAAAATAAGTGTAAATAAGGAATGCCAAAGAAAACGAGATTCGTTGAATAGATTTACTCTAGGTATAATTCGAATAAAACATGGACTTAGGAGAAATATTTTGTTAGAACTTCTTGAAAGAATAATAATTTTGAAAGAGTAGGGCCTTTCAGCCAGTCCCTTTCTTGCGCCAAGGTTTGTCCTGCTTTCGAGATCAACCTTTTGGAGGGTACAGGCTTAGGTAGCTACTGATGCAACATGTTTTAGCTATCTCACTTAGCTCGGAAATTCTACCAATGTTCACCATTGAAATGTTATCTAATCAATCAGTATATTTCAATATTTCAAAAACAATTATCGATTAATCTTAAAACATTGAAAGATTAATATTGATTGCAAAATATTGATACATCGAAACCAAGTTATCGATCATCGATTTGCATCCCTCAGTTGGTAGGGAGTTTCATTCAATACTTTTCATTTGGTACTTGTGGTGTGGCATTATCTCTTGACGATCCAAAAATACGGCCAGAACTAGTGGTGATCACGGCTGTAGTCGAGAACTTTGTAGTAGGTACCCCACTTCTGACACCAATCATTGAAAACACAGCAGTGGGTTGGTTATAGGGATATTATATTGTTGAAACAACATAGATTCAAGTGCAACAATTCAAATCCGCAAAAAATCCGCATAATGGATTTGTGTTGTAACAATATTCAACAGGATTACCTCCTAAATCACCTGGATTATCGTAGTTTGTTTACTGTCAGGGCTTATTTGATGCAAAATAAGTGGTTCTTTAGTTTTCAAATATGGAATGATCAGCTCTGTCAACATTTTACTTTTCAAACTGACTTCCAGTACGTGTTTTCAAAATATACCTAACCTATCAAACAGAATGAAATAATTAAAACGCTGAAACTAGATAGGTGAAAAAATTAAGACATTATTTTGTATAAGGCTTGAATGTAAATGAACACGAGGAAGGAACATGCGCATAAACAAGGGGTAAACAACTGACGATTCAAGGAAAATTCCAAACGACTCAGTTTGCGATTTCTGGAACCATTTGGTATTAGAATCTTCATGAATCTAACGCAATTAATAGGGTGTGGTGAGAGACTGGTGTTGAACTTTATGCGATAAAAAGGTTTGCCAGTCTTAGTATGGCTGTGGACTTAGAGGACAGGCATCTCTGAAACTGCTCGGGCTTGGTGGGAAAGTTATTTATTCCAGTGCCAGCTCTGAATCGGACCACAAACCACAATGGGTTAAAGTACCTACTGTTTTCTAACAAGATGCATTCCATTAAATTTGCCTAGCAAGTGTTTATTCATCGACGTCTATACAAAGAATTGTCAGAATGAAGAAATCCACAGAATATCTGAGGATATTATATATATATATATATATATATATATATATATATATATATATATATATATATATATATATATAATGAGTTAGATTTTATGATTTTATTCAGCAACAGTGGACATACTCACCAGTGAATATTTTCTTTACTGTAAGGGGTTGATCGCCAAAGGGAGAATCTTTACCTCCTTCCAAGCTGAAACCAAGTCCGGCGCCATCTTTAATAAGCTCAATAGTAACTATTGCTCCCCACTTCATTTCTACACCTGAAAATGAAACACACAATGTTTTCACTCAATAAATGTACATCATGATATTGAATAATTTTCAAATGAGCCAGGAACAGCTTTAAGGAATAAAATATGGCCATATGACCTTTTCTATGTAGGTATACTATATTACTGTAGCATGGTCGTGTATTTAGGTGTCAATATTAATGAAAAATCGTCCTTTTTGAATATTTGCATGGCGGGGTATAATTGGTGTGCCATGTATGTGGCATGAATGTTTACTGTTTGGCATTAATTTATGGGCTTGGCATAATGTACGGGTTCATTATTGAATGTGTTACCTAGTGTGAAATGGGGAAAAGAAAAACAGTCCACATATTGGTTGCTATAAAGGGTAAGAAAAAGATTAGATAAAGTTCTGTCTATATGCCACATGCTATTGGACACTTTTCTACCAAACTACTGGACCAAATTCATGGAACTTAATTTAAACATCTTTCTTGTTTATCTAATAACCATAGTTCTGAAATATCAGCATACTTTCACAGCTTTGTCTTTTTTTTTTTCAAATCTTCAAAAATCAGTATCTCAGCAGCATTTGATAAAAGGGTCGTTTTTGTCAGTGATGATTCCAAAGAATGGTATGAGGTCATTCAAGCCACTCAATGACCAACTGTTCATTGGTGGGGAAAAAAATTAAATAAATAAAAAATGATAATAATAATAGCATCATAAAATAATATTAGCAAGGTCATTCTGAACGGATCTTCCAGAAAAGCACCCTGTACGAGATAGAGGGATTGAAGAGGAAGGTGGGAACTAGACCCTTCAACATCTGCGTCACAAGCAGCTCAACATTTGATTTTTAATCAGGAAGTAAGCCATATAAACGGCATTGCCAGATGAGTGACAAAATGTTTCCAAATGATGATTGAAGAGAAGAAGAAATGTTGAGGAATTGTTGAAAACCTTCGTCATCGTACAACTTCCAACATTCCAATAAAGCTGTTGGAAAGTAGGTATACTCTTATTAGTTCGTTTACTATCAGCATTAGAAACTGCCGTTTTGTTTGTATTATGTTGTTGTCAGTTACAGGTGTACACTGGACTCCTCAGAGGTCCAGGGTATGTATATTTTATTCTCCATTTAATTAGATACAAATACATGCATGAGCACTGTCAAATAAAATAAATTGAGACGATTTTCGTGCTGCACCTACTATGTGTGTAAAGCTTACCACTATGATAAAAGAAAAAAAACTAATTCATAGGTCACAAACTGAATAAATGATTTTATTGGAAAAAGTAAATAAGTTGAATAACTATGAAACCAAACATGTTAATAATTACCTGAAGTGAAAATCACTACAGGATTACCCTTTCCTTCAACTCAATGTGAGGTAAATAGGTTTTAGCCTAATAATCAAGACTGCTTTTCGTATATATCTTGATATCTATAGCTTTTGGTATATATCTTGGTGTATATATCTTGATATATAAATATCAAGATTTGGTATTTAAATGTTTAATTTATTTTCACTGTCCCTAAAAACGTTGTGTGCTCCCTCGTATGGTCGTTGAAGATAGGTTTTGAGTGTGTCACTCCAGAGAATAACGTGACTAGCAGTCATGACGTCCTTTTGTACACAAATGCGAGAGCTTTTGTTACTGGTGTGAAGCAAAAGTTGACTTCCAATGTTTTCCTTCAGAAGTTTCTCACAGGCTAACGGTTCAGTAGTCCTCGGTGCCTAAAAAAATCTCCTGGAAGTCACATTACTGTCCCATTAACTTTGCAGGGGTCAGCCCAAAATCCTGAAGTATAATAGCACTTCTCAGTTCGAACAGGATTTAACCCAATTGAGATTGTTCAAACAATGCACTCTTTCTTTCAGTGTTCTGTGCCTACCCTCCTCCATCCCGTCTACTTGTGAGTGGTGTGAAGTAGATAGTACGGCTTTCAATGTGGCCACTAGTCTGTTGTCACTGTAAGGAAAACACGGAATATGAATGTTTATATTGTGAAAGATATTTACTGATTCAAAACAAAAGTTATTTGATTTCCAATAATAATTAGGTTGACAAAATTGTTCCTAGTAATCCAATATAATGAAGAGTACATTTTTTGTTTATTATTTATTTATTTTATTTTATTAATTATTTATACATGTTACGATGGACTGTAAAAAATTGTCAGCGAAAAATATAAACCAGCACTAGTAAGGTGAAATACATTTTTTTACATTCTTCTTCACACCTTGTAACTGAGAAACAAGGTTTTTTTTCAAGGTAAGCCGGTTTTTTAAAGAGAAGTACTTTGAAAACTGGTATCCATCTTTTTTCTTGTAAAATTATTATGCAAAGGGATGTCCCGGAACTTAAAAATCCTGATTGGTTGTGTGATTTGGCTTTTTTAGTTGACATTACAAATCATTTGAATGTCTTGAACACACGGATTCAAGTTTGTGCCATAACGTAGTATCCAGGCTTCCTCAACCACCGGTTCCATCCAGATCTCATACAAAATCGTTGACCTCTTGCAAGCGGCAGTAGCCCAACAATGTCAATGTGAAAGTTGCTGAACTTCTCATAGGGCTCACGAAATTTCCCTATAGAACTGCTCATATATCTTACAATTATCTCAGCTGGCAATGTGTACACTCCTTAACCCAGGTCCTGATATCCGAGAGTGAAATTATAAAGGAACAACTCAGACTTTTCAAAATCTTCTCTTGAAACTTCATTCCAAACTATGGGTGAACTGTGTTTCTCCTACTCCTTGGAACCAAATTGTGTAGTCTCATTTGGCTCAACACACTGGGAATAAACCATGGAAAAAAAACTCTTCAAGTTGCTCAACTGTTTTTGAGAGTTGACAATTTTGTATTGCTTACAACTTTGCTGGTGCGGATTTGAAAACATGATGTGACCTAAAAACATGATGTTTGACTGTTGGCAAAATCTCTGGCATGGGGCAACTGATCAACTCGATCTTATTTCAGTTTTTGCGGTTAGCTGTCCAGATACTAGAAACCTTGTCGGTCTAACTAACTGCTTCAGCCAAATAAGAAATATGATCCTGAATCATATTATGTATCACCGATTATGATTTTTTGAATTATGTAACTACGTACCGAAACAGTATTGAGTTAGTGAAGAATACTGAACTATGCAGTGAGTTCATATAACCAGCGAAATAACAAAACCTTTTCGTAATAATGTGCAGCATTTTGAAAATGCTGCTGCGAGTAAATTTGATACTAATTCAGGTAGGGAATAAAAATATTGATTTGAAATAATCATTGCCAAAATACCTTTTTCGAATGAAGGTGTATATTTAGGTTCAATATATCTGGATAATCGTGAATTCGCCAACGATGATCTAGTAGAAACTATCTCTTCAGGGGTGTCAGCTTTGTGGCGAGATACAACTAGAACTACTTCAGGTCGAGGAGCCTGAAAAAAAAAAAAAAAAAAAAAAAAAAAAAAAAAAAAAAAAAAAAAAAAAAAACTTGCTTTAGTGTCTTATTAGAGAGGAAACATCCTGTAAAATTTGAAAGTTGTTTAGTCATGTTCAACCTTCTTAATTTAGATTTAGAAACAACTTTAGATTTGGCAACTTGGTTTTTGATTAGATCATTTAGAAAAATGGTGCAGAGGACAAAAATCATCCGGTAATATTGATTTCAGAAAAACCATATTTCATGTGTAAGGGACAGAGACGAGTGACAATGTTGAGGATAGTGAGCGTCTACATATTATAGGTATATGAACAGGGGAACCCAACCACCAGTTTTAAACTAACAATGAAATCAACTTTTTTGATTCATTACCTACTTGAGACAGTTTTACAAACAATCCTCTTTGGTAAATAGTAGACGCTCTCTTAACTGGCCCTGCATTAACCGTCCTTCGGATTAATCGACCACCCATTTTCTTTATCCCCCCCCCCCCCCCCCCCCCCCCCGATTACAGTCAGCCTGATGGACAGTCTTCACTCTCCGACCTTCCTGGAAGGTAAAGAGGATAAAAAAAATCTCTTTCCCTGATTTATATCTCAGTGCAGCCCGGTCTTCCCCTTTGAGTACAAATAATATGGAGGGATATTGCTCTTATTTCAACGCTGTTTTCCTTTCCGTTGATACGTGCCACTGGCGCGCACAGTGGGGCAAGGCTGGAAAAAACCCCAAACATTTTTTTTCCGATTTTGACGTTGACATGGAGCCAGCATCGGGTAAACCTGAGCGTCCTCCCCACTTCTTATATTTATTTATTTTCTCGAATTAATGGTGTGCCAACTTTGAGGGGTTTTCAAAAAAAAAAAAAAAAAAAAAAATTGTGTGTGAGGTAGGTCTATGTCATTGAGCTTCGGGTTGTTTCAAACGAAAGTTAAGAGTATCGTCTAGTGCAACACCAGTAATCAATATGGTTCACGGTAAAAAGTTTACCCCTTCACAAGAATAGATAAAAAGTTATTGTGCAATTAGCGAAGGTAAAATGAAACACCATCACGATTAACACCAATGAAATTGTCAATGGTCATTCAAAACCCCAGTCGACGTTTTCGTTGGGTTTTCAATGACCCTTTCTCACTTATTGTTCTTTCTTTGAGTTTAGGTCTTGATATTACTGAATAGCTTTATTTTATCAAAATTTATTATGCACTAAGCATTGACTGTATAATTACCTACCTTGAGAATTGCCAAGGATTCATAATGAGTCAATCCTTTCATACTTTTTCCATTTATTGAAAGAATCCTGTCTCCTTTTTGAATACGACCATCACGTTCCGCAGGACTTCCAACAAGAACTTTGTGTACCTATAGCAATATAACATACTTGTGAACATTTCCAATGTACATCTATTGAAAGCAATGAGGGGACTTTGTTTACAGTTATATCAGTAAGGATAGTTTTTAGCAGATAAATGGAGGAAGATAGAAATTGTGGTGCGGGTGATTCTAACCCCTTATATTCATTTTTTATATCTCAAATCACCACCATTATATCAAGTATTTAACTAAAGCACTAATTCATATGCAATTCATTAAAGCCAAAACAAGACAAAGCCTTTATTTTCATACCGTGATTTCTTTAGCTTCATAATCAGCTCCACCAGCCAAAGTTATGCCAATGCTTCCTCCTGGCGTATCTCTATGCAAAATTACTACAATCACCTCGTGTGAGTTCCCTCCATCTTCTAGATTGTGGTTTGCTTCCTCGATCAACTGGGCTAGTTCCTAAAACAATATAACAGGGGAAAACAAATTTTTTCAAAAGGCAATAAATTATGAGCAGAAAAATATAATAATTGATAGATTAATGAAAGAAACAAATAATCATGACAAGATTAGGATACAAAGAGAACAATATGGAGAGAAGAGGAAAAAAAGTAGATAGTGAGCTTTTTTTATACTTATCTTTCAACTAATTGGGTCGAAAGAATACTCATGAATAAGTTGTATCATATATTCTTGTCTCAAAATGAGAGGTGTATTGTTAGCAAACACGTAATATTCAGTTCAGTTGAACATGCATATTCATCACAACAAGTGAGTTAAGATAGGAGCCGTAATATGCACTCGTACACCATGCTGCAACCACAAGTGCAGCACGTAAAGAAATAATGGGCATTTAAGGGGAACCATTTTACAAGAAAAAATTATTCGATTTGGGTTAGTTTGTCTCAAATTGAGACTACCTCTATAACGGAAAAATATTGTTTTGCAACAATTTTACCATTTTTCTCTCTCTCAGAAGATGTAGCTAGGTTGGGATTCAGCCATTGATAAATTACTACTACTATAATCCTCCCACTAAAATCATGGCCGCCTACAATGTGCTCTACCAGGGAGAAATTGGAAACAGCGATTGAGACCACCTCTATAAGAACCAGTAGGGATTATTTAATTGATTATTTGGCAACAATGCTTTTCACTTTTCACTCGCAGCCATTTTGACTTTGATGTGTTTTCAAACTTACTTCTCTCTTTCAGAAGTTTGTTTCAAAACTAACTAACAAATGTTTTTCAAAACCAGTGCAGTGTAGGTGCTATGTAATGGCTCTACATCCTACTCTGCATTGCAATTATAACCATGGAGCGTATGTCTCAGAAAGTGACCAGAAATAGTTCACTTCTCCGTGGAAAACCTTTGAGGAGTCAAACACGCAAATTCGTGTACAATGAGATTTGGTACTTCGTCAACAAGAAGAAAGAAGGTGAAAAGAATGGAGATTACAAAATTATAATGTACGAGATCTCATAGAACAAGTTACTAGTGTTTCCACTGGGACAGCGTCCAAAGTGCTCAAAGAAACTCGATCTGGGAACCCTACATTCGTCACTCCAATGAAAACCCCCAAGAAAAAGATCGAAAAAGAGAAGAAGAAAAAGAGAAACCCCACAAGAAAAAGATCGATGCCTATAGTTTCACTAACCATAAGATTCGGAACAAAATACGCAAGTTTTATGCAGTGAAGAAACAATTTCTGTCTACAAAAAACCTGTTCCAATTGTTTAAGGAAGATAAAGTTGTTGACTGCAGTGACGAAAAGATCAGACAGGATTCACGGATGCGGATTTTGGTGGAAACGGTCACAATCAAACCGTAAAATGTGGGTGGAAAAGCCCACAGAGACCTGGAGAGGAAGGTATTCATGTGCCATGCACAATTTTCGGGAGGAGGGAAAGAACGTTGTTCACCTTGACGAAACGTAGGTACCTACCTACATGAAATTATGATTCTGTTTCTAGTAGCGATGCAAATGAATGACGAATGAACTGAATCGAATTCTGTTTTTTCTTTTTCTTTATTAGTTTTTATATTCTGTGATTTCAAAGCAGGGGAATCGGGGATAAAAGTAAAACATTCAACTGATAAGAGCTCAAGTTTAGTTCCGCCTGGCCATCAGAATGAGCCCTCGGGGACCAATATTTTAGTAAGAAGAATATAATAGTCCTGGAGTCAAGGCCGAAAATGGGTGTTCATCTCAGGAGGAAGTTTGGGTTCATATTTTGAAAATATAGTCCTTTCTGGTGAGAAATTACGAAACAAAATTGCAGCATCACAAAGATAGCTGAAATGGGACATTGTTATTACTTTTTTCTAAACTAAACGAACCATGTGGGCTACAGAAAGTTGCATAAGCACGAAAGTTGTAGAGCATTTAAAAAAAATATATATATATAATTGAAAACGGGGCTGATATTGGATCCCCTAGACTTCATCCTTCCTAAATCACCGAGATGGCTACATATTGCTATAATACTGGTCCGAATGGATGGCTTATGTGCGCCTACGACTATGAAACATGCAATCAAGGAGCATGTATGTGGAGCCGCTCAACCCAAATGAGACTGTGAGATCCGAGGCTGGGCATTTAGACTGGCGGTTGGGAATGATGCTTCCTATCGAAAAATAGGCAAGCACCGATTTCCTTGGTTCAAAAAGTGCCCTTTAATCCCTCCTTCTGCTGGATTATTGTCCTTTAGCCAAGAAATTGCGTTTCTGTACCAGTATCGAAAGGGGTTTCCACACCAAACGTTTCAACGTACAATAAAAATCAAACCAGACATGCACATAGCACATACATTTCAGAGCCAAGGTGTAGTTGTAACAGGATGTCTATTTTTAAATAGGTACCCATAAGAAAAATCTACTCACCTGTTGAGAAATTAGACTTGTTGACGAGGCCAGGGATGTGATACTTCCAAACTGTTGTTCTTTTTGTAGGTTTGAGACAGATCCATATGGTGTATTTGGCATCGGGATGTAGCTGTCATCGCTTGTAGTTGAGTCTATCGAAGACACTCTAGGATGCTGAACATTGGTATTTACAGATAAGCCATTGTTTTTCAGTCGACCATTGGAAACAGTGAAACAATCAACTTTTTCAAATACTTTCTTAATGCTGTTCACACTTACAGATTTCTGAGTAGGTGACAGTTTCATGGTCCTAGAAGTTCTGTTTTCAGTGTACTTTGCAATTCCATTCTCGACTGGTTGTTTGAATGGAGTTAATGTATGATCTTTGTCTTCCCACTCTACATTTGAGTGAAGAGACTTATTAGATTCAAATGAATCGACAGAATCCTTGGTACTGACAGAATCAGGTTCATAAGGTGTAATACTACCACTAGCTAATGAGTCTTCTGTATTAGAAGAACCTATGCTTTCATTTTTGTCCCCTTCAATATAAAAATCTTTCCCAGGAGTTATTGGAGGGTGATCAACAGCATCTTGTACTCTCTCATCAGCCCGTGTGTCACCTTGACTGATTTTGTTTTTGATCATGGGCTCCTCTCTTGATAAAGATCCTACTTCATTCTGTAAGAAGAATTCGTCAGGATCAATAACTTCATTTTCTATTACTGTGATTGGAGAAACGCTTTTTGAAGATGTAATGTTGTTGATAGGTTCATCAATCTGGTTACCAGTATCAGTACCATCTATTTTATTGTATGCAGTAGGAATTGTAAATTTCAAGTCGAGGCCACTACTATATTTTGCAGAAGATAGGACATTTTTTCGATTGATAGCTTCAACGCTCTGAGGTTTTAGGACGCGTCGACTGTCAATACTTGAATTACTACTACAACTTGCTTGTGAACCTGAGGTGAGTGTGGATCCATTAGAGGATGTAGAAGCCGTGGTTTCTGAAGATAATGTTCTTTTCAACATCATGCCTCCATTGTTTGTACTGTTATTTTGCCCAGCACTGTCATTTCTGTGGAATCCTGGCATAGGAGAATGGGGTGGAGTATATCCATGAGAAACACTAGAACGACTTGAGCTCACTGCTGAATCATTATCACTCTCTTCTTCCCCTCCTCTTATTTCAAAATGAGGCTTGGCACTTGACGAATTGTCACATTTAACTGATTTATTGACAACCTCATAATTGTTTCTCAAACTAGGAGAACTTGAACTACTAGCATATTCAAAACTCAAATCTGACATGGAGGGAGATGTGATACTCTCTAATGATTTTGGTTCAGAGTGGTTCATAGGAGATGACAACGGATATCTGGACGGAGTAACATTCCTCACAACTGACGTAACAACTGTAGGCTTCGTAATATCACTGAAACAACTTCTCAGTTCTTCTCGACTTGAACTGAGTGAAGATGACACTGATGAGACAGATGATGGAACACCATAATACAAAGCCAACGATTTTCTTTTGAAAGCAGGAGAATATTTTGGAAGGTCATAAATATTAGCTTCTGCTCTCCATGGTGGCACTGGCATAACGGGAATAGTTTTATTGGAAGGAAGTGAGTTTGGTTTTTCGTTATGAAGATGGTCTTCATAGTTTTTAGCAGTAGATTGTGGTGCCTTGCAAGGGGCTTTGTCAGTGACACTAGGTACAGGGCAGTCTTTACTTTGGATTTCTGGTAGGTCCACAACCAATTTTGGAGGAACTTCCATAACTTTTTCTGGTATAACTAACCCTCTCAACTTAGACATGCTTTTTTTCCTTTGTTCGATTAAATGGTTGAGAGAAGATCGTCGAGCTTCTTCAGTCGACCTACAATTGAACAAATGTGCACGTGCGCCTACATCAGTCAAACTTTGAGATCGGGAGTGTAACTTAGTAGTTCCACTGAAACTAACAGCCCTAGTTAATGAGGGGCCGTGGCCTTTGCCACTAGCATTAGATTTTTGCTCGTGTTTTCGAGGTAAAGTTGAACATTCAATTTTGGGAGTGTCGATATCGTACTTTTCGATGTTGGAGAGGTCTGTGGTGCTTTGAGTGCGGGATGAATCTTTTTTGGTCAGTTCTCCACCATAGTCAGATGTAACATCCAATAGACTATGATAAGGTAACAAACCCTTCTTGATAGGTGGGGACCCATCAGGAATGGGACTTCTTGGGTGAGAGTCTTTTGAATTCATGGATAAGGGAATAGAATGAGCCAACGAGACATCATCTGAACTTTTAAACTTATTGAGTTTTTTCAACTGAAACGCAGCCACCGGTGTACTGGCAGGTTGAGAGGAAACAGTTGAAAACATGGCAATTTTGTCCCTTACACTTTTTTCACTTTTCTCATCATTTCTCCACAATGCATGCTTATAGGAATCTGTGCAAGGAAGACTTGTTTTTCGAGTGATTTCCAAGTTTTGTTTGATGAGTGGCTTACTATTAGGAACTGGAAGTGATTTTGATGTGGTTTTAATTTTTTTAACGTTTTCATCATAATGTATGGGGAACTCATGTCCATCAGGAGGCAATCGTGAATAGGAAGGAAGCGTTGGAAACTGTTCAGTGATTCCTGGGCTAAGCATTCTGTCAGAACCTGAAAATAGGAAACACTATTAAACATGGTAATTTACAAATAAGATTATTCAATGTCAAAACATCTTGGGCCACCAGAGATTCACCAACGGGAAACGCATAAAAAATGCCTTGTGGCTCTTGGATGAGTTTACACGTGGATAGGGAAACTAGTCCAACTGAGACGACGGAAAAATCAAAAATGACTACTGCAAATTTATAAATAAATTTGGATTATAAAAAATAGCTTAAAAATTATTTTAGGTGGATTATCAGTTCGCAGAGGAAACATCTAAAACTTTGAGTCAACGAACGAGACTTTCAAGGGTCATCTACCAGAATATTACTGCTTACAATATTTGCAGGCACACGGTAGGTACCTATATAACTTCCTCTCAATCATTGTTCAGTCTAAAGCCATCCTGAAATTCTAAAATTTCCACCAGACCTAAACGAGTTGATAAGGAATAATTTGACAGACAAGAACGTTCAATCATCTTCATACACGTCAATTGGCAATACGTTGAAAATTGACCTAGTTTCCTTGGTTTTCCACGATAAAAATAGATTTTTCATTGGAACTTTTTTTTAAAAATACAACCAGCATAAAGTCTTTTGTACAACATTGGAAGAAATTTTCTTTATTGCCTCAGAGAATGTTTTCTATTCTAAGCTACTGTTGGAAGAGGCGGAAAAAACCATTCGTTCAGATGGTTTTACGCAATCCCCCACAAGCTCAAATCAAAAATCGAGCTCCAAGGCTGTGTGGAAAATGTCAATACAAACGCATAAAAAAGTGAGGTAACGCGCGCGAGCGACACTTCTTGCGGAGTGCAACCCTTAAAACTTGAGAGATATTTATTATAATCAAAGGACTAACAAAGGTGTTTGAACAGATTTTTTGAAAAAATCGTAAACTGATTTCTTCTTGCTGTCTTGTAAAATTGGAATATAAATAAATCACGTTTTTTAACATTGCTCCTCAGGTCAGGGGGGAAAAAAGAGACGAAGCGTTCGTTTGAGGATCCATTCAAGTTGTTGCGTGCATAGTGACGAACCTGCAGTAAAAGTTTCTGCTGTCCATACCTCCTGATTTAGTCGTTATATCATCCAAGTAGAAAAGCGAAGGAGATTTTGATACAGAAAAAACCGCTAAAAATGGCAAACAATTTTCCTACGCAACGTTTTTCATAAAATTGGATTTCTGTGCAGAATAAAATATTTAGACCATAAACTAGATCTTAATAATTTTTTATCACAATTAGGTACATTATGAAATTTTCAATTTTTACCACTTTTTGAAGATTTTGGGCCTTTTTTTTTTTTTTAAAGAAAATTCGCTTAAATGGTCATGCATGACTGGGGATTAACAAATCCTTTCTGTTCTAATGTATATTTCCTTCGTGAATTGAATAAAACCATTCCCAAGAAAGAAGAGAGACTCCTTTTTCTAGATAAGGAGTTTTCCTTCCCCGTTTTTCGCCATTTGGCCCCAATGTGGCCGCGTTGTCGGATTGCAAGTCCAGGCAATACACGGAGTGGAGGGTTTCATTTTGAGCAGCTCGGGGTTCTCCTCTAACAAATTCAATTTAGTTTTCGAATTTTCTCCTCAATGTTATGATTAATTTTATTGAAATTCACAGTCATTCAGAGAAACAAACATTTTTCTTTGGCAGTATATAGTTTAGAAAACGTTAATATCTCATAAATTTGATAGCAAGCAACCGAATAAAATATACCGGAGAAATCTCAAAAAAGATCAAGTAATAACCAAATTTAAAAAATGTATTCTTATAGCAGAACATAATTTAGAAAAAGTTTGAATTTCAATAATTTGAATATAATAAATTCTAAACTTGGGTTCATAAAAAGGTTTTATATTCCAAACGAAAATGTAGGTGAAAAAAAATCATTTGCTTTCGTAATAACACATGTTTAAAATGTTACAACACAACCCCAAAAGACACCGCATATGAAGCAAATCGAGTTTCATTAAAACTCGCAATGCGCATGACCGAGGCCATCAAAAGTTGTGCTTGGCTCGACATTCAGGAAAATCAAGAATGGGTGGGTAGCAAAAACGATGAAGGAATGTTGTGGCTGCACGATGAATTTGAGCGAATTTACTAAATGAGATTCTTCAATCCAAATAACGACGTTTGAGCATGATTGAATCATCTGAACTAATAAAACCCTAGATGGACCTGAACCCTATGTGGCCGGATTATCTTTTGACCAAAGCCTACTTCTAATGGCCGGTTAATTAAACTGTGGCTCTAATTGCCAGAAATTAAGCTCGAAGCACTAATTGCTGGATATAGAGCCCGTAGCAGTAACTAATAGCCAGTCTAAAAGCCCATAGCTTTAATTACCTACGAGCTGGTTCTGGGTTACCTGGAAAAAGTTCTAAATGGGTTAGGGTAACAACACTTTTTTTTTTTTTTTTTTAAACAAAACCCCTCAAATGCAAAGGCGGAGGCACACCATTAAACTGAAAGAATAAACAAATAAAAAAAGTGGGGAAGACGCCCAGGTTTACCCGACGCTGGCTCTAGGAATGAGGGAAGTTGCAGAAGGATGAGGAGGAGGAAAAAATGGGATGAAAGGAAGTGCCCTTCTAAAATGAACACCAGTTCAAGTAAGAACCCCTCAGCACGCGGGTGGTGATACCATGGAGTACTCCTACCGAGATGCTCAACTCGAGTAACTCCGTGGCACTTTTCCTGCACCACACCCTGCGCCATGACAGGGTCGCAGCCATGACCTTGACGTTATTGGTCGCCACTCCTTTTAGCTCAGAAATCGCTTGCTGCACATCATTTCTGTCATACACACGCACACGCATGCACGCACGCACTCAAGCTTCTATGAAAATTCCCCTCCCGAATGTTCGTCACCTTGCCGGTGGTGGGAGGGCTTAGCCACGGCTTTCACTGTCCATTGCACGATAGTATCTCCTAGGAGTATACTGGGCAGTGTGAGGTATTGCAATGGTTACTAAGAACGGACTCCCCCGCTCAAGACAAAGTGTGCAAGCTGTGCCTGTGCCTGTGGGCTGCCCTTGCTCGACCCGGTATCTCCAGCTATGGCAGGAGGCTGGGAGGGTATAGTGGTGCGCTCACTGCCTCCAAGATGGTCATTGTACATGGTAACCACCCTGTAGAAAGACTATCTGACGTGGAGGCAAATTTGGTTCTAGCTGCAATTGCACAGGCCACAGTTTACAAAGGGCTACGCCAGCAATGGCGTGGTCCACCTGACCAGTGCCAACAATCGGTCGAAAGACTGGCTGGTGGGGCTGGCTGGGGGGCTGCGCCCCTGGGAATGAGCTCTCCTCCGGGATGGCCCTGCAAAGCAACGTGTGGTGCACCCACTGCAGCCATGGGAGCTCGACTGGGCTTACCCCCAGTGCATATCTTCTTAAATGGGGAGGCCATGATGGCATCCCTGAGGGTGAAATGGAAATGGCTCTTTGGTGGAAAACTTGCCACCGAGGTCATACTAAAATATTGGAAGTGATAAAAGAACCACTGCTTGACATGGTGGCCGATATCATGCCCCAAACTCTCGCCCAACCCCACCTGTACACGGCAATTGTAACAAGAGAGGGGCTAAGGGTGAATGAATGCTGCTCCCACGACATCATCTGGTACATAGATGGGTCAAAAATGGTAGCAGGTACTGGTGTGGGAGTACATGGGGCAAAACCCAGATGGAATGTCTCATTCCCACTTAGAGAACACACCTAAGTATTCCGGGCAGAAATAGTGGCAATCGAGGTTGCGGCTGCGGAGAGCATTAGGAGGGGGTGCCCACCTCCGTATCCTCTCTGACAGCCAAACATTAATGGCCCATACCATCTCCTCGCGAGGGGTCTGGTGTTGTATGCAAACCCTCAACACCCTAGCAAAACACAACCGGGTTTGCCTGGAGTGGGTGCCGATGCATAAAGGTATTACTGGTAACGAAAAGACGGATGAGATCGCAAAAAGGGGCTCCCAAAAAACCCCTTTCGTAGGGCCTGAGCCAGTAGTTGGCCCACCAAAAACTACCTTCAGAAGGATCATCAACATGTGGGTTGACCAAAAAACCACAAAAAGATGGTCTAATATTGAGGGACATGTCCACAGCAAACTCATGGTGGCTGAACCCAACACCAAACTTACTGAGGAACTACTCAGGAAAAACCGTAAGGAATTAAAACAATAGTCGGCTTTATAACCGGCTATGCACCCCTACGTTTCCACCTACACCGCATAGGGGTCACGCAAAGTTCAACCCTGTGCCTATGAATATGTGAGGAGCAAGTCGAAACAGCATCCCACATAATCTTCAAGTGCCCTGCACTAACCTGTCGCAGATTTGAACTCTTTGGGGCGCGAACCCCAATGAGGTCTATTCGAAGCGAACAATTAATCAAGGGACTCACATCCCTCACCAGAGGGCTGAATCTCTTCGATTAAACGCAAAACCTTCAGAAAAGTACTATAAGCCACCAGGCTTCCGTGCTTGGGGCCCAAAACAACTCCACCCTGAGAGTTTTCCTATACATCTACATCTACGAAAATTCGCTAAAAGTGGAAATCATGAAAGCAAACTTGGATGTGAGGTTTTGAGAAGGATGGAATGAGAAGGCAAATTTTTAGTAAGTTGATTCCTAGAACAGAATGAGCTCTTGGCTAACGAGCAGAGGTAATTCAGAGGTCTCCCCTACAGGAGCTCTCCCCTTTCTCGTAGTATCTCTCCCCTCTCTATATTCTGCTCCCCGGTTAGACTCCGGTCTTGTTTATTGTAGAAACTAGAATGTTACTATGGTCCGGCATAAAAAGGAAGAAAGAACGATTCGATGAAATGCAGAAGCCATCACAAGAAGTAAAGAGATAATCGGGGGATAACTAACACCCAGACTGAAGAGAGATGATGAGAGAGTTGTGGGAAGAAACAGCTCCTAGTGGTTGACTGTGCTTCGTGTCTGATAACCACGAATTAGTCCCCTTGAAATCCAGGGTATCATCCAAAGTTTTCGTAACTTAAAAAAGTAATAATAACAATAAATGAATAAAAGAAAATAATAATGAAAAACCATGATTGCAAATTTATATATATATATATATTATATATATATATATATAAGCAGTATCTATGTCTATACAATTGAACACGCAGAAACTTCCAACAAAGTGATTAAGTTATATTAAAAGTATTTTTAATCATCAGAAACTGAAATACGCAGAATTCTAAGACAACATGACTTGCAGGAAACGTTATGAGTAGGTACAAGGTACTCAAATGATTTGTTCAAATCTCAACTGTTTCCACGCTTAGATTGCCCGAGGTATGACTAAAGCTAGACAATAGATTGCTTAGACCTGCTTCCTTTTAGAAATCAATGGACTTTCCTGATCCCAGCGTTCCTTGAAGGTTTTCTCGACTTGAAAGGACAGTCATCAAAAATAATTTATAATGCCACTCGGAAAAATTCATTGGATAAAATTATTATACTCCCTTTTTTGATAAGTTTCACCACTGCTGGTTTAGGCGATTTTTCCACCCCAAGAAAAAACTATTGAACTATGTTATTTTAGATGAGTTTCCCATAGGTGAGTGTCCTGGTTCCCGAGTGCGCACTATTATTATTTCGCGATTCATTATTATGCTCTGGTCAACAGCAATTTAAACGTGATAATAAAAAGTGCATTACATATTTTAGGGCGATTGAAAAAATTAAATCTGCAGCAAAATTGTATCACGACTGCAATATTATAAATCAAATCAAATAGGTACCTAACATACACTGCACACACATGCCACCAATATATTTTTGAAGTTCAACCAAGTTTAGTGAACAGCTCAAGATCCCAATTCGGTTGCAACCTATAACTTACATGGATTGTGGACATTGCAGGTCATGGTTGAGGACTCGATCGATTTTGTTGTCCCAGTGTCTGGCCCTGAAACATAAAGAAAGAATAATATTACTAATTAAATCTTCATAGGTAGTTAACGGGTTAATCATTAACTTACAAATTAAAACTGGAATTTTTGGTAAGTAGGAGTTGAAATGAATAAAATACTACATGTGATTCATCTTGGGCGAATAGATTTACCTATAGGCATATAGAGTTGTCTCCAATGTTCGTCATATTGTAATGTGTATCAAAGCGTACTAACAGAATCGCATATTAGAAGCAGAAGCTAGTAGGTAATTTTCAAACTGAAAACTACACACACACACACACACACGCACGCACATACACGCTCGCGCGCGCACGTATACACACACACACACGCACGCACGCACACACACACACACACACATAAATACACTGGTATGATCGACAAAGCACAATAGTAGACACAAAGAATAAATTTGCACGTAGAAAGTTTGTAACTGTCTTTCGATTTTTCATCACGAAAATTACATATAATATAGAAAAGGTGATAGAAATGAGTGAAAATTACAACTCATTTCCGAATAGGCGAGAGTGTAAATTATTGACAATTTTGAGGATTGATGACGAGACGTCGTGTTAATTTTTATAGTCCAGAATCATGCTAGAGGATGAGGAGTGTGGTTGACTTTTCTGTTGTCGTTAATATAGTGAAAAATTACAAAACGGTACTGATTTGGTAGATTAAACGGAATGAACATCATTTGGCTTATGAAATAGTAGGAAAATAAGATAATGACATAGGTAGTTTAGTAAGTTGTATACAACTGTACGTACATCCAATGACTGGTTCGTACTGTGAGTGGTTTATAACCATTGACCGGAAAAACTCTCGAAGAAAATGTGTTGAAAACTATGATTTATTCGCTTCGAAAGTTCACATTGCTTATTTGCAATTTATCACTTCGGGGTGCGGAGAAGAACGAACGGCATTGTTTGCAGCCAAGGTCTATCATATTCTCGCCCTTCAGAGCGTAGCGTCCTCGGTGTGAATTACATTTCAGCTTTGGCAGGGGGGAAGAATAGGCCATAAAGTATGGAAACGGCACGCAGAAAATGGTACGGTAGTCTCCAGTGATCCATGCAGTCCTCACTCCAGCAGCACCCACCAGCACTTACCCACTCGGCCTACCCAAGATCAAAAAGTGGCGGTCGTCCATGCATTCCTCACACTCGATCTTAGTTGCAAGTTTTTTGGCTGCGTAACCCAAAACTATCCGCACGCGTATAGCCGTTTTAAGCTGCTGTTGTCAATCCCGAAAAGTGTGATAGAATATTTACAGGTGGCAAATCTAATATTCATTTCTCAACGGTACTCAGCATATCAGTGTGCTTGGAACTGAAAGCTGTCACTCTAGTTACACCCTTTTACTTAAATTTATTAATGTATAACCTCAAAACTATATACAACGCCCAGAACCATAATACACAAAGTTTCCGATTCTAATGAATCGGTTGAAGGAAAAAATTAAAACAGTAAGCACAGTAAAGGATAAAATTGAGTTTGGCGCCAACAAAAAGGAGCTTTGAAAAAACAGAATAGGATGTTTCAGGCAAGCCATTATTTTGTGAGGTTCGGTCAAGGCAATAGGAGTTTCCCAGAATAGAATAGTAGAAGAAAAACCTATGTAAGTCTCTAATTTGAAATCCAGTTCATTGTTTTTACCAAGCCAGTGTACCTGGAGAATACACATTGAAAGTGAAAAGTGAAATATATCACTACATTCCTCATGATCTTGTGTGGTAGTAGCGTAAAAATGGTTGAAGAATCGTCCGAATTTGAATTTTTGGATGGAAATACAATGATCGTAACCCGCGGGTCCAAAAAACGATATGGTACACATGAATCTGCAAATTTAGATACTAACGGCATTCCGATACGACAAATAGATCCCGTGCTGTGACCTTTCTCAGATTAGTGTTTCATCCCGCCTGCGCAGGACCCCCTTGTCTAGTGTAACGTCACTACTGTCCTAAATTTATCGATAACTTAGAACGCAAAAACTACATGACGTAGAAGAGTGCGGTTTGTGTCAAAATTCTCAAGTTGAATGTACTTAAAATCAGAAATACAACCTTCACGAGTGGGTTGCACTCATTGAAATTTATGTGAATAATATTCAATTAAATTCCATTCAACTCAATTTCATTTCAGTTGCAAGTGGTCGACAAAAAACGCCAATTTTTTCCAACTTATGTTGAAACCACCGTAAACAATCTTTAAAACGCCTGTAATTTTAAAATGGTGATTCAGTGAGGAAAACTCAAAAAATGAAAGTTTTAGAGCATACAACTTTGCGTACAGCAAGCATCACAATTTAAAAACAGCCTAATATTATTTACGTACGTAACGAAAATTTTTCCATTTCCCCTTCAAACCTTTTCTTCGCCAACAGAAAGGATTTCACCGGAAAACTTCCCCGTGCTGTAAATAGGTATGAACCATCTCCCCTCCACCTCTTTCACCCTCCCATTAATCAGCCTTACCCCTGCCCTTAATACAATTGGTATATTTGCATTTACTATTTAGCTGAGTATGAATTATCGTTTTTGCTTGAGCATTTTGTCATCTTACACCTGCTTGAACATCTCTCAATATACATTTTTTTGTTTTTTATTTAATTCCCCTCTTTCATCTCAAACACTTCATCGAAGCAGAGCGAACTAGCAACTGGAAGCTCCATATGGACACTGTACAGAAAACGATTCCTTTTTTTCAAGCGACAGGCCTTTTCAGTAAGCTAAAAGTTCACATATATTATATCTTTAAGATATGTTAAAGTTGGAAGAGGCGATGGATCCAACTGGATATTCCATCTTCATGTCTCAAAGAATGTTCACTATAAGACGCTCCAAAAAATACTGATCTGGCATCCAGACCATTGAACACACCCTCATGAAGACATTGAAAGTCCAGAGTGGACTCACTCACAAAGGGCTTTCTGACAGTGTTTTGTCGAAATGGATTCAAGCAAGGGTGTACATGCAGAATGTCTGCAGTGAAGCTCGAAACTCCTTGTGGCGAGTAATTCAAAGCTTTGGAGCAGATGTGGATGCCACAAAAGAGACTCTAAGAAACTAAAGGAGTGGCTCTCTCAACAACAGCTATTCCCTGAGTCCAATTTGGTGATGCAATCATCAGCGGAGTAGTGGATGAAGGAGAGCAGTGGATGGGAATTGTCATTTGGCTGGAGAGGTTGGTGCGTCTCTGGTTTCGAAAATGGTTGCATATAACAATTTCAGAAACGTTTTGCAAAGAAAGATGAGGTGACAACAGTGGCCTCTGTTGTCAGCAGTTTGAAAGCAGGAGCCTAAATAGTAGCTGCAATTGATTCACTAATATTGTTTCAAAGATTGTGTATTTCAATGCAGCCTGATGAGGACTTGAAAATTTCTCTTTCGCATGAACTGGGTCATCTCATGTCCCTGTTCTCTGAAGGTGGCCTGAGCAAAGGTACACAAACATTTTTGTACTAAGAGTTCGTCTCAATTGACTCACCAATTGTAACAAGGCAGGATCAATTTTGTAGTCCTTGACGAAAGACATATTTTGCACAAAGTCGTTTTTCCTCGGACCACCATGGACTACTTGACATAAGTGAAGAAGCATTATGACACCAAGGTGGTAGTGGTATTTGACGGCTATCCCGAGACCGTTGGAACAAAACGGTCGGAGCGTCTGTAAAGATTGCTCAGCCACCGATCCGCGAAAATTATTGTCGAAGCCAGCCATTGACAAACCAAGTAGCACAGGATTTTTTTTAACTACAGAAATAAGAGGTGTTTCATTATTTTACTCAATTAGAGGAATGTGGCACAGAAATACAGCAGGGGAAAGAATTCTACCCAATTATTACCCCAGCCATTTCAAAGGAACAGGAGCATCCCATTGTTGTGATAGTTGGGGAACGACCTTCTGGTCGTCATGATAGGCTTTAGCCAGTACCTACTCAACCAGGACTTTGAATTTCTTGAAGCCTAGAAGAGGGAGGATTGGTGACATCTTCTGCGGCGTTTCTTCATTCAGATTTAACCCTGGGACCATTTTGGTCACACACGCCTTCGACGATGTGCTACTACGTCTGCGGTCTTTGGTCAGGAGAAGCTGAAGGTTTTCAATACTCTTCGCAACAACTCGTCATTGGAGACAGTCATAACCAAGTACACAAATCCTTCGAGTACACCTAAAGAGTAAACCTTGATGAGCTGAGGTACCCTCCCCTTTTTTTAAGTTATTAGAAAAGGTTTCAAGTTGTTTAGTGAGAGCGGAGAGGAAATTTCCAGTGAAATCCTTTCCGTTCGTGAAGAAAAGGTTTGGAGGGAAAATGAAAAAATTGTCTTATGTGCGTGAATATTGGGTTAATTTTAAAATTGTGGTGCTGGCTGAACGCAGGATTTCGTGCTCCGCAAATTTCATTTCTTGAGGAGATTTCCCTACTGAATTACCGTTTTCAAATTACGGGCGTTTCAAAGTCAGTTTATTGCAGTTGCCATACAAGTTGGAAAAAAATGGCGTATTTTGTGCTACAAATTGAGGATTTGGGATCGGATTGGGATTGGGTATGTACTTCGAAAACGTTTTGTTTCTTTTTTTAGCGAGATACATCTCATTTTAAAGATTTTTAGCACTGAATGAGATGGTAGAGCCAGAATTGCAATATCTTATTCCGTTCACAGACAGGCATTTTTAGAAAAAGAAAAATAAACCTTTCTTCATGGTTTATCAGCTTTAATCTGAGAATGGAATAAGATATCGCGTTCTGTCTTCACTTTTTTGTCAGGGAGCCAGTACATGATTCATTGCGAGATTTTATACGATTTTTCAGAAAAACATACTTTTACAAAAGAATAAACAAGTCAGTCATTTTTAGTGATTTTTTTAGCACATTTTTTGAATTTTGACTAATTTAATGTGCTCAAAAAGTGTTGGCCAACGAACTCATCCTTTCGTTTGGAAAGCTTGATTTTTTGGCGCAAGAACGGAATTTCCATCATCATAAGGAGAGTTATCGTCTGAATTGACATATATATAGATATATGTGCATATATATATATATATATATATATATATATATATATATATATATATATATATATATATATATATGCGAATATATATATACATATATACGAAAAAGCGTTAAGCTCTAGAATTCGTTTCAGAATGTCTCAAAACGGATTTCAATGAAGAAATTCTTCGAATTGCAATTGCTTCATTATCTACGAAAATTTGCTAAAATAAAGAACTAACGAACATTGACGTAATAAATGTAATGCGCCAAATTGCGAAATATTAATCATGCACTAATGGAACTTCATAGGATTACTAACTAGATGTATATGTTGTCCTTTTACTAGTCTGTTAAATTTGAGTCATAAAATAATAATATCTGAAGATTGCGAATATTGCATTGATAAGATGGAAGCAGGTAGACTACCGTTCCGGTGTCCACGGTTTGCAATATATCACCAAATCCCCCCATTTCCCCCCCCCCCCCCCCCATTTTCATGCCACCCATTAGCAATATGGCACTTACTGTTAAAAGTGATCGGGTGACGATCAAATTAAACGAGGTCGAGCGTTTTCCTCATCACTTTACTGCATACGAGTGGATTTTCTCTATTGGGTTCGACTGAGGGATTGAACTTGATTGCCGCAAATTAATCCACAATTAAGGTTTCATCAGAGTCCTCAAACTCCTTTACTAGTTTATTGATGATGAACTAGTGGTGTGAGCCATACGTCTTCACTTTATTCTGTTATAAGGCATTAAAAGATGAAAAATATTCTTTATATAGTTCCCATTTTGTACCACACTTGATAAAATACTCGTTAAGTTTTTTTCAAGTGAGTTCTGTGAGAGGATGGGACTAACTCAAACTAACTTCCGCGCAAAAATTGAGACTGAATCAAGAGATACGAGGGACTGGAAAACATATTCCAATTTAAGCTGAATGGGGCGATTTTGAAGGTAGCTTCTAATGAGCAGCCTATTTGCAACAACCCGCAGTGGTATTCTGCATTAATCGTTTGACTAGATGGGAACGAAAAAGGCTTCAGTAGAAAAGCTCACAAGTCTCAAGTCTCCTCACCTCGAATCTCCAGAAAATGTTTTTCAACTGAAATATTTCGCCCTCAATGCCCCCTCCTTCCTATTACAAACAGATAATTTTCATTTGTTGTAGAAAATGAAGACGTTCCTGCGAGATAAACATTTCATAAGGCCTGAATATAGCACGGAATTAATGGCCAACCTGCAGTGGATGGATACGCCCACCTGACCATGAAAAACATCAAGAAAACAGCAGCTCTCCATTACATGTGCACTTCAAAAATACAAACTTTTTTTGCGTGGTAATCCTGAGATGTGACTGCCAGTAGATGTATCATAATGTATCTAACCAGCGACTAACAGTAACTAGTGATGTGACTAACAGTAGTTGTATCATCATTTATCTAACCAGTTTTTGCGAAATTTCGCATTTGCACAAGCTTGGAGGCTACGTTTACATCAATAGCAATTAAATCATTGGAAAACTGCAAAAATATCAATCCAAGTGGTCTTTGAAATTGTTATGCGTGATGATGATTGGCGCTCAAATAGATGAATCAACGTATCCGAATCCTAATTAGTTGAGGAAGCTATGAAACAGAATATTATGATTTAAAAATTCAAAGTTAACGACTTTCCTTCACTACTTTTTTTCTGAACACAGATGCTGGAAGCTAAACGTGTTCATTCATGTCCCGGTTGACGTAGATCGTTTCTGAAGAACACAGGTACAATATAAAATACCCCTAAGAATTGCGAATGCTTAATGTGAATAGAAGTAGGAGTACTGAGTTGCAAGTTGATCGTACCAAGACGAGGTAGGAACAGAATAGAAGAAGAATGCGAAGAAGAAAACGAGCAACAAGAAAAGATGGTGCCAAAAAGAACACCGACAAAAGCTTTGTTTGGGTGTATTTCTTTTGTCATAGGGGAATCGTGAGGAGAGCGAGTCGCTATGAGCCGGTGAGGGGGAGGCGGATGAATGAGTACCCCACCGAACACTCACTTTTCCCTGCGGCTTTTCACATTCTAGATTTTCACAGCTTCAGCAGATCTGTGCGAAAACGTTTGGCAATATCATGTACCTATGTTCAAATGTTCACTCAAGAAGTAGCTCATGAGGAAGATTCAAATTTTGAAAACAATCTAATTACGAACTTGGTTTGTTCCGTTGTTATATTGGACAGGTTGCGAACGTATTTTACTTCAATATTACAGAATGTGGAAAGCTTTGTAAACAAGCTAAATTCAAAACAAATTTTTATTTGTCCTCTAAAATCAAAATGTTTGCTGGTTATTTGGATTTCAGAGTTATCTGAGCAAAGTCGGTTCACTCTTCTTCCCTAGATTTATCGAGACGCCAATATAATAAGAAGCACATATAGCTCCCAAACTATCATCCGATTTTATTTCTGAGACACTGTGGGTTGTGGACTTAATTGATTTAAGGGAGTCCGGAACATTAGTAGTCTACCAATTTAATTACATAGTTAAAACGTATGTATGAAATTCGATGCTTTGTTGATATTTTTAAAAGTTTGAAATTCATAGAAATTTTAGGGATCGAACGATTCTTAAGCTTACCTCCTCCTTTATTGTTACCTATGCGTTTTATTTCAATTGATTTACTGATATCTTCCGTGCTTATGCAATATTTTAAGTTGTATATTGGGTATGCAATATCCGATGTAACACGACAGAAGTCCCACTATAAGTTCCAGAGATTATGAAAGTAAGATTTTGAATGGAACTTCGTTATTTTGGTGCATTATAAATTGACCATCATTGTATTAGATTAGCCCCATTAAAAAAAATATATATATATATATATATATATAGGCCAAGTTTGCTCAAAAACTCGTCTACATTATACTCAGATAACTGATATTTTCCCACGGCCCACACTGTTATACGAAACGCCTATATTTAATGCGTCATGTTCTGATCAAAGCTATTTCAATAGTATAGAGTCAAATAAAAAAACTTATTGGTAGGAAATGCATGTATTACAAGGACGACCCTTTGTCTGGTTTGTAGTAGTAATTATTTGAGCTTTAAGGATACATTTAGATGAGTTGTGATTTAATTGATTGCTCTTAGGGTCCGGTCCACCATATAGGGAGTTGAATTGAAGAGACTTTATCCAAAATCATTAGTTATCCCCCAAGAACGGAAGTAAGATAACTGAATTAACTCTGGATTAATTCGTGACCACAGCGGAGAAACGGGCCATAAATAATATTAAAAATACAGAAAAAAATGAAATACACCCCATGAGAAAGGTTTCACAGTGAGACCTAATACTTCTTGAAAAATTGTAGAATAATAATAATAAGTCATATAATAAATGACCGAAATGAGAATAAATAAAACAATTGGTTGAGAACAGTGTGAATAGTACAATTCAGTTTCCCCTCCATCTCACTTCCTCACCAACAATCCGTCATCAAAATGAAATCCTCGATTTTTTGCATATCAAGACCAAAAGATTATTAAACAAACAAAAAATGTGGAAGGCGGAGAAAAGTGAAAATAGAATCATGCACGGACGGGTTCGGCCTTAGAATGATCTCAAACCGATTTGTATTCGGCTATTTATTCCCCCATGCTTGGGTTGTCCCTCACCCTCGTGAATCAGTTCTAATAGGAGGTTCCTCTTGTAAACGAAGCCTTGTCTATATGGCCGAGCTTCAAAGGGACGTCATAAACGACTAGCGCCATGCGAACCGGCGCGGCGATAAGAACTAAATTAAATTTCATACTCGTTTTCAACTGAAAATATCACCATCTTTAGGTTTGGCGAGAATAACACGAATTCACATTAAAATAAAATATCAATTGATTTTTAATCGCACAAAACTACCCAGTGTTGCACGTTAATAGATTTAAAGAAAACTGTGCTTTTCCATTACAATTGTGTAATCTCAATAAAATCAAGCCGAATCTACAAACGTCAATCCGAAAATTGTGGAATTGTGTTATTGTATTTAGGTAAATACATAATAATAATTTCATAAATATGTTTGCATATATTGATTTTATACTGAGAAAAAATGTACCCGACGAGTCCGGACTGAAAACTAAAACTGAAAACATATGTTTAGGAATCCCAAAAACATGCTGCTAGAGAAATACATTTGGGAAACTAGTATAGAGCCACCCCAGGTTTCTAATTCTAAAAAAAAAGTTATAAATAAAAAAAGTTCAATCGATCATGCTGCACGACGGACAACTCAGTGGTTTTTTATCATTTTTCCCCTTACGGGTGAGATAATTTTGATGAAAAAACGTGATGTTTTGGCAACATTATACCGATACATAGCTTTCGCAATGTCTGCCTAACGAAAAGTTTGCCACATGAGTTCCACTGTTCCTGTAAGCTCCTGTAGATAGTTAAACCTCTAGCGAGAAACTTAGTAATTTATATACGTGTTTCGATAAAACAGTTGATAATTAAGGAACTGTAGAATGCTTATATAATCTTCAAGACTGGTAAAATTACATTTTTATGGTGCAAAAATAACGCATATATTTAGAACTGCGGTCAGGAACAGGATTAGGATTTGCGTAGGTTTTCCTTATCCTCTCTTACGTTTTCTCCTTTTTTTAAAACCAAAATTACCTCTTTTCCCTCTTTTCAAAAAATTCCCTGATTCTCCCCTTAGAAAAACGACCACCATATAAGAGTGAAAACTGTTCAAAAACGTATTATAGTTTTTTTTATTCCAATTAATCCATTAAAGACCAGTATCATCCTTCAACGTTATTGCCAATTTTTAAAACTTTTTCGATGGTAGTTGAAAGCAAACAGTAAACGACCAGTGATAGTTAATTTTTTTTCAGATGCTGATTAGGGTTCCTAATTGGATGGCTGTCGATCTTATACAGGATATGCGTATATTCTGGGAGGTGCCGTAGTCACATGGGAAAGTCGAAAATAACTTACTGTTGCTCTCTCTGCTGCCGAAGCTGAGTACACAGGGTGTTAACCTTTGGTACCTTCCACAGGCCAGGGGTTAGTTTTACAACTCATTTGCAACAAAAATTGCCTCCTAGACTTTTTTCTTTAGAGGTCTGGTTTTCGAGTAATTTAACTTTCAAGATTTTTTTCGTGATTTCGACCTCAACTCGCTAAAACGGTCATAACTCCCTTAATTACCTAAAAAAAATTCATATTCGTCTAAGATACCATTGGAAAGAGTGTTATACTTCCCATATCCCTGATGGGCCATAAAAGTTTTTTAAGATGGTTCAATTGATTAAAAATCAATCTGAAAACTGAATTTTGTGAAATCTTCAGAATGACCACTTTTTTCATACGCGTAGGTTCAATTATATTCTACAAGTTAAATTTAGCCTGAATTCTTAAAATATGCGCCACAATCTAACCTCTCCAACGGTGTAGTCAATTTCATTTTTTCTTTGCTAATTAGGGGAGAAAACAATGATTAATTGTTGAAAAACATTCTATCTTTTTTTTTTTTTTTTTTTTTTTTTTTTTTTTTTTTTTTCAATGAAAGCGAGGGTTTTCTTGAAAAATGATTTTTTATGAAAATACGAGTTTGGGGTCGGTTTCTACGTATTGTTTTACGCTGAATCAAACGGTAACACTTGCATATCTTCCAAAACCCGTTATAATCGAGTTTTACACTTTAACTCGAAAATTTGTGTGCATTTGGAACGATAAATTTTGAGTATTTTTAGGGGTGAAACTAGTTAGCTAAAGTGTAAAACTCTGTTATAACGAGGTTGGGGAGATATGCAAGTGTTACCATATGATTCAGCGTAAAACAATACGTAGAATGACCTTTCATAGAAGGTCATTTTTCTAGAAACCCCTCGATTTTATTGGAGAAAAAAAAAACAATGTTGTGACTACACATATATTAGGACTACAGGCTAAATTTAACATGTAGAATATAATTAGAATATAATTATACCTATGCGTTTGAAAAAAGTGGTCATTCTGAAGATTTCACAAAATTCCGTTTTCAGATTGATTTTTCACCAAGAGAACCATCTTAAAAAACGTTTACGGTACATCAGATAGATGGGAAATTTAACACTCTTTCCAACAGTATAATCAAATTTGAATTTCCTCAGGTAATTAAGGGAGTTATGGCTGTTTTAGTGAGTTATGGTCAAAATCACGAAAAAAATCTTGAAAGTGAAACTACTCGGAAACGAAGCCTCTAAGACAAAAGTCTTTGAGGCACTTTTTGTTGCAAATTAGTGGTACAATTAATCTCTGGCCTGTGGCAGGTACCAAAGGTTAACAGCCTGTATAGCTATTTCGGAAGCGACGAAACGAAACCTCGCATTGAAAAACCTAATTGGGAGAGTGAGATCTCCACTTTGGCCAACACTGTTGTGATTCCCAATGATAATCAGTGCCATAACTCGCTAGAAATCCGACACAATACTAACGAACCAAACAATCGACATTAAATAACACTATCTGGTGACAGGTCGAAAACAAAAACATAAGAATCATATATCAGGGAACAGAAGAGTGATAAATTACTAAAAATATGGCCAAGATCGAAACAAACTATACCATACCCCCCCTCCCACTCCACCAAAACACACTCTATGGGTTAGTTTGGAAAACTTGAAGTAGTCTGCGATTCAAGTAAGAATATTTCAAACATTTCTTACCAATCAGCTCCAGTTTGTTTAGTGATGTGTCCAAGATGACCTCATTAACCCCCCCTCCAACAACCTTAATGGTCGGGTTTGAAAATTCTAAGTACCTAGTCTGCGATTCAAGTTGGAGTAACCCTCAAGTTGGAGTAATATTTCAACAATCACATCTCCAGTTTATTTACTGATGTCCACGATACCCCATTTCACCCCCCCCCCCCTCCTCCCCACTCTCCCAAAACACCTCCTATGGGTCAGATTAGAATTAGTTCAAGTAGCCTGTGATTTATGTTAGAATAATCCAATCATATTCATGCAATCAGATCCCCAGTTCGTTCAATCGTGAACAAGATACACTATTTCACCCCCTCTCCCTCCCCTAAAAAAAACCCTCCGGCTCCAATTTTAAAAACTTCAAATAGCCTATAATTTAAGTTGGGCTGATACAGAAATTTCTACCAACTCCAATGTTTGTCCAATGTCCAACAAAGACAAACATTGGTTTGTCCAATGTCCATTGGACCAGTTGTCCAATGAATCATGTAACCTTGAAAAGCAGGACAAACATATGGACAGACAGACAGAAAGAGAAAAATAATAACATAAAATATTATTAAATAGGTGTATTAAAAAAAAAAAAAAAAAAAAAAAAAAAAAAAAAAAAAAAAAAAAAAAAAAAAAACCTCTGATCTGCCAGTGGAGTCCATGATGGCAATCCGTTTAGAGACGGACGGTCAGCTTGGCTGCCCTTAGAATCGTGACCGTTGCAGTGTCCCTTTGACACTCTTATTGATTGCCGCTAATGACCCAACTTGTTGAGACGCGGCTTAAATTCTTAAAAAAATAATAAAAAAAAAAAAAAAAACTTGAAATATGATTTGTCGCAATTTATTTGTTGCATAACGACCAAATTCTTAATCGAAAGAAGAATCACGAAAATCGGTTGAGAATTGTAGCTTGGGTAGTGCATAGAAGGATCGGCCATAACCCCTTTCACCTATCATCACTATCGCCAATCCGAAATTTCCATGGTTCGTAGCACAACTAGACAACAACTGGGATCGAACAGAAAAATAAATCACGAAAATCGATAAGAATTGTAGGCTAGCTTGGGCAGCGTTTATTGGGATCGGCTATTACTCCCTCCACCTCCCTTTCAGATGGCTAATTCAAAATTTCCATGTTCTGTTGGACAACTAGACTACAATTGGGATCGAACAAAAAAGTTCCAATCATGCAGCATGATCGTAGGAATGAATTTTCTAAAATTACCTATCGTATTATATTATAATATGTAAATTGTATACAAAATTTCAGCAATTTGAGTAAAAAGAAATTGTTAAAAACCAATTTAATGGCAAAAAACTCAAACAAAGTAAAATTCGGCGGTTCATAAAAGATTTTAGATTTTTAGATTTTTTTGCAGTTTTTCTGGATTTTCAAGTAAATATTAAAGAAATTTAGGTACTTGTTTTTTAGCAAATATTAATTTGCTAAAAATATTAATCCCCCCCTCCCCCTTCAATGTTTTTGCGATAATTTTTAACAAGACATATTTGTGCATGTACGCAAGTGGAAAACGTGAGCTAAATTTTAGAAAAACTGAAGCTATTGGAATTGCTCAAAAAAATTTGAAGTTAAATTTTTCCAGAAATTTCTTGACGGAAATCCCTTTGGGCATTCTGAAACGATTCCTGAAGTTAGTTAGCGCTTTATATATATATAAATATATAAATATATATATATATATATATATAACTCGGCCCTTCGGGCCTCGCAAGGGGCTCCGCCCCTGGACCCCCCTAATCTATACTCGGCGCTTCGCGCCTCGCCGGATCTTTTCTCTTTTCTACTGCGTGAAAACGAGTATAATTTGCTATGCAATTCGTCTCACGAGAAAAAAAAAAAAAAAAAAAAAAAAAAAAAATGTTCAAGCCTGGCTGGATTCGAACCCACAACCTTCGTCTCACGAAAAAAAAAAGAAAAAAAAATCAAGCCTGGCTGGGATTTCAACCCACAACCTTCGTCTCACGAAAAAAAAAAAAAAAAAAAAAAAAAAAAAAAAGCCTGGCTGGGATTCGAACCCACGACCTTCGTCTCACGAAAAAAGAAAAGAAAAAAAAAAATCAAGCCTGGCTGGGATTTCAACCCACAACCTTCGTCTCACGAAAAAGAAAAAAAAAAAAAAAAAAAAAAAAAAAAAAAAAAAATCAAGCCTGGCTGGGATTCGAACCCACGACCTTCGTCTCACGAGAAAAAAAAAATTTTTCAAGCCTGGCCGGGATTCGAACCCACGACCTCTCGCTTCCCATCTCGGGACAAAAAACGTTACACAAAAAAAGTGGACATTTAAAAAAAATTATTTGGGGTCGGCCTAAGAATTGCATAGCAATTAATATATATATATATATATATATATATATATATATATATATATATATATATATATATATATACATAACATACCTAATGTCGCGTAATTTATCATGGCCTATCTCAAAAAATAAAGTTTGATTTTGGAGTAGATTTAGCGAATTTTCATAGAAATTATGATCTATTTAGATGTCTTCAAATTGTTAAGCGCTGGGGGGGTGGGGGGGGGGGGGGGGGGCTGCTGCTTAAAAATCCATTTCATACATCAAAGAACACAATCCTAGATTTTAATGTCGTATATATAGCATTTCCCAATTGAGTTAAACTTTTTCCATTTAGGTTTAGTCCTTTTCCATTTAGGTTTAGTCCTTTTCCATTTAGGTTTAGTCCTTTTCCATTTAGGTTTAGTCCTTTTTCATTTTGGTTTAAACCTTTTCCATTTAGGTTTAGACCTTTTCCATTTAGATTTAAACCTTTTCCATTTAGATTAAACCATTTCCACTTAGATTTAAACCTTTTCCATTTGGATTTAAACCTTTTCCATTTGGATTTAAACTCAGGAAATTATCGTGGAGTTAGAGGTAAAAGTACCCAAGTCACAAATTCAACACGTGGGAAAATCAAATGGAGAATATTATGATTATTTAACTGTAGTTATTATTGGTGATCAATATCATCAAACTATGTATCCAACCTAAGAAAATAATCATATTTACCAAACTAACTTTTGAAATTTTAATTTGATTTTTGCACAATATGAATTTACCTCTTCGGTACTTTTACCTCTAACCCGACGTTATTATGCCACAACTTGAAAATTAAATCATGCAAGTGTTTTTTTATGCACAGAAATGTAATATAATATAATAATAGTTTTTTGAACACAAGAATTTCTCATGAACGGAAGTTATAAATTAAGTTAAAACTAATCCGCCTTTTTTTTTTACTTCTAGCCTAATAAATTTTAGTAGATAGGCACTTATTACTATGATGGGGCTAACTACTGACGTTTTGAGTTTAAAAAATGGAAAAGGTTTAAATCCAAATGGAAAAGGTTTAAATCTAAGTGGAAATGGTTTAATCTAACTAAATGGAAAAGGTCTAAACCTAAATGGAAAAAAACCAAAATGAAAATATATAGTGTATTTACAGCCGATACCTATTGAAATACGGAGTAAAAATTTCATTCCAACGCAGAAAAATCCATCTTGGCAAAAGACAGGTCGAGCCCAATAAATGTTAATGTTTCTTTTTACAATAGGGCATGTGGGGTGTTACAGTCGAAGTTTCTAAATTTTCCTCGCGATGGTACCACTCGTTTCGGAACATTCCCAACAGAAACCGAAGAAGGCGAAAAAGTGACACTGGCTAGTCTCGATTCGTTTGTTTTCCCTCTTATCACGGCCTCAACTTCATGGAAATAGTTTCCAAGGAATAGTTGGATAATAAAATCTAATGAGAGTTATCTTGATTTATGAATCGATAGAAAGTACATTTTATCATTATTACTGGAGTTGCAACTCCGTTTTTTGTCGTTCCTGAAAATCGGAATTTTTGTGGAAGGCCATCAAAGAACTTACTCATTAATATATATATATATATATATATATATATATATATATATATATATATATATAACATGAAAGTATAATTTATATATTATATAATTGAAAAGTAAATAGGTATGTGTAATTCCAGACGATAACTCCGTAGGATTGAGATAAAACATATTGGTATGTAATGCATGCAATACAGGGACGTCCCTATGAATGGATTGTATAGAATTTTGGTGAGAATTAAAAATATGAAAAAAAGTATCACGATTTCTCTGAATCTCCCCCCCCCCCCCCCCCCCCCCCCTCACGCCATTTCACCCCCTTTACCGACTGGACCTTCCATAACTGGACTAAAATTTGGATCGAACAAACAATAAAAACAGTCACGAAAAGTCTGATGAATAAAATAAAAATATCACGATTCATCGTTTATAACCCTCAATTTACCCCCTCCCCTTCCATCACATAATTTGGAACTCCTGTAATATATTCCAAAACTAGACCAAATTCAAAGTTGAACAAAAAAGGAATCATGAATATCGAACGAGAATAGTTAAAACATCATGAGTTATCTGTATTACCCCTCCATTCACCCCCTTCCGTCATGAAATTTGAAACTCCTGTTACATTTTCCATAACTAGACCAAATTCGAAGTTGAACAAGAAAAGAATCACGAAAATCGGACAAGAATAGTGAAAACATCATGGTTTATCAATATTACCCCCTCTCTTGATGAAATTTGAAAATTCTGTCCATTTTCCAGAAACTATGTCGATTTCATAATAGAACAAAATAAGAATCACGAAAATCGGCAGAGATTTGTAACTTGGACAGCGCTTGGAAAAAAAGGTAATGATCCCCTCCACTCCACCACCTCGACAGCACATCCGAAATTTCCTAGGTTTGTTGCACAAGTAGACTGAAATTGGGATCGAACAAAATGAGAATAACGAAAATCGGTTGAGAATTGTAGCTTGGACAGCGTCGACAAAATTTGTCGAAAAAAATCCATGTTTTTTCTACTTTACCCTCTCCATTCCACCTCTTTCTGAGGTTTGTTGCACAATTGAACTAAAATTGGGATCGAACAAGGAAAGAATATCGAAAATTCGTTCGTTGGGCAGCACTTCTTGAGAACAATAAATTGGTCAAATTTCAAAAAATGTGTTGAAAAAATTACTAAAAATAGAAAAACGGCTAAGAATCAATGTTTACATATTTTTAGCAGTATATTGGTCAAAATACGATCATCAACTACGAATTAGAACATCATGTGTGTTCTACAGCATGTATGCGCGGAAGTATGCTGAAAAATGTACTTAAGTTTCAATAAGAATGCTAAAAAATCGATAAAAACTGCAAAAAAGAAGAAATTGATAATATCTGTTTAAAAAATTAGATTATTATTGAGAATAAGTTTGTTCTCGCCATAAAATGTATAGTTAACAATATCTTTGTGCACACATTTCATAGCAATTTAAAGTAAATATAATACGATATTTTAAGACCCTAATTTTTTCATTGCTGATTCGGAATATGCATGAAATTCCAAGGAAAAATTTCTCCATCGACTGAATTTTCGATTCTGGAAAACAAGAGTAATTACCCGCAAAAAATCGAGTTTTTGGAGATGCTCAATTGCCACATCTGATTTATGTTTTCCTTTTTTTTTCACGCTGAACCACGAAGTGATGTTCATTCATTGATATTCGCAATACCAACTTAAAAATATAATGGAGCATGAAAAAAGACCAGAATCACACATTTCCCCATCAACGTCCTCAACAGCAGAAAGCACACTAACATTTCGATTTTGTATTTCATGTTAAAGCTTTGGTCTCTAGTTTTCCTGCGTTTTTGGGTGGGACTGTGGGATAAGTGCATCAATATCCATCCATAGAATGCCGTCGTAATGGAACTTTCTCCGCACCACACTTCAATATAGGTATATCTGAATTTGGACAAAAAATTAATAAAACACGAACCAATTTTATTTCAATTTCAAACGTGTTACAAAATTGCCGCTGGACGGTTGCACCACCTCGGGCACCTGCTCTAGGATCAACGAGGAATCGTCGCATACCCGGCTGGTCACGGTCCTACGCTCTCACCCCACACCCACGAGATAGGATCGACGGCAGACAGAGGTGCGCAAACCCCGACCACGATCTCTCCCCGCAGTAATTAGAGCCTGATGGTTAGAGGGTCGAGTCACTAAGTCCCCTCAAATGGTTTACAGTCTGTTGCTCCGACTTGAACACAAAAAAGGAAACAAAAGAGAAAAAGTCAGGATTATCTATTTTTAACGCCGGCTGAGCGTTGGCAGGGAGAGACGCTAAACGCCCAATAACAACAGAAGAAAAAAGTTGAAAAAAAAAGACTACCACCGAGGATCTTCGCTGTTCCTCCACACTTCTTGTGCTAAACTATACACTAAAGCCCTTCGAAAGTTGATTAATGACTAGACACAGACAAACTTGCAGTAGGCGAATCGTATCTTAATCGTAAATTTCAAACTAATGTAACATAATATATAGTACGATAATGAACGAAAACTCGACCATAATGATCATGCTGCATGACCGGAACTTTTCATAAATATTCCAGGAACTATTAATTGAATTTAAGTACGTTTTTCAGCATAATTCTGTGTTGATAAGTATTGTTGATGAGCTTCTTTTGACTAAAATTCTACAAAAATATAAATTTAACGATTTTGAACCGTTTTGAGCCATTTTCAGTTATTTTTGGGGCATACAAGCTATCTAATGTACTCAAAAATGCTGTCCAATAAACTCATCCTTTAGTTTGAAAAGCTTGATTTTTTGGCGCAAGAAGGAATTTTCATCTCAATCCTTAGGAGAGTAATCGTATATAAATCACATACACACACGCATACGTACATAGCGCGTGTTTGTTTGTGTGTTATGTTGTTCCAGACGATATCAATTTATCCTTTGATTCGAGAAAAGAAAAAAACGAAGAGATGAACCACACGGCCTTAAAATCTCAACGTATGGCTACTGCTAACAATGAATTTCTCGGTCTTATACTTCTCCAAACGCCCAGCGAATATCATTGGGAGTATCAATTGACCACCTTTACCGTTGTTCCCGAATAGGCCATAACCGGATGCCTACAAAGAGTCGGTTTCCAATATGGTGCTTAATCGTTTCAACTAGATTTCGGGTACGAATAAGTGTGACGCACTTGTCGCTGTTGGAATTGTCGAACGTTCATAAGTTCTCCAGCTAATAATGTGAAAGCGATGACCAAGGTTTTTCCATTCAGTGTTAACTTCCCTGATGGTATCTGCAGAAATCCAGTTTACGACGTTTTACACCCCGCGCAGGTAATGAGGCATTCCATTATTATAGGACTGAGTATCATCTCTACACTTTAATAGCTGAGTTCCGTTTTGAATACGTAATGAGTGCTTTCATTTGAGTCATATGAAGCTTCTCGTAATGAAATTCAACCTATTATTCAATAAAACTGCAAACATGGCCCACTGATAAAATAGTTAGGAATGGTATATATATATATATATATATATATATATATATATATATATATATATATATATATATATATATATATATATATATATATATATGCAGTAAATTAGTTGATGTTTTACTGAACTACATATTGAATATACTTAAGTGGATATGAAATTCATAGACACAAAGAAAAATGAAGGATTGTTTTTCTGATTAATAGGGTCAGGATTATCTTGGAAGCTCGTAACCATGTAATCTTATATATTGTGGATTTGTAACGTTTAATCCTATCTGACTATATAGATGAGGTTGAGGCCGGGAGGCCGCATTGATCCCGATTCCCAACGATGAACCCGTTCGGACAGCTGCAACAATCCATCATTGAAAACGGAAGTGAAAAAATCGTTGTTTATTTCCACGAAATATAAAGAGTTACAATGTTAAATCGATTTCGACGGTTAGTCCATCATGAGTAACAAACAATAACAATAACAATAACAATAAATAACAAAGTTATTGTTTAGTTACTGATAATGGCCTAACCGTCGAAATCGATTTAACATTGTAACTCTGTTTTTTTCACAAACTTCCGTTTTTTTTAAATCGGTTTCCACAACTTCGCCGCGAGTGATTTAGTTCGAAATCCATCATTGGTTGGTTGTGGCATCTTCTTCAAAACCTTCACTCCAAAGCACTCATTGAATGTGACGTGGGTCGTGAGACCTCGCCTGCAGCTTCAATGGCAGTGGTTGATCCTGGTTTAAAGAAGCTTCTGCTGTGATCTACCACACACTGATTACAGATAAGCTGATATACACGAGTCTGCGACTGACATTCTGCATTCCTTGGCATACGTAGGAATGAAAGATATTTGGAGAAGTAAAGTGAGAGTCTTTTATAAATATCACACACAGTTTGCACCTCGGACGCCCACATTGATGCAATCCAAACTGTTGCACTTCCGGATGTCTGTGTGAAAATATTCCTCCCAAGTTCCGTCCTTCAGCCTCCTGCAGCCTGCAACCTTTTTGTTGCTGCTTTTTGACTAAACAAAGTTCATGTTTATATTGTGTAGGATGATAAAGACTCTTGAATAAACATGCAGATTATACCTACCAACAGATCAGGGACCTCCGGCGGAGAGTCGGGCTCACCTGAACTGGGCACTTTCCAAATCTTGGGTGGAAAGGGTCTGCTCCAGAATTTTTACGAAGGGGTTGATTACTTGACGTTACGCATTTTTGACCAGACCATTAAACTATATACATCTTTCTAATGTAATCGTATTTACACGTTAGATGAATTTGAATATAGCGTAGGGATACATAAGGAAATTTTTGATGAGACAAATAATTCCGAACGTGTCGCCACTTTTTTCAATTCCATATTTCCCATGTACGCAGAGGAGAAAGTTAATTTACCATGAAAACATGGGAAAGACGAGATTCAGAGGTTTCCGGAACAGTCGTCAAATTCATTATTTTGATAGGATAATCACAGATTTACATTGGCTTGAAAGTGGGGACACATACGGAACTACAACCCAAATTTCAAATCAATTTAACATTATAAAATACGATAATTTACGAAAATTCGCCCCAACAATTATTCTGCATGACTGGAACTTTTTTCCCTTTGTATCTATTAAATCAAATTAAGTGTATTCAATATATAAATATCATTTTCCCATTTGTTGGATTACATTCTGATGAAACCACCATCATAATTACGAGCAGAAGAAATGTAAGAGTAAATTCCACCGTCCATCTGTATCAAATTACTGAGAACCCAGTTAATTCTATTATATGTGTAGAGAACCTTGCTCTCCTGCCTGCATCTTAGATTTATGGTGGGGTGACCCCCCCCCCCCCCTCCAACTGATAAGTTTAAATTTAGCATGGGCCCGCAATAATCAGAACGAATCATCAGAACTCGTTGCCTACTCATTATTCGGATCTACAGTACCACACTTTGCACAATCAGTACCACTCTTCTTGGGTCTTCCAGACCACCTGCTGCATGCTGAGGAACTTTGCCTCCTTTCCGAATTCTGGAGTTTACTATCAACTGGACTTGGACTTTTTTGTTGGGGATTAAACTATTAAATTTCAAGTTTCCCAGATCATTTGAAGTTGAGAAATCATTCGCCTCCTATTTATTTGGTCGAGATATTGCAATTTTTTCCAAGTTTCCTAGTTCCCTGAATTTCGGCAACACACTAGTCTCCCACCCGGCTCGGAGCTCAGCTTGCTGCCTGTCGTTGAGAATAATGAAATTCCCCTTACTCCAGCGCTCTTGGCTCGAGTTTTTCTCGCCAAATTTTTCGAAGGTTAGTTGCTCGCCCGAGCAGTTAAGACAGTTCCTTTGGCTATCCGCTGCGGGCTGACCGAACATTTTTACAATGGTCGACACCAAAGCACTTTTCCCTCTGATTCACTGTAATTTCAGATAATCAGCTCTTCAACTATGGCCAAATCCACCAACCAAATTGCCGCCGTACGACGCCACCTTCATCTCCAGCTGTCCTAAGCAGTTGGACCTTGCATGTGTCTCAGAGGTACTAACCACAGAGGGGGCCAAGTTCCGAGAAGCCTTTTTAGCGTTCGACTCCAAGATGGCCGAATTCGCGGCCAAAACTCCCTACAGAAAGCTCTGTAACCGCCTTGGAGCCGCCCACGAAGCTTCAGATTGAAGAAAACTCGCCAGACTCCTCACCTCGGGCAAAAGAGAGGACATCACTCCGTCCTCCTATGTCCGCCAGCTCCGCAGACAGCTCTCACTTTAGGCACCAGCATCAAGCTTCAGACATCTGTTCCTAGAGGCTCTTCCAGACTCCATTCGCCCCGTAATAGCCGCATCCCAAAGCGGCAGATAGACTCCTACCTTTCGTCGAGCCAGTTCCAGAGGCAGTCAACTTCCTGCCTCTTGAGAACTCCGATAAGGTCATCGTGATGCGAGGATATTCCAATGACACACACCCACTGAACTAAGGTTGAAAATTGAAGGCTCGACAACCTGATAAAAAATTAGTAAACAGAAACAGTTTTTTCCTCTTCAACCCTTCCTTCTGTCTCTCTACTAAAAAATTTGAATTTCACGTGGCACTCAACTAACTATGTAGTTTTACGCGTCAAACAAATCAACAACCCCATTAATCGGTTTAAAATTGAAACCTGATCACCAGAACACAATCGAGTAAAAAACACAAGTTTTTTTGGTGGCGATGGGTATTTTTTGTGCTTCCTAAATGGACCTATAATTTATTGAAAATTCGTAATGCCGACTACATTGTGTATAACTACACAGTTTTCCGCGATGAACAAACAACCATGTCAGTAAGTTAATTGCGTGTCTGTAAGTTGTTGTGTTGTTGGTTGTTGTTGTTGGGCTGAGCAGCCCAAAAGATACTTAGTTTCTCATGTTTCTATGCGGTTATTTATTTATTTTTTTCTCACTGTTGTGCTGTCATCATTTCATCCAGATCAGAATCAATCTTCAGCCTTCACAACTCAGGGACGTCCGCACTGACGTCCGAGTGACTGGGACGGTTGCTAAAAGTGAAATTGGTTTGTAGCTGATGTTATGCATGTAAGGGGTATTCAGCTGTGAACAATGTCAAGTTGAGGATCGACGAAGTGGAGATCATTGGAAAAGTATTTGTCACCGTAATAGAAACACAAATACTCAATCAGAAACCAAAGTTTGAATCTATGTAAAAACGCAGGACTAGCAAGCGGCCGTGCTTGTCAATATCATTAGTGGAAAATTTGAACAAGTTATTGCATCAGATACGAATGCCTATGGGAGATGTGGTTCTAAGCAGATGTTGATATTTGTTCTAACTTCAATAATTTCCCAAATAGTGATTTGTCCAGGATAAACAGTACCTAGGTAGGTTGCAAATCGCGCACTGTAACTATGCCGGTTTTTCCATAGAAACTTCTCAGAGAAATCGGCAAGCTTACAGCGCGCGCTATAACTATTAATAAATGTAACGTGCCAGTAACTTTGAAGTTGTTATTCGGTATCTGTAGAAGATCTACTTACATCCATCATCACCATCATCATCATAAACGTTCCTGGTCATAATCGGCTCACCTGAAATAAAATAATACGTGTATTAATTCCAATTTCGAAAAACGCTCCAGGCGTATAGCAGGCCCGCAAGAGGGTCATTTTGTAATTTTACGCAATACTTATGTACTTTATTTAAAACTTTGAACCCTTTGTGTGCACAAACTATATTAACTATCAAATTATCAAGAAAAAAATAGTTCTTAACAATTATTATGCTAACAAACCATCCTTTGGATTTAAAGTAATTTGAAAAACGTTTTTATCGATAAAAAGATGTATACGTATGATTACATATGATTTATACTTTATTTACATTTTTAAAGTAATCCATGAGAATTTTTTGAAATTCGAGTACTTTATTTTGCTCAAAACGTACAGTCCCTGGAAAGCAACCTTCCCTTTGGGATGTCGATATTTTTGGTGTAAGAACGGATTTTTATTCTCGATTCTAAGTAGTCTTGAATGACACACACACACATACGTACAGGGTGTTAACATAAAGTGACTAACTCAGAATAGGATCAAAAACGTATTTTGGCAATATTAATTAGACCGTTAATTTTTGCTGTCATTTTTACTGTTCAAGATAGTTTCAGTGTTCATTACTGTATATAATTGTGTGAGAACTTCAACTCGATAAAACAAAGAATAAGACAGTTTCGAAAAAATTATGAACGATGATGAAATTTCGTAGTGATTAGCTGCTTGTTAGATAATAAGAACCGCATTATTTTATTTTTTTTTTTTAATTGAATCATTCCTTAAATAAAATTACAAAAATCTGACGTGAGACGTACAACATGCATTAGTTTTAGCCAATATTCGTAAAAAATAGCTATTGCAATTGTTTCAAAATGTCAGAAAAAAGACTTCCCGAAAATTGTCATGACTGACATTAGTTTTGTAGCGATGTAGACGTTTCCTGAATTTCAGAATTTTTTCGTTTATTTACTCACGTTATAAAAATAAAATCCGCCTCGACGAAATTTTCAGAACATGAGAGAAAGCGGTATTTGTTTGTAGGTATATATGAAAGGAGCATCACCTGCTAATCTCATCAAATATCATTCGATCAGAAGAAGGTCAAATTCGAAATAATAAAAATAAATGCACGAAAATAACGTCGCAAAAATGAGCGCAATTTTCAAAGAAATCTGCTCATTTTAGCGAATTTTCGTAGAAAATGAAGCTATTGCAATGGCTCCAAAATTTTCGAAAATTGTCTTCATTGAAATCCGTTTTGAGGCATTCTGAAACGAATCCTAGAGTGAACAGATGTTTTTCATACAACACACATACATATACATACATACATATAGGTAGTGTATATATATATGTAACTCTCCTTAGGATTGATATAAAAACCCGTTCCGTGCTTACGCCAAAAAATCAAGCTTTCCAAACGAAAGGATGAGTTTGTTGGCCAGTACATTAAATTGGTCAAATTTCAAAAAATGCGCTGAAAATATCACTACAAATAGCTGATAACGGCTAAAAATCGGCAAATTTATATTTTTAGCAGAATATTGCTAAAATAAAGTTTATTAACTACAAAATAGAACATTCAAAAATTTATGTACGAAATTATGCTGATAAATGTACCTACTTAAAATTCATTCAAATTTGCTAAAAAATCGAAAAAAAAACTGTAAAAAAGCTAAAAATTTAAAGTCTCTTTTCGAATAGCAGATTATCATTTAGAATATTTTCTTTTTAAACTCAAAAAGCTCAAATTTCTTAACAATTCAACATTATACAATACTATAATTTACGAAAATTCGTTAATGCGATCATTCTGCATGACTGGAACTATTTTATAGCAGCAGATCATTAAGATAAAGTTCCGTTGTCATAAATTTGAGGGCTATACATTTGTTTCCAGAACAGTAAGTACTCCTCACAAACACATTATTCAAAAATTGTTAAACAAAGAAAATAAAAAAAGCGGAAATTCGCTAATTTGCAATCGCTGAATGTCTGGTACTAAAATATAAATACCTGCTGACTGTTTACACAATCAAACTAATTCGAAATTTTCATAGTTTTCTGTCAAATGAAATTTTCCGGTAGGCTAACAAATAAATTTTAAAAAATGGAGAAATAGAGAATGATTTCAAACGGAAATGTAGAATGAAGGAACTGTCTCAAATAACAGAATGCATCCACTTCGCGACCTATTGCAAAGTGAACGTTTCTTTTCAAGCCTTCTAGATGCAGCAATTGGGAACCTCAACTTCGAACAACGGAGGATAGGAATTGCTGGTAGCGGCACATTATGCATTCGGTGCTGTCACAATTTTATTGATGTCAGATTCGGTGATCTTCATTAAAACCCGTACTAAACGCCACATACGTAGTCGTCAATTTAGGAGATTTTACCAAACTATCTATTGGGTCAATTGTAGGGAATAAGTAAACCGTTCTCTTCATTTATGGGTTGTTTCAAAGATCCCGCTCCTTCGGACAAATATCCGATTCACAACAGATGCGATTGATAAATCAACTTAAAAGGAAGTCTTCGAATCGGTGGATTGTGATGCTAGTCAGTAATCGTTGTCACACGTCTTGCGGTAATTGCCTAATCATCAGAGTCAAGACTAAAAGCACCCACAAGTCCCGTCATCCACAGACACCGACCGACGGACGCGCGCTCTTCAAGTCCTTCACATTTTTTCCACCTCTTCAAGTGGAACAGCAGGGCGTGGATGAATATTACATGAGCGATAATAGAATCTCATAAATTCCGCTGGACCATGACTCGAAATATTCACAAACGAGACGTTTAGTTCTTGGGTAAGTATTCTATAGCTCAAGTTTTATTGAACATAACACTGAGTCGGATCATTTACCATTAAGGACCAATCCAGTTTTCCATACCTTAGAATAAACGTGGGTTTTACTAGAAGTGGCACGATTCTAAGAGGAGCCATATTGCCATCATTGACTAAAAAGGGGCGTCATCATGGACTCCACTGGCAACTCGGAGGGGGAAAAAATGAGGGGTACAGTGATGACCACTGTTGAGCCCCCAAAGTGGATTAAAAAAACCCCAAAAATAACATAATACAACAAAGACGACGTAAAATAGGCTAACAACTATATACATGCTATTATATACAATCAGCTAAGTGAAATAAAACTACAACCAGATGTATATAAATATATCACAGATCAGATATCACAGTTCGTAGTAGAGCTCAGCGGCTCTCAGGTACAACAACAGGGATCGGACCTTTGAATAAATTGTTATTTTCGTTTCAGGCAGATTTGCAGTAAACTTCTGGGATTAAACTTCCAACTCTTCTGAGATTACTGCAGTAAACTTCCTTATTCGTATTATTCCCCACTACGTGTGATTTGGGAAACGAAGATAAATAATGACGTAATTTTCCACCGATTTAGATAGATAAAAGAACGCAATGAATACCATAAATTAGGAAAACAATGATTTTGTTTCATTTTAATGTAGTATACGTTTATTGTCAAAACATAGTTTTCGAACGACAGAAGGCCATCTATAATGAATGGTAAGTTACAAACTACCAACCTAATATAAGATAATAAGGAAATCATGAACCCGTGTATCTAGAAACCAATTACTAGGAAAAACCTGATTGTTTGTATGCAAACCATTTAATGCAGCTCAAGTGTGCTTTTGGCCAACTTAAGTTAGGGAGGTACCTACATATGTGGTAACCTAACCTGTCAACTTAGGCTGCTGAACGACAAGGTGGTTCTAGAACTTACAGAACACTGTGTGGTTTGACATAACAAAATTATTTTCATTTAGATTGAAGATGCCTCCACTGCGTTCTTTACGTATCTGTAACAGGACGTCTATAACATCAGAGGAACAATTCGTATATCAAACACGAATAAGAATTTTATTCGTATGGCTAGTTACTATACTCTGTCCACACTTTCGTGGCAGGTTGCCCAGGTCAAAATCCCTCTCGTCCCCCGCCATGGATCGGCAACGCCGGAAGCTCGACCGACCGGCTAAGGACTAATGCATTTTTCAACCCCAAATTATGACCCGCTTCAATAAATGAAACCCTATCAACTAAGTAAGCTACAATGTATGTTAATGAATTAGGATTCTTCATAAAATGTTTGTCAAAATGAGACCAAACAACACAAAATTCGTCAGTGTTTAAATGTTTTTAACATGCAGCCGTGTTTCCCCCCGTAATACAGTCTTGGAAAAAAAGCAGCGAGTAAGTTGTTTATGCACTGTTATGTTTATACTTGTCCTTTCCAAAATTTTCCTCTGAATTTGATTTTTATTGAAATGATGTACATCGTAATGGTGTTCACTTGTTGATATTTGCAACACCAACTTGGGAAAACACCGAGAAAACTAAATTTTAGTACGCTTTGTGCTAAGTGAAAATGTGTACGAAAAGTGCAATTCTGGCGATTTTTCGGTGTTTTCCAAGTTGGTGAAGCAAATATCAATAAATGAACATCATTAAGAGGTTCAGCACGAAAAAATACCCCAATGTCATGTGTTAAATGTGGCAATTGAATATCCTCAAAAACTCAGTATTTCACAATTTTTGGACATTTAGAGCGAAATTCTGCATTTTGGAGCGGAATCGCGCGAGTTTGCGCGCAATAAAAAATGATGGGTCATTTCGTCAAGAAATTTTACTTAGAATTGTAATATGCAATAAAAAATGGGGGTTCCTATTTAAAAAAACGAAGTTAATGTCATTTGCGCCACATTAGCGCGCGCCAAAGTATTTTTCCTGACATTTACTTAAAAAATCATAAAGAATGGCGTTGGTTCCAATTGTTTACGCTGAATTCAGGGGAAATGAAGGGAGGTGTAACCTTCCGGTGGGACACCCTGTATACATATATATATATATATATAAAGTGTCAAACTCTAGGATTTGTTTCAGAATGTCCCAAAATAGGTTCAATGCAGGAAGTTTTTGAAACTTTTGATTTAAAAATTTTTGGAGCCATCGCAATAGCTTCATTTTTTTTTTAAATTCGCTCAAAACGGTTACGCCGAAATGCGACATTTGAAATATAAATCGAGAAAAAGCGTAGAAGAATCGGTAGTTCCCAACATTAACTTGTTGAACTGATCATTCAGCACAAAGGAGGTTGAGAATTTATTGCTCTTTCCAACAGTACCCACAAGTTTGATTTTCAATTACATAGGATAATTTACATTTGAAACGGAAAATATTACCTACGAAACGTGATGAATGGCGATTGATTACATCATTCAAGCCAACGAATAGACTTAGGTAAGACTTTTCAAGTACTCATTAAGTGGGGAACTTTCATGTATTGGAATTTCACACTCTTGACCTCAGATTCGGATTCAGCGCACTTAAAAACTCACAATTACCAATTTAGTTTGGCTAATAAACGGGTAGGGAGATCAAGTGTGACGTAGGGAGCTGAGCCCCCCCCCCCCCCCCCCCATGGGCCATGACATCACCGGGCAAATTAATTCCAAGAACAGTATTACTGGTCTAATACCCATCATATAGCACCTCTTTGGAAAGCTCTCGCTTAGACCTTTCTATTGAGTAAATTACAAATAACCATAAAAATTCCCCCATTACCACTAAGGACATCGCAATTGAAGCAGAAAATGATGTCCTCGTAACGAAACATTTTGGTGTTGGGACAACTCGGGAACAGATACAATACTATGAAAGGCGCGTCCCCCACTTGCAGTCTTTCTCAAGGATACACCTGGAATCCTGCAGCATCACCTGAAAACCAGTGGGCGTTGTGGCCTCCTCGTCAAGTTGCATGTAAGCCGGATCTTATAGCAAAATACCAATTCCCTTCGAGAGACGCGGTCCATCGGTGAATCTGCGGGATATTATTGATAGCGAAGAGTTTCTGTTATTTTTCTTCCTCACTGCCGAAGGTATATAGGGATGCTTTATATTCGTGGGAGAAGTAAAAAAATTATTATCTTCCAAATCAAAATTTCCACTTGCTTCTTGCGTTTCAGAGCTCGCTGATCAATATCGGGCCCGAGTCTATCTGTCTGTGGAAAATCCTTGTTACGCCTAAAACTACACCAAGTTTTAATCCGATTCTGATGAAATTTTGAGGGATTGCGTGAGTCAGCTCCAAGACGGTCCCTTGTAACTTTCAACGCCGTCGGATCAATAGCAGCCTGTGCGTATGCACAAACGTGTATTTGTTATAACGTCGATAACTTATCATCTATTTGCCCGAGTTCATTCAAACTCGGGGAGTAATTGGGTATATGTTCCAAAACAATGCCCTATGAATCATATTGCAATTGGAGTAGTTAGTTTTGAGTAGTTTGAATAACAATCGCGCTTCCGCAAAACTAAAATCGATTGACACAGACAAAACTCCAAGACTAATGAAATGTTCAGGGATTGTGCGGGTTAGCCCCAAGACGGTCCTCAATAACATTCATTGCCGACGCATCAAAGCAGCGAGTGCGCATGCGCAAACGCGAATTTCTCGTAACGTCGATTTCTTATAATCTTTCTGTCCGATTTCGTTCAAACTAGGAGGAATGTTCTATTTTGCATTCAACCATTTAGACTCGCAATTTGTTCTTAAACTAATTCTATACGTCTATGTTACAAGGATTTTTTGCTGCACACCCAACTTAGTTTTATCCCCACACGCTATAGCATGTATTGTAATAATTAGTGGTAACGCTTTGCTACCATGTAATAGCTTCAACTAGCAATAGCTTCAACGTCTTGAAATGAACAAACATGACATCATGATAAAATGGTGATTACCACGGCGTAGTCAATTACGTTCCTCGCAGTAATAAATGCCTAATATTGTCCACAGAAACAGGGTCATTCTATAAATCATCCTGCAGTTGAAAGATAGATGGGTCGGTTGTCATCAATCGATCTTGTAAATCACACATCGACGGATACAAGCCCCGATAAAGTAAGGAAGACACTGGTGTCATCAAGAAACGACAACTCCTGGGTTGTTGCCCATGTGGTCGGCCTCTGTTCAGGCTTGCAGCTTCCCAGAAGTTGTTGGCAGGGTAATGCTTTTACGGAGCGGTGTCCCGGAGTAATTATTGATCCTCTAGCATAATTTTAAATCAAATTCTGTGCCATAGATGAACAACCGATGAACTGGTTGCACGATACAATGCGTACATGTCCAAATTTCGAGAAAACTGAACCCAGTTCCCAGGCATTCAAATTATCATACTGGGTAATCGAAATTTGATGTTGAACCACGCTTATTATGACACACCAGTATTTTGATTCCCGTCAAATCACCTAATTTTTACACATTGCCAACAAACACGCTATCAATTCACGGCATATCATTTTTACACAACATAAGCATATTTGTTTAAGTTGCTAGTAAATACTCCAATTTTAGTATATTATTTTTAATAACGAATATAGCACACTGTTCGATATGTTTTCCCCAATAGTCCTAATAAATTTACTCAAATATAGATAGAACATATAGCAGTAACATGATAAATTAAAAATATACTACTAACGCCTTACATCTTCCCCAAAATAATTTTACATGAAGACTAAGCTACGAGAACATTTCGTTAGAATCACCTCAAATTGGGCAACAGGTTAGGTAGGGATCTCAGGAATCTGGATCGATGGGAAAAAGGAAGGTTGCAAAATGATGGACAATAATGAAGGATAGAAGATCGACCCTCGTTTAATGATATGCACAGACTTGGAAGTAGAAGACCGGCTACACAACTAATCAGTGAGCGAGTGCGTACGTAACCAACCTAATGTTCTAATTGGGAGTTTGCGTGATGGTGCCAGCAGATATCAAAGGTTTGTACTCTCTAACAACATTTCCTTTCGCCCTCGCCTTACCAAATCTTGATTCAACTATTAAGATTTTCACTTTCTTACTGTCGGAAGAAGAGTAGCCTTTAGTGTAGACAAGACGTTGAAAAACGAGTAACATTGTACATCAACATCCCAAAGGCCAGTGAACTAACGTTGATCAGTGCCGTTCCATACGTATAACCTTGCAACGTAAATTGCTCAAGCAGTATATCTGATAAAACTTTTGCTGCTAGTTTGCTGCTAGTAGGGGTGATATAATTTGCTTCAATTTTCCTACACATCAGAGAATGGAGTTAGTCTCACGTGTCTCAGACGTTAAAATTGGTGCAACTAGTTGGTACCGATTAGATATCGCCACTGAGTTTTAGCTAAGGCATCTATTCTAACTACTGGGACTAATAGTACTGTTACTGACGAGAGCATCCAGACAGCCTGGGTGGGAGAGGGTTTCGTTATTCATTAGCACCAGTTACAAAATTCACAATTAGTTTTTTCGATTATTCTGACTGGTATAATTTATGAGGGTTTTTAGAAGGCATCCAGTTTACTTTTGTATCGCGAATAGCAGATTTCAAATTAAGCCTCCGCTGATCAGATGGAGGCTGTTTTTGTAACTTATCTTATATGCATCTCAATCATGTTGTACTCTCCGAGACACAACTGAAGTCAATTTACGTATACACATTATATACCAGGGAGTCGTGGAATTTAGATGTTGTAAGTTGTTACAATATGCCACTCAAGTAAAGGCTGTGCAACGTTGACAACCCAATGCGTGGTATTTTTAGCGGCAGTGAGGTCTGAAAATCATAATTTTACTGTTTGTGTTTGGAACGTCGTTTCTTAGGAGTCAAAATTGGATTTGAAAACAAGGTATGATTTAACATGGTTGACAGAAAGTTATTGAGAAATTGCTAATTACGTGATTCCTCTAATTGTAAGCAGGTATTTTTGATGGGAAAGTTACAAAAGAAGTTAGTATTGTTCATGCGTTTTTGAAATTTGGGCATGAGTAGAGGCTGCCGTCCGATCGATCCGGTAGCGACGATCATTACGAATTACAAATGTGTGACGTCTCAATAATTCGGAGAGGTCTGGACTTGAAAGGAGAAAACTATTGTTTCCTCTTGGGGGAAAACCTGGTTGAGAAATCCTCACGTGTCTATTCCTTCTCCGCAGATCATGGGATTCGATTCTCATGGGAAAGGACTCATTCGCCAGTTGATATTTTCCAGCGGAAAGCCGCGATTCCACGAGAACATGCATTTAACAATAACTGACATTCCGAGCCCAGCTAACTGCCTGTCACCGTTCGGGTCGTAAAGTCGACTTAAAACTCATCAGTCTGACCGTGTTGAATGTGGTATTGACTGGAAACCGGGCTGAGTGATATTTCAAACAGGGAATTATAAATCTTCTTATTTTTAATGCACATATATGTACAAACAATTGTCTTCCGCCAAAATTTTAGAGGGCTCAAAAGTTATTCATCTCAGAGCCTTCCTAACAATGCGTTGTGAGAAGACGAATGAGGGAGCTGTTTAAAAGTGTATTGTGGGCAAACATCAAAGAATTCAAACTTACATATCTATTTAGATAACTGAACAGCGATGAACATAAATACGAGTATATGAACATGTCATGTAAGCATAAGCATTTAAAAAAAAGGGAGGGGGGGGGGGAGTCCAGGCTGTGCAGCATGAACAAAACTGAAGACTAGTTTTTCCTCGTATTTTGATATTCATTCAACCCTTAATTACACACAAAATATGAGAAAGTTTTTTGTAGTGCTCTTTTGATTACAAAAAAAGACAAACCCCGAAGTATTAATTTTGGGATATCGTTGCAGGAGGAGAGAATTCTCTTCACCAAGCGCAGACGGAGTGGCAAACATATGTATGGACATTAAAGTACAAGCATTTCTTTGATTCGCAACGAAATGTTTTCCGAGCGACTCATGGGAGTTTGACGAACAATTTCATGTTTTATTTATTTTATTGTTTTTTATTTATTTATTTTTACCTTATATTTCATTTATTATATTTATTCATTTATTTTTAATCACTACTTCCCCTAGGCCTTTCCCCGTGGGGGAAAAATAAATAAATAATAACGGCACTTTAAACTTTTTTTTAAATCTATGTTTTACGATAAAATTAGTCTTTTAATGTTACGCAAAAATAAATAAATAAATTATTATAATTTTCAAGATCTTGGAGGTCGTAACTAGGATGATATAAAGTTTCAATAAGTAATTTCTGTTTCACAATAACAAATGCATTTTAAAAAGCTCGTGACTAAGTAGCTAAAATAAAGCCCCGGTCAACCTTTCGGAAACGATTGTTGCACAGCACACGGGCATGAAAGTGGAGTAATGAGAATTTGAAACATGAAAATTTGAGTGGAAAAATTGAGAAGCGACTGTGTGGACCTACACCATGGCATCAGTGATTCTTGAGTAGTTCGCTCATATCTAATAAATAAAATTCTGACGAACAATAGAATACTCAGGATAGATTCGTTCTTTTAGATCCGTACGTTCCAGCTTTTCCGGAAATCATGGCAAAGACGGTGGTAGGGGAGGGGGATATTCACATGAGTAGGCGAATCGTAAGTTACCGTTGGATTGTATTGAACTGGGTTGACTCTCCCCGAGTAAAAAAAGACTTTCAAAAGGAAACAAAAGAAATGATCCAATTGATTCGGGGTAAAGTGGCCGGTGAGTTGAGACGGGGCCGAGGTTGGATGCTGTAGAAGAGTCTGCTCTCCAGAACCGGTCCATCTCTAAGCTGGCAATCGTTCAATAACCTTGCGGGGCCCCAAGCAAGTTGCAATCCCCCTCTTCGGAACCCTGTCTTCTGCCGGGCAGAGCATTTTATTGATAACAGTAGCACAATGGTGACCTCAAGGTACGACGGGGCAAGGAACTTCCAGTTACGGGTGGATACCCCTAGAATACTTTAAAATTGAAGAAAGAACGGAGTAAATATAATCCTAAATGTCATTTATCAGGTCCCTCAGATATGTTCTCCGATTGGGTTCGTCTCTATGAGAAGACCCAAAAGGAAATAAAGGAAAAAAGGAAGAACATTATTTAAAATTCACTGTAATAATAAGAAAATATGAATATTTTAATAGGAAAAAAAGTCGAACACGTGAGTTTTCCTCAATTACCTTCACAATCAAAAATGTCAATGAAGTCATTAATCTGGTCCTTTAGATGTACTCCAAATAATCTTCAAGGAAAACCAGGGAAAGGATGACAATTATTTATAATTCTCCGAGATTACATTAAAGATTAACATTCAAGATGGAGTTAAAATTCGAAAACGCCGATTTTCCTCAATTTCATTCATTCAATTTTCATTAATCGGGTTTCTTGGATGTGTTCTCAGATTGGGTTTTGTCTTTACAAGAAGGCAGGAAAAGGATGAACAAAATTACTAATTTTTCTGTAATTGTATATATAAGGAGTATTTTAAATGAAATGAAATTTCGAATCCGTGAGTTTTCTTCATTTTTCTTCATGTCACAAAATTACATTAAATCGGGTCCCTTTGATGAAGTCTCCGATTAGTTTTTTCTCCGAAAATAGACCTAAAAAGGCGAATATCAGTGATATTATGAGAAATAAATATTTTAAATTGAATGGAATTTTAAAATCGCGAGTTTCTACACATTCATCCCAATTTCATCAATCTAAAACCTTTGTATGAATATACAGCTCATGCTGCTAAAAACCAAGAGAAATCCAATCTTCATGGATTAGAGGGAGAAAAAAAAAAAACAGGATAAAAAATACTATAACGCTCTATTAATGTATCGACATTCTCTGGAGAGAATAAACACAAATAGAAATAGTTATCCATGAATTTGTAAATTAGTCAAGTACAGAGTCGATACGAAGTAGAATATATATATCGGGTGTCTCCGAAAACGCCCCCCCCCCCCCCCCACTCCTAAATTGGTTAATAATGGGTCAAAAAATAATTCATCTTCCAACCTCAATGTTTTTTTGTAAGCATTTAAAAATTGACAAAATTGCTCTTTCCTCATGTGCGCAAACGTGCGCAATTGATACCAACTTTGTTATTTTAAATGGGAACCCACATTTTTTATTGCTGATTTACATTCTACGTGAAATTTCATGAAGAAAGGATCCATCACTTTATTTTTCAAGTACGCGCACACGGGCGCAACCGCTTCAATTCAAAGTGCACAATTCCGCTCTAAAAGAGCAATAAATGTGAAATAGTGAGTTTTTGAAGATACTTAATTGCCACGTGTAATAGATGATTTTGGAGTATTTTTTCGTGCTGAACTTCATAATATGTTAATTTATTGATATCTGCAACACCACCTTGGGAAAACAAAAAAAACCTACATTTTAGTACTCCTTTTGTTTAGTGAAAATGTGCAAGAAAAGTGCAATTCTGGTCAATTTTTAGGTGTTTTCCCAAGTTGGTATGCAAATATCAATAAATAAACATCATTACGAGGTTCAGCACGAAGAAACGCTCCAAAATCATGTATTACATGAGGCAATTGAATATCTTCAAAAACTCACTGTTTCACATTTATTGCACTTTTAGAGCGAAATTGCGCACTATGGAGCGGAATTCACCCGTTTGCGCGCACTTTAAAAATCAAGTGATGGGTCATTTCTGCAAGAAAAATGTAACGGAGAATTTAAATCTGCAATAAGAAATGGGGGTTTTCAATAAAAATAACGAAGTCGATGTCAATAATTGCAAAATTTTGTCATTTTTGAGAACCTTACCAAAAATGACAAAATTATTTTCAAATGAAATAATTAAATTTGTTCGTGGGCCAGCACGTTTGAACTCATTAAGTTGCTCGCATTTTCAAAAGCGTGCTAAAAAATAGCTAAAAACCTACAAATTGTAAAATATATCTCTTCTTTCTTAAACAGAATTTTAGTTTTATCAACGATGAACTAAAACATAAAAATTATGCACAAATTTATGCAGAAAAATGCACTCCAATTTCAATAATGATCTCTAAAAAATCTATAAAAATTAAAAAAAAAAAGCTAGAAATCCAGAATCTTGTTTGTATTCCAAAGTATTATTTAGAAAGAGTTTTTTTACCATGAAATCGGGTTGGTTTAATTAACGAGTTCTCGTATTCCATTTATGATATATTGTTTTGATATGTGAGACACATTGAGCGCAAAGCACAAACATTTTCCGAGTATAATTCAACTATTCAAACAAGTTTTTGAATTTTGTAAATTTTTTCTGTAGTTTTGACCTATAAGTGTTTTTAGCATATATTAATGCAATTTAATTAATTCTTCAGCATAATTTTGCGCATGACTTTTTTATATAATAATGATTGAGTGATAACTTCCTTAACAAACATTAAATTTATGTTAATTATTGATTTTTATGCAATTTTGAAGATTTGTAGTGATTTTTTCAGAACAATTTTTGAAATTTGACCAATTTTTAGTGCTAAAAAAGTGTTTCTCAACGAACTCATCCATTGTTCTGGAATGCTTGATTTTTTGGCGAAGGAATGGGTTGGGGCACCGCGTTCCGAACATGAGAAGCTCGAGATAGAACTCGAGCACTACTCTCAACAAAACCACGATTAAATGACCCATGATACTATTTTTGTAATTTTGTACTTTCAGAAGAACTTTTATCACTGTCAAGATATTTTATTCAGAATTTTATATTCTGTTTATACTATCACCTCTGATTCAAGAACTATTTTATAAATTGTTCCATTTCATATTGTTAAGCAGGTTATATTTAGAAAAAGATAATGAACAACAAATATGTGTTCTCCCAAACACTTGAGTGGTTCCACATAGGCGATACTACAACATTTTGTAGATTTATGGTTATTTCATAAAGACATTCTTGGAATCTACACACCTACATCTTTCTTGGGGGGTTCTCCTCTGATAACAGACTGTGGCTTAGTTAATGAAACTGCTTGTCGATTCGAGCTTAACGATTCGTTAATTTGTTCAGATTCGGTTAATTTTTTCTATTCTACAGCTTCCCCCAATTATTTGAAGATTGTTGATTTGCATGTAAATAATTTTCGAAAAATAACTACACATAGCAACTACTCTCAAGTATTGTAGCCGTAGCTTCATTGTCTATAAAATTCGCTAATAAAGCATTATACATCCTTTTTTTAAAAGTCGCACTACTAAATTAGCGCCAAAAGACTTTTTACAGTAAGATTCGACAGTATATATAGTTTGCACCAAAGTTATCTTGGTTTTGTGAATGAACTCGTACAGCGAGGTTTCACGTATAATTATAATACCTAACAATAATAATAATAATTTATTGTGGTTTGAATGTTTCTACCTCAAAATGATACAATACAAATGGTACAAAACCCGAGGATAGTAGTAATTGAAAAGAACCTATAAAAGTTGATCATTACTGATGAGGGAGGATTCTCCGTTAGAGAATCCGAGTAGTTGGCCGGCTGTCTCTCAAAAATCACGATCATTTGGATCAGAGGGGACTTCGGCAGAAGCGTTGGGTGCGACATTCCACAGTGAGGCTCAGCTGAGGAGATCAATCCAGACGGCCCGGGGAAACGAAGTGTGTCTACGTATGTTGGATATGTGTGTCTAGAACATGAGCGTTGGTTCCAAATAATCTATTTTGGACCCAATCGGAGTTTTTACTTCACGAAACCAGGTTTATTATAACTTTAGTCGCCTATAAAAGGACTTCTGAATCGTAGGTTAGTGATTTATTTTATAAAATTAATTTTCAGTTGATGGGTGAGCTCGTGGTAATCACTAAAGAGTAAGTGTGGTATTTAATTTAATTAATTTCACTTTGGTAGGCGCCTACCCCTATGCAGAATATTTAGATAAATAATGTATAATAGACTTGGTTTAATAATATATTTAATATTCAGTTTTGATTGTCTCATTGAATTATAACCAGTGTGACCTCAGTCATAATGGTGAGTAAGGAGTTTTGAACAATACAAAATTCATTGCTTCGGAGATCTCACTTGATCAATGCCACTCTAGTGAAGTGAAGTGAAGTAAAGTGAATGGATAAACCTGTTTTAGCAAATTTGCGTAGAAAATGAAGATATTGCAATGGCTCTAAAAATGTTAAAATCAAAATTACTGAAAATTTTACTTTTTGAAATCCGTTCTGTCGCATTCCGAAACGATCCCTGGATTTTTTTACAATTTTCATATGTATATACCGGGTGTCCCTAGAAACGTCCCCCTCCCCTGCTCAAATTGTTAATAATGGGCCAAAATAATATTTTTCCCTAGTCTTAATGTTTTTTTGTAAGGATCTCAAAAACAAAATTGCGCAACCGTGCAAACGTGCACAATTCCTATCAACTTCGTAATTTTAAATAGGAACCCACAATTTTTATTGCAGACTCAAATTTTACGGGAAATTTCATGAAGAAATGACCCATTACTCGATTTTTCAAGTGCGTGCAATCGGGCGCAATACCGCTCCAAAAGTGCGCAATTCCGCTCTAAAAGTCCATTAAATGTGAAAAACTGAGTTTTTGAAGATATTCTATTGCCACATGTAATACATGATTTTGGAGTATTTTTGCGTAATGATGTTCATTTATTGATATTTGCAACACCAACTTGGGAAAATACCGAAAAACCTCCATTTTAGTTGGTACACTTTTTCCGCTGAGGAAATGTGTAAGAAAAGTGCGATTCTGGTCAATTTCCGGTGTTTTCCCAAGTTGATGTTGGAAAGATCAATAAATGAACGTCATTAAGAGGTTCAGCACGAAAAAACACTCCAAAATCATGCTTTAAGTGTGGCAATCAGGATTTCACAATTTTTGCACTGACTTTCAGAGCGGAATTGCACACTTTTGGAGCGGAATTGCGCACGTTTGCCCACACTTAAAACAATCGCGTGATGGGTCATTTCTTCATGAAATTTCATGTAGAATTGAAATCTGCAATAAGAAATGGGGTTCTCATTTAAAATAACGAAGTTGATGTCAATTGCGCACGTTTGCGTAATTGCACAGCGCACGATTTTCTCATTTTGTCAAATTTTTGACAAATTTTTACTTTTTTTTTTACCCATTAGTGAAACTTTTAGCAGGAGGGAGGGGGGACGTTTTTGGGGACACCCTGTACACACACACACACACACACACGCGCGCGCGCGCGCGCGCACACATATATATATATATATAAGGACGAGCTCGTTGACCAGTACTTTTTGAGCACTTAAAAATTTAAAAAAATCATAAAATGGCTAAAAACGTAATTGTTAAATTTATATTTTTCAGCAGGATTCTAGTCAAAAGATGTTTATCAACAATGAATTAGAACGTTAAAAATTCATACACAAAATTATGGTGACAAATTTACCAAAATTTCATTAGTATTTACAGAAAAATCGTTGAAATCCGCAAAAAAAAAAAGTTGAAAATTTAAACATTTTTTCGAATGTAGAATATTATTTAGAACGAGTTTATTGGTCATAAAATTGGTAATTTAACAGTTTCTTCACACTGTAAACTACTCAAATTTCAAAACAATGTAAAGTTATAATCCGCCTACGATAATTTACGGAAATTCGCCCATATGGTCATGCTGCATGACTGCCGAATTATTTACTATTATTCTGACCTACTTCCATAGACATATAAATAGTATAATACCCATGTGAGCCACAACCAACCAACAATCAAGTTACTGTGATGTAGTTTCTCAATAAAGATATCATATACCGACTAAAAATAAGCTCGTTTGTTTACATTTTTCACCATACTGTACTATCTAGATAATTTCCAATACTCAACTTTTTATCTTGTCTACCATGACAACGGCCTCATCGATGGTGGAGGTAGAAACGTTGCTGCAATGAACAAATCTTAAAACTGGCTGGCTATCGTCATTCCAGAAAGGAAAAAACCTACACTACTTCAGGGAAAAACTCACCTTAACCACATCAATTTTATTTATAATGAAACATAGGTATCCAAGCAATACAATTCTGAATAATCTCAATACTTTTTATGAAATAACATGAAATAGTCAACACACAATACCACGTCACATTTACTGCACATAGTGCTCATTGTACGTGCCTTTTTGCCACATTGTTCTGGACATAGTAGGCTTGTTGATCAAAACGTATTGCTTCAAGTGGGTATCTACTCAAGATGACGAAATGAATTTCCTGAGAGTCCAGGGTGCTTTCCTTTCTATTACTCTCCTGAACTGTAGTTGCGATAAGTTATAAGGTTTTTTAAATTTAGAACCCAATGGCAATCTCAGCATTATACTAGGGGCAAGTGTCGAACTTCGGGATTATCGTATTAATTTCCTGGGTCCTCAGGTGATTGAAGCAGAAGAGGTTTAAGCATACACATCAATGGGACCCAACGGCATTCCATCATCGTCTGTCAATAAAATATCAATAGTACCCAGGAGAGATTTATTTCATCGAAAATAAAGGGAAGAATATGAGAACAAACTTTGAAGGAATATAGGTTGCTATCGTAATGTATGAGAAACTGTAACGACGGAATTGCATGGATCCATAGCAGTTGAAAAATATAAAAAGCACCTAGCGACTGTACATAGTAAATTTTTATAGCTAACAAAGTTGATGGGTCGACTGTGTGCGTCACATCATCTAGTAAGCTATATACTGCCCACCGGTACCGAATAGTACCACTTAGGTTCGAATCTTGTTTCATCTACTAAACTTTTATAGTAATCAGCGGGAATAAGTTTATTACAAAGAAACACTAACCAAGATCCCGACGTCGATAAAACCACTCATCTTTCTCCCACTCTGGACTGCACTGAACTAGCGCAAATAAATAGCTGAGGCCGTCTTGAGACAGATTCAAACTTCTCAAAGGTACACATGTTTTTTGATGACTTATGTTCAAAGTTTAGTTACGAAAGTCCAAAATCAGAGCATGGGTTTGCTAGTACCAAACGGTAACACCGAGCAGATGGTAATGGGAACCCATTAGTGAACTAACTTTTTTCCCCCGATTCATTTTGTGAAACTTTGAATTGTTGCTCTTAGTGGCCTCTACTTTCATGAAAAAATATTTAAAAAATTCTATGTGTCCCCAACATAGTTAAATCGGGTGTGCCCAAACGGTACCGGTGGGCAGATGGCGACATTTCACCCGAAGTGAAGCGAAAGGCTGAACCTCGTGAGAAGGGCTTCGAACAAATAAAAGTGTCCTCTTTATTAAAGACTTGAATGAAGCTGTCATCTTAAGGGTGAATCCATACCTCTCCCACTGCTAGGAAGGACTATTCAAAATTTGAGGACGAGCCGGCCAGTTTTTCACACTCGAAACTAAATGATCGAGAGTGAAAATTTCAATCGATCGCCTCAAGCACGCAAATTTGTTAGTAGAAGACACCGAAGAAAGCAGCCAGATGAGAGAAGACATGATCAGGGGAGCAAGATTTCCAGATTGGTTCAAAGAAGCGAAGTTCGTTCCATGCCCAATCTGGCGACCATATCGAAATTTACCAGCTGTGGGGACCCAACTACGTTTATTTTAATCAATTATTATTTTCAATTTTCTGGTATCTAAGGAGTTTCAATCGATAATAAATTCATTCGCTTCTGAGATCTCGCTTGATTAATGTATTGTACTCTAAAATCTGATCCACCGATTCCAAATTTATATTTTCTCACTTGCTCCTCAATTTTAATGGTTCAACCTCCCAAATTAATTCAAATGAAAACATGTCATGAAAAATAAGTCACTGGTAATCACGAGAAAAACGCGTATGTGATATCTCATTATTCTCGCAGTTTCAACATGACTTATGAATGCAACTCGATCATTCAACTCTGTAAATAATAATTATACCAGCTCAGATCTTACATTCACAGCTGAAAGACAGATTAAAATTGTGCCGCTTATGAGTTTTGAGAGGACTTATCGTTTTCGCAAATTCGGAGGAAACTTTAAATAAATAAGTTTCGCAAATATCGTTCAAAAATACACCATTATGCGTCTTGTATCCTGTTTTGACATCTTCGTGGTACAAACAATTAAGTGTTAGGTGTTTGCGCATGCGCGGAAATACGTGATTTGCGCATCAACTATATTATTTCAGAATATAATCCCCCTTTTTCATTGCAGATTTGGATTCTACGCAAAATTTCATGAAATTTTGGCTCCTCACTAGATTTTTCGCAATATTACTAAATGAGTAAATAAAACAAAAAAATTAACCCTCTTCGCCGCACAGTGGGACAAAATCCGATTCAGCTTGGAAACAATTAATTGAGGGTTCTATATATAATACAGGGTGTTTCTTAAAGGATGGATACGTATTTTTATCTCCGTTATTTGAAGGGTTAGAAAAAAACTTTAAACGGAAACCCACCTTCATTCTTTCGGGGAATTCAAATATCACTTAAATAAATACGTGATTTGCGCATCAACTTTGTTATTTCAGAATATAATCCCCCTTTTTCATTGCAGATTTGGATTCTACGCAAAATTTCATGTAATTTTGGCTCCTCACTAGATTTTTTGTGCCGCGCGCAACAGCCTCCTGGAGCGTGTGAAGTCGCATAGACCTGGAAATGCTCGTATTTTCTAATGTTGGTAAACCCCAAGTGTGGCGTATGTTTATCCATTATTTTCCAAAGCTGAGTCACGTGTTGATATCCGTTTTTTGGTCTAATTCCATTTTATCGCAATTATCGCAGTTCAAAATCAATTTTCCTGGTCGTACATCACATACCAATTCCCTAGAATTTCGGCTAATATCTTTCCTCACCCTTTCACAGGTCCGGGTCGGAAGTGGCTATGGCGGGTTTAAAAATATCTCTCTTCTTTAGAAAACATTTAAAAAATCTTCTTAGGGGGAAATTAGTCTTCCTAGTATGTTTACCAACATCTAAAAATACGCGCATTTCCAGGTCTATGCGACTTTGAACGCTCCTGGAGGCTGTTGCGCGCGGCCCAAAAAATCTAGTGAGGAGCCAAAATTTCATGAAACTTTGCGTAGAATCTAAATCTGCAATGAAAAAGGAGGCTTATTTTTTGAAATAACAATGTTGATGCGCAAATCACGTATTTCCGCGCATGCGCGGTGCGCGCAAATGTGATTTTTGAATTCCCCATGAAAAATGAAGGGGGTTACCGATTGAAGTTTTTTCTAACCCTTCAAATAACGAAGGTAAAAATACATATCCATCCTTTAAGAAACACCCTGTATAGTCCTTACATGTAAAAACAGTGAACCATAATATATACGATAATTTATGGAAATTCAATCATACGTTCATGGTGCTTGAATGGACTTTTTCTACATCATTTTAAATTTTCTCAGATATATTCAATCAAAAAGGATTTCTGTTCCATAGAATACTATTCGAGAATTGAATCCTGCATAGGTTGACCAGCAGAAATTCTTGAATTGATTGATCCATAAGGGAGTAATATAAATAATAATATACTCGTAAAATAACTGGTATTCGCAAAATAAGGTAAACGTTGGTAATGTTCAGAATAAATTTGCCCTAAATGACCTAAATTAGAAAATTTTAATGTTTTCTAGTCGCTGGAATTCGCAAAAATGGCGACCAAGTACCCTGAAGGCATCTGTTAATTCCTGATTCGACACTATACGCACAAGCACACAATCTGTAATATAATTTTTATTGCTACAATTAAAATGGGCTGAACGCGGACGTGATTTTAGTGCTATTACTTACCTACTATACATGATGTTGGATACACAGAATTCAAAGTTGTGTTGTTTCCAGTAAGAAAACAGGTGTGAGCTGAAACGTAGTATGTATACACCTATAGCAGTTCACATGAAATATATGTTTTTAATGAAAGCCAACTTGTCACAAGTGGTCTGAAATTGAAAAGAAAATGTAATTTCCAGCTGAATTATAATCCAATGTTGGGAAATAAGACCATCAAAAAATAATAATCTCCACCAAACAATTACGCTCATGAAGAAACACTTCTGTGTAAACACTGACGCAACGCTGTGGTTAAGGGGGAAAACCCGTCTGTTTACTAGTTTGTTGTGTACTGTATTGCTTTATTCACACTGCCTCGGATAAATCATGTGATTCCAACCACAGGTTTGGGAGAGCGATTGGTGGCATTGGTGGGTGAATTCTAAGGGAAGAAAACTTCTAAGACCTCTGAATGTATGTAGGTATTCACCCCTCCTCTTAGTGTTTGCCGTCCAAAATCAAAATTTTCACGTTTCAAAGCTTGCTGATTTAGTTTGGTTCCATGTGTGTGTGTGTGTGTGTGTGTGTGTGTGTGTGTGTGTGTTCCATGTCACGCCTAAAACTACACTGATTTTTGGTTTTAGTCCGATCTCGGTGAAAATTTCAGAGTTGTGCCGGTTAGATCCTTGACGTCCTCCTATGAATTCCTTAGCCATTGGATAAATAGTAGCGTATGCGAATGCGCAAAGGTCAATTTCTTACGATTTAATATCGGCCCGACTTCATTCCACCTTAAAATAAGTGAGGAAGTGACCTACTGCCTCTCCCGCTTGGCAAATTTTGTTGTTGTTGTTGTCTCGTTTATCGGTAGGTACAGATAGATGTTGAGTATTTTTACCGATGATTAAGATAGAAGTGATTAACAGCAATAATCAAATCAAGAGAATGCATTATATTATTTAAAAATAAATAAATAAAACTGTAAGGGATATGCAAAAGTTTGCTGTTTAGACTAGTAGATAAGTAGACAAAATAAGGAGTAGCACAAAAATTAGATGTCAACAAAAATCGGTTACTATACTGATAAATAAATCATCAATGTAACGGAATTTTCAAAATAATCAAATTAAAATTTACATTTTGACACAAAATTCTCGGTGCCTACCGTCAATATTAATCTTATGATCAGATTATATGATTATAAATGTAATCTCAGTATAAATTTTACTTTGAGATATTCAAGACCTTTGATGCTTGAAGCAAATATCGAGTTTAGATATAAATGGCACGATAAATTTCAGTATCGTAACATAGGTAATTAAACTTTCATCATACATTTATAATGAGATTATCCTGAAAAAATCAATAATATAGTTGAGTGATTTATTTTATATGTCAAATTCAATCCCTGATGCCACCTCACCAGGTACCCACAGTTCCTTCGCAGCTCATCATGGACAGACGGACATGGAATCAATTTCGAATCGCAAAACTTAAGGGTTCGCTGTTTCCCCATAATGGAAGGAATTACTGGTTTCATCTATAATATTATCAAACACACGGAACTAATTGAGTATTCGTGCAATAGTATCGGGAAGGATAGAGATATTTTTCGGTTATTGTAGAATTTATATATTCTGTCATTCTATGATATTGATCACAAATCAATAAACCGAACTCCGAACAGTGCAGTAGCAAAAATTATCAATTATATTAAGGTACAAGCAAATATTAATTAATTTTTTCCAAATTATTACAGTTCTTTTGACAACGTAGGCGACCACGAAAAGAAGAAAACCAGAGCGGAACTACCCGGCCAATGGCATTGACCCCGTTTAAAATCTGAATGTGTTTGCATTTTGCCATGCTGAGGCAGAAATGCGCTCCGCACTTCGCCACCATTAACGGCAGTGTGTTGGGACCAGCCTTCTCCACTTTCTCACTGACAAATTTTAAATTACACAGCATAGTTCCCATCTTTCAACATACATTTTTACAATTTGTTTTTTAAAATCGTTGAAAATATCAATATGCTGGTGTGCCATATTATTTTGCCAAGGTTTATCAGCTGACAACGAGAAGAGAGGGTGCGTGAGAGCTGTTATGTAAAGGAAAGTATGGTTAGTCGAAAAAAACGATCTTGTCAGGCTCGCCATTTTTATTATTCTTCAAGCAGTATAAAGTTTACTCATGATTAGACTCTTCTTAGAATCTGCTGCCAGCAAAGAGCTAAATTCGTTTAGCTGAGGAGTTATTGTAAGTACAGTGATACTCATGTTGGCTTCATTATTTTTCAAACAGTAACATAATATGTGTTCGTTGTTTGTTTTACTAGAGTTAAAAATTTGACAGTGTGCCATGATTCAAGAATAATTAAACTCAGAAAAAAAAACAAATATATGATAACTACCAATCATATTCATTTGTAAAGAAAATGGAGGAAATGAGAATGAAAACCATTCGAGAAGCTGACGACCGTAAAAAGGCTCGAAACGCTCCTTCCTAACATAGTTTTGATACCTTATAAGAACAGATTCTTTTGAAAATAACTACAGATGATTTTGGTTTCCGTAATCACTAAATGATACGAAAGAAAAAGTAACTATACAAGGAGTCTTAGTATTGAATTTCGCAAAATTTTTAAGAATGTATAGATACTTTAGATTCATTTATCATACATACATATACTTTTAGTAACTTACTAAAAATATACTATTAGATTCCGCAAGCTGGGAAACAGATTCAGAAAAAATAGAACGCTGCGCGACTTGTCAAAGCGTACTAAGAAGTTTCATACGACTAAGGCCAGGCCACAGTGCAACGACAGGCCAATGACACGACAAGTCATGTTGGTGCAGTGTGGTTGTCGTTTCGTGAAGAGCATTCAGAATACGACATCCCAAATTTCTCTACGCAAGTCAGTATTGTTTTGGGCGCGTTGGGTGCAACTCACAATTTTGAAAGCTATTTTTTAACTCGGTTATAGTAGCTAATGAGTTATTACTTGTTACTTTGAGTTTGAGTTGTTACTTGTTTTTTTGTCATAATATAGAAGGTCCTATTAACGAAATGGGTTTGTCTACATACAAGCCGAAAGATTGGCGGCTTTTCATTGATAGCTCCAAGAGAAGTTTGAAGTATTGGCTTTTGCATAATACGAACAAGCTCGGCTCCCTTCCAATTTGTCACGCCACGAAAATGAAGGAACAATACAGTAATATTGCAGAAGTTCTCAAGAATATAAAATACGAACAGCATCAATGGTTGATCTGTGTTGACCTGAAAATGGTTAACTTCTTGCTGGGCCAGCAGAGTGGGTATACGAAGTATCCTTGCTTCTTTTGTTTTTGGGACAGTAGAGCGAAAAATGATCATTGGATCAAAAAAGATTGGCCACTACGAGAAATCGATGTGGGCAGGCACAACGTGATTAACCAGCCTCTGGTCTCCACGGATAGGATTATTTTGCCTCCTCTGCGCATCAAGCTCGGTCTCATGAAGCAATTCGTCAAGGCTTTGAATCGTTTTGGCAATTACTTTCAGTATTTGGCCAAAAAATGTCCATCCCTGTCTACAGAGAAGCTGAAACAAGGAATTTTTTATGGCCACCAGATTAGAACCCTCATAAGTGAGTCTGCATTCGCCGACTCTAGGACTCCAGATGAAGGGAATGCTTGGAACTCATTCGCTCTAGTGATAAACAATTTCTTGGGATATAATAAGTCCGAGAATGCTCAACCATTTCCGAACACTAGGATGTAATATGAGTATAAAGGTAAATTACCTTTTCAGCCACTTCGACAGATTTCCTCACAATCTTGGTGGCCTCAGTGAAGAACAGGGGGAGAGGTTTCACCAATATATAAAAGTTGAGGAGGAGAGATATTAAGGATATTGGAACTCCCACATATTGGCAGATAACTGTTGGTGTCTCATGAGAGACATACCGGACGCAGTTTGGAAACGACAAAGCCACAGGAAAACGTTTTTGTTGTAGATAAATTAATATTATCATAAAGCTCTACTTTCATGTCTTAATTTTGATTGAAGTCAAATAAGCTTATTTTCAAGCATAAAACTTAACTCATCACTCTTTGTTTCCATAGCATATTCTTCCTGCTATTAGCGAATTTTCGTAGAAAATGAAGCTATTGCTATGGCTCGGAAATTTTTAAAATAAAATTTTTTGAAAATTTTGTTAATTAAAATCCTTTTAGAAACATTCTGAAACGAATACTATAGTTTAACATTTTTTCATATATATACATGTATATATATATATATATATATATATATATATATATATATATATATATATATATATATATATATATATATATATATATATATATATATATATATATATATATATATACATATATATATATATATATAGTGAAAATGCGAATTAGTACCTACTCCAAAACAATCCCGTCCTGTAATTATTGTTGACAATATGGTTTATTTACATGTTGACAACAATATGTTTAATTGTTCAGAAATTACATTCTCGTGTTGAATCTTAACCTGCGTGCTCTGTTTAGAAAATATTAGGTTATGGGTTCTGCGCGTATTGTCAAAATTTTCTGTTGGTTAGAGTAAAAATCGTGGAACAAGTGAAGTGAAGTTTCCTGTAAAGAAGATTTAAGAATCATAACTTTAAGTTTAGTGATTATTTGAGCAACTAAAAAAGTTGCTCAAATAAAGTTTATTAATTATAAAATAGAGCATTTTAAAAACATGAAAATTTATGTGCGAAATTATACTGACAAATGTACTTAAATTTCATTAAAATGTGGTAAAAAATCGATAAAAACTCCACAAAAGTTAAAAATCCAAAATCTCTTTTCGAACCGCAGATTATTATTTAGAAAGAGTTTTTTGCCATAAAATTGGTAGTTACCAATTTCTTTTTCCTTAAAGTCCTTAATTCCCAAAAAAATGTAACATAATATAGTACGATATTTTACGAAAATTCGCTCATACGATCATGCTACATGACTGGAATTGAAAAAAAAAAATTAACTGTATTAGTCTGTGCCGTGTGGTTGGCGTTGGGGCGTCGTCGTCGTCGTGTAGTTGGGGGGTCGTTCTAGTGTGTACTATGCGGTTCGAGTTCGAACTGTGTTAACGTTTTTACGGGACGCGTTCGTTGCTGTGTCGTTGGCCTGTCGTTATAGTGTGGCCCAGAATTTAAATGGTACCTCTATTGGAGCAAGCGATCCGTACACCTCACAGAGAAAGCGAAATGATCAAGAAGTCATCAAAAATAACACCAAAAAAACAGTGTACCATTAAGAACATTGTTGACTATGAATACTCATTGACAAGATGACTAAGCGAGAAACCAATAACACGGCTAGCCTGACACGTAGAGGAACGCAAGGGAGGAACGCAAAAATTTTCAGAAAGATTTGAATCGGCGTGTCTTGGACAATTTGGCTGAAATTTTAGAACCGAACGGTCTCACACGAGTTTATTAGTACGGCGTACAAATTCATAACACGCATCATCCGATAAATACAATTTTCTATCGGAATACTTAATTGGAATTCGATGAACAAAATAACATAAAGCCTCAGTAACATTTTAGACATTAAAAGAAAACTAAATAAAAGAAAACTAGAGAGTGCGAACCCCTTGAATAGGCCTAGCGACTAAATCGGTACAGTAGTACCTACCGTACCTTTGGCGCTCATTAAAAAATAAAATAAAATAAAAAATAAATGAATAAAAAATAAATAAAACTAAAAAATAAATACATAAATAGGTAAATAGAAATAAAATAAAACAAAATAAGCCTCTACGAGTAGAAACTCATATACTGTAGCTTATGTCATTCCGAACCCATAATTCTTCGTCTTATAATTATAAGAAAAATGAGCCGGCCAGGAACATCATAAAAACATATTGGTGAGTAATGCTATCCATTACAGGAACGTCCTTGATACTAGTATGTCTGGTCTGTAGTAGTAAATCTAAATTATCCACGCTTTGCAGACTCACTGGCTTTAATTAAATGCGTCGTGTATAATTTGTAGCTTCAACTGATCTAAAAACAGTTATATGAACTAACACGAATGAGCAAAAGTTAAAAAAAAAAAAAAAGGTAATTGACGCTTGGGCGGTGTACTCATTAATGAATGCTTCGTTGAAAAACACGTTTTTTTTCGGCACTACCGTGGAATGAAAATGAACATTTCTGAGGTGTGTTGCACAACTAGACTAAACTTGGGATTGAACGAAAAATAATCACCAAAATTGGTTAAGAATTGTAGCCTGGGCATCGTCGACAGAATTTATCTCACCCCTCACTCTCAACAAACATACATAAATTTTTTTTTTTTTTCACGGACATGGTCTGACATTTGTATTCAGAATAATTTTTCTCAAATGCTAGGGTTGTTCCACACCACTCGGATCAGGGTCTCTTATGAACAAAAGCCTTGCCAATGTGAATTAGCTTTCGAGGGACGTCCTAAACTTATGTATACAAATCCTTTATCTTATATAGTTCATCTAGCGGCATTGCCCTCTCGTCTAACCATCTGATGAAAAATAAACAACCTCTAAAATTGGTTGAGGATTGAGGCCTGGACAAATTACACGAAGACTTTTAAGGAACACACGTTCTTCCCCCCTCCCAACACTTTCGTTGGATCAGTCAAAAAGAATAATCACAAACATCAGGTGAGAATCGATCCTAATGTTGGTCATGCAGGGAAGTCGTAATCTTGTACAGGAGTTACATTAATTTTTACACATATCTATACATCCCAACACACCTAGACACAGTTGTATGAAACGCATTGATGTGATTTCAGATGATAATACCAAAATCTTTTTCCACATATTTTCAAGGCCCATATTTACCATTGATCCCACCAGTAAGAAAAACAAAAAATGTCAGCCAACTTTGGTTGAGGAGGCCATACAAATATGTTACAGGAAGGATTTAGAACAGAGTAATTCATAAATATTTATGACAAAACTTGATGTCATTGTTAAAAATTTGAAAGGAAGAAGCATTGAGTTCACATATATGTTTTGCATGTGCTGAGGCTTCCGTGAATCCAGGAAAAATTAAATTCCAAGAAAACGATTTAAGACTCAACCTGAACTGAACGTTTGAACCAAATCAGACTAAAACTTGGCATAGTCATCAACGTGACAAGGAATTGACACACACACACACCTGCAGGCAAGCAAGTACACACACGCACAAAAACACACACACAGCGACAGAGAGATGGGCACGGGACGAAATGGATTAGCAAGCACTGAAACGCAAAAAGCCATTAGAAATTTCGATTTTGAAGAACAACTTTTTTCGACTTATTGCACAAACAAATAGCTTTCGTGCCTTCGGTAGTGAGGAAGTAGTACGCGTGGAAATTCTGATTTTGAAGGACGGTTTTACATCTTCCTAAAGTGATCACATGTTTCCACAACCAAAACCTGCAGCAAATGTAATAAAACACAACATCTTTCGGTTCCATCCAAAGTTCAGGTACTTATTTCGGCACTCCGTAACATGACCTTAGTTGGATTACTCTACTAACGATTAACAATAAAAATTTAGGCTAACATGTAAGCAGGAAGTAATGGAGCATGAAATGAACATCAACGAAGTCTGATCCAAATCGCGTGGTTTATTACAAGTCTGATCTCAACGATGAACTGTTATAAGTAGGTAAAGGCCAAATCATAGTGCCATTACCATGACTTCAGGTAGGCACCAACGTTACGTGGAAAAAGTTGGCATGATTCTAAGGAGGACGAGAAGGGTCCTTTCACACTTGTTGAAGTCAATGGTGTAGTAATGATACTTATGCGTAAAATTAGTAGAATGTTTCCAGAGTAAAAACATGGGTCGTATGGCTTCACACTATTTCCTCAGCATGTCTGTTCAACTTAATCTGGTGATTTCGGCGTTTTTGTACCTATACCAAGAAAAACTGTTGTGAACATTCTGAACACTCCTGGATCTTCTATGATAGAGTATTTCAGTAGCGAGGGGAGATATCATGTATAATGTTCTCCAAAGGAAGAGTAACTATTAACAATTTTTGAACTTCATTTTACAGGTTTTCTCAACGAAATTTCAATATTAAATTTGTTGTTTCAAATTAAATTATGGGCACTCCTCCAAAGTTTGATGACGGAACATGAATAAATCGGACATGAATTATTGTTTGGGTAGCTCAATACAAGATGATATTTATGTCCGATTCATTATACATTCCGTTTCATTATAGATGATATGTCATAACATCAAGTATTGAGCTACACATACAATAACTCAAGCGAACTAAATCAAAACTTGTAAAATCATCTGGGAAACTTTACCTAAAAATCCTCTATTTTTTAAAGAATTTCTATTCTTGAATTATTTATATCTCTTTACCATGAATCTCAACTAAAAAGGTTGAATTGTATACAACGCAAACGTTTATTATAGGAGGGACGGAGGAATATCTAGATGCCATCCTCCTATTATTTCGTATAAGTCAATTAAAATTGCACTCAACGATCAGTCCTAGTAATTGGGAAACGAAGAATTCAAATCACAAACAGATTTCTAGTGAAACACCATAGGCACAGTTGTTGAAGTATAGAATGTTTTACTCACTAGATTTTATTTTATTTTTTCAATTTCTTTTACAATTCATTTGCATGGATAAGGTGATTATCGGAAATGAACTCCACTTAGAATTAGGAGAGAATTTGAGATAGAAGATGAAAAAACCCGTTTCACATTTTTGTTAGTTGACTAACATTGAGATGTCATTCATGAATGGTAGGTAGGTATTTATCGGGAAATAAGTTAAGAATTACGATCAGAAAGTATGGAAAGCGTGGTACACTCAATTCTTACCTGTCATAGTAATTCTGGGCAAGTTGTGAGATAATGAAGTGAATGTGATGAAATGTTGCGGAGAATGGAATAGGCTGAAGATTCGACGCAGCGAAAAAGAAACGACAAAACATAATCCCCAAGTCACAGAGTTCAATGGTCCTGCGAGGATGGTTTGCAAAAGGATTGTTGGGGATGGTTTGCAAAAGGATTGTTTGTATGGTCAGGATAGCACTCTATGATGCCGGCTCGAGTCGGCGCGGTCCATCCGGCGCGAACAGAGAATATCAGAAGACTAAAGCGCGTTTCGGGCTATGCAGCTCGCAGAGATGGGATACGGCTATGGAAGAGAGGTAGAGGGGACCGCCTACCCATCAGGCGACTCGCGGACCCGCGAACCTTTCCATCGATTCATTTACAACTGGGGGGGCCCTTGGGGCGCAAAGAACCCGTCCGTCTTTTATACCTCCATTTCCATAACGTGGCACCGGAGTGATTCCCTACCAGTTGACTCTCCGACAGAAGGAGGAATGCAGGTTGACACATCCAACACTGCACCCACACAAATTCGTAACATTTTTTTTCATTACGACATCAACACCCATTATTATTAATGAGTTATGAGTCAAATTCTCACCCCCCCTCCAATCATAGAACCTTTTGCAAATCATACCAAATGCATTGTCTACCCATTTCTTTCATACCGTACTTGTGAAATAGTTAGAACATTCCAAAAAGCGTTAATTCAAGAAAGTCACTGAAATAACGGTACAAATTTTCATTTTATTGGTGATAGTAATGATACAAATGAATTTTTCAACTTTAATAATGCATTTGTGTCTGCATATGGATATGGTAGGCTTGCTTTTAGTACAAGGTCACAACTTTGAGTGTGAAAAATGAACATGGAACGAGGTAGCAGGTTTCATCCATTAGGTATTACCCGTTGATCTTCGAGCGAAACTGACTCCCAGCCTTGTTAATATCGTTCCACTCTCTGTTCTCACGGAGCTAAAATCGTTCTGAACGCTAAACAATCGTGGAAATATAAGAGACCGAGAGTGAAAAAAATCACATGACTTTCTCAATCTGCTGTACTGTAGCTGATAGGAATGTTAAGCAATAACGAACTCGCATACGCACAAAAGCATTAGCAATGCATCATGCTGAAAACTTGGTCTAGGCCCTTTCTTTATCTAGTATTTCGTACAGGAAACCTTGACGATTATTTCGAGCGACTTAGAATGTCACTTCACTTCAAACTAACCTATAGAGCTATTAATATATGAACAGTTGCGAAATAATGGGTTAAATCGATAGATTGCTCGTCACCCTAATTTGATTTTAAAAGAGCTACGATCAGAGCTGCTCAAATTTCGTTAAGATTATCTTAGGTTCGAAAGAGAGGAAAGTAATATCAAGTCCAAGTTCCAAAATGGAATAGAAAATCTATGTTCAGCCTTTCGTTTAATACGTTTCGATAAACTACCCGGTATCTCAATAAGTCTTGCTACAGAGTTCATCAAGACAGCAGAATCATTACAATCACCGAACCCCTCTGGAAAGTAGAAAACAAATGATGCTTCACACAACATTCCTCCTTGTGATACTTTACCGGTACGAATATTGCAGGTCGTGACAGGAGAGAGCAAAATTATTAAACTGATTGCGTGTTTTTGAAAGAAGTTGGGTTAATGGAAGACTGAAAGAAAGGTGGGACATGAGTGGCACGCTTCATTCGAGTGGCTCAGGAACGTATTTTTTCGTCAAACGTTGCCACAAGGTATTCCTGAGCAAAAACGGTATGGAATATTGGTGGTATCTCCATAAGGAGCAATTCCTTAGAATTTCATCAAAACTCCTTCAACCATTTTGTCTAAAACCCTCCGTCCAAATCCGAAAATGGGCAACAATCAAGTCATTACGACGTCCCTCAGTAGTGTGACCGACCTATAGTTTTCGATCAGGGTGAGATAATGAAAGTACCAGATCGTGTGGAAAAAATGAAAGATGAAATAAAATAAAAATGACAATAACCACAAAGAAGATCTTGAAATTCTGGAGATCTTGAAATATCCGTACTCGAGATGTGATAAGTTTTACGTTTTGAAACCTTTTTATTTTCTAATAAAATTGTTGCCCCTAATGTAAAACCTTACCTGCCTCCTAACCTAAAAAATGGTTGCCTCCTAACGAATTTTCCCACAAAATATTCATTAAAACAATTGGCAAAATGGATTTAGTAAACAATGTCGAAGATTCGGATATAAGATGAAAAACCATTCAAAGATATTTTTTTAATTTATTATATTATTATTATTTTAAGAAATGTCGCGGGGTTCAATAAGCGGGGCGACGCGAGCGTTGTATCGAGGTCGAGTGGATTCCAATAATACAGTGGATAAATATGGAAGTGCAGGTGGCTGCAGCTGCAGTAACTGCTGCGTATGCATACTTACTATAAATATGTTCCAATTCTTTCTTCGAAAAAAGTGCAAGAGCCATGGAATAACAGAAAATGCTGGATGAAATATCACTTAGGTTCCATATGACAGATTCAACTTGATAGTACCTACTCCTGAAATTGGGGAGCAACCTCATTACACCAGTCTGTTTCCACAATGGATAAAGCACGTAATGTACACACGAAAATCAAAAGATAAGCCAGAGGTTGCAGAACGGGTCGCCACATAGTGTTTCGGACTGGGGGTTACGGTGGAAAATAGTGCGAAGAACAAAAATCGATATTAATGCGTATGGAGGTTTTATTCCCATCCAACAGTAGAAACTAATACAAATTGGATTATTTAATAGAAAAATAACCACTATGAGACGTAATAGTCTTTTTTTTAAATGAAATTAGCTAAAAATAATAATAGGGCAAACATATATGGTTATTGTGCAATTCATTTTATTGAAATCCCCAAAATATTCCATTCCAAGTTATATTTAGGAACAAGAAAGACATAAATAACCATATTTATTACACTCAGTTATTGAGATATAAAGACATTTAAAAAATACAAATTGACTGCTTTAAGTTATGCTCATTGCTTCTGCAAATCGAAGATAGTTGATATTTTCAGAGGTTTTGTGGAACAAACGGGTTAAAAATTCGATTCAGCTTCTACTTACGAATCCAGTATTCACCGGAACTATATATGTGTGTGTACTACCTATATCTTGATAAAATGGTGTTATCTTCACAGTGAGAATCATGTTATTAACTATTACCGCTAATAATATTACGAAGCAAAATCCAAGTTACTCGTAATTTTGGAAGATTAATTCTAAAATAAATGTAAGTGCCTTTTTATTGGGTGAACCAATAAGTTGTTGTGTAAACCAAAATTTTACATGATCGACAACAAAATAAAATTTTAAAAGTCGTGATAAAAAAATGATAAACTCGGAATTTTAAAACCTAGATGCATAATCCTAGTCGACACATTATTGTAAAATTGTATGATCGCCAAAAGTATCATATAATAACAAAGTGTCACATTGATCCGCAAATGTGGCATATATACTTCATTTATTCAAGGAAGGGATGGAGAACCCAAGATGGCATCAATGATTACCGAAATCATAGGCGCTTGAGAAAATAAGTAGATGAAAGTATTTATGTTACTCCTGTCCGAATTCTTCATAAAATTGAGAGGTGAGGTTAGACCTTATGACAGGCGCTACACCATAATTAGAGTGCACATGGGTGAACTAAGCTACTAGGAGGTGTCATCATATCAAAAAGTAGATGTTAGCGATAAAAGGGTAGATTTGTGATGTCTGGTTTAGTACAATAACATTTTTCACACTTTTGGTGAGCACCTTCTATCCGTACATTCAATTTAAATCCGGATGTGCATTGTTAGTGCTCAAGATGGGTCATTAAACCAGGTTCTAAGAACAGAAGCTAAGAATCCTTTATTCAAACTCAGGTGAAGAACATGTAATGATCGTTGAACGCCCAATTGCGTACGCATCCACTTGAAAAGAATAACGTTCGATCAGATATGAGGAGTTCAGTTTTACAGATGGGTGCTTGTCCATAACTATTGAGTACTGAGCATAACTATTTCGGCCATTTCACATTCAGGGCCGTTTGGCTTTGTTGGCGCCCGGGGCAAGATTTCGTTAGCCCCCCCCCCCCCCCCCCCCCCACCGCCGCAAAATCATTACCCTTCCCACCCAACATTAACCAATCACCGTTGGGTTTCGGAGGGAGAGAATAAGTAGCTTCTCTTTTTAGTATATTTAATCGGATTAGGGAAACAGAAATCAGGGAATAACGGATTGTTATTGCCAAAAAGTTAAATTATTATTGATTACGAATCATCATTATTGCTTACGGATCAAATTGGTAAGACTACGCACCCTACGCATTGTAGACGCATTGATAGGAAGAAGACGTAGTGAAAGATCATTACTCTTCAACATGAAATATTGATATCCTTGAAAAAATAACTAATTTGCCAAGCCCGGTCACCAACGAAGCTGAGCTATCAAGGTACTGCCTACCTACCGGTGGTGGGCCATAGGGGAGTACGGAGTTTAAAGAGGGGGTTTTGTGGGGGGGGGGGGGGGGGGGGTCACACCCGTCATTGTTTAGCCATGACTCTTGGCACCTATATAGCCAGACTATCCGCCCAACTGGGGATCTTATTACCATAATACACTTAAGCCAATGAGGTAATCCTAGACGAGTCTGCAAAATTACTCTCTACAGCTAAGAGCGAAAACAGACGGGTAATTAGATAATATTCGATCATACCGCATGGCCATATGAGAGGATTATGAAACTGATAATGAGGCTTGCATCGAACAATCGAATGTTATTTTTCGAATATGTTTTTCCGGGAGCTCACCAAGATTTAATGATAGTTTCATCAAAAGGTAATAGACCCACAATACTTTCAATACTTTAGTCTATGATCTGTGGTTTCAACTGCTGCACAGTGGGCAAAATGCGATGCGGGGGGGGTAAATTTTTGCCTCTACCTTAAAGGAACTTTCAGGCTGATTCCATATACATGGGTCCCTAGAAACTCATCATTTAGTTTAATCCCTGATTCTGGTATTCCTTTAAGGTGATCCAATCATGTGTCTCTTTTAGGGCACAAAAATACGGACAACGACGCAAAGGAACACGCAACTTCGCAATTATTTAAAACGAGCGACTAGATGCGATGCGGCTTGAAATTTGTCTCACTTCGTTGCTGTGGCGTCGCTCGTTGTCGCGCTGCTGTCGCTCACTCTGTGTTTATTTTCCCATTTCCAGATTGGTTAATGAAGTGTTGGTAGGCTTGAGGTTTTCACCGTTGGGTTTCGGAGGGAGAGAATAAGTAGCTTCTCTTTTTAGTATAGTTTAATCGCTAAGCGCTTTCGCCCATAGGGCCTCGTCAGAGCTTATTTTATGAGTTAAAATCGTCATATCTGATAGGGGGACCCATCCTGTCATTTCGGTAAGAAGTATACCTCGTCATTGAAGGCATTGAAAAAAAAAAAAAAAAAAGATAATTACCCCTCCTCAGCCTTGATGATGAGTTTCTAGGGACCCATGTATATGGAATCAGCCTGAAAGTTCCTTTAAGGTAGAGGCAAAAATTTACCCCCCCCGCATCGCATTTTGCCCACTGTGCAGCAGTTGAAACCACAGATCATAGACTAAAGTATTGAAAGTATTGTGGGTCTATTACCTTTTGATGAAACTATCATTAAATCTTGGTGAGCTCCCGGAAAAACATATTCGAAAAATAACATTCGATTGTTCGATGCAAGCCTCATTATCAGTTTCATAATCCTCTCATATGGCCATGCGGTATGATCGAATATTATCTAATTACCCGTCAGTTTTCGCTCTTAGCTGTAGAGAGTAATTTTGCAGACTCGTCTAGGATTACCTCATTGGCTTAAGTGTATTATGGTAATAAGATCCCCAGTTGGGCGGATAGTCTGGCTATATAGGTGCCAAGAGTCATGGCTAAACAATGACGGGTGTGACCCCCCCCCCCCCCCACAAACCCCCTCTTTAAACTCCGTACTCCCCTATGGCCCACCACCGGTAGGTAGGCAGTACCTTGATAGCTCAGCTTCGTTGGTGACCGGGCTTGGCAAATTAGTTATTTTTTCAAGGATATCAATATTTCATGTTGAAGAGTAATGATCTTTCACTACGTCTTCTTCCTATCAATGCGTCTACAATGCGTAGGGTGCGTAGTCTTACCAATTTGATCCGTAAGCAATAATGATGATTCGTAATCAATAATAATTTAACTTTTTGGCAATAACAATCCGTTATTCCCTGATTTCTGTTTCCCTAATCCGATAATATATAGAGAAAAGTTTTATACTTTGTAAAAGCTAATTAGGCCTCACAATGACTGCCATGCAAACCAGAAGACATTTTGTTAAACTTCAGTTTGGTAATTTGAATAGAAAGAAATTTGAACTGGAAGAAAATTCGCCCTAAAAATCTGTTTTAGGGCACCTAAAATTTAATGCAGAATGATATACAGGGCTTCGCATCGACGAAGAAATTTGTTGAGTGGTTCAAAACTGAAGTAAAACGTAGGCAACCGCATATTTTCATCTCAATCAGTTGTCGAGATATGATTTTCATTTATTTAATTATCATTTTATTTTTTAATTTACATATATATACATATATATACCTATATTTATATTTTTTCCCCTAGAAAAACCGTGTTTTTTGAAACCCGCATTTTTTAAATTTACCTAATACCTAGCAATATTCTATTAAATTTCACGTTAACTTGTTGTAGGCGTAAATAAAAAAAAATAAAAAATCAAATTTCTATAAACCAAAAACTCAAGAAAATGTGATAATTTAATATGGCTTCCAATGGTATGGCAAACCGCGATTATCATGTCACTTCGATGAAATATTTTAAGTAGGAAAAAAAAGTTCCAGTCATGCAGCATGATCGTATGAGCGAATTTTCGCAAGTTAGGTATCGTGTTATATTAAGTTAAATTGTTTAGGAATTTGAGCTTTTTGAGTGCGAAGAAAATGTTAATTATTATTTTTATGGCAAAAAACGTATTCCAAATAGTAATCTGCTATTCAAAAAAAGATTGTGGATTTTTTTTTTTTTTTTTTTGCAGTTTTAATCGAGCGTAATGTAAATTTTAATGAAATTGACGTACGTTTTCAGCATTATTTTTTTATTAAAATTTTTAATGTTCTATTTCATGTTTTCTAAATTTTTTTGAGCAATATTCTGCTAAAAATTGTAGCTAAAAATTTTTAACCGTTTTGTAGCCATTTTTAGTGATTTTGTCAGCACGATTTTTGAAATTAGACCAGTTTAATGTGCTCAAAAAGTGCAGGCCAACCAACCCATCCTTTCGTTTGGAAAGCTTGATTTTTTGGCGCAAGAACGGAATTTTTATCTCAATCCCAAGGAGAGTTATCTTCTAGAATGATATATGTATATATATATATATATATATATATATATATATATATATATAATATATAATTATAATATATATATAATTTCTTTATTGAAATCCGTTTTGAGGCATTCTGAAACGATTCCTGAAGTTTGCTCTTTTTCATATGTATATATATATATAGCTATATATATATATATATAGCTCTTTTTCATATATATATATATATATATAGCTCTTTTTCATATGTATATATATATATATATATACATATGAAAAAGAGCAAACTTCAGGAATCGTTTCAGAATGCCTCAAAACGGATTTCAATAAAGAAATTTTTCAAAAATTTTGATTTAAAAATTTCCGAGCCATTGCAATAGCTTAATTTTCTACGAAAATTCGCTAAAAGAAACGTAAGGCAACTAACTATGAGGGGGTGCCAAAATGATTTGATTGGGTGTAAAGCAGTGCGCAATGACTTGATGTGAGATTGGAAAATATCAATTAGATGAAAGTCAAAAAATAAGATCAAAATTTCTAAGTCGTTTTGTCGTCAGATGGAGTAGAGACACTGAGAATTACTATTATTAGTCTTAGATTCGTCCACCTATTTCAAAGAAACCAGATTGGTACGTTCACTAACCGCAAGTACTCGTACACCAATAGCCATTCCGTCGAGGATTCGGAATCCGTCCAAATTCTTCCGTCCAAGTTCATTCGAATGGATGAAAATTGCACCTTTTACTTCTTTTACTTCTTAAACCTTCTGAGGTTAGTAGGATAGTAAGAAGTTACATCTAAACCAACAAACAAATTTGTCTTACTCAACCAAGGATAACAAACTATGTTCTCTACTATATAGATATATTGCATGTACATTACAGTTCCTTCACAGAAATGAGCAGAGGAAATAGGAAAGGAAGTGGTGAGTAAAAGAAAGGAGTGGGATGGTACGATAGGAGAAACCTTTTCCTTATAAGGGGGCTATTCATATAAGCAAGAGAGATTAGCGTGGCAGCTGGGCCCCGAGCTCCAATCGTGTTGATCGTGAGCACCATCGGAACAAGCTATTCAGTGACTGTCGTAAACTTGTCCAATAAATACCACACCAAGAAAACAATAATCTTCTTCTCCTTCTACGCATACCTTCTAATCAAACCTTTCATACGTACAAATTGTGTATGAATTAACAACAGGATTCTAAGCGAATAAATCTGTCTACTGACCAGGTAACGTGACTGAAGTCTGGAGGGAATATATCGATCAAAGAAAATGTGTACTAGCTAAATATTGGAAATCCTTGATCCGATTATAATTCATATGCGATGTGGGGCATTCAAAATCATTACGAATTCCAGCTCTTGAGTCGCAACAAATGCAGGATCGCTCGTGGCAACGGCGAACCAGCCACCTCAGTTTTCCCACATAATCATGATACGTGATTGTATGATCATGGATGACCATGATCATGGATTGACCAGGACTGGTGAACTATAAGTTAATTGTCCAAGCATGAAGAAACAGTGTAAGCACTAGTGTAAGCAGTGGCGAATGGCAGCACTTTAACATCAATTTAGTCCAGGACCTGCGATTGGAACTTAATCATCAATAATGGAACAAAACTACTTGAGAATGAACGAAGCAACCTAGTCTCTCTACTTCACATGGTACCGGTTCATAACAAATGTGGTGATGAGACAAATCATCATTCATCATGAGATTGGTTTGCTCAAAACCTTGAAAGATAATACAATACAAGAAAACTCCGAAAACTGGGCTAAAAACACCGTGTTTACTACAAATCTACCTCCTAAATATATATGTAAACACGTGATTTTTTTTTTTTTTTTTTTTTTTTTTTTTTTTTTTTTTTTTTTTGTTTTTTTTTTTTTTTTTTTTTTTTTTTTTTTTAATACTATATGAGAAAAGAACCCCTAGATCGGGATTCTAATTTCAATTTTCTTGTAGACACTGTCTATTCCAATGAGTGAACAAAATTTATCAAAAGAAAAATCCATTATCAAAAGCATAGCGGCTAGTAACGGATATGGAGGAGATCTCGTTGATACCATATGGGATAATGTTCTTAGGAAAAAGAGTAGGGAAAAAGTTTCCAATCTGGCTAGGGAAGATGTAAATTTAGAAGAAAAGCAATGGATAAGTATACCTTATTATGGGAAAATTTCGGATAAAATCGGCAAAATTCTATCATCGAGAGGTTACAAAGTAGGTTTTAGAACTAAAAATAGTCTTAAAGCATTACTAGGATCCGTTAAGGACAAAATCAATGTTCAGGATAAAAGTGGGGTTTATAAACTAAAATGTTCTTGTGGCTACGAATATTGCGGTCAAACTGGTAGGGAATTCAGGGAAAGAATAGACGAGCATCAGGAGGATTTCAGGTAAAATAAGGGTAAGTCTACATTTGCAAAACATCTTAAGGAATCCAATCATAGTTACAATTTTGATTTGACAGATAGACAGTTTGTAGAATTTCTTCATTTTTGTCCGAAGGGAGGTATGTTGAATGTACTTGAAAAATTCGAAATTATCAAAAGTGACAGATCTGGTAAATGTTTAAATGAGGATATACCTCAATATATTTCACCACTAATAGGTCCATTATTATAAAGCTTGGAATTATCCCTTCACAATGTTGAAACCATATTCAGTTATTTCCCCCTTTCACTTCATCTAATTAGCTATAATCCCCCGTCACCTTGTTCGCACTTCATTGGTTGTACCTCTTGCCCCTTTCCTTTCTCTTGACCAATGGGATTCAATCTCCCTTCACCTGTTACTATAAAAGCTGTGTTCTTTCTAATGTATCTTCAGTTATTGTTTGTTACTGATGATGGCCTAACCGTCGAAATCGATTTAACAGTGTAACTCTTTATTTTTCGTGGAAATAGACAACGTTTCTCACTAACTTCCGTTTTTTAAATGGGTTTCCACAACTTCGTCGCGAGTGATTTAGTTCGTATTAAAATAGCTGGTGAATGTATCGATTTTAAATCCCATTCTACGAGACATGCCTCGACCTGTATGAACGTTTGCAAAGTTCTATGATTCAAAATTTGTATTTACAAGATATTCGTACAGCCATTTATACACAAAACAAAAAAGCCAAGTCTCCATCGATATGTTGAATATACGCATTGAGGATCAAATCTCCTACATGCAACATAAAGCCAATTCCATCTGGCATGAGCATGACAGGGTGAGGTCACCACTGGTCCTTCAGGACTTGTGCCCGCTGGGCCCTTTCGTAACCCAACTTCCAAGGAGGAATCGAACCGGGTTGCAACTGGCCGTCTTACTCACAGACACCTGCTTAGTGCAGAAGCTCGAGATGTTGTGTGTGGGAGGTGTGGGGGTGATCTGTCCATCCACCACTTTCTGAAGAACTGCCCAGCCCTAGTGGACCTCCGAGTCCAACATCAGCCCCCTCAGTGTTGTACCTGAGAGCCGCTGAGCTCTACTACGAACTGTGATATCTGATCAGTGATATATTTATATACATCTAGTCATAGTTTTATTTCACTTTGCTGATTATATATAGTAGCATGCATATAGTAATTAGCCTATTTTACATCTAGTCTTAGTAGAATTTTTTGATTTTTTTTTTTTTTTTTTAGTACTAAGGTATTGACGACCTACCAGGAGACAGTTGTCACAGAACTAGTGTATTTGTCTTTAGTTACTGATGATACCGAAACCATCACCGAAGTTTTTTTCACAAACTAGAAAGTATATTATTAATTTTATTGACTATTCATACATTTGACTCATTAAAAAACGTCTTACAACCAATGAAAACAATATTTTCTACCTTTGATTTTCGCGATTTAGAATTAATTTTAATACTGATGGCTGTTATTTTTTTCATTACCTATACATCCACAAAAAATAAAAGAAATTATAACTTATATTGTCAGTATTTAAACATCTTCATGACTTACTAAATCATATAACGATATCGATGACTGAATGTTACACACTATAATAATAAGAGATCAACTTATCAAAATGAAGTTTGATTTTCATTATGTGAGGCATTCAGTTAATAGATATACCACCCATCCCATTCCACCCTTCATAAAAATAGAAATGAATCTATTTCATCCATTTGCATCAATAAATCAAATGCGGGAACAGGGAGGGTCGGTATTAACTCACGGAGACGTGCGAAGTACTATGAAATTTTCTGACTACCAACCCCGTTCTTCAAAATCTGTGCGGGGAAACCCTACGGATTACTAGTTGAATACATATAAATCTGATCTCCTGGCTGACTGCCTCATATAATCAAGATCGAACTTCACGTAGATAATCACTTCGATTGATCTGATAATCATTCCGTCTTGAAATGGGAACAGTGTTGGGGTAGTGAGTAAATTTTAGTTGGTACTCATTCAATAGCCCAATTGGTTACAGTATAATATAGGCATGCTATAATTTATTTAGCTCGGAAATTAAATACATAATTTATAGCATAATGATGGAGAACGTGTCACAGTGTAACTATTAACTATTCTCTTCCGTAGTATAAAATTCAGCATGCGCTGGAAATTACTTGGATAAAGATACATACTTATTTATGTATATAGCATATGGTGAAACATGCGTGCATGTACTTATCTAGCTCATTCCAAATAACATCTAGTATCCAAAAACTAGTAAAATCCAAGTATTTTACACGTAAATAAAATGTGCCTGTTATATAAACAAACTTTACTACGAAATGGAGTATTAGAATGCTGGAAAGAAGTGAATCATTACATTTAGAATAGAAACGAAATGACAGAGCACACTTGTCCACATGAAAGAACATGTATGGTTCAGAGCAACAAAGCAAGTGTGGCGGCTACGGCCAACAGAACGGTCGGTGTTCCCAACAAAAAGTGTCGTGACGTGAAGAGTCCGCAAGGACATGCTGTTATGCACCTGGAGAATGTAACATGATGGTTGGGGGGAAGGGAAAGGGGTTGAATCAGGTTTTTCTAAGGCCCTTCCGATGAGATTTTTACATGATTTAATGAGAAATGCTTTCCCGGTCAAGAGCGGAGACTGGCCGGCGGAATCCCTTCCAACGAGGCTCTGATTGTTCCAAGGTATCTCAGCGAACCGCCCTCTCCTCCATCACTCCTGGACCCTACCGCATCTTCCCTTTCGTGACTTTTTTCTACGGTCTTCTAGGTTGCTTCCCATCATAACTCCATTGCTGTCCCCACCGCTTACCCTTACAACTTCCTGCCTAACCCTTAACTAGTTTCAGTGAATTGCCGGTTATAAAAATCGGCATCCTAGAAGCGGTCTCTATGCAGCTCTTAGCCAGCAGTTGAAAGACTACTGAAGCGATTACTTTTAATTTGAAACGACTACGGAACATTGTGGACGTTTTCTTGCGGCCTTCTCGTATCCTCTCTTTCCACTAATTTCCTTGCCGCATACTTCCTTTCCTTTCGTCTGACTTTTACAGCCTTCACATTCTTCTTTAACCACAGTAGAAGAATCAACATGGACAGTACTGCTTGCTTGAACACAAGCAAGATACCCAATCCATGAGTAATTCAAAAGGCAAGTAGATTTTTCACAATAAAATATTAATAGCGTAGGATCAAAATAATGGGAATAGTCTCATTGAATATCAACCTATCTATTGGTAAGCGAGCTGTTAGATGGGGGGGGGGGGGGGGGGTTGTGGACGGAGTACCCGGTCTAACTGAAAAACGTCTGCCAAGCTGGGTGTGGCACATGACTTCTTCTATCCGAAACATAAATGTATAGAAACTACATTTGCGCATGAGCAAAGGTACCAACAAGTCGGGAACGATGAAGTTTATTTGGGGCCATCTACAGCCTAATCCGTTCAATCCCTGAAAGTTTTGTAGAAATCGGATGACAACTGTAGAAGTCAGGCTTGTTGAAAGGATACCTATAAGGTTCGCACATGCACAGCAGCTACTAATCGTACGATCGCGATAAAAATCAAAGCGTTCCAACGACTCTACGATTCTGAGTAAAATCGGACGAAGAGGCAATGAGAGAAGGACGCTCGGTGAATTTTGCACCGACGAAACTTATAGGGGACTTCCTCAACCTGATCCGCACGTTCCCAGAAAAGCTCATCTAATGAAAACCGTGATAGTAATGCAAGGATTTCAGATTTGCGCATGCGCAGCAGCTACTAACAATTCGATCGTACTGAAATCGATATGCGACGATTTAACCGTATTTTCCAACCACACTTCGAATTCGGGCGAGATCGGACGACTAAGCCGTGAGATAATTATGCTTACTGGATTTCCCGTTTACGCATGTGCACAGTGAAGTATTGATTCGTGAGCGATGAAAATTATAGGGTGCCATCAACAAACTACCTGCACATTCCCTGAATACTGCATCGAACTTTGAGGGGGACTGTAGAAATTAAGCTTATTCCACGAGTTCGCGGACACATGGAGGCGCACACATGCACAGACCGACACGAAACCAAAGTTGTTCAAAATGGTAAAGAACGTAAAATGAGAGGAAATTACGAGTTAAGCGAAACAAAATATTCATCATCTCCAAAAATTAAAAACAACGCTTCTAGTACCTATAGGTAGACTCGAAGCAAAATCTCAGCTGTATTAGAATTTAAGTGAGGTGGAGGATTTCCCTTATGTTACCGGTAATCTCTATTATTTATAAAACCCAGTTCCTAGATCATTTCGAGGGTTTTTGTAAATGGAAACATTAGACTGGGAATCAATTCAGTCCTACATGAGGACTTATCTTTTAGACCAGTGATCTGCACAGAATGGTAATCTAATGCAGGAAAAATGAACCTCTCTGAGATTAGTGACCGAACAAAGTTTGAGGTTGCGGGGCGGTGGGGGTCTTACCAATCTTTCATTTCTTCTTGATCGTTTACGAGGAAATTAATTTCGCCAAATCTAGAAAATGTGTGTTTCAGCCCTGTTTTTCGTCAGCTGAATTGGCCTTTTAATTTATTTGTGGTCCATATTCCGATAGAACATTTAACGTTCTTTTCAACGGTGCCCTAATTTTTTGTTTTTACTGTGTGCCAAAAGGTACTAAAGGTCTTCATGTCATATGGTCAAATGAGTGAGTCATACCTGTATTGACTGGTGATTCATCAATGCTGGTTTCGATAGCGTCAGCGTTGGTAGAAACGTCTTCATCGGCTCCTTTTTCCTTCAACTCAGTTCCCACAATACTGAAAATTGAATCAATTAATTGATAAAATTCATAAACCAGAGGCAGAATAATTTATTAGTGTGTTATTTTAAGATGTAGGTACCTAAATATCACTGATAATGTAGATAACAAATCACGAATCTAAACTATATCACCGTAAATAAAATATTACATAGACATCTTTCCTCATGAGCGAAATATTGAATATGAGCATCATACGCTCTAAAATTCTAATTCAATTGATTATGGCAGTTTATCTACTAATTACCATATCCAGTAGTGGCTATTCTACGGTTACTACAGGGTTAGCCATAATATATAAGGGGGTGAGGACTGTTAGATTGATCATAGTGGCCTACATGACCACAAGGATATGACCAGAAGGGAGTGTAACCTTTCCGTGAGACACCCTGTGTGTATATATATATATAGGGTGTATTACTTTATAAACTCCGTAAAAAATTCAATTCGTTCCAACGCAGAAAAATTCGTCGTGGCACAAGACAGGTCAAGTTCGTTGGCCAGCCCGATCGCACCAGAATTTACGGCTCAAATTTACAACTTAATGGCCCATAAAATGCTAAAAAATTGGTTTTTTACAAAAGGGCATGTGGGGTGTCACAGTCGAAGTATTTTTCAGTGCTGAGTCGATTGCAACCACTCCCAGATCTCAAAGATTCACAAATAAATGATGAGAAAAATAGATTTTCAGGTGAAAAATTGCCATAATTGACCAAATTTTCGAGTTGGGTTGCGTGTTCTAAAATTCTCTTTGCGATTTCGTCACACGGCTGTCCCCTCAGTTTTATTCAGGACATGGCTGGCCTCAACGATCAGCATTTAAGTGCCTAATTTAATGTTATCCACAACTTTTCTTTGAAAATTCGCTCTATTATTCATGCTGCATGACTGAGTACTTTTACACGTGTGTTGTTTCAGATCCGGACAAGACAATAAAATAGTTACACTGCGTCGCTATTCCCTTACGCCATAACACGCTGCGTCCCTTACGCCCCTACATGTATGCATAATCATTTACGGAAACATTTGTAACTGTATGCCGTTGAAAAATTATTATTATTATTATTGATTTATAATTAAATTGTTTCTGGTTTTTCATTCCCAATAATGTACCTTTGTATACAAGTTTACGAATAAACACTGGTTGTCGAAAACTTTCTCAACTTTGTTCACCATTTTCCTACTTAGATTAGGAACATCATTGTTAACAATTTGCAACTAATTTCTGTTTTATTCTGTAACAGGAATTCATCATGAGACTTCCACCCTACCTGTGAATATGATTCACGGGTGAATTATGAGGCGGGAGAGGCTCCTTTAGGAACTCCGAGCCTACTCCCTCCCCACAATTACCCGTGGATCAGATTCGTGCGTATCACGAGGAATTCACTAGGATGATAATTGATTTATAAATCAATATAAATGAACTGCGCCTGAAACTGTTTTTAGTAGCCTATAGTAAGATATTGAGCAAAGAACCCCTAAACTGTTCAACTGCTTTTGATTGGCAGAAGTAGGTTTCTGGTTTCTTCAAACCAAGCAATTTAATCATGCAAAATTTCATGCATGACAAAATAGTTGTATTTTTTGTGCAAATTAAGCCAATTTTAAATGCTCGTCCAACGCTCTTAGGCAACCGCTTTTGATTAGTAGAAGTAGGTTTCTGGATTCTCTAAGCCAAGTAGTTTCATAATACAAAATTTCATGCATGACAAAATAAGTTGTATTTTTGGTATAAATTTTGCCTATTTCAAATGCTCGTCCACCGCTCTTAGGCAACCGCATTTGAGTGGTTGAATCAGGTTTCTGTATTCTTCAAACCAAGTAGTTTCATCGTGCAAAATTTCAAACATGACAAAATAGTTGTATTTTTGGTATAAATTTTGCCTATTTCAAATGCTCGTCCACCGCTCTTAGGCTACCTACCGCTTTTGATTGGTTGAAGTAGCTTTCCGGATTCTCTAAGCCAAGTAGTTTCATAAAGCAAAATTTCGTGCATGACAAAATAGTTGTATTTTTGGTACAAATTAAGCCAATTTTAAATGCTCGTCCACCGCTCATAGGCAACCGCTTTTGATTGGTTGAAGTAGGTTTCTGCATTTTTCAAACCAAGTAGGTAGTTTCATCTTACAAAATTTCAAGCATGACAAATAGTCGTTTTTTGTTGCAAATTTAGCCAATTTTAAATGCTCGTCCACCGCCCTTAGGCAACCACTTTTGATTGGTAGAAGTAGGTTTCTGGATTCTTCAAACCAAGTAGTTCCATCGTGCAAAATTTCAAACATGACAAAATAGTTGTATTTTTGGTGCAAATTTAGCCAATTTCAAATACTCCTCTGCCGTCCTTAGGCAACCGCTTTTGACTGGCAGACGATGCTATCCATAACTGGAAGGACCAGTATAACCATATGCTGAAATATCTTCCATGACAAAATATGTGCACATATGAGCAAATTTTGGAACATTTCGATCGCCGCCATATTTGAAAGCATCCGCTTTGGCACGGCAGGCGTTCATTTTCACACTATATGGACAATGAGCCTTGGTTTGCCATCTTCAAAATCTGTGACAAAATACTTAACCATTTAGGGCTGGCTCCAGGGCTATCGCACTACTCCAGAGCGACACTTTTGAACAACTCATTAGTGAACTGTAGTAAACTGAAAGGGCGCAAATCAAGGACAGCCGTCTCGTCAGTAAGACATGAGAAGGTTGCGTTTATGCTTGATATGACACTGGTTGCGTCATAACGGGTAGGTAACTAGTTCTTATAGGGAGGAAAAGAAGGCACCATTTGTAATTTACAACCCCAGAACGCCTCTCTTAGTCATGGGCCAACCATCAGGCATGAAATAAAAAGCTTAAAAGATTTAGAACGGCAAGAAGGTCTCGAGAGGCATCCAGAATGTTTATGAGGTACCCAGTACTACAAAAGATGCCACATTTGAGCTCATCACATGAAAACGATAAATTTCCCAAGGTCGCTTTGAGGCCAAGAAAGTGCTGAGGTTCATCACCAATTACAATGGTTTTATAACCCTGCTTAGCTATCAACGCTCTATGCCGAGTCGACCTAACCCTCAGCCTTATGGGGAGGCATTGGTGAACATAATCAACGGCTCCTGCACTAAACTCGTAAATCCAGTTACTAGATGAATGGATCAAATCGAAGGCCGAGGAGTTCGATGGCAACATCATCGAACCCACTAATTTGTTAAACATATCCCATCCTTAGACAAAATTAGTGAAATACCTATCAACTCCAGTACAAAATTAATAATGTTGCACTAAATCAGTACCAGCTACGTTCAAGTGCAGTAGAAGATTTAGGAGGTAATATCATAATCTTAAATATTTCTATATAGCAAACATAGGATTCACTTGAACCATCAGTATCAAATTCAGTGACACATCTATTTTTTTTTAATAGAGAAATAACTCTTACAAACAGTGCTAACGCGTTCGAGACAATGTAAAACTATTAGGTATTATAATAATTACGTGAACCTTTGAACTGTTTGATACAGGTAAAATCAAGATTAAAACCACACCAGAAAAGGGAGCTGATATCAGGGTTTACAAACGTAATGTCTATTTATAGATCAAAGCTGAGGACTTCCAGCAAATTTTCCAAGAAATAGAAGAATACAAGAATAAAATGGCTCCAAAAATTTTTAAAATGAATTTTTTCGAAGTTGTCTCTGCATGTGAATATGTTTTCAGACACGATGAAACAATTCTAGGATTTTAACGCAATTTCCACTCACTTTTTTTTTTTTTTTTTTTTTTTTTTTTTTTTTTTTTTTTTTTTTTTTTTTTTTTTTTTAAGAAAACTTTTCTGAATGGGCGCAATCAAGGACGGCCGTCTCGTCAGTAAGACATGAGAAGGTTGCGTTTAAGCTTGATGCCCGACGCGGGCCTTGATATGAAGAAGGTTTGTACAATCACACACACAAACACACACAAACCCATATGTTGATGAATTATTCGTCTCTAAGCCTTCAACTAATGCCATTGTAAACAACGCCTGAACGAACTCTGTACATCACTCCTCACACCCATTTTCTTAATACCCAGCCAAGTTGTCTGCGTAGGCTATGTACTTCCAGCCAGATGGCAGGCTGATCTGGAACATTGCATCTGAAATGCGCTACTAGATGCAACAAGGAGCAACCCAGGAAGATTGCAGTTTTGGCCAGAGCCAGACTTTCGCTGGGTCAGTAGCAACATACGAGATCCCTTTTCTTGAAATGTGGGACTCCAGCCTTCTTCAGGTTGATTGTTGCACAACGTAGCCCCTTGAGCTTCGATGAACTGGTTCCAGGCGATCTTGCAGTTTTTTTTAGCAAAGTCTATAGTGGTTGCATGTTGAGGTATCCTGCGACAAAGCAATGCTATGGCTACCCTTAGCTCTCGAATGAGCAACATACAAAAACCATGTCGAGGCTTGCCCTGTCGCGCGGTAGGTCGTGATGGCAACTAGTAAATGGTAGTCCCTGTCTCGTTCGTGATCTCCCACCGTCGTGGATCAAAATTCCCACAGAGTCCTATTGAACCTTACCACCAGGCCATTGATTTAGGGATGAAAGGGGGCGGTTCGTGCTTTCTTAATTTACAACAGCTTCTTCACTTCCTGAAAAACGCAAGAATAGAAATTCGTACCCTGGCCTGACCGTAGTACTTGGAATTCCTTGAGAGAAGAGAATTCCATGAGTGAAAGGCCCTCTCATCCTTATACGACTGAGAGTTCCTCAGTTCGGAGTTCATTTTTGTGAAGTCGAAAAGGCCAAAAGGAGTAATTATTGCAGGATTGCGCATACCACCCATCAATATGTAAGTAAAACGTTAAACCCCAACAGGTGGGCACTCTATCAGGAGTTGTGCGAGTATTCAGGGCCCAATAATCACCACAAGCTGGGAACAATATACAAGGGTGAGGACCAGGGGGAATACGAGGGGCGGATAATTCTATCTTTCAAGAGTGATGCAGTTTTCTGTTATCATTGACAAGCTCGTATACTTGGAAGGTTGATAGCTGTCAATTGAACGTGCATGAAGGAAATTGTGAGGGTTGGCAATCCTAGTTTCCAAGGTCTGTACCACCACGTCATAGGAGTAAGGATAGATGTGTGCTAAATTGGCAGCCTGAGACGTTATTTCACCTCCAAGAAACGTGGCGACTATCTGTAGGAACCATAATAATGAATTTTCTTTTAGAAGGGCTACAAAGCCAATATAATGCTTTCCAATGCAGCTAAAAGAGACGAGGAAGGGCCTGGTTTGGGGGAAACAGGAATATCGTCTACACAGCCACGTCGTCTATTGATTGATGTGGAGCGATGTCAAAATCAGGAATGAATTCAGTCTCTGGAACGAGAGGAAGAACTGGCGAATCAGCTTCAAAATCTGGTAGGGAGCCGGTGTCAGGGAGCGGTACCTGCTCGAAAAAAATGGAACATTGTCGAGGTGTGCATGTAACTGATTGCCTGTGAAAAGACCGCTCGGGATGTGCTCCGAATTGTCCATGGTGATGATCAAAGAATGTGAGGTGGGCTTTAGTTCTTAACATCGTGGTCACCAGTGCTGTGGTTGCGCGCGATATGAAAATGAATCTGATTCTTGATTGTGAAGTTGGATTAGATGTGGATCATCCAAACTAATGAAGCCGTGATTGGACGATATCCCTACTAGAAAACGGAAGTTAGTGAAAAACGTTGTCTATTTCCACGAAATGTTATATATGTATATATATAATATATATATAACATTGTAACTCTTTATTTTTCGTGGAAATAGACAACGTTTTTCACTAACTTCCGTTTTGAAATGAGTTTCCACAACTTCGTCGCGAGTGATTTAGTTCGTATCCCTACTAGGCCTGATTTTGCAGGACTGTAGCCTCCTACTCTAATAGCCGGTCATTATCAGTAGCATGCCGGAAATTATACCGTGGCTCTTCTAACTCTAATAGGAATTATACTCTGGCTCTAATCATCTAATTGCCAGGCTTATGCCCAAAGCTCTATCTAAATGCGTGTTGGATGAACCGTATCTAAATATTCTAAACAATAAAACTAACTAAGGAATAATGAAGAAAATTTTCAAAAATTTTGATTTTAAAAATTTCCGAGCCATTGCAATAGCTTCATTTTCTACGAAAATTCGCTAAAATACTTACAATGCATTGTCACTAGCCCACACAAGAGGAGTCTCGGGGAATTTATCACTGGTAACTTATTTGTGGGTAGAATATAAAAAGGAGGTCTCCCATTAATAATGCGAAAACAGGAACAGCCATAGCCAAACAATGTCGTGTGAAATGTTTATTTTCATTTTGGGATACGAGGACAGCGTAGGTGTGCAGCGTCTGAAAAAATTTGCGGAGGCATGTAGCACTGCGAAAGGGCTTGGAAATGAACAGGCAGATGTTGCTTTGATTCAGCACTTTGAACGAACACCTGGTCGCATTGCTGATGGGTGTTCCAGTTATCGGGAAGATAACGCCATAAAAGTAAGCTTGGAGAGCGAGATAGCTGGGTGTAAACTGTCCATTAATCTGATAAGCTTAGTCACCACGGGCTGTCAACTATTCGCAAGCGATTATGAAGTAGGTAATGAGGGAATTCACCGAAGGAGGAAGAAGGCGCTGATAAATGTTACATAAAATATGTACCATGCTCAGCTAGCCAACAATGATGTCTACCTACCTTCTCCCTACCAGGCATGTAATTTAGAACGTTAGCTGCTTACCTAAATTATTCTGTAATTACAAAAAAATAATAAAGTCGATTTAGATTTAGGAAGCAAATAATTAAAATCGATTTAGATTTTGGAAGCAAATAATTTCCATGCTACTTCTGGTGTCGATTCGCACACATTCATTTGTTTTTGTATTTTTAATTATTTTTTAATCATGTCAATTTACTAACAATTCTTATACAGGGTGTCCCAGATAAGAAGGTCAGTACTTCAGAGGGGTTATTCTAGAGCTCATTTCTGATCGAATTCTCGTCTTAGAGATTTATTTAAATGCTTAGTTTTCATGTAATTTAGTTTTTACGATTTTTTCCCGTGATTTTGACCTTACGTTACTAAATTGATCATAACTTCCTTTATTTGATGTGTACGATAATGTTTGAGGCTACCGTTGAAAAGAGCATTAAATTTCCTATTGGATAGAAGCCTGAGCTTTTTTAGAATTAGGGTTTGAGACATGAAAAAGCCCTCTGAAAAGCAAATTTTACTTAAATTGGAAAGCCTTGAGTTTTTTCAATCGGAAATTGAACTATGTATGAGAACCAATATTTTTTCAAGACGCTAGAACGATAAAAACTGCGCCAAGATCTGTCTTTCGACGGTGTAATCAATTTCACGTTTACTTTGCTAATCAGGGGAAAAACTATTTTTTAATGTTGAAAAACAATGCTTTTCTTTCAATGAAATCCAGGGTTTTCTTCAAAAATTACATTCTTATGAAAATACGAGTTTGGGGTCGGTTTCTACGTTTTTTTTTTTTTTTTTTTTTTTCACGCAGAATCAAATGATAACAATTGCAGATCTCCAAACCCTGTTAAAACCGAGTTTTACACTTAAACTCACGAGCTTTTAGTTTATTTGTTATGCTCGATTTATGTATTTTACCTCTAAAAACACATACAATTTATCATACCAAATGAACTCAAATTTGTGAGTTAAAGTGTAAAACTCGGTTATAACGGCGCTCGGGAAACCTGCAAGCATTCGATTCTGCGTAAAAAAATATGTAGAAACCGACCCCAAGCTCGTATTTTCAAGAAGGCCATTGGCCATTTTTAAAGAAAACCCTCGACTTCATTGAAAAAAAAAAAAAAAAAAAAAATATTATAATAATAAAATATATATATATATATATATATATATATATATATATATATATATATATATATATATATATATATAGAATTACACATTAAAACTCAGTTCTCTCCCCTAATTAGCAAAGTAAAAGTAAAATCGCTGAAAAGGTGAGATCTTGGCGCAGTTTTATCGTTCTTGTGTCTTGAAAAAAATATGGGTTTTAATAGTTCAACTTCCAATTGAAAAAACTCAAGGTTTACCAAATTAGGTAAAATTTGCTATTCAGAGGGCTTTTTTCATGTCTCAAACCCTAATTCTAAAAAACAGATCAGCCTTCTTATCCTATAGGAAATGTATTGCTCTTTTCAACGGTATCCTCAAATTCGAATTTACACAGAGCATTAAGGGAGTTGAGCCCGATTTAGTGAAGTAAGGTCAAAATTACGAAAAAATCTTGAAAATTAAATTACTCGAAAACTAAGCGTTTAAAAAAAAAATCTCTAAGACCAACATTCGATCAAAAATGAGCTCTAGAATCACCGCCTGAAGTAATGTAGATCTGATGTGGGACTCCTTGTACAATAATGAGCTCATTGCGAATCTAGGTATAACTTGATCTCCATTACTCAATTCATTCCTCATTCGATTTTCTTGTATTATGCATTTTGTGTTACACGCTGTTAATGAATTGTAATTGGGCTGCATGCCCGTGTACACTAAACAAAGGACTGCCGATCGATGCCTGATTCAATAATATTCCAGTGGGTCATAAATAAATTAAGATTTTTCTCATGAGAAACCACGAGTTTGTAAATTGGTGGGGGGGGGGGGGGGAGAAGAAATTCAATTTATATAAACAGTAAAAGTGTAATTTTAATGAGGGTATCTGAGAGAATTTCGTTTCGGAAACAGGATACAAGTAGGCAACTAGGTATTTCCTACTTGAACGGTCTCTCGAAAATCAAATTGATCTTAGTACCATGGGATATTCCTGGATAACAGTCTTACTTTGTTTATAACTATGGTAAAGTTCAAAAGACAATGAGGAGTCCAGTGCGGGATTTCACGCTAATTTTCCAACACTTACATAGATGTTATTGGTGCTCGTTATCCAAATGAAACCAATGAAATTGTTAACGGTGTTTAAGGGATTTCCTGATTCACCAAGATTGGTTTAAACAGCGCTGGTTTTAATTCAGCTTCCCCCAAAAACTATGAACAATTCTGAGCTCACGTTTTTAGTCCAAATATCTTTGAAATAATTTATGCCTATAAGAGTAATTTATGTGGAAACAATCGGAACTATTGGAATGGTTTGAAGAAAAAAAATCCAGAAATACAATATAAACAGCTAATTGTCATTTATTGTTTACAAGGAAAAATTAGTTGCGGAAACCTCGAACATTGGTTATTTTATACTAAGTTTTGAACTCTGATCCCTGAAAATTTTCGAGAGGAAAGACCTTTCTCAAGCCTCCTCGTATTAATAGCATCATTGTTTAGATACCTAATTGAAACATGCTGGAACAAGTGAATTTCAAAACAATAACTGAGAATTACATCGAATCATCAAGAGAACTGCAGAAGTTAAGGTTATTTCAAGAATTTTATTTTGCGCATGCGCATATACCAACTACATTTATTTTGGTATCAAATCAAATTAAAAGCCGGACCCGCCCAATGTATGAGAGTTTCGACAAGATCGGACGAAAACTGTTCAAGTTCTATACTCCCTACGAGAATTATAAATTAGCACATGCGCTGAGGCTACCATAGATTAGACCAGCAGATAAGAATACCAAATTCGCGCACCCTGGTTTCTCTTCCGATTATTGTTCAGGGAGTTCAAGTGATCAGGAAACTGCAGGTCGCCGCGTCAGAAGATGGTCAGTTTAGTGGGAAGGGGGGTGGGAGTGCTGCTGATGTGATCCCTTCGGTAACTCAGAGCGGCGCACAGTGTTTCGACTAGAGTGTTTCAGGTAAAAAAAAAGTCAAAATTAAATTTTTCGAAAAAAAAAGAAAGAAAAAAGCGTCTTCAGCATTTGGGTGGTAGTTAAAGGTCTCAAATAGATGATTTTTACTTGGAATAGCCCCCTCTGGGTAATTCTACGCGCGCACTTGAACGTACCAAATAGAAAACTTCTGTGTGAATCCCCTAAGGAAATTATTCCTCTGAAATCTATTATTTAATTTTCCCCTCTTCTTCTGATCATCTTGACATGGACAGAGATGTTTCTCTCGAAGGTTTTAACGCATAAAATTTTCAAGTTTTGAATATTAATTTTCAATTTCTATCGGTTCTTACAGAAAATGGATATTGAGACCCAGTGGTACAAAGTTGTGACTAAAAATGTATGAGTGCCGGTTTGTCAAGTCTCGTAACAAGAAGCATTCTTAAAGAATTTAATGCTGAATTTGAATTTTCAACCCGTTTGTTCCGCAAACCTCTGCAATTATTATTTTCTTCAATTTTCGGATGCAATTTCCATAATTTGAAACGGTGAGTGTTTATTTAAAAATGACCGTGAACCATGAAAGCCGAGTGAAATACGGTCATTTATACCTTCTCAGTTTCTAAATATAACTTGAAATTGAATATTTCGTGGGTCATAAATGCAAAATCAGCATCGATTAGACCATAATCACCTTATTATTACTTTCAGCTAACTTCATCAATGAAACAATTAGGCCTCAAAAATAATTTTCTATTATTATTTGTCTCCCTCTGTTAATCTTGTTTCTATTAGTTTCCACTATTAGATAAGGCAATAAAACCGCAATATGCATTACTACCTATCTATTTTCGTGGTTTCGGAATTTTTTCCACTAAACACTGTGCGACGGGGAGGCTCGAAACTTTTCATATGTCAATTTATGTCAAATAATTTTTTTCACAATGCAAGTAGGGGTGAACTATGCAAGGGTGAAGATTACAAGTAGGGGGGGGGGGAGTGATCAGGGGCTTAACTTAAAATTTTAAAATATGATCAAAGTACAGTCACAACGATATTTTAATTCGCTGATAGATCTATGAAATGCTCACATCATTAATTTTATTCCAGAAATATTTATGAGGATGAGAGAATAGAACTCTGGATGTACAGCGAATTCGAGGTTTTTGGTTCAAATGTCGCTCAAAATTTGCTAAGTCCCCAATTTTTAAAACAATGTAAAATAATATAGTACGATAATTTACGAAAATTCGCTCATATATGATCAAGCTGCATGACTAGAACCTTTTTGGTTAAGCTCATTTCAGCATGATATAGCTTGATTTCTCTTTTTTCGTGCCCAAAATTTTCACTATTTTTCATTGAACACATTTCCAGATTAAATGCCTTCCAAAGGTGCCTTGCTTAAGCAGACTTTTCCGCTGATTTCGAATATCAACTCAATTTTTCTATTGCACTGCTTCCAACCCCCTGTTTTCTCAAAAAACTTGCCAAAAGTGTGGGAAAACCCCGGTTTTTTTGCCATTCTTTCTGCACATTCTATGAGCTAATAACAGAAAATTAGGCCTAAAACATTTTTTTGGATCTGCATCATGTAGAGGTCATTCTTCCGCATCGAATGAGACCAACCGCGCGTTCTTAGGTCTGAAAATAACGGAGGTGTGATTTATTTTGTCAGAAATTGCAAAATTACGGCCCTCACATAAACCGGGTGCAACTAGTTCAGGTCATCCTCTCAACATGTATGCTCAGACCAACCAAATATATTTCTATCTAGCTGTTATGTAGGCTGCTCATGTCGATTGAATGAATAGGATAACAATAATAAGCTCTTGTTTTCTGAGGTTTGTTTACGGAGGTATGAGGCCTGTAGGCTCAAAATAGCTATTTTTGATCTTAGTGTCTGCCGTCTTCATGTTGCCTTTGTAGCTCTTGTCTTGTCACCGTCTCCTAGATAGATCTGTTGATTTGAGCATGTATAGCGAGCAAGTATAATAGCCTAAGTATAATAATAGCCTAAAAGCCTAAGTATAATAGACAGGATGAGCTGATAGTTGAACCCAGTTTCGTCGAGGGTCGTGATTTTGTGTTGCCTGAGAAAATAAATCGCACCTCCGTTATTTTCAGACCTAAAAACGCGCGGTTGATCTCATTCGATGATGAGGAATGTCCTCTACAAGATGAAGATCCAAAACAATTTTTCCATGCCTAATTTTATACTATTAGCACATAAAATGTGCAGAAAAACTGACAAAAACCTGGGAATTTCCCACAAGTTTTTTATTTTTATTTTTATTTATTTTTTTTTATAGAAAAAGGGGGGTTGGAAGCGGTGTAATAGAAAAATTAAAGTGATATTCGGAATCAGCAGAAATAATTACATAATTTATGCATCTTTGGAAGGCATTTAACCTGGAAGTGTGTTCAATGAAGAATCCTGAAAAGTTTGTGCACAAAAAAAAAAGTGAAAACAAGTTATATCATGGAAAAACGAGCTTAAAAAATATAAATAAATGGATAAATAAAATAAAAATAAAATTAATAATAAATATAAGAAAAACATCAAATAATATAAGAAACCTACAAGCTCCGGCCGGATGCAAAATCACTCCTAAATTTTGTAAAGTAGTGTTATTTACTTACTATCTTCTAACGAAGGAAGCTAAATCAGTTTTTATAGTCCAGGAGCCGAGGCCAAAAATAGGAAGTCATTTCAGGAGACTGTCTGGGATTAGATTTTGAATATTTAGCCCGTTCTGAGTGAGAAAATCCTTGTCTACCATTTCACAATTGGTGGAATACCAAATGGCGGCCTGATATAAATGCAATAATTCGCCCATTTTAAAGTTCCGTGTCAAGACTGTTGCCCTTCAAAATCACCTAGCGGCGTTAATATTGGTATTATTTCAGTCTGCTAAAGCTCATTCCACTCAACATTAAATACTTTTCAAAGTTTATTTCGAGCATAATTTAGCTGAGACCTTTCTCCATTGACTAAGAGCAGAACTCATGAATTTTACGTCATTTTACTCATTAAGTTCGCAAAAACGGCCTTTTACTTAACGGGAAACGGTCTGAGCAAAAACTTGCTCGATATGAACTCTGGAAAGTATTTTATCTTGAATCGAATGAAGTGTGACAGACCTAAATCAGACTAATATTAAGGTCGCTAGGGTGATTTTGAAGGGGAAAAGTCATGACGGAGGGAGGAGAGGGCCCTCATAAAATTAGCCCGACTTTCAATTGTCCTTAATTCCCTTATTTCGGAAGATAACTCATCGTTTTCCCGAGGTTTTTTATCCTCTATATCTTTGTTTCGTCTAAAAATTTCCATAGAGTAAGAGGGAAAAGATAGAGAAAAACTTCGGAATGGGAAATTAAAGCCATTTTTATAAGGCCACCATATTCCACCACTTTCGAAACGGCAGACAAAGGTTTTCTCACTCAGAACGGACTAAATGCTCAAAATCTAATCTCAAACCCCCTCTTGAAATTACTACCTATTTTCAGCCTTGGCTCCTAGACTATTAGGATTCTACTTAACATATCCTGGATTGGAACGCACACCACATTTCGTCCACACTTGAAATAATTCTTATTGTTCAAAGAAGTTCAAATAATAACAATAAAACCTGCCCGGATTTAGAAACGTTTTCTACTCCTAGATTTTTTCAGGATCTCGCATAAAAGGCCTTGAGACAATCCGGCTGTAAAAGATTTAATTTTTTCATTTTATGATATACCTTTTTAGAAAAGTTATTACTAGGACAGAAAGGGTGGGTACCAAACCACTTGATAGAATAAGAAGTGTTGAGTAAACAATATTCATAAAAACAAAAGGAGTAATTAAAAAAGGAGTAGGTAATGAATAAACTTTTGAATTAGTATTCACAGAGATTTTTGGTTTGATTTAAGAATCCATGGGGGTTCAATCTCACCACGAAATTTCACTACGAATTCATTGGAATAAAGTAATTAGGGGAAAGTTTATCATATTTGGCATAGGGGCAGGGCACGTTTGACACTACCCTTCAGGTAGTAACACAATAAAATTAAAAAAAGATGGGCTTTTATAAAATGTTGGTAGCGATGATATATAATTTTACGGCATCCCCAACTGCTACCGCTTCAACAGCTATGCAGCTTATGGTGGTTCACAAAATTAGCTTGTTAAGGTAATTGTAAAAAGTGCCCCACATTCCCGACATATTACTAGTTTGGTGATATAACATACCGTTTTCAATTTCCTCCTCACGTTAAAAATTGAAAAACTAAATTGCAATCTGGTTTTTCAATATTACAGGAAATTCAGTCTTTACATACTGTGAAATCTGGTTCAAGGTTTAAGGGAGTTATAAGGGATTCATCATAGAACTAAAGAACGCAAAATTCTAAAGTACCTACTCAAATTGAACCCAAGAAGATGACCATGAAGCTGTAGTTAAATCATGAAGACCCTTTTGCCTAGTTCGTGATTACCTACAAATATTTTTGTTGTTAGTTATAGATTGCGTGTATTTGTAAGAATTCAAATTCGTTTAGATTTAATTTTTCCAATAATCAGCAACAAGCATTTATATCTTCCGTCCGATTCGTAGGATTCGTCTGGGAAATATGTGAAATGTCACTATTTTTGTTGGATCATTTAGCAGCCCGTTGCAATCGACTCAACGACGCAATAAAATAACTAGGTATACGTAATTTTTCTGGTTAATTGATGAAATGTTTCTGTTTTACAGTTAACAAACTAGGTAACAAATAATCTGGTCGCCAAAAAATGATGAAGCAAAATAAAAGTGTTTGTTTACATTGTAAAAGTAGATAAGTAAGTTATGTTAAATTTATTTGTTTCATTGTTGCTAAAGTTTCTCGATCTACATACAGTTGTTATGTATTTCAATAACATTCATGCTAGTGTGGATGAACAGAATCAAGGAAGACAAATGAGGAAACGGAGAGTCTATTTACGAGAGTTCTATAGAGTGTAGAGTTCTACTTAAAAAGCATTATCGAAGAATAGTGGCTGTTCTAAATAACCTCTTAACTATTCAGCTGTCCTATTTGATTTCAATTTTGTCTCCTATTTAGTTCTTTCAAACACAGATGGTACAGTAAAATATTCAAATTTGTGTGGAGGACCTCCGAAACGTTGATATTTTTGTCTTCTCAAGAGGATTTCAACGGGCCACTTAAGTCCGAGGTCCGAGCACTTGACCGAACCTCTAATAATATAAATCTCATATATTTGATGAAGTTTTGAAGATTGGTAAGTAAGTAAGTACATTATTATCAACATAATATCTGCTAGCGCCAAACCAGCATTTTCATAAGGCACGGGTACGCGGATGGGACATCAGTAACATACAAATAAAGAGGTTAATCCTTTCTCCCCATCTGAAGTACTCTCCCCGCTCTGGGTAAGTATGTATGAGAACGCCACGAATATTAGGAACGAGCTGCCTTCTAGCGATGAATGTCGAAACAACGGTGTTTCTTCCTCCGCTCGCTAGATGGCAGAGGGTTCGCTCCCCGCTTGGTCCTTTCATCGTTACCATCAGGGAGCCCGTTTTCAAACAGCAATCCTGTTCCAGCCATAGACATCACATTCATTCCATTATACCAAGCACGAGGTTTTGGTGCTAGGCGAATCGAGGATGAATCAATAAATTAAGGCCGACTTCAGCAACATTTTTTAGCCCAGATTAAACTCGGAATTATGTTTTTCAATCATTATTAGTATGTTCGTTGGGAAAACACCTCATTCAATTCTTCATATCAAAAACTACCTAATCCACCCGGTTTTAGGTCCACCGATCTATCTAATCTGCCGATCGCAACCCTGGTGGCTGCCATTGACATTCTATCCATTTTACCAAAAAATGAAGTTTTGATGGTAAGCGAAATGAGATGAATCAATAAATTGAGGCAGATTTCACCAACATTTTCTTGCCGAAATTAGACGCGGTTTGTGTCTTTCAATCACTATTAGTAGGGCCGAAGAAACGCCTCGTTCAATTCTTCACATTAAAAACTAGGTACCTAATCCGCCGGTTTTACTCAGGATAGTCATTTTCGAATTATACAAGTTCGCTGTGATGTTACCTTTATTAGTGTAGGGTCTCTACTCCGAAATGATTTCCAAGAAACCTCTTGCAATTAGTTCATTCCATTTCCTATCTGTCCTACACTAAAGTAGGTAGGTACCTGTAGCACTCTTACTTGTCTATGAGACACCTACTACCAATCTTCGATAGGATCGCCATTTACACGAAACGAGCTCAGTGCTAACTCGCATACCTTTTACCTGGAAATTTCGAATTGCCTGTAGGTATCAAACGAATAGTCCTTAGACCATGCGCACATCGATCCGCTCGCAAGCGACAGCTGGGTAAAATAGTGGGGTTACCGTCTGCTGTACGCTGTATGTGAACAGTGACGGAATTTCATGGGTGGGGGCGGAACCCCTCCACAAGGGGCCTGGGGGGGTTCTTTAAAAAAAACTAGCAGTTTAAGAGGTTATAGACCCAAACTTTATGTAAAAATTATCAAGAGTAACATAATTTTTATTTGTACAAATATTAGCTTTACTAGGTACCAAAAATCTATATACCTATACTACAAAATGAATAGGTAAATTAAAAATTAAAATTGACTGCAAATAAAATGATTATAATTCTTTTGGCAAAATTATACCGAAAAATGCAGGGAATGAAACATAAAACGCTGGAGTTAAAAATCAATACTACATAACAACTCGAATCCTCTTGATATAATATTATTTATAAATTAGATATGATGTAAACACAGGATTAAGTAATAATACACTCTTTATTTTGCTTCCTCACTACCGTTGGTAGAGAAGCTTTGCACGGTGGCCCTCGATCGGATTTGACCTCAAAGTGCTTGCCCTTCAAATTTTCTTTCGAAATATGATTTGGGAATATGTTAGGATTATAATTCAGCAAAAACTGAAACCAAACAATGAGCCGTTTTTATTTTCAGTTTTTAAATTTGTAATCGATACTTTAATCATGAAAATACGCTATAATCGCCAAAATTCAGAAACAAAATATTATTTATTATTTTTGTGTCATTATACAATAGAATCTTCATATAGTTTCATAGTTCTGACCTATTTTGTGAACAAATATAATTAGAAAATCAAAAATAACAACATTTTATTGAACAAAATAATGATAATATTTGCATGAAGCTCTTAATAAATGCCTGTGAGTATGCGTGTAGTATGTGCGTGTGTGTCTTTGTGTACGCTTGTGTGTGAGTTTATAATGATGATTATATAAATTTTAACATGAAATACATGTCTAAATTGAATAGAAAATAAAATAATGTCATTTTAACATTTTACATATTCAGAGAATTATATTCGCATACAGCTCTTAATAAACGTTGTCCATACTCAGGATTGATTCGCGATACTTTATATTTGGCCCACGTCGCAGAAAAATCATGATGCACGGCCTCCATAACCTGTTCACTGTAAAAGCCGAGGCCATTTCCGTGTTTGGTACAAAATTCTTCCACATGAAAGAAAACCGTGTGAACTTTTGGAGTGACTGGAATACCCAAAGATAAATATGATGCTTTGAATTCATCGATGTATTTAATGAATTTTGGATCCAGCCTGACTGAGAAAGATGCTTTGACAACTTCATTGAACTTCTGGAAAGCATCAAAGTAAATGCTACAGTTTGAACGCAACAAATCAAGTTTCATTCATCAATGAGTGAATTTCATTCATCAATACATCAATGAATTCAAAGCATCATATTTATCTTTGGGTATTCCAGTCACTCCAAAAGTTCACACGGTTTTCTTTCATGTGGAAGAATTTTGTACCAAACACGGAAATGGCCTCGACTTTTACAGTGAACAGGCTATGGAGGCCGTGCATCATGATTTTTCTGCGACGTGGGCCAAATATAAAGTATCGCGAATCAATCCTGAGTATGGACAACGTTTATTAAAAGCTGTATGCGAATATAATTCTCTGAATATGTAAAATTTTAAAACGACATTATTTTATTTTCTATTCAATTTAGACATATATTTCATGTTAAAATTTTTATAATGAATCATTATAAACTCACACACAAGCGTACACAAAGACACACACGCACATACTGCATGCATACTCACAGGCATTTATTAAGAGCTTCATGCAAATATTATCATTATTTTGTTCAATAAAATGTTGTTATTTTTGATTTTCTAATTATATTTGTTCACAAAATAGGTCAGAACTATGAAACTATATGAAGATTCTATTGTATAATGACACATATATAATAAATAATATTTTTTTCTGAATTTTGGCGAATATAGCGTACTTTCATGATTAAAGTATCGGTTAAAAATTTAAAAACTGAATTTAAAAAAAAAAACGGCTCATTGTTTGACTTCAGTTTTTGCTGAATTATAATCCTAACATATTCCCAAATCATATTTCGAAAGAAAATTTGAAGGGCAAGCACTTTGAGGTCAAATCCGATCGAGGACCACCGTGTTTGTGATCGTGCGAGAAGTCGAAAAGAATTTGTGTCCTCCAAAATCAAAATTTCCACTTGTTTTTTGCGTTTCAGAACTTGCTGATCAATTTTGGTTCCGTATATCTGTCTGTGGTAAATCCTTGTCACGCCCAAAACTATACCAAGTTTTAGTTCAAATTTGATTACATTTTCAGAGATGGTGCAGGTTAGCTTCTAGACGGTCTCCTCTAACTTTAATTACCGTGAGATCAACAGTAGCCTATACGCATGCGCAAAGTTGATTATTTTATAACGTCGACTTCTCATCATCTATTGGTTCGATTTTGTTCAAATTCGGGGGATAGTTGGGTATATGTTTCAGAAAGATGCCCTATGAGTTATATTGCGATTTGTGGAGTAATAACCACTGCGCATCCGCGAAAATAATATTGATTGACAGAAACAAAACTCCGAGTTTTGATGAAATTTTCAGGTTTTGCGCAGGTTAGCTTCTAGGCGTCCTCCTACGACTTGCATTGCCCTAGGACCAATAGTAGTATGAGCGCATGCGCGTACGTGAACTTCTTGTACTGTCGATTCCTCGTCATTCTGTTCAAACTCGGGGAGTAGAGTTGAGTATATGTCCCAGGAAAATTCCCTATGAATTATATCGCGATTAGTGGAGTAATAACTATTACGCATGCGCAAAACTAAAATTGATTTGCTTAGACAAAACTCCGAGACTAATGGACCTGTTTTTATAAAATTTTCAGGGATTGTGCGGATTAGTTCCTAGACGGTCCCGTAAAAATTTATTGCCGTTGGATTAATAACAGTCTGTGCGCATGCGCAAACGTAAATTTCTTATAACGTCGATTTCTCATAATCTATGTATCCGATTTTGTTAAACTCAGTGGGGGGGAGGGGGTCAGGATGATGCCCCTTGTATTTCATTGCATTTGGTTGAATAATAACTAGGCATAACGCATGCGAAAAACTAATGTCGGTTCACACTCCGAGAACAATGGACCGATTTTGATGAAAATTCCAATTATCGTGCGGGTTAACTTCTATACATTATGCGCATGCGCAAACATAAATGATAACCCTATTTTGCATTCTAGCATGTAATAGATAGGTACAGTTCTATCTAGTATCCACTCATTTCGACTCTGTGCTCTTCAACTGATTCTATACGTCCATGTTACAATGTGTGAGGACGCTATGCTGCCCACCCAACTTGGCAAACGTTTTTGAATTAGCACGATTCGGACACAACACCAGCGTTACCATCGTGATTTGATGATTTCTCCCTCAAGCGTTCTGGAAATCTCCGAGTTTACACACGAACATTCTGTTCTACCCTCGTCACGTCAATCCCCGATTATTATTATTATTATTTTTTTTTTTTTAATTTATATTTTTTAAATTTATTTATTTTAATTTTATTTTTTTTAATAAATGTTTTGCGATCATATTTGGGAGCGGCCGTTTTTGGTTTATGAGCGAATTGCCAGTGTGTATCCGCTGAAACGGAGCTTAAATGAGAAAAAGTCGTTTCTACATAAAATACATCTAGATTTCATGTTTGACAAATAAAATAATTATGGTAAATCAGGCTATTTGTGATGCTCTCATAAGTTTTCATAGTTTCATAGTAGAGAATAAAATTATACCTTTTTGCTCATATTAGTAGATCATTATGGAATGGTTTGGTTGTTGATTGACGACTCGATAATAAATACTTATAACTCGATTTGAGTATTACGATACTACGATAACAGCGTATTATTCATAGGGGTTTTGTCCAGACAATTACAATTTTCGACGTCTGTACCAAATGAGTTTTTAGTTAAACAATTCGGATCATCTTATAGTTGATTTACAATTGATTTTTATGACTTTTTTTTGGCCTAAGTACTGTTTAAAAAAATATTCATTCATTTTCAGATTCATTTCTTCTATTATAACCATCGTTTTGCGAGTTATTGTTTCTTACTGTTTGAGGTTGAGACAAGTGTTGATTTTACTTATGAAGGGCTCAGAAGGGCTCTGTAAGAAAGTAAACATCTACGCAAGTGGATCAGCATTAGAATAATGGACGAGGAACGTGAAATACTCACACAGGTTTAGAAGAAGTCTCAGTTGCAAGTAATGGGCTGGGAACTACAAGATCAGTTCTATCTTTCGGGACGAAGTCTATCAGTCTCGGTAGGTGACTTGCTATGGGCGTTTCAACTGGATTTGGATGTATCGATCTATCGTTTCGAGGCGGTGGAGGAGGAGGTCTCCGTTTCTCGGATTTAGGTTTCTCCTGAGACTCAGATTTCCGCGGAGAGGGTTTAGGAGGAAGCTCTGGTGCATCTTTTAACTCAGCATCACTGTCTTGGAAATTTTCTGGAGGTTTAAGAGTGGATTCTTCTTTAGAGTCGATAAGTGTGGATGCTTCAACAAGTTTTGAAAAGATGGAACTCTGGTCGATCGTACTGGATGAAAATTCTCTTTCAAGCTGAAGAAACGGTTCTAATACTTTGTCGAGGTCAAAAGGAGTGTGTTTCGATGCAGGTGATGGAGGTGATGTAAGATTGGCATCCATAGAGGTTATGGATCTTGCATCAGAAAAACTGGAATTTGAAGTGGTAGGAGTGGAAGATATTCGACTCACAACAGTTGATATGCTGCTTCCAGTGTCGTCGGATTCCGATTCAACAGGTTGTAGGGATTCTTGGGACAAGATATCAGTGTACACTTCAGCTTGAGGAACTATGGTGCGTGACCTCGGTAAAACAGGTGGGCTCCCTTTGTTGTCATCAAATCCTTGAGGAGGGTCGATGGTTTCTTTCTTTCTGGGGAATTTTCTGGGTGGAATAGGAGGTGCCTGAGATTCCTGTTGTTGCTGCTCTATTTTAGATTTCATATCTTTTCCACGCCTCACTTGCAACTTGATAACCACGTTTGACTCTTTGAGGGCTCTAACACAATCAATTCGTGTCATGTCTGACACCAGAACTCCGTCTACGCCAACAATCTCGTCTCCAGGAACCAAAGGTCCCCATGAAGCAGACGAGCGAGACGCTGGGCTATCTGCAGCACAGGACTGGATGTATAGTCTACCAACTTTTTCGACAGTTTTTATGCCACCTTCAAATTTGAGTCCAAAGCCTAAACGTTCACCAGGGAGTCTGTATATGAGTACTTCTTCCGTCTCAGGTTGACTCAATGGATCTATGGACAGAACGGTGACAAAAGGTTTTTCCACATCAGGTGATGGCGTATTTTCGGAAGTATCAATGGCCACCACCGTCACAAACTCTCCTGTCACGTTACTATTATAATTGGTCTCCCGAAGTTCTTCGTGAGGCCAGTCTTGGTATGTCCCTGAGTCGTGGCTTTGCTGTCTTTTGTGCTGTATCTCCAACATTGAATCCACTGTGCTCATCTTAAGATATCAGGACTTTTACACCGACCTGTCGGACGAAAAATACGATCATGCCATGGATCGTATAAAACAGTGAATCGTTCAAGCGATGCAGCGATAAACAGTATCATCTATTCATCCCAGGCCCTGCAACAAAGAAAAATACTGGGTTTACTAAACTGGCCCATTGGAGAAATAATTTGTAAATGGAACATGCATTCATGAACATAACTAGGTGAAAAGTCCCAGTCATGCAGCATGATCGTATAAGCGAATTCTCGTAAATTATTGTACTATGTTAAGTTGCATTGTTTTGAAAACTGAGCACTTCGAGTGGAAAGAAAATTCTAATTACCAATTTAATGGCACGAAATTCGTTCTAGATTATAATCTTCTAATCAAAAAGGGATAATTTTATACATATATTTTCGTCTGTTCTATTTTATAGTTACTAATCATCATTTGATGTTAGTAGTTTAGTCATCATCATTTGAGCAATAATATTCTAAAAAATATAAATTTAAACGATTTTTAGCCGATTTTTCTATTAATTTGACCAACTTAATGAGATCAAACAATGCTGGCCAACGAACTCTCGCTATCGTTTGGAAAGCTTGATTTTTTGGCACAAGAGCGGAATTTTTATCTCAATCCTAAGGAGAGTTATCGTCTGGAAGGACACACACTCACGCGCGCGCGCGCGCGCGCGCTCGCACACTTTGTGATGGATAGGAGTGGTTCCTCCTCGATTTTTGAAAACGCTGCAGCTGGAGATATCCCTGAGGTTCATTAAACCTTCAGGATATCCTCTGGGTGTAGCAGGTTAATCGTCTGTCCCCTTTGTAACAACGAGACGTGATGGGAAGAGAGTGGTTCTTCCTTCAAAGAGGAGAGGCGATTAACCTGCTACACCCAGAGGATATCCTGAAGGTTGAATAAACCGTCAGGAATATCCCCAGCTACAAAGTTTTCAAGAATCGAGAAGGAGGAACTACTCGTATCCATCACACTCCCGGATATTTAAAAAAGCGGGGGGGGGGGGGGGGGGGGGGTGCAGTGTGGAAGGGGGGCTCCAAATAAGCAGGGCAGGGGTGTGATTTAAAATTGTTAATGGTATGGGAAAGAAATGAGTGGGGGGGGGGGGGGTCGTGGTTCGAAACCAAGCTCTGCTTTCATGTGACAACGAGAGGTGATGGAAAGAGAGTTGTTACTCCTTGAAAGGGGAGAGGCGATTAACTTCTACATCCAGATGACATCCTGAGGGTTGAATAAACCGCCTGGAATATCCCCAGCTGCGGCGTTTTCAAGAATCGAGAAGGAGGAACTACTCCTATCCATCACACCTTTGCAGGAGTAAATACTCAATATCCATCACATCTCGTTGTCACATGTTAGCAGGGCTCGGTTACCAACAACAGCCCCAACCCCCTCTCAACTCCTCGATGATTGACTGTCCTGGTGCCCTTAACCTCCCCCCCCCCCTCCCTTTCCATAGGCGAAATGGGCATTATATACCCAAAACTTTCACCCTTAAAATTTTAAAAACAAACCCCTGCCCTGCCTATTTGCCTCCCCTCCCCCCCACCCTTTTCGCCCCTGCTTTTTGAAAGCCCGGGAGTGTGATAGATAGAAGTAGTTCCTCCTTTTCGATTCTCGAAAATTCGCTAAAACTGCAAAAATAAGCTAAAAGTCCAAAGTCTTTTTTAAATTGCCGGAAATTATTCAGAACGAGTTTTTTTAACCATATAATTGATAGTTGAACATTTTTTTTTTTTTGTTTTGTTTTTGCTTAAAGTGTTGATTTTTCAAAACAATACAACATAATACAATACGATAATTTACGAAAATTTTCTCATACGATCATGCTGAACGATTGGAACTTTCTGCCATCTTCATTGTCAATATTATACCAAAATTGGCGTTCCATTTTCAATGTGTTCAAATGGGATAGTTGTGAACTGAAAAAATCTTAACTAACTAATAGACTAAAACTCTATACCTAAAAAATTGATTTTAAGGTGCAGGTGCATATTATATTCATTCAAGCTTAGAATTAAATACGAGTACTGTAGAATATATATGTTCGTTCCCTTTCTAAATAATCAATTTGATAACACATACCCTGTTTTCTGAACCCTATGAAAATGGGTAATAGTTCTGTTTGAGGTTTTGAATATGTTTACGATAGGTAAACTAATTCCAGCTTAATGGTGGAGTTAGTGTTTGTTTCTCCTGATATAATAATATGAACTCACCTAGACTTACAAAATATTTCTAATGTATTATTACTTAATATATTTAACCAATATCGGATAACACGTTCGTGAGATATCGGTGATGGAAGATTTCTCGTTTTCACTATCTTGGCTGGACTCGCCGAGCGCAATAAAATCGATAACGGATCCTTTAATTTCAGATTAGCACATAGGTAACAGCTGAAAAGTTTATTCGCTTATCATGATTCTTCTGACATGCAGACACACACACCTCCAAAACAGATGTACTGTAACTTTTAAAAAACCGTTGAGGTTTATAAAATATTTGGAATTTGAATTAATTAACAAATTAAGAAGCTTTTTGAATATTTTATTCGTATCTAGTAGAGGTTTTCGCTCTTTCAGTACCGTAGATGGGGACGGATTGCATTTATACAAGAAATCAAGCAAATGCTCTTCCAAAACCATATGTGTAGTCTTGTTTTGCGTGTCATATTTTTCTGAACGAATTTGGTTACGTCTATGTATGCCTTTACAAAACCGATCCCCCAATCATCCATCAGGAAGGTGCATTAGGTAGGTAGCAACTGAAGTAGCAACGAAATTTCAATCCTCAACGAATAGTCGTTAAGCAAACCGACAAGGTTGTATAAACTCGTTGGTATGAGGAACTCCTAGAAGCTATCACTGTTACTTGTTATCAGCGGATTTCCGGACACTATACAAGATTTATCGCTACAATAGACAGAACCACTCACAAAGAATTAGTCAATATACCTCGATTAAGATTACCTCAATATACGATCCATAGTGTAAAATAAATTTTAAATACTCCAACTTCATGAAAACTGTTTATGATTACCTCCATAGATGGTCAAAGATAAACAAAAGTGGAGTTGGCGAAGCATGGCGTTATTTAGTTGCAAGGCCTTATTTAGTTGAAGGGTTACAGAACATCTAGTTAGATGAACTAGTCTAGTTATTCACCTTGGAAGAATTAAGGAACTCCCTCCCAGAAACAGAACCAGGTCTTATTTGGTGTCTCCATAGAGTATGCAAGAGCGTTCGAGTTCGAACCGTCATGCCCGCTTTTGGTATACTTAACATGTTTTGTGGTAGCTTTAATGGTCAGCTGCCATTACTTTTGACTTGCCCGAGTTATTTGGTTTTTAGATTGTACTTCTCGATTTACCCATCAAATAATGTAAACACCTACTGAAATAACTCATGTCTCTCAACTTCTTATCTATTACCGCACAATAAATATAATATTTTGACCAGTGATCATCTGACAGTTACCACTTTTCTTCTTCAATCTGTCCAGAGGATGCGTCGAGATACTTATTTTAATGACTTTTTAGTCGTGGGCTGAGCTCTTTACGGTCCCCTCCCTCGCCGCGTCTTCTTCAAGGTCGCCACATCCTCGAGAAAGTGGGGTCCTCTTCCCAGATCTGAATGTTTACTAACCAGCTCCTTCCATTTGTGTCACTTTCACTGCTTCGTTCATCCGTATAATTAGAACAGTCGAATGTTGTTAGGCTTCTGAGGGATCTGTTATTATTGCTTGAGCTGCGAATTCCCGCTCCTTGGCAACCTGTTCCTTTCTTTACGAACCGACCCCCGTTAGTCCTCATTCCTTTCCATCCGGTTGACTTTGCATAACTCTCTTTGCATAACGACAATCTTGTATTATTTTATTATTTTTACGTCCTCCCTTACCTAAATCAGATAGGTATCAGAAACAGTAACCAGTTAGTGTAATGTTAATTTGATTTCAGTCTTCCTAATGAACACGAATACCTACGATTTTTTTTTTTTAAATAGAATTTCTAAGCCGCCTCTCAACCGTAAGGGTCATTAGCGGCAAAACTTACGAAATTCTTCAAAGTAATTTTGGATTTTTCAGGGGGAGAGGAGGGGGTTAAGACCCCAATTTGGAATAAGAGTGTGCACTGCGAAAGATGAGTCATTATATCAGTATATTCGATTAATTTTTGTTCTTCTAGATATTGCAATTCTAAAGGTTTTGTCTTCTGTAGGTTGTAAATGTGTCTAGAGTGCTTTTATGAAGATTGCTCTACTTTAGTTACATACTCCACCTTTAGAGCATTCCAAAACTTAAGGTTGAGTTGAGGTTACCTGAGCAATTCTACAAGTATAAAATATCAATAAAGCTTGACTGGATAGAACATTTCCTATACGATATAAAATTTACATCGTAAGCCCAACTAAAATCTTGTTTCTAACCTTCAACAGCGCAGCAAAAAGAAATTTAACGCGTTTGGCTCGTTAGTGACTAACTATATTGGCTCATCGCGTCGGCCACTTTGCACCGATAAAAAACAGAAGTGGTAATCACCGAAGGACACTTGTCTGTCAGGAGTAGACCTAAATCCGGTTAAGTATAAGTTACGGAATAATGCTCAAACGATATATTCGAAACATGATAGTTGTTCTTTCTCCCGCGATTCCTGGAGATACAGTCACAAATATCTCGGATTTTATTGATAAACACACCACTTCATTGTCAACATGTTCAATTTCTAAAGACTGACACGGGTAGAGATTATAAAAAACGGGGTGTTCACGACAGGCGAAGGCTATTCACAAAACTGCTTCTTGCAATCAATTTATTTACAAAAACTATCAAACGACTGTTACAGGTAGTAATTTTTTCCTGAGTTGCAACTACGACAGAAATCACTTTTAAATTTTATTTTCAGTTTGAGGAAGACTGCAATAGCTCTGTATGGAGGATTTCGTGTGTAACTTGATTTGCATTCCCTCGTTATTTTTCTGCTGTAAGAGGTTATGTTGAGTTATTTTGGCTTGGCTTGTGATGTTCTGTATCCATGCATAGTAATTAATATACAGACTGGCGCGAGAGTGAAACCCTGATTTGCAAAATCCGTTACTCGGCCTGGAGTGGGGTCAGGAATTTGAGAATGGTCTCATTGTATTCCCTGCATAGTTTCATTTCAATTCCTATCGTGGTTTGGTCAGGTGTTTATAATGGATTCACTGAGAGGACATTGCTCGACATTGGCCCTTCCGTCATCGCCACAAAGAAGGCTCTCTTTTCCGTATGAAGTCATCACAGAAATAGTTCAAAACGAGGGCGGCCACAGAGAGTTGAGAGATGCGGCCTTTATATACCTACACGGAACAGTAAAGTGCTGGAGACCAGCACCTCCCCCCCCCCCTCCCCTTTCCCTCTGCAAGGAAATTCTTCAATGCGAACCCCAGCAAACCTCCAGAGCAAGAGCTATAGAGTTTCGCAGAACCAAACAATTATTTTTTGAGTGAGACTGAATGAGGTGTAGCGACAAGACAAGGCAATGAGTAGTTCCGATGAGGAAGAGGCTCTACTTCTTCTAGCTTTATTAGAAAGAAAAATACAGTATTCGGTGCACCCAGTAAATAAAAAGTTTTAGTCATGCAGCATGTTAGTATGAAATAATTTTCGTAATCATGTTAATTGATTTGAAAATTGAGCACTTTGAATGTAATGAAATTGTCAAATACCAATTTCACGACAAAAAGTCTGCTGAAAAAGCTTTCGGATTTTTACCTTTTTGACAGTTTTTATTTATTTATTTATTTTTTCAGCAAAGTTTTGAAATTTGATCAATTTAATGTGTAGGATGCAATGTGCAGTAAGATGCTGTTCAATGAACCCAACCATTCTTTTGAAATGCTCGACTCCTTGATGAAAGAAAGGATTTTTAAACTCAATCCTTCGGAGAGTAATCGTCTGGAATGATAGGTATATATTATAGCATTTCCAGACCAAATACAATCTTTTCCAGACCAAATTATACTTTTTCCAGACCAAATTATACTTTTTCCAGACCAAATTAAACTTTTTCCAAACCAAATTAAACTTTTTCCAAACCAAATTTAACTTTTTCCAAACCAAATTAAACATTTTTCAAACCAAATTAGGTTTGGGAAAAGTTTAATTTTGTTTGGAAAAGGTTTAATTTGGTTTGGAAAAAGTTTAATTCATGCGTATGCGCAAACGTGAACTTCTCATAATGTTGATTTCTCATCACCTGTTGGTACGATTTCGTTCAAAATCGGTTGGTAATAGGGTATATGTTCCGGAAAAATGTCCTATAAATTATATAGCAATTAGTAGCACATGCGCGATACTAACATCGATTGACACAGGCAAAACTCCTAGTCTAATCGATTTTGATGACATTTCCAGGGATTGTGCGGGATAGCTTCTAGATGGTTCCCTATAACTTTCGTTGCCGTTGGATTAATATTAGTCTATGAGCATGCTCAAACGTTTATTTATTATAACGTCGACTTATCAATCATTTTGACTTTGTTCTTCAACTAAATCTAGATGTCCATGTTATAATAAGTGAAGAAGCTATACTGCCTACCCAACTTGGCAAATTTTTTTTAGTGTACCTGTAGTGTGGATTTAGGAGGTTTTGTATTTTTTGTACAAATAAAAATTATATTTTTCTTGTTAATTTGTACATATAAAGTGTCGGTCTATACTATAACCTCTAGAACTGCTAGTTGTTTTAAGGACTTTTTTCAAAAAATTCCTTAACCCGGACCCCTATTTTGCTAGGAGATATTCCATACTGCCTGGACCCCCCGGTTTCGGTTGTTTCCCCTTCCCTGATAGAATGTATAGTGTAATAGCTGGAAAATCAGTCAGGCTAAAAATTCTCCGACCACGACTGGGTCGGACGTGGTAAGCGGAATAGTGTCAGTCCCCACAGGCCCTGTCAGTGTTCTGATCTGAACCCCTCACTCACCAGAGCCTCTCATTTGTGACCCTTGCTCTGAGATCGCAAAAAACCTAATGACGACGGCTATGATCAATGTAGCGAAATTCTGAGAACGTATTTGTATTCTGTTTTGTAGGACAAAAGTGCTTATTTGGCCTCTATTAGAAAATGATCAAAATTTGAACAAAATGTTTTGGAACACCAAGCAAAACATTTTTGCAAATTTTTAAAACAATTTTCAGTAATTCTACGTTTATATAGATGAGAAATCCGTTTACAGAATCAAAATATCTCATTCCGTTCTCAAATGAGAATTAAACAAAATTTGGCCCCGATAGTGCTGCCATCTATTTTCACAGAGTCTATAATTTGTAGCAGGTGCTACAGTTATTTTTTGGTTTCAAAATTATCAGCTGTTTTGGTTTCGAGGTTTTGTTGAGCATTGTTTACAATTCAGTCTTTCAAAAATCTCGTTGCTCTTGAGTTCGGCCAATTTCTAAAATTCACAATTTTGTTTCACAATATTGATCGTTTGTATTCGTTAATTCAAAAATATATTTTGCCTATTCTTTTACCTAATTGGAGTCGGATCTATTCTATTACTTATTTATTGTTGTGGTCCCTATTAACATCACCACCAAACTGGTGACCCCGATACGCTATTTAGGCAAAATTGACTATGGCCGAACCGGATCCGAATTTGTTTCTCGGTAATGTACCAGCACAAGTCGAGCAGGCCCCGCAGATTGGAAGAGTGTCCATCAAGATTCCACCTTTTTGGAAGGCCAATCCGCGACTCTGATTTCGACAGATTGAATCACAGTTCCACAATGCGGGCATCACGAGCGATTCCACGAAGTACCATACCCTCGTTGGCGCAATATCCAGTGATGTTTTGGCTCAGGTGAGCGATATCATACTCAACCCTCCCACTCACGACATGTACGGTTCCTTACGTCGACGTCTCGAGGAGCAGTTCACAGACTCCGAGGAGATGCAACTCCGTAAGCTACTGAGTGAGATTGAACTTGGTGACAAGCGTCCTACTCAACTGCTGAGGGAAATGCGTGACCTTTCTGCTGGTCGGGTAAGTGACTCAATTTTAAAATCTTTGTGGCTACAGCGGTTGCCAACACAAGCTCAAGCAATTTTAGCCTGTAGTTCCGATGATTTGGCTAAATTGGCAACTATGGCTGATAAAATTTATGAAATCACCTCTGCTCCAAGTGTTAATGTTGTTAGCTCAAATAATGATCCGCAAGTACGTACCAGCACCAGTCACCATTCACATGTTACTCACGACGGTGCAATCGAGCAATTATCAGACAAATTGAACGCCATATTGCATAGGCTAGATAAGTTAGAAAAAACTTCACAGTCTAGGTACGACGGTACTCTACCTCGTAAAAGGGGGAGATCAAAATCGCCTGGCTCACGATTGAGATCTCATGTCAATGGTGTTTGTAAGCCAAACCAAAAGTACGGAGATAAGGCTTATACATGCTATTTACCATGTACTTACAGATCTGACAGCTTTTCTGCAGCGGAAAACGGATAAAGGAGCGACTTTTAGGAGCGACTACGGATAAAGCTGCGGCCCAATTTAATAGTCGCCTATTTGTTTCAGACAAGAAATCAGGTTGTCGTTACTTGGTCGACACTGGCGCCGATATTTCCGTAATTCCTCCCGCAAATCGACTTAAAAAACCTCTTCCCTCAGATTTTCGTTTGTATGCTGCTAATGGTTCTACTATTCACACGTATGGAAACAAAATTGTAGAAATTGATTTTGGTCTGAGGCGTTCGTTTAGATGGTCATTTATAATTGCTGATGTTGACCGACCCATCGTTGGTGCTGATTTCCTGAAACATTTTGGACTCCTTGTGGATTTAAAAGGTTGTCGCCTTGTTGATAGTCTCACCTCTCTCCATACCATTGGGACTCTTAGACGTGTTCATCATTTCACGGTGTCTACAGTCTCTCCTGACTTAGGATCAACATATCAAGACCTCCTTTCACAATATTCCGACATTACCAACCCAACCTCTGTAGGCAAGGTAGTTCCCAAGCATTCGGTGACACACCACATCGTTACTGTTGGTCCACCGGTTGCTGCTAAGCCTCGTCGCCTTTCTCCTGAGAAGGAGACCATTGCACGAAAGGAATTTTCCTACATGATGGAACAAGGTATTTGTCGTCCCTCAAAAAGTAGTTGGTCGAGCCCTCTGCACATGGTACCCAAGAAAAATGGGGAGTGGCGTCCTTGTGGCGATTATCGAGCGTTGAACGCTGTGACAGTACCAGATCGTTATCCTCTGCCTAATATTCAGGATATGTGCAACAACCTTGCTGGGTGTACGATCTTCAGTACTATTGATTTAGTTCGAGCATACCACCAAATTCCAATGGAGCCAGAAGACATAGAAAAAACTGCTATAGCAACTCCATTTGGTCTATTTGAATTTCCATGCATGACTTTCGGACTTCGTAATGCTGCTCAAAGTTTTCAACGTTTCATTCATGAAGTTGTTAGGGGCCTCGATTTTTGTTATCCATACCTAGACGATTGTCTTGTCGCTTCTAGCAGTGAGGAGGAACATTTGAAGCACCTACGTATGCTGTTAGACCGTTTTAGGGAATATGGTGTTGTCATCAATACTACCAAGAGCGTATTTGGGCAAAACGAAGTTCGATTCGTAGGATATCTTGTGAACAAAGATGGTACAAAGCCTCTACCAGACAAAGTTGCCGCAATAAAAAATATTCCTCTTCCTAAAACTGTAGCTGAGCTTCGTCGCTTCTTAGGAAAGTTGAATTTTTATCGAAGGTTCATCCCCAAGGCAGCACAGGCTCAGGCCATTCTGCATGCTATGCACAGTGCTAATAAGAAGAATGATAAAACTTTGATAAATTGGACTCCGGACTCTCAGAATGCTTTCCAAGCTTGTAAAGATAGTTTATGCAACGCTGTTCTTCTTTTCCATCCTGTCGCTAATGTACCATGCACACTTTATGTCGACGCTTCAGACATAGGAATAGGAGCAGTGGTTGAGCAATTGGTTGATGGAAAGTGGCAACCACTCAGTTTTTTCTCCAAAAAGTTGGGTGATGCAGCTCGAAAATACAGCGCATATGACCGTGAGCTCCTCGCTATTTATGCTGCTATAAAACACTTCCGATACATTCTTGAAGGGAGGGCATTTTCGATTTTAACTGATCACAAGCCACTGACCTTCGCCTTTAAACAAAAATTGGAAAAGGCAAGCCCTAGACAGCTGCGTCATCTTGATTTTATTGGCCAGTTTTCCACGGACATTCGACACATTTCTGGTAAAAACAACATTGTCGCTGATTCATTGTCTCGTCTTGAGGCAGTAGTAGCCGCACCTAATATAGATTGGGAGAGACTAGCAAAAGATCAAGAGAGTGATGAAGAACTTCAAGATCTTCTTAGCGCTGATAACTCTTTCAAATTTGCAAAAATATGTATGTATGGTTCAAATACTCCAATAATTTGCGATACTTCAAATAATACAGTTCGACCATATCTGACACCAACACATCGGCGAGTGGCATTTGATCTTGTTCATAGCTTAGCACATCCTGGAATCAGGGGTACCTTGAAGCTTCTTCGTTCTCGCTTCTTATGGCCATTGATGGCCAAGGACAGTAAAAGCTGGGTACAATCATGCCTTAAATGTCAGACAAGCAAGGTTCACCGTCACACTGTAAGCCCAACTGGTCCATTCTCGGCGCCTGATAGTAGATTTTCCCATGTACATCTTGACATTATTGGTCCACTTCCATCCAGTCAAGGTTATCGATACTGTGTCACATGCATTGATCGGTACACAAGGTGGCCTGAGTGTTGGCCCATTAGCGATATCACAGCTGAATCTGTTGCTCGTGCGTTTTGTTCAGGATGGATTAGTCGGTTTGGTACTCCTCTTCGGATCACCACGGATCAGGGTCGGCAATTTGAGTCTTCCTTGTTTCGCGAGTTGACACGCATGCTTGGAGCTCAACGTGTTCACACCACTGCCTTCCATCCAGCTTCAAATGGAATGATTGAGCGCTGGCATAGGAGCTTGAAAGCGGCAATACGGTGTCATGCTACAGACCATTGGGTTGATGTTCTACCCTTAGTTCTTCTTGGTCTACGGGCTTCCGTAAATGAGGATCTGCAACGATCAGCTGCTGAAATGGTTTATGGGACATCATTACGACTACCAGGACAGTTTTTGGAACCACCTCCACAGCCAACAGAAGATCCAACGGACCTCGTTGGAAGAATATCCAGGGCGATTGACCGAATAAGGTCGGTCCCTATTGCTGTTCATGGAGCCAAAAACACATTTTTTCACAAAGATTTGGCTACATGCTCTCATGTGTTTGTCCGTAACGATACGGTTAGACGTCCTCTGCAACCACCTTATGATGGTCCTTATCCTGTACAAGAGCGAAATGCAAAGATTTTCAAGCTGCTGATTAAAGGCAAGGAAACATCCGTGTCTATAGACAGGCTCAAGCCGGCTTTCAGGGCCTCAGAAAATCAAGCAATTGCTGCCTGTGATCACCAGCCATCTCAAGAGACAGACCGGGTACCTGCATGTCGCAAGACTGTCGCCTTTGCTGAAGGGGGACTCCTGTAGCAGGTGCTACAGTTATTTTTTGGTTTCAAAATTATCAGCTGTTTTGGTTTCGAGGTTTTGTTGAGCATTGTTTACAATTCAGTCTTTCAAAAATCTCGTTGCTCTTGAGTTCGGCCAATTTCTAAAATTCACAATTTTGTTTCACAATATTGATCGTTTGTATTCGTTAATTCAAAAATATATTTTGCCTATTCTTTTACCTAATTGGAGTCGGATCTATTCTATTACTTATTTATTGTTGTGGTCCCTATTAACATCACCACCAAAAATTCATTACATTTAGCCTTCAGGCTTCCATTTGCAGCTGCACAACGTTTGCCGCCAACGCACGAGAGGTGTAGTACACGGCATCAGTTAGATAGGAAATTCAACGCTCTTAACAACGATTCCATACTTTTAAGTTTATAGTAATTCTAATGGGATGTATGGCCGTTTTAATGTCATAAGGTACAAAACACGAAAAAATTCTTAATAATAAAATAACTCGAAAACAAAGCGTTAAAAATAATCTATAATAAAAACTTGGGATCAGAAATGAGCTCTACAATCGAACCCTTAAGGGTTGGCGTGCCATTAGGTTTTGGACACCCTGTATACTTTGTAGCAATTATGGGTTTCATACTTCATTTTTAGCTCGTACTGTTCAAGAAGCGTCGACTCATTTACTGAAAAAGTTTCTCAGGCGTATATCTCTCAAAATCTGCACATAAGGAAAAAAATGTGAATTTCTCCCTCAAGCTTTTAAATTTTCTTTTCCATAAATGCTTGTACCAATTCCCTCAATTTCCCTTTCTTCAAGTGGGAGGAAATTAACATGCATCTGCAGATGATGGGAGGACTTCTATTTAGTTGGCCATAACTGTGCTCACAGGTTGACGTCGTTGGATGTCAAAGGCCGACAACAGATAACGACTATCTCCGGTCTCAATGACAAATATATAGAATTGCGATAATATCAACTAAGTGGGCTAGAAGGTTCCGCCCTGGAAGCAATGTAATTGATAAGGACTTTTTCCATTACAAAAAAAAAGTATTACGATTTCGGGTTTGATTTTTTCGACTCAAATTTCGACCGGTACCGGTGTATGCGTTTTCTTAACAATTGTTTACCACGCGTTTTTTACACATATGTTTTACAGTTTGCTAACTTTTTCTAATAGATGTTCTGAAATAATTATGAATTTTTAGAACTTTCGCCGTTTTGGTCGTTTTAGAAAATTTTGAACACATTTTATTCGAATTTGAAGGCATTATCATGCAAAACTGTTTTCGACATTCAAATTCATGACATGCAATTTTTATCTGATGAATGTTATAAAAAACAAACACTGAAAATTCGATTTTTCTCAATCGATTTTGTTAGCAAAATTTAAAGAAATTCGGATATTTCTCTGAACAAGAGTTCCAATGTACAGTTGAAACCAAAATTTCAGGTTAAACTAACATGCATGCGAGAAGAAAGTGTAGATTTTTGGACTGTTCGGCAAATTTTTTAATGATTTGAGCACATGAGCACATTTTGGTGCTATCCTCTGAATTCAACCTTTCTTTTGGGATGCAATACTGACTGTAGCAGTATTTATATGGGGTGTAGTTGGAAGTTTTCCAACTCATCGTTTTCAATGAAACCTAAAGAAACCTGAAGAAACCCAAAAATGAAATTTCCGCTCATGCAGCATGATCGTAAGAGCGAATTGTAGTACATTACCGTATTATATATTTTTTTGAATTGTTTTGAAATTAAGTGCAATGAAACATTAACGACCAATTTCTTGACAAAAAACTTATTCTAAATAATAGTCTGCTATTAATTTTTTTCGGATTTTAAACTTTTTTTTGTGTGCAGATTTTATCGATTTTCGGTTTTTAAGCACATTTTAAAGAAATTCAAGTACATTTTTAGCTTAATTTAGTGTATACATTATTTAATGTTCTAGTTTATAAACTTTACTTGAGTAACATTCTGCTAGAAAAATATAAAAATTGGACGATTTTATGCTTCTTAAACGCAAAAAGCATGTTGATATTTTGATTTTGGAAGACAACAAATTCTGTTGACTTCTTGCACAAACACATAGCTTCCTACTTTTGGTAGTGAGGAAGCAAAAATTAGAGAGAAATGATCAGCGATATAGTACGGTCAATTTGGGGGAAATGACCTAAACTAAACAAAAGGAGTCAATCAATGATTACGTATTTACAGGACAGCACTACTTCATAAGCGTCAGGCCTGTTATTCCCAGAAAGCACGTACCTACTTTATTTAATTTTATCTCAAGTGCGATGGAAGTTAGCCAATTAGTTAGTGTGATCAGCTTGATTTAGCTAACTTCCCTAAACCTCTCAGTAAAGTAGCTAAGGGTGTCGCACATACTATCTAGCCAGAAACCATTTTGATGCATCAAGCACTATATAATTCACCGGGCCCTCGCCCTAAGATGCGTGAATGTGAGAGTAATGCATTATTGTATGTCATTGATGAGCATAAATGACATCAGAGTGAATGATCAAAAGTTATGTACCCAAAAATATGGATTTTTAAACGGAATATAAAGATTACAACAGGTGATTGTTACCATTTGGTCAGATTGAATTAAAAAATTAGCGCGACGCTAATGGGACATTCGGGTGAGAGGAAAGGAGCGTTGAAATTGGAGCAATAGCCCTCCCTCAGTTTCCCCACCTGCCTCCTTTTGAAGTGCGCAACTTTGCTGGGATTCCGAATGAGAAGCCAAGCATGGAGTATCAGGCTCTCGTAGTGCATAGGAGTGTAGGCGATCATTTTCCCAAAACGAGCGTCTCATACGTTTTTCATAACTTTATAGTATTAATGGAAGGTGTTATGGAGGCAGGGAATGTGGCGCTACTCCCCCACAGGCAATCTACGCCCTTTTCTAACCTCCATTTTACATGTAATACCTACTTGATAATTACACATTGTGGACGTATAACCCTGTATACTCCATAAAAATTTGCGTGTAAATGATTTTTAGAAATACATTTTTGTTGTTATTTAAGTCGTAACCGTTCTTCGACCAATCAGAGCTTTCATTCCATACTAATTAGTATTTTAGGTTCCTGTATGTATGGTGCAGCGGTGTTCGAGTCTCCCCTTCAATCAAGTGGCATCCACAGTTAAAGGCCAGGAATAGCGGTACACGAGCAACCAGTAAACGTGAATAGTATCTTCCTTGCACCTCCCACGGGCTGCCGTTTTACTATTCCGTCGGCATCTCTGATGCCCTAACCTTACAATGCAATGGTGGTTGTTGCTACTTGACACATCCAAGTCCCGTTCTTCCCAGCCTGTAACTAATTTCCTACAACGAGTAGGTTTACTTCTTGTCGGCTAATCACGTAACATTATGTACCAACATAAAAGATTTAAAACACTGATCTAGGTTGATATTCAGCTCTTTACGGTTGATTGAAATTGAAGCAGAGGTTCTAGGACCAACTGCAGTCCATGTGTAATTTTTGACCTAAGTTTCATACACTTTGATCCAGTAGTTTCGGAGAAAACCTTCAGACGGCGGACGGACTTTTTTTTCGACAATTGGATTCTACTCATCTTGAAATGTAAACCTACCAATTTTGTTCAACTTTTTTTGTGTGGTATTATTGGGAATATTAAACCGGAATACGTCTGTCCGCCGTCTGAAGGTTTTTTTCCGAAACAACTGGACCAAAGTTTATGCAATTCGGCTCAAAAATCATACATTCGTTGGTGGACGAGCCTGTAATCTCGGCATCACTTTTAATCAATCCTAAGGGGCCGATTTAAGGGCTGAAATATACAAAATTCCATATCGTAAAAACTTTCGGTATAAAAGGTCAACTTTTGGGTGATTTCAATAGGCATTATCTATACAGATCACCTATCTACATAAATCTACATAGACCACGTACGGGTTGCCGTACGTTCATCCATTCGCTCCTCATAATAATAATAATGATTAGGGGATCATAAGGACTTGGAGGACATGTCCTGGTATCAGTGACTCAAATGCATTGATTGATTGATTGATTGAGGAACGTCATGCTGAAGTGGAAGCTCTTTTTTCCGTAGAGATCCCCGATTCCAATTCCTGTAGAGACTTCCGATTTTCGGTTCTTTTTCAAATAATCATATACGTACTCACAATTGCCCAACTTTGACATTTCTATTTAAAATTCATTTATTATAATAATGACGGTAGGAAAAACGTTATTAATGTAGTATATCTCTCTGAAAACACAAATAAAAAAAGTCCGCCAAGTAGAATGTGGCACATAGTTTCCTTGATTCCGTATTGTGAATGTACCTACAGATCATTGAACAGTTTCAAATGATCTTGAACAATTCCAAAGCGGAAAAGAGTAGTAAAGATGTAGTAGCGGGAAAATTTGAAATCGGCCAATTTAATAATATAATTAATAATAATAATTATTATTATTATTAATAATTATTATTTTATTATTTATAATTTAATATATTCAATTTTTTTTTCTTTTTGGCTAAAGAATTTTGCTTGAAGTAACTATGTTTTTTGCCCATGCGCAGAATTCAGTAATGATTTGAGAACAGTGAAATCGGTACAGGACCATTTATAGCCTAAACCGCACATTCCCCTAACAATGTCATCAAAGTCGGATGAAAACTGCGGAAATTAAGGTCGTTACTAGGATTATACATTGGCACATGCGCAACAGTATTTAATGGTAAAATCCTGTTGATATTGATTTGGAATGATCAAATCGTCTTCCGCAAACTATCATCCAAATATGAGCGAGGTCAAACGACGACGAGAAAAAGTGAAAAGTTCCAGTCGTGCAGAATGAGAGTATGAGCGAATTTTCGTAAATTATCGAACTATACTATGTTGCTTTTTTTAGTTGAGGACTTTGAATGAAAAGAAATTGTTAACCACCAATTTTACTGGGAAAAAAAAAAAAAAAAAAAAAAAAAATTGTTCTACATAATATTCTGCGATACAATTGAAATTTTGAAATTTTAGATTTTTGGCAGTTCCTATCTATTTTTCTGCGAATATTAATGGAATCTAAGTACATTCTCCGGCATAAATTTGTGCAAATCTTTTCATGTTGTTCATTATTGATAAACTACTTTTGACAAAACATCTGCTAAAAATATCAATTTATCACTTTTTAGCCGTTTTAGCCATTTTTAGTCATTTTTTTGAACAATTTTTTTGAAATTTGACCAATTTAATGTGGTCAAAACTGCTGGCCAACGAACTCTTCCTTTCGGTTGGAAAGCTTGATTTATTGGCGCAAGAACGGGATTTTTATCTCAATCCTAAGGAGAGTTATTGTCTGGAAGGACACATATAAGTAAATGCATATATATATATATATATATATATATATATATATATATATATATATATATATATATATATATATATACTCAGCCCTTCGGGCCTCGCAAGGGGCTCCGCCCCTTGACCCCTACTTCGCCCCCTACCCCCCTACTCTATACTCGGCGCTTCGCGCCTCGCCGGATCTTTTCTCTTTTCTACTGTGTAGAAAACGAGGATAATTTGCTATGCAATTCGTCTCACGAGAAAAAAAAAAAAAAAAAATTTCAGGCCTGGCCGGGATTTGAACCCACAACCTTCGTCTCACGAGAAAAAAAAAAAAAAAATTTCAGGCCTGGCCGGGATTCGAACCCACAACCTTCGTCTCACGAGAAAAAAAAAAAAATTTTTTTTTTCAGGCCTGGCCGGGATTCGAACCCACGACCTCTCGCTTCCCATCTCGGGACAAAAAACGTTACACAAAAAAAGTGGACATTTTAAAAAAATTATTGGGGGTCGGCCTAAGAATTGCATAGCAATTAATATATATATATATATATATATATATATATATATATATATATATATATATATATATATATATATGAAAAAGTGTTGAACTCTAGGATTTGTTTCAGAATGCCTCAAAATGGATTTCAACGAAGAAAATTTTCGAGAATCTTGATTTGAAAATATATGGAACCATTGCAATATAGCATCATAATATACGGAATTTCGCTAATAAATAGATAAAAGGCACACACAACACAGACACAGACACACACACAGTTACGAATGCAAAGTTGTTCAGAATGGTCTAAAACGTAAAATGCAATCGGAAATTTTGATTTTGAGACAAATTAATAATTTGTCTTCCCCCAAAAGTGAAAACAATACTTCCGCTACCTATAGGTAGACACGAAAGCAAAATAATAATAATAATAAATAACAATATAAATAAAAAGTTTGAGATTTCCGGACTCTTTAACGTCACTTACGACTGCCTACGCACTCTGGATTAATCCCTTGGAGTGAGTTTCACATCCAATTACGTTCAAGTTTGGTTACAGTTATTCTTTGAATCTGATCAAATACGAACCTGACAATATCATTAGTTTTGATAAGAAGCTCTAAATAATAAATATAATTTAATATAAATAAATATCACAATGAAATATCATTTGAATCTTCATCGGTAGTGATCTTTTGAAATATAAGAGTATTTTTACCAAGTCATTTTTCTCACTAAGCTCTCCTTTTGTCTGCTTTCTTCCTTGAAATGAAGTTCAACTGCTATGAAAATAGTTTATAGATTCATCACCCCAAAAAACATGGGAATCATTATTTAGCAGTTTGGGATTTGTCTTTAGCCGTTAAAACTGTTGATTTATATTACTTGGATTATCGATACCTACAATTTATAATCGTGAAATACTTATTATAGTAGATGAATAGTTACTTTATGAAACTGGCCTAGGCTTAGGATCGAGAAATCTCGAACGGTTCGGCAGGCACACGAGTTGTAAGAAATGAGGTGCAGCGGTGCAGGGAAGGTGGCGGGACGGCCGGCAGGAGAGGGTCTCGCCTCCCCCGCGTCCTACTGCACCCTCTTTTACACCGCTCCACCCCGCCCACCGATAACCTTCTGGACAACAATTGATGAGGTTTTAGTGGTTCAATTTCAAATTTGAAAAAGCCATCGTGATCAGTACGCACTCCTCCAAAACTTGAGTAGTTGGGGTTTTTCGAAAAAGGGGCCAAATTTGATCCCCAGTGAACCAAATGTACAAATTTTGGAATTTCGAACATCGGAACCAATTAGCGGAAATTCAGAACTGTTTCTGAATTCAATGAAATTTACAGATTAAAAATCGATTAATTAATAACGGAATGAGAGCAAAAATCTGCTGCTGATGCCATCCACCAAATATTCATACGTTTTTTTTTTTTTTTTTTTTTTTTTTTTTTTTTTTTTTTTTTGCTATTTCTCCTTAATACTTACATGAGAAGAGGCAAGCTTGATATCAACCGCTGAATGATTTGTACTCCGAAAATTCTGAATGGGTGTGGGAGAACCCGTGCCTAGATATGTTAGATTTGAGGAATACGTCGCTCCACCTCTTCCTGGCTTGAACGAATTGTGGACATTTCCTCTATAATTTTAGGGTCAGGTAACTAATGTTGAAAGTCATTTATAGCATTTCCAGATTAAATTCAACATTTTCCGAATTGAATCCAACATGTTCCAATAGAATCTAACATTTTTCAAATGAAATTCAACATTTCCAAATAGAATTCAACATTATATGCAGTTTTGAAAAATCGAAAAAAGGAACCTCATTATGAATGTTTTGATAAATTATCCTATTCGGGGCATGATTGATCATTTTCCACCATTTTTGATTTTTCAGATCGTTCCTAAAATCAGATAACGTCTGAAAAATGTACCTACATTTTCAAAAAAAAAAAAAAATCAACATTCTCCGAATAGGACTCAACATTTTCCAAATTGAACACATCATTTTCCAAATTAAACCCAACGTAAATCCAATGTTTTCCCAATTGAATTTGACTGAATTGAATTGAATTTAAATTTCAACACTTTTCAAATTAAAATTCAACATTTTATAAATTTTATAACGTTTTCTTAAGATTAAAAAAATGTAAACGTTTACACATCGGTAGATTTGTACTAGATACTAAATTTTGAAAATATTAATAATTTTTCGGAAGCATGTATCTAGCAACAGTTTATTCATCTTAAACAGAATTTTACACCATCAAAACAGTAAATGAAAATTGAATCAAGACAAAAACAATCGTGAGCAATAATGTTCATATTCAATGTTCATAGCATTTGAGGCTGGTAAGAGGAGCAAGGCGTGCATCACAAAATTGACCAATTTTCTCCTTATTTGACCAAATCTGAAGCGTTCATCCAAATTCGATCGGATGAAGTGAGGGAATTGGTCTAAAAACGGGCTACTCGTATGGTACCAAGTAGATTACGTACTGGTGGGAGGGAGTGGAGGTGGCTGTGAATATTGCCAACTTTCTCAATTTCCTATTGGGGGAACTAGTCCTGTGTGAGTGACCTTCATTTCGAGATTAGTTTTCAGACGGATTAGTTTTAGACGTGACCAATCCGAGTGCTTTGCCGCCGAATTGAGGTTGGGATGAACTCCTGCCTATCTCAATCCATTCATGGATGGTATTGTATAGGAACAACACGTAATGTTGAAAAATCGACTTGGAAATACTACGTCTAGAAAATGTTGAAATTCAATTTGAAAATCGTTGAATTAAATTTGGAAAATGTTGAATTCTTTTGGAAAAGTTGGACTCAAATTGGAAAATTTTGGGTTCAATTTAGAAAATTTTAAGTTCTATTCGGAAAATGTGGAATTTTATTTGGAAAATCTACATTTTTCAGACGGTATCTGATCTTAGGAACGATCTGCAAAAACCGAAAATGGTGGCAAATGATCAATAATATCACAAGAAAGGATAATTAATCAAAAACATTCATTACAATGTTCTTTTTTCGATTTTTCAAAATTTCATGTAATTTTAAATTTTATTTGGAAATGTTGGATTCTATATGAAAAATGATGGATTCTATATGGAAAAAGGTCTATTTGGAAAACGATGGATTCAATTTGGAAAACGTTGAATTTAATTTGGAAAAGCTATATTACACATTTGGTACCACTATATCTCTAACAAAAAACGTAATTGCGCGTGATCAGTAGCCGTAGTTGTTTACAGCGCGGTGAAATTCTTGTGTAGCACAAAAAAATTTATTTCAACTCTTTACAAAATAATTTAACCCCTTTACAACATAATTTGAAACTTTTACAAAATCATTCAATCTCTTTACGAAATGATTTAAACCGTAATTAAATAATTATGTAAAGGGTTGTAATAGTTTTGTATAAAGTTTAAATGAATTTGTAAGAGTTTGAATTTATTATTTTAAGAGTTTAATTTTTTTGTGAAGGACTGAAATGCATTTCTAAGTGGTGTACAATGATCTAGAGACCACATTCCAATCGCCATCAAATATTGAGCGGGTTTCAGCTCTGTTTTGATCGTGAGAAAAAGGAGTTTCAAGAAATTGGTGATTGAGCATGAGCACCGGTAAGATAACAGTCCAGAATAGATTAAATTTATAGGAAAATTTCCACTACAACCTGATCTTAACAATCCTGGAAATTTTCATCTGAGTTGGCCCAACAGTTTCAGTGTTCTCTCTCTATACTCGATGGATTCAAAGGCAGAACACGGCCCCGCGCCGATCCACCCCGCCCGTGTGAGGGGAAATTTAAGCGGCTCGAAAACGGCTGGATTTTCGGACGAGTCAAACGGAGCCGAGCCGCAGTTTCAAACTCCCGTGCTTGAGGAATTTCGGGGCCGAACGGACTTTGGCCGACTGCTGGCTCAGCTGTATGTGTGTGGGTATTCTCGCGTCCAAACTTGTTTAGTATTCAATCAGACTTCACCAGAGTAAAGTTTGCGACGTCTACCGAGCAACAGTCCATATCTCCGTTAATACAGAGTTTTTGGCGACTTCAACTTAACGTCACCCATCACCATAGTCTTGAAATTAGGTTTATATATATATATATATATATATATATATATATATATATATATATATATATATATATATATATATGTATATATATATGTCTGAGTGTGTGTGTGTGTCCTTCCAGACGATAACTCTCCTTCGGATTGAGATAAAAATTCCGTGCTTGCGCCAAAAAATCAAGTTTCCAAACGAAAGGGTTAATTCGTTGGCCAACAATTTATTCATTCAATTTTATTTTTTATTATGTATTTTATTATTAGTATTTTTTTTTTTTTTTTTTTTTTTTTTTTTTTTTTTTTTAGCCATTGCAATAACTTTGTTTTCTACGAAAATTTGCTTAAAATAATATTTATAAGTAAACATTTTAAAAAACCGCTGGGAATCTTTCAAAATACTCGTATTAGGAGGACATAATATCCATCAACCGTATGTACAGTTTTTGACATATTTTGAAATATTCAGAGTTTTGTCCACCAAGATTGGCCAAAGTTACCACTGTGGGGCGGTAAAAAGGGTATAGAATATCAATGCACCATGTCTCCGTCATTATTGGTGCTAGAGACCTGCAACTTCGCCCAGATAGAAGATGGATGGGCAGATGTTCAGGGGATGGAAGTTGCAAATCGTATAATGTTCCAATTCATAGTTGATGAAATTCTTTTGAGTAGTATTTTGCTAAAAAACACAAATTTAATGTTTTTGTTTTTTTCTCTCTTTGTTTTTCTTTTTTTTTCCCAGAACATATTGTTGGAATTTGACCCGTTGTGCCAAATGACTGCTACCCAGCGAATTCATTCTTTCTTCTGGCGATTGAACAGGTTTTTAATCTTAGTCCTATATGGAGAGTTATCGTCTAGAATAAAACTCACACACTCAATAACACACGCGCACACACAGACAAACACACACACAAACACATACACAAACACACATGTACATATATAATATATCTTTTGGCACAGATGTGACATTGTTATTGTGTTACAATATTTTCATCTCATTTCTGTACCAAAAGATATACCTACTGTTCTTCTAGAACTGTTTCAAACCAACCACAGCTATATAAGTACATATATATATATATATATATATATATATATATATATATATATATATATATATTGATCAACTTTGTTTGAGTAATATTCTTCTATAGAAATTTAACAATTTAACAATTTTTAGCGGTTTTTCCTGTTTTCAGTGATTTATTAGCACATTTTTTTAAATTTGTGCAATTGATTGTGCTCAAAACGGGCTGTCCGGCAGACTAATCCTTTCAATTTGAAATAATATACATATATAGTGATGGACACTACAAAAGGACTGATTCATAACCACATGATTTTGTTAGTTACTTGAATAATGTTTCAGAATGCCTCAAAACGGATTTGCATACGATTTTTTCGCCACTTTCCTAACTCCATATAAACGGAGCTCATAAGCTCTCGAGTTATAGAGTCTACTATATCGAGGCACGGACTTGCGGCTTCATGAGGTTTGGCGAGGTCACAGACTCCCAATTTGGACAGAGGTTTCGATTCGGTGAGCTGGGGCAGAGCCACCGCACCTCACATCTGAGCGCTGACACGCTCAAGTTTGATGGTGTGCAATTGGGTCTCGGTAATCAGCTACGCCCCCTCGATGGCCCTCAGATCACCACAGCTCATACGAGAATAAATCAATAACAGATTGTAGTCGAATAGAAATCAAAAAGACTAATTTCCCTGAATCCATATTTGTTAAATCTTACATTTGGTACTCACTTTTTATACAGCCATAGTTAAAATAGTTTGATTAAACTGATGTACTCATATACATTTTCACTAAAACATACTTATAAAAATATATCAGTTGAACAATTATAACTGAGAGCCTGACAGCAAAAACTCAAGTCTAGTATGTTGAGCCGGAGAAAAACTAATTTTTTAGCAATCGGAGGAATTAAAACATGGTTGAGAACGTCGATGAACGAAGAGCGCATTTTTTACAGTCAAAATTGAGGATTCACAACTGAAATTTCATTAAATCCCGGAAAATTATGCATTGTAATAGAATTATATGTTTTTTTAAATTTATTAATTTTTTAAATCGTAATATTAGTTAGCATCTCGGAGGATAAGTTTATAATTTGTGAAGATAGATGTTTCTGCGTGAGTTGTTGATGAAACGAGATAATGGTAAGACAGGCGGGTATCTATGATAGCAAAATCTTTTCGCTTCGCAACCTTAATGAGAGCACACAACACTGGCTGACTGCGGTTATCAAGAGCGGAAGTTCCGGACGTCCAACGCCTAGATAGCTCAATCGTTGATCTAAAAATGAAAATGAATGAATTGTGAATGACTGTAGTTAACGAACTCATAATTCCAACACTTGAAGTTAGGGGAGTCAACACCGAACTTTGTGTTTTAATTTAATCAATGTTGTTTGCCGTTTGAACACAATTCCAAAAAATTGGATTCAACGACAGAAAAATATAACGCATTCAGTAACTTGTCACATATTATAGAGGTTTAAAAACTTGATCTGGATAAGTTGCCAGGAATATATGTATTCAGGAATATATATATATATATATACATATATAATATTTCATTGCGATGGGAAAACAAGTTTTGTTAAGTAAATAAATTCATGAATGTTTCAACGAATAATGTTCCACTCACGAAGCATGATCGTACGAGCGAGTTTTCGTAGATTATCGTATTATGTTACCTACTTTGTTTTAAAATCTGAGCACTTCGAGGACAAAGAAATTGTTAACCACCAAATTTATGGCTAATAAACTTTTTCTAAATCATATTCTACGATTCAAAACAGATTTAGGATGTTGAGCAATTTTTCAGTTTTTCAAATCGATTTTTCAGCAAATATTAATGAAATTTAAGTAAATATTTCACCATAATTTTTTGAATAATTTTTTTTATTGTTTTAGTTCATCGATGATAAAAACTTTTGACTAAAATTCCGATAAAAATTTAAATTTAACAATTTTTAGACGTTTTCAGTCATTTTTAGTCATTTTTTCAGCACATTTTTTGAATTTTGACCAATTTCTATTCAAAAAGTGTTGGCCAACAAACTCATCCTTTCGTTTGGAAAACATGATTTTTTGGCGCAAGAACGGAATTTTTATCTTAATCCTAAGTCTGGAATATATTAACATTGGTTGATGTGTTTGGTGAATGACCAAAACTAGTCTGGGTGTGGATATTTTTTTATATTTGGTGCGACGTTTCGGTCAGGATCTGACCCTAATCATGCCGATATCTAAGACAACAATGAATGAAAATGTGTTAGTGAATGTTATATGCTTAAAAGTAGGTGACAGTGGTCAATCAAGATAGGGTAACTATGTACTTACAGTTGTTGCTTCAGTTTGAAGACAAACAGTGAACCGTGGGATGGTAAATTTAAATTATATTAGTGCTAGGTACTAGAAGTAGTTATCACAACAAACACTTTTGCACAATCACATGAAATCCGTTACAAATGTGTAAGGTTTGCAATGGGAAGGTTTACATATGGGTGGTGGTTATTGGTACTGTTACATGGAAGGTGCTGTGTGGATGAATGAACTTATTTGCCTGATGTAAACAACCTAATTAATGGGTGATGAGGATATTATGTATTATTGTTATTATGATGTGGATACTATTTGTTATAAATACTATGAATGATAATTGGGAGGGGTGATTAATACAATTATTCTTGTGTTATCAACTTATGATAGGCAGTTGTTAACCCTTTTACATCTTTTTTAAAATTCATGTTATTTTTGTTTTTTACAATGTATGCCATCTCTTTGATTTTTCTTTTTTCATAATTGGGCTCAATGCAGCATATGTCCCAATTGCCCACTTCAGTTATGTGTTTGGTGAACTTGACTAATATAATTTAAATTTACCATCCCACGGTTCACTGTTTGTTTTCAAACTGAAGCAACAACTGTAAGTACTTAGTTACCCTATCTTGATTGACCACTTTCACCTACTTTTAAGCATAAAACATTCACTAACACATTTTCATTCATTGTTGTCTTAGATATCTGCATGATTAGGGTCCTAATCGGTAGATCCTGACCGAAACGTCGCACCAAATTTAAAAAAATATCCACACCCAGACTAGTTTTGGTCATTCACCAAACCCATCAACCAAAGTTTATATATATAAAAGCGTTAAACTATAGGATTTGTTTCAGAATCTCTCAAAACGGATTTCAATGAGAAAATTCTAAGAAAATTATGATTTCAAAATTTTTGGGGCCATTGCAAAAGCTTCATTTTCTACAAAAATTCACTGAAAATCAATTGCAAAAATTTTCCACTCATGTAGCATGATCACATGAGCGAATTTTCTTAAATTATCTATCGTATTATAATATGTTAAAATGTAATGAAATTTGAGCAATTTCTTTAGAAAGTAATTGCTATAAACCAATTTTATGGCAAAAAAACTTGTACTAAATGAAATTTGGTGATTCAAAAAAGATTTTGGATTTTTAGGTTTTTTTGCAGTTCTTTCAGATTTTCAGTAAATATTATTGAAAATTAAGAACGTTTTTCGGCATAATTCGTGCAAACGTCTTTTAATGATCTACTTAATCGTTGATAATTTTGTTTTGACGAAAACTACGCTAAACATTTTAAATTCAACAATTTTTGGCCGTTTTTAGCCATTTTTAGTGATTTTTTGCGTACGATTTTTAAGTTTGACTAATTTAATGTGCTCAAAAATTGTTGGGCAACGAACTCGTCCTTTCGTTTGGAACGTCTAATTTTTTGGCGCAAGAACGGGATTTTTAATACATAAACATACATATATATAATATAATATATACATATGAAAAAGCGCAAACTTCAGAAATCATTTCAGAATGCATCAAAACGGATTTCAATGAAAAAAATTTTCAAAAATTTTTATTTTAAAATTTTCCGAGCCATTGAAATAGATTCATGTTTTACGAAAATTCGCTAAAAAAATGCATTCTTTAACTTGAACAGGGAGGATTCTCATCTGGCTGGTCCCGGACGTACCATTAGCATTTGGTGAAGAAGTGCTATTTATTTTCAAGGTTATGCCCATAAATATTTTCCCAGTAGAAATAAAACAGTTTCTCATAACACTAGTAGGTACTAGTAAATAAATAGTATTATTGTCATGAATGCTTAATTGAGAAGTTATTTGGTCTACCTCTCAATTAACATTTTTAATTAACTAGTAAAATTTTTATAGTTTTAATTGGGAAGTTATTTCGTCTACCACTCAATTGAAATTATAAAATTGTTATAGTTTTTCCGCACCTTGCGGGATTTAGATGAAGGGACAAGTCCGATATCACCAAATCCAAAATCAATAACGAGGTAATCAATAATCAGGTAACGAAATACCTTGACATTCTATATTGTGCTGCTACTCGCACTCTCAACTGACTTTTTTAAAACGATTTTTAAATTTCTCAAAAACATGAATTTAACGATTTTTAGCCGTTTTTAGCCATTTTGAGTTTTATTTATTTATTTTTTTTTTTTTTTAGCACATTTTTAGAATTTTGACCATTTTAAATTGCTCAAAAAGTGGACACATCCTAAGGAGAATTATCGCCGGAATGACATATACTCTAAGATTCGTTTCAGAATGCCTCAAAACGGATTTCAATGAAGAAATTTTTCAAAAATTTTGATTTTAAAATTTCCCGAGCCATTTCAATACATTCATTTTCTACGAACATTCGATAAAAAATGGTTATGAGTTGCAGCCTGCAAAGCTTCGACAAAATTGTCAAACAGATACATGCAAACATACAAGAATGGGGAGGCTGCCAGGTTTACCCGACGCTGGCCCTAGGAATCGAGGAAGCTGAAGAAGGAGGAAGAGGGAGAGAGGGATGAAAGGAAGTACACCAATGAAATTACCACCAGTTGAGGGAAGAACCACTCAGGACGCGGGTGGTAATACGGAGCCCTCCTGCCAAGTTGCCCAATTCGATAAACTCCGTGGCACTTTACCTGCACTAAACCCTGCGCCATGACATGGTCGCAGCTATGACCTTAGATGTTTTTTTCACCACCCCCTTTAGCTTGCATGGCGCTTGCTGCAGGTCATTTCTGACATACTTTCTAATCTTAGCCCGCCAGATCTACTCCATGTCCATGCTGCCACAGTCAACTTGGACATCAGGATTATGGCATGCGATATAGTCTGTATTTGACTGCACTTCTTGTCAAAACATGGAGTGGTCCACCAAATTCTCCCTTTACTTTGCCTAAGAGACATGGACCCTATCCGCCAGCAAAAAAGTGCTGGCCATTTTTGAAAGAAATATATACAGGAGAGTATACGTCCTGGTAAATGAAGGTGGTGTGTGGAGTACCCGATCTAACCGTGAGATTTAATAGCCTGTTTGGGGACCAGGGTGTGATCAGCTTCGTGAAATGCAGCAGACTGAGATAGGCTGGACACCTGAGAAAATTTCAGAAGCTGTAATACCTAATAATGTACTGTTCAGGGAGCCTGGAAGAGCCCGGCTTAGAGGAAGACCCCATTGGGATGGCTGGACGGGGATGTTGAGTATAGCAGGAAGATGGGGGTCCGGAACTGATGATTAGTTGGGCAGAATAGAGAATACTGGGGAAGTTTCCTGAAGCACGCCATGATCTACACAGGTTTGCTGCGCCATGGAGTAAGTATGTACCGACAAAACATGATCCGCACGAAAAATTCCAAAATCTTTTGTAGAACGCTTCAAACCAGCTTTCATCGATTATTTTTCCCCCAAGAATTCAATGCTTCAATTAGTTTTACGAAGATATGCCGAAAATAAGAAAAGATGTGAGAGATTCTGCACTAGGTGGTTATACCTAAAAACACCTATCAACATCTCAAAAACGTCGCCATTCAAGTACATACACGATATTTCACTCTTACATTGATTTTTCATCCAGTTTATTTCCCACTGCATTTTGATAACATCGAATTTGAGAAAAAAATTACTAAATGATATTCCATTTTTTGTTACTTAGATATCAACTGGATAGAAACGTTATACTATATTGAAGGGTTTTAGAGAGAGAGAATAAAGTTACGTTTTGACTTAACCACCTGCACCATCTGTCTTTTCTCTACATGATGATATTTTCATAGCCCTTCGTTCAACTTTAACTTATGGGTCTGGAGTAATGGGATAGAGATTATTGGTGATTTGATGACTTGGTTGTTATATGACAGTGGTTACTGGAGATTTGATGACTTGAAACACGTATTTCATGCAGCTCCGGGAAATGAGCTATCCAAATGGAAGTGGGCGTGAGCATTACAGTTATTTCTGACAGGGAACAATTACAAAACGGATCCTCCTTCCTCCCCTCTTTCAACGTTATATCCGATGTCTTATTATTGCGATAAATGACCCCAGTTTTGTAAGCAGTTGATTTCGCCGTCCAAAAGGCAAGCCTTGAAATCAGCACTGGTTTCAAAACTGATCTCTAACTTTACTAGAAACGGCTATATAAAAAAGACAACGAACACACATATCAATATACAACCAATTATCGTGCAAACGCAGACTATTTGATCAAGAAGGTACTTCAGGTACCTATCCACTTACTTAATCACTCAGGCAAAACAAAACTGTTGAAACTACCGAATTCAAGAGAGACGCCATGCGAATGTCAAGAATAAATGCATTTCGTCGCGGGATGGGTTGGTTGCGTTAACAACCTAATTATTTCTTAATTCCTGTTCTCCTCCTTGAAAAACGTCCGTGCACTGTGTCATTTTCGGAGGATTTCACATAGACCTCTAAATAATGAAATAAAATAAAATGGATAAGACTGTTCATCGTTTAGGGGCTGATCGTCTCTACATAACGTAACATCCACGAGAACGTCTCGCTCGACGACTTGCGATTACTCATCACCGTAATATTTTCAGAATGAGGTTAATTGTAGGCCACCTCATCACCAAAAGCAGCCGCTATTCACACGCTACATTATACTCAGATGTACCATACGAAATGAAGGAGAAGACGTGTACATTGTATTATTAATTTTCCTTTGGGCTACTCAATTATATTGAACTACGAGTATTTCCCGGACAACATAAAACAGCCACTCGTGTTCACACCGGAAACTTCGAAGGAGCTTTCCAAAAGTCGACAAATGTGGGGTATCATTAAACGGGAGAGGGTCTTGAAATAAAAAGCGTGAGTCTTTCGAACTACATTTTCAACATTGATTGCATTGTTTCTGGTTGGTGCTTTCCTGCCTAACAACCACAAAAAATTAATAAAATCATTCTGAAGGCATCTGCTTGTCTATAAGGACAGTTTTAAAGGAGAGAGAGGTATAACTATAATTTTTGCTCGAAGGGTCGATTACCTACATAAATTCTAGTAAAATTATAGAATTCACGGCCAATCATTTATTACCTTTGCCAATTTGTCCATACACAAAGTATGAAAAGATGCATCACCTTTTAACAATAACAACATTAATAACACAAAAAATCCGTTACTACTAAACATATAGACAGATGAATGGCTCGCAGGGCATGGGTAGGCATATTCAATAACATTTGGCTATTTTGAACATTTTTAGTGCAGCACATTGAGCAAAACCTTATAAATAATATCACAGTTACCGATGATCATTTATAAATACATAAGTACCTATAGGACAAGAATCAAAAGTAGTAGTAAAGTCGATCGACTATAATACAGTTTGTAATTTACCATTTTGTATTCAAGAATTCTTTCAATTCGTTCAGAAATGTTTCAGATACCTGATTCATCAATCTATTCCGAGTCATTGAGTATAAAGGAAGTTTCACGCGTTAACTAGCGTGTTTTTTCATTTTTAATTTATATTTTTTTATTTATTTATTTTTTTTTTTATTCTATAAGTTCGATTTTAAATGTTTTTAATGTAAAGCTCGGTTTTTTCGGAGTCATGGAGATCTACAAGTGTTTCCATTTGATTCAGTGTGAACAATTATTCCGCGGAAATCGACCCCACATTCATTAGTACATGGGTGGTCGTTTTTTAAGACAACCCCCGAATTCTTTGAAATAATCACGTTGTATAACATTAAAACCTTTAGCTTTCCCGCAATTAGCCGACCAAAAGTTGAACCGATATACCGTAGTTAAGCTGAAATCTAAAGAACTGTTTCTGGCATGTACCCGTGCGCTTTTTGAGCTTGAATGCACTCATTTTGTAGTATTCGAACATTTGATTTTTATTAGAGAATTTCTAGGTTTCAAACCCCTCAAAATCTATCCAAAACGGCATATTCTGACAGGAAATGTAATGGGATTTTCAACGGTGTTCAGCAATTTTGTTTTCCGATTCGAGCCCTATTTGTGAGCACACATTTTCATGGTTCCAGTTAATTGTATTATATTATATTGTATTATATTATATTATATTGTATTTATATTATATTATTCCTATACAACGATGAATTATTTTTTAAGGCACTGACTTACTCCTTATAGCTAGGAAACTATGCGCTTTCACAATGAGACTAAAAAATTGAAGTAGGTACTGATATTCACCACATTTTAAACGTTCGTTTGAAAGTAGAGCTGAGAGGTAGGTAAGCATTTACCTACTGTTTCCCAAAAGATGACTCATTATACTCAAATACTTGTATTTTGCATCCATTTACAAAACTGATGTTTCTGTTTTACATACATTCAATTTTGTAAAATTTGGAGATGGTGAGGCATGGGTATGAGGCATCATCTACTATTACTTCTTATAAAAATAGCCTTTGTAGTGTGACCGTTTTTAGAAGTTGGACTCCTCCTCCAAAATTTGTATTAGCCCACCGATCTCTATCGTTTCAGCTGTCACATTCGTAAAAATTTGGTTTCCTGTGTGTTCACGAATTCACCTCCCTCCTCTCGGTTCCATGTTTCAGTGTGTTTTCAACAGCTGCAAAGCTCGGGTATGTTTATTATTGTATGATTCAAATTTGTGTATTCCGCCCAGAGAGGTGGGTTACCCTTCTGTCATGGGACATTGAAACTCAGTGCACGCTTGAAATAACATCAAGCAAGTAGACGTAGGCAATTGAATAAATCATATTCACACGGGAAACTATCACAACCATTACCTTTCTGTAAGCAATTGGTATTGAGTAGAATAATCGGAAAAGTGTCAACTATCATGGTTGAGCAAAATTAAATTAAACAGAATTCATTCATGTTCATGGGCCCTCTCATACCCTCTTCTTCAGATTCTCATACCCACAACATCATACATTAATAAAAAACTATTAAAGGTATAATTTATAGTGTCCTGAAATGGATTTCTGTGGGAAAACTAGTTGAAAAATGTCTTCCAAAATTAGTTTAACCATTGCAATAGCTTGTTTTTTTTTTTTTTTTTTTTTTTTTTTTTTGGCAGAATACTCCAAGATTATCAATTTTAACCATCATTTTTTTTATTGAATATTTTTATATTAAACCAATAGAATGATGCCGGTTATTGATATTATTGAAGGTGAACTGACGCTGAATCAATTATATAACAGAATAAAAAGTTATGTCACGGTGCAGTTTGTATCAATCAATCGATAAAGCTGAAGAGTTGAGAGGAAAAGGGGAGTCCTCTGATTGACTGACTCAATATCACATCTCATGAGACAGGACATCGAAAACAGCGAGCCTGTTCTTGTGGGTCGATCATTCACCCGCAAGTTTGAGGGGACATGCATGACGCCTAAAGGTCTGCTCAAGTAGGTAGGTACTCACACATGAGAATCAGCGGGTGTGTCTCTCCCTTGGGAACTCGCTCACCCTCCCGTCTCTCCGTCAGCTTTGTGTGAACTCCTTACCTGTAACCGAACACTCACAAAGTGCTTCATACTATGCAGTAGTCTCGTAACTTGATCCCTGTAACACGATCATTCGCATCCACTTCACTATGAAAACTACTCTGAATTCGTTTCCAAGCACATAGGTACATTTCTACGAGTAAGGTCCCATTCTAATATCATTATGGTGAATTTCCTGCTATCACGACAGTGTGATGGAGAATAATACTACATAACATAACCTACATAAGCAATATGTATCTATAAATATTACATTGAGGAAGAAGTGTTCAATACTATAAAAAATATATCCCATTGAAAATTAATTATAAATGGCCTTCTATAGAAAATTATACTATATGATGAAGGAAGATGTTTCAGCAATTATCTCGAGACCTTTTCCTATCCCAAGGTTTCAAGAATGAAGATTTATCCATGCTTTCGACCGAACGAAGTGTAAAACCGTTTAGTTATAATTTATGGTAGATACGGATGTCAGAACAGCATTTAAAACGTTCCTCCAAATTTATGACACTTCAGGTGAGAAAACGCTGGCTGAAAGTTAAGACTTTTTTTAAATGTTGTAGGATTCGTTAACATTAAAATCTGCCCAAAGAGTTCCACATATTGAAGGCATGGTTTGTTTTATTGTTTTCTGGTGTTTAGAGGAGACTGTTCGAATGCAGAAAAACGTGATAGTTTTGTGGTGTGCAACGGGGATGAATATTTGCGGAAAGGCCATGAAGGGTAAGGATTGGGTAGACCTAGACTTGAGCTAGCCAACATGGAGGCTTATCCTCAAGATGGTGACAATACTTTCAGATCAGAAGGTATGCGGAAGAATTGTCAAAAAATACATGCTATCTGAAGTTTCAAATACTCGGGAGTCAGTTTTCTCTTTTGAAAAAACCATTAGGTGCATAGCTCACTTGCTTGCTACAATCCTTAACGACTGTTGCATTGCAGCGAGTTGCAGTTAATAATAATTATGGACCCAACTTCGAAAATCGACCAAACTAGATCCAGTACATCAAAGTCCGTTCATTTTTTGTCTGGGCTCTAATAATTTTTGTTTTAATTATAATTATAATATTTATGATTGAGTGGATTGCTCTTTAGTCCTCTTCCTTCGAAATATTTTATTCCAATGTAAATTTTAAAAGCAGCTGTAATACTACAAAACGGCCAAAACAAATGAGATATGGTGGACAGGGAGTCAATTGAACAAACATTAGCGCCCCTATCGAACTCGAGGTTTCTCGGACCCCTGTACCTACACAAGACGGCCGCCTGCTAATGCCATCACCGTGCGTCGTAACTTAAATGTCTTGTTAAAACAGATATATTTCAAAGTAACGGTTCGATTTTGCTTAAATTCAAAGGAAATGTGGTGCAAATTCAACTCGCAACCTTTGGTTTGTCATTGACAATACTCCGAGACTAGGGACCAATTTTTAAGGCTTGTATCAATCATCTGCCAGACTTTAACGAAAATTATTTTCAAGGTGTACAGATTTTCTACCTACTGATGATCCGAGTCCGTTCAAAATCGGAGGATAGGATCCTTTTAATTTTGATTGTTTCAAAAGCAACACTAATTTAATGCTACATAAGTCCTCGTCGCGATTGGAGAACGAAATTATACTGCTCTTCCTATTTGACAGGAGTGAATGGGCAAGAAGGGCAATCAAACTCATACATTTTGAAATTATAGCGACTTTCCTCAGTCCAACCGCCGCCGCCGCGTCGTATAGACTCGAGAGGCTAAATAGAATAAAAACATCGGAAGTATTCACAGACAATAATGTCAAACAGTCAACTATACCATTCTGATTACCTTAGGAAGTTAATAACGTTGAGCACAATTTTATTGAGTGCGTATAAATAAATACACGAACGTACAAACACCACAAAAATAAACATACACTAACATCCAAGCAACCATCAAAACTAGTTTTGCCAGTCATAAGGTGAATTATAAGGCCAATAAAGTATTTTTTATGTGTAAATAATACGGGAACATACCGAGATACTGACTTCACATGATTCCTCAGCGTCTTCCACAGGTGACTCTACAACAAAATGAGTTTAAATTAGCAATGGTGGTAGAGTAGGAACCACGTTATTTCAGCAATATAAAACCCATGCAATATAAAACCCATGGAAAGTTAGTGGCAGCTATGAAATGTTGAGTTCTGAAAAACACTGAAACACAAACAAATTGTTTTACTGAATTATATAATTTGTTTTGTATGAATGATAGAAAAACGAAGAAAGGATAAAGATGTTTTTGATATTTCGAATATAAATCTTGTTCACAAGTTAGAAGTTGAAAATTAAAATGAAATATAATTTATAAATTGATCGGGAGATGATGGGATGGCTTGTTGACAGGGAGATGGATGGATAATTTCAAACACTGGGTCTGGGTGGAGATAATTTGAATCATAAATATTGAGGCCGGGAGCACCAAACGTTTACGAGGTACGTTTGCTACTCCCGGCCTCAATATTAATGATTGAAAGTATCTCTACCCAGAGTTTTGAATTATCTCCATCCATCTACCTGTGAACGAGCCATCCCATCTCCCGATCAATTCATAAAGTATTCTTCCGTTTCAATTTTCAATTTCTAACAAATGAGACAAAAGATTTATATTCGAAATATCAACATATTTTTCTTTCTTCGTTTTCCTATCATTCATACAAAACAATTTATGTATACAGGGTGTCCCCATTGACGTCCCCTCTCCTCCCTGCTGTATATAAAAAAAAAAAAATATTTTTTTCCCAATCTTAATGTTTTTGTATCCCAAAAATGAAAGAATTGCGCATTGCGCACGTGCGCAAACGCGCGCAATTGACATCAACTTTGTTATTTAGATGGGAACCCCAATTTTCATTGCAGATTTGAATTCTACGTGAAATTACATGAAGAAATGGTCCATCACTCGATTTTTTAAGTGCGCGCAGACGGTCGCAATTCACCTCTAAAAGTGCAATAAATGTGAAATTCCAAGTTTTTGAAGATATTCAATTGCCATATGTAATTCATGATTTCGGAGTATTTATTCGTGCTGAACCTCATAATAATGTACATTTATTGATATTTGCTACACCAACTTGGGAAAACACCGAAAAACCGACATTTTAGTACGCTTTGTGGTTTGTGGAAATGTGTAAGAAAAGTGCAATTCTGGTCAATCTCTCAGTGTTTCCCCAAGTTGGTGTTGCAAATATCAATAAATGAACATCATTCAGCACAAAAAAAAAAACTCAAAAATCATGTTTTACACGTAGCAATTGAACATCTTCAAAAACTCAGTATTTAATATTTATTGCACTTGTAAAGCGGCATCGCGGACTTTTGGAGCGTAATTGCGCCCGTTTGCGCGCACTCAAAAAATCAAATGATGGGTAATTTCTTCATAAACTTCCACGCAGAATTCAAATATGCAATAAAAAATGGGGGTTCTCGTTTAAAATAACAAAGTTGATGTCAATTGCGCACGTACGAAATGCGCAATTTTGTTATTTTTAAAATCCTTACAAGAAAACATTAAGATTGAAAAAAAAAATATATATATATACTAACGATAAATAAATGTATTATATACATATATATATATATTAACGATTTTAGCAGGGTGTGGGCACGCGAGTCTGTTTATTACTTAGTCGCTAGCCTCCACGTCCAGCCGTGGGGGCAAGGCCCCCCCGGCCCCCCGGACGCCCCCATTGAGGTGTACTACAATTTAAATGTGTTGGGGGTGGGGGATGTTGCTCGCTTCGCTCGCTCAGTATGGCTGTGCATGTGTAGGAAAAACCTCGTTGAAATCCGATGTGTGTAGGGAATGTTTCTCGCTTCGCTCGCTCGGTGTGCCTATTATAGATGCGATGGTATTTTACTGTTGAGTGGGACTTGCAGCATGATTGGAAACGGTACATAACTAAGGGTAGGTTCAACGTCTGTAGGGGATGTTGCTCGCTCGGTATGGGATGTATAGATGCGATCGGATATAGAGGGATACCATCGAGACCTACAGCCCATGTTACAATATGTGAGGAAGTTATACTGCCCACCCAACTTGGCAGACTGTTTTTTCTATTGGTAATTACTTACAAACAAGTGAAATCTTATAAAATTATGTGGAACCACGGAAAGTTTATTAGATTTGATAAAGATAGGCCATTATTTTATCTGCGAAGAAGGGCTTTCATTTTCCCTGTCAATTAATCTGTTGAAATGTCTTTCAAACGGAGAGGTTCCTTCCTTCAAGAGGTTCCGAAGGCAAAGTTCAGAGCAACTACGAGTACATTTCGACGGAATAAGGTATAAAAACCAACATTTTCGCCTTCATCAATCGATAAAAAGAATTCCATGTCTCGAAACTCGCATGGAATCAAACTGGAACTTCCGCATTCATTCGATGATTTCTCCGGGAAGACAAAATGTTTCAGGGATTTTGCAGACACCATCGTGTTCTACAGGTCCTGAAACGTAACTTTGTCGCTGACATACGAAGTGCAGTTGATCATATTTTAATGTGGCGGGGGATAGAAGATCGGGCGCTGGGAGAAAAAAACACACATTAAAACGGGCTCCCCCCCCCCCCCCTCCCGCCCATGGATCGGGTGGGAGTAGACAATTTTAAAATCGCGCATGCCCCCTTTCGGAAAAATCGTAGACTCCTGCAACTCAACCGTTTGGCCGTGCGTAGAGACAGACAGTCAGACGGAGTTTCATTCCTATAAAATAGTATAGATGGTCCAAGTGGAACCTATAATAATTCAATACGGCATGGGGTGGAACATATCCAACGCACTTGGACTGTGTTAACAGAAATCAGAGGTAAATAATTAAATAACTCTTAGTCGTTTGAATTATTTTCCATAGCCCGTAAGTAGTGAGTAGTAGTGTTAGTCATCTTGGAACTCTGACCTCAGTCAGAGGGCTATTCCTACTACGTATAGCCATTCGTTTCACTATTATTCGGAAGGTTCCACACCACCTTTCTTTTTCTGTCAAAATGGCTGTATTTATAGACCAAATTCTATTATATCTAGGCGTGAGTCACCTACTGTCGCAGGCGTTAGCAGAAATGCGGAGCAGATTACCGGATAAGACGGTGGCGTGCAGGGATAGTCGATTGTTTCACGGCAGACCCTCCTCCTGCCGTATTATAACGGTCCAGGTTTCTCCGAGTTCCTATCATACTGCCTTTCCCTACTCCCAGGTTCCCTGATCTCGATGCACCTTGTAACAAACGATGGTTTCAAAAAATGAATCATTTGCAAGAGCTCGAACCATTATTATTATTAATTTTTTTAAACATTGTCTCTAAAATTTGATTTGAGACAGCCTGAATATTGACTATTTGCATTGTGCGTTTATACTTAATGTGAGGGTGTTTCTCTCGGGAATACATCTTACTTTGGAATGGTTAAAAAAAATTGGGAGTTTTGCCAATGAATCATTAACCACGAAAGAAAGAACATTTACGGAAAATAGCGCTTTTAACATGCACGAATCAGCTCGAATTCAGACAAGTAGCCCTTGAAGCAATAATAACCTTGATTTTTATTTTTGAGTCCGACGTATTTGATCAATATACATTTACGAAGTAAATTTATCAAAGTACATTAATTTGTCAAATAGGTTGTTAAGTAAGGAGTGCATTACATAAACATCTCTGTGGGTTAAAAAGAAAAAAAGGTTTTTCCTTTGCAAAAGTTATAGCATACCGTTGAAAAGATCAAGCAAGTCCAACAGAAACGCAAATTGGCAAATTACGTTCTCTCTGCTGCCTCATTAAGAGGGTGTCAAAAATCTGGTAAAGTACAAAACTAGATAGTTTCCGAGTGTAATATCGATAGAAAACTGAGGCAAGGGGAAGCCGAACACCATTTTATCCCGCACTATCTCGCTCTCTCATACATACAAATCTTCACGAATATGATTTCAGAAGGTTTTGGATCGTATTTCTATGTGGCTCTTCAATCTCACGACCTTGTTTTTGGTTAATTTTTGAAATGACTTCAAAATCATACAAAACATTTAATTTCCAAAAAATGTTACATCGTTGAAATCCGATTTGGAGCATTCCTGAATTTCAACTATGACGCTCCTTCATTCTTCAACGACGCTCCTATTCATCTATTTACTCCCATTTTGGTCCCAAAATACTGACTTGGACGTACTTCCTGGAGCATGAGAGGTATTAGTCGATGGTTGCAGCTATGAGATCAGTAGCCCATCAGAATTTCATTGAAGTCACTCGATCTTAGAAAAAATAACACAAATCTATTGGTAGGTAATGCATGCATTGCAAGGACATCCCTATGTCTAGTTTGAAAATGATTCGGATGAGAATAGCGAAATATCGGTATTTTACCACCCCACCCCATCAGTATGAAATTTTAATTTACTAAAAGTGGTTTTACACAGAGAAAAAATATTCCTAGAAAACATTAAAATAATCGATTAAAAAGAGTCACGAAAATAGTGTGAATAGTACGGTACAATTTCCCCCCTCCATCACTCCTCCTCACAAACAATCCGATCCGTCATCAAGAAGAGAGATACCTGATTATTTACAAATCAAAACCAAAAGCCTCAAAAAAACTGCCAAGTTGGGCGGGCAGTATCGCTTCCTCACATATTGTAACATGGAGGTAAAGAATTAGTTGAAGAACAAAGTACAAATCGAAATGATTGAATGCAAATTAGAACATTGATATGAACAATAGGTTTATAATAATTTTCGCGCATACTTATACCATAACATCAATCCAACGACATTCATCATCAATGGCAATGGAATATGTAGATTATTGCCTAGAGATGGTATTACCCGCACAATCCTTGGAAATTTCACCAAAGCCGCTCCATTAATCTCGGAGTGTCAAACAATATCAGTTTTGAGCATACGCAACAGTTATTACCCAACCAATCTCGATATAATTCATAGGAACATCACGTACCCACAACATCAATAACATGGAACATCTATACCCACCCCGCTAACCCCGAGATATAACGAAATCAATCCAATAGATGATGGAAAATAAATCGTCTTTGTAAGAAATTCAAGTTTGCACATGTGCACGGGCTAAAATTAATCCGACAACAATGAAAGTTATTGGAAGCTGTCAAGGAGGTAATTCGCAGAATCCCTGAAGATTTCATCAAAATCGGTCCTTTAGTCTCGCAGTTTTGACTGTGTCAATCAATTTCAGTTTTACGCATGCACGTACTTTTGTCTGTGCCAATCAATTTTAGTTTTACGCATGCACAATAGTTATCACTCAACCAGACGCGAAATAATCCATAATGCATTTTTCCGGTACATATACCCAACCATCCTTCGAGTTTGACCTAAATAAGAACAATAAACGATAAAAATCTACTTAATAATAAATTCGCGTTTGTGCATACGCAGGAGCTACTAACTGATCTGACGACAATGAGAGTTATTGAGGACCGTGTAGGAGCTAACTCGCAATTTCCAAGGATATTTTATCAAAATCGGTTCATTAATGTCAATCAGTTTTAGTTTTGCACATGTGCATCAGATATCGCTTAATCAGTTGCGATATAATTCATAGTGCATTTTCCTGGTACATTAACCCAGTTCCAAGTTCCAGTCATACAGCATGATTGTGCGAGCGAATTTTGTTAAAATTTCGTATTATATGAGGTATGTTACGTTGTTTTGAGATTTGAGCACGTTGAGTGCAAATAAATTGTTGACTACCAATTTGATGGCAAAAAAAAAAAAAAAAAAAGTTTTACAAAATATTCTGCAATTAAAAAAAGTATTTGGCACTTTTTCGGTTTTTTGGCAGTTCTTATCGATTTTTCAATAAATATTAAGAAATTTCAGTACACTTCAGAATAATTTTGCGCATACATTTTTTAGTGTTCTCGTTCATTGTTGTTGATTTTTTTTTTAAATCGGAATTGTGCCAGAAATTATAATTTTAACAATTATTAGCCATTTTTAGTAATTTTTAGCACATTTTTGAAATTTGGCCAATTTAATGTGCTCAAAAAGTGCTTGCCAACGAACTCATCCTTTGATTCGGAAAGCTTGAATTTGTGGTGCAAGATCGGAATTTTTATCTCGACCCTAAGGAGAGTTATTGTCTGGAATGACACACACACGCGCTCGCGCGCGCACCCATAGACACGCACGCACGCGGTATATATATATATATATATATCTAGCTAGTCGATATTTTTTAAAAAGTTTTTAATTGTTCTGCGACGTTTCGGTCCTGGAGCAGGACCCTATTCATGCAGATGAACAAACCTATACAGGAAAAATGTCATGAGTTGACATAATTGTCTATACATCACAGCTTTTATGAGAATATAGTACATAGTTTTACAATAACATAGCTATTGGTGGTACTTACAATATTGTTCTTCATTAGTAGATACTAATGTGGCAGTTTTTTGTTTATAAACTAAACTGGCTTTTTTGTTTATAATGTTGTTTATAAACTACAACTATGGTACTATTGGTTATTGGATGGATGTTGGAGATGGTGGTGGTTACAGTTCATGAACAGATTTCTCAAGTGTATCTATGGAATTTACAGCATGGAATAGATGGTGGTAGATGATCAGTTAGGTGGTATCTGAATGGACATGGCTAAAGAATCGGATGTTTTCTAAGCAAACAATTAAAATGGTTGACCAATGGGGGTGGATACAAAGTTGTTAAGATGAAGAATGAATGATAGGTACATGGTTGGTAGGTGGAAACAATGGTAGGAAGCTTAAAATTAAGTAGCAATAGGAACAAATTTTAATGTAAGAAATTTAGAAAGGTGGTATCAAATTTATAAATTTACAATTTATTTCAAATATATGCTAAAGAGAGACTATGGTAGTGGAGAAAGACGGAAATAAGTTGTGATGGGAGTGGGCTTATGTGAGAAGTTTATGATAGGTTGTGGACAGCCCTTTTACATCCTTTTTGAAATTAATATTGTTATTGTTACTATTTTTGTTTTTCAATATATATGCCATTTCTTTAATCTTTCTTTTCCCAAAGTTTGGTTCAATGCAGCGAATTTCCCAGTCTTTTATTTCAGGATTATGTTTGGTAACAGCTACATGTTTGGAAAATGCTGTGGCATGTTTTTCATCTTCTGGGTTGGGGCTGTTCTTTTTTAAAGAATTCGAATTGTCGATGAGGTGGCCTTTAATTCGTTCAATACCTAGTTGCTTTGTTTCACCTATGTAAACTGACTGACAGTCTTGACAGTTTACTGAGTAAACTATGTTACTGATTTCTTCTTTTTTCAGTGGGTCTATAAGTTTTGAAAAGTGTTTTTTATTTCTGTTATTTGGATGATTGTAAAAGGCTATTGTTGTAGTTGAGCTGTATGTATTAAGTTTTTTCTTTATAACTTCAGATGTGGAACCTATGTATCTGAGAGATGCAAAGTTGGTTATGTTGGGTGGTGATTGGTGGGGGCTTGTGTTGGATGAGGTATTATTTATATTATTTAATTATTGGTTATTTTTCATTTTTTGGAGTGTTTCATAAATAATCTTTCTGATGAGTTTGATGGGATAGCAATCGGCTAGTAAAATATTTATGCAGTTCTTGATTATGTTTGAGTGGAATTGAGCATCTGAAAGATTAATCCTTCTCTGAATGAGATTTTTGGCTGTGTTGAATTTAAATTGATATGGTTGGTGAGAGTGGTAATGTATAATGCGTCCACAATAAGTGGGTTTTTGGTAATATTCAGTTATGATGGAGCCCTCCAGACCCTCGAAAAAAGCAAATTTGTATAATTTTGAGGACCAGGCAAAACTTGAATCACTTGTTCCTGTAACCATGTAGAGCACGAAAAACCATGATGGCCATCTCAGAACGGTAGCTTTTAAAAATGATTATTTTATAATTAGTCGTATCTTGCAAACGGCCGGTCCGATTTTTAAATTTTTTTTGAAATTGTTGGTAATTTTATTGCCAAAATTCGTGGTCCTAATAGAAAACGCCAAAAAGTAATATTTCACTATGAAAAAGTGAAAAAAAGTAAAATCAACATTTTCAAGATTTTTGTTTTAGAAGACTACAAGAAATCGGGGATGGATAGGAAAAAATACTACTCCACAAAAGTTGTAGTAAATCCAATATCGTTTGAATTAAAAAAATAACAATCAAATCGGTTCATTTTTAGCCGAGATAAAAATATGTACCCGGAATGCTGTCCTTCCAACAACTCTTGGAATACAACTATGTGAAGAGTGGGGCTTAAAAGTTGACTTAGGCCATCTCTCTCTCTCTCTCTCCCTCTCTCTCTCTCTCTCTCTCTCTCTCTCTCTCTCTCTCCCCCCCCCCCCCCCCTCTCTCTCTCTATCTATCTATCTCTCTCTCTCTCTCTCTAACCCCCCCAAACACACACACCTTTTAATTTCTGAGATAATGAAGTGAAAAGCTTTTTTTGGGGACGTGAGGGGTGCCTTACGCGAAGTTGTATACAAAAAAAATCAGAACAAAAATCCAAACCTTTTTGGACAACCCGAGGTGTGGGGTTGGAAAATTCTCTTCTCCGTTTTTACCGAGTGACACCTCATTTTAAAGATTTTTTAGTGCTGAACACGATGGTATAGCTAGAATCGCGATATCTTAGTTCGTTCTCGGAGTGCATTTGATAAACCATACTAAAGCTTTTTTTTAAATATTGATAGATAAATATTTCTTTTTTGCTCAAAACTTAGTACCAAGCGCCTCAAAACCGCTCTCCAAGTTTCATTATTTTCGATATATCAAAAGTTATGGAAAAAAAGGTTAGGAGAGGGGGGAGGGGTACTTTTGGGACAGCGTATGTGCCTTTATAAACGACATGTTCACGTTTTCTTTCAAGTTATCCATATTCATTTCATAATTCAAATATGTAGAATGTATTTTCTAGGAACAGTAATAGAGAGCTACCTAATAATAATATTAATCATCTGAATACTTGTATTTCAATATTATGTTGATGCATTATAATTGAAATTGTTTTGTTCTTCGCTAGCAATATCATATACAAATTTATGAACTATGTAATAAACATGTAGGTACTTATCAATAGCAATAAATTTAAAAAAATGTTGTAAAAATTGGATTAGAGTGGTAAAAATGAATTGCGTAAATGAACTAGGAAGAAAAAAAACTTGAATTGCGTAAATGAACTAGGAAGCTACGCTGTCAATTATTTAGGAGGAAAAGGGAATAAATAATGGGATACTATACTCCACACAAGGAGAACAGACCTCTAAGCTGGAGTTCGAATCAAGAGTTTGGAAAGCGTTATCCAAAGAAGTATACCAGCTCGTACTATCCATAGATGGGGGTTCTTCATCTGCAGGTATACTCTGGTCAACCAGCAGATAACAGAATGACAGGCTTCCTGCTTCTGAAGACATTCTGTCATTCATGAAACGTTTGTGTAAGGAAGGGACATGGTTGTTTTTTGTTTCAACACAACTTACAGAAGTACAGCTCATGCTGGTGAAAATGCTGTAAAGATTTGTCAATTATCAACACCAACAGAGGATAATTTTATGAAATAATTGAATAAGAATATAATATAATGCTTTAGTGAAGAAGAATGACTGTACGCTATAACTATATAGGTACGTATAAATTTATGCTATAACTATACACCTATTTAGGATCTTTTTAGGACCTTCAAAATTCTGGTCTGATCTTTCGTTTTGTTTGATCGATGAGTTTGATCACATGTTTACTTCAATTTTACAAGTCTTATCTGTTTACATATAATTTGTTTATCTTATTTGTTTACATTTATTGTTCTTGGTAAGTACATGTTAATTGCTTTGAACTTAAATTCGTGTATGATATTAATTCTCGCGAAGAAAAATTAATCATAACGCATCAAAAAATAATAATTTTCATATCCAAGTAATTGGGTGATTGATATTACGGTTACTTGTCTATTATTGTTCCTGGGAAACACATTCTAGTTGAATTACGAAATTAACATGGATAACTTGGATTGATAACGTGAAAGAAATCGTGAATATATTGTTTATAAACGCATACGGTGGCACAAAAGTGAAATGAAAATTCGCTCATACGATCATGCTGCATGACTGAAACTTGCACTTGTGCAAGTGCTTACTGAGAAAGTTGCACTTCTAGACATTTGCATGAAACGTATAGATGTGAGTTCAGATGATGATGTCAGACCCACATCCTGGCATTTTCTGAAATATTTTCAGGTAGATTGCGATGCTTTCTCTTGACCCTTAGGGTCAAGTAAGGTATGCAAAAATCATAAACATCGAGATTATTAGCGAATATTTGCACATAATGTCTCTGGCCGACTGGGACTCTTCAAGGCCGTCACGTAATCTCCCTCCTTCCACACACCCTTTTTTTCTCACCACTTGAGGTCAAGTGAGAGTATCGAACACAAGATTTCTTCCGACTTCTTGAAAACGTAGTGTACATTTTTCAGTCAACCGGGAGACTCCGATTTTACATCCGAATTTTCGCAATTCACATTTCCCACAGCACATTCTTCCCGATGGCGGTAGATTGCTCAACGTTCATGGTCACTCTGTATGTGGTCTAGTTACAGGAACGCTGGCGATTGAATCGACTTCGTAATGTGAAAAGACACAGAATGTTTCATTGAGTATGGTTGATTCGATTTGTATGGTTGATTCGTTACTTCTTCATTTCCAACGAATGCTTAAAACTAGTATTACTTTTCCAACACCGTAGAGTGTTACAAAAATCGCTTACTACTAATACAAAGATCTGGACTCAAAAAGTTTTCAGCGAATTTTCGTATAAAATGAAGCTAGTGTAATGGCTGTTCAACAGTGCCAGTTATTGGGAGTCGGAAATTATATGATCTGTAGCGATTCACTAAGTAACATCTAGGCGATTAGGGACCCATATTCTGATGATCCCCTAATACGTGTATCCCCTACGTGTATCGCAACACCAAGCCACAACATTGGGCTCATCCATAACTTTTATGTGGGTGCCGAGCCATATGGGTATCTATGGCAATGAGTGTGCAAGGGAAGGAGAGACATTGGTGAAAACTCCACCGATATGTTGCCTATATTGAGGATCAAATCTCCTACATGCAACATAAAGCCAATTCCATCTGGCATGAGCAATGGCAGAGTGAGGTCACTGGTCTGCGTGGTGTCCTTCAGGACTTGTGCCCGGAGGGCCCTTTCGTAATCCAACTTTTAAGGAGGGATCGAATAGTGGTCAACCGGGTTGCCACTAGCTATACCCGTCTTACTTACAGACACCTGCTTAGTATAGAAGCTCGAGATATTGTGTGTGGGATGTGTGGGGGTGATCTGTCCATCCGCCACTTTTTGGAGGACTGCCCAGCCATTGTGGACTTCCATGTCCAGCATCAGCCCCCTCAGTGGGTTGACGTATTATCCGGACCAGACAAGGTCCAATCCCTGTTGTTGTACCTGAGAGCCGCTGAGCTCTACTCCTTGCTGTGATATCTGAGGTTTGAAATATTTATATACATCTAGTCATAGTTTTATTTCACTTTGCTGATTGTATATAGTAGCATGTATATAGTTATTGGCCTATTTTACACCTAGTCTTAGCTGTATTATTAACTCTTTCTTTTAACTTCGATTCTCTTCTTGAACTCTTGCTTTCTTTCTTGAGACAAAATTTCAGATCGATTTTTAACCCACTTCCCGATATCCAATCGATCTGAAATTTTGCACACGAGTTCATGCTGGCGTACATTTTAATTTATCAAATTTTCGCGAAGAAAAAGTTAGTTATACTATAAATTTTCGAAAATTTGAAATTTAATATGGGAAACCTTACAAGTGTTTATATATATATATATATATATATATATATATATATATATATACTATATATACTAATTATTATTATTATACGAACTCTCCACTCAATGTTTAAATTACCTGTTCAACGTGATGGTAAATTAGAAAGACTACAAAATTTGAATGTTCAACAATGAATACATGTCTTATCTTATATCCCACTAAATATACTATACAATATTGAACGTCTGCATAAAATGACATCGAATCCAGGGTCAATAAAATATTAAATGATTTTCTTTGTCAATTTAATTTAAGTTATTATCAATGTGATTTTGAAACAATGTGATTTTGTTTCAATTTACTGTTGCCAAGAAACTAACAAATATTGAAACAACAATAAAATTAACCGAGAACATGAGAAAAAGAAAGAGTTACATTAAAAACTTGTTTTTATGGGTTCCTTTTTTTTATTTTTGGTTTTTTTAATCCTTTCGAGGGGCTAAACAGTGGTCATCACTGTGCCCCTTATTTTGTTCCCCTCCAATTTGCCAGTGGAGTCCATGATGGCGCTCCTTTTGGTTTATTATTTCCAATAATAAGCCTATGTGATCGTATAGCAAAAAATTTTTATAACCCCCCCTCAAACTTTGTCACTTTACGTTTCAAGGTGCGTAGAATCCAAATTTGAAATGTCCGTCCGCCGTTCGCCGTCCGCCGTTCGCCGTCCGCCGTTCGCCGTCCGGGCCATAAAAGGCCTAAGAATTGACTTAAAAAACCCGTCCTTTTGCACATAGACTCCATTTGGGGTCTAGTTGGTCCTAACGTTTAACCATCCCGATCGCTTTACGCGCATAGATGCTATGTGCCAAAAACTGGCGAAAGTGTCATTTCAAGGCTTTGTTAGACTTACGCACGCACGCACGCCTGGCACGCTTGGCAGGGGGTCACGGTGGGTGGTGAGGGGGGGTGAGCGGGGGGTGGAGTGAGAGGAGGCGCCGCGGCACCATGAGGTGGGTCCGGCGTTCCTTCGAGGCATGAATATATGTTTTTTTCTAGGTCATATTTGTGTGTTAATACCAATGCTTTTCCTACGCATATTTAATAACATATCCTCTCGACTTTTCGTACGTGGTTAGATAATGATATTATTAAAGCAATAACTATTTGAATAGATAGGAGCTCAAATCGAGAAATATAAACATGCGTATATAATTATAGAAGTATAGGTTGTGGCAACTCGAAATGGGACACGCCGAGGAGTCTGGACGGGCCTTATGACGTACGCAAGCCAACTAAAACTACGATCATACTCAATTGAAAAAATAATAAACCTTTGTGAAATAATTTGCAGCGTTTTAGTCAAGGATAGCAGCATGGTTCCCCTTAGAATCGTGCCACTTGCAGCGTCCCTTTGGACACCTAGTTCAATGCTACTAATGACCCTTTTGGTTGAGGTGCGGCTTAAACCTTTAAATAAATAAAAAATATAGGATATGCAACAGTCTTGAATCGTTTCATAATGCCAGAAATCGAATTTCCATGGAGAACATTTTCTATAGCTCAATTCTATAATATTTTGGAGGAAGTAGAACAGCTTATTTTCTTCCAAAATACACTGTTAAAAAAAAATGTATAGGATAGATTTCTCAGCTCAAAAGAACAAACGAAAAAAAAAAAAAAAAAACAAAGTACTACTAATCTCTGATACTGAACACTTGGATTTTGAAATTATGCGGATAAGTCCCAAGATAGTCCCACCATAAGTTTCATTGCGTTCGGGCCAATAGTAGAATCTCTACGAATATATACACATATACTTATATATTTATATCTCTACAAATATATAAATAATTCGTATATTTATTGTTACAAAAATATTTTGATTTCAGAGATTGGTGGAAAATTCTTATATTTGTTTTCATTTTCCATGGGGAATTTTCATGGTAATTTTTGAATTGCTCAACAGAAAGATCTGAGCGAGATCTTTCCAAAAATGTGCTATATGATGAGTATCTAACAATTACGAAGGCTCTTGGAATTCATTTGCACGATGACTTCACCGTCCCAGCCCGCCTGGGGGGAACCCTCAGCTCTCTTTCACAACTACGTCACGCGTGAACTTCCGCTGTATTTTGAGCAGCAAATAAAATCTAGGGGTTTTTCATGTGCTTAAATCCAAATCTGTGGTCAAAATTTTGAAATTCTAACACATGAAAGTTGTTATTCCAATCATAGGTAATAGGTAATTAGCAATCATAACTGCATTTTTCAAGAATTGTATGGTTCCAATCCTCATTGAAGTTCCTTTCCTGGCCCGTCCAAACACAATTGTTCCCTAACATTTCTTTGCAGGCACACACATTCGTAGATATTTGAACGATTCGTTTAATCGAGTCAGTTGAATAGTCTTTTTTAAATTCGGTACATATTAAATACCTACAAGACGTACATTAAAGTTTTCTAGATGTGCAGTGAAATTGGACCTGGTCATTGGCAAAGATTTTGACATTGCCAATAGTGGTTGAAGATTTTTGGATCCTTTGATGCGGAGAGGAGGGGTGTACATATTACTATTAACCCATACTTGCGCTGTGTGGATGGCGCGGGCATGAAAAAGTGGGTGGTTGAAAGTGATGCATCTGTTTGGTGGAAGGAGCTGACTGCATGACCTTTCCACGACCTGACCTAATACTGCCTCCTGGCGAGAGTCAACATTACAACCGGCTTCTAACCACTTTCTTAACGAAAGATTCATTTTCGTTGTCACTGACCCTACATTCCGACTGATATGGTACTTCTCCAAATGTTGTTTATCTGTGGAGGGATGTAAACAACTTCCAAACTTTTACTCACGTCCCTTGTATTTTCTCCTATAATATGCCTGGGTCGGAGAGTGAGTGTATGTGTGTTACCTTGAGATGCGATAATATTCTAGTATGAGCAAATTTTTTAAGGCAAAAAACCAAACTATTGAAATGACTCAAAAAAGCTATAATTAAAATTTTCAAATATTTACTTCACGGTAACATACACCAGGGGGTTCATCTAGTAAAATCACGATCTATTCACTACTCTCACCAAAATTATATAAAGCACATCCATAGGGTGGTCCCTAAAGGAATGCATTACTTACCATTATATTTTCTTTTCCTTGGTGATTAGAACGTAGGTATCTACCCAAGGATGCAAGGCTAATTCCGAACAACGCGCTAGCTATACCAGAAGAAGAAGTATTTTCACACATTGTCTCCTGTAGCGGTTAATAATATGTTTATATATTCTCAGTATTTTTTTTAAATAAAGATTATTAAAGGACATGAAAAAAGTCCGTCAAGTTGGCTTAAGCACAGGACATACCTTCTAGTTTCCATAACATGACTGTATAGATCATAGAAATGCGACAATAGAAAGGGTTTTGAAGTTCATAATGGAGGTCGACGTTTGTTTGTGAATACGAGTATTACATTTAAATACGCAGAGGGCATTGCTGATCCAAACGCAATAAAATCACAAGCTACAACTTTTGTAACACCCAACAACCATCCTCCAATTTTATGCAAATTTGAACCACTAGATCGTAACAAATATATCGTGGCAAATAAATAGGAACTAATGGTTCCTACAAACGCCCAAGTAACTTGGGACCGCATTTTTCTCTTTTTCAAGAGGAATAGGCTGGCCACACTTTGGAGAAAGTGATGCTTGTCCTATTCCTCAAGGAACATCGGAGAACTTTTACCCAGCGGGCTTTAGAGGTGAGGAGCACCCCCTCCTTATGAGTCGTCCTGCCATCTCTACAACTCAACAGCCCTCCACCCTCTGTACCCTAAATATAAAGTGGGAACCTCACAGACACCCCGACTTTCCAAACCCTCCTTCTCCTCCGTCAACTACGAGTATTTCCACCTTATATATTCAAATCCTTGTGCTTTCTCATAAACCCGTCGGAGAAAGTAAGGTGAGAGCACGAAAAAAGGATAGTCTGAAAGATGACAGAGAGCGCCATGATTTCATCCAAACGGACGGAGAGCCATCAGCAACCAAAAACTTAACCGGGAGGGTAAGGAAGGTTTGATCATATTAAAATACAGTTATAGTGAATTTTGGAAAAATGTAGCTATTGCAATGACTCCCATAATATTAAAATCATAATTTTCAAAAATTCTTTTCTTCGAAATTTGTTTTGAAGAAGTCTGAAATGAATCCTACGGTTTAACGCTTTTACATATATATAATTATATATATATATATATATATATATATATATAATTGTGTGTGTGTGTGTTTGTATATTTGAGTGTGTGTGTGTGTGTGTGTGTGTGTCATTCCAGACGATAACTCTCTTTGGTAATGAGATACAAATTCCGTTCCTGCACCAAAAAATCAAGCTTTCCTGATGGAAGGATGAGTTAGTTGGCCAGCACTTTTTGAGTACATTAAATTGGTGACATGTCAAATAACGTGCTAAATAAATCACTAAAAATTCCGGAAAAGAGCTCAACACTGTTATATTTATATATTTTAGCAGAATCCTATTCAAAATAAGTTCATCATAACTATCTCCTTACATTCAACTTGGTCAAATTAAAAAGGAAAAGAATGTACCATAATGTAGTACAATTAACGTGAATTCGCTTATACGATCATGCAGCATGACTAGAACTTTTTTTTCTTAGTGTTAACGAAATCGATCGTCTGGCAGTCTGTATAGCCTCATGGTGGCGCACCAAAGTGAGCCAACGATTGCACTACACTTGAACTAGAAGGGTACATGGATGGAAGTTTTACTAACCAAAAGTATATTGTGTCCTGAGTGAGAGAAAAATAGTGCCAGACTATAAGGTTGACGCAAGAGCGCAGCAAGACGCTCGAAAGCGCGTCAAAAGTTTACTAAACTAAACCAGAAGATTATATGGAGGGAGGTTTCACTAATCAAAAGTATATTGCATCTAAAGCGTGGGGAAAATAGTGTGTAGAGGATCAAGTTTGCGTCAGAACGCACCAAACTGCGCCGAAATAGCACTCCATTAACAAGGAAAGATACGAGTACATAACAATTGTACTGAATACACGGATGGTAGTTTCATTAATAAAAAGTATTTCACATCCTGAAGGACGGAAAAATATCACTAGACTATCAAGCTGACACATTTTTTGAAATTTGACCAATTTAATGGGCTCAAACACTTTTGGTCAGCGAAATCATCCTTTCGTTTGGAAAGTTTGATTTTTTGGCGCAAGAACGGAATTTGTATCTTAATTCTAAGGAGAGTTACCGTCTAGGATGACACACGAACCCACACACACACACACACATATATATATATATATATATATATATATATATATATATATATATATATATATATATATATATATATATATATGAAAAAGCGATAATCTACCAAAAGAGCCCACCGACAAACATCGTCGATCATATATTCAAGTTCATGGACGATCATATAGAGGCAGTATTATTTGCCCAACAGCTGTAGACGAAGACAGTTCACGTCGGCTAATAATTCCAATTCATACAGATCTAAAGGGTCGGCAGAATGCCATACATCTACGTTCTACATAGACAATAAACGCTCATCATCATCTAAGACGCCAAGTCACGTCCTATAATTGATGGTTATTTTGGATTAAAGATTTTAAGAAAATGGGACCAAACGAAAATTACCTAATATTGCTTCAATGTGAGAAAACATATTCATCAAAAGATATAGTTACGTAGATATACCTACCTACATTGGTTTTGGGTGCGTGTGATACTCCTCGTCTAAACATCGGGCATAAACCTGGTAACCAAATTTCTCCATTGGAATTGGCAGGTGAAAAATCCCCTTTTCTCCACTTCATGGTAATACATTAGCAAGCTTTATGCTAAAACGTCTCTCTTGGAACAGTACAACAGGAAGAAGAAGGGAGGGGGGGGACCTTTTTTATTGTTCCGTTAGAGGCATTTTAGCGTAATGTAATTGTAATTGCAATTAAAATTACTGGATTTCACATGTAATTGCATTTCAATTACTCTTGTATGAGGTGTATTTGTAATTGAGGGTTGCAATTACAATTACACCTTAAAGTCATCGTAATTATTCCACAATAACAAGTGACTGTAATAGTCAGCATTTATTTACAAATTACATGTAATTGCCCTGTAATTTTAATTACATTTTGCAATACTAGTTCTTGAACTGGTCCAACTCATACTATACCTACCTGCTACGTTGGATATTGGTCAAAACTAAACCGTATAGGCTACCTATAGGAGGGGATAAAAGAGCGAGTATGAAACTGATGGGTAAAAAAATATCAGCAACGTTACAGACTATTCGATTTGCAACACATATCCTATGAATTTTTCTACTTCAAAACGGAAGTTAGTGAAGAACGTCGTCGGTTTCCAGGAAAAATGAAGATTTACAATGTTGAATCGATTTCGATGGTTAGGTCATCTACTTGCAGTTGAATATAATACTATTAATTTATATTATTGTGAAAATGGCAAAAATATGCGCGTACAACGCACATTAAGCTTATACATCTTTTTCACATGGTCATATCGAGTTAATTACCTGGTCAAGGAAGAAATGGCCGTTAGACGAGGAGTTTCCATTCCGTGCAGGCTAGGCACCCTATTTTGTGGCACCTATTCCGCAAAAATGTGACCCTTGATCCCTTCCTTGGAGTAAATGGGAACTTCCATACGAGTATGAGTCAAGCAAAGTGAAAAACACTCTCGAAGTCTTCAAAGCCGTACTCTATAGTTTGCCAACCGCAACGATGTTCATACTTTACCAAGGATGTACCTACCAGAAACAACCGAGGTCCGCCTAATGCTTGACTGGCATCCAGTCTTCTGGCGGTATGCGAAATATATCTGTTGATCCTATCAATAATCTACTCGACTTTCACTTTCTTTTCACAAACCCTGGTTGGAGGGGAATGTATTAGATACTTCAAGACCTACATACTTGTTTTTATTCATTGTTTACGGGCAACCTTGTTAGAAAGTTACGGGTAAATATCATATAAGTAATTATAGCTAGAAAATGTTGGATCGGCCTGTCCTATTCGACATAGGACATATACAAAAGTTAGGCAGGCACCATGCAAAAAGGAGGCAGCAGCACCATCTTGATTTCTGAGCTTCTGACCATCTTTTGGTTTCGTGCAAATATCTTCAGGACATTTCATGTAATTACCAATATTTTCATTATTTTTTTATTTATTCATTATTATTATTAATATTATTTTAATAAATGATTTAAGCCACAACTCAACCAGAATAAATAAAGTGAAATAAAATAGCAATGACAGTAAACTGTAAGCGAGGAAATTTTAGGAGTTACAATGATTTCACTTCTGCACTCGCTTAGTGGCTCAATCAGTCTTGCAACGACTAAAGAAAACCCCGCGCATTCAACGGGTTTTTTTTCTGAAGCCAAAAAATTGTTGGCAATATCCAATCCGCATAAGAATCAGTGGGTTTGAATTCAAACCTATGGACTGCAGATCTCGTATCCAAGGTACACATGGATTCGAGATCTGCAGTCTACTAGTGTTCAATCTCTCTGTTCAGATATCTTGCTTCAATCTTCCTTTTTGATATAGGCGGCCACTCATCGTTCATATTGTTATAAATTTTTGCACTTTTCTGTGCATAATTATAACCATATACCCAACCTTTTTTCGGACGTCTCTCAGCACTGAGAACACCACGTAGAAACCAAACTCAATCGGAGTGGTTGTTTTGTGTTCGTCACAGAAAACTATCCAATTCTTCACTACATAGCAGGAATTTTAAATTTAGCATTCAGGGATCGGGGGGAGGGGGGGGGGAGAGTCAGAGCCCGAAAAACGATAGGTTTTTGCCCCATTTTTGTTCAGGGAGTACAGGTCTTAATTTTAACGGATTAGCGTGGTTGATTTTTCTTCAAACTCGTAGAACTTTCCTGCTTGTGCATTACTTTTCCGAAATGTTGAGATACATTTGGAGATCAAGGGAAGGAGGTAAAATGCCAAAACCGTGTTGTATAAAATAATTATTGTCTAGGCTAACCAGGTTTCAATTTTCTAGCAAATTTAGGGGTTGGTTTTTGGTGGATTCGAACATGTATCTACGTAGTTGTGTTCTAGGTTGCCAGATTTTGGAATTCCGCTTCAGGGGGATGCGGAGGAGGGCGTTAAAACCAAAAAACGTCGGTTTTGCCAACGATTTCTCCCTTCAACCCTCTATGTTGGTTGATTTTTGTGGTGGGCGAGAAAAATTTATGATTTTTAACTTTGAAGCGACTGAAGAGGCTCAAGTTTCGTTGCAAATTTGATGAATTTCTTATTGACAACTTCAATGGGAAAAACGTCGAATAATTCGAAGTTTTGTCTTTCCTCCATCCTAAAATCTCTTCTTTTGTTTCGGCTCAAAACGAAGAACATGTCCTCGATGTACCAAACGAATAGAACTACCTCTCATTTTAGTCGTAAAAAGTGAAAATGTTGAGCTAAAAAGAAGACAAATATTAGTTGAATGTTTAGAGCGTTAGTCTACTGTGAAATATCCAAGCGCTCTCAAACAAATTTCATCAGACTAGTACAATGCTAATTAAATTACTACTGATGTAAGATGTTTGAAATTAAGTGTGTTTATTCAACTTCTGCAACGAAAACAATGAAGTTATTTGCGGCATTGAAGAAATATTTAAAGGCATTTACGGGTATGTAAATATACAGTAAGGATTATCTACTAGTCTGAAAATGTTTCATTTACTAATCTTAGATGAATGAAATGAAAGGAGAATTCATCCTGAGAATTTGGACAACATCCGCACTATCCAACGATGAGTGGATGAGCGGTTCCTTATTATGATTTTGGAAGTTTTGGCAAAAAGTTAATGCCAGGGAGGGGGAGGGGCCTACTTATCGTCTAATACCGGTTGGTGTCTGCTTTCTTAGAATTGCATCTGCTTGCATTTAAAAATGTAAAACAAACATTCGGATATCCCTCATTCATAACAGCTGCTGGTTAATTTAACGAGAATGGGAATGGATTTTAAGGGAATAATCTGGAGGGAGGGAAACTTGAGGCACTACTTTGAAGCATCACACGATGAAGGAAGAGACGTTGGGAACATGCCAAGATGGGGAATTATAAAATTAATTATAAAATAGTGATAAATCGTACGTAAATTAATTATTGAAAAATGTGAAGCAATGTCTGTAGCGTTAGGTTCATGAAACAACTATTTGCGATATAGCTAACTGTAGACGACGAAATCGCAGTCGATCTGCTCTACTGGGTATCAGCTTCACCTCAACACCACACCCCTCCCGCGCGTTTCCGGCGGCAACCAAAGGTGACAATGATTTCGGCACCACGTTCGACAAAATGAAACTAGGAACTTATGGAAAATAGAAATATGTGTGGATACATAGCTAAACGTTGTCATAAGTCTAAGGCTCAATTATGGAAACCGAAACGAGACTGAAAACTTCGGCCTCTTCATTTTTCAGGCTTCGAAGAAGGAATGTGAAGGGACAATAGGGAATCCTTTAAGGCTGATCATCACTGATACTATTAAGAATTGTTTTCAGTAGATGGCAGCACGATCGGGGTCAAATTTAGATTACAAAATACGCTTTGAGATTTCGTCTTAGTTTGATTCTAAAAACGGCACGACGGTACTGAGTATGAACATAGAATTAATTGAATACTCAAATATAACATTTAATTTTGAATGTCTGTATATTTTGTGTAGAAACATCTTAAAATTAAAAGCCAGGGGATCATATTATTGTATTGAAGCAAAATCCATTGATCATTTGATGGAATATGGAAGGACAGCTGGATGATGTTTGCCTGACAGATGGAAACTAAATTGGTGAACAGAAATGAATGGAAAATGGAAGCACTAAAACACACACACACACACACACACACACACACACACACACACACATACATACATACATACATATATATATATATATTATTACTATTGATAAATTAAAATAAGTAGGTATGGCTGGTGTTATGCAATTTAGGGCTGAGATTAGATGACAAAGGGTGATTTTTGGTCTAGGCTTAGTAACTATAATAAAAGATAAAAGAGACTAAGATAAAAAGTCCGTTCTCGCGCCAAAAAATCCAAAATATCGAGCTTTTCAAACGAAAGGCGAGTTTGTCGGTCAGCATTATTTGAGCACATTAAATTGGTAAATTTCAAAAGAGTGCTGAAAAAAATCACTAAAAATAGCAAAAAACATATATTTATTTAAATATTTATGAAAAAGCGCTAACTTCAGGGATCGTTTCAGAATACCCCAAAACGGATTGCAATGAAGAAAATTTTTCAAAAATTTTGATTTTGAAATTTTCCGAGCCAATGCAATAGCTCCATTTTCTACGAGAATTCTCTAATGAGATAAGGCCCTCAGTCACTGACAGGATGGTGTGGATAATTTTTAAAGTAAGAAATGATACGGGTAAATCTCACTTCAAATCCGTCCTCTCTAAGTTTGATCGTCTGAAAAGTTTTTTTTTTTTTTTTCTTCTTCTTTTTTTGACAGTTGGACTCTTAGCAACCAACTTTCACGCCTCCAGCTCAGCTCAAGCCTCAAAACTCCCAATGGGAAACAAAAAACACAGTAATCCCTCTATTTTGAACATAATTTTTCAAAAATCGCTTACTTTTTTCAGTGAATTTTTGGATGTAAACCCTTAAATAATGAGCAATTTTTGAAGATTTTTCATTAACTTTTTCAGCATGTATTCAACCTTTTGATGATCTTTAAAATTTTGGTAAACCCAAAAACCATTTTTTTTTCTTTTTTTCATGTGTCCTTCGTTTAGTTCAGACTGGGACAATCTATTGAGCTAGGATTTGTTGTAAACTCTTTTACTGGATTTCTATTTACCGAAAAGTGAGAATTTGTCTCAGTGGAGAGGTATTTTACGATTCGGCCACCACGAATCCGAAACGGAGTTTTTTCGGCAGTGACCCCTTAATTTTTCACAGAAGTGCATATTATACCTCGTCATTATTCAAACATCAAAATCAACTACAGAATAATATGTAGGTAAAATAGTAAAATTATTCAATTTATGAGTGAAAACATTAAATTAAGTTTATATTGTAGTGTTTGCAGATGAATTGGAGGCCCTTGCCAATGGTATGAGCAAATTTTCGTAAATTGTCGTACTATATATGTTAAGTTGTACCGAAAATGTAGGGATCTAAGTAAAAAGGAATTGTTAACTACCAATGTATTGCCAAATAACTCGTTCTAAATAATATTTGACGATTGAAAAAAGACTTTGGAATTTTAGGTTTTTTATGCAGTTTTCATTGATTTTTCAGCAAACATTAATGAAATTTAGAGACATTTTTTAGCATAATTTTGTGCAAATTTTTTTTTTTTATCTCCTAGTTAATAGTTGATAATTTTGTTTTGACTGGAAATCTACAAAAAATTGTGAATTTAACAACTTTTGGAAGTTTTTAGCCCTTTTTAGTGATTTTTTTTTTTTTTTTTTTTTTAAGTAAATTTTTTGAAATTTGACTAATTTAATTTGCTCAAAAATTGTTGCCCAACGAACTCATCCTTTCGTTTGGAAAGCTTGATTTTTTGGCGCAAGACCGGAATTTTCATCTCAATCCTTAGGTATACATACATACATACATACATACATACATATATATATATATATATATATATATATATATATATATATATATATATATATATATATATATATATAACCAACTTGGCGTCAATGAGATTATCATCGATAACTTTCCTTCTAGCCTCATAATCTAGTTCACTCCATTTTTCTTGGTGGGCATTGTTGATATTTTCAAGGTCTTCTGCAATACGCTGGGCAATTGGATTGACGGACCTGAGATACTCTGTGCAGGTGCGTTCAAACTCCATTTCTTGTGCATCCGAAACGCAATTCCTACATTTATATTCAATCACACATAAATGATTCTAATTAGGTTCACTATCAAAGAAAAAACAGGGATACTAACAATCAAGACTCATTCTATTGCCATAAATAGGATACAAACTATAAAAAATCACATAAAACTACACCTTAGAGTAAAATAATATTATATTAATTGCTATGCAATTCTTAGGCCGACCCCCAATAATTTTTTTAAAATGTCCACTTTTTTTGTGTAACGTTTTTTGTCCCGAGATGGGAAGCGAGAGGTCGTGGGTTCAAATCCCGGCCAGGCCTGAAAAAAAAAAAAAAAAAAAAAAAAAAAAAAATTTCAGGCCTGGCCGGGATTCGAACCCACAACCTTCGTCTCACGAGAAAAAAAAAAAAAAAATTTTCAGGCCTGGCCGGGATTCGAACCCACGACCTCTCGCTTCCCATCTCGGGACAAAAAACGTTACACAAAAAAAGTGGACATTTTAAAAAAATTATTGGGGGTCGGCCTAAGAATTGTATAGCAATTAATATATATATATATATATATGTATATATATATATATATATATATATATATATATATATATATATATATATATATATATATGGCACAGGAGCACCCTGCGAAATGCACTTGAGAATGAGAGGGAATCAATTAGCTGAGATGCCTTCTTACAAATATGGTTGATATGGCTCGTCCATTTGAGTGACCCCTCAAAGTATACCTACAGCCAGATACTTGAGTTCAGTAACCAAATCCAATCTACATCCCAACAGGTATAGACCCAACTCCCACTTTCGTACGAATTCGACCCTTGCGTAAGAACCTGGGTCTTATTAGAGTTGAACCTCTCTATCAGAAATAGAGCTCTAATTGCTTGATTCTCCAGATCGTATTCTGTTTTGACAGGGCAATCTAGGTGCAGATCATTTGCATATCCAAAAATATCTCCATTCTTTTGGGAAAGGTGAGCTCCAGGACTGTTGTACGTTATTCTACAAAAGCCTGACTCACAACAGGAACCCTGCGGGCAGCCAACTTCCTGTTCCTTCCTCAGTATCGTAGACACCCTCCATTGAAATATGATTTCCGAAGACGGTATAAATTGTCCGGACATTTCATTTCTCAAAGGCGCCACAGAATTGCAGGCCACCAAACACATAACAGTCATAACGAACTAATTACTCTGTACACCTTCCGATCCAAGGTCCCTTTCACAGACCTGTTGACCTCCTTCAATGTGCCGATAGTACTCTTCCGAGGAACAACACCATACTGTTTTTCTGAGAGCCTACATTGGTGCCGTAGATTGTCCATGATTCTGTTTATCATCAACTTTTCTAGCCCCTTGGCCATTATATAGAGAAGACTGGAAAAATTATTCTTAGAGCGGCCCATACTGCTACTTTCCCAGTTTCATAATTAATATAGCATTTCCCGACCAAATACAACCTTTTCCAGACCAAATTATACTTTCCCCAAACCAAATTAAGCTCTTTCCAAACCTAATTTGGTTGGGTGAAGCAAAAATCACTAAAAAAAGCAAAAAACGGCTAACCTAGTTAACTTTATACATTTAGCAGGATACGATTCATAACAAGTAGGTATATCAACTTTGAACTAAACATTCGAAAACTGATAAACCCAGTTAGGCTGAAAAATGGATTTGAATTTCAATAGAATATGCTAACAAAAAGCTCCAATCATGCAGCATAGACGTATGAGCAAATTTTCATGATTATTGTATTATATTATGTTACACTGTTTTGAAATTTGAGAACATAAAGTGCAAATAACAATAACTACTATGTTGAATAACAATTAACTACCAATGTTATGGCAAAAAACTCGTTCCAAATAATAATCTGCAATTGAAAAATATTCGAGATTTCAAGTTTTTCTTTTTTGCAGATTTGATTAATGTTTTATCAAATGTTAATGAAAAGTAAGTACGTTTTAGCGAATTTTTGAAGAAAATTAAGCTATTGCTCTCTCCTCAAAATTTGTAGAATGTGAATTTTTGAAAAACTTTTATGCAGAAATCCGTTTCAGGCTATTCTGAATCATATTCTGAAGTTTAACGCATTTTTTTATGTATGTATGTATGTATGTATATATGTATATATGTATGTATGTATATATGTATGTATGTATGTGTCATTCCAGACGATAACTGTCCGTAGAATTGTGCTAGAAACTTCAAACAAATTTTAAAATGTTAAGGACACAAAACGAAAGTTCAAGTTCGTTGGCCAGCATGATCGGATTACATCTTCGGGTTGAAATTTTCAAAAATGTAGTCAAAAATTTCAAAATAGCCTGTTTTTTGCGATTTGTTGTGCGAAATAATTTTTTTAGCATACTAACATGTGGTATATTCGGAATCAGCGTAAAATTTCCTATAAGAATATGTATCAAGTTTTCAAAAATTTCAAAGTTGAAAAATCAGTCAAAAATCGAAATAATGCCGTTCGCTAGTTGTAAAAATCGGTAATATTTGCATGAAACATTGTCCAAATTCAGATTGAACTACTCTTATGGAAGTATCCCTGTATAACCAATCCTAGAACCATGCTGTTTAAAACGTAGGTAGTAGGTGCTTTAAAAAAAAAAGAAAAATGTAATCACAACTGATGAGTTTACTCTGTGCATGTGTTAATAATTTGATTCCATGCTTGTCTATCAAAATCATAAACTAAAATTTCTCAACACGATCAATAGCGACTGAAATGTCGAAGATTTCTTCAAAAATTCGCTCATGGGGTCATGCTGCATGACTGGACTTTTTTTCAGCATAATTTTGTAAATAAACATTTTAATGTTCTAGTTAAAAGTTGATAAACATTTTTTAACAAAAATATTCAGCTAAACATTATAAATTTAAAACATTTTAGCCGATTTTATCCATTTTCAGTGATTTTTTCAGCACATTTTGAAATTCGACCAATTTAATGTGCTCAAAAAGTGCTGGACAACAAACTCAACCTTTCGTTTGGAAAGCTTGATTTTTTTTTTTTTTTTTTTTTTTTTTTTTTTTTTTTTTTTTTTTTTTGCGCAGGAACGGAATTTATAACTCAATCCCAAGGAGGGTTACCGTCCGGTAGGACACACACACACGCACACCTATGGTTTTTTAGCGAATTTTTGAAGAAAATTATTAGCGAATTTTTGAAGAAAATTAAGCTATTGCTCTCGCCTCAAAATTTGTAGAATGTGAATTTTTGAAAAAATTTTATGCAGAAATCCGTTTCAGGCTATTCTGAATCATATTCTGAAGTTTAACGCATTTTTTTATGTATGTATGTATATATGTATGTATGTATATATGTATGTATGTATGTATGTGTCATTCCAGACGATAACTGTCCGTAGAATTGTGCTAGAAACTTCAAACAAATTTTAAAATGTTAAGGACACAGAACGAAAGTTCAAGTTCGTTGGCCAGCATGATCGGATTACATCTTCGGGTTGAAATTTTCAAAAATGTAGTCAAAATTTTCAAAATAGCCTGTTTTTTGCGATTTGTTGTGCGAAATTATTTTTTCAGCATACTAGCATGTGGTATATTCGGAATCAGCGTAAAATTTCCTATGAGAATATGTATCAAGTTTTCAAAAATTTCAAAGTTGAAAAATCAGTCAAAAATCGAAATAATGCCGTTCGCTAGTTGTAAAAATCGGTAATATTTGCATGAAACACTGTCCAAATTCAGATTGAACTCCTCTTGTGAAAGTATCCCTGTATAACCAATTTTAGAACCATGCTGTTTAAAACGTAGGTAGTAGGTGCTTTAAAAAAAAAAAAAAAAAATGTAATCACAACTGATGAGTTTACTCTGTGCATGTGTTAATAATTTGATTCCATGTTTGTCTATCAAAATCATAAACTGAAATTTCTCAACACGATCAATGGCGACTGAAATGTCGAAGATTTCTTCAAAAATTCGCTCATGGGGTCATGCTGCATGAATGGACTTTTTAGCGAATTTTCGAAGAAAATTAAGCTATTGCTCTCGCCTCAAAATTTGTAGAATGTGAATTTTTGAAAAATTTTATGCAGAAATCCGTTTCAGGCTATTCTGAGTCATATCCTGAAGTGTAACGCATTTTTTTATGTATGTATGTATGTATGTATATATGTATGTATATATGTATGTATGTATGTATGTATGTGTCATTCCAGACGATAACTGTCCGTAGAATTGTGCTAGAAACTTCAAACAAATTTTAAAATGTTAAGGACACAAAACGAAAGTTCAAGTTCGTTGGCCAGCATGATCGGATTACATCTTCGGGTTGAAACTTTCAAAAATGTAGTCAAAAATTTCAATATAGCCTGTTTTTTGCGATTTGTTGTGCGAAATAATTTTTTCAGCATACTAACATGTGGTATATTCGGAATCAGCGTAAAATTTCCTATAAGAATATGTATCAAGTTTTCAAAAATTTCAAAGTTGAAAAATCAGTCAAAAATCAAAAGAATGCTGTTCGCTAGTTGTAAAAATCGGTAATATTTGCATGAAACATTGTCCAAATTCAGATTGAACTACTCATATGGAAGTATCCCTGTATAACCAATCCTAGAACCATGCTGTTTAAAACGTAGGTAGTAGGTGCTTGTTAAAAAAAAAAAAAAATGTAATCACAACTGATGAGTTTACTCTGTGAATAGATGCACAGAGACTACAGTTTGTCTGTCAATTTCTAGCAGTAGGATACTAGGATTCGAATGCATCTGTCTTTATATCACTCGTAATATAAAGCCTCATCATCGATTGGCTGTGGAAATACGTTTCCTTCATATGACGTCGGTATGTTTTTTTATTTTATGTCAAGATTTGATGATGTTATGATAGGATACTCTTAAGATTTCAACTGCCTTCAATACTGACCACATTGGACATCGAAATCTATGAATATTTACCTACATTTGTCTTTAAATCCACAAGATTAGTTTAATAATAATAAAGTATGAGTACCTCCTAATTATTTTTAATAATTTGATTCCATGTTTGTCTATCAAAATCATAAACTAAAATTTCTCTACACGATCAATAGCGACTAAAATGTAGGATTTCTTAAAAAATTCGCTCATGGGGTCATGCTGCATGACTGGACTTTTTTTTTAACAGATTCGGTCTTAGAATGGTCGGAAACGGATTTGTATGCGGTCATTTTGTTCCTCATGCTTGGGATGCCCCCTTCCTCACCCCTGGGCCAACCCCATTAGGCGCCCCTTTTGAGAACGAAGCCTTGCCTAAAAGACATAGTTTCATAGGGACGTCCTAAAAAAAAACCATAGGTGTGTGCGTGTGCGTGAGAGACATTTTGTCAACGCCAGGCCACAATCCTCAACCGATTTTCCAGATTCTTTCTTTGATCGATCCCAATCTTAGTCTATTTGAGCAATAAACCTCAGAAATTTTGAATTTCATTATGGATGGATAAAAATGGAGGGGGGAAATCCGAAAATCAGATTTTCGTGCTCCTTATTTCGTTCGATCAATTTCAGTGTAGTTGTGCAACGAACCTATTTCGGTATTCGTTGACTGGATATGGGCGTGGAGCGCTGCCCAAGCTACAATTGTAAATCAAATTGTCTTGATTTTCATTTTATTTTATTTTTGAATATCTATTATAATTATTATTAATATTCAAGTATTTAGTCTAGTTTTTTAATATATGTCAATATTTTTAATTTTCATTATGGAAGGAGGTAAATGAAGGGGGTAATAGATATGAATCGTGATGTTATCACTATTCTATCTGATTTCCGTGACTGTATTATCGTGATTTCAGACCAGTTACGCAACAAACCTAGGACGTTCCAAGTTACTATCAGTAGGGGGGGAGGGGGTTTCAATGGAGAGGGTAATTCCGATACCTAAATCATGATATTTTCGTTTTTATCGCTTTTTTATCCTTTGGATTAGATGTTCAAAAAATCGGGTATTTCATTCTGATGACGAATTTTTGTGAGGAGGAGTGAAATTATAATGGGGGGAGGGGGGGGGGGGGATGTTCAGTACTATTTACGCGATTCTCAACGGATTTCGGTAATTCTTCTTTAGTTCGATTATTTTACTATTCTGCTCTAAGAATTAGATAGATATCTACAAGGAACCATTCACAGTAATTTTAAATTTTCTTAATGTTGGGATGATTGGGATATATCATATTTTCAACCAATTCGTAAAAGCAGTTCTGCTTGTTATAATTTTCATTTTATGAGAGATAGATCAAGTTAAATCACGACCAATTCGCTAGTCTCACCAAAATCATATTCCATCACGTCCTTGTAATGCATGCATTACATTTTTTCGTTTAATGATTTATGCTGCACCTCAACCAGAAGGGTCTATAGAGACATGCATGCACTCCTTATCAATATGTTTACCTATTTTTCACCGTTTTAGGGATTCCTTCGGCAAAGTTTATACTTGAGTACCTTATTGTGGTTATAAAACCTTACAGCTGTGATCCTTTCTTTTGTAATACAATTTCTTTTTATTATTGATTCATAAATATGTGAAAAATGTTGGAATCCAGATATTGTTTTAGATTGCTCCAAAATTAATTTCAATCTAGCAAATTCTCGGAAATTTCATTTTCTCCAATTTTGAAGCTATTCGAATATTCCTATTTCTACGAAAATTCGCGTAAAGTAAGATGAATGTGAACCACATACCGACCCCTCCCATAAGTAAACAAAAACACATTGATACGCAATATCAAAATGCACCATTATAGCGAGAAAAAAATTATATTTTTATCTATTTATTTATTTTATATATATATATATATATATATTTTTTTTTTTGCATACTTATTGATAGTGCTATGTTAATAGTATTGAGTGGGTGTTATCACTACCTGACGCACTCAAGTGACTTCCAGCCATTAGTCAGGATTTCACATCTTTTTTGTTTTCACAATCTCAGAGAGAGTCTGGGGGAAAGCATTCTAAAATCCAGATATTCCTCTCTTCAAAAACGGAAAGCTTCTATGTGATTATGAAAGCAATTTTGTGCTTAGTAACCCGAATTTGAGGGAGTTTAGAGGACGTTTGACTTTGCCGAGGATGTTCAGATGCTATCATCAGGAAGTTGTTTCATCTTACACACCATACACCTACCGTACTCCCTGAAGCTGCACTAGAGTTCCCTGCTGAACGCGTTAGAATACCAGAGTCTTGTTTCCCTAGAGTTATAGCAGTTGAGAAGCTAAGAGGCTGTATTGGTCGAGCTAAGCATTTCATCTCTATAATGTGTGAAGAATATTTTTCATGAAACTTTTCAGGCTCTTGATCATCATACACTAAAATCAGTACATAATGCCAGCGTTCCACTGCTTCCTTCTGCTGCCAGCAAATGGTACACTGCCAACTCCTGTGCCTCTTCTATCTACACAAATAACACAGCCTCTACAAAATCGGTAAATCTACGAAGTGGTACAAGTGGCCCTGCACGTTTACTACCTGATTCACAGTGGTCGTTTTTTGCTAGAGTGGCCAGTGGTATCTTTTCATCTAACCTCTTCTGCCTCATCTTCATACAACCTCCTTTCTAGTAATTCTCTCCACATTCCAATGACTCTTGTGAGGTTTAACTAGAGTGGCATATGTGACAGCCTGTCCCAGTGTAGTAAGTGGATATGACAATAGCAGTTTCCTCAGCTCAACATAATGTATCTTATCGTAAAACTGTAGCAGCGCCATAGCATCTATCACATCCGTGAAGGCTCCTGAAAAGCCTTTGCATTTAATGCTTCTAACTCCCCTGTAAATGCCACAATACAATCTCCACAAGTTTGTCTTCTAGCCTGCAGCTAATGAATGAAAAAGTGTTCCTTCACTCATGTGCTATACCGTCTTTCCAAAGCTAAACTATCATCTGACCACACATTGTATTAGGACCTAATCGAGCTAAAATTGATAAGGCCTGTCCTTGAAATGCTGCTGTTTGCTGTGTAGCCTGCTCTCAGCTAGCCCATTCATTCGCTAAGCTGATTACCTGGAATTTGTGCCATTAGTCCCCCCCTCAGTCATGTGCTCCATCCAGTCAGGGATGTCCATACATCCCTGGTTTGACCCTCATCGGTTTCATAATTTTACTACTCCTATCCTCTCCCAGGTCCTCAGTTTGGTGGGTCGTGTCAGTATGATATCTTTGTAGCAGTCTCGTCATGCATTTGTGTCAACATTTCTACCAAAGTTCCCATCTGGCGACGCAATTCTGCAGCGTCCCTTTGCCATCCTCCACACTCTGAAAAGTCACCTGCTGGGTACATCTTGAGAGGGAAACGAACTGGGGGAATCACCTCCCTTCTTCGTAGCTGCCGCCCTCACTGTATGATAATGATGATCCGCAGCGACGCGACGGAGATACAAACAAAAAAGATGGACGTAATGCAACCTACTTTTGAAACCAGTGTTAATAATCATTAGTTTACACACAAAGTCCCATGATTTTTTGACGGCTCCTACTAACATTCAACTTTCAAACTACACTTCCTATTGGACGACGTACACGAGAACTAAAGCAAAACCATCGTACCAGAAAATTTCTCCTTTACAACAAAACATAACATCTAAAAACAGGTGATTCAACTCCCTAACAATATTACAACTAACGGAATGCATCTGTTAACTTCCAGTTGATGACATTGCGGCAAGCCAACCGAGTTGTTTGGTAAACAAAAATTAGACGAGTGATGGAAACAATATAAAATGTTCAGGTCATTCACAGTATATTTTTCTTTTCTCGTTGAAACGTTTGCTGTATTTATCCAGCAGTCGCTGTCGATTCCATCGTGGGAAATGTTTAGTGTGTATTTAAAGAAAAAGCCAACCCTCTCATTCATCGGGTTCTTCCTATTCTGGGTTGATGAAGGTAGTAAAGTAAATTAATTAGTGGGGATTTAGCGAACCTTCAAAACGAATTCGACTCAGATCTTACACTGAATGAAAGCATGCACAAGATGGATTCTAGTACAAGTTGCAGAGCTTAAAGTAAAAGGGATGTAGGTTCCCAAACTAACAGTAAATGATCCCAGGAAACCCAAACCGTTTATGACACGAGTACATAGCTCTAGCTCATAGTTAATAATGGTTTCATGTACCGTTTATTGCTGAAAAATAACAGTGACAGTTGTGAACAGTCAGAATTACTAGAGAAAGAGATTATCGACCCACAATATGTCTGTTGTCAAATTATCAGGATAAGGGTCAAAAACAAATAAAAGTCCTTATCGCCTTATGGCGATAAGGACTTTTATTCGTTTTTGACCCTTATCCTGATAATTTGACAACAGTCAGAATTACATTGGCGTGAAAACATATCGTTGAGTTTTCAATCGAATATGATCGTAATACTCAAACACACGAACTAAATAACAGTTTTGATCCTAAAGAAAACCAGCAATATGGTTTGGTTCACACAATAAATTAGTCAAATTTCAAAAAATGTGCTAGAAAAAATCTTTAAAAATGAAAAATAAAATAAAAAGTCTGCCAAGTTGGGCGGGCAGTATAGCTTCCTCACATATTTTAAAATGGACGTTAGAATTAGTTGAATAACAAATTACGATCGAAATTATTGATAAGTCGACGTTATAAGAAATTTACGTTGCGGATGAACACAGTCTACACAGAATACTATTAATCCAACGGCAATGAAATTTATAGGGGAACGTCTGGGAGCTAAGCCGCACAATATATTTTTATGAAAATTTCATAAAAGTCATTGGTCTCGGGGATTTGTCTATGTCGATCAATTTCAGTTTTGCACATGAGCTACAGTCATTACTCCACCAATTGCAATATAACTCATAGAGAATTTACCCGGAACATATTCCCATCCACTCTCCGAGTTTGAACGAAATTGGACCAATAGATGATAAGAAATCGACATATGAGTAATCCACGTTTGCGCATGCGCACAGACTACTGTTAATTCGATGGCATTGTAAATTATAGGGGACCGAGCTAACTCGCACAATTCCTGAAAATTTCATCGGAATCGGAATGAAATATGATCAGCAAGTTCTAGAACGCTAAAAGCAAGTGGAAATTTTGATTTTGGAGGACAACAACATTTTTTACTTCAATCACAAACACAAAGCTTCCCTACATTCGGTAGTGAGGATGTAAAACGACTAAAAATTGATAAATTGTTAGCAGAATGCTACTCAAATAAAGTTTGCAACTATAAACTAGAACATTCAAAAATTTTATACACACATTATGCTGAATAATGTACTTGAATTGCATTATTATGTGCTAAAAAAAAAAAAAAGATAATACTTGAAAAAGATGAAAATCTAATATCTCTTTATGAATACCATGTTATTCAGAATATGTTTTTCGCTACAAAATTAAGAGTTAAAATTCTTTGCACTCTAAGTGCTTAAATTTCAGAACATTTTAACAAAAATATGATTCGATGATTTACGGAAATTCAGTCATACGATCATGCTACATGACTGTAAACCCCCCCCCCCCCCTCCCTTATTTTGTTTTTCTTTAGTGGTTTTGTCGCAAGTTTCATTGAAATCGGATTACAGTTTTGTACAAAACATAATCCATTAAATTTTAAACGTTCGAATTCGCGAGTCCCACACCGCTTCCAAGTAGTAATATTATAAAATGAATAATGATTTAGACGATTTTGATCAGACCAACTAATTAGGATAAAACTGTTACTTTTATTACTAATTCGAATATAACTTTAAAATCTAGGGTTTGGTCAATCCACAATACTATTATGATTATTGAAGTTGAAAGTACACAATATTGTACAGCTGAGAGTCGGGTAACAAACAACCGATGAATAAACAATGGCGCAAACAGACGTTAACAAACATACGTTAACAGTTTGTTTGTACATACCAATTTTATCTCGTGAATTGTGTATCATTCTCAAAGAAGAGGTCCTATCTTCAAGATAAAAATGAGAACGAAGATTATAGAAGTATTGTTCCAAAACCATGCTCATTAGGAAGGCAAAATCCGTTTCGGCTTAGTCAGGTTGTTAGACGCGTCATCTTTCGGCAAAAGGAAGGAATAGTTCGAAACCAGCCATGGGGTGTGACCCCGAATCTGGAAATTAAACCTAAGAAAAAATATTTCGGAACAGGTTTCCACACTGATGGGAGAATAAAATGTCTTTAATTCAAGATTCTAATATACTACACTACTGTTATTATCACACAGAGTAATGGGTCTGGAAGTTTAATTATCCTTTTTGTAGAAATTTAACTACTTATTTGATAAAGATATACAGTACCTCCAAATTGTTTTTATTTTTTCCCATATTCGATAGTTTCTGATCAAAAACCTCTTCCCAGTCAAAACTATAAAATTCCAGCGACGCAGAGCCAAACGAAAAAATAAATAACAAGCCCAGCAGAGAGGAAAATAACTGCCGCTGAAATCGGCCCAACGACTAGGGCTGGGGCGAAAAATCGCTAAACACAGAGTTTTTCGGTTTAAACCATTTCTTCTTAAAGCAGAATTCGGAAATCAGGGGACGTGATGCACAACCTATTAGATTTCCGAGCCCAAAACAAAACAACTACGCAAATTAGTCGAAAATCCAAGGCAATCTGAACAATAAATAGTTTTGAAAACACGTTTTTCGGTGTGTTTGATGGTGTAAACATGTATTCATTTTTTCGACAGGTCGGAAAGGATTTCACGTTACAATGGACATGCCAAAGTTATGAATATCAAAGTGATTGAAACATCCATAGCCACTGAGCGTGGAAGAATGTAAAGTTCGTTTTCAGTGGGAAAGACAAGTTTTCGGCCAATTTTGAAGACATTTTCAGGATCGATCGGGTTAGCTTCAGGTATCTAAATGAACAAAATCGCGTCATTCTATTGGTAAGTTGTCCAAACTACCAGTATTTTCACTGCTGGTTACAATATCGTGTGTGGATATTACATTACGATTAGAATTTACATTCCTTTTTGTCATGACTCACTATATAGGAATGGTGAGTCACTACAGAGGAAGAAGAAGAAAAATATGTTTATTTTACAAAATTAGAAATACTTCTATACATAGTGTTTAGAAAAAACATTATAGGACTTGGCATTCTGCCCTAAGTCCGGGTCTGCTGTAAGTTTCCAGTTCGTACCGGTTTGAAACAAAATTCAAATAAACTATTAGATATAGATGAAAAATGCAAATTCGACTAAGCATACAGTTAGATACATATAACATTAATGATGTGTGAAGGAAAATAGATCAATAAATGAAATAATGCTTGTTTTTCGCCAATTCGAGAAAAAAAATTGATTCAGAGATAATATTACAGAATTCAGAAGTTAAATTGGTTCACCAAAAAATGTCTATAATCGAGCGCCTCTCTCAAAAATGTATACAATTACAACAGTACATTAGCGTTGGTGCTATTCAGCATCTCGACCACCTCTTCACCTTCAAAATAACTTTTGCCAAACTGGCGGACTTTAAACTCCGAAATTATTAGGCACAATCATAAAAAAGCGAACATTTAGCCCTCTGCTTTCCTCGTGTCCACACCTTTCTATTAAGATTAAGTTGTTCGCATCTTAGCCTCACCAACAACTTGAGCGCTTTTTGATTTAAACTGGTATTCCTCCTTACAAATCCATCGTTCAATGTTATGTATAATTGGAAATTATCTGAGCATTGCACCAAGTTAAGGAAAATCAGCTGACTCAGACTCTTTAAATTTCTTCATCAGCAGATCCGTAATACTCCTAACAGAGCATGATGAAAAAGTAAAGTCGCTCATAGCTTCGTTCTCAGTGAGCGATCTCCCAGTTCGGAACGGTTCTGGACAAGCGCAGTCGAGTTTTGTCGTTCGCAGTGCGCCCAGTTCCGGAACGCCACGAACGCCGAGTTCGGCATTTGCAGTGTTTTGCGAACCCAGTTCCGAACGGTTCTGAGAGTTCCCTTTTTTTTTCTTTTTTTTTCGGAACTGTCAGAACTCGAACGCAAGGACGTAGTTAACGCATGCGCATTTTACAATTTTTCGGATCTTGTAGAGTAAACAACTCTCTTCTTCTTCATCAAAATCATACTTGAGTCTCTATACGCTAGTATAAGTACCTATTCTATGATCGAAATGTCAACTAGCTCTTCAAGTTCGGAAAGTGGTAGTTTCGACGATGGTGTTTGGTTTGTAAATGATGAGGACGAGATTGAAGTTATAGTTGGATCTCGTCTACATCCACGAAACTGAAATTTTGTCGAGTATACTCCTCAGTCGTCGAGGGATTTTAACACAGAATGTGTTTTTGCGATGACCTACCGAAAAAAAATCGTCACAAAAAACCGACAGAAAAAACCGTTATGCGCCTTTTATAATGATTTTCACGTACAACCAAGCCGTTGGTAGGGAAATGGAACTTCCGCAATTTTAATCGCACAGAAATCGTTCACCATTCGTTGGAAAGCTCCTGATTTATCCAACCATATTATGTTAACTACTGCGAAGTGCGTGGCCATCAACCTGAGTTATGAGCATGGTTATTTGAATCAATTGTTTACACACAGATGATCATTCTCAATAATTGATATTGTCAACATGATTGCAACCGCTTGTAAATTTTCTTATGATTTTCACGTACAACCGAGCCGTTGGTAGGGAAATGGAACTTCCGCAATTTTAATCGCACAGAAATCGTTCACCATTCGTTGGAAAGCTCTCAATTTATATAGTATTTTTCTTGTAGTTACATATTTATTTATATAATATTTATAGGGTTTTAGACCAAATTAAATGTCTAACAATCATTTATTTTATTATTGCCAAATATTGTTATTATTCACGTGCAACCAAGCCGTTGGTAAGGAAATAGAATCATCGCAAAAACACATTCTGTGTTCCTATGATTTCATACAGAGTATGGAAAAAGAAATAAACCGGGGGGTGCAGGGGGGCGGAGCCCCCCGCCGAGTTTTTTTTTTTTTTTTTTTTTTTTTTAATATTATTATTATTGCGTAATATTCACGAGTTTAATAAGTAACATATTCACGGGAACTAAAAATATTCTGAAAAGGAGCAACAGAAGGTAACACGAGTTGAGTGAGGTTACAAACAACAACACAGGTTAACTTCCAAGTTCTGAAATCGTTCGCGGTACAGAACGCGGTTCCGGAACGCCCCGGGATTTCCCGTCCCAGTTCTGATGAGTTCGAGAACTGTTAGAACGCGCACTGAGAACGAAGCTTATGTCCATCTAGAACTTCAGCGAATTGTGTTTCACGCTGGTGAACCAAAACGCTCCCAATCTAACACATTCCTAGGAACTCTGTGCGGCAATCTGTGCGATTCCATTTCACACAACTTTCTTAAATAACTATAATGTAGATTTACTAAATTTACAAGCAATGAGCTTACGTCACATTCTCTATGTACCATATAGGTTGGTGTGCACTATGGTACGCTCAGCACTCTCTTGAGAAAAAACCTTATTAGTTTTTCAACCTCTGCGGACATAGGAAAGCACCAGACCTGCGCTGCATAGCCTAATACACATCGGCCAACAGTCTCTTCCAAACACTGTTTAACCCAAATTGAGCTGCCGATCTCTTTTTAGCAAAGTGTGTACTCCAATTTGAGGACAGCGTGCATGTGACTCCCAGATAAGTGTACTCCCGCACGGTATCCACACCATTCAGAAACCACCTCTCATTTTTGGTTAAAACACCCCCACCTTTCTTGAAAACCATTATTTTAGATTTTCCCAGGTTTACCTTAAGATTTTTCTGTTCACAATACATTTCGAGTTTTTGAATCAATCATATATTTGAGTGCCCTCACACTATCGGCCAACAGAACTATATCAACGACATATTTGAAAATCTCTACTTCTACCTGCACAACTGACACCCCACCACACAAAATACCATCAATATCATCCAAATAAAGGGCGAACAATAACGGCGAAATCAAACATCCTTGCCGGACACCTGTACAACATTAAAAAAACTCTGATACTTTGTTGTTGGACCAAACTGCTGCTTCTGTTTTAGCATAAATACTTTCCAACATGGTAACAAATCTTGAACAGACTCCCAAATCAAACAATCCATAATACAGAGAACTCCTTTCCACCCTGTCAAACACAGAACAAAAATCGACATAAAATGCATACATTTTGCCCCGTCTTCTAATAAATCGAATACTGGCTATAGCGGCCAATATGAAAATATGATCCACAGTGGAATATCCTTACCTAAAGCCCGCTTGGGTTTCACTTAGAATATCATCATCTCTCACCCATTGCTCCCTCCAGTTTCAGGCTGATCGAGAAACAATTTCCAAAAATCAGAAAAGTACAAAATCTGCCATTATTCTTTTTACAAGCTAGTAGACAACCTCCGCTTGCTCTATCTTTTGAGATTTTCTCACAGCTGGAAGCCATTTTATAACATAATCTTCTAAATAAGGCTCAAATTGAGAACAATTATTTTCTTCAAGAAAAGTTTCCATAAGTATGAGAATTTCATATGATTTCAAAAACCCCTCCTGACTACAAACTTTTTGCTCGATCCGTTAACATTATAGGACACTAATTTAATTTGAGAGTCTGGGTTGATTCCAAGTTCCAGCCAACCAACGTTTCCTTCTGCTGTAACTGATGAATCCTTGAACGAGACTCAAAATGCCGATTTTCCTCTTCAATGCTCCTTATGAAACCACCCACGTCGACTCCCAAGAGGTCACTCAGGACCCTTGTGGCACCATCCTGTCCGTCGCAGGAGATTAATCCATTCTCAGACCAGGTGAATTTCCAGGTCTCCACCAGTAGGAAATCTCCCCTCATCCTTATCTTCTTCCTTTCGTCGAGTAAGCTACAATGCCTTTTTATACGTGAAAGTATACTTTTAACGCTGCTCTCAGCTGCTAGATCTTCGTTGATGAAAATACCAGCACCTTTCAGTTTTCTCACTTTCGTTTTTAAGAGCGTCATTGTAAGATGATAATATTGTTAAGAACTAAGGAAAACACTAAGCTCGAATAACTACACATTGGAGCCACACACAAAACTGAAACTTTTATTAACAACAGACAAATATAGGACTGGTTGCTTGGTGCACCATGTGGCATGGGGAACAACCATTAATGCAGAATCCCTAACACTATTCCCTCCTCCATGTTTAGTTGGAGTAAGGCATCAGTAGTATCTTGCATCAAAACAAGATCAAACACAGTCCATAATAGTTGTCCACATTCATTGTTTTTTTTTACTCCTCACATTCTACACAATTCTGGTATTCACAGTTTGAATAGGAGATCAACTGCCCTCTCATTTCTCCAAAGCAGTTGAGGTCTTCATTGTTCACAATAACATGTTCATCATGTACACTAACTCTTCAAAGTTTCTCCTCTTCTTGCCCATTTGCGATTACGATCATCTATTATCTTGTTGTATCGTTTAGGATCTTTCACCAGCAGGTCTTTGGCGTACTCCGTATCTTCGAACCGGAAGTGCCAACTGGATTGAGTGGTGAGTTCTGATTTGTTTTTCACTTCCTCCGAGACACATCGGATCTTCCCTGACCTTGCCCATTCCCCACCTGAATGTAAAGGAGTGATTAGCTGTACTTTTGGTTCTTGTATGTACATTCCTCCTTTTCCTTTCGTTTCCTCAGGTGAAGAAAGGAGTCTTTCCTCCTCAGCTCCTTTAATTCTTTCGTTTTGCTCTTTCCGTTTAGTAAAGTACCCAGTTTCTGATTTACCCTCTACATCTCCTTCCCTTCTCTGACACGAAACAAGATCTTCACTCTGCGTTTTGATAACTCTTTCGGTCTCTAGCTGGTTTTTCTTCTCATTACTCAATATCTCTGTACTTTTGTTCTTCTTCTCTGGTACATTTTCCTTTTCCTGTTGCACTATAATCGTTTCATCCTCGATTTCTTCTTTTTTGTTCTCCTGCTGTGCAGTACCTCTACATCCATCATTTTCACACCTGTCAAATCGCTCAGTACTTATTTTCGTTAACTCACGTTCTGTACCTCTGTTTTTCGTCACATCATCACGTGGTCTTTCTATTCGCTGTTTTTCATTCACTTCACATGTCGCGTTGATGTGTCCATTGAACCGATCACGCCTACTATTCACAAAGCATTGTCTACTCTTGTGGCCACTTTTACCACAAGTCCAACAAACGTTGCCATACTTTCTTTGCCAAAGCTTCGTATCTCTTGCTCCACTCCGTTCGGGGCATCGTTGACTCACATGGCCCATTTTATTGCAATTCCAACAGGTTACGAACCGGATATCATTGTTCCGATTCCGTTGGCCCCAGTATGATTTCCATGTTCGAGCTGAAACCTCTTTCTGCATCGTTCTCTTACGCAACATATCTGCGTTCTTACTACCATCAATCTTGATGGCCATGCATAGAGCTTCGGACAACACAGCTACTATCGACCTAGTCTGATTGCCAAACTCATAACCACTTCTAGTTACCAACAATTTTGTGACTTCCGTGTATTGCTCTGCAATCAATTTCATCACACATTCTATCATCCTAAAAGACTCGACTAAGTTCCCTTGTATCATTTCTGGTACTCTCATGGTTAACTTGATCCGACTTCTGACACCACTGTTAAGAACTAAGGAAAACACTAAGCTCGAATAACTACACGTTTGGAGCCACACACAAAACTGAAACTTTTATTAACAACAGACAAATATAGGACTGGTTGCTTGGTGCACCATGTGGCATGGGGAACAACCATTAATGCAGAATCCCTAACAATATCATATAATGAATCATAACTAATTATTGTTTGTTACTGATGATGGCCTAACCGTCGAAATCGATTTAACATTGTAACTTCGTAACTTCATTTTCATAACTTGTAACTTTGTAACTTCATTTTCCATGGAAATAGACAACGTTTTTTCACTAACTTCCGTTTTGAAGTGGATTTCCACAACTTCGTCGAGAATGATTTTAGTTCGTCTTAGCAATTTAGTAATATTATGGATATAAGTTCACTAATCAGTAAGTGAGACATTTGTTTTTAAGCTTGAAATTATTTATAATACAAAACAACATGTTTTGCATTTTACGTTTTAGACCATTCTGTAAAACTACGGTTCCGTGTCTGTCTGTCTGTGTGTGTCTTGTCGTGTGTCCGCAAATCCTTGTAACAAGCTTATTTTCCAAAGTTTTCATCCGATTTGAATGAAATTTTCAGGGAATGTGCTGGTTAGGGTGTAGACGGTCCCCTATCAGTTTCTTCGTTCCTGAAGCAATACTCCCCTTTGAGCATGCGCAAACGTAAATGCTACCAAGTATCATTTTCTCACGCCCTAGTCGTCCAATTTCGCTCAAATTTGGATGATGGTTGGGGGGTGACGATTTGATCATTCCATATCAATTTCAAAATGATTCCCTACCATCTTATTCAGAGAGGGCATATGACGTTTCAAGAAGGGCTACCTTAATCTTGATACTAAGCATCACAACAGGAGCGACCTTTAAGGGGGAAAGCCTATTAAAGGCAGAAAAAGAAGAAAAATCAAGAAGGAATTCGGACAAAAGCCAACAAGCTATAGAGCCCTTGACCCAAAAGCGAGGGGAGCAATTAGGTGGATTATTGAAGGAAACGCCTCGCAGTGGCTGTCAGCAATCCCACTAACTGATGACAATCTGGATCCTATGCAATTCAGAGGTGTAATAGCAACGCGATATGGAAGGAAACTGATCCAGTCACCAGCAACCTGAGACGGGTGTAGTGCGAATATGACGCTAAACCATGCCCTAATAGGACATCTCCTAAACCATTGCACAACAGGAATCTCGTAAAGCAAAGGCATGAGGGGTCTAGCCAAACTTGCCAGGAAGGGAGTGATGGTTGAGCCAGTAATGCAGGAGAGTAGTGATGGACCCGGCCTCATTAATGACATGAAGGTACACGGGGTGTGGGATAGGGAGCGGGCGGCTTTCTTTGACAATCGCGTGATTAACGCCGACGCCCTCTCCTATTCCAACAGTTACTGGACCACTGTCTCAGAGGAAGCAGCAAGACAAAAACATGGGAAATTTGACGCGTCCGCCGAGGACCATCGAGGACCGTTTACTCCTCTGATAAGCTCATGCGAAGGAGTGCTCCATCGGGAAGTTGAGGCTTTTGTGATGAAAATGACGAAAATATTGGCAAGCAAATGGGGAAAACCAAGATCCCAAGCTGCTGAGTGGATCAAAATAAAACTCCAGCTTACCATCATTCGTGCCATCGCTCTGAAACTTCGCAGCTCCCGCCGACGACTTAGGAGCTGGGAGCAAACCACGGACCATGGTAGTATTTATTTGGGCCTTGGGGGGTCTGCCTTTGCCCAGAAACTGAAATGTAGTACCCCCTCCCACCCCCCACCCAACAGTCAACCCCGGATCCACCACCCCCGTACCCATCCCTCCATCTACCTTCCTTTCACCTGACAGCGTCTTCAATATCCTTCTCCACTCTGCTACCTGCTAATTGTCCACATATTTATCCAACCCTCCCAGTTGGAATTTTATCGTAAAAACACCTACATATGGGAAAAAAATCAACATCATAGTAACATTAATAGCTAATGCGCAAGCGCCTACGTGAAATACTTGTAACGACCTTAATTTCCACAGTTTTCATCCGATTTGGATGAAATTTTCATGGAATGTGCGAGCTAGGGCGTTGACGGTTCCTAATCAGTTTCATCAATCCTGACTCAATACTTAACTCTGCGCATGCTCAAACGTAAATTCTACCAACCGTCATTTTCTCACACCCTAGTCGCCCGATCTCGCTCAAATTAGGATGATTGTTGGGGGACGTCAATTTGATCCTCCCATATCAATCTCAACATGATTGTACCATTAATGGCTACTGCGCATGCGCCAATGTGAAATAATTGTAACGAACCTAATTTCCACAGTTTTCTTCCGATTTTGATGAAATTGTCAGAGAATGGGCTAGGCTAGGTTGTGGATGGTCCCGTACCTATTTTATTGTTGCCAAATTAATACTTCACCCTACAAATGCGCAAACGTAAATTCCACTATGCTCCATTTTTCACACCCTAGTCGTTCGATTTCGCCTAAATTTGGATGATATTTGGGAGAAGATGATTCGATAATCCCATATCAATTTAAATATGATTGTACCATTAATATCTACTGCGCATGCGCCAATATGAAATCCTTGTAATGACCTTAACTTCCACAGTTTGCATCCGATCTCGATGAAATCATCAGTGAATGGGTTGTAGACGGCCCCGTACCTATTTCATTATTCTCAACTCCTTTGTTCATTCTCCGCATACGCAAACGTAAATTCCATTGAGTTTGAGTATCATTTTCGTAGGAAGTAAAACTATTGCAATGGCTCCAACAATTTTTAAATCAAAATTTTCGTAAAATTTTCTTCATTGAAATCCATTTTGAGACATTCAGAAACGAATTCTAGAGTTTAACGCTTTTTCATATATATATATATATATATATATATATATATATATATATATATATATATATATATATATATATATATATATGTACCTATATATATATATATAAAAAATTGGTCAACGTTCAAAAAATGTACTCAAAAAATCACAAAAAATGGCTAAAAACGACCAAAAATTGTAAAATTTATATTTTTTGGCAGACCTTTAGTCAAAACTAAATTGTCCACGACCAATAAGGCTATTAAAAAATTTTTGCTGAAAAACGTACTTAAATTGCATAAGTATTTGCTGAAAAATCTTGGAAAACTGCAAAAAATATAAAAATCCAAAATCTTTGTAGAGTCGCCGAATTTTATTTATTTTGAGTTTTTCTGTGGCCAAAAAATTGGTTTTTAACAATTTCTTTGTACTAAAATTCCAATACAATTTAACATAATATAATATGACAGGTAATTTTAGAAAATTCGCTCTACGATCATGCACGACTGAAACTTATTCACGCTACGTCTTGATTTAATCTTTTCCGCTATTGTATTTTCAACATCATTTAACTTTTCAATGATATAAGTATACATTCATGATATGTAAAGGAGGAAGCTATGTGCTTCACCCAACTTGGCAGATGTATTTTTCGTTGCACTCAAAGTGCTCAAATTTCCCAACAATGTAACATAATATAATACGATATTTTACGAAAATTCGCTCATACGATCGTGCATTAGGTTCTTCCGATTATTCATCTATTCCTTATCTTATTCAATTTATGTTCAGAAGGAATTTTTAGCGTTTCTCTTTAGGTATATTATATTCAATAACGACATTTTGTAATCGACCAAGAAAAAAAATACCTCCCCACATGATGATTTACGTTTCAGGATACGTAGTAGGTACGTATATTCACATACGAAACTGCACGACACCCAAAGATTTTTTTCCAGACCAAAATTTACGAAATTTAGCACAAAATTCTCAGGTCCGCTGGGATGTTCCCGAAACCTCGTAATACTTACAATCAACAACAAATGATAAGCGATTGATTTTTTTTTAAATCCCTATCTCAAAAATTATTTAAATAACAGGTTATTTTTATCGTTCGTTATGGATAGATTTTTTTCTGTAGTTATTAATGTATTGTAATGTTAATTTTAAAAAAAAAAAAAAAGTGTTTCACAGTATAGAGCGCAAATGCTGATAAAATGTACATACTAAGACAAAAATAACTAGAACGGACATACTCATTGAATTAGTTATTACCTACCGCAGAAAATCCTTAAGGAAAAGTTTGTTTGTCTTATTAGAGTTTATTGCGTAGCGACCAATTCCTTGAAAACGTGGAAAATACCTTGTTAGGGGGGGTTCACACAAAAAATCGCTCATATGGGCATACTGCAACTATCAAATTTTTCCTCGTCTATTCTCATGGTCAAGTATATTCTAGAATGTCACAAACAGCGTTACGCCCATGGTTATCGTTCCAATCCCTTTGTCACTCTTTTCCAATTCACGGCCAAACAGTTCATCTTTGTAACCAGTAAACAGAGAAGCATTCATGAGAAATCATAAGTCAGTCTATTCATTAGGGACAACGATGAAGTCACATTACGAGGGGGTCTCATTCACCGAAACAATGAGGAGTCCTAACGCACCCACCCAGAAGTCGGTGTTGACAGTTGAACGGCCGCTGTGCCACTTGTTTTGGTCGGTTGTGATTATAGCATTTCCCAGTGAAATTGATAATTTTCTCAGTGAAATTATCAACTTTCCCAACCAAATTAATAATTTTCTCATTCAAATTAATATTGGATGTAGGCGTAATGAAGAACTAAAAAACGGACAGTAAGTAACGTTTTATTATAATAATTTCGACTTTTTTAAATAACGTTTTATTATAATAATTTTGAAAAAAGTCATCAATTTTAGCTAGCAATTAATATACATATAAACATTATGAAAATTAACATCCGAACAAAAGAAATAACAGAAATACTCGTTGAACATTCAATGCAGCTGTCCCCCACCGACTGCTCGAACTACGTGTTGGAAGTTATGCTGAAACTACTCATCGCTGCAAGTAGACAACAGCTGCAGCTGAAATTTTTGACTTTTTTCAAAATTATTATAATAAAACGTTACTTTAAAATGTCGAAATTATTACAATGAAACGTTACTTACTTTCCATTTTTTAGTTCTTCATTACGCCTACATCCACGAGGAATTTGGTTGGGAAAATTATTCATTTGAATGAGGAAGTTATTGATTTGATAGGGAAAATTATTAATTCGAATGGAAAAGTTATTAATTCCACTGGGAAAATTATTAATTTCACTGGGAAATGCTATAAATATAGGAACCTTATCGAGTTACTAAGCCGTGGGCAGATCAAATAGTTGACCCTGAACGTTTGTATATGTCCCGGTTCGGGTGTTGTCCAGTCTGCTGACAGACGTATGGATTCCAAGTAAATGGATCAAATTCAGGAGGATGGATTCGCAATTAATTACGATAAATTCGGTTATAATAATGTAGGTATGTGTGTACCGTAGTAACTAGTAGTGGGTTCCTTCGTATTGGATAAACTTCTTACCCTAATCGTAACGGTAGGTAATTAGGGAAAGTAATACGCAAGCGTAGACACAATAAAGTTTTATTGTAACGATTCTTTATTAAGACAGTTCAAATTATAACAATACTTTTCAAAAAAGGCTTTTCTCTCCTTAAATTGGTTCCTTGGGGGAAACATTGGAGATAAATTAAAAATTTAAGGACAGAAAGGCCTTTTTTGTAAAGTCTTTTTAGTGTAACCTCCGTATCATACTATAGGAGACATTGCAACAAGGATCTTTATGTATCCGTACGATTACCGATCCATATTACAATAATTAAGGTTAGGTGGACAATACGGAAGTTGAGGAATTTTCTCTAGACATGGGTATCCCTACATCTACACCACCTATACATTACCACTTAGGTGGTTACTAGTCATCAAGTGATCGTATTTTAATAAAATGACTTGTGGGCCTCAAAAAGTGTAAGGTGTTAAAAATGTTCGCTTATAAGTTATCCGAGGGTGGGCATTCTACTTATTTTCGAGGATGGAAAATAAAATTTTCGATTAGGTATGTCCTTAGAAATAAAAATTTCCACTCATATTTTCAGTTTTTGAGCTTTTTGAATAAATTTTGTTTCGTCTGTCCATCTGTGTGTGTCTCAAAATCATTACAGCACTCATCTCAACTGTTGTAAACTTTCAGGGATTGTGCAGATCAAACACAAGAATTTCAAGATCAGGGAATTTTTGTGCAGGTCAATTTGCCGTCGGCGTGTGCGAATGAAGGATTAGCATGTTTTTCACTTCAACCTAACACAAAGTTCAACCTAATGAAAGTTGGACACTGGAAGTCAGTCACCAATTATTAGTATTTTTCAACTAATATGAATCCTAGATGAAGTAGGACAACTAATTCAAGAACTTATTCAGGTAGTCTTAAGCGGTCTCTTACTACTGTTGGTGGCAACAACGAGTAAAAGAGGTACATCCCACCTGTCCCCCCAAATTGGGGTACCAAGGGGGTTCCCTACACGTCGAAGCGACATAAACAAAAGAATGGTGAGAACTTCTCGAATTTGTTGTCACACAATGTCTACAAGCCATCGTTTTTGTTGCTTCAAATAGCAAGTACATACTTTTTTTATAGATCTTGCTTTATTGCCTTCATAAAAAATTAAAAATATCTAGTGATTCTGAGAACGTATTACGTATTTAGATTGTTTCCATAATATAGAAACGCCTTGAAAATAGATAAACTTTTCACTAATATTTATCCACACTGTTTATATAAAACAGTACCTTACCTACCTATATGATTGTTTTTAAAATAGGTATAGAGAGTTTCCCACTACAAAAGCAATCTGCTCGTCTTTGAAAAAATCTCCATGAGTACACCTAATGCAATGGAAACTACATACCCACACCTTATTCAAGATAGTGTACTCTTGTTTATCGCTTAAATATCCTTGAATGAAGAGGATAAGATTCCGCAATCGTCTAATCAGCGGAGCATAATGAAAATAAGGCTGTGCGGTCCAGTTACCCCGTTGTGATGGGGATACTGCGTGTCCCGCCGACCAATGGAAAACACGAATGATTTTTTTTTCTTTTTCTTAGTTCTGAAAAGGAAAACGGCTAAAAACTACATCAACTCAAATAGCATCAAATAGGGGAGATTTCCGTACCTACGAACATGGCTCGTGAAATCTCAGGGAACAAATATCAGGGTCGAGGCCGGAAGTACGTTGTGACATAGTGAAACTTTAACGTTATACGTACTAGTATTTGGATTCACTGAACAGGTAACTCACAAAGTTTAAAGATGAATGACATCATTTATTCGATTCAGCATACCAATAAATTTTCAACGATCATGTCGTCATAGCATCGAATTAGAGTACACTGAAAGTTTTCTCAATCAACTCAGCGCTTCAAAAACTATCAAAACCCATACAAAACACGTATATAAAAGGTGTTTCGTTCGACGTCTTCGACGATATCGCATACACATAATGTCCGAGAGAGAGAGAGAGAGAGAGAGAGAGAGAGAGAGAGAGAGAGAGAGAGAGAGAGAGAGAGAGAGAGAGAGAGAGAGAGAGAGAGAGAGAGTTTTTCATGATTTTATATAAACGGAGTTTGTATCTCAATCCAAGAGTTATCGTCTGGAATGACACATACATACTCGCTAAAATTATAATCCAAAATGACAACTTGGGTGATGAAACGTTTAGCTATCATGAATGTATAGATCATTGAAAATTTTTAAATGATCTTGAAAAATTCCATAGCAGGAAAGAGTAAACCAAGAAGTAGAGTGAAATGTCATAATTACTCAATTATGAAACGAAACAAATTATATTCAAGCGCAGAATGAACAGATGAGTTGAAAACAATGAAATAGGTACGGGACAATCTAACCTAAACTGTGCATTCACTGACAATTTCATCAAAATCGGACGAAAACTGTGGAAATTAAGGTAATTACAAGTATTTCACATTGGCACATGCGCAGTAGCTATTAATGATACAATCGTATTGAAATTGATACGAGGTAATCAAGTCATCTTCTTCAGACAATCATCCAAATTTAAGCGAAATCGTACGACAAGAGTGGGAAAAATGGAACGTAATTGAATCCACGTTTGCGCATGCGCAGAATGAAGTAGTGATTTGGCAACAATGAAACTTGAAAAGGGGACCATCTAAAACCTAACCCGCGCATCATCTGACAATTTCATCGAAACCGGATGAAAACAGTGGAAATTAAGGTCGTTAGAAGGATTTCACATAGGCGCATACACAGTACCTAGCTATTGAGGATACAATTATGTTGAAATTGATGAGGGATGCTAAAATCGTCATCCCCCAACTATCATCCAAATTGAGCGAGATCGGACGACTAGGGGGTGAAAAAATGGAGCATAATGGAATTTACGTTTGAGCGTGCGCAGAGAGAAGAATTGATCTGGCAATAATGAAACTGATAGGGGAGACCGTCTACAACCTTGCCCGCGCATTCTCTGAAAATTTCATCCAGATTGGATCAAAACTGTGGAAAATAAGCTTGTTACAAGGATTTCATATTGGCGCCGTAGCTATTAATGACACAATCATGTTGAAATTGATATAAGATGATGCTTGGTAGAATTTACGTTTGCGCATGCGCAGATTGAGGTATTGATTCAAGAACGATGAAACTGATAGGGGACCGCCTACCCCCTAGCCCGCACATTCCCAGAAAATTTCATCCAAATCGGATGAAAACTTTGGAAAATGAGCTTGTTACAATGATTAGGGGACACACCACAGACAGACACACACACACACAGAAAGTTGTTCATAATGGTCTAAAACGTAAAATTCGAGTGGAAATTTTGATTTTGGAAACCAACAATTTTTTTCTTCCGAAAGTGAAAACAATACTTCCTTAAGGTAGACTCGGAAGCATAAGTGACTCAACGTACGCACCTTGCGCTACCTATAGATTTCAGATTCAAACAAAATTCCTATCACAAAAGTTGGTTATTGATTATTGCCAAATATGTTAGCGCATATATTATTCATCGAAGAAAACTTCTAGGTAAATTTGCATAGGTCACCTCCATAGGTTTCACCTACTTCCGCGGATACTCCAAGAGAATTCTTTAAAATACCTAGCCGTTATATTGTATCTACGACTGTTGCATGATTACCTGTCGCTCGTGATTAGAATTTCTAACTGTCAATATCACGAGTAACTATTCGAGCCATCACAAAACTTGGTAGGCAGGTAAAAATAGCTCCGAACCAAATTTTGGAATGATCCTCGATTTTAGCGAATTTCGTAGGGAATAAAGCTATTGCGATGATTCCAAATACTTTAAAATAAAACTTTTTTTCATTGAAATCCGTTTTGAGGCATTCTGAAACGAGACCTAGAGTTTAACGCTTATTCATATGATGTGTCATTCTAGACGATCTCCAGACGATCTTGGATTGAGATAAAATTCCATTCTTGCGCCAAAATATCAAGCTTTCCAAATGAAAGGATGAGTTCGTTGGCCCGAATTTTTGGAGCACATTAAATTGCCTAAATTTCGAACTGTGCTAAAAAAAATCACTAAAAAAGTTCCAGTCATGCAGCACGATTGTATGAGCGATTTTTCGTAAAACATCGTATTATGTTATGTTACCTTTCGAAATTTGAGCACTTTGAGACCAAAGTAATTGTTAACTCTACCAATTTTATGGCAAAAAAAAAAACATTCTAAATGATATTTTGCAATTCAAATTAGACTTATAATTTTCAACTTTTTTAGTTTTTTATCAGTTTTTCAGCAAATATTTTTAAAATTTAAGTCTAATTTTCAGCATAATTTTGTGCATGAATTTTTTAATGGTATAGTTCATCGTTGATGGACATTTTTCAACATTTGAGTCATTACAATAGCTTCATTTTCTAAGAAAATTCGCTACCTAAGCTGCTCAAGCAAAATAGACGCGTTTTTTCTCCTAAGGTGTAGACGCAACAATGTCCTTATTCCATAGAAGACAATTTCAAATTTTCATTAGACCCGACTCATTTGAAACTTGATATGGAGAGAGCTGTTCTAAATTTAAGAAAACTATTTTGAATCTTTAAATTAAGTCCTCTATAATCGTGATCCAACGAATCAACAATCAATTGTCTATGTTGAAGTCCAAAGCCACTGATTTACTTATGTTTCTAGTAATTGAACAATTTACAAGAGTCTATTCTTTAATTATAGAAACATGCATAGTAGTATAAGAAACAATCAATGAAGACCCCGTAGAGGAGGACCCTTCAGATCTTACAGGGTTGGCGTCCCTGCAGCCCCTAGCTAGTGTTGGTTCGCCCTAGGTGATAGGCCTCGTAGTTGATCCAACGTGCCCTCCATGTTTGTTCCTCTGATCTTCTGGTATCAGGGGAACAAACATGTTGGGTTTAGTATTCTTCCCTCCCTCTCTTTCCCCTCTTCAACACTACACACAGGGGCAAGGCTTGTGCTACAACCCCTGGCGACCAACGTAATGTGGAGGAGGGAGCAGCAGGTTCGGTACTCCTACGGGCGGCAGTAGCTGTGGGTCCCGACACCGCCTCGCCAGCGAGCCGTGGGACCCAAGTAACGTCCGTAAAAATCCCCCATGTCCTGTAGTACCGGTTGGCGACCAGGTTGGGATGTTGCAGGGGACGTGGGGGCCCCCCTCTTGACCCACAATGGATCAGCAAAGAGGCTATAATCAATAGGCTGGTGTAGGTAGCATTGGCCCCGATGTCGTAAGTGACAACACTGTACACTACACTTGACAAACTACACTCAGACACACACACACCTACACACCTTTCTCTCCAAAAACACCATGAAACTGTCCAATACAATTATTGCGGGTACCAAAAGTACCACCCGCGACCCCCCCAGGGCTCGAACCCGAGCTGCAGAGGTCTCCATTCCACCTCCCCCCCCACCCCCCAACAAATGCTTTCCCTAGTGGAGGCTACCTAGAATGGCGAGGACTCCCTCACCAAGAATACAGGGAAATCTAACACTGTTGTTGTTACCTCTCATTTGGGAGGAGCAAACAATGAAATTCCTTTAAACACTGGAAAAGGAATCGCTGATTGTTCAGTCCCCAACTTTGTGAACCCCACTGAACAATCAGATGCTGTTGTGAAGCCTCTGAGCTCAACAAAAAAACTGCTTGATGAAGACCAAAAACCTAACATGACAAGAAACATCTTCCATCTTTTCGATAAGTCTGGATTTCCTCGTTTTTATATGGTTGATATTAAGGGGGATGGTCTTAAAACCTCCAGTCCACTAAAAATCGGAAATGCGTAGGTGCGCCAGATAGGCAAACCAACTGACATGAAAATCATTTTCAACTCCAAGGTTCACGTTAAAGTAGCCTTGAAGGAACAAGGATTAAGACTCGGAAAAATAGTAAAGTTGGGAGAGACTGAAGTCACAGTCACTCTCAACCAGAAACTTAACACTTCACAGTTTATGATCCTTTGCCAATACCTTAGATTGTGCTCTGCTGACGAAATTCTCGAGAGTCTCAAAGAGGATTCAGTCATTGAAGTCATCCCTCTTCAACGTGTAGGCGCATCAAGGGGTCATCTGACACCTTTTTGCTCACATTTTCCCTACGAAATCCACCCAAGACTGTGTCACCAGGTCCCTTGCTTTGTGACCTGCAGGTACGGCCTTTTATTCCCCCACCAATGCGATGCTACAAATGCCTTCAATTTGGGCATACTAGCCGCAGATGCAAGTGTCTTCCACGACACAATATGGCGGAAACACCATGCTCAAAGCCCCCAAAGTGTGCCAATTGCAATGGCCTGCATGGAGCACTCTCCACGGAGTGCCCAGTATTTAAAAAAGAACTTGCCATCCAATCCATTATGGCAACTAAAAAGTCCCTTATCCTGGGGCCCGTAGAATGTGCAATGATTCTATTTCCAAAAAGGAATATATTTTTCCTATATAGGAATATATATTTCCAAAAAATATAAATATGCCTCGAAGCTAAAACAATCCGTTGAGGGAACAACAGCCCAAGACCGGCTGATCAATTCCTCCCCAGCCATTAAGGCTGACTCACTCCCTGTACCACTACTAACAACTCTCTCACACAAAAATCCCCCTCCCCCGTACTGAAGCCATCCTCCAAACCCCCCACATCAACAAAGGGGATGGCTCTGAGAAATATCTGAAGGACGGTTCTAAGGTCGTCACACAAAAATCCCGGACGAGGCGACATATTACATCGGCCTCCTCCTCCCCCAACTCCTCTGGCTCCGAAATGGAGCTCGACCATGATCCAGCCAGTAGCGGCAGGACCCAGGTTAGAAAGAGGAAAGATGCGCGATCGGGGTCTGCATCACCACCCCCTCAGGACCTTACACAGAAAAAGAAGGGCTGACCAAAGAGCAAACCTAGAAAGCAACATTGACTGCATCATAGTTCTCTTTGAATATTTTTTAGATTCATATTATGACCACTCAACCTAATAACACTGTCTCTGATTGCTTCCTTCAATGGAATGCCAATGGTATACATGAACGACGTGATGAGCTGCAATCCATACTAGGATCATACTCACCAGTGGCAGTAGCATTACAAGAGAAGCACCTGAAACCACTTGATGGTTTCAGTATGCGTGGCTATTCCACCCTCAGAAAAGACGTGATGACCCAGCTCAATGGTAGGGCCCATGGTGGCGTCATGATCATGATAAGAAATAATGTGAAGTAGAGGAGGTACCTCTCAACACAAACCTCCAGGCAGAGGCTGTCAAAGTTACAGTCCCCACCCCCCTGACCATTGTCTCCCTTTATCTTACAGATGGAGTGTGGGATGAGGCCACTTTTATGGACCTCCTTCCTCAGAATCCTGGCCCTGTGCTAGTACTAAGGGATTTTAACATTCATAAAACATCATGAGGCTGTGACAATACCACAACAGAGGAAGCCACTGCTGAAGCTACGTACAGAGAGTTGGATCTCCTCCTTCTGAACGATGGCCGTCCAACATACTTGTCGCCTATCCATGGTGCGCTCTCCCTCCTTGGGGGGTACAATGACTTAGAATCCTTTGCCGGACCTTCATCACTCGGGCTACTGCCCTATCAAAATTGATACAGAAAGTCGGCATTTACCTTTCACACCACTTCCACGCTGGAAGTTGGAAGAGGCTGACTGGGCTCTTTATAAGGAGCAGATGGTGCACGTCAATCTCAGTGGAAACATTGAGGATGACGTTACCAACTTCACCTCTGCTATCCTTGAAGCAGCATCAGCTGCAATCCGAAAAATTGACTCCACCAAGGGACGCAATCATGTCCCATGGTGGAATAGGGAAGTGCGAGAAGCCAACAAGGCCAAACGTCAGGCATTAAATAGATTATGCCGAAGAAGTGCAGCATAATTTTGTAAATACATTTTTAAATGTTCTATTTTATAGTTAATCAACTTTATTTGATCAATATTCAACCAAAAAATATAAATTTAACGATTTTTGGCCGTTCATAGCCATTTTTAGTGATTTTTTAGTACATTTTTTGAAATGTGGCCAATTTAATGTGCTCAAAAAGTGCTGGCCAACGAACTCATCCTTTCAGTTGGAAAGCTTGATTTTTTGGCGCAAGATACATATATTTCATATGTACATATGAAAAAACGTAAAACTCTAGGATTCGTTTCAGAATGCCTCAAAACGGATTTCAATGAAGACATTTTTCAAAAATTTTGATTTTGGTAAAAATCGTCTACAAATAGCATTAAACGGAAAGGAAACACAACATATTATGATTCTAATCAATGTACAGACAGACAAACCTACGATTTTATAAATATAGATACAATAATTCACGAAAATTCGCTCACAAGATCATGCAACATGACTGGAACTTTTTTATGTTTGAAATATTGTTGATTGACAAATATGGGATCACATGCAATACGTATTCTGAAATACGTAAGTAAGATTCTAAGATACCTACATAATATTGTACAAGAACTTATATTACACATCTACATACTTATTGTTGACAATTTACTACTGTCCAACATACTCATGTTGAATTATACAATATGATGAAATATAGTATGGGCAACAGGCGATTGATCCCCGATAAAGTGAAAGTAGCAAAGAGGACAAAGAGTTCGGCGATTGATCCCCCATAAACCCAAGGGCAAAGGGCGCTGGTCAAAAATTATGATAATTATTGTTAGTGACACGTATTTAGCGGATAATTCACCCCCACCCCATCTCTCTGAGTACCAAAAACGGCCGAGACCTTGAGGACGACCAATGTGTGTGAAAGCTTTCACGCTCATTTCAACCAACCAACGCTCTTCACCCCTCCCAAACATTTTTTTTTATTCGTCGATGCACTGATATCTTAACAGACTAAAATGACTAATGGACCGATTTTTATAAAATTTTCAAGGATTCTGCGGTTTAGTCCCTAGACATTTCCCTATCAATTTTTGCCGTTGAATTAATAGTAGTCTGCGCTAACGTTAATTTCTTATAACGTCGACTTATCAACCATTTTGACTCGTACTTTGTATTCTAATTCTATACGTCCATGTTACAATATGTGAGGATGCTTTACTGCCCACCCAACTTGGCAGACGTTTTTTGTCTGTGATAATTTTTTTATTCACTTGCATTACTTTCCTATTTAAGTAAATACGCTGAAGTTTGAATAGATTCTGCGATATATTGTTTTTGAATGTGAATAAACATTGAAGCTGAGATAATTTGAGTATTATGGCACCGAATCTTCTACGGAGATCAGTCGCCACGTTTTTCAGCCCACGGGGATCACTCTCCGGTTCCCCTATAGGGGCGGTACGATTTATACATAGACAATAGAAAAACAATTAAATAATTAATCTCGGTTAAAAAATCAGGCATATCCCAATCCTCCCTCTAAGACACCCCCCAACCCATCTCAATTTTGAAAAGCTCGTAGGTAATTACCTCAGACTAACTAAATCACTCGCGAGGAAGTTGTGGAAACCCATTTCAAAACGGTAGTTTGTGAAAAACGTTGTCTATTTCCACGAAAAATAAAGAGTTAAATGTTAAATCGATTTCGAAGGTTAGACCATCATCAGTAACAAACAATAATAACAAACCTCAGACTTATGGAACACATAGGGTGATTCTTAAACTATAGGCAATTTTGCAGTCCTTGGCCTCTGACTTCAATACATACATCGGCTCCCTCCCATACGTTTTTTTTTTCCTTTTTCCCCACTCTAATTTCCAAGATAGTATTGTTCTGTACTAGAACATGTTGAACATTTGTCGTTCACAAGAGTTTTCACTTCATAAACGTATATTAACTCGTAATTTGCAACCTTCATGGCTGTCCCACTTTCGTGTTTTCAATAGTTTACTTGGTACGGTATGATCCAGTGACCTACCCTTTCCTGTAAAAAATGTTCTCTCTCCGATAAAAGTACAATCCTGATGCTGAATGAATCCTATAAAAATGATGTGATTGTTATCAATAATATAATTTTTGTACCCTGCGAAATATTGTCCCAGATTCACAGTGTAAAATATCCGTGGCAGATTTTGAAAGTGCCGGGAAAATTTGTGTCGAGATCGTTGGATCGTGTGAAGATAGTGGAAGACGGCTTGGTTAATCAGAAGCCAGCCTAGCCCTCCTGGAACTATCGGTTACCAGCCAACCGTGGAGAAGTTCGTTGGCGTAGGATTTTGTTATTGTCTGAGTAAGTCACATCTTTTTTTCTTTATTTATTCTACAACCTTCAAAACTAAAAAGTTTTGTTTGATAAAAAGTTTCGAGCCTTCTTCAAAAATAATTAGGTATCAGACCCGTTACTGATGCTGTGATATTCGTGTAAGATGCTGAATTTAACCTCCATATCAGAAAATGCGAAACTTCCGTGGCATAGTTTTTTGCCACGGAAATAATTTTTTTGACACGGAGGTTATAATTGCTTAGCCTCACTTAGCAATGGGGAATTTTCATGGTTATTTGGTATTTGCTCAATAAACAGATCTTAATGAGACCATTCCAAAAAGGTGCTATAAGATAGGTATCTGACCAGTAATACGGCACTTGAAATTTATTTGCACGATGATTGCCATGTGTTATTTGCCTCAAAACGGATTTCAATGAAGAAATTTTTTCAAAAATTTTGATTTTAAAATTTTCCAAGCCATTGCAATAGCTCCATTTTCTACGAAAATTCGCTAAAAGGCAAAGTGAAGTGGCAAGAGACTCAATCGGACCTGAGTTTGAGAAGTATTTACCAGACAAGATGAAATTATTACTACAACACAATATTTTAGAAGATATTTCACAGAAGAGCTCATCGATGCTATGCTAACCTACACTAACAATCATGCGCTACAAAATGAAACTTCAATGTTCAAACCTAGGACCTTCGATGAGATGATGACATTTATCGGGCTACATCTACAAACGCGTTGCCTACAGAAAAAAGGTCACTGCGGAGCAGTTAGTTAGTTATGTATTTGGTACAAAGGCCAACAATTTTTTAATACTTTTTTCAACACATTATACAAAATATTTGCGGCACTAAAACGTATTGGCATTCAAGAAGTGGATGGGTGGGCAGTAGGAATAGTGAGCCTGGCATCGAAAATCATGTTGGGAAAAGCGAGTTATAGTTAGTCAAAGAGTTATAAAGAAACTGATAGACCGTAAATAATAAGACTAGAATGCATCGATGGAAGACCCTACTAAATGGCCTGTAAAAATGTTTACCTATTCTTTGAATACGGCCATAACCAACACCTGGCTCAAATACGTGAGAAATGTGAAACTTCCGAAAATTCCCAACGAAATTTCCGGTTGGATCTCCTTCACTTCAGGATTCACGTGGCCAACGTGCTGATAATATCTAATAAATCAATGCTGGAGAAACACCCAAGTGGGCAGAATTATTTCACAGACTCGTCGAGCAGTGCATTCTCCTGACCCCAGGAAGTTGAAGACGTTCTTTATAATGAATTCGACTTGTTTTCCCACTTTTGACGCTAAATTAAACACAGCAAGATGTAAAATAGATAAATACCGTCTCAAATGGCACTGGAATTGGAACAATTTTTTGTTTCTCACTCTACCGTGGGAAAAAGTAGTTTTGTAATTTTATTAATATGATAAAAGTTTAGTATTACTACTAAACTGATACATAAATAAAGTTCCTACTCAATTAACGTTGAAAAATGTTTTTATTTATCATTTCATTGTTCAGAACCGAATGGTAACTGTGTGGTTATTGATTCGTTTTACACCAAATAACTATCCTCCGAATACCCTTCAGTCAGAATGTCCTCTCCAGAGGAATATACAATTACTTGTGCTGTGCTACTTGAACAATCAAGTTTTTACATAAAGCAACTTACAAAGTTTCTCTTTTAGCGAATTTTCGTAAAGAATGAAGCTATTGTAAAATATGAAGGCTCCAAACGTTTTAAAATCAAAATTTTCTAAACATTTCTTCATTGAAATCCGTTTTGAGGAAATAACTCTCCTTAGGAGGATTGGGATAAAAATTCTGTTCTTGCGCGAAAAAATCCAGCATTCCAAACAAAAGGATGAGTTCGTTGGCCAACACTTTTTGAGCACATTAAATTGATTACATTTCAAATAATGAACTAAAAAAGTGCCAGTCATGCAGCATGATCGTTTAAGCGTATTTTCATAAATTATGGTACATAATGCTACATTATTTTGAAAATTGAGAATTGAGTGCAAATAAATTGCTCATTACCAATTTTATCGCAAAAAAACTCATTCTAAGTAAATGTTATTTTGCTATTCAAAGAGATTTATATTTCTAACTTTTTGGCAGTTTTTACCAATTTTAGCGAATTTCCGTAGGAAATGAAGCTATTGCAATGGCTCCAAAAAATTTTAAATCTAAATTTTCGAAAATTTCCTTCATTGAAATACGTTTTGAGACATTCTGAAACGAATCCTAGAGTTTAACGCTTTTTCATATGTACACATTTTTTTTTTTTTTTTTTTTTTTTTTTTTTTTTTTTTTTTTTTTTTTTTTTTTTTTTTTTTTTTTTTTTTTTTTTTTTTTTTTTACAAAACTCCCCTCAAAGGCGGAGGGGGCACACCATTAAATTGAAAAATAAATAAAAAAATTAAAAAGTGGGGAGGACGCCCAGGTTTACCCGACGCCGGCTCTAGGGATAAGGGAAGTTTCAGGACGAGGAGGAAGAATGGGATGAAAGGAAGTGCCCCTATAAAACGACCACCAGTTCAAGTAAGAACCCCTCAGGACGCGGGTGGTGATACCACGGAGTACTCCTGCCGAGATGCCCAACTCGAGTAACTCCGTGGCGCTTTTCCCGCACCACACCCCGCGCCATGACACGGTCGCAGCCATGACCTTGATGTTATTGGTCGCCACTCCTTTTAGCTCGGAAATCGCTTGCCGCAGGTCATTTCTGTCATACTTATTTATTTTAGCCCGCCAGGTCTGCTCCATGTCCATGCTGCCACTGACAACCTGGACATCCAGGATTATGGCAGACCCATTGGGCTTAACGGCAACGATATCCGGCTTCTTGCCCCGGTCACTCGGCATATGATATAGTCTCTCTCTTTCAACATCCCAACCGCTAGATGACAAAGCGCCTGCTATCTGCTTGGCGACCGCATCGTGACGGAGTATGCGGCCACCGTGAGTACGAGGACACTGCTGCACCACATGATAGAGATTCTCATTTTTACCCCGACAGGCACGGCAAAGGGTGTCTACTGTCCCACGACTACTCCGTGAACACCTCACCGAGGTGGCTAGTGTAGCCACTCGGACGGCATGAAAACGGCAGTAGTCGCGGGCCCCAATGCCCTCTGAAGCCCATTCCACCCACTGGGAAGAAATGGGGGATTCAGAGCACTGCCGGAGTTCTTTACCATCTACTGAATCATGGAGTGCAGCAGCGAACTCAGCAGATGAGCTGGGTTTTGGAGCAGTTGGTGTTGCTCGGTCGCACCACAACAACTGCTGCCTGACAAAGTCCAGGTCAGCAGCAGTGTGGGCGACCTCCCAGCTCGAGCCCCTAAGGGCGAGCAAGCGCTGGCGGCGTATTGATGGGATGCTGGATGAGAGAGAGACAATACCGAGCCCACCGGCCTTGACCGGTGCGTGGATATAGGCACTTGGGACACCAGGTGGAAAGCCTAGCCAAGAGCGCACAGCAGAGCGAACTTCGCGATCTAACTCTAGCAGCCTCCCCGCAGTAAGCCTACCAAAGACTAGCCCATAGGTTAGCTTTGGCAGTAAGTACGTGCGAAGGAGGCGCAGCTTCTGCTGTGGCTTCAATGGAGCCTTGGTGATACGAGCTAGTGCTCCACCAAGGTCCACACGGCTTGCGGCAATGGTGGCCACACCCATGAAGTCAACTCCAAGGTACCGCCAAACCTCCAGCACGGATCGAGTGGGGATGGGTGACTGTCCTATGACAAAACACTCCTCATCCACCACCTTCACCTGATGCTGGCGACCCGACGGGACCAAGGAGACTGACCCACACTTATCTGGGTTAACCACCAAACCACACCTGGCTAGCTGCTCAGCAAAGGCATTGAGGGCAATCTGCAAGCCCTCACGGGTTTCGGCGAGTAGGATCACATCATCGGCAAAAGCCAGTGCACCTACTCGCACCCCAGGGGCGAGATCGAACCCTATTTCAGCTGGCAGCTTACCCAAGGCCGTGTCCACGACCAGGTTAAAGAGGAGTGGCGACAGAGGATCCCCCTGGCGTACCCCGCGCCCAATGACAACATCCCCCGACATCTCACCTCGTGCCTCGAGGACCGTCACGCCTTCGTGGTACAGGCGAGCAACGTACTCAATTAAACGAGCAGGTGCCCCGACACCACGAAGACAATCGGTCAGGGCAAAATGGCTAACGGTGTCAAAGGCCTTAGCGACGTCCAGAGCGGCAAGATGGAGTTGCCGCTTCTTAATACGGGCCAGCGAAATGACAGTTTGGAGAACTGTTAGGTTCTCCGCTGTGCCATCCGCTGGCCGAAATGCTCTCTGGACGTCACCCATGACACCAGCCACTTGGAGGCGAGATGCCAGAACCTTTTGGAAGTGGCGGAAGACCACCGACGAAATAGATATCGGGCGGTAGCCTCCAGGCCCACTTAACCCTTTTTTTGGGATGAAAACTGTCCTGGCGCGGGTCAACGCTTTCGGGGGTCTTCCTGATAGAAGCAGCAGGTTGAGGATGAGCAGCTTGACTGTTTTTGGTGTCTTGTTCCAACGTTGGGCAGAAACACCATCAGGTCCAGCAGAGGTGGAGTTCTTGACACGGCACATATGTGCCTCGTCATGAAGCACCGGCGCAAGGAATCCCTGGTGGAAGCTGGGGGTACCACTGGCTCACCAGGGTTGTGGCTAGGAGCACTCAAGAGTGGCTCCCAATACTCCACAAACTCCTGGAGAGGGGGCAAAACTTGCTCATCCCCAGCTCCTTCCAGTACCTCCGCAGCCACACGAGCCGGATGCTTCCTCCACAGCTTCTGGACCCGCTGATATTCCTGCCTTCTCGCTTGTTTTGCTGCTCTGCGACCTCCACGAGGCACCAAAGTAGGAGGAACAGCTCCCTGATGCCCCGTCACGGTCGCTTCCTCAACCCGTGGGAAGATCCTCTGTATATAGGCTGCAACCTCGTCCTCCAAGCCTTCATGCCTCTCAACAGCCCGCCTCGCCAGATCCTGCAGGTAGGCACTCACACACACACACACACACACACACACACACACACACACACACACACACACACACACACACGCACACACACACACATATATATATATATATATATATATATCATGAAAAACCGTTAAACTCTGACAGTACAAGGATTCGTTTCATAATGTCTCAAAACGGATTTCAATGAAGAAAATTTTCGAACATTTTTGGAGCCATTGCAATAGCTTCATTTTCTACAAAAATTCGCTAAAAATGGCTAAAAATCGTAAGTTTACATGTTTTAGTAATCTATAAGTGAAACAAATTTTATCAACAACAAACTAAAACATTATAAAATTTGTGCAACAACTTTTGCAGAAAAATTTACTTAAATTTCATTAATATTTGCTGAAAAATTGATATAAACTCCCCTGAAAAGCTAACTTTTTTTTTTGAATCGCAGTATATTATTTAGAACATTTTTCTGCCGTAAAATTGGTACTTAGTTAACAACTATTTCTTTGTACCTAAAGCGCTTAAAGGTCAAAACAATGTAACCTCATACTCGTATAATTCGAAAATTCGCTCTTACAATCATGCTGCATGACTGGAACTTTTTTCAGTATGCACCTCAGAAGTATGTGGCTCTTTTTTGATTTAATAAAATCTGCTTTCATTCATCTGTGGGGTTTTTTTTTCCCCCATGTCTTGGCTCCGACACGAACTGAAAATCGCTCTCAAAAAATCGTTAGGTACATTACGTTACGAAGAAATCTTGCGGATACTTTTTCCGATGTTCTTGCTTACAACCAAACGTTGTTACGGAATTTTATCTTTCAATTTATCATCGTACAAAAATCGTTAGCCAGTCGTTGGAAAGATCTAACGCTGCCTCGACTGTTCCGAAAATAAAAGCATCTGAGCTGTACACGCTGTTATTAATTAACTATAAACAATTCTCCAGGAATAATAGCGTTATTTGGTAGTAACCAGGTCGACCTATTACGAAGACGAATGTGGTCACTGAAACATGAAAAGGTCTGCCGTGGTTTAGGATTCGTAGGCATGATGTAAGTATTTTTTAATCCATTATATACCTACTCTTGAAATCAAGGCTGTGAAAGAATAGGCTCGATTATATATAGCAATTCGTAACCTCCGTAGACAGTATAAAGTTCAAATCCAACTTTAAAAATTGGAGGAAAAAATGGATTGCGACTTGCACTTTATCGATTTTAATGCTAAGAAACATTCCCTGAACGCTAGGTATGATATTTTTTTCAGATTGTTTTTACAAATTTGGGTTTTGAGAATCCTTATGGTAAAAATTGCCCAGAGGTTGAGAATCACTAAGGTACCATCTATAAGGTTTCCAACCCTGATGAATTTGGGGTTATGAGAAAATCGCATTAGAATGGAGGGAGGGGATAAGAGCCAGGCGACGAATTTCGAGCATTACACGTACATACCTACCTACGTCCCCATGACTTGAACGTACAGTATCTGCAAATCACCAACTGAACGTTTCGTGACACAATGGCACAGCGATGCTGTATTGTCACAGAGGGAAGTGGGTAAAACGCCCCGAGAAATGGTGTTTCTGCTTTGATAGAATGAATGGAAGATGCCAACATACTCCGAGTGCTGAGAAAATTGAGAAGGTTCATATAAAGGCATTAGGTATAGGTATGTAGGAGATGGTGAGATGCAGTGAATGCGGAGTCCTCATTTCACCCAGTCTGGCTTAAGAGTCAAGAAAGGGGGGCGGCAGGTCTCCCATTAGGTCAGAGGGGCTCCGGAGCCCTGTTATCCTTACCATCCACCAGCTGAGTCTCAACTAATGAAATATGTAAGTAACTGGTAGGTAATTATTTCTCAAAAGGTACACATTCTCATAGAAGGCACTCTCATTCACAGGTGGTACATAATACGAGTATAATCAAATAATGAGCGTAGAGGGAACGAAACTTTTCTAATCAGCTTTATATAAAAGTGACTTAAAGAATCAACAGGTGCCGTCAAGAGAAGACAGAACAACAACAATAACAGCTGATTTCATTCAATCCTAGAAACATGGACGTATTCAGGAAGATCAATGACTGCGATCTACCTGCAATAACGAAGCCTACTACTCCCATCCGGTGAGAATTTGATAACAAATCACCAAACAACCAGCTCGAAAAACGCGTAAACAGCTCACAGTTTTATTTACGTCCGATAAAATTATCAACTAGATACTCTTAAAAACACTTACTTCAAACTAAAAGTCCAAGACGAAGGAGGAAAAACGAGGTGTCAACAATATAAACAACCGAAAACACATGAAAAACGTAATGTAAACAAACGTGTAATGCGAAGTGGTGAACGGAGTAGACTAAACTAAATAAGCGAGCGCCCGAGCGGTTTCGCTCCATGACGGGCCGTTAGGAGGCGCCCCTCTCACAAATCCCACTACACTCGCATAGGAGCTCGGGCGGAGCCGAAGACGCCCGACTGCTCCTTCTTTACTACCTGAAGAAAATAAATCTCCAGTATCTGAAATATGATAGTAGTTTTTAAATATCATGGATATTCCTAATGCGCTCTGCAACAACCAACCAGGAATTTAAACCAAACTCCACTTTTTGTTTTCATCTGTTGAATAGGTACCCTACCGAAGATGAAATAAAAAGCAGAAATTTTAACTTACTTATTTTCCTTTTTCAACCATCTTGATACAACTTTCAACATGAAAATAGCATTCAAAATATGCACGGTCACAAAAAAATAAAATAAATAAAATTTTTTAAAAATATACTGCCAAGGACATGGCACAGAAGCTTCCTTGTGGCCTTCACAGTATGTCGCCATCAAATTTTCAGAAATGACCGGTTCACCATGATCATGACGTTAGAGTGCTGGGCAACCGAAAACCAGAAAACCTGACTAAAATCTGTTTAACATTGGCGGACTTATGACTGTCACAAGATAATTACGTTCACGCATGCACTGAGCGTATCACTGATTCAATCATGATGAAACTGATAGGGGACCTTCTAGGGCTAAATCCACGTATCGCTGATTCAATCATGATGCAACTGATAGGGAATCATCCAGGGCTAAAAACCACATTATTCCTGAAAATTTCCTAGAAATCCATTCAGAATTGTGGAAGTTATGACTGCGGTAAGGAAATATAGAAAGACAAACGCTCACGCATGCGCACAGTGTACCGCTAATTCAATGATGATTAATGTCGTGGGGGGGGGGGGGATTGGAGTGGGGGACCTTTCCCGCATCATCCCTGAAAACCTGACTAAAATCTGTTCAACACTGACACACTTATGACTATCACAAGAAAATTACGTTCACGCATGCGCAGAGCGTAGCCTTGATTCAATCATGATGAAACTAATAGGGGACCATGTAGGGCAAAACCCACACTATTCCTGATAATTTCATTGAAATCCAATATAAATTGTGGAAGTTGTGGCTGTGGCAAGGAAATATAGACAAACACTCGCGCATGCGCACAGTGTACCGCTGATTGAATCATGATAAATGTTACAAGGGGCCTAAAGAGATCTTCCCCGCATCATTCCTGAAAATCTGACCATGATCTCTACAACATTGACGGACTTATGAGTGTAACAAGAAAATCACGTTTGCGAATGCCCAGAACGATTCATGATTTATGATTCAATCATAATTATAATTATAATTATAATTATAATTCAATCATAATTCCTGAAAATTTCATTAAAATCCAATCGAAGTTTTGGAAGTTATGGCTGTTACAAGGAAATGTTGACAGACAGATACGAAACCAAATTTGTTCTGGAGGCCATGAAACGCAAAATGCCAGTGGAAATTTGGATTTTGGAGCAAAAAAAAATTTTTTTCATCTCGAAAGTGAAAAAAAAAAGCTTCCGCTGCCTTGCAGACTCGGAAGCAAAACCATCTAAAAATGACAGGTACCTACCATGGGCAACTAAGGAGTCTGAAATCAACGTTGAACCAACCGTTAGAACTTATAAGTCGATACCCACCTACCTATTATAGTCTTGTGTAAGCTGTGTAATGACGTTAAATTATGTTACAGGGTTTACATTAATCCCCACTTTTTCCGCAAGTTTAGAAAGGTCCGGGTTTTTTTTTTTTTTTTTTTTTTTAATTCATTAGGTATTTCTTTATTGTTTACTTTGAAATAACTTAGTTACCATTTTTTTTAAATTCATTATTTCTTTATTGTTTACTTTGTAATAACTTAGTAACAATATTATTTTGTGTAGAGATAATTAGGTACCTATATACAGGGTGATTCCCTCGCAGATGCAAAAAAAAATTTGGGTAAACACTACATCAAAAATGGAGTAAAATACCGCCAACCGCATATTTGTATCTCAATCCGTACTCGAGACATGATTTTTTAAAGGTTTTTTCAGGAATACCGTGTTTTTTCATTTTAAACTCGGATTTCTCCACTTTGCCTCATTCAATTTTAACTTTCAACCTCATTTTCGGTATCAGCATTAAATTTCCTATAAGAATAGTGTACTTGGGTTCTTAAAAAGTACCATCCGAAGACCCTCACATCTGCTCAAACATTGACGATTTTGAAAAAAGAATATTTCTGAAAATCTTTAAAACTTTACTACTCTTTTAAAAAGAATCCTGGAAACTGGTAAATCTCATGAAAACTGCTTCATTTAATATGCTTTCCAACGGTATTATCAATTTTACTTTTATTTTGTTAATTAGGGGAGAAAATAATGTTTTAATGTTAAAAAATGTGGGTTTTTCAATGAAATTGTTGGTTTTCTCGAAAGATGACCCTCCATGAACCAACGAGTATGGGGTCGGTTTCTATGTATTTTTTCTCGCTGGATCGAATGGAAACTCTTGCAGATCTCTCAACTACGTTATAATCGAGTTTTACACTTTAATTAACTAGTTTTACCCCATAACACACATACATTTAATTGTAACAAACAAACTAAACATTTAAGACTTTAAGTGTTAAACTCGGTTATAATGGAGTTGGAGAGATCTACAAATGTTACCATTCGATACAGCGTGAAAAAATACATAGAAACCGACCCCATATTCGTAGGTTCATGGAGGGTCATCTTTCGAGAAAACCAACAATTTCATTAAAAAACCCACATTTTTTAACATTAAAACATTATTTTCTCCACTAAATACCAAAATAAAAGTAAAATTGACTAGATCGTTGGAAAGAGTATTAGACGAAGCAGTTTTCATGAGATTTGCCAGTTTCCAGGATTCGTTTTGGAAGAGTAGTAAAGTTTTACAGAAATATTCTTTTTTCAAAATCGTCAATGTTTGAGCTGATGTGAGGGCCTTTGGATGGTACTTTTTAAGAAACCAAGTACACTATTCTTATAGCAAATTTAATGCTGATTCCGAAAATGTGGTCAAAAGTTAAAATTAAATGAAGTAAAGTGGAGAAATTTGAGTTTAAAAGGAAAAAACACGGTAAAAAATCATATCTCGAGAACGGATTGAGATATAAAAATATGCAATTGGCGGCATTTTACTCCATTTTTGATGTAGTTTCACCCAAAAATTTTTTTGCATCTGCGAGGGAATCACCCTGTATAGTTATTCAAAAATAAAATACATTGGGTACCTACTGAGTTTTGTTGATTGAAATAAATCCTTTCACTTGACTGCTTCACACGTGAACATGAACAGTGATGAGACGTGGACAAGAACAATAGGCTTTATGTGCTGATTTTTGCTGGAAACCCTTCAAAAGACAAGCAAACATGGACATAGGGTCCATCAATTCAAAGTGGACAGATGCAGAGGAAAATTTTATACAACTTGCATACCGTCCTATGCGGAACCACCCTGACAAATTCAGGGGCTATCACAGAACGACCCTGGAAACTTCGAATCTATTCCCGAAGGAAAGCAACAATATTTGAGCATAATAAACTTACTCATATTTCAAAAAATGTCCTACGAAAATTACGAAAAACTATTTTAAATCTTCATATATTTTAGTAGTTAATCATATATTAATTAGAGCATTCAAAAATAAAAGAATTACAAGAATAAATTTAATTTCATTAAAATCTTCTGAAAAAGAATCATGAAAACTGCCCGTATGTGGAATACTAGGTGCAACTAGGTTTCAGAGCAAACGCAATGGTACTCAATATTACTCAATTAGTTCTCGTAGTTATTGCTAGGATAAATAGGGAGTAGGTGCTAAATAGTTTGAGTGAGCTATGAATGTGTTTGAGATGAACTATCCTATCGATCTTACAAGTTGGGTTGAGGGGAACGGTTTGGATTATTAAACTATTAACTGATAGAAAATACGGAAACTATAGCAATGAGTGATTGCTACGATGGTACAGTACAGTGGATGGTGTCTTTGGAGGGCTTTTGCAATTTCCTCTAGTAAATATACAAAAGTTTTATTCTCCTAACAAATGAGGGTTGTTAAGATTTGATTGCTGAGGTTACAAAATAAATTCATTGAATGATTGCTGAAGGCCGAGATGTAATATCAAGGCTAAGTATCTCCGATTTTAGTGATAATTTTTTTTTCAACAGATGGCAGCACCTATGGAGTGAAATTTATAAAACACCTCATTTAAAGAGGACGCAAATTATTTGTTCACTGTTTGTGGATTTGATATCTGTACATGAATAGAATATACAGTACTTAGGTAGTTTTGATCCAAATCATTAATGATTTGATACGTCAATTAAAAATATTGCCCTAATAACACAAACAAAATTTTGAAAATCCGAGATCATACAGCCTTAGATAACTATAATCTACCCGCAAATAGATAACTATAATCCACCTTAGATAACTATAATCCACCCGCAATTGATTTTAAAAATTAAAAAATATCGAATTAAAGTGATCATAAAAGTAGTTTAAGATGTTACTTAATTATGTAAAACAGGCTTGTTTGTGTATAGAGCCACAGGGAAGACCAAATGAGGAGGGCAAAGGGTCTGTTGGTAGGAAAGTCGGTAGGTAGCTGAATGAGTCATGACTCTGAGCCTATGAAACGAGGCCGTGAAGTAGAGAGACTTCGAAGCATGCAGAATTTTCGTGGAATGCGTTATATTCCTCTCATTTTTCCCCTTAACATGAACACAGAACATTGGTGATCAACAACACTCAATGGTAATCCGTGTTATGTGACTGTATGAGACGAAGGGAATATAGTATGATATCCTACACACCATAGTAGGTAATGAATTACCAGGAGCCTAGCGTGGCTCTGGATTGGAGGATACCACACACGGGAACCCCCCCCCCCCCCCCCCAACCCACCCTATCCAAAGTCTCCCACTAAACAAAGATAGAAATGTATAGCAGTTTTTCAAAGTTTGCGAGCTTAAAAAGTTTTGCAAACGGCTATTAGAACTACAGCCAGATTACCACTAAAACCTACCTATTGGAGTTTTCGACTAAAAAATACCTATCTTGTATACTCACGATTGCATTCCTTCACAACAGCTGTCAGATTGGGTAGTGGGGATGTCGCACTTCTGTTCAAAAATACGCGAACTGCAGGAGTGACGAACTATCGAACAATTCTCCTTCTCGATGTGCTCAGTACGAATGAGCGAGAAAGCTGCGAGACGACAGAAAACAAAAGAGAGACCCGAACTAAAACAGAAAGAAGCAAACTAACCTTCTTAATTCATGAAATAATCTTCTTAATTCATCGATGTATAAACCTTGATAGTATCGCACAAAACAATCGAAACCACAGACAACACCGCATGAAATCTGCGGTGACCGTCTGGCATCACAAAATGTAAGTGACTGTGGCAACACACACACACACACACACACACACACACACACACACACACACACACACACACACATATATATATATATATATATATATATATATATATCCTAATCTATACTCGGCGCTTCGCGCCTCGCCGGATCTTTTCTCTTTTCTACTGCGTAGAAAACGAGTATAATTTGCTATGCAATTCGTCTCACGAGAAAAAGAAAAAAAAAATGTTCAAGCCTGGCTGGATTCGAACCCACAACCTTCGTCTCACGGAGAAAAAAAAAAAAAAAAAAAAAAAAAAAAAATCAAGCCTGGCTGGGATTTCAACCCACAAACTTCGTCTCACGAAAAAAAAAAAAAAAAAAAAAAAAAAAAAAAAATCAAGCCTGGCTGGGATTTCAACCCACAAACTTCGTCTCACGGAAAAAAAAAAAAAAAAAAAAAAAAAAAAAAAAAAAAAAAAAAAAATCAAGCCTGGCTGGGATTTGAACCCACAACCTTCGTCTCACGAGAAAAAAAAAACAAATTTTTTTCAAGCCTGGCCGGGATTCGAACCCACGACCTCTCGCTTCCCATCTCGGGACAAAAAACGTTACACAAAAAAAGTGGACATTTAAAAAACATTATTGGGGGTCGGCCTAAGAATTGCATAGCAATTAATATATATATATATACACGAGGTGACACACTTACAGAAGCACCGCCGCAGTTCGAGGAGTGGTACTCTCCCCACCACCACTTGTAGTCCAAGAGGCTGTGACAAAAACCATTAGTTATTTGACCCCAAATTCCAAGGTACTTTATGAATAGTATACCTAGTATATATCACCCTCTCTGCCAGTTCGAACAGCGCGGATTACCCTGTGGGATTAATCCAAAATTGAACCCGAAACCCGCAAAATCCAGTTATTTGACTCTGATTGATTCTTGTCTTCTCAAACTAGGTGTTATGGAAGTACAAAAAACTTACTCTGCCATCCATGCCAAGTCGGGTTTGCTATGCAGACAAATTTCAAAATTTCGCTTAAAAAAATTCAAAATTGATTTATTTGACCACGATTGATTCTTTCGTCATCCAAAACTAGGTGTTATGGAGGTACAAAAAAACTTACTCTGCCATCCATAACAAGTCGGATTCGCTAAGCAGACAAATTTCAAGATTTCACTTAAAAAAATTCAAAATCGAGTTATTTGACCCCGAATGACTCTTGTGTCTTCGCAAACTAGGTGTAATGGAGGTACAAAAAACCTACTCTGCCATTCATACCAAGTCGAATTCGCTAAGCACACTAATTTCAAGATCTCTCTTAAAAAAATTCAAAATCGAGTTATTCGACCCCGATTGATTCTTGTGTCATCCAAAACTAGGTGTTATGAAGGTACAAAATAACCTACTCTGCCATTCATGCAAAATCAGATTCGGTAAGCTGACAAATTTCTGAATTTCAGTTTAATTTAGATTCAAAATCGAGTTATTTGACCCCGATTGATTATAGTGTCATCCACAACTAGGTGTTATGGAGGTACAAAATAACCTAGGTACTCTGACATTCATACCAAGTCGGGTTCACTAAGCAGACAAATTTATAAATTTCACTTTAAAAAATTCAAAATCGAGTTATTTTACCCCGATTGATTTTTGTGTCATCGTTTGTGTTTCAATGCAAATAACTGTTGGAATTAAACATGTTTTCTAAGAATTCCAAAAGGTTTTACCATGATTTAACCAATGAACGGGGTAGAAGTGTAAGTAATCACTGCCCCTAAGACTATGAAAAAGCTAGTAAGGCATTGCAAATAGCATCTCTCAGCTTATCTATCATGCATTTAATTAATGTTGAAACAACTTGAGGTGGTACCTTTCTCCGTCCAAATTTTACAGCACTTCATTGTATTTATATGGTTGGTACATACAGTAAGAATATAATTACACCTGTATCTGTAGTATTTGTTTTTATCAACGAAATTAAGATGGAAAAAATGTGTTTGCAAAATTGATTATGATATTTATGGAGAAAAAAGTGATAAGGCTGTATTTTTAAGTTTTCCATTAATGCCAGTCAGTTTGATGAATCAATCATTCATAAAATTGATAGTTCGGCTTTTCAGAATTTGCTATTAGAGCACTACGTCTACCGAGTTTTTTCTCATTTTGACTGCGATAAAATAGATAGATTTTTCTTGTTACGTCAACCATGAGATGGTGCTTACAGTAAACTGGCGAAAAAATATTATATAAGGCCACCTCTTTACATTCCAATAAAATTCTCTTGGTTACAGTGATGTCTCCTACCATCAAAGACATTGAAAGGGACACCAGAGCAGGTCCTGCTGACAGATATTCCGCCTTTAGTCCCGAAAAACTGTTCCGCCCAGTCTCATAAAGGAGTTGTGAAATAACAATTTTAAAAGATCGTTGTTGGTTTTTATAATTTATTATTCGAAATCTGATACCACAGCTGACGAAACTGGATGTAAAGAGATTTATCCCTCTGTGAATACTATGTGTTATACATTTTTTGTGCGGAAGCGCAAATTCCATTCCTTAGAAATTACTGACTTGCGAAACAATCACGAGGAAGCTGACACCAGAATGATACTTCTTGCCAAATGGGTAGTATAACAAGGTAGCACGTTGATAAATAAGACTAATGACACTGATGTAATGATAATCTTACTATACAATATAACGGCGGTGAAGGGTTGTGGATTTTGGATGGAGAAAGGCCCGAGTACTACTAACATTAATTAATTGGATGAAAATCTGGGGAAGCAATGCCTTGCCAGCTTCTCAGTTTTACGTGCTGTGATTACACTCCCTCTTTCTTTGGTAAATCAAATTAAGACCGTTTGGAATTCTAAGAAAACATGTTGAATCCCAACAGTTATCAAGATGACAAGGTTTGAAAGGCACAGCCTTGGATTCAGAACTTATTGAAAAATTCGTTTGCTTGCTATACGGCATTGAAAATTGCACTTCAGTGAACTCAGCACGACTAATGATTCTTTTAAGCACATACGAATAGAAAAAACGGAAGTCAATATCAACGTTGGAAAAAGAGATATGTACTTTCCATCATACCCACCTTGGTGTCTTGGTATCTTACACCAATGTGTCAATGTGTCAAGGCACTAGGAGATATATTTAAGAAAAAATCCAGTATAGTCCTGGAGCCAGGTTCAAAAATATATGTCAATTTTAAAGTTTTTCTCTAATAATTCCTAAACGGTGCATCCTACAGAAATTTTTATACGAAGCGAAGTTGTTGAGCATAAAAAAAAAAAATCATTCGATCCCAAAACTGTGAATTATCTTCTAAACTAAGCGAATTAGAACAATTGGAAATCGGGCTAATTTTGGCCCAGTCCACCCCCCCCCCCCCCCCCCCACCCCCCGTCTATACTTTTGCCCTTCAAAATCACCTAGTGGCGTTAATATTGATCTGATTTCAGTCTGACAAAGTTCATTCTACTCCAGATTAAATACTTCCCAAAGTTAGTATCGAACATATTTTAGCTGAGACCTTTCCCCACTGTCTTACAGCCGAACTTTTAAATTTGATGTGATTTCACACATTAAGTTCGTAAAAAACGGCCATTAACTTTGTACTTTGATGCGAACCGGTCAGAGCAAAAACTTGCTCGAAAGAACGTTAGAAAGTATTTCAACCGTAAATCGAGTGAGGTTTAGCAGACCTGAATCAGACCAATATTGAGGTCGCTATGGCTTTTTGAAGGGCAAAATCCTACACGTCTTTAACAGATAATCTCTTAAAGGCACCTAGACTTTTCCCCCTTCAAAAACACCTAGCGACCTCAATATTGGTCTGATTCAGGTCTACTAAACCTCATTCGATTCAGGGTTAAATCCTTCCCAAAGTTCGTTTCGAGTAAGTTTTTGCTCAGACCGTTTCCCATTAAAGTACAAAGTAAAAGGCCGTTTTTGCGAACTTTATGTGTAAAATGACATAAAATTAATAAGTTCGGCTGTAAGTCAATGGGGAAAGGTCTCAGCTAAAATATGCTCGCTACAAACTTTGGCAACTATTTAATCATGAGTAGAATAAGCTTTGGCAGACTGAAATCAGACCAATATTAACGCCACTAGGTGATTTTGAAGGGCAAAAGTCTAGACGGGGATAGGAGTGGACTGGGCCAAAATTAGCCCAATTTTCAATTGTTTGTGATTCGCTTCTTTTGAAAGATAATTCAGAGCTCTAGGATTGAATCGTTTTGTTTTTCTATGCTCTACAACTTTGCTCCGTATAAAAATTTCTGTGGGATGTACGGTTTAGGAATTATTAGAGAAAAACTTCAAAATGGGCAAATTATGCCTCATTTTGTATTTCACCAATTTCGAGATGGCAGACCAAGATTTTCTCACTCAGAACAGAATTACTTTTCGAAATCTAATCTCAAACCTTCTCCGCAAACTACCACCTATTTTCAGATCTGGCTCCTTGACTACTCCTTGGATTCAGAACTTATTGAAAAATTCGTTTGCTTGCTATACGGCATTAAAAATTGCACTTCAGTGAACTCAGCACGACTAATGATTCTTTTAAGCACATACGAAGAGAAAAAATGGAATTCAATATCAACGTTGAAAAAAGAGATATGTACTTTCCATCATACCCAACTTGGTGTCTTGGTATCTTACACCAATGGGTGTCAAGGCACTAGGAGATATATTTAAGAAAAAATCCAGTATAGTCCTGGAGCCAGGCTCAAAAATATAAGTCAATTTTAAAGTTTTTCTCTAATAAGATAAAAATTCCATTTCCTCTTCCATTTTCTGCTTCGGAGTCTAAATATAGGTAGTGGATGCATTGTTTCCACTTTTGGGAGTTGAAAAATTTGTTGTCTCCCAAATCAATATTTCCACTACTTTTTAACATTTTGGACTATTCTGAAAAACGTTCTTTCCATGTCTATCAGTCTGTGTGTGTCCGCAAAACCTTGTACAAGTTTAATTTCCACAGTTTCATCCGATTTTGATACATTTTTCAGGGAATATGCGGGTTAGGCTGCAGATTGTCCCCTTCATATTTTATTGTTCTCAAATCAATACTTCACTGTGCGCAGGCGCAAACGTGAGTTACATCATACATCTTTGTCTCGTTTCCTAATTTACCGGTTTTGACGTTTTACGCTACACCTTGGACGCACTATACTATATCACTCTATGAAATTCTGTAATGTAGTTTAAAACATTTAAATGATGTATACATTCCTGTTTCTGATACGATGACGCTTGTAACACAACTAACTTGACAATCTTTTTTGACGATTTTTCAACAGCAACCAAAAGAGTTTCGGGCATGTGAGTTCCGGAATGCCAGTTGGAGACAATTCCAAAAGCTAGTAGTCCAGGAGCCAGATCTGAAAATAGGTGGTAGTTTGCGGAGAAGGTTTGAGATTAGATTTCGAAAAGTAATTCTGTTCTGAGTGAGAAAATCTTGGTCTGCCATCTCAAAATTGGTGAAATACAAAATGAGGCATAATTTGCCAATTTGAAGTTTTTCTCTAATAATTCCTAAACCGTACATCCCACAGAAATTTTTATACGGAGCAAAGTTGTAGAGCATAGAAAAACAAAACGATTCAATCCTAGAGCTCTGAATTATCTTTCAAAAGAAGCGAATCACAAACAATTGAAAATTGGGCTAATTTTGGCCCAGTCCACTCCTATCCCCGTCTAGACTTTTGCCCTTCAAAATCACCTAGTGGCGTTAATATTGGTCTGATTTCAGTCTGCCAAAGCTTATTCTACTCATGATTAAATAGTTGCCAAAGTTTGTAGCGAGCATATTTTAGCTGAGACCTTTCCCCATTGACTTACAGCCGAACTTATTAATTTTATGTCATTTTACACATAAAGTTCGCAAAAACGGCCTTTTACTTTGTACTTTAATGGGAAACGGTCTGAGCAAAAACTTACTCGAAACGAACTTTGGGAAGGATTTAACCCTGAATCGAATGAGGTTTAGTAGACCTGAATCAGACCAATATTGAGGTCGCTAGGTGTTTTTGAAGGGGGAAAAGTCTAGGTGCCTTTAAGAGATTATCTGTTAAAGACGTGTAGGATTTTGCCCTTCAAAAAGCCATAGCGACCTCAATATTGGTCTGATTCAGGTCTGCTAAACCTCACTCGATTTACGGTTGAAATACTTTCTAACGTTCTTTCGAGCAAGTTTTTGCTCTGACCGGTTCGCATCAAAGTACAAAGTTAAAGGCCGTTTTTTACGAACTTAATGTGTAAAATCACATCAAATTTAAAAGTTCGGCTGTAAGACAGTGGGGAAAGGTCTCTGCGCTAAAATGTGTTCGATACTAACTTTGGGAAGTATTTAATCTGGAGTAGAATGAACTTTGTCAGACTGAAATCAGATCAATATTAACGCCACTAGGTGATTTTGAAGGGCAAAAGTATAGACGGGGGGTGGGGGGGTGGACTGGGCCAAAATTAGCCCGATTTCCAATTGTTCTAATTCGCTTAGTTTAGAAGATAATTGACAGTTTTGGGATCGAATGATTTTTTTTTTTTAATGCTCAACAACTTCGCTTCGTATAAAAATTTCTGTAGGATGCACGGTTTAGGAATTATTAGAGAAAAACTTTAAAATTGACATATATTTTTGAACCTGGCTCCAGGACTATACTGGATTTTTTCTTAAATATATCTCCTAGTGCCTTGACACATTGACACATTGGTGTAAGATACCAAGACACCAAGGTGGGTATGATGGAAAGTACATATCTCTTTTTCCAACGTTGATATTGACTTCCGTTTTTTCTATTCGTATATGCTTAAAAGAATCATTAGTCGTGCTGAGTTCACTGAAGTGCAATTTTCAATGCCGTATAGCAAGCAAACGAATTTTTCAATAAGTTCTGAATCCAAGGCTGTGCCTTTCAAACCTTGTCATCTTGATAACTGTTGGGATTCAACATGTTTTCTTAGAATTCCAAACGGTCTTAATTTGATTTACCAAAGAAAGAGGGAGTGTAATCACAGCCCGTAAAACTGAGAAGCTGGCAAGGCATTGCGAATTGCTTTCTCAGATTTTCATCCAATTAATTAATTTTAGTAGTACTCGGGCCTTTCTCCATCCAAAATCCACAACCCTTCATCGCCTTTATAATGTATAGTAAGATTATCATTACATCAGTGTCATTAGTCTTATTTATCAACGTGCTAACTTGTTGTACTACCCATTTGGCAAGCAGTATCATTCTGGTGTCAGTTTCCTCGTGATTGTTTCGCAAATCAGTAATTTCTAAGGAATGGAATTTGCGTTTTCGCACAAAAAATGTATAACACATAGTATTCACAGAGGGATAAATTTCTTCACACCCAATTTTGTCAGCTGTGGTATCAGATTTCGAATAATAAATTATAAAAACCAACAATGATCTTTTAAAGGGCGACGGCTCCAGTGCTCCCGTCAAGTCCGAGGGGCGAAAGTTGGACACCCGAGTGATCCTTTTTACTCCGCAATCTCGAAAATAGATTGTTCCGAGTGATCCCGTAGACAATAAGAGAAAGTGCACTGGAATTGACATGAATCCTTGGGGCATTTACCATCAGTTTGTCGATTACCTCTCTCTGTGCACCATGTCGGACGTGAAATTTGATAGTGGCGGAAGCCGTCAAGAGGCTGTTGCATTTATTGACGGATTCAAATATAGTTATCATAAATTATTACCTGGGGGTGTAAGAAGGTGGAATTGTAGTGCAAGGGGTGGGCAAATCCGATGTAATCATACGCTAAAACAGATGGATGTGAGGTGATTCACAAAACCCCACATAACCATGAACCCAAGACCACAATAGAAACAAACGAATTATGGGCGACCGTCAAAAGAAACGCCATCGCAAATGAATTTTCTTCCCGCCCATCGAACGTTTTCCTCTAATCGGGAAATTAGAGGGAAAATATACCGCTATTTACATGTTATTCCTAATAAACTTTTTCAGCTGCACAAAACCAATTTTTAGATTGTTGCAATTTTTGGGGTTTTATTAATTTATTAGCTTGTTTTAATGAAATTGAAGAAAATTTTTCTGTTGAATTTTTTATGTAAGTTTTTAAATGCCATACTTCATGTCCGATCACCTTTTCTTGAGTAGTACTCTGTGTTCGAAAATATTGTGTACTGAACCTAATGCACGTAATTGTTGATTACATTTACAAAACGCATTGTACTGGCTACTTTTCAAACACGGGATCACTCAGGCGTGTCGGAGCACTCGCGCTTTTTTCTAGGGGAGCACTCAGGTTAGGCGGAGCAATGGCGTGATTTTTCTACGGGAGCACTCGGGTGTTTTTTCAGCCCCTCGGGAGCACTCGGACGGTCTCCCCTTTTAAAATTGTTACCTATTTCACAACTCCTTCATGAGACTGGGGCGAACAGTTTTTCGGGACCAAAGGCGGAATATCTGTCTGCAGGACCTGCTCATGTGTCTCTTTCAATGTCTTTGATTGTAGGAGACATCACTGTAACCAGAGAATTTTATTGGAATGTAAAGAGGTGGCCTTATATAATATTTCTTCGCCAGTTTACTGCAAGCACCATCTCATGGTTGACGTAACAAGAAAAATCTATCTATTTTATCGTAGTCAAAATGAGAAAAAACTTAGTACACGTAGTGCTCCGTCTCCTCAGCTATTTTTAGATCAGATTGAAAATAAAGGATCTAATTGACCAAAACGCAACAGCCCTGGTGCAAAGGGCCCTTAATATACGTACTAGAAGCGCTGATTATAACTTTCGATGTTCTTTTTTCTTCAAAATTTTACGTAAGTCGAGAAAAAGTTTTTTTATTTTTTAAGAAAAATTTAAATGTTCTATTTTCTTCAAATTTGATTTTTTTGAAAAAATCGCGACGTATGAGGGCCAATTTAAAAAATGAATTTAGGAATTTTTGTTATGAATGTAACATTAACACACTTTGAGAGAACAGGAAGAAACGGGGAAAAAAATCCCTGGTCCTGCTTCCCCTTAACATGGTTTGATTGTATTTATAACATTTTTACAATAATAATTATAGTTTCGTTAAGAACAAGTTTATATCTGGTAAGAACAATAAACCAGATATAAACCTACCTAGCTTCCTTTTTCGTTTACCTTTTGTTTGGTAAATTAATAAATACCTACATTTGTTAAATGTGAATGTTTCCATTTTTCTATTTTTCACTAGTTATTATGAAGGTATTAGTCATCTTACAAAGACTCCCGACGGAATTCAGTGAAAAACGTTGTCTATTTCCACAAAACATATAGAGTTACAATGTTAAATCGATTTCGACGGTAAGGCCATCATCAGTAACAAACAATAACTGAAGACACATTAGAGAGGACACAGCTTATATAGTGACAGGTGAAGGGAGATTGAATCCCATTGGTCGAGAAAAAGGAAAAGGGCAGGAGGTACAACCAATTAAGTGAAGGGGGATTATAGCTAATCAGATAAAGTGAAAGGGGGAAATAACTAAATATGGTTTCAACGGTGTGAAGGGATAATACCAAGCTTTTTAGAAATGGACCTATCAGTGGTGAAATATATTGAGGTAGATCCTCATTTAAACATTTACCAGATCTGTCACTTTTGATAATTTCGAATTTTTCAAGTACATTCAACATACCTCCCTTTGGGCAAAAATGAAGAAATTCTACAAACTGTCTATCTGTCAAATCAAAATTGTAACTATGATTGGATTCCTTAAGATCTTCCGCAAATGTAGACTTACCCTTATTTTCCCTGAAATCCTCCTGATGCTCGTCTATTCTTTCCCCAAATTTCCTACCAGTCTGACCGCAATATTCGTAGCCACAAGAACATTTTAATTTATAAACCCCACTTTTATCCTGAACATTGATTTTGTCCTTAATGGATCCTATTAATGATCTAAGACTATTTTTAGTTTTAAAACCTACTTTGCAACCTCTCGATGATAGAATTTTGCCAATTTTATCAGTAATTTTCCCAAAAGGTAAACTTATCCATTGTTTTTCTTGTATTTTTCGTGGAAATAGACAACGTTTTTCACTAAACTCCGTTTTGAAATGGGTTTCCACAACTTCGTCGCAAGTGATTTAGTTCGTATCAGTTCAGCAAGTCGAGCGGAAATCGCGAGTTGGTTTATCAAACTGAAAATACGCATAGTTGTCGCGGAAAGGAATATTTGGTTTAATCAACAGTGTCTTTCTAACAGTGTCATTTAAAATTTTGTGCGAATTCAATATAAGCACCCTTCAGATGCCGCGATCCGAATTATCAATGAGGCTCAAATCAAGCTTGTGGGAAGTGAACTCCATCGATGGTATAGTGTTCGTGATATTGCTTGGGAAAAAGTCTACTATATGTTCCAGGAACTCACCGCCCGCCACACCTCCTGTGAATGGGAACTTATCGAGCAACACGCAGTTGAAGCCGCATGGAAGAAAGGATTGGCGAAAAAGAAGATTCTGGAAGGTAAATTATTACAACTTTTGAAGACTAAAAAGCCAGTCCCTAACACTTCATCTCCATCGACAGTATCCTGCCCATTCTTTAAGAAAGTGGAGAACCTGTCGGATGTCTCATTTTCTCCAGCAGAAGTATCTCTTCTTGAGAAAGGGTTGAAGCACAACCGTTCTTTCTCCTTTGGAATTCGGGATTTCGCGAATTTGCGATTCGGGATTTGGCATTTTCCGTAGAGGCTTCGAATGGACCATCAGCCACCAACACACTTTGTGCTGAAGAGATCCAGTCCTCATCAAGATCTCTAGGACCACCACCCGGCAAGGAGGAGACTGTAGCTGCTGTTCTAAAGAAGAAGGTTGAACAGAGAAATATTGTTGCCCTTAAAGCAGATAAAGGTAATACAACTGTCATTTTAAATAAGCAAGATTATATTTCGAAAATTGTGAAATTTCTAGAAGATAATAATTGTTCAAATCTCCCATCTGACCCAACTTCAAAATTTCAAAGAATAGTTCGAAAAGTAGTTAACCAATCAGAAGATAGCTTACTAAAAAATATGTACATTCCAAGTTTTGTAGAAATGAACCCTCATGCGCCCAGGTTATCCTGTCTCCCTAAAATTCATAAGGAAGGAGCGCCGATGAGACCGGTGGTGTCTTATATTGGTGCTCCTGCTTACAAATTGGGTAAAAAACTCAATATTTTATTTAGAAACAAAATCAACTTTCGGCCTCAACATAATGTACTAAATTCTTATGATTTGGTCTCCAAAATTAAGGACATTCAGATGCCTCCAAATGCTGAACTCGCATCTTTTGATGTGGTTAGTCTGTTCACCAATATCGATGTAGCTAGCTGCAAAGATGTGGTACGCAGGCTGATTCCCGGCTCTAAACTTGATATTTTCGAAAAAAATTAATTGTTTAATTTGATGTCTGTCTGTATGGATCAGAATTACTTTTTATTCGAGGGGCAATGTTATACACAGCCAGGGGTTGCTATGGGTTCTCCGTTATCTCCTCTGCTTGCAGATATTTACATTGATTATTTTGAGCAACAAATACTTACAACTTCTAACACAAATAATCTTCTCTATTGGTATAGATATGTCGATGATATTATCATTCTATGGAAGGGCACAGAAAGACAACTAAATTCTTTTCACGAAAAAACCAATAAATTAGATCCCTTTATCAAATTCACCATCGAATTCGGCGGGAATAAACTAAATTTTCTTGATCTTTTCATCTCTTTGGTAAATAAGAAGCATGATTTTTCAATTTACAGAAAAGATACTTATAGCAATATAACGATACATAGTATTTCAAATCACCCTAAGTCCATCAGCATGCAGCCTTCCATAGTATGATCAACCGAGCACTTTCTATTCCAATGAGTGAACGAAATTTATCAGAAGAAAAATCCATTATCAAAAGCATAGCGGCTAGTAACGGATATGGAGGAGATCTCGTTGATACCATATGGGATAGGTATGGTTCTTAGGAAAAAGAGTAGGAAAAAAGTTTCCAATCTGGCTCGGGAAGATGTAACTTTAGAAGAAAAACAATGGATAAGTTTACCTTATTATGGGAAAATTTCTGATTAAGTTGGCTGAATTCTATCATCGAGTGGGTTACAAAGTAGGTTTTAAAACTAAAAATAGTCTTAGAGCATTACTAGGATCCGTTAAGGACAAAATCAATGTTCAGGATAAAAGTGGGGTTTATAAATTAAAATGTTCTTGTGGCTACGAATATTGCGGTCAGACTGGTAGGAAATTTTGGGAAAGAATAGACGAGCATCAGGAGGATTTCAGGGAAAATAAGGGTAAGTCTACATTTGCGAAACATCTTAAGGAATCCAATCATAGTTACAATTTTGGTTTGATAGATAGACAGTTTGTAGAATTTCTTCATTTTTGCCCAAAGGGAGGTATGTTGAATGTACTTGAAAAATTCGAAATTATCAAAAGTGACAGATCTGGTAAATGTTTAAATGAGGATCTACCTCAATATATTTCATTGTAGACATCATCCCACGACATTCCTTCAAATAATAGAGTCGTATCATCAGCGAATAAATAAATTTGACAATTGCCTGACCCATTTACAACCTTTTCGATATAGATAAGAAATAGCGTGCTGCTTAGGGTACTTCCTAGAATTACTCCGTAGTCACATGATACCTCCTTGCTCCTCACAGACTCTATTTCGACAATTTCCTTCCTATTCGATAGGTATTGATCATACCATTTTACACTTCGTGTATTAACTTTCGGCGAGATACTATCTATTCCTGGTGCTGAGTTACCTCTAATTTTCCCTACAATACGCTTTATATCTTCATTAGTCATTTTGGGGATCTCGAAGGAATTATTAGATGGTGGTATGGGATCTAAGACATAGGTCTTGTAAGATGGTTTAGCCTTGATTTTGATGGCCATTTTCTCGCCAATCTGGGAAAAATAAGTATTCAGTTCATCACACGCAACTTGTCTAGCGTTTTCCAGAGGCATATTACCTTCTTTAGCGATTTCAGGAATCAGAGGAAGTGATTTGCTCCTATCCGAGTCTCCTTGAATAATTTCATTGATCACCTTCCATTGCTGTTTAAGATTGTTTTCGGCTCTCTCCAATTTCTCACCGTAGTAGGTTGATTTTGCAATTTTCTTTAGATGATTGAGCTTGTTTCTGAAATTAGTGTGATATGTTTTTAAGGAATCGTTGAATGGTTGCTTCAGCAATGTTCTTCGCAACTCATCTCGTTTCCGAATCGATGTGGTCAGTCCCTCCGGTTATCCAAGGTGTTAGTTTTTTATGCTTTAGTTTGACGGTTCTAGTGGTTGTCGAGTCTTCCACTGTTTTTACTATAATTTTCGTGAGCAGGCTTGCAGCATCATTCGTATCTTCAAGTGAGTACAACGGATCCCAATTCATTTCGCTAAATTTCCTATTTAATAAATCAAAATTGAGATTCTTAGACGTAGTTTTCATGGTACTTAATTTGTTTTGTGATTCGTTGTGATATTGGTAAGCAAGAGGTACTTATCTGTGTAAAAGAGCCTTTTATACTTTCGTTTATTTGAAAAATAAGTATAGAAATAAGTTGAACGTGGAGAGTGACTTAAGGCTGAAATTGTCAAGTTTCAATCCCGATATTTCGGACAAACGATGTCAGAAATCCCATCAAGTTTGGACAGCCATGTTAATATATTATATCTATAAATAAATTAAGGTTCTTTAGTAAAAAGTTTTTTTTCCTTTTTGAATTGAATGTTTTAATTTAATATTTGTTGAAATATGAAAAAAAAAAAAAAAAAAGAAATATATATATATATATATATATATATATATATATATATATATATATATATATATATATATATATATATATATATATATATATATTTATTTATTTATTTATATATCGGGGTGGGCCTCGAAATTGTTTTAAAAATATTATTGAGCCCCCAAGCTAAAAAGGTTGGAAACCGCTGCTTTAGACTATGAGTTAGGTACAGACATAAGGAATGGTGGGCGGAGGGGGTGCCGGAAAGCAGTCACTAGTCCCGAGCCCGGGTGTGAGTGCCGACTGTACTTCACACCCTCAAACTTGAAATGGGAAGAAAAAGTAATGCTACTATCCGAAATAAACTATGGCGAAATAAATAAAAATGTCAAAAGAACAATGACGATGACATCATGATGACGCACAATGTAAACAATGAGAGGAAGAAAACTTGAAGATAGAATATCAAAGTTTCGATAATCTACTCGATTTAGTCCGCCAAGACATAGATAAGAAGGACACGAAAATGCGTAAGGCGATTCCTGCAAGTCAGAGATTGTCTGTCACGTTGAGGTTCTGGCATGGATTTAGAAGACCTGAAATTCACGTGTGCGATTGCTCCGCAGACTCTGGAACTCATCATAATGGAAACTTGCTCTACAATTATCAAGGCATTGAAGGAAAACATCCAGGTAAGAAATTATTGCCCAAGTAAATCTCTTCATATTTTAAGAAAGGACAAAGTTTACAAACAACTACACTTTACAGATACAGATATCGCACAGGTAATGTACATTATTGCTGAACTGAAAAGATTAGGGGCAAACGTTCACATTGAGGTAAACGAAGAGAAGATCATAGCAGCATTATCTTCATCAGACGTTTCGTGGTGTTGCCCTGGGTATGAAGGGCTTTCACTTGGACGCGAAGTGTATAGTGGCTGCGAAGTTTACAGCGGCTGCACTGGGTTGGGATACATTGAAAAAGATGATGATGAAGGTGGCGAGGGTGACCAACGAGGAGGGTTCGAATTTCTGCTTCGAAAAGCGTGTCATTATGATTTTTCGGCGAAGCTTCGTTGGTCTGGAGTTAACTTGGTCAATTTCGTAGCCCACCCCTTAGCCAGAATATCTTCTTCAGTCTCAGGTCACTTGAAATATTCAGTCGCTGGTCCCACTAATTGATCAGTGCTACCTGGCCCACCTTTCCTTTTTTTTACCCGTCTTTGGAGGGATGGCTAGTTTGGGAGTTGGGGTGTAACTACGTCAGAAGGAGACCCTACACTTTCGGAATTGAGTTGTGATTGCGAATCTTCATCGGGAGTCGGTTGCTATAACAAAAAATAAAATAAAAAATACAGTGATTGAAAACTTAGAAAATTTAAACACAACAGCAATTTAATAAGTAAATTCCTATTTGCAATAAGTGTTAATTCTTCATGTAAATGTTATAATGCAAGTTTCGTTTTTTGTTTCTCATCTAGGTTCCAAAATCGCAGGATGGATGGAAACGGGTTGCCCAGGAATTCGAAGAACAGTGGAATTTCCCCAACTGCGTGGGGAGCGTTGACGGCAAACACGTATCAATCCAAAAACCACACCATTCTGGGTCCTACTATTACAATTACAAAGGTTCTTTCAGCATTGTGCTTATGGCTATTGTTGATGAAAATTATAAATTTCTGATGGTTGATGTGGGAGCAAATGGGCGAGTGTCAGATGGTGGTTTGTTGAAGAACGCATTATTTTGGCGCAAGTTGTCTCAGAACCAGCTTGACACGCCTGATCCTCGTGAGTTACCAGACACTCCTAATGCAAAATTTCCGTACGTCTTCATTGGAGATGAAGCATTCCAACTTCTCCCTGAATTAATTAATCCCTACAACAGAGCTGTTTTGACGAACGAGAAAAGGATTTTTAACTATATACTCTTCCGAGCCAGAAGAGTTGTTGAAAATGCATTTGGTATATTAACGATAAGATTCAAAATATTTCAAAATGTCATTGAATTTGAACCACTGAAAGCTGTGAAAATTGTAATGGCATGTTGCCGTATGCACAACTACTTGTGCTCAAAGAACACAGAGTATTTGCAACCTCAGGATATTGACAGAGACGATATTGTGACTGGTGTTGTGGAACCTGGGTCATGGAGGCAAGACATTCAAGAGATGGCACAACTTCAAAGAACTAAAGGCAATTCTACAGTAGTGGCAAAATGAATAAGGGATGACTTCTGCAAATTTTTCAACACGTCTGGGTCAGTTCCATGGTAAAACAATTGCCTTGTGTAATGTAGATGAATAAGTAACATTACTCGTAGTAGACAAAAATTATAAATAATATTAGAAAATAAAATAAAATTCTTACCTCAGAAGTTTCGGTTTGTGCGATTTCCAACTGGTCTTTTGTGAAGTACATGTCGTTGTAATACCAAAGCGAAGGTTCAGGGATGTCGTCTGTAGACTTCCCTGACAATTTTTTACCCTCGATGGCCTTGAACTCCCTGTTGAAGTTTGTTCTGAGATCACTAATTTTTTGTTTCAATTGTTTCACATTGAAATCGGGTTTCATCTTTTTCAATGCCCCCACGATTTTTTCTAGCGCCACACTTTTTTTATTTCTATTGAAATAATCTTTACTATTTACTTTCCACAATTCCGGACAATCACGATATAAATCAAACAATAAACTGATGAACTCCCGCTTCGAGTTTTCGGGAATCGCACTTTTCGGGGTGAACGCAGCCTTCCACCGCTTGAGTCATTCAAACTTTTTATCAATCGCCGTCAATGCTTGCTTCAAGCGTCAAACGGGTTTCTAAACTATTAATCACGCTTGATACAATCAATTTGATCAAGCAGCTTAATAGTCTAGGGCCTACTTTACATTCCATCCATGACAATACTCCCTCTTCTACCCTTCTGAATCAACCCTCATAAAGTCTTAAAAAGGAAGTCTTTGAAAGGAAGTGTCATAAATGTTCCCGTTGACATTCAAGAGATGACGAAAGTGCTTCCTAGGCACTTTAATAATATGTCTACCATTAAGATAAAACTGAAGCGTCACATCGATCACAAAAGCAGTTACAAGGCAGAAACTATAAGACCAGCAGTTGTTTGTGAAGCACTGAAATATTTGTCAACCTCTCTTCTATACAGTAGATTAGGAATTTCAATGGATCACTCATTCTTTGACGCCTATGAACATAATGAAAACATTCAAATAGATTTTGTAGTAGAAGAAGTAGATCTATCAACCATTCAAAATCAGAACAGTGATGTGCGTGTACCGGGGAACAATGAGAATGGCTTAGTCTCGGATGAAGAGGACTTGCATATAGAACCCGGTGATGAAGTGATGATAATTGATGGAAATTATCAAGTACCTAGCTCAGTTGGGTGAGATGGTTTCTGATAAGAGTGACTTTACAGTGATGTCTCCTGGACAAGGCAAGACTCCAGTATCGTGGTACAAAGTCCAGTTCCGATGAATTGTGCTTCCCGAAAATATATGGTGGTTTTCCAGTTGACGACGATAGAAATCTAAGTTGTGTTCAGAAGGTCAAACCAGAATGTCGTTGGAGGGACAGACGTGCATGCATTCCTCGCAGAGTCCTGTTCATGGCCAAGCAGAAATTGGAACAAAGCATAATTAGCTGTCTGAGAAAAATAAAACCCGTGACGAAAATAAGTGCTGGCCAAGCTACATCGGATTCTTTCATTTCTGAAGCAATAAGATTTGATGATGGGTTTCGTGTTCTACAACAGGTCAGGTCCTCTCCAGCATTTTGAGGGGGAGGGGGGGGGGGGGGAACTCTGACTCTGACAACAATGATAACACAAATAGTTTTCTCTATTTTTTTCTCACACTTTCTGCTAAAGAAATCAAGTGGCCTGAATTGATCGTTATCCTCCATAAACTTGCAACGGGAGAACAGCTGACTTTGGAGGAAGCTACGATCATGGACGTTAATGACAAAATTAAGCTTATAAGAGATGATCCAGTAACAACAGTGAGGCATATTGACAATATTTTCAACCAAATTATACAACTTCTGCAGAATAAAGATATCCCATTTGGTGAATATCAAGTAGACTCCTTTGAGGGGCGTAAGCCCTACATGATATTCACCAAATGGGCCATCTTTATTCTCTACGTTTCTCTTTGTTCTTACGTTTCAGGCGAGAGGATCCGTACATACGCATAATTTACTTTATTGGAACGGTGCCCCAGTATACGAAAAAGAGAACTCAGCTGAATGCGTTGCTTTTACTGATAATAACCTGCAAGTATGAGGCTACTAATCCAAACATGTCCTTCCAACGTCATAGGCATACGAAAACATGTCATAAGGAGAGGAAGAATAAGAAATGCTGCAGATTCAATTTCCCTATACCCCCAATGCGGAGTAAGACAATTTTGGAGCCCCTTGACAAGAAACTTATCACCGAAAGGGTGAGAGTAAACTGGACTAAAACAAAAGAGAAGAATAATGGTTACTTAAACTCGAACACAGATATTTCGTTTTACACAATGTTGGACGATTTAGGTACGTCGAATGAAGATTATGTATGTGCTGTTCGAAGTAGGTACTATAACCAGACCTGAAGTTTTCTTAGAACGAACACAACTTTAGAAGTTGCCATGAATTCATATAACCCTGCGACTCTCAACATTTTGGGATCAAATATTGATATTCACTTTGTTTTAGACCCTTACAGTTGTGCCTCCTACATGCTAAATTATGTATCGAAAATTGATGCTGGCCTATCTTAACTTGATTTTCAGTGTGATTGCAAGACTTTCCCATCACCCTTCGGGTAAAGTAAGGAAAGTAAAAAACGTCAATTCTGATTTTTTTACGAATTCACCTTTCGGAAATGGAACAAAACACTGACAAGATAAAAGGATAGTTCTTTTGCATCATTTAGTGGCCATATTGAAGGAAAGACCAAAAAGGTGCTAAAAAAAGGCGTTTTCACCTATTTTTGAAGGTTTTTTGCTAATTACCGCCCTCAGAGTATTTTCCCAGGTATGAGGGGTATGGGATATCATTTCTACCCAGAAGAGGAGTAACTCGTGTGAATTTCATCAAAATCCCTCGAGCCATTTTGGAAAAAAAGGCAAAAAAAAGTGCTCAAAACGACGTTTTTTCACCCCCTAAAAATGACTGATGATGACAGAACTTAAAAATTATGAAACCATCTTGAATAGGTGAACTAAAAACGTAACGAAAAAAAAATAAAAAAAATAAAAAAATTAAATAAAATAAAAAAATAAAAATCCAACTAGGTATTATTTTAAACACTGATCATCCAGTTAAGGTCGAATCGGAAATGACACTCGACAAGAAAAACTTTGATTTACACATCAATTTTCCATTCAATATTAGCTATAATTTTGTAGCAGTTTGTCATATCTGCTTGGAAATAATTTCATTCGATTCAGGAGGATGAAAACGTAGAAAACCAACACCAAACAAGATATACCTCAAGTTCAGTTGATTTTTTTTAATTCGAAAAATCGAGTTATTTTGAAAACGGCCAAGCCTCTCGGGCTTGTGATTGGTTCCATTCGATTCCCAAGGTCAAAAAAACATAAAGAAAGGCAGCTTCCGCTGGATATGGTAGTCCTTGGAGTTTCGGCCAGGAAATCAGGCTTTCTGGCTTTGCACCGGCTTGCGGATCAACGGTAGAAAATATGCAGAAAATTATCTGTAGCGAGATCAAAAACATTTTTGAATAAAATATGATAAGATGAATTCCTAGGAGGAATGTTTTAGGAATTAGAATCTAGGTAACAAGTTCTACGATATAGCAGATCTATACTGCAGGGAATTTGATGAAAATGGAGATACATGTTACTTGAACTTTTAAGGCTTCAAGTAATATTTTGTGACTTGGAGACAACTGGATTCTGAATTACAAGAGTAAGGTTTTTCAAAATTGCAAATTCAACACCGGGAATGACACATTTGCAATGATATGATTGGAAAAATCTCAAAACCGGTTTAATAGATTTACTTGGAATTCTAAAAGAAAATAATTCTATCGCGATCAACTACGACCTTTGAAAAGTATAATTAGGTTACTTTTACTCTATTCAAGGGCAATAACAGGACCGATTACGCATAGGTAAAGATTGATTCCCACCCCTCCCAAACGCAGCTCTGGAACCGCCCCTGAACGGTATGACTGTTATATTCACTCGGCAGAAGCCATATAGTTTGAATAAGAAAAACGTGCGTGCCTTTGCGCGCAAAGAGAGTGAATGATCTTCATTATGTGGATGAACGAAATGAACAATTGAAAAATGTAGAAGAGGTCATTAGGGGTGATCGAAAGCTGTCATGTGATGTAATGTTAGAAGTTTGGCATAGTAGATTCAGACACTGGATGAGCAAGACCCGAAGAGTCGCAAAACGAGTGAAAGATATGAAGTTGGATAAAATTCAGCATCTACCAGTTTTCAAAGCGTACTTGAAAGTAAAACATCATTTCCCAGAAAGTCAGAATAGGAGGCGAACCCTTTGAAATCGGGCTTTCTGATGTGAGGGGACCAGTTAGGGCAGCGTAGCATAGTGGGTTAATATACTAGGTACCTATGTGATGGTTATTGCTGAGGCTACACGTTGGTGTGTTCTGATTCCTTTGAAGGCTAGGAATCAAGTATTGAAAGCTGTCAAGGCATACCAAAACTATGCCAAAAATCATCAAAGTTCTAAATAAAATAGGTAAATACTAACCTACAAACTAGCCGAGGAGATGAGTATATGAGCACATAGTAGTAGTTTTTGATTATCTGAATTCGTTAGGAAAACATCGATGGCTCACAGTACCTGGCATGTCACAACGGAATGGCATATCCGAGAGGATCAATCGAACCATTCTTGATACGGTGAGATGTATGCAGGTGGAATCATCGTTGCCTCACCGTTTTTGGGCATCGACAGCTGTACATTTGGAGAACAGATGCCCGTGCTCGGGTATAAATGGGCCAACACCTTACGAAAACTGGTATAGAAAAACTACTGTCTCATGTGACTAAACCACTGTCTTGAACGATTAAGGCGATTGTTTTTGAGGGATCATGTTGGAGAAATAATATTACCTATCTATAACTTATAGTCCACCTATACCTACTTGTTTAATCATTCTATTTTATTTTCATATATATATATATATATATATATATATATATATTTTTTTAAAGAGTAGGTATAGACAGTTAACCATGGTTGAGTGGTTGGGGCAGACTGGGAGGACTGAAGCAGTCGTCTCCCCGCTGGCACGTCCTGGATACTGGCTATTTGCGTGGGAATTTTCAGTTCCTAACTTATGTTAGAAGGCCAATATGAAAACTGTACGATTCGCTCGACCACACAGATTGCTAAGAAATGCTTTACATTTCTATCTTTGTTAAGTAGGAGACTTTGGATATGGGGGGGGGGGGGGGATTCGAGTGAGGTACCCTCCACTCCAGAGCCACGCTACACTCCTGCAATCGAGGTTGTAAAAGAGAGTGGAGGGTCAATTTTCGAAGATTGGTGGTGCCCCATATTCTCCTTCGAGGTAGTTTTCGAGTTGTAATAGTGTTCATAGTTAACATTGTAATGTACATGGACATAGTTGTTTGGTGTTATCGACATGGTAATGGAAATAACTAACAGTAAATTGTTGTCACTATACAAAATCAACGCCTCGCTTTGGGATAAAACCAATCGAGATTATAAATGAGACAAATTGGAAGGTAGTAGGAGCCTCAATTTTAGAAGATTGGAGTGGAGACGAAAACCATCACAAAGGACTATTTAAGAAGTCTTGTGAATAAAAAATAAAAATTACTTCTTCATGCGTACCTATTCAACCGAATGGCGCATTTTTTTGTTGTTCAAATATTCTTTTACTGCGGATTTTACTCAACTAAAAGCTATTAAAATTGCTCAAAAAATAAAAATAAAATTTGTCAACCTTTTGTACTTGGAAATCTTTTTTGAGGCATTCTAAAATGTTCCAGTCATGTAGCATGATCGTATGAGCGAATTTTCGTTAATTATCATATTATATATTATGCTACATTGTTATGAAATTTTAATGCAAAGAAATAATTAACTAACAGTTTCACGGTAAAAACCTAGTTTTAAATAATATTCTGCGAGACAAAAAAGATTTTGGATTTTTAGCTATTTTTTGCAGTTTTTATCGATTTTTCAGCAAAAATTAACGAAATTTAAGTACATTTGTCAGCATAATTTTGTACAAAAAAATATTAATGTCCTAGTTCATTGTCGATAAAAAATTTGTTTAAACTAAATTACGAGTATGTTGAAAAGTATCAATTTTTAGCAATTATTAGTGATTTTTTTTATCAGCACTTTTTTTTTTTTTAATTTGACTAATTTAACGTGCTGAAGAAGTGCTGGCCAACGAACTCATCCTTTCAAATGGAAAGCTTGTTTTTTTTTTTTCATTTTTCTTTTCGCGCAAGAACGGACTTTTCACCTCAATCCTAAGGAGTTTCCTCTGGAATGACATATAAATAACATATGAACAAATTTTGAGCTCTACGATTGGTTTCAGAATGAGTCAAAACGAATTTTGATTAAGAGTTTTCAAAATTTTTGGAGCCATTGCGATAGCTTCAATTTTTACTGCCAAAAAAATTTAGAACCCTAAAATTGGAATGTACTGTAGAATAATATCCAGAAAAAGTTGGTTGACAGAATTTAATGGTTAACAAATTCTATGCACACAATGGCCAAATTTCTTTAAAAACAATTTGACATAAAAATATTGGAGAAAAAATTATGAAGAATGATTCATATCTTCTGCTGACTGAAACTTTTTTTAATTAAAAATTTCAAGTCTGAGGTTGTGAGTCAGAGCCATCAAACAGTCGTGGCCCTTTCTTCTTTTCCAGGCTAAGAAACTCTTCTGGGATTCAGATATATATCACCATCACTGAACTTCTTGGAGTTTTGTCCCTATACATTTTGAATCCACGCAGAGAAGTTAATTTTTTGAATGAGCAGAAGGGTATCAAACATTTCAGGAGTTACAAATATCATTTTGTAAATCAAATCAAAATGAAATAAGGGATTTCATTTTTAAGACAGATGGGTGGTGAAAAGGATGATGGAGGGGGAAATATTGTGTTATTTACACTATTATTATTTGAGGCTACTATTCATCTATTTGTATTATTTATTATAAAAATTATTATTTTATTATTATTATTTTTATTATAAATTAGTGTTATTTATTATGATTATTTTTGCAATTTTGTGTACCACTTATGAGGTGTCGATTTCTTGAATAAAACCAATTTGTATTTGTACTATTCCCAGCCGATTTTCGTATCTTATTGTTATGGTGGGGGTAGAGGTGGTTTCTTTCCATTTTAAAACATATAAATAATCACAATGCATCCAGTCAAGCGAGGATAATTTAGATTTAATAATACAAACCAAATGTAGGGACGTCCCATTATTAATACATAAATGTATCACAGGTGTTATGGTTGTGTACTACCTATCTATCATTGATTTATTTAGTCCTCTTATGGGTCCTGCAGAGGGTTTATTTAGAAATAGGAAGACAGGAAACTGAATTTAAATGCAGAAAAAATGAGTCCCAAGCGGGAATTGAACCCACATCCTTTGGTTTGTCCGTACCAATGTCTTCTCCATCTAGGCCACAAGGACTGCTGGGTGGAGAGAGCTTGGATCTGAGCCAACACACTTGACAGTTGGTTTAAAGTTAAATTCATTGAAAAATTCAGAGTAATGGTTCTCAGGGGGTGTTGGTTTAGATCCAAGCTCTCACCATCCAGCGGTTCTTGTGGCCTAGATGGAGAAGGCATTGGGACGGAAAACCAAAGGATGTGGGTTCAATTCCCACCTGGGACCCATTTTTTTCTGAATTTAAAATCAGTTTCTTGTTTTCCTATTTCTAAATACCTATCTATCATTCATCAAGGATATTATATTCACTGATCATTAAATACAAGATGGAAAAATTAGTCAGGTACTCATCCTAAACTTTCCTTTCAATTTTGAACTCATGGAATTGAATGATAATTGGAGAACCAATGTTTTGAGAGTTAGATGGGGCAATAATAGTATTTTTAAAACTGAATGTAAATAAATATACTTAGTGGATAGGGCGTTCTAACCTAGTACCATTATAAGGTCGTTGTCCTATGTAGTGCATAATACTAGGTTAGATCCTCTATGCCCGTAGAATCGCACGAAAATTGATAGAATTAGTCAAGGTAATTAATTGTATGGTTGAACACTATGTGGGATAGATTCTAGACATGATAAAAAAATGGACTTAATTAAGTGGTTCAGATCGAAAAGAGGCATACACAACGAATGCACAACCTGTACATCCATTCAGTCTGCTACCATCAGTGTATATTTCAAATTCAGGCCGTACCGTATAATGTATCGAATGTATTCGCAGGGATTAATTTCAAACAAACAGTTTGGGTTCCGACCCCAGGCTGGTACGGTGGAAGCACTATTAGCTGTGAAGAACTACATAACAGAGCAATTGAATAACAAGAAACATGTCCTAATGATTTCACTTGATGTTGAGGGTGCGTTTAACGCTGCTTGGTGGTCTTCAATCCTAAAACAACTTAGATTAAAGTTACTTAACAAGTCGAAAAGTTACTTTGGCGATCGGTATGTAAAATTTTCTTCAGCTACCATTGACATCATCCGCATGGCACAGAGAGGATGTCCCCAGGGATCGTGCTGTGGACCCGGTTATTGGAATATAATGTACGATTCTCTTCTTGATATGGATTATCCCGAAGGAGTGAAAGTATTTTCTTACGCAGATGATTTCATGTTGATCGTCAGTGATACAAGTGAAAAGCAGATTCAGGTTACTGCAAATAAGGTATTATGGATGGTTGAAGAATGGGCGCACACTAATAAGATCCGATTCAACTCACAAAAATCGCAGGTACTTCATGTTACTAGAAGAGCTAGATTGAATGAAGAATTCGTGATATATCTACAGGGCAGTCGATTGGGTCAAGTGCAATCCATGAAGTATTTGGGAGTGTGGTTCGACGAGTCTTTTACCTGGTCGTATCATGTGAAGTATTGCTGTGATAGGGCCAGTCAACTTATTCATTCACTGTCAAAATGCGCCAAGGTGTACTGGGGACATGGATTGGATGCACTTAGCATAATATACACTGGAGCAGTTCTACCTATACTATCTTATGCAATTCCTGTTTGGTGTGACGCACTGTACAGGGTGTACAACGTAAAAAAGCTTAGAAGAGTGCAGCGCTTGATGGCTCTACGAATTCTAAAAAGGTTTAGGACTATATCGTATGAAGCCTCATTTGTGATTGCGGGAATAATACAAGTTGACATCAAACTGATGGAAATTGTGGATGTTTACAGAGCGGTTCGTTGTGGACAGGAAATTAAAACAGGTCCGGTGTTCGAAGTGGACTCAAATATACCTGCTAAGGAATGGCTTCATCCGGCTGTGTGTGTGTGTGTGTGTGTGTGTGTGTGTCTGTGAATTATCAACTGCACATCAGGAAAGTACTGCCTCATTAATTTTCAAATAATATGAATCATGTTTATTAAAAATATTTTATATTTGGTATCACAATTCAACACAGTACAATAACTATACAAGTCTTAGATTTAATATTCAACAAAGCTAGTGTTTTAAGCATAAAGACATCTTGTGTTAAAGTATTGAATGGCTCCTTCCAATTATTGCACAATGTCTAGAGGTTATATACATTACACATGTAGTGACTTGAGAAAAAAGGGGGAAAATGACGTGTCATGGGAATTGAGCAACGGCGTACAACATGTAGAAATGGGATAAGTGAGTCAATAGTGTTACTCATGGGAGTTAAATTAAACAATTAATTAGCACCTATAAAAATATTAGTATAGGGCTGATCTTGAGTCCATTTGAAGGTACTTCGATGGAAAAAAAAAACCCCCTCAACTATAAATATGTAACTAAATTAGAAGGAAGACTAATTCACAAAGCATATGTGCGGCTCTGTACGTAGTTAGGAAAAGTGCTTCATTACAAGACTTAAAAATAGTTCACCTCACAGCACTTAGACCATGTGAATTTGAGAAAAATGCTAATACCTGTGGTCAGGTATCTTTCAATGGAAACACATAAATTTAAAAAATGTAATATACCAATACCTAAAAACAAGGGTCACAAGTTTTGATTGATCATGTAGCATTTCTAAAACTCCAATATCTGTTTGAAGGGAACATCAAAATGAGGAACTTTCCTACTCACACAGCAATAATAAAACAATAGTAATTTTCAAATAACAATAAAAATCAACAAGTACCATTACTGGAGTATATTATAAACCATATAATCTAATATTAACTAATGAGATTTTTTAGCCTTTTGATAACATGGTAATTCGTTGGTTTATAAACCAACTTTCGAAATCTGAGCTGTTAAAATAAGTTTTCTGCGGGTATTTTTGTATTACTGGGATGAGATTTTCATAAAATTTCGAATTACTAGGTACAAACAAAATGCAATGCTTCTGGACCCATGACGATATCGTAGATAGGTGTGTGATCAACAATGGCCGAGTCTCAATGTGTTCAAGGTATTCCACAACCACCCTCACTATTTGGGAGAAAACATTTCCTTGAAGATCTTTCAAATACAATTATTGCGAGATGGTTCTAGTTAATTGATTATATAGATGGGAATTCTGAATAGGTAGAAAGGTTTTAATTCAGAGCTGCTAGTTAGGGAATCTCTCTTCATCTGGGTAATGGATATACCTTATGAAGTAGTTACATTGATATGTTACAACCATGTAACATTCAAAAGTTCAACACATATAAGTGTGCACCATGTAACATTTCAACATGTACAAAACATGATGATGTTATTCAATTAAATGTGTACAATTTCATAGCCCTAAGTTTTCTTGTTACACAGCAAAACTAAGGGAAGGTTTCATACTCTTATATTTTTAGAATGTTAACATCTTTGAATGATCAATATCAAAACTTTAGCAAAACCTACCCATCTGATGCAATTCCGCGTCTTAAGGGCATGACTAAATAATATGATTCTATTTTATGTTGGAAGCTCATGAAAGTAGCTATTCTCAGGAATACCTATCCATAAAATCAATACCCACCACTGATGATCAAGAATGGAGTCTGTAGTATAAAGGACAAAACATTGCTGACTTCGTATCCAATCACAAAGACAACGATTAAACAAAAATAAATAAGGTCATTTCCATGTATACAATCAAGCATTTTCAGCATGCAGTAAATTTATATCTGCAACTGATCTCATGAGCTCCTGTGCCAGTCAAGGAGGTAGGCTAGCTGGATACCAAGCGTCCTTCACTTCTAAGGTTTACACTAATTGCAGCATATTTCAAAGTCTCAACTTATGCTCTTGGAAATATTGTGTTTAATTTCTCCATTGAAATTAACATAGATCATTGTAAATAGAGCTCAAGGCAAAACCAAATTAATATGTTCAACATTCAGATCAATTTTAATCATGTACCAGACCGGGTAGCCCCCCCCCCCCCCCCATCACAAAAAATTTGTTAGTATGAATGATTTTGGCTCTACTACTCAACTCAACCCATTGAACGTTTACCTGATCATCTTTTTTCGAGTGAATCAGATACAAATATTCCATGGTATCATAAGTTTATTATAACAATTAAAATTAACAAATTTGTGGAGTTAAGATTAAGCTAAGCTTTATAATTATACATATTTATCACCTGGCTCAACACTGAAACAATACACTTATTTCTGCAGCAATTGGTTGAATAAGTTAAACAAATGACCTGTATAATATGGTAACTACATATGATCATTGAAATATCATTACGTACAACAACAAACAAAATTATCAATTTAATAAGGATTCTTATTATGACCTTGATACAGACTCCCTGATATTCATGTTGTGATGAATCTTTGTTTCAATATGCAAAAGCAAAGAAATGAGGTATATATGCGGGTTTGAGTACTTATTTTAATTTTTAAAGTAGATGCCAGAATGCTATTGTTGTCGATGTACTTAACTTGCACCTGGCATTTCACAATAATTGCAAGCTCACTCTTACAGAATAAACTAATAGGAATTGTATCTGTGGAATTATCAGTAAACAGTTTAGAAACCAACAAGTGATTTTCCAAAACTGGTTTTGACATAAGCATATAAATTCCTTACTCAGCTCAGTTCCCGCAACTCTGACAACCTTTAAAAAATATTTTGAACATTTTTAAATTAAGGAAATTTTGGTTAACACACACGGAATGTTCTTTTTCTATTTTTACATTAGAGTAAAATTATATCAATGTAATAAGAAACTTTGACCAAAATAGTTAGAAAGCCTAAAAGCAAAAACTTTGTCACAATTTTAAACAATTCAATATAGGTATCATTAGTTTATGATTCGGATGTTGAAGTAAAAATGTTATTCAACAGAGTAGTAGTAATAATAACAACTAGAAAGCCCATATTGGAACAAAGATTCAAAACTCTTGAATGCGCTATTAAAGGTTATCAACAAGATGGTGATAACCAAGATGAAGACAATTTTATAGACATTTAACACTACATTTAATGTTAATATCACGATCCTTATTTAAAATATTCAAGGTTGTATCAAAAATTGATATGCCATAAAAAAATATCAACAATTTTCTATATAACACGAACACTACTTAAAAAAGGTTAGGTGATATACAAATTTACTCAAATACTTGTACAATAATCCATGAATGATGTACACTATTCACAATAATTTAAACACAGAGCATATGTACACATTTACATTTTTATACAAACATACATAGTTTTTAAACACTTAATAGAGAACTGGAGTCTAATTTCAGGAACGAAAGTTCTCTTAAAGAAAACTTTGAAATTGAAGGAAATATTTCGCACTATACAATTACTTGCATTACAAGCAATTGAATTAAAGAATAAGGGCCTCAAATTATCACATGAAAGGCTCATCATAATGAGAAAACTCGAGGTTTATAAAGGAGGTTTAAATTATAACCAGCTAGTAATAGAATAATTGTCAGTACCTATTACAGAGGAACTAGCTGTCAATAACTACAATACAGAAAACATATTTACAATAGCAACATTAACATAACAAGAAACTGGGGAAATTCTGAAGGAATGAAAACAATAGGATTAATTAAACGTTCTTCATAACTTCTTTGAAAAATTATTTCCTGTTTGGGATGAAACCTCATTTAGTGAAAAACATTTATATTTATAACAATACATGCTGTTGAAGCAGGCAGAAAAGAAAAGGCGAGAAACTACAAATCAAGATGCCAATGAAATTAAATTAAATATATTATACATGGGTATTATAGTAATTCAGTAGAAGTGATTCTTCGACTAAATTAAATTAAAAAGAAACCCAACAAATATAATTGATTTCAAGGATCACTATTTCCCACAATATGAAATTTATTGAATCGTAACTACTCTGAAGCCTTGTAATGACCTGGCCAGGCCTTGTAGTGTTTTGCTTTACATAATATGAAGGTGAAAGGTAAAGTATTGCAATAAATCACAAATACAAAAATAAATAAAAATAATTCGAATCGTTACATCGACGAATGAATGTAATTTGTGTGTGAGATCAGAGTAATGGAAGTAGTGCAAAGTTACGCACCATCTTTTTTTTTTTTTTTCAGATCAATGACCTCAGCTAATGTGTGAAAAGAGCGAATTATGAGTGAGTGAGAAATAATTCTTCAACAAATAACCTTTCGTTTTCGATAGGCTCCTTTTAAATTTGACAAAACTAACATCGCCATTGGTTGGTACATATGCACAACCCTGAAACGATTAATGAACACATGAACGTTAATACAATTAATGAACACATGAACGTTTCAGGCCAAATTGCAGGTCAATCATCGACTCAGGTGGTAGGTAAACCTATTTCTGGAGGACCTCAAATATATTCTAGGCCCTCAGAGCACTCACGGTCTAGGCAAAGAGCTATTAATGGTAATACAACAAGTGATACGAATGATGCATCTCCTACCCGTTTTGAGTCAGGTCCCGCAAAATGTGTATTTTCGTAGGTAAGCATACTGATGTAGAGGATATGAAAGGATTCCTCGCTAAAAACTCAATGAATGATTCTGGCATTGATATAGAGAATCTCAATAGGAAGGGTATGTTTGAGAGTTTTTCAGTGTGACTTGATCAAGATCACAGGGACAAAGGAGGTAATGATTCCAGGATTGAGGCCATCTGGTATCTTTATGAAATATGTTTTATTCCCTGGACTATTTAGTAGGGTGTGCCACTGGCCCCCTCCTGAATGGGCCCAGTTTCTCTCAACAGGCTTGCTTGAATGAACCCGTCCTATCAGAAAACATTGTTAGTAGCAATACCCTCTCATGCTGACACAGCCTGATAGGATATATTTCTACACGGAAGATTTTTATTACATCAACCAGAACATACAAGGATTAACTCATCTAAATCAAATCCAGAAAGATGAAAACGATAACATTTTATTTTTCTGCTTTTCTGAGCACTGGAAATGTAAATCAGAACCTGAATAAATTACTATTTATGAATTAAATACTATTTATTATCCAGTTTCTATAGGTGCATGGGCCTGCATGATAGTTCCATAGTCTTCGTATTTACATTATTAACCTCATTGTGGGTCGTATATGAGAGATATGACATTTCAGAAAAATCAGAGCCTAACAACTTGGAATGTTCTGCTATGAGGTAACAGCCACAAACATAGACCATAATAATTTGTTCTATTTATCGGCCTTCAGGACCAAGTTTCTTCCAGTTTCTTGGTATTCTCAAATCCATTTTGTATCTCTCAACAAGAAACAACAATAAGCACATATCTTTCAGGCGATTAGAACGTGCTCATTGGAACTGACAATCCTCAACGTTCTTATAAAATATCAATCTGGCAATAATACTGCTTTGTGTCAGTTTTCTAATTAATAGGATTCTAAGTAATAGAATTATAATTTCTAGAAAATCTGTCCATGAGAATTAAACAACTTCAACTAAGGAGTTATTATTGATTAGCTCCTTCTGAACGAGTCCAAGAATCAGCTTCTCCATTTCAAAACGAGACCATCACCAACTGACATTGAGCCTTTCTATATGGGACAGCACCTCGTAACTCACTTTTCATGATACAAAATTCATTGGACTCATAATCAACGCGTTGATCAACTTCAGGACGCATGCTTATGTTTGTGGAAGCTTTGCCTCGTGATATCCCATTCACAGCACTTATCAAGGACTCTTGCTCTCAAAAGCAACATACAGAATTTTATTTTATGCCAACCCATATAGTTTAGAATATGTTTTCAAGTGGCAAAAATGCGACGTAAAAAACAACCTGCGTAGTTGCGCATCCTATTGAAATATCTCCTCTATAATCTTGTAGAACCCTTCTATTAGAGAGAAAATGCTCACTATCCCAGCACTATATATTGATGATATCCTACTTTATTATAGAAAACACCAAGATGCATTCACCAACGTCAGGTTTGATCAAATGCGATTCTAAATCTTCAATTCGTTTTTCAAGAAAGGACAGGAGTATTTTTCGTAAATCATCGTATTAGATTAATGTTAAATTGTTTCAAAATTTGACCACATGGAAGTGCAATGAAATTGTTTACTAACAATTTTACGGCGGAAATCTTATTCTAAATAATAGTCAGATATTCATAAATAGATTTTCTCTCAATTCCACTCATATTAATAAAAATTAAGTATATTTTTCATCATAATTTTGTGCATAAATTTGTGGATGTTCTAGTTTATAGCTGATTTAACTCAAGTTCAGTAATATTTCCCTTAATAAATAAATGAATAAGTTAAACGATTTTTAGGTACGCAAAAAGTGCTCTTCATCCAACTCATCCTTTCTAATGGAATGCGAAAGGAACGGAATTTTTGGCGAAAGAACGGATTTTTCATATCAATCCTAAAGAGAGTTATTGTCCGGAATGACACACGTACGCGTGCATGCACATGCACATACACGCATATATATATATATATATATATATATATATATATATATATATATATATATATATATATATATATATATATATATATATATATATAAAAGTGTTACAACCTAAGAATCGTTTCAGGAAGCTTCAAAATGGATTTCCATGAAGAAAAATTGTGTATTTCAATGTTAGAGACATTGCAATAGCCTATATTATTATTATTATTTATTTATTTTTATTAACTTATTTTTAAAGAAACATTGCTAATGATTCTTTCTATTGCTAACAAGGAACTATATACCTGTCATGACTTTTTTAACTTACAGAAATAAAGTTGGTGTTTCCAATGTTGTTAAACTTGAATATTAGTGTGATTAGTTGTCAGTATATTTGTTGACGATTGCCCTACTATTGTGTTTTTAGCAATAAAGTGTATTATATTACTCTTGAGAAAAAATAAATCTAGTATGTACCCTCACTAAACCAATAGTTCTTCATCAATGAAGCCAACGGTGCGTCAACTACGTTAATTAAAATGTGAACCCCAATTTTTATTACAGATTCAATGTCTATGGAAAGTTGCATGCAGTAATATTTTGTCAATACACAAATAAAAAAAAGTCCCAGTCATGCAGCATGACCGTATGAGCGAATTTTCATAAATTACCTACTAGGATAGATAGTAACATTAGTTACATTATTTTGACATTTGAGTGCACATAAATTATCAACTACCAACTTTATAGCAAAAAACTCGTTCCAAAGAAATTTGTATTTTGATTTTAGCTTTTTTAGAGTTTTTATGGATTTTTCATAAAATATTAATGGAATTAAGCACATTTCCCAGCATAATTTTATAAATAAATTTGTGTGTAAAATTTCACAATTTTTAGCCATTGTTACTGATTTTTTGAGATTTGACCGATATAATGTGCTTGGAAAGCTCAATGATTTTCGGTACAAGAACGGAATTTTTATCTCAATCCTAAGAAAAACTAAACGCCAAGAATGACACACACACACTCAGAATGGCTCACAATGGATTTTAATGAAGCAATTTTCAACAACTTTGATTTAAAATTTTTTTGGGCCATTGCAATAGCTTCTAACAAAATTTGCTAATTGGTCAAAAATTAAAAAAATCTTAAGAGTTTAAAAAAGAAGCTAATTTGAATTAGCCCAATTGCTAATTGGAAAATGAGCTTTTATTGAGCCCAGATATTTTGATATGAAAAAAGGATTGCAGCTTAGAATTCAGCCTGATAAATCAATCTAGCTTTTTGTGACACAAGTTTTCGGAGAGAAAATTTTTATTCTTGGCCAATTTTGGATGTGGCTTTAAAAATCGGCTGAAGCATTTGCCTAATGTAAAAATCTGAATCTGAATTTTACCAATTTACGTGGTATTTTACCATATTGAGCAATAATCGGTATTTTCATACTTTGTTAGAGCTTGAAATAAGCCAAGAAAAAAGAGTGAACCATCCTGTCTTGGAAACCCTGTATACATATATTGGATATAAAAATTCTCCAGTTGAAGAAAATTCTCATTGAAAAAAAAAAAAAAAAGAAAAAAAAAGTTTATAAACGGATGAATGAATAATTGTGATCCTTCTTATAGACAAAATAGTGACGAGATAACAGTTAGTTTTCTGCGAAGATTGTTCCTTTGTAAAAATAAGGTTCGGTCTCTAGACAGCTTTGCTCAAAATAAGGTTTAGGGTCTTGAGGTTCAGTCCCTCAAGACCCCAACAAACCTTACATTGTTCCTTTGATTCGAAGTAATTCAAGATCCCCATAATTTAACGAATTAGCATCTTGATTAGTTTACAGTTTTTGTCCGTCAATCAAAGGAGTAATCAAAATGAGTTACTTATGAATGTACCTATACAACAATAATATGAAGAAATGAATAGCTGCAGACAATTACAAAATCAATTTCACACGTTATATAATTTGAATAACAACTTTAGAGAAAGCTGGAACTGTTACCATTATAACAGAAATATTTCAAAGTAACAGTGCAGTTTGGTCCAGCATACATTAAAATATTTTCTTCAACCAAAAATTAGAAATGACAACCACTTACATTTGGCACACATACGAACAGTTTTCCTTAAATCAAAAACCAAATAATATCAAATGTGCACAGCCGAATCTGGATGTGGAATGGAAGAGCCTAGCAGACAAAAAATGTTAACTTGACCACACAGTAAAAGAAAAAAGATAAAGAAAAGCGCCTTGAGGAAACAGCCCCGAAGAAACAAAGAAACTCAATGGATTCTCTCTGAAACTGTGAGATATTGATTTATTATTGATTATCTAGGAAGTAGAAGGGAAGGGTGTGGAGGCTACCTTTACTTTAATCCAGAAACAATGAAATAAAGAAGCAACTCGACCCCAATCCTTGAACACTTCATTGAAATTAGATGAAAATCTGAAAATGATTTTACTTTTGCGCATTCAGAGAGACTACTATTGACCTGGCAGCGATGGAACCAGTAGTAGGCCACCTTGGGCCTAACCCCCAAAATCCGAGAGAATTTGACTTTGTTTTTAGGTAGTCTGATGAGTTACCTACATTCTATGTCATTGCGAGCTTACAAGAATTGAAAAATTGAACATGTAATTTTCATTAGGTACAATGACAGAAGTTTTGAATATAGTTTTGCCTTATCCTAAGATGTTTAGGTATTATAAGCAGCATTCATTATATGGGTTATTGAGTGGAGGAAGCCCCAAATAAGAAATACTGGGTGAAAGAACCGCATAGACATGTAGGTATTCACAAGCCAGTCATTCTTATAAAAATGAAAAATATCCAGGTTCGACTGTAGCATTTTTTCAAGAATTTTAATGTAATAGGTAGGTACTTAATGATTATGTACATAAAACTATAATTCTTCATAGATAACCTTCACATTTTAAACAGATACAAATCAATAAAGTTGAAACAATCTCATTCGAATAAGAAAGGTATAACATGTCGAATCAAAACATTGGGAACGTTGCAGTTCAATTTAAAATTAGTAGGCATTTTAAAAAAAACCTTGAACAACGTAAATTCCTAATATTTTATGGATACGATATTGTTTTTTGTTTTCTAAACAAGGCAATACAATGATGTCATTGTGAAGTGCAGGAGACTAATAGCAACACTGGATTGATGGTAATTTTTGAAGATGATCTTGAATTTAAATTAATGTTTGACGAAAAAGTGGTTCAATTTCAGTGGTCACTAATTTATATACTGTTTCAAACTACACAAATCAAATTAAAAAAACAAAGTTTATCCAAACTTGATTATTTTACAAAACTCATAGTAAAACGTATAGATGGGATGATTAATAATGTGGTTGACGAAACATTAATGTCCATGAATAGGTAAATGAAATTAGAAAAAAAAGAAAACAGCAATTTTGGGCATAGAATCATATAGCATGATACAACTTCTTCGCCAAAAAATGGATGAAACTTATCCTCATGTTTGTGATCTTATATGATGATCAAACGTGACTTGGATATGTTAAGGCGAATTACTTACTATAAAAGTATAAGACATCTATAACCTATTATATATGGACTGAGGGGACCAATTACTTCTTTATTTCCCACTGGTCCCTGAACATTCCTATCCTAGCCAAAGTTTTGTCCAACTGTGATGGCGCTTGTTTTTTGTCTATCTGTTCAGATAATATGTCTTGATATGCTTTAGAAAAGTGTACTGAGTTCAGGCAGTCTGAGTACCAATTGTAGTTAGATATAAGGTGAGGCATTCCTTTATTGGTGAGTACCTAGAATGATTTAGTTCCAGTGTTGTTAAGATCATGTCGCAATTATTTTATACATCCCACTGCAGAGCAAATGGAAGAATATTCATAGATAGATGAGCAATCAAGATGAGGAACGAAAACCAACAAATGTTAATAGTTACTGCTGGCAGAGAGGAATTGGAAACTTCAATGCTTCAAGGCTATCCAGATATCGACTGGCAAGGATTAATATTTCAGACACAGAGTGTTCTTATTCCCTTACGAATTTCATTCCTGACTTTCTGAATTGGTTTCATGAACGACCAAAGTATATTGGTTGATCAAACCCTTGATATTCAAACACCATCACTACTTAACATCACTTGAACTTCACTTCCAAGGGTTTGGTCAACCCTGGTGAAAGTCTCACTAAATCAGCATGTAGGGTCGAATCACACAGGGAGATTTTGATGCAAATGACCATCCAAAATTCGAAAGCGAGGCTAGCAGAGGAGAAAAATCAGCATTAGGAAATACAAGGGATTACAAAATGGTTACTTTTGACTTGGAAGAGACGAGATGTAAAATTCCTAACGTTTTCACAAAATGTCAGAAAAAAATATATAACAAATTCAAATTATATATATATATATATATATATATATATATATATATATATACACATATATATACTATATATATATGAAAAAGGTTACGACAAGTAGGTTATAGAAATTAAAAGGAAAAAAGCTCATGGCAATATTTTGACTCTTGCCAATGTCAAATTGTACCTTCACACATGTTGAGCATTTCTTGTTGTACACTTTTTAATACTTAAATAATTATATGTATATACATATATATATATATATATATATATATATATATATATATATATATATATATATATATATATATATATATATATATAATTGGAGACCAACATATCAATTAGTGACCACTAAAGTAATCTATGGTATAGTCGCCTTTAGCCCTCACAATGATGTGACACAACTTTCTAAAACAATACTTATAATAGTACTTGAAACCTTACATAAACGTCTCAAAGAATGGCTAGAAATCAAGCCTTCAAGAATATAGATTTTCTTCTAGTTTTACAACATAACAATTAAAATATACAACGAAGATATACAAAAATACCATCTTGAAACATTGAAATTATAACAAACAAAATATAGCTTGACGATAGGAAAATTATACCTAACTAATTTCATTGTGAGCCTGAAATGCCACTATAGAAAACTACTACAAAACATATGTTACAAAACTTTGTGAAAGAAGTTTTTTACAAAAGAGTTTATGATGCACAAGTTATTTTCTCAAATAAAACCAGGTAAATACACATGTGGTTTCCAAACACATGACATATTACAACAGAATTTATGGTATACGTCTCAAATTAATAAAATAAATCATTGGTTCTATAAGGTGCAAACATACTAACCTTTTTATATAAATTATGGAATGCCTCTTTTTGTATGGACCAGATGTTCTGAAAAAACATGACCTCATGATGTCGAGACAGAAGCATTTTTTTCTCAAGTATACATACTTTAAATTAATAATTTTTCAGGATTATAACGTTGAGGTTTTACATGTCACCGAATTAAAAGATTTGGTTCTTGGCAGCCTTGAGAGACAACGAGGCCTTTGCCCAATTGCTGCGTGGAAAACGACTGAACACAGCTCAAAATCCAGTTAGTTTTTTTACAGCTCTAATATTTAAATTCTCGTCATGGACGACTGTTCAACACGTTATCATGAATAACTTACAGTTTTCACCCCTTCCACACATTTTCCATCCGTACAATTTTATGAGCAGGTTAAGCAGCCGTGGGGTGCATCTCCAGGCACAATGGGATGCGATGGTCTGTTGTCTATAGTGTAAAATGTGAGATTTTATCTCTTATTGCAAGCAGGCTTGTAGCTTCTCGATCCATTCTTGGGCTTTCAGAGCATCAGGAGCACAGAAGTTATAAGCTCGTCTATTCGTTCGCAACTGAAACAGCAAGCAATTCGTTTTTGGATTAGATTTGAAATGGTGAGGGAGTATTGAGACAGGTTACAACTGACTACAGTGAAAATTGATAGTTGAAATTCTCGTAAATATTCTTAACGTGTCCTCCTGCTCATCTGCACCCCTATTGCAACAGGAGGCTAATGGGGACTACTATAATTATGAATCTAGACTTAAAATATCAAAAACCCAGATTGTTGAGAATTCGGTAATTGGAAGAAACAAACTTCAATGCATCTATCAATTTAAAATTATGCAACTTTTATTAGTGAATTAGAGAAACCATTATGGAATATCTCCATAGCAAGGTTCATTAGACTACTCCCAGAGGAACATGCGATGCATCATACCCATTAACTTGATAGAAACATTTCCTTACGTAACGAGTAAGTCAAAGGTAGAGTACCTATTGCGATCAATCACAAATGGAAAAATAAATTAAATCATTACCAGCTTGTCCCATAACTCAATATAAATCTTTTCTTTTTTTTTTTTTTTTTCAACATTGATGAACTTATATTATTTGTGAGCAAGATGTGAGTAACAAAAGATTTTTCCAGTCAATGACCTCAGCCAATGAGTCAGAATACTGTCAATTGAACTATCACATTAATCTACAATGACATGAAGTTAATTTAAAAAATAAAATAAAATGAATATTTTGAATCCCTAGAAATCCATTGGTTCACATTCCACAGAAGTCCACAGATAAGTATATTCCGACCACTTACTTCCTATTCCTTTTCTAATTCGACTTTCTGGCTTCCTCGTATTGTCAAATGGTCAAACTGTCCTGTTTGCATTTGGGTTGGATTTTCATGAAAAATATTGCAACAGTTTAAAATCTTTATGTTCTTGAAAAAGGAGAGTTGGTTGGGTTTGATTGGCCATGTTGCAAGTAGAATCTATTTTTCATTCAGCAGGTATTTCAACAATTTTTGGAGAATAATTTGTTTAGTTTTAGAAAAGCTTCCAAGAACAGGGAGCTATTAAAATGATTCAAATATTACTAATACATAATAACTTCTTCTAACTTCTTTTCCGTAAAAATCCCGTTTGGAACATTTTGAAACTATTTGCAGAACTTCAAAATTTTCATAACACAATTCCCAAGTCCTTAATAAAAATTTGCATTTAAAACGCTCATTATAATGTTTTAGTACCTATTTCAAGTCTTTTGATATGATTCACATTTGATGGCATAAAACTGACCATTTCACCTACAATTTCCAGTCCAAAAATGAGTTGGTTGGATATTGTGACCATTGTTATCCAAGATAAGTTAAATCCAATTTACAACAACAATATTCATACTCGTAGTTTCAATATTCAACCTACAATGTATGAATTGATCTTCAATTTTCTATGTTAATTACAAGCAATTCGTGTAAATAAAAGTGTTTTCCAGAGTAAGTATCTACCTTTTGAAGTTTGGTGATGGGATAAAACTTTATCGAGTTATTTCACTCATTTCTTTTTGACTCATTTTAGTTGCACAGACGTGTTTACCTGAATTTTGAAGTTTCTACGAAAATTATTACCTGAAACATGGACCCAAAAAAACTCAAAATGTTTATGGATGGTCAGGACCTGCTACTGATGAAGTTACTTGAATCATCCAAGTCTGAACAGCCCATATCTAGAACTCCCAGCTCTCAGAAACCAAAATTGACCTTTGATATCAACTCAATGCTGGTTCCTAGCTTTGAAGCTTTTGACTCCAACAAGGAATCATTCAAATTTTATAGGCAAAGGTATGAGAACATCTTGAAATGAAAAAACGTTCTTGCGCAAAAACCTTATGGTGCTAGGATGCTTCTCAATTCGTTTGAATCAAAATATTTCGACAGGATAGCCACTTTAGGAGCTTCCAAGAAGCCTACAGAGATGAGTAATAGCATCATCATCAAACTTCTCAACGATCTTCTTGCTCCTTACAACGAATAAAACAGGTTTCAATATTCAGCATGTGTTACCTATCATTATATCCAATATTCATATTAAATTATATGATAAACTGATAATCTGATATAATAGGAGTAGGTATTCTCAATGTTAAGTGGCTGAATTCAAAATAGATTATAATTGAAGTAGCAAAAAGAGAGCAGTTTGCTGCGTAAGGATGGCCAATGGGGGTTGGAGTGCCCCAGGGTGGCCAGGCCAGACGTGTTGCAGTGACTGAAGGAAGCCAGTCGCAAAAGAGTTAAACTCGCTTTCACCTGTGACTATATAAGCAACAAGGTTTCTAATGCACGTTTAGTTATTGTTTGTTACTGATGATGGCCTAAACATAGAAATTGATCCAACATTGTAACTCATAATTTTCTGTGTGGAAATACAACGTTCTTCATTAACTTTCATTGGTGTCATTTAGTTAATATCTGATAGCAGAAGATGAGACCCATTTTCAACAAAATGAGCCTTGTGACTAAGGTGAATTTGTGGTTGGAGACAATTATTTTTTAGAGGAGAGTCCCATGGATGCCAAAGACTAGACTTGGAGCGTCTGTAAGAAACTTCGTTTACCACCATGTAATATTTATCCTAAATACAATATTAAAGTAATTATTGTTTCTATAACACCATTATCGCGAACAAATATTTCAATTGAAAGATGAAATTCGGCCCGTTTGAAATCAGGACAGCAAATGGACTTACAAAATGAAATATAACACTCTTATTCCTCTTGATAACATCTTCAACATTAGAAATTTGAACCTGCGTTGGAAAATATTTTCATTTTATTCAAGTATTTTATTTAAGTATTTTGGACTCTGATTGGGCACCAACTATTTCATGGACATATATATGCTAGAATAGATTAGAAAAAATTACAAGTTTTACCACTCCAAAAGCGGAATATGTTATGAAAATTTTATAATGTTATAAACCCTCTAAAATAAAAATACTTACATCGAAAAAAGACTTGTCATCAGTTTTCTTTGGTAGGCCTTGGGTTGGTGTAACCTGAGTAACGGAAATAACTTCAGCAAGATCTGCAAAGAATGACACAACATGAACTAATAACAATAATGTACAAGAAACAGTACACAGTATTTTGTTAACCTCCGTCTGCTTGTGGTAATGTCCTGGATCTGAAATACTTTTAGCTTGAAGCAGAAAAATAGGTATATAAGTACTTAGTACGATTATACCCTAGAATAGAAACGAAACTTTTTCAGGAAGGTATGTAGTTAGCCATTTGATGTACAAGTGCCTACAGACTTAGACCTAAGTGACTATTATCTTTGAAAATTATCTGAAAGGATATACTACATTTATTATCATCAACTTCCTACTATTCACATTATGAGTGGTCTGACTCCCTTTGTAAGGTGATGAATTTAGTTAAAAGTCCCTGGTCAGTGGAAAGGTTGCATATACTTTAGGGTATATACATCGAAGTTTTAAAAGGCGTGCAAATTCAAGAATACATTGAGGGATGCATGGTCCAAGGAAACGACCGTATGTTTCACCAAGGCGTCAGTTTTAGACTGATTATGCCAGCCAATCGATATGAAGCGCTTAGCTCCAAAGCCGATATGAAATCTATGCTCCAGAGTTGGTCAGTAGTTAATAATTTCAGATATTAACTACATTTTTAACTACAAGTTAATAGTTGAGTAGTTCCACTGAGCAACTACTATTAGTTGGTAGTTGGATGGACCAACTACTTTCTTAGTAACTTGTAGTTAGTAGTTACTTTTTTCAACTAGCAACTGGTAGTTGCCAAAAAAGTAGTACTACTTTTTGGATAACTACTAATTATTAGTTAACTACTCAACAATTTACTACTCTCTGTAACTACATTTTCTGGAAATAACAGTAGAGCAGTTTCTGTGAGCTTAACTGTATTGACGAACGTTAGTGCGTCTCCTCTAATGACACGAGTGACATTGTGTTTGAATGCAAGTACTATGTATGCGTGTAAGTACGAATGTACAATGCATGTATGTACGCAAGTACGAGTGTTCGGTATAAGAACGACGAAACTTCAGGGATCGATTCTGCAACTCATTTTCAACAAAAAGTGTCTCCTAGAATTTTTTGAGATTTTGTTTTTCAGAACTATTTCACTTTTAAGATTTTTTCCGTATTTTCGACATTGTCTCAGTATAAAGGCCACAACTCCCTTAAATTACTATGTCAATTAAAAGTTGAGGATACCCCTGGAAAGAGCGTTAAATTTCCCATCTTTCTGATATGAAATCTGATTTTAGCGTTTTTTCGTAGGAAATGAATCTATTGCAATGGCTAAAATCAAAATTTTCGAAAATTTTCTTCATTGAAATCCGTTTTGAGACAGTCTGAAACCAATCCTAGAGTTTATCATTTTTTCATATGCATGAAAAAATTATATATAAAAGATGGAGTTATGTCCTTCCAGACGATAACTCTCCTTAGCTTAGGATTGAGATAAAATTCCATTCTTGCGCCAAAAAATCAAGCTTTCCAAACGGAAAGGACGAGTTCGTTGGCCAGCATTTTTTTAGCACAAAAAATTGGTCAAATTTCAAAAAGGAACAGAAAAAACCACTAAAAAAGTCGTTAAATTCATATTTTTTTAGCAGAATATTGCTCAATTAAAGTTTATTAACTACAAAATAGAACATTTAAAAAAGTTATGCACAAAATTATGCTGAAAAATGTACTTAAATTTCATTAAAATGTGCTAAAAAATCAATAAAAACTGCAAAAAGTTGAAACCCAAAATCTCTTTTAGAATTGCAAAATATTATTAAGAACAAGTTTTTTTGCCATCAAATTGATAGTTAACAATTTCTTTTCCCTCAAAGTCCTTAATTTTCAGAACAATGTAACATAATCAACGAATGATAATTGTACTATAATTTACGAAAATTCTAAGATTTCTTGAAATCACCGTATTTTCGAATCGGCTGTATATTATAGTTTTTTGGTGGGAATAGATAAGATGTGACACCATGGAGCCAAAGCCGCAATCCTCCAATGCAAAAACGAAATCGCCAGAAAAGAAACTCATACGTTCCAAACCGTCTACACCCTCAGGATCGATTCCTAGGTAACATTCATAATTATTAACATAACATTATACAATCATATACCACCGAATTTATTGCAGAATCGGGATCAGGGATGTTCAACACGTAAAACCTGCAAGTTCCAGCAATTTTTTTTTCTTGTAGTTAGTAGTTGAATAATCGTAACTGCAGACTATATATGTAGTTAACTACTAAATCTATTAACTACTTTTTTCAACTACAAGTAGTTGGTGAAAAATAGTTGTAACTCTAACTAGTAGTTGGGGAAAAGTAGTTGACCATTTTTAACTACTAACTACAATTGTAGTTAGTAAATGTAACTACATTTTGATAGATCTAATCGTAGTTAGTAGTTATAATCGTAATTTTTTTTTTTTTTTTTTTTCACCTCTGCTATGCTCCTGAGCTGGACCCGTTGGTACGGCAACTTATAGAATAGGGTGCACGACCTATGTACAAACAACCTGAAGTCATTAAATATGACAAACCTCACTGACAGATTTCTATATTAACCTCGCCTTTCCTTCGTATTCCTACTTTAACACTTTCAGGTTTGTAGGATATGGTAAAACCATATATTAACACTTTTACTTGGTTTCCACATTGCTAGTACAGGGATATAGAGAAGACTGTTTCCGCTTGTAAGTGAAGAACATAGAACAACGAATCACTTTGGTCGTGAGCATTTTGTAGCTACCTACCATTATATGAGTATGAATAATGAAAATGTGAAACATCCACTGATACTTACCTATGAAACCTTTACAGTGAGAATCCTCCACTGCATCATAATATCGTAATTGATGTTTGATGGAGTCTAAAACAAACCAGCGCTGTTTCCAACCTTTTAGAAGAGCGCCACGTTTATATAAAAAGCCCTCATGAGTTCTATTTTCTTCAACATTGGAGGAGTATTGGTCATAATATTGTTGGTTAGTTGTTTGCATAGCACTCACACCTGTAGAAGTCAACAATCAATAACAAAGTTTACAATGTATCATTATTTATTTATCTAATTCATAAACATCATCATTCTTCATTTTATTGATTTATATTATTTATTAATAATATATATATATATATATATATAACCGAATGATATATATATATATAAACGAATAATATATATATATATATATATATATATTGTAAAGAACTGCACGTTTGGTTTAACAAGGTAGTGTGTAATTTTTTTTTTATTCCAAAGCAAAACCGTAACAACAAGTATTTTCAAAAAGTAAACAAACAAAGTTTCATGGAAGCGTCTTCGTTGGTAACATGGCCTCACATTACCCTCTCTCCTCTTGAGGCCCGTCCTCGGGCCTGACTTCAGCTTTTGCCAGCCGGTTGGAATGGAGAAGTCGTTTTTTCCGTCCGATTTGTACTTCAAAAAGAACATCGTTCTTCTTGCGGACAATCTCGAAGGGTCCATTCCACGAAGCCTGGAGCTTGGGGCAGCGCCCCCGAGTCCTCTTTGGGTTGTACACCCACACTAAGTCCCGTTCCTTCAACATTGGAACTCTTGAATTCCGATCAAAAATTTCCTTTTGGGCCTTCATCTGCAGCTTGGCTTCCAGTCGTGCGAATTCTCTCACTGCTTCCAATTGAGCACGAAGTTGAAGGGCATATTCAGTTTCTACCATGGCGGACTGTTGTGCTGGTCGTACCAATAGTCCTGGCAAATTCAAGTCACGCCCATACACCAGTTGGGATGGGGAGAGTCCTGTGGTGTGATGTGGGGCAGAACGATATGCCAGCAAGAAGAAGGGCACCTTCTCATCCCAATCCCGTTGGTGATCCGATACAAACATGGCCAAATGCTTGGTAAGGGTCCGGTTGAGACGTTCAACCAGCCCTGCAGACTGTGGGTGGAGCGCTGTAGATCGTGTGCGAGTTGTCCCTAATAGTCCCGTGACCTCCTGCAGAAGCTTTGACTCGAAATTCCGTCCTTGGTCCGTGTGGATTTCGTAAGGGACCCCAGTACGACAGAATACTTGCTCAACTAAGGCAAGGGCAACTGTGTGAGCATCTTGATTGGGCAACGGTATGGCCTCTGGCCATTTAGAAAAATAGTCCATTATTACTAGCACATACTTATTGCCCCTTTGTGTTGTCGGAAATGGGCCCAAAATGTCCACACCGATTCTCTCAAATGGTGCCCCAACCCTCACTTGATGTAGTGGAGCTGGCTTTGTAGGACCTGGACCCTTCACTTGTCGGCATTTCTGGCAGGTAAGGCACCAAGACCTCACATCCCTTGTCATTCCCACCCAGAAATACTGTTGCTGTACCTTTCTTAGAGTTTTCCAATACCCAAAATGGCCTCCTGCAGGACTGTCATGGGCTTGGCGGAGTACATTGGCAACTTCTTTGATTGGTACCACCCACTGCACCCACACTGATCCACCTTTTGCCTCCCATTTGTGGTAAAGTTGACCATTTTTTATCTCTAGTGAGTCCCATCGGTTCAACAGCTGCCTAGCTCTTGGGCTCCAGTCTCCTGTCTCCTCTGGTCCTGGTTTTTGTCCAGTTTTCTTCAGACAAATCAAGTTCTGGATGACAGGATCATCCCTTTGTTCATTGCCACTTGGTGGCCCCAGTTGTAGCGAATTGACAACAGTTTTCTCTTTTTCATCCCTCTTGTCACAGTAGCGGCAGCTTGAGGCACAAGGCCTACGTGAAAGCGCGTCAGCATTCCCATGGGATTTTCCTTGTCGATGGACAACCTTGAAGTCATATCCTTGAAGCATCTCGAGCCATCTAGCCAGTTGGCCTTCTGGTTTCCTGAAGGACGTAAGCCAGACCAAAGCAGAGTGGTCAGTTCGAAGTGGCCCCATATAAGTAGTGATGAAAATGCTGAAAGCTTTTCACAACTGCAAGAAGCTCTCGGCGTGTCACACAGTAATTTTGTTCAGGACGTGACAATGTACTACTGTAATAGGCTACAGCATGCTCTACCCCCTCAACACTCTGTGAAAGTACTGCCCCTATTGCATGACCGCTGGCATCACAATCCAGAATGAACGGTTCCTGTAGGTTAGGGTAGGCAAGAATTGGAGCAGCTATCAGCATCCGCTTGAGTTTAACAAAATGCTCCTGACACTGACTGTCCCAATGGAAGGGGACGTCATTTGCAGTTAACCTTGTGAGAGGCTGGGCAACTTCTGAGAAATTGTGCACAAACCGGCGATAGTAGGAACACAACCCTAAAAATGAGCGAACCTCCTTCTTTGAGCGAGGTATTGGCCAATCTTGGACTGCTTGGGTTTTCTCCCCATCTGTTTGCACACCTTCTGATGAAATTACATGGCCAAGATATTTGATCTGTCGCTTGAAGAACATGCACTTGCCTGGGTGAACCCGTAGCCCTGCTTCCTGCAACCTTTGAAGGACTCCACTCAGCTTCTCAATGACTGTGGCCATATCTGGGCCATAAACAACAATGTCATCCAGATAAACTAGCCCAAGTTCTGGAGGTACCACTGCTTCCATCAGGCGCTGGAAGGTTGCAGGAGCATTGCATAGGCCAAATGGAAGAACCCGAAATTGCCATAGTCCTTTCTGATAAATGGTGAACGCAGTTTTTTCTTTGTCCACTGGGTTCATTCCAATCTGCCAATACCCACTTTTCAAGTCCAGGCCACAAAACCACTTGGCTCCATGTAGGGTGTCTAACAGGTCCTGGATACATGGTAATGAATAGGAGTCCTTTTTTGTTACACTATTCAGCCGTCTGTAATCAATGCAGAACCTCGTAGTCCCATCTTTCTTTGGCACCAACACCACAGGTGATGCCCACGGGCTCTGTGATGGCTCAATAACTCCCTGGGCAATCATGTCTTGTAAAAGCTTATCAACAACTTGCTGCTGAGAAAAAGGAAGTCTCCGTGGTTGCTGTTTGATAGGTTTTGCATCCCCTGTGTTTATGGAATGTTGAACGCAATCTGTCCGGCCTAATTCCATCCCTTCCTCTGCAAATATGGCTTGATAGCGTTGCAGACATGACTTAGCAGAATGATAGTCCGGTGTGTCAGGAAGTAAATCCGATAACTCCATAGCTTGTGTGAGCCACGCAGGTTCCACTTTGGCTTTTTCTTGAGGTTTTATGACAGCACAGGATATTTGTGACAACTCCAACGAACTGCTAAGGACACGTGTCACACATTCCCAGCGACGGACAAGCGGCACCTCCTCTCCTGCAATCCGCAGCCTGGCGTGCCCGAAGTCAACACAAGCTCCCACTTTCCTCAAGAAATCGAGCCCAAAGATTGCTTTGTCTTGGATTGGGGTCACTAAGAAGCTTTGTGTCATTGCAGGTACTAATCCTATACTAATTTCAGCATTACATTCCCCAAGGACAGGCATCTTATTTCCTGAAGCCGTATAAATATCCTTGAACTGTGACGATGTTAACCGTAGATTATGCTTCTTTGCCACATCAGGTCGTAGTATTGAAACAGATGCCCCAGTATCAATTAAGAAGAAACACATCCTCTGATTTAGCCTACCTTCCACAAAACATGCTGCTGTCCCTTGCCTAGTTGCCCGGATATAAGCCCTTGGACCAACATTTGCACGAACCAGGTTGTGGCCCATTCTCCTGGCTCCCCTTAGTTTCCCGTCCCAGATCCCGTCCTCCTTTGCTGTGTGGCAGCTCTATTTGGACACCGAGCCTGCACATGTCCGGGCTGATTGCATTTCCAGCATTGTGTGTCAGGTTGAACCCCAAAACGCAATCTTGTGGGACATTCTATGTGGGATTCCAGCATTTGAGCACGGGTCAGAGCATCTTGCATTGTTGGAAATGGGCCGCCCATGGCAAGAAAACGTCCAAGCTCAGGGTTCCGCACTGCTCGGAGAAATGCTCGAATCGCTAACGTGTCTCGGTAGGAGTGTGGCCATCCAGGATAGGCACTGCGTGTCATCCGTTCAATGTCGGTGGCTAATGCTGTCAATGACTCTCCTTCCTTTTGCACACGGGAATCTAGAGCAGCTTGCCAGTTTGGTGTCAGCTTCTCATGTCCAAACCTATCCGCCAACGCCTGGGCCAGGGTACTGCACTGTTGTTGCTCAATCAGAGGCAGGTTGTTCAAGACGGTCAGGGCTGGGCCTCGTAGAGCACTTGCGAGCTGTTGGCCTTTCCGGCCTTCGCTCCAGCCATTTACCCGTGACAGTGCCTCTAAATGTCCTCTATATTCTTCCCATGCAATACTTCCATCATAAAGCATGAGTTGTGTCTCTGTAGTGATACAGACATCTTGCAAGTTGTGACTGATGACAGGCGTTTCACTTGGACCTAAAGGCAGCGGCCCCCGCTGTTCCATGGGCTGTGTGACCTGCTCAACAGGTTGGCGGGACGTGACATCTTGGACAAGGCCATTTAGTAGCTGTGTGGAGGTAGCAAGTTGCTGTTGCAGCTGGACAAGCGTAGCTTCAACTGCTCTCACCCGGTGGTCTAAATCTTCCGACGCTGACGTGGACGGTACCAACGCTTCCGGCAGATCGACGCGCTCGGTAACTCCACCTCCTGAGTGCACTGGAGTCAACCGGCACCGGCGGGTTGACATTGTCCTCCGTGGCGGCGTCTTGGCGAGAGCCCGGCGAGGAGGCATGAAGCAAATACACAAAAACAAACAGAACACGATGACACTAACAAAACTGTGAAAAACGGAAGTTTGGACGGGCCCCCAAATGTAAAGAACTGCACGTTTGGTTTAACAAGGTAGTGTGTAATTTTTTTTTATTCCAAAGCAAAACCGTAACAACAAGTCTTTTCAAAAAGTAAACAAACAAAGTTTCATGGAAGCGTCTTCGTTGGTAACATGGCCTCACAATATATATAAAATATGTATGTATTATTGAGAGATTATCAATCAATGACAAATATAGGAGTCATGATTGGAACTAGGTGTACGATTTAGGTTCATCGATTTTAGAGCTTATTTCTGATCGAAAGTTCCTCTTAGAGATTTTTTTTCAACACAGTTGGGAAGAGTATTAAATTTTATATTGGATAGAAGCTTGGCCTATTCTTAGATTAAGGCCTGAGGCATGAAAAAGTCCTCTAAAAAGCAAATGTTGCCTAATTTTGGAAGCCTGGAGTTCCCAAGTTCCCAATTCCCAGCGTAATTTTTAACATAAATTTTTCAATTTTCTATTTTATAATTAATAAACTTTATTTGAGCAATATTCTGCCAAAAAATAAAAATTTACCGATGTTTAGCCATTTTTAGTGATTTTTCGAGCACATTATTTGAAAATTAACTAATTTAATGTACTCAAAAAGTGCTGGCTAACGAACTCATCCTTTCGTTTGGAAAGCTTGAATTTTTGGCGCAAGAACGGAATTTTTTTTCCAATCCCAAGAAGAGTTATCGCCTGGAATGACACGTACATTCCAGATATATGTATATATATATATATATAAGTGTTAAACTCCAGGATTCGTTTCAGAAAGCCTCAAAACGGATTTCAATGAAGACATTTTTCAAAAATTTTGATTTAAAAATTTTCCGAGCCATTGCAATAGCTTAGTTTTTTTTCAAAATCCACCAAATCTATATTTTAATGTTGAAAAAACGATTTTTTTCCCATGAAATCGAGGTTTTCCTTGAAATATGACCTTTTATGTAAATAGGAATCCACGGGTCTGTTTTTTTTCCTTCATTTTAATGCTGAATTGAACGCACTTGCATACCTACCCAACCCCATTATAACCAATTTTTACACTTTCACTAACGAATTTGAGTTCATTTTTTATGATGAATTTTATATGTTTTTAGGGGTGAACTAGTTACTAAAGTATAAAACTCGGTTGATCGTTTTAGTGACAACATGTTGAAAACAATCTTAAAAATTAAATTACTCTGAAACTAAGCGTTTAAAAAGAAATGTCTAGGAGGAAAGTTCAATCAGATATGAGCTCTAGAATCGATCTTCAGAGTTTTATGAACTTGAATCGGGACACCCTTTATAAAGGAAGAACATTATGAACTTGAATCGGGACACCCTTTATAAAGGAAGAACAATCTCGAGGTTTAACAAACTAGACTTAACTTCTAAGTAGTAGTGCTTTTTTCCCACCACATTCTCCGACTGACTTTTCGGTATTCAAGATTTCTTCAACATATCAACCCTTTGCCACTAAAACTATATATATATCTATATATGAGGGAAGACTATATATATATATATATATATATATATATATATATATATATATATATATATATATATATATATTTTCATATATATATATCATATATATATATATATATTGCAATTGGTCGGGCATGAAAAACAACTAAGCTTATTCATGTGTAGTTGGCAGTCGTCCTTCCTCCAGACAATAAAGAATGGGGGACAGATAACTTCTACTTTCCTTAGATATATCTCCTGGATAAATAAACTATATATATATATATATATATATATGTATATATATATATATATATGGTTATATATATATACATTAATTGCTATGCAATTCTTAGGCCGACCCCCAATAATTTTTTTAAAATGTCCACTTTTTTTGTGTAACGTTTTTTGTCCCGAGATGGGAAGCGAGAGGTCGTGGGTTCGAATCCCGGCCAGGCCTGAAAAAAAATTTTTTTTTTCTCGTGAGACGAAGGTTGTGGGTTCAAACCCCGGCCAGGCCTGACAATTTTTTTTTTTTTTTTCTCGTGAGACGAAGGTTGTGGGTTCAAATCCCGGCCAGGCCTGAAAATTTTTTTTTTTTTTTTTTCTCGTGAGACGAAGGTTGTGGGTTCGAATCCCGGCCAGGCCTGAAATTTTTTTTTTTTTTTTTTTTTTTTTTCTCGTGAGACGAATTGCATAGCAAATTATCCTCGTTTTCTACACAAACAATCTACAGAAACAATCTATTCAATTTGCAATAATTGCCACATCTCTGCCGCTGAAGGAAGTCAGCTGCTTGTTGAATGATTGGGTCAACTCGTTTTCATCGCACAAAAATCGTTCGCCACTCGTTGGAATGCGCTTGATTTCTGTTATAAATGTTCACATTTCAAGCTACCAATTTCCCTCTCCTTACGTACCTGGCTACATTCCAAAACTAAGTTGATTCAGGCTAAGAATTGCATAGCAAATTATCCTCGTTTTCTACGCAGTAGAAAAGAGAAAAGATCCGGCGAGGCGCGAAGCGCCGAGTATAGAGTAGGGGGGTCCAGGGGGGCGAAGCCCCCCTGGCGGGGTCAAGGGGCGGAGCCCCTTGCGAGGCCCGAAGGGCCGAGTACATATATATATATATATATATATATATATATATATATATATATATATACTCGGCGCTTCGCGCCTCCCCGGATCTTTTCTCTTTTCTACTGCGTAGAAAACGAGGATAATTTGCTATGCAATTCTTAGCCTGAATCAACTTAGTTTTGGAATGTAGCCAGGTACGTAAGGAGAGGGAAATTGGTAGCTTGAAATGTGAACATTTATAACAGAAATCAAGCGCATTCCAACGAGTGGCGAACGATTTTTGTGCGATGAAAACGAGTTGACCCAATCATTCAACAAGCAGCTGACTTCCTTCAGCGGCAGAGATGTGGCAATTATTGCAAATTGAATAGATTGTTTCTCAGTTTTCTGTCAGCTCGGATTTCCCTTCCTTTAGACTTAGATAGACTGGCTAGGCGCATTAATTTTCCTTTTGGGGGCACTAGTTTCACCCATGTCCCAAATGCGGGTTCCCAGCGTTGACGTGAGTTTGTATCTACCCAGGGCCCCTAGTGAGCCTATCCAATGTGAATGAACAGAATGGGAGCTGGGTCCGACATAGTTGGTTGCCCCCCTTGCACCAATAACAATAACCCCGAGGTGACCCCGGTAATGAACCTTTCGTCAAGATCACTAGATAGGGGAGAAATTGCACTGTTATCCAAGGGCCTGTCTTTCCCACCTACTCACAAAGTTGATCACATCGCCTTACTCGAGGAAGCAAACAGGTGTGCTCGCAGTTTACGATGGTGGTACTTTTGGGAAACTCAACCAGAAGGTGGTCCCCGTCCTAGCTTTCATGATGCGTTAGTTCAATACAGAGAACCTTCGACTTTTCAACCACTAGGGGAAAACTCGCTGCTTCCCTCCCACCCACTTGATTGGTTTATAGAGTATTCGTTGACAACTCTTTCATCCCCACGTTTTCTGGGATCACTAAATCCAACCCAAAACCTGTCCGAAATGGAGTTAGTGGCTTCAACAGGATTGAAATCTGACACTTCCATCCAAGTTATGTCAGCTGACAAGGGATCCACTATGGTCATCATGAACACAGTAGACTACAGGCGGGAGGTATTGAGACAGCTGAGTGACCCTAGTACGTATATGATGTTGGATGTCGACCCCACAGATCGATTTAAAAATGAAATTGTCACTTACTTGGAACAACACGGCCCTGCTGAATGACTGACTATGCAAGAAATTAGCGCAATGGTGCCTGAGAACCCAAGAATCGCAATTTTTACACCCTTCCAAAGGTGCACAAGCCCTTCAGCCTCCCTGACTCACCTCCAACAGTGTCTGGAATGGGCTGTCTTACCGAAAGGATCTCTGCATTTCTGGATCACTATCTACAACCTGTGGTCTCTTCACTACCGAGGTATTATACAAGCAGCTGATCTCCCAGAACAACCCCAATATACTCCTCTCTTGGCTGCAGTAGATGATGTCTCCCTCTATAGTTTCATCCCAAATGATGAAGGGCACAAAGCTATGGAACATTTCTTGAGCGAGAGACCATTCCTGTATGATATCTCAACGCTTTTCCTACTTAAGCTGGCTGAATTCGCATTAAAAATAAATTATTTTGATTTTGATGGCCATGTGTATCTTCAGCTTAAGGGCACAGCCATGGGAACCAAAGCGGCTCCCTCTTATGCCAACTTGTTGATGGCCAGTCTTGAGGAGAAGTTCCTTCTAGGAAGGACTGGTATACATGTCAATTGAAACCATATATCTGGCGCAGATATAATGATATTTTCCTGATTTGGCAGCAAGGCCCGGAAACGCTAAATACATTTTTGCAGGAGCTCAATTCAAAATTGTCTGTTCGGTTCACGCACACCGTATCACCCATGGCGGTCTTGTTCCTGAACGTTGATGTGCTGCTGGTGGGAAGAATTTTCCACCCGAAGGTACACAGGAAAGAAACAAGTGCACAGTTGTACTTACACTATACCAGTTGCGATCCCCCACACCTTAAAAAATCAATCCCTAGATCTTTATCGATTCGAGGACATAGGTTCTGTAGCAGCCTGGCAGATCTGCGGGAGTACTTTTGTGACCTCAGAACCAAGCTTTTGGAGAGGGGATATCGTCCTGATCTGCTTCTTGATAGGATAGTACCGGCTGATGTGAGATACCAACCTTGTGAGAACCACACACCACACCCAGGGCCATTTTTAGAGCCGAAATTTCTACCCAGGGATACAGAAGGTTAATTCCTTACTGAATTTTATCACATTTGTTATAATTCCACGCCCTTTCAGTTTGTGGATTTCAAACAGCTATCGTGCTTTTCCAACTGCATATTAACTTCATTAGCATTTATCTGCTACAACCATTAACACCACTTCAAGTTAGATTACACACTAATAGAATATGCTTTGAGTCACAGAAAACAACATTGAAAATACAATTAACTTATCCAACAAATTTCTTAAACTTGAAGATTTTCTACATAATTATCAATCAAAGATGATGATAGTAAATTTTCTTACTAGAGTTTACAGATGCGTTGTCACCTGCTGATCTAGTCAGTGTCTGGTTATTGTAGTGTGAACCGTCAGACACAGATTTATACTTGGTACAGGTTTTTGGTACATTTTCATGACATTTTTCATGACAATTGTAACCACAGTCAATACATCGCAGTCCAGTCTGAAAGCCAAAACTTATTGGTCATCAATCTAAAATAGGTATTCACGATCCTAGAGAGAAAGCCAAACTTATAGTTCCAGCTTAATGTGTTGTGGATTTAAATGCCCCGATACAGGGTGTCCTGATCCCCCCCCCCCTTCCACACACACACACACACATGCACGCACGCGCACACACGCACGCATGCGCGCGCGCGCACACACACACACACACACACACACACTTAATTTTCTTGGCTAATTATGAAAAATGTTGACCCAACGCTATCCTTCATAGGTTTCTCCATAGATTTCAAAAATGGTGGAATTATGCAAAACAAAATGGCACAAATTTGTGCAATCAACTCAAAATTCGTTTTTTAAAACGGGAACCACTATTTTTTTATTGCAGGTTTGGAATCTACTGAACATTTATGGTTTCCTATGGTTAATCAAGTTCTTCTGCTCAGGTTGCTAGAAAATATCCTAAAACATTCTACCGAGCAAAATTACAATAAAATTATAACAAATCAGGAAATACATATAGCCTAATTTTATTTTAATGGTCCGACTTAACCAAATTTCCAATGATAGGGTAGACCGTGGTTGTACGGCCTAAATCAGGTTGTGTAGCAACCTAAGCAAAGCAAAATCGAATCACAACTGTAGGGAACAATATTAAAAAAATATATTGTTGAATAAAAAAATTGACGATTTGATGCATAGTTGGTGAGGAAATTAGGAGGGGAGTCCTTAGTTATTTTGACACCCTGTGCACAGACAGAAAAAGCTGTCAACTTATTACGTTTGCCTTACCTTCACTGGGCCCCACAAAACATTTGAACAGAAGTCACAATATGTCGGGGTCGTGAAATTGTATTTTTCGAATCTATGAGGATGCGAATAAATAGGTGCTACAGTGGGCTGAGTATCAACCATCTTCCCCTTCATGATTATCTCCAGAGTTGATCTCTTGTGCAAAAGTCGGCCATGCGATCGAACTAGTGCAGTGCTCAGTGAAGCATGGCGCTGGAAACAAAGTAATTTGATGAGTTGATTTATGGTGTATACTACAGACGTTAGAACAGAACGTATTTTTATTCCCATGAAGAATCAATTATTTTTCACGAAAAATTTGTTATTGATTGTTGATGGCCTAATCATAGTAATTGATCTAATATTGTAAATCCTAATTTTTCGTGGAAACAGGCAACGTTCTTCACAAAATGCTGATATCTCCATTGAAATAGATTTCCACAACTTCGTGGTAAGTGAGTTAGTTCGTTTTAGCTCATCCTACTTCTTGGCGTTAAGAAATTTTCTGATAACAGCACTCAACCATGAGAAAAAATAACCACATAGTACACCAAAGAACAAAATAGAGTTGTCCTGGGTGCCCCCAGTTACCTCAGGATCAGAAGCTGATGGTAGAACACCTTCCGAAACCGAAAGTATTTCCGTTTGATGATATTAAAAAGGAATTCAACTTTGACAAAAATATTAAGACTATTATAAAATCAAGATTAAATTGGGACCGTAGACCAGAAATAATAGATGAGGCGGATATAATATGCTATACCAATGGGTCCAAAATGTCAGGACCCAACGGTAATACAGGGTTAGGTATTTGGATACCGCATTTCCAAATGGAAACTTCAATCGCTCTGGGCAATTACACAACGGTTTACCAGAGCGAACTACTAGCCATTAACTTTTGTTTACAAGAATTAATAACTAGAAATATCATAAATAAAACTATATCAATATATACAGACAGCCAGTCAGGTATTAAAACTATAGGAAATGTAGAAATAAAAAGCAAACTAATCAAAGAGATTAATAAACAAAGTAAGGAGCTAATTGATAAAGGTAATAGGATCTCACTCAAATGGATTCCAGGAAATCAAGGGTACTTTGGTAACGAAAGAGCTGATGAATTAGCGAAAAGAAGCACAGAATACACATTCATAGGGCCAGAACCATTCATGGGAATTACCTTTCAATTGTGTGAAACGAAAATGAACAATTTCATGTGGAATAAGGTTACCTCCAAAATCATGGAGAAGGCAAATCTATACAAACATTCAAAAAACACAGGAACTACCAAATATATTTCAACCTGTGCAGATTGGCTACTAGGACTGAATAGACTGAAGATAAGGAGGGTAATAGGGGCTCTGACAGGACATTACGCTGTCAGATCAAAAATAAACAAAATAAACCCGAGAGTATCAAATAGATGTGATGCGGAAACATAGAAACCATGGAACACTATCTATGCGAATGTCCTATATACTTTAGATCGAGACTTCTTAGTTTGAAGATACTATAATTAATATAAATGATATCAAAAACAGTGATTGGAATACTATTCTTACATTTATGAGGTATTCGGGAAGGTTCAAAGAGCCATTCTAGAAGAAATAAAAGTATCCATAACCCACATTTTAGGATGCTTAGATAAGATAATAAAATATACACATCATACAACGTAAGTAATGATAAGGAAGCCTATGGGAAGATAGGACATGGGCCTTTTCAGGCCAAGAATAAAAGTCATTGGTCCTCCCGACTTACTCGGGCTCCCACTGTTGAATTGAATTGAACCTTTCGAAACATGGTTGTTTGGAACAAATTTCTCACAATAAACCCGACCGATTGAACGTGGCATTTTGTCTTAGAAAATACGTTTGAATAGAGTAACTTTTTTGTAAATATTTGTTATTACACCAAGTTTGCAACTCATTAGCAATCTGATATTTATTTTATTTACTACATATACAATCCAAAACAAAGATGCAGAACGTGTTAGACAAAGTCTCATAAATGATAAACTAATTCACTGAGTTTCACATTCACTGAGTTAGTTCGTGTGCTTTTTATATCTTCAGTCCTCTCAGTAGGTCGCATACATCAAGCAAAAGGACAGCTTTGATGTTGACATGACCTTTTAGTCGCTCCTGGTTTCATCAAAGTTTCCACTTTCAGATCATGGTGAAGTCCATCATTCTGTAGATACCAGGGTGCATTAACTATGTTCCTGAGCACACCAATTTGAAAAGTCTGGATAAGCTTCCAATTGCTCTGAGCTGTGCAGCGCCACAACTGTGTCAATATTTTATCCTACAGCTAGCACTGCAGTATCATCTGCCAAAGTGGAGTTTGTATTTCTACTGATTTCAGGTAGGTCACTGGTGTAGGGTAGGTACAGGAGTTGACCAAGTGCGATACCCTGTGGTACATTAGCACCAATCGATTTAGGGTTGGGGCAAGCGTCGTCAAGTTTAATGCAAAAGTAGTGGTCTGTAAGGTACGCAGGCAGCAGAGATATGAGTCTGTATGATGTGCATTCCTATGGTGGTTTCCTGGTTTCAGAATCAAAATAACTTCTGCTATCCTCCAAAGCTGGGGTACGTATCTGAGGCAACGTGTAGCATTAACTATTTTCGTAATTTTGATTTTGCTTTTTCAGAGTAATTGCTTCAGGATTTGACCTATGATCAGATCTTACCCCGGTGCTCTTAATTATATTCTCTACCTCTTTGATTGTGAATGGCAGAAGCTTGATGAAAGGTTCTACTGGATATGTGTTCTTCAGTTGTTGATCTGTCAGAGGGGAGGTAGGCATCAAAATGTTTGATAGGTAAGTTGCAAAAACATAAGCCTTGCTCAGGTTGTCCTTAATCAATGTTGCATTTCGATCCTTGATTGAAGAAGCTTGAATGATCGGTCTTTTCAAATGTTCTGTTCTTTCCACAACTCTGTCACACAGGTCACTGGTAAGTTCATTGAGGTACTGATCAGTTGAATCATTATCAATTTGTAGCATTAATTAATTTATCTATTTATTATCATTACAGGACAAGCCCAATTACAAAATATAATACAAAAATCCAGTTATTTAATAATGTATAGACGGAGCAACAGTAAAGAAAAATATAATATTAATTTAGAATTAACAGAAAAAAAGTCATAACACGAAACCAACTAATATTAACAAAAGTTCATATAACTGGGAGGTTCCTCAAATCTTCTTAAACGAAGGCAAAGATTGGTGGTCGGCGGAAGGTGCATTTTAGAGAAACATATCCAGTTGTCTAGATAATCGTGTTAATGGACAATGCCAGGAGTAATTTGTAGCCACAAATGGTACATGGAGAAGAGTTGGACTATGGTTGTTGAACTGAGGTACCAGTATGCTGATTTTCTGGAGCAGGAATGAGCAGTCAATAGCACCATTAAGCAATTTGTGAATGAGGCTCATGTCACTGGTGAATCTTTGGGACTAAAGGGTGGCGAGACCGGTATGGCTTTCCATTTCTTGTTAAACAATGTGATCAGAAGACAGACCCATTTTAAAATCAATGTATCTAAGGAAGACATGTTATGGGTACAACATAGTATGGGCTCCAAATAACCGATCTACACTCCAGCAGAGGCCTAATCAGTTTTGGCAAGCTGGCGCGTTTGTTGGACCATAGAGTCTACAGGAGAATCTATTCCTGGTGTGACATTGATATTTGACGACAGAATATTCTTCACAGGCACATAAATCGATTGAAGCATGTGAGGATGGAAAAATCTGGAGTGAAGGGGATCCTGGAGTGGGGTGGATATCTCCACTTATAGCGTAAAACCCCAAAATGTTTCTCTAAAGGGTCTTGGTTGAACTTAGATGTAAGGCAATACTTGAAACCATTCTTGAATAGAAAGTCAGTGATGTCGAGCATACTCTTCAACGTGACACGTAGGGATTCCATTGTTTTGTCTTCTATGAAGAAATATTCGTTATCTTGTTGAGAAGCCAGCCAAAAAATCGTGTTTGGGAAAGCCGTTTCTCAGACCATTGATAGGGAACTTCGAATTCAAGATATCAATCAAGCTGTTAATGTCTCTGGTGAACTGCTCTATTTCTTCAGAACCACTGAAGCAATCTGATTCCAAAGATCGATATGTCTTCATTCCGTCTGCTACCCGGCTAAAGAATTATTAGGGCCAGTGACATCTCGAGCTACAGCCTTCACTGCCTGCTCATTGATGCTAAAGGAATATTTCAAGCCTTGAGTGAGTCAGGTTAAGTGACGAGGTGACGGAAGATGAAGTAAACTGTGTTGGAGGCAGTGATGATACCCTTTCAGAGATTTGATGTTTAATAAAACACTCTCCAAAATTAAACTCTACTTCTATCTCATTCCGTTAGTAGATTCAACTTCATTTTTTTGCATACTTAATGGTTTTTATGACTTCTCCTTCAATTGGTGAGCACTTCAAAACGTCTGGGATTATAGATGCCTTCAATGCTTCCCCCAGCTTCTTTTCCAGGTCAGAAATCTTGCTCTGATATTTCATCAAACGCTGCTTGTATACAAACAACTGCTTCTGCGATTGTCTAATTTTCGTTTTTAAAAAAGAATTTTGGCCCAGCAATGCATCATAAGGAATATACACTCTGTTTTGTTCAATTTCACTGGGACTCGGTTCGACGTTATTTATTTTAATTTCAAACAGTACAGTATTTTCCTTTGATGAGCATCGAGAAGCCAGTAGTTTTCTAGTCCTTACCTTTGTCGAGAGATAACTCGGTAAGTTCGGAAAAATTTCTGGAACTGCGTCGGGTTTTAGTGACTATCTCAAGCGCAGCATCGTCTCCTGCTCCCCTTCAATGGTGAAAACATCTTCTTTAATTATATATCGTTCGTGAAAACGCCTCGAACGAACTCGGTGGGTGGTTGGGATCACAAAATCTCGCTGGATTGCTTTACTTCATGCAGGCAGATTATCTTGCAGAGTCTCGAAAAAGTGTACTTTCCCCACATTTTTTCATAGCCAACCTAACACCCCGGTACGTAACAAGGTGGCATCATTAAAAACTATTTACCACATCAATAACTGAGCTAATATCACACATTTAACGATAGCATAGAAGAACAAGCTCACAGGCTTGGAATGATCCAGCGCTAAGGGATGCTAATGCTGGTGTTTCCTCGTCTTGCCACATCGATGGGCAGGGGGCGAGGAGTGTCCACACTTTTCCCTTCTAAGCGTTATGATAAGACCAAGAAACACAACTAGATGTTCTGTTTGTTTCTGTTCATTTTGATCTTATCAGCCAGCAGGTGCCATGATTGTTCAACACCAAAACCCACAACCCAGTTTGTCTATCTCCAGTGGGCAAGAAGTGATGACTACAAAAACTTACACACCATCCAGCTGGCCATATTAGCGGGATGTATCCAACTGTGGCTATGAATAATAGAATATGTGTGTTTGGGAGCATATTGATGTTAATCTAGAAAAGCTATTTACCCTTACACAAGCTTACCAACTTCAAGTCTCCTAATCTTAGGACCCTATACTTGCAGCTTGTCCTGGATATAATCCTGGAAAATAGCTGTGGGTGTAAGACTCGGGGTGCAGATGGATGGTATTGATAGTTACAAAAGTATATATCAGTTGAGGACCTGGATAACTAGGGGATAAGGTCAAAACCTACCATCCTGAGATTTTTCTCATAAAGTGAGGAAGCACCAGGGAGGTGTTTCTTCAACTACAGTGCCTGATTAATTGTGATGAGTAGCTGAACAAGCAAGAAGGCAGGAGTAATAGTAGATAAGTTGTGGGGGAAGCACCTAGATTGTGTAGCAACAGAGGAACTGGAGGAAGAGGAGGCTGATCAAGTTGAACCCCCTGGAGTTTATGGAGTAGGTACTAGGTAAGAATGTTGAGCGTTCTCACTCATTAAACTAGTGAGCTAGCATCCATCATGGAATCGTTTTGTGGTCATCCGGGTACTTCGTGATGAGGGGTACCACTCCCATTAAGCCAAATGGGTCTGTCATAATCCTGGATGGCTGGATGGTTGTTGAGGCCTGGCAGTGTAGGATAAATATATTTTAAGGGTTACCAGGAGGAGGGATCAATAAAGAAACATATACCGGTGGACTGGTACTTCTAGCTGCAAGTCACAGGATGCTTAAGAAAGAAAACTGTGACACGACAGTCTGACATTAGTATTATGCAACACGACATAAAGACTCTACTGAAGAGCAGACAAAACAAATAAAAAATTGTAAATAAAATGATACTCACGGTCAAAGAATCTGTCGTTGGTAATTCCAATTTGTCCCACAAGACCTTCCATTTTTGAGGCAAATGACCCAGCTCTGTTTCAAGGTTATGAATCTCTTCAATTAAATGAGTGAATGCATCCGGAACGCAGTGTTGAACATTGTCATACCTGATATATAAAACAAATATGTTAATCTAAAAGATTTTATAATTTCAATGTTGATAGTGAAGATTTCATTTCCTCCAACAAGACTAACTATAATTCGGATGGTAAGATAATGATAAAATAGGGTTAATAAAACTAAATCAATTCAATTGACTCCAATACTCCAAACACACAAGTAGTCCAAACTGGCCTGGGGAAAAAGGTCCAGTCATGCAGCAAGACTGTGAGCCAATTTTCATTAAATATTGTATTAAATTATGATATGGCAATTTTATGGTGTAATTAGTAATGTTATTTTTATGTTTTGTTCTTATGGTTTTGTTACACTTCATTGTTTTGAAATGACAAAGAAATTATTCACTACCATTTTTATGGAGAAAAAAAAAAACTCATTTTAAATAATATTTTGAGATTCAAAAAAGATTTTGGATTTTTCGCTTCTAATGGCAGTTTTTTTCTAATTTGCTACCAAATATGCAAGTACATTTTCTGCTTACTTTTGTGCCTAGATTTTTTAATGTTCCAGTTCATCGTTAATGAACTTATTTTGACTAACATTCTGCAATAAAATATACATCCAACGACTTTTAGCCCTTTTTAGAGCACATTTTTTCAAAGTTAACCAATTTATTATGCTGAAAAAGGCCAACAAACACATCCTTTCATTTGGAAACCTTGATTTTTGTTTGGCGCAAGAACCCCGACAGGTAGGTGGAGAGTGTCTACTGTCCCGTGACTACTCAGTGAACACCTCACCGAAATGGCTAACATAGCCACCCGGACAGTGTGAAAATGGCGATAGTCATGGGTCCCAAATGCCTTCTGAAGCCCATTCTACCCACTAGTAAAAAATGGGGGATTCAGAGCACTGCCAGAGTTCTTTACTATCTTCTTTACTCATGCAGCGCAACAGTGAACTTAGCAGATGAGCTGGATTTTGGAGCAGTTGGTGTTGCTCTGTCGCACCATAACAACTGCTGCCTGATAAAAGCAACATCAGCAGCAAAGCGGGTGACCTCCCCCATTCAATCTCCAAAGCGCAAGCAGGCGCCGGCAGTGTAATGATGGGATGCTGGCCAAAAGAGAGACAGTAACAATCCCACCAGCCTTTACCCGCACATGGGTATAGGAACTTGGTACACAAAGTGGGAAGCCTAGCAACAGCGCACAGCAGAACGAACTGCGACGGGACCAAGGAGACTGACCCACACTTATCTGAGCTGATCATCAAACCAGACATGGCTAGCCATTCACCAAAGGCATTGAGGGCAATCTGCAAGCCCTCAAGAGTTTCTGCAAGGAAGAGGACATAATCAGTAAAAGCCAATGCTCTTGCTTGCACCCCAGGGGCGAGATCAAACCCTATTTCTGCTGGAAGCTTACCCAAGACCATATCCACGACCAGATTATAGAGGAGTGGTGATGAAGTATCCCCTGCCGTACCTACCTACCCTGTGCCCAATGACAACATCCCCTGACATAAAAAAAAGCTTTTTAAATGAAAGGACGATTTCGTTAGCCAGCACTCTTTGAGCACATTAAATTGGCCACATTTAAAAAATGTTCTAAAAAATTACTAAAAATAGCTAAAATCGGCAGAAAATGGGTAAATTGATATTTTTCAACATAATTTTTATCAAAAAAGTTTATCATCAATGAACGAGGACATTAAAAATATTTTGCACAAAGTTATGCTGAAAAATGTACTTAAATTTCATTGATTTTTGCTGAAAAATCGGTAAAAACTACAACAAACAGCAAAAAATCCAAAATCTTTTTTATTATTTAGAAATAGTTTTTTGCTACAAAACTGCTAGTCAACAATTTCTTTGCACTCAAAGACCTCAAATTTCATAACAATGTAACATAGGTAGTACAATACGATAGTTTACGATAATTCGCTCATACGATCATGCTGCATGAATAAAACTTTTCTGGTTCAGTTTAGTGTTTAGAGTTGTGGTGAAAACCACCCCCTCTTTTCAACAGCCCTTTTCAGGGCTACCAAAAAGAGGTAGACACAACACAAAAATATTTATAAGACGTCGAGTTATAACTCCGTCAAACAAAATATTTCACCAGAGAGAAAATACTAAATTCTCTCTCAAAAGTGAAATATTAACTAATAACACACAAGGCGACCTCCCTAAACATTTACTGGGCGAGAGAGATGCGACAAACATCTCGAAACAAGTCGCCTTGAATGAGAAATCTCAAGGTCGTCAGCCACCCCCGGGGACCCCGTCGCAGCGACGGACGTGGGGAAACCACCCCAAAAGACCAGCTCAGCTATCATACTCGCAGATACTGAGAAAACAATGTGCGAGCCAATGAGATTACACAGTCGAATTAATGAAATTAAGCGGACCAACCAGGAGGCGGCAGGAGGCGGCCACCTCCCTATAAATACCCCGCTAGGAGCCCTCCGAAATTCATTCCACTCTCCGCTCTCGACGACGACACCTCGAAGTACGAAGAATTCTACACGCTCTACGCTGACGAACCTTCTGCATTCCGAGTTCATCTCAAGAACGGCTTCCTACTGCTTTCTACAAGGCCTACCTTCTCTCCACACAGATCTCGCATTGGCATCTACGAGTCCAGTGATTATTCATCCTGCTCATTGCCCAACGTAGTTCATCTGTCAGGACGCCACCCGGTACATCTATCGATATTCTCTTTAGATCGTACGCCCGAGGGACGTTCCGAGCCGTGTCGCCCGGGTTTCGTAGCAATAAGCTCGTAACCGACCGCTGTGGGCACGCCGGTAAATTACTCTGCTCATCCGCTCTAATTTACCGTCCAAGGAAGTCTTTTTCAAGACTACGAGGTAGGACCCTGACATACGAGCATTGGAAAGACGCTCTGTCAAGCGAGTCCACCTCCCAAACCCTCTATTTTTATACATAGAGGCATCGAAACGAGCTAAAAACTCGGTTATTTCGATGGAACGTCGGCCGTCTTATTTCCTCATGCAAGGGGAGGCAGACGACGGCGAAGCCGGGCCGCGTAGCCCCCGTAGCACTCCCTACAGGCTACCCGGCGAATCCGCTGAACCCAGCGACGGCGCAAGGCTCGATCCTCACGCCGGGATCGCCTTCTCACCTGACGTATTCGTTAAAGAAACGTTCGATCAAGCCTCGCCTATACAAAAGATCGAGGATACCTTTCAGACTCGCTCTGAAGCCGATCATTACGATTCGACCAAGCTGTCCGAGTACCCACGATATTCGACGCAGGCCTACCCGGCCGATCCGAGTGTCAAATACACTCCAAATGTGCAAAAAGCGAAGGATACTTTTCAGTACCTCAACCAAGCTCAACATATTCCCCCTACAGATATAAATCTTAGGCCGGAATATTACAAAACGGCTCAGTACCAAACTGATCGAACCCAGCACCCACTATGCGAGCCCAGTGCTCCACGCGGCTGCGACACGAACTACCTCTCAGTTCAGTCCGCCAAGCAAGTTGACCTTGGCGGATCCGCTCACATTCCTTACGGGAATAACCCGGGGACTAACCCGCATAATCAGAATATAAATGTCCCACTTGGCCTACCTACGCCAAGTAAAACATATTTAAATCCACTACAAATGGTGACCCCGCCTTTGAACAGGCTTAACACGGAGCATTTCGTTCCCTCTTATGAAGCTAGTGGATTTCAGGGAACCACTGCGGGCGTGCGACCCCCGCCGGGCCTCTACGCCCCACATCTCACGCAACATCCCTCTACACAAAGTGGCTTTCGAGCACTTTTAGAGGAGATGGGAGATTATCAAAAACCAATCTTCCAAAAGAAGAATATCGATCGTGCACTCGCCGAGTTCGATCAATACTGCGTGCGAAAACACCTGAGAACGCAGAACGAATGTTTCTCAGCTATATACAAGTGGGTACCAGAAGAAATGAGGGAAGCTATCGACTCAGCTTACCTCACGGCACCCCACGCACCCTACGAAGAGGCCAAACAGCGCCTACAGCGAGAATATGGGTTGTCCTTACAGGACAGGCTCCTCGCACTCGAGGACCCCGCATCTCTCGCCAAAAAACCCAGCACCAAGTACCACGAAATGTACTCTAAAGCTGTTGGGTACTTTTCAGAAGCTCTGATCACTCAAAAGTGGATCGAGACTCTACCCATCGAAGCACGAGGTATGGTCGCAGCTCAGCCTACCACGACCGCCCGGCTCGACCTAGCTGATACGCTACACGCGTACAAAACAGAGAATACCTCTCTAAACATACGGGGAGTAGAATCTACTCCGAAACCCATGAATACTGGTTTCAAAAAGGCCCTCTCAAAGCAAGCTGAGTTCAAACCTCAACCAGTAGAGAGTAGGCCTCACAAACCGACGGCCTATGTCTGTCGAAACCACGCACGTTTCGGTAACGAAACTCGCAAATGTGCAGACCCAGAACACTGCACTTGGAAGACAAACACTGCTTCCAAAACTAGCAAAAAGGCAGCGACTATTAGCCAGCCTAAAACCTGGGTTTCAAACGAAAATGCTCAGAGATCGGTACAAGAAAGTACCGTTCCAACCTCCGACGTAGAGAGTTCGGAAAACGAATAACTGCCAGTGTATCTGAGCCTATACACCGGCAGTCTACTGAGTATAAAAGGCTTTTTTTCAAGTGCAAACTAAATGGCACTGAATTTCTCATCGACACGGGAGCAGAAGTGAACATTCTGCCCCACAATGTCACAAAAAAATTGGGCTTAAAAATTCATAAGTCCAACGTTAAGCTCACAGCAGCTAACGGAGCCCCCATAGACACACTAGGGCGGGCTGACACAACAATTAACATCGGCCTCGGAGACATGACCACCGATTTTATGATCACGAAAGTTGATCTAGCGATCCTAGGTATACCATTCCTCGAGTCTTGGGATATCGGAATACGGGTCAAACACAAGTACATTTACAAAGATAAAATAAAGAGCTATGCCGATCAAAAAATAGCTGCAGTCATGAACAAAAAATTCACTGACGAACAAATAGCAGCTACTATCCCTCACCGTGACAATAACCCTCAACCAGAGGACGTGCAAATCACGGAGGACGAAAACATTCGCTCTATCATTGACAAATACAATGATAAAATGAGCAAACTTCAAGGAAAGTGGAAAAACAACGGGGTGTACCACCGTATAACCACGGAAGGAACACCAGTACACTTCCGAGCAAGACCCATGGCGGGCGAAAAACGGGCTCAGGTCAAAAGTACTTTTGACAAAATGCTTTCAGAAGGCATAATTGCACCATCAGATTCCGAATGGGCATCCCCGTTACACTGTGTGCCAAAAAAAGACGGGTCATGGAGAATCACCGGCGACTACCGTTTCCTGAACGCGAAAACGAAGAAAGACGCCTACCCTCCTCCTCACATTCGCTCTTTCCAAGCGAATTTACATGATACACGAATCTATTCGACAATAGATTTAAAATCGGCATATTATCATATTCCGATGCACCCAGATGACGCTCATAAAACTGCAATTATTACACCTTTCGGTCTTTATGAGTTTAAGAAAATGAGCATGGGTTTGGCCGGAGCGGCTCAAACATGGCAAAGATACATGGACAGCATCATGCGAAAATTTGATTTCGCATTTGTATACCTAGATGACATCCTGGTGGCTTCTAAAAATTATGAAGAACACATGAACCACCTCAAACAAATTTTTGACAAGCTAGGGGAACACGGACTTCGAGTAGGTTTTGATAAATGCATTTTTTCAAAACCTACCGTCGATTTCCTAGGTTTCACTATCTCGAAAGAAGGGATAATTCCTAAAAGAGATAAAATAGAAGCCATAGAACAATTTCCTAGGCCAATAGACGTACGAAGTCTACGCAGATTCCTAGGTATGTGTGGTTTCTACCGAGCATGCTCAAGCAAATTCGCTCACACGGCACAACCTCTGTATGACTCCATTCAGTCAAACAAAAAAAATGACAGAACACCTATCGAATGGACATCAGAGAGAGAAAAAGCTTTCAACAGCTTAAAACAAGCAATGATCAAAGCAACATTGCATAACATTGCTCACCCACACCCTACAGCAGAGTGGAGATTAGTCTGCGACGCATCCGACACACACATCGGAGCGGCACTAGAACAGGAAATTACAGACAAACATGGCTCGAAATCTTACCAACCATTGGGATTTTTCAGTAAAGAAATTCCAGAACAATGGAAGAACAAAGCATCATTCGACAAGGAAATGTTCGCCGTTTACCAAGCTTGCATTCACTGGCACAATGACTTGGACGGCAGATCTTTCCATATTTGTTCTGATCACAAGCCTCTGCTAGGCACGATGCTTAAGAAAAATGCACATTTTTCTAAAATGAGATTAAGATGGCTAACATACATCTCTCAAATGACGAGTGACATTCGTCATATTCCCGGAGAGAGCAACGTCGTCGCCGACGCACTCTCCAGACCCTTCGATCCGGTTGAAATTCAAACGAAATCGATTTCAACCCAGACGGACGAGGGTCCACCCATAGCCGAAATTTCGCAAATTACGGCTGCAATAGAGTGCAATCTTCTACTGCACATTTCAAATTCACAAATTCGTTCTCCTCCTAACGCGGAGGACAAATTGAAACTCACACGAGTTGAATTCCCTCAAGGAGAAATTTGGTGTAACCTAGACCTAGGACACCCTAGACCTTATATTCCAAACGAAATAAGGCGAGAAATAATCAGCCAAATTCACAATTTGGGACACCCAGGTATACACTCTACAGTGTATAAAGTTAAACAAAGATATTTTTGGCACGGACTCCGTGCAGATGTCTCCAACTGGGTCCGAGCGTGCGAAACTTGCCAACGAGCAAAAATCACGCGCTCCGTGAAGCTCCCTTACTCCGAATTTGAAACGGCTAACAAATTTTCACACGTACACGTTGATATTACCGGACCCTTACCTTTAGCTAAAGGAGGGAAACGTTACATTTTAATGATGGTTGATAGAGCAACGGGTTGGCTAGAGGCAGTCCCTCTAAACAACATCGAAACAACCACGATCACAAACGCCTTTATCAATATTTGGGTAGCTTCAAAGGGCGTACCTAAATACATCACAAGTGATCAGGGCACTCAATTCGAATCAGATCTATTCAATTCCATTATGCAACGTCTCGGAGTAAAACATACTCACACGTTACCATACAAACCATCAACAAACGGAATGGTAGAACGCAGAAATAGATCTTTGAAAGAGGCTCTCAAAGCACAAAACGAAAATTGGCTCGACGCCCTACCAAAAGTACTACTCGCCATGCGTACGGCAGTAGACCCAGCAACGGAAACTACACCGTTCCAAAAAGTTTACGGAATTGACGTACCACTCCCAGGAGACATTTTCGTAACTTCTACAAACCTTTCGGAGCCTCTCTTCTTCCGGCCTACGCATATTAAACATAATAATACGAAATATGCCGTAAACATGCCCAAAAATTTGGATACATGTACACATGTCTATATCAGAGTGCCCACACAGCTCACCTCTCTGCAATGTCCTTACACGGGACCATTCAAAGTGGTTAAAAGAGATAAGTTTTCGGTTACAGTGCAAATTGGCGAACATACAAAAAAAGTTCCCAAACAGCAAATAAAACCAGCTTACACTCTAAAAACAGACGAAGCTGTGTCACTAAACAAAAATCAGGCGGAAAATAAGGAGGAGACTCCCCGAAAATCTGCCAGAAGGCACGTCCCCTCTACCAAATTCGACGAGAGGTGGGTGACGGCGCTCGAAACACCCCAACCGGCGTCGTCGTTAATAACACGACGTCTTGGGGGGGCCCCTGTGGTGAAAACCACCCCCTCTTTTCAACAGCCCTTTTCAGGGCTACCAAAAAGAGGTAGACACAACACAAAAATATTTATAAGACGTCGAGTTATAACTCCGTCAAACAAAATATTTCACCAGAGAGAAAATACTAAATTCTCTCTCAAAAGTGAAATATTAACTAATAACACACAAGGCGACCTCCCTAAACATTTACTGGGCGAGAGAGATGCGACAAACATCTCGAAACAAGTCGCCTTGAATGAGAAATCTCAAGGTCGTCAGCCACCCCCGGGGACCCCGTCGCAGCGACGGACGTGGGGAAACCACCCCAAAAGACCAGCTCAGCTATCATACTCGCAGATACTGAGAAAACAATGTGCGAGCCAATGAGATTACACAGTCGAATTAATGAAATTAAGCGGACCAACCAGGAGGCGGCAGGAGGCGGCCACCTCCCTATAAATACCCCGCTAGGAGCCCTCCGAAATTCATTCCACTCTCCGCTCTCGACGACGACACCTCGAAGTACGAAGAATTCTACACGCTCTACGCTGACGAACCTTCTGCATTCCGAGTTCATCTCAAGAACGGCTTCCTACTGCTTTCTACAAGGCCTACCTTCTCTCCACACAGATCTCGCATTGGCATCTACGAGTCCAGTGATTATTCATCCTGCTCATTGCCCAACGTAGTTCATCTGTCAGGACGCCACCCGGTACATCTATCGATATTCTCTTTAGATCGTACGCCCGAGGGACGTTCCGAGCCGTGTCGCCCGGGTTTCGTAGCAATAAGCTCGTAACCGACCGCTGTGGGCACGCCGGTAAATTACTCTGCTCATCCGCTCTAATTTACCGTCCAAGGAAGTCTTTTTCAAGACTACGAGGTAGGACCCTGACATACGAGCATTGGAAAGACGCTCTGTCAAGCGAGTCCACCTCCCAAACCCTCTATTTTTATACATAGAGGCATCGAAACGAGCTAAAAACTCGGTTATTTCGATGGAACGTCGGCCGTCTTATTTCCTCATGCAAGGGGAGGCAGACGAAGGCGAAGCCGGGCCGCGTAGCCCCCGTAGCGCTCCCTACGGGCTACCCGGCGAATCCGCTGAACCCAGCGAAGGCGCAAGGCTCGATCCTCACGCCGGGATCGCCTTCTCACCTGACGTATTCGTTAAAGAAACGTTCGATCAAGCCTCGCCTATACAAAAGATCGAGGATACCTTTCAGACTCGCTCTGAAGCCGATCATTACGATTCGACCAAGCTGTCCGAGTACCCACGATATTCGACGCAGGCCTACCCGGCCGATCCGAGTGTCAAATACACTCCAAATGTGCAAAAAGCGAAGGATACTTTTCAGTACCTCAACCAAGCTCAACATATTCCCCCTACAGATATAAATCTTAGGCCGGAATATTACAAAACGGCTCAGTACCAAACTGATCGAACCCAGCACCCACTATGCGAGCCCAGTGCTCCACGCGGCTGCGACACGAACTACCTCTCAGTTCAGTCCGCCAAGCAAGTTGACCTTGGCGGATCCGCTCACATTCCTTACGGGAATAACCCGGGGACTAACCCGCATAATCAGAATATAAATGTCCCACTTGGCCTACCTACGCCAAGTAAAACATATTTAAATCCACTACAAGAGTCTAGCTGCGCTCCATCACAAACCTGATCGCCAAGCACGTCAAGTGAAACTTCAACCCATACATTTAGTACAGCAGTTAGTTATTTGTACATTTCGGGTTAAGATGGATGTAATTTTTGGGTACTTTAAAGCGTTCAGTTGCACTCCAGCACCAATCTGATCATCTGAACTATGTTTTCTTCATTCAAGATACAGTAAGTTAGTTATTAGCAAAACTTCCTTCCGTATACAGTACAGTTGTCATATACTCTACTTTTCTGCTTGAGTACAATTTCAGCACACTTGGGTGCATTTGGCTGCATTCCAGCACCTATCTGGCTGTTTGGTACAATTTTTCCTCCAGTTATTTACTTGAGCACATTATTGACGCACTTTGGTGCGTCTGGGGACGCTCTGGTGCCAACACGATTTTCTGGTGATATTTACCACTATACAGTATTCATATGCTCGTATCTTTTGCTCAATTCGAGTGTAATTTTACAAACATTGGTGAATACAGCTGTGTTATTGGAACTATGCAACCTGATCTACTGGAACTATGTATTTCATAACTGATGATATTAAATACTTTTGATAAGTGGAACGTCCATCCTTATATCTTTCTGGTTAAATTTAATGCAATAATGATGCACTTTGATGCGTCTGGCTGCATTCTAGTGTCAACATGATCGTCTAGAGATATTTTTTCTCCTTGTAGGATGCAATTTGCTTTTTATTGGTATAACATCCATTAGTGTACTCAGTACAGCAGTCATAGACTCGTACCTTTCCCAGTTAATTGATTGCAATTTTGATACACTTTGGAGTGTCTCTGTGTTCTTGCGCCAACCTGATCGTCTGGCACTATTTTTCCCACTACCCAAAATACTATTTTTCCCACAACAAACCCGAACCCCGGAACCAGTTAACAACCCCCCCAATCAAATCAATCAAACAATCTGACGATGAAGGAAACTAAACGGATGGGCCAGAAAACCACCCAGACTGTTAATTCTGGGGGAAATTGACAGCCTGCCAGAGAATAAATACCTCCATTTGGCCTCGATAATTGCGCCCATAAAAGATATTACTGAAGGGTCTTATTTACCAATAAAACTCCAAGGAAAACCAATACATGCCTTGATCAATACTGGAGCCTGAGTAATGGCAATAAACCATGACTATTACAATATGCACCACAATCCAATAACAACACCACTCAGACAATGCAAACTAACAGAACTCAACACAGGCAATAAAACATCAATGCGGTACCCATTTCACCATGGATTTAAAAATCAAAATTACCCAATACACATGGACACTTAAATTTTATGTAATCACAAATTTAACCCAATATATGATCCTGGGAAAAGACTTCCTTATACAAGTACAAGTCGTTTATGACATAGAAGATCATACGATATCGTTAAAATTCGATACGAATGCACCAGTGAAATTAGTATCAAGCACCCCACCCACGAAAAGAACACCTGGAGCTGCCCCCTCCACGTGTCAAAAACACAAACAACGGCAAAAGCCCCTCGCCCACCAGACGATCCTGCAGGCGTTCCCACTGGTATATTTAGCAGACTGGCAGAACATCAAAAAAAAGATCCAACATTGCGTAGCATAATTCAGCAGCTACCCAATAACCAACTAACCGACAAACTCTCTCCTAGTCAATAATATACTGTACTACAGGAACAAACGAGGAGTGAGAAAACCGTGCCTCCCCAAAAAGGCTTGTCGACATCGTGTTCAATAATTAGCATAATTCTCCATTGGGAATACATCCGGGGAGACAAAAAACATACTCATAAATAGACAAATCGTTCCATCATTCAAGACTTGAAGCGATAGTTAACAAGAAGGTATCCAAATGCACTGTTTGTCACAGATCCAAACCAGATCACATCTTACGGGACACTGTCATCAACCCCCACCCAAGAACCAATGGAAAAATTGTACATTGACGGTGGCCCACTCCCCTGCACCAGAACACAACATACACATATTTTGGTGGCAATAGATGGATTCAGTAAATACTGTTTCCTCATACCACTAAAAAAACAGACATCAGAAACTATAACACAAGTACTCCGAACGAATATTTTCATGGAATTTGGGTATCCCACATATGTGGTAAGTGACCGTATCAGTCACTTACGGTCACGGTTACGGACGCTAGTTGACTGAAGATCAGTATTTAAGTCAACTAGCTTTAAGAATTTCTTCCTAGCTCATGGTATGATAAAAAACACACAACCACATTATTCTGCCCCCAACTATATGGAATGCCTAGTAAAAACATTAAAAAATACACGGCCTTCCAGGCGGAAAACCATAACAAGTGGAATACAAACTTAGAATACATACAGCTAAGACTAAAGCTGTACAGCATACCAAAACAGGCTACATGGCTGCGAAACTATTCCTCAGGAGAGAATTAAATACCCCCGTAGAGTTGGCATGGAACATTCCAGCCATCAATGAACCTCCCCCATCTCAGGTAGAAGTTGTTTTAACGGGAGTACTGGTACTTATTTCTAGTTTTGTGAACTAACCATAGAGTCACACGAAGCTGGTGAGGAACTGTTAAAAGTTTTTTTGACCCAATCAAATTTTAGGACACCTGTCCCCAATTATAAAACATTCTTTTGGTGAGCCATCAAGTTTTAGATTGCCCTGAACATCTGTCTGGTGATTAAAAAGATATGAATCACTTTAATCATAAGGGGAGGTGGTATGGGGTGGGGGGTCTAAATGGCTTTGTTCATTATTTGCTCCTAATCTGAAACCACAGGTTTTCCAAGTCAATACGCTTTACTTGTTCAACGGGAAAATAGAGAGTGAGATTTTTTAAATACAAGATGCGGGAAGCTGTTTTTTCCCCTCTTTAAATTTTGACTCCCAAGAAGTGAATTGGATGGTTTATTATTCGAATGTCTTATATAAAGTGGACTTTAAAGTTCAAGCTATTTGCCTTGGGATCACTTGCTAATCCAAAATCGTACTTTTATGGTAATAAAGCTGTGATATCTCTTGGGGCGGACGTTCTAACCACTGAGCTTCAAGGAGGAGGAGAGAAACTGTAAGTGTGAGGTAATGTAGAGAAAGCAATGGATTATATATTCTGATTTTCAGTACATCAATGCTGATTAGTTTGATATCATGTGGAGCCTGAGGAACGAGATAGATACTTCAGAGCGTTCTACATCCACAGTCCTCCACAGTCATTTCTACATTCCGAAATACTCTCTTTTTATAGACTGGACCGAGGATGAGTAGGTATCAATCCACTGGTTTTCTTTCCCGGTCCCAGCTGTCTACTAGATTGAGCAGGATTTAGATCAGAAGTGGGCACCCACATTTAATGAGTTCAGCAGGAAGATGTTCTGAAGCCTGAACGTTGTTATTTTCAAAAGACTCCTTAACTCCCTGAATCTCTAATATGCAATGGGGCTCCTTATCCGTATCATTTCACAGCCTGAATTTCACCAAGTAGCTTCAGGTGGAAGGTCATCAAGTGACCTCTCCATATGACGTGATCTATGCCTCATCCGGATCCTTACAGGCTAAACACAGGCATTCAATACTGTTCACAAAACGGCAGAATTTCTGTACCTCATAGCAGCTTATGGGCTGTTTAGAGGAATCTAACACTCCACCATCCTTTTTTTTGCACTTGCTCACCTCAGAGTTCTTCAAGCACACCAGAGACCCTCAAATATTTTTGAAAGAACAATATTTTTTCCAGAACTTCAGGCAAGTCCTTTTGAATAGTTATGGACTATGCTCCTCATCAAACCGATCATCTGTGGCACAAGAGACTAGTCCAGGAACCTCATTTGCCCCAGATATAACTATTTCTTCATATGACAACTATCGCTCATCAATAGAGAAGTCCTCAAAAATCTTCCTATGACATCTGCAAATCTCTCTTGTCTAAGGGTTTATATTCCCAACCAGGAGGACCTGTTTCCCCCCACTGAGCTCTAAAAATACACTCAGTAAAAAAGTCTTCGTACACCAAAGCTAATAAGACCTTTTTTAGTTGAATTCTATCACCTAACCGTTTTTCACATTGGTGCGTCGCTTTTATAATGTACGATGGGGTTGAGGTTGATTCTTTCAAAACCTACAGAGTTATATTAAGTGAAAATTCAATTTAGTGAAACGAACTTCGATGTAAGAAGAGTTTTTTACTAAGTAAACCAAAGGTAGGCATTCTTAGGTGCTGTGAATATGTTGGAGAATGCATCATAAAATACCTACACAATTAACTTAGTTGAAAATTAAGATGAACGATATGATGACATGAATTTGAGAAGACGAAAAGTCACTCAACGTACTACTGAATACTTCTGAAGAGTTGGAGCAGTGCACTAACCAATTATGTCTACCAAAAGCCGAAGTATTGACTGCAAAGAGATATAATTAGAATACATGCGATGTGTTAACCTACAATTTTAGAATTTATGAATAAGTTGCTCGGTTATTCAAAAGAGCACAGTGAATGTGGCTGAAAAAATTAAATAAGAAGCAACAAATTTTTAAAGTTGTAATTTAAGGCAAGTGACACATTTGAATCTTTGCAAGTCAAGTAGTAGAGTTACATATTTTACTAATGTACGTAAATACAAGCGTTGAGTGTACCTACCTAAATGATCATGGAAACTATGAAAACCTTAATGAGAAGATAAGGTGGATAAGCAGTAATCTCTACTAAGCCCGAAATTGCCAGATTTGCAGTGGCTGGGGGTGGATATAGAGTACCACTCAAGTTCTGAGAAAACATCTTAAAAATGTGGTACTTTAATTCATGCGTTGAAATAAACAAGACTACATCACCATAATGGCTAAATAGGATTGTTCAACAGCATGTAAAAAAATAAAATAAAAACACCAAGAATGGGTTGTAGTCTTTTGCTCGGAAAACTACTTGTTTCATCAATTGCTTAGAGGTGATTCACATGTCTCTCTTCCAACTTTAAACTAAAAATCAGCTGTTGCAGTAAAGGAAAATTGAGTAACGAAGGATCAAGAGAGTCCCCAACAGGAGAATGAAGAAACCAGCTATGATGCCATGAAGGATGTATGCTATATGATTGGATCCAAGTAGATTTCTCAGTCATTTTTGGGTATGGATTTATTCTAACAATATTATTAAATTCAGATATATAAACTACAATACACCATCGCTAATTACGCACAAACAAAGCATTTGATTTATACCATGCCGTAACATTTTTAAAGGCAGCAACTAACTGGCAGCAACTTGTGTCACGTCTGCTATAAGTGCCTATGGACGCAATGTAGTAACCTGAGACACGATAACGACAAATAGACAGCAATGTTAGCAATTCACAAGTTAGCAACTGAATTGTTGTTCAATAAATGTAGAGGATCAACGGTAACATGTGCAATGAAGCTTTCAAATGGGGGTTAGTAATTCAAGTAAAACGTTTCAGCATGCAGAAGAGAAGAGTAGATACATGTTCGGAGTCAAAATAATCGTTCACGTAATGTATTTTGTTCCAACTACTCTTCAGGCACAGTTTCACTCTACAAATGAGTCCTTGAATGATGATTTTATAAATAGAACTAACCCACTCATTACTATCTGCCGAGCAGGTGCTTGGGTTCCTTCTGCAGCATCAGCCTCTTCCTGTTGAGACGCCTCTAGTTGTATTAGCTCCAAGTCATAACTTGGTCCATGCCTTAAATCTTCAGAAATGTAATAGTTCCATACATCAAGAACTGCTAAATTTGACTGAGGCCTTAGAACCTAAGAAAATAAACTTTTGGTTATGGAAAAAAGACAGACGTAAGTATACTATGGCCTAAAACTTACAGATACCTCATCAGCACCAATTCAAACTAATGTCTTTTCCTTAGGGGGGGGGGGGGGGGGGGGGGGGGCTGTTTAAAAGCCGGCATTAGTTTTTGCTACGTCAGGGAATGTGATGTTTAAGTTTTGCATGAAAGGGGCTACTAACCAAAGTGTGGGTCTACTCCCTGCACCAATTGTTATGGCTCAACAATTATAGATACCTCAGCAGAATTTGGTCTAATCCCTGAAAGAAGCCCAGAAAAACACTGCCGGCTTAACCACTTGGCTACCAAGACCAACTAATCAAACCTATTGGACTGTGGGAGTTTCCCTGAACATAACCCTCAGTAAGGAGAGGGGAAGGGTAAATGGTAAATTTAGAAAAGCTATTAGCTTTTTGAGGATTCTGGAACGATTTCTTCTGACTGGGTTGCCAACAGCTCTACCACTGGAGGTGAGTTCCCACAGAAGAATAGGAGGATGAATGTGAACCCATGACAGAAATATTTAATAAACCCACTAAATATCAACATTGTGAGACAGCAAACTCTAAAGTTGAATAAATAACACTCAAATTCAATTTAAAAAAAGCCCATATAAGGGAAATTATTGATATAAAAATTACTTGTCACGCATGCATTACATGGACGTCCCTATGAATGGATTTTATGTAATTTTGGAGAGAGTTGAAATACCTAAGAGAAAAAACCAAAATATCATGACTTCTCGGAATCCCCCCCTTGCGTTAACCTGCATGAAATTTGAAACTCATGAAACAAATTTTCCAAAACTAGATCAATCTCATAATTGAACAACAAAATGAGCACGAAAATCTGACGGGAATAGGTAAAACATGATGATTTATTACAATTATCTCCTCTATTCACCCCCTTCACCACTAGACCAAATTCATAGTTGAACGAAAATCAGACGAGAATAGTTTAAACTCGATAATTTATTAGTATGGAATTCGGAACTCCAGGCATACGTTCTGAAACTATATCGAATTCGTAATGGAGTAAAATAAGAACCACGAAAATTGGTTGAGATTTGTAGCTTGGGCAGCGCTTGAAAGAATTAGTAACTATCCCCTCCACTCCACCTCGACAGTAAATCCGAAATTCTCAAGGTTTGATGTACAAAAGACTAAAATTAAATCAAACCAAATACGAATCACGAAAATCGTTTGAGAATTGTGGCTTGTGTGATGTAGACAAACTTTGTTGGAAATAACCACGTTTTTTCGAATTTACCCCCTCCATTATCCATCTTCCATAATGGAATTCATGATTTCAGATGTTTGCTGCACAATTAGACAAAAATTGGGATAGAAAGAAGAGAGAATCTCAATAACGGTTGAGAATTGTGGCCTGGGCAGCATCGACAAAATTTGTCACATTTTTTTTTTTTTTTTACAAATCTCCCCTAGAAGGGGCACACATAATAAATAAAATAAATAAATAAATAAAATAAAGTGAGGAGGACGCCCAGGTTTACCCGAGGCCAGCTCTAGGGATGAAGGAAGTTGCAGGAGGAGGAGGAGGAGGAAGAAGAGAAGGATGAAAGGAAGTGCCCTTATAAAATGACCACCAGTTGAGATAAGAGCCCCTGAGGACGCGAGCGGTGATACTATGGAGCACTCCTGCCGAGATGCCCAACTCGAGTAACTCCGTGACACTTTTCCCGCACCACACCCCACGCCTTGACACGGTCGCGGCCATGACCTTGATATTATTGGTTGCCACTTCTTTTAGCTCAGATATCACTTGCGGCAGATCATTCCTATCATATTTACTAATCTTAGCCAGCCAGGTCTGCTCCATTCCCACGCTGCCACTGACAACCTGGACATCCAGGATTATGGCAGACCCATTGAGCTTGATCGCAACGATATCTGGCTTCTTGCCCTGGTCACTCGGCATGTGATGTAGTCTCTCCCTTTTGACATCCCAACCGCTAGATGACAAAGCACCTGCTATCTGCTTGGCAACTGTATTCTGACGTAAAATGCGGCCATCATGAGTACGAGGACATTGCTTCACCACATGATAAAGATTCTCATTTTGACCCCAACAGGCACGGCAGAGGGTGTCTACTGTCCCGCCACTACTCCCTGAACACCTCAACGAGATGGCTGATGTAGCCACCCGGATTGCATGAAAATGCAAAGCCACCCGGATGTCGCGGGCCCTAATGCCCTCTGAAGCTCATTCCATCCACTGGATAGAAATGGGGGATTCAGAGCACTGTTGGAGTTCTTTACCATCTACAGTCATGCAGTGCAGCACTGAACTCAGCAGATGAGCTGGGTTTTCGAGCAGTTGGTGTTGCTTGATCGCACCACAACAACTGCTGCTGGACAAAGTCCAGGTCAGCAGCAGTGCGGGCATCCTCCCAGCTCGAGCCCCTAAGGGCAAGCAGGCGTAGGTGGCATAATGATGGGAAGCTAGCTGAGAGAGAGACAATACCGAGCCCACCGGCCTTGACCGGTGCATGAACATAGGCACTTAAGACACCAGGTGGGAAGCCTAGCCAAGAGCAAACAGCAGAGCGAACTTCACGATCTAACTCAAGCAGCCTCTCCGCAGCAAGCCTACCAAAACAATGTAGCCTTGGTCACACAGGCTAGAGCTCCATCAAGGTCCACACGACTTGCCACAATGGTGGCAACACCCATTAAGTCAACTCCGAGGTACCGCCAAACCTACAGCACGGATCGGGTGGGGATGGGTGACTCTCTTATGACAAAACACTCCTCATCCACCACTTTCACCTGATGCTGGCGACTCGGCAGGACCAAGGAGACAGACCCACACTTATCTGGGTTAACCAACACCACACCTGGCTAGCTGCTCAGCAAAGGCATTGAGGGCAATCTGCAAGCTCTTGTGGGTTTCAGCGAGTAGGATGACATCATCAGCAAAAGCCGATGCACCTAATCACACCCCACGGGCGAGATCAAACCCTATTTCAGCTGGTAGCTTACCCAAGGCCGTGTTCACGACTAGGTTGAAGAGGAGAAGAGGAGTGGCGATAGAGGATCCCCCTGGCGTACCCCGCACCCAGTGACAACATCCCCTGACATCTCGCCTCGTACCTCGAGGACAGGCACCATACTCAATTAAATGAGCAGGTGCCCCGACACTACGAAGACAATTGGTCAGGGCAAAAAGCCTTACGACGCCCAGAGCCGCAACATGGAGCTGCCGTTTCTTGATACTGGCTGTTTGGAGAACTGTTAGGTTCTCTGCTGTGTCATCCGCTGGCCGAAATGCTCTCTGGACGTCACCGATGACACCAGCCACTTGGAAGCGAAATGCCACAATCTTTTGAAAGTGGGGGGAAACCACCGACGATATTGAAATCGGGCGGTAGCCTCCAGGCCCACTTGGTCCTTTCTTTGATATGAAGATGGTCTGGGCACGAGTCAACGCTTTTGGAGGTCTTCCCAACAGAAGTAACAGGTTGAGGATGAGCAGCTTGACATTCTTTGGGGCTTTATTTTAGCGTCGGCAGAAATACCATCAGGTCCAGTAGACATGGAGATTTCGACACGGCACTTATTTGCCTCGTCATGCAACACCGATGTCCACATAATGCTGCGTATTAGAGTGGAATCTGGGGGCACCACCGGCTCACCAGGGTTGTGGCTGGGAGCACTCAAGAGTGGCTCAAATACAATCCATGAACTCCTGGATAGGGGGGTAAAACTTTTTCATCCCCAGCTCCCTCCAGTACCTCCGCAGTGACACGAGCCGGATGCTTCCTCTACAACTTCTGGACCCGCTGATATTCCCGCCTTCTTGCTTGTTTCACCGCTCTGCGACCTCCACGAGGCACCAATGTAGGAGGAACACCTCCTTGATGCCTCGCCACGGCCGCTTCCTCAACCTGTGGGAAGACCCTCTGCACATGGGCCGTGATCTCGTCTTCCAAGCCAACAGGCCTCTCAACAGCCCAATTCACCAGTTCCTACAGATAGGCGCTCTTATAACCTTCGATACCTGGCGGTTCCCTGAACCTCAATACTTCAGTCTTCAAGAAGACCGGGGGTCCCTGGGGAGGATTGCTGAACGGTGGGCTGCTGCCCCACACCTATAGGAGATGCAGGAGGAAGCCCCATGGCTATTTGCCAGGATCACATCCTGGACAAGCTGCTTGTAGTGAGGCCTCAGGCAAAGAGATTGAATGGCCGAAAGCGTGCGCATGGGAAAATGTTGCTGCAAATAAACATTTATATGACGTAACCCATTACGCACTGCTTCTCCCTCCTCTGCTGCCATTCACCGCAAATCCTCAGAAACATACCTGGGCCGCTCTCACTTTATGTCAATAGCAGCGTTAGCCTCCACGGGACGCTCCTGCCAGACGTGGGCACTGAGGCTTGGCAGAGGATGAGGTCGTGGAAGAGGATGAGGGATAGGAGGGCTGACACCCCTGCCTGGGGTGCCCCGAGCGCCTCCCCCAGAACCCCACATGCCAGTGGGCTGGCGGGGGTTATGCGACTCGATGTTGTTCACTTCCATAACAGGGTGACACATTAAAAGGGACAGAAGACTCATTGACACGAGCCTCCCCCCTAATCGCCACTGGGGGGGGGGGGGGGGGGATATGAAAAAATAAAATATAAAAAAATATTAAAAAACACCAACAGTTACCCTAACCCAGCAACCCCACACACACACACACACAAACACCTGTTTTTTTTTTTTTTTTTTTTTTTTTTGCGGATTTGGTCTAAGAATGGTCTGAAATGGATTTGTATGCAGTTTTTTTTCTCATGCTTGGGTTTTCCCCCACCTCTCTTGATCAATTCCAATAGGCGTCCCTCTTATTGACGAAGCCTTGCCTATAAGATGTAGCTTCAGAGGGTATGTCCTAAGAAGGTATGTTCCCCTTGGTTTCTAGGATTAAGGATACACGACTAAACCAATATAAAATTAATGAGATACGTTATTCAAATTAAAGTAGCTGGAAAACATGATTTTATGTTTAAGAAAAACTTACTGGTTGGTCCGTGTCAGGTGTATACATGAAGTTGAAAAATATTGGAGCCCTTGCATTATGTTTCTCAATATAGTCAAACACAGACTGACCCAAATTTGGCCCCGTATGAGTCCCAGCTCTTAATCCACCTGTAAATTAGAATAGTATAGTAGATTAGAACCTAGTATAAACATATCAGTATCAACACTGTAAAGAGGACATTAAATTGGATCCAATTTTCATTGAAATAGTACATAAAAGTCCTAGTTAAGCTCCCTGACTAACCTATTCAACCCCTATGACGAGATATCTCGTGGGGGCAGGACAGCACTCAGCCCGAGACATCACGCCAAAAACAAACGCCTCCCTCAGCCCTGCAACAATATATCTCGCACCACATTTTTTCACTTTTTAACGCATTTAGTGACGCTCTTCGCATTCTAGCAGAGGTCTTAGATATTTAGTATCTTAGAGAAGGGTTCATAGGAGGCAGCAAAAGCAAAATATTAAGTGAATTTCGCCAACATGTTCGGGATATGGACTTTGTTGCTATTACATTCTGGAAACTGTAATTGTTTTTTCTTTGATTCCATCATGTTTATAAATCGTAGTTTATCCGATGATGGAATTAGGGAGATAGTCACATCCATTCAGTGAGGAATTTAGTGATGATCCATCAAAGAAATCTTGTATTCCGAGGCTTCATCATAATTGACCAGGTATTGAACCCAGAACCATCAATGTCAAAAAACTATATTTTTTGTTATTTTATTCTTTTTCAAGCCTAAACTGAAATCTATGAATTTATTTTTGTTGAATCTAGGCATAGTTTAATGTCACAGGTTATTCTCAATAATGCCAAGCAAATTGTCCCAAAATTTCAAGTAATTCGGAGAATGTTGATCAGTTTTGGTCGTTTTTAGTCGAAGACAGTGAAGCACATAGAGATGAGAAAATGGGCTAGGCTGTAGGAGCGCACTTGGTTGAGAAGCCTGGGACTGAGAGGGTAAATAAAGTAAGATTGCAGTAAATACAACACGATTCACTGAACGAAATGTATTCAATACAAAACGCACTTTTAAGAGATAGAGAAAGATGAAGTCTGGTATGAGCAAAAACGAACTGAGCTGCAAGCCCACAGGGGGAAAGGATCTATAGAACAGGTGGGGAAACCAATAAGTAAGTAGTAGTGGTTGAACCGCAAGGACACCCCTTCTTCCCTGTCAAATGCCCAGACTGAAGCCCTTTTTTTGTACAATATGACTGGCCTAATAATAATGAATTACCTGGATATATCGATTCATCATCAGAACCAGTGTCAACAGTTTTATGATGCGAAGTAAGAGAGCCTCTTTTGTCTTCCAAAGCTGTTATCCCACACTCAACTCTGTCCAGTTCACAGTCAAGAAGGAATGTTCGAAATCTACATGAAACCGACTGGTAAGCCAAAACACGCAGATAGTATTCATTGAATTCAAATGCAAGAGGAAACTGCTTTTGTATCTGAAAAATATTGAACAAAAATAAAATAAATAAACAAGTAAACGAATAAAATAAGATGATAATAAGAATAAGAACAAGCAAAAAAGGCAAGATGTAGTTTGGTAACAATAAAACATTATCCAAGAATGAACAAGTTATAAGTTACATCAAAACTCAACTCTCACTTCAACATCAGTTCACTGCTGAATAAAATGATTTCTAAATTTAAAAATATCCAATGTAGTTAAAAGGTAGATGCAACAAAATTTAACACTACACTCGTAGTCAACACACCCTTCAAAAGTAGATGAAACCTGAAAATACAGTGGTGCAAATAAGGTAGTGACTAGCTTCCCTACGATTTTTAGTTTTCGAAACTTCCGCTATTGTGGCGCTTCGGTAGGTGAGAGCATCCAGACCACGAAATTATACAAATCATTCTGATCTATTCATCCAACTAATCTGAATTTTTACTAAGGGATTGACTACTTGATGTTATGTATCTTTGAGATGCGAGGTTGCGAGCATCGAGACCACCGAACTATACAAATCATTCTGATCTATTTGTCCATCTAACATGAACTTTTACAAAGGGATTGAACCAAACCGCCGCTGTAGCGGAAGTTTTGAATACTAAAAATCGTAGGGGAGCCAGTCACTGCCTGCAAATAATGGTAGCTTTAGCTTTTGCTTTATTATTTTCAATAACGAATCTTTGCACCCCCCTCAAAATTTGTTAGTTCACGTTTCGAGATTCGCAAAATCCAAAAACAAATGAAAGAGAAAATTAAAATTGAAAAATAAAGTCTGTCTACTGTACGCGGTTCAGAGCTTTTGTTTATCTCAAACTACTGGACCAAAGTTGAAGAAACTTCAATAAAAAATCACTTATGAGGTCTAGTTTATCCTGAATCCTCAACATCAACCCTGAAGGGTAAAATTAAAGGGCTGAAATATTTTGAAAAATATGATTTTTAAATCCCTCAAAATAAGCCAATATTTTGAATGTTTGTTACGCTCCATGGAAATAACTCTCACAGTGGAAGAGGTTTGATCACACCGGCCTCATAGCTCGGATTGTTGCAATGCAACTTGGGGGAAATTTACCCTTAGTAAAGTACACGAGTTTGAACTCCTGTCGAGGTATGAAATATTTTTGGCCCGTTACAGTGGTGCAGTTGTAACGGGCCAAAAATATTTGATACCTCGAAAGGAGTTCGAACTCGCGTCATCACAACTACGGGAAATTTCGTTGCAGTTGCAACACTCTAACGATCAGAGCTAAGAGGCCAGGGTGATCGAACCTCTTCGACTGTGAGAGTTATTTTCCTGGAGCGTAACATTTCCCCAGAGTCAAATACCAGCCGTCTCGGCTGGTTTGAGGTCGGACGAATGACCAAGTGAAACTGCAGGCCGCTGGCTCAGCAGATGCTCGCTGGACCAAGTCAGCAGTCGAGCGAGGTCATTGTCACGGTGTGTTTTGACTCAAGTGAGTGAGGAAATTAAAGGTGCATAACAACAGGAAATGTGATGTTTACAGTGTTTTGGCTCGAGAGGGATTTAATTAATTATAGTTTCGTATGATTTCGGGTCCTACCGACTGCGCCACTGTAACGGCCAAAAAATATATGATACCTCGACAGGAGTTCGAACTTACGTCGTCACAACTACGGGAAATTTCCCCGCAGTTGCGACACTAACGATCAGAGCTAAGAGGCCAGGGTGACCAAACCTCTTCGACTGTGAGAGTTATTTTCCTGGAGCGTAACCAGTCGGTAGGACCCGAAATCATACGAAATAATAATCAATTATAGTACGGTCTTCGTAGAAGACTGTTTACTTATGCAGCTCTCGTGCTCTTACTGTGTTGCGGTAAATTTCAAAGAAATAATTTGAAAAAACCCGCGAAGGGGTGGTTTTTCAAATGAAAAACGGACTATTCGCACTGTTCTGTTGGCATCCCTGCGCCTCGCCTACCCAGCATGCTCCGGGCCCCGCTATCGTCACTTCTTGTTCTACCCTGTTGCGAGTAATCTCTGTCTGCGAATTCGTTCAAAATTACATAATTTCTACCATTTTCTTACGAAAATCGGGAGTGCGGACAATTTAGAAAGAATTGTTCGGAAGTGTTCATGTCCGGTTTGACAAAATATTTGTCGACGGCGCGTCCATAAAATAGGTTATCTGCGGATAAGGATTGCGAGCAATCCTGTCCACAAGTTCGTTCGAAATCTCATAATTTCTACCATTTTCTTACGAAAATCGGGAATACGGACGACTTAGAAAGAATTGTTTGGAAGTGTTTATGTCTGGTTTGACAAAATAATTGTCGACAATGCGTCCGGAAAATAGTTATAAGGAGTCCCAACGTGGCGTCGGGTCCGCCTTGGCGGAAGCTTGGGTTTCCAAAACCGTGGTGCTTGTGAAATCGGCGTCACCTTCGGGCAATAAACCGGTCCCTCCACCTTTTTTATCCTTTTCAGGACATGAAGTTCGGGAAAGACCGTAACCAATCTCTACAATCAATACCGGAGACACCCATAGAATCTACATATAACCTCACGGAGTCATCCGACGAAGATGAGGTTAGAGACAGGCGGATATCATCGCATCTTCATGCAGATTATTATTACGACACGCCTGAAAAGGCCTTAAGGAGGAAAAGACGTCGGGATTCCTTCTGATCGTCACCCTCCCCATCGGACTCCGACTCTCATTCACCGTCATCGGAAGTAGCCTCGTCCAGAAACCTATCAAGAGCCTCACCCGAGGTCTTTGCTGATTTTTCAATCGCGCCTTCACCTGTAGAGGACAGTCTACCACAGTTCCGAACCTACCACAACAACTTCTTGCTGTAATGGGTATTAATGAGACACCTCCAGTGGACCCGATCTTCATCCATCCCACTATGGAGAAAAAGGGGGCGCGAGGCTATGCGGAGTGCCACGCGACGGCCCACCATCAAGCACTGGGACAAACTTATTTGTTCGGTGACGCCACAGCGAAGTGGGTACAGTCAGTGTCAGACAAAGATAAGATCAAGAGATGGATTATAAGACGCCCAAGAGAGGCATCCCCCGGCCCTTCCGCCAGAAAGAGGTCACAGGCCCCCCCTTCCGGAGAGCCGTTTCAACCGACATTAAATAATCAGGTGAGTAACCTCAGGATTAACCTCAATTGCTCCCCCCTCCCCCCTTTCACGGGGAGGCTGGCGAGTTCCTTTCATGAAGGGAGAAACATAAATAAATCTCCTATTTTATTTTTGTGGATCTCTGGATACAAACTGCCTTTCTGCCACGATCCCCCAGTATCATTACCAATGTCCTATGCCAAACCGCACCCTTCGGGCGGGCCTCGGGTAGCGACCATGAGCCTGTAAACATCACATTTCCTGTCGTTAGCACCTTTCGCTTCCTCACTCACTTGAGTAAAAACACACTGTGACAATGACCTCACTCGATTGCTGACTTGTTTAAGCGAACATCTGCTGAGCTAGTGGCTGCAGTTTCACTTCGTCATTTGTCCGATCCCAAGCCAGCCGAGATGGCTGGCTGGTATTTGACTCCAGGGAAGTCGCTCTAGGAAAATAACTCTCAAAGTCGAAGAGGTTTGATCACACCCGCCTCATAGCTAAGACCATTGGAGTGTTGGAACTCGTGGGCAATTTCCCCTTAGGCTGTCCGTCCAGGTGACGCGATTTCGTGCAAAGAGGCAAACAGGCAAAAACAGGCGAATTCGCGCCAAAGGTTCGCCTCCCTTCAAACACACTGTTTTAAGCAAGAGCCCGTCCACTGCAAGTGCTGCGGTTGAGCGAAGTGGGGCAAACGCGACGAGAATCAAACCAGTTTGTTTTTCAACGTGTTAACAAGCGAAATGGATGCCGAAAAATAGGAGAGAATTCAGCTAAGTCAGTTGATGTGGTAGGAACTCGTCATTGCATTCGTCTCTTAATGTCCTAGAGAGGCAACCAGTCAAATTTTCATATTCCTAGAGTGAATAGGAGAGAATTTAGCTAAGTCAGATTATCAGGAAAGAACCCATCATTTTATTAGTTTCTCCTTGTTCCAGAGAGGCTCTCTATCAAATTTCAAATTCCCAGGGTGAATAGGAGAGAATTTAGCTTAGTCAGCTAAACAGGAAAGAGCCCATCATTTTATTCGTTTCTAGATGTCCCAGCGAGGCTCCCTTTCAAATTTCATATCCCTAGACTGATTGGAGAGAATTTAGCTAAGTCAGCTGATCTGGTTGAAACCCGTCATTGCATGCGTCTCTTGATTACCTAGAGAGGCTCCCTATCAAATTTCATATTCCTTGAGTGAATAGGAGAGAATTTAGCTAAGTCAGCTGATCTGGTTGGAACCTGTTATTGCATTCGCCTCTTAATGTCCTAGAAAGGCACCTTGTCAAATTTCACATTCCTATGATGAAAAGGAGAGAATTTAGCTCACTCAGCTGGTCAAAAAAGCGCCTGTCTTTTTATTCGTATCTTGATGCCCCGGAGGGTCTTCCTTCAAATTTTAACTCCCTCGAATGAACAGGAGAGAATGTTTAGCTCTCTTGTTTCCGGAAACAATTCGGTCTTTTTTTTTTTGCAATAGGTACCAGAGTTCAACGCATATATTTTCCACATTCTCGATAACATTTCGAACTACTAATTAACTACGGTAGAAAGGAAATTAGTGGAAAACGGTCGAAGTGGACTGGATTCGCGCTGTTGATTCGCCTCCAATGGACGGGGTCAGTTCGCCCAAAGAGGCAAAGGGAGAAAACTAGGCGATTTCGCCTCTTTGCGCGAAATCGCGTCTACTGGACGGCCAGCCTTAGTAATAACGACAGGAGTTCGAACTCCTGTCGAGGTATCAGATATTTTTGGCCTGTTACATGATTGATGGATATATTTCAAAGAATGGAATAAAACCACTCGGATCTCTGTCATTCATCCATTCGTTATCCCGTAGGGCAAGACCTTTGGCAGGAAAATATAACGTCAACACGAGTCTGATGATAACTGTAGTGAAAATTGTAAAAATCCCCTGATAAACTATGACGATCGAATCAGCTGATATAATTTCAATGGAATGGTTTTTTTTCTTCTCTCTTTTCAATAAAATGAGAAAATTGAATCTATAATTAGTTTTGTTATACATATTGTCTCACTCTTGGGTTACCACCAGCTAGGGTTCGATTCTACCACCAATTTCCAACAAAAAGTTCTCCTTAGACGTTTTCTTCTTCCCGAAGGATTGATAGGATTCGTGTTTTCAACGTTAAGTCATGTAAATCTCAGTAACTTTTATTCATTCATGATTTTTATTGAAATTTAAGAACACAGTTGGAATGAGCGTTAAATTTACAATCTCTCTAGTATAAATAAAAAATAGTTATTCAAAGGTGAAAATCAGTGCAAAAAGTAATATTTGAAGAAATCAGCCCACTTTTTTCAAACGCTTGCAATTCAAAATGATTTTACCGGATTTGACCCGACTTTAGGTAACTACTTAGTACTGTAAGTAGGCCTAAAACCTCAGACTACCAATTTAATAGTCAATTTTACTTCAAGTTGGGATGAAATTGACATTTTAGTACTATATAATTGATCACTATTATTTTTCATCACTTTTTAATTCTGAGGGATTATAGACAATAGTTGATTAGCAGGGATCCAATATTTTAATTATTGATCATGAGTAGGAGAACATAAGACAAACTTATTTTGAATCTAAAGTGCCTGGAACTGTACGTTTAAAGGAGGAGCTCTGTCCAGCATGGGGCGCAAACTAGCATTCAATCTCTAACTCTTGTGAGATTCAAAACTCCACCTTCATACAGAAAATGAAACATGAACGTTAGCTTTGCGTTCTATCTTGTGAGTATATCTAGTGATGATCGTCAGCAGAACTAAACTGTAGTGTAAGGCTGTATGACCTCTCCTTCGTCCTACGATTGGAGAGTAATGAATATGATGTTAAAAAGAAAATTATTACCTGATGGACAACATCCAAGAATTGAAGGAATGTAGGAGTGAACGTAGACGTTGGCGAATTAGCAGAAAGACCACTTCGATGACTGAACCTGTGTCCGAACCCCAACCACTCTTTTTCGATGAGTACTCGAAATCCAACAATTGTCCTGTAGTAAGGATCAAGACACAACTGTGCCAGAGATGATATCTGCAATGAACCAAATAGAAAATGAAATAAAACACGAATAGACTGTATAAACATATTCATTTGCGCCATTTTAGTGAAAGTTTGTTTTAAAAGAAGTTATTGGAATGGGGGAAAAAAATTGAATCCACAAAATTTATTTTGTGGTAGCCATTTTTATGGTTCCCCTTTGTTGGATCCAACGAAGCACCCTAACCAGGCCTAATCATTGATATGATTTAAAAAAGTTTAGCAAAAGTTGCACAAAACATGCTATAAAATCTACCTTAGAGAAAAAAAAAACCTACGACCACAATCTTGAAACATTATTCTAGTAAAATATTAGCAAAACTAAAATGGATAAACCAAGAATTTAGTGGTGAAACATTTTTTTGGAAATTGGAATTCGGAAATACGATTAATTGTAACTACACTAACGGAATTGAGAAGTATCTACCAAGTGAACAATTACGATCTGCTGAACCTTCAAAACACTAAAACTTTCTAATTCAGACCTCGCCAGAGTGTGCAATAAATTGACCCTGTGAATGGGTTTCCAGAGCATATTCTTTCCAAACGCGAAAATTTCTTGAAAGTTCAGATTGTCGAATATCTAAATGTTCAATTTCACATCAGTGCAATCAGAATATAAAGCTAATGTAATCGTGTATATATATATTATGTATCTGTTATCAGTATTTATACAATTGGATACAAATACATCCATCCTACATACAACAAATCCAAATGTTAGTGTTCTGGGCTTTATTCATTAATAACAACTGCCTACTCCAAAACATACTTGATTCTACTATAGGTACTTGACTGGTCTCTGGAGGACGCTTAAAAAGGAAAACTGAGGAATAGTTCAAATACATTTTTTTGCATTCCCATTACAGATATTATGGAAGGGTTTTTTATTCGTAAATGTAACGACCCAAAAATATTTGATACCTTGAGGGTCATTCTCATTTCATTTGCCGCTTTCATGTCCCTGACGACGAATTCTCACAATTCTTGACCAAAACTAGCGATTTTGGGGGAAAAAAGGGTAGTATAAGTTAGGAGATCAACGAAGAAATAATATGACTGCCCAAAATCCCCTTTAACCAATACACAGTGATGACGAATGAAACCTGAAATCCTGGTAACTCATGAGTGTTACCGTCCCCTCCTACCTAACATGTACTTAGAATTTAGGTAGTTACGAAACAATGACAATCTAGAACTGGCCAGGGTTACTAGCTGCAGTAGGTTGGTTCCTCTTCATTTGGAGTGAGGATTTACGTTTTTAAGATTTTTCCCAACCTGTGATAAACTAGTTTTTCAGTCAGTCCCCCATATCTCTTCTCAATGGGACCACAGGAGTGTTACCATTTTTGCGATCAAGAAGACCGATGGAAAATGGTGGGAAACAGTCAGATGTGAAGGTTATATTGTCCAGTTGAAGATGTGAGACTGCAGTGGTGTGCTTGGAGTTGCAGCAGTTTTTACAGTGAAAGAAGCCTAAAAACATGTTGAGTATTTTTATTTTCAATCATGAGTGTTACACTGATTACGAGTGTTGTTAGTGCTTAAACAAAATAATCCGATATCAAGAACCATACTGCTTGGTGACAGGTTTCAAACAGTAGCCATCCCCGAGTTTTGCCACTTCATCATCCTGTGTGACGCCATTTTTACTGGAAATTCTCATGAGTGTTACCTCTCAGGAGTGTGACCAAGGATGGGTAAAAAATATGTAAAATACAACATCAATGAAAAACTCACTGTTCATCTATGGAACAAAAATCTGCAATGTACAATGAGTAGTATTTGCCAATCCAACCTCATTTTCGAGCACTTTCATATTTCACGTCACTGAGGTTCTCAAACGACCCAAAGCGGCAAATGAAATGAGAATGACCCTTGACAGGAAATGGAACTCGGGTCGTTATAACTACGGGAAATTTCCCGTAGTTGCAACACTCCAACAATCTGAGCTATGATCACATTCTCCTGTGGTTGATCAAACCTCTTCGAATGTGGTAATTTTCCTGGAGCGTAACACAAAGGAGATTGAACGGTTAGGTACTTGTCCTCCAAAATAGAAATGATCACATAAATTTTTGCGTTATACAGTTTAAAAAAAAGGAATTTAGGATCATGAATCCCAGGCAAGACTATACTGAATTACTGCACGATTTTGATTATATTGTGTAGGTGGAGCCCAACTATCAGAACCACAGGAGAATCAGACCATATATGAAAACATGAATATGGTCTTGAAGTAATTACTTATAAATGTTAACACAATAGGATCAGCACTATCCACCAATCAGAGGCAATGCACCAAAACTAATGGAAGTGAAATTCAAGTGATATTTTGATGAATGGAGCAGATCAGATCCGAGAAGTTCCCCTTCAAGTTTAATAGCACAATTAATAGCATTCTCAATGCAAATTAATACCATTTTCATAAGCTACACGTAAACCTATTACAGAGCTCCCATGGGCCATAAGTACACCTTACTCCTTAATATACTTTTTAACTGAAATTATACTAGTTGAATAATATAAATAGTCCTATTTTACTATTTTTAGTACCATTTTAGTCCATACTAAATCGGATGAGTTGATTACATAAAAATAAGGAGCCAAGGTGAAAGTCTTGATATTCCATTTTCCATTGATCAAAGAACAAGATATACATTTATCACAAACATTTGAGAAGACCTCAATTACCTGGCAAGTAGCGTCCCACCCGTCTTCTAGACATAACATTACAGAAGAGCCTTGTACATCAAGTAGATCAACAACAGCACCACTGAGTTGTAATAATTGCTGTATTTGTTGCAACCACTCACTACTCTCGACCAATCTGGAAAAAAAATTAATCTTAAAAGATATTATGTATTTACCATCAAATTCCACGTTCAAACAATAATTTCCAACATGTTAACTTTAATTTGAGTACCGATAATTCCCTGATTTCCCTAAAAGTTTCCCTAATTCTAATTTCATATCTTTAAGCATTCTTCATACCCCCTTTATTCATTATTATGGTAAACTGTTAAGGAACCATTTCAAGACTACTAAAAAAAGGCTTCATATTTCTTTCAGGACTTCATACTTCATGAAAACTTTATCCTGCCTATTTGAGCTTCCCCGAAAATATTGAATTAACTTTTCTGTTTTTGATGTCTATTAGTGTATATTCAATGACATGAACGATACCTACTCAATATAATTCTAGCTAACTTCACAATTTTTATTTTGCTTTTTTGTGGAACTGCTCTCAAATGCGAAAGAAAGCAACGAAATGAAAAGGGGGATAAATAATAACAAAAAAGTCCAGTCATGCAGCATGACCCCATGAGCGAATTTTTGAAGAAAATTACTGCGTGCTAGTACGTACATAAATAGAACTTCTTCATAATTTCATGGCTGATATTTTCTAAGCCACAGTCAGTATTAAAGCTACATCAAGTCCTAAAACAGTTGAGCGTAAAACATTAAAGAGAGCGACCGAGAGAATTGGAGGACGGAATATTTCACAGAGTAAACTCATCATTTACTCATCATTACATTTTTTTTTTAACAAGCACCTACTACCTACGTTTTAAACAGCATGATTCTAGGATTGGTTATACAGGGATACTTCCATAAGAGTAGTTCAATCTAAATTTGGACATGTTTCATGCAAATATTACCGATTTTTACAACTAGCGAACGGCATTATTTCGATTTTTGACTTTTTTTTTTCAACTTTGAAATTTTTGAAAACTTGATACATATTCTTATTGGAAATTTTACGCTGATTCCGAATATACCACATGTTAGTACGCTGAAAAAATTATTTCGCACAACAAATCGCAAAAAACAGGCTATTTTGAAATTTTTTACTACATTTTTGAAAATTTCAACCCGAAGATGTAATCCGATCATGCTGGCCAACGAACTTGAACTTTCGTTTTGTGTCCTTAACATTTTAAAATTTGTTTGAAGTTTCTAGCACAATTCTACGGACAGTTATCGTCTGGAATGACACATACATATACATTTATATATATATATATATATATATATATTTTTTTTTCTACAAAACTCCCCTCAAAGGCGGAGGTGGCACACCATTAAATTGAAAATAAACAAATAAAATAAAAAGTGGGGAGGACGCCCAGGTCCTACATACATCCATACATACATAAAAAAATACGTTAAACTTCAGAATATGATTCAGAATAGCCTGAAACGGATTTCTGCATAAAATTTTTTCAAAAATTCACATTCCACAAATTTTGAGGCGAGAGCAATAGCTTAATTGTCTTCAAAAATTCGCTAAAACATAAATAATGATAAAAAAATATAAAATAAAAATAAATAATAATAATAAAAAAGTCCAGTCATGCAGCATGACCCCATGAGCGAATTTTTGAAGAAATCTTCGACGTTTCAGTCGCTATTGATCGTGTAGAGAAATTTTAATTTATGATTTTGATAGACAAACATGGAATCAAATTCTATCTACAGCATGGTTCTAGCCTTAAACAGCATGGTTCTAGAATTGGTTATACAGGTATACCTTCCATAAGAGTAGTTCAATCTGAATTTGGACAATGTTTCATGCAAATATTACCGATTTTTACAACTAGCGAACGGCATTATTTCGATTTTTGACTGATTTTTCAACTTTGAAATTTTCGAAAACTTGATACATATTCATATAGGAAATTTTACGCTGATTCCGAATATACCACATGTTAGTATGCTGAAAAAATTATTTCGCACAACAAATCGCAAAAAACAGGCTATTTTGACATTTTTGACTACATTTTTGAAAATTTCAACCCGGAAATGTAATCCGATCATGCTGGCCAACGAACTTGAACTTTCGTTTCGTGTCTTTAACATTTTAAAATTTGTTTGAAGTTTCTAGCACAATTCTACGGACAGTTATCGTCTGGAATGACACATATATACATACATACATACATACATACATATATACATACATAAAAAAATGCGTTAAACTCCAGAATATGATTCAGAATACCCTAAAACGGATTTCTGCATAAAATTTTTTCAAAAATTCACATTCTACAAATTTTGAGGCGAGAGCAATAGCTTAATTTTCTTCAAAAATTCGCTAAAAGATACCCACAGTTGTGGAGTAGTTCTGTAAGCCAACATTTGCAAAGTTCAAATAAAGACAGTGATCTGGTTATGAACAATATCCAACATAAAAGATGGGTAAATATTGAATGAATTAGGAATGAAATATTTCTATTCATTTGTACAGCTACAATAATTTTTGAGCATATTCGTTTTTCAATGTTTCAAAATTGAAAAAGTGTTGGTGTATAATTACCGAAATTTTTACTGTACAAATGTATGGTTTCCATTCAAACTTTCAATATTTTGCTAATAGCAGGAAGTTTGTTTGAAAACTTTGAAAATTGAGGTGTATTCTAAAATTACCCTTCCAAGGAACTTCGTGTAAAATTTACAATAGGATACAAACATTTGAATGGGGTTATGGATTTATAACAGAAATCCATTTTAGATTTTTCTAAATTCTTATATATTTCTAATAGGCAAATATACAGGGTGTTCATGCAAGTCAGAGTTTCATCCATCTAGAAATCGATTCTACAACTGAGAGAGTGAAGAGACAGTTGATAGTGACAAGAATACAGTACATTATGGAGTGATTCAAGGGAGTACTCTTGCACCCGTCTAGTTTTCTCTACTTATCAACCTTGTGGCTGCAAAGTCACCATCAGTAAAAATCTATTTGTTTGCAGACGACCTTGCTGTCCTTTGTGAGGCAAATTACACCAACGAGTTTCATAGGCAGGCAGTTACTGACATTCTGCTGACTTCGAGGTGCCTCAATTTCCTCTCTCTCACCGGAGCAGAGGAAAATACTCCCTGGGAGGATACAGCTCTATTGTAGACATTTGCGAACATTGAGGAGTTCTGTGTCCACCCGCCACCCGGAAAATGGCATGTAGAGGAACTCCATTCCGTGTTACTGCCAACACTGCCGCATGGCGAGTGGGATAGGCTGACAATGGTAGCGATATCGACACCTTCATTCTTGAGGATAATGGAAACCCAATGGTATAGAATTTCAAGGGACGCCCAGCGGACTGGGGGATGTATTGTCAGTAGGAGATGATCCTGATGAAGCTCTTGTGACGTAGCGTTCAAGTACTGTCGCAGAGCAGATGGGACACATAGTTATGGCTCCCCAATCAAAGAATGGGAAGCTCAATATTAGAACCATTGCCTAAGGGCGAGACATTGTAAGCAGGGGGGGGGGGGGGGGGGGTATAAAAAACCTGAAATCCCGTAGAATCAAATTTAATGTTGAAGCCGTTGTCTGAGAGTGAGTAATTTTTCATGTTGGGGGGGGGGGGGGGGAATGTTAGACCTTCTAATTGCTAGGATTGTTTGTGGACAGCAGCCAGAGGCTAAAAGTAGTAGGGTCGCCAAATTAATTGTTAAGAACGATAATAAGTTGTCAGATGACACAGTAAGGCAGCGTAGTACAGTATTAGGATGCTTAGGTGCTTTGGGAAATATGACGTTTATGGAGTCCCAGCCCTGTTGTCTAAGAAAAACGTAGCTATCTGCCCATAGCATATATGATCAATGGAGTTATTAATGTAAGAAATATTCTGTTTCCAAAGATTGACATATTTATAAAATAAATATAAAATTGTGGATAATTACATTAATATGTGGCGGGGGCTAATGTCTTACGTAATGTATTAGCTACGTCAGGAAGCTGTTCTCCTCTAGAATGGCCAAGAATCGATCTTCAGAGGGGCCGAAGTTCAGTAATTTCGAATCTAGCATACTCATAAATACAGAATGCCCTTTATGTGCAAAATGTGAGAAGACCAGCCAAACGGCTTCCCCTCTTTCACATTAATATGCCGGTCCCTACACCCATCGACATTGTGAGGAGGACAGATCCCCCCCCCCCCCCCGCCCCCCTCCCTATCAGAGGATGAGCTACCTGTTCAGGTGGAATAATCACATTGGTCACCACGAATGGGTGTGAGGGGCCCCTATCCATAGCTGTTTCCCATCAAAGTAATTCAGATCTAGCCTGATTTGATAAATAGCATGTGGCACAAAATTTTGATCCTCAACTGTTATTTATGTACTTTATTTATGTATTTTATTTATTTGTTCATTTTTTTGCAAATATAGTGGACTCTAAATAGTAGACTGTGATATAGTGACTGGGACTCTATAGTTACTGGCTGTAATGAGGCTAGATGCGTCCCACAGAGCTTCATAAAGTACCTCCTATTCAGGCTCTGGTATGAATGAGGACAAAGTTATACTCATGGCCCAAAGGAGGTTCAAGTATTAGGAGTAGCAGATTGAAACATGTTATGTAGATCGGCATAAATATCATAAGTACTGGCATAAGTACCCGTTGCCTTTTCTTGATCATAGTAGGATGAATAAAAATCGACAGCAGCAGGATACCACGTCAGAGACCGATTGAAGCATCGGCTTACATACCTTTATGCTCGAAGTATCTCCCAGGAGACTCGGGTCTGATACTGTAGAATAATCTTCGCTCTCAGGAGACAAACTACCAGAATTGCCGACACAAATCGGAATTTCAGCGGACAAGATGTGTCTCCGACTCAACTCGGTGTTTCGAAAGTTTGCAATCCGAATTCATTGATACACGACGTTTAAATGTCGTCAAATCACACAAGAACGAAACGGCACCAAAAAGATAAAATAAACTGAGATTTTAAAACAAACAATATGAAAATACAAGCTGTAAGCTCAGGAGCGAAACAATTTGCGCAGAGGTGAACATACAAAGAGAAGAGAATTTCTGCATCTCACCAGACGGCGTAGTGTCATGGATAATCTTACATTACTAGGTACTTTCTCTGTTTTGGATATAGCCTTATATGGGTGATGGTATAATTTACGTTCAAGTTGCTGGCAAAGTAGGAAGATAAATATACATACATATCAATTTATATGATTAAATAATTCAAATAATACCAGGAAGTAGGTTCTTGATAGAATTACACTTTTTTGAAAGGATATAGAAACATATTTAATGGGAGCTTGTAACTAGGGAGACTGTTTAAAACAAAATGAACTTACTAGGACACCTCGGGAGGAGCCTCTGGCTGAGGAATGTGGGAAAAGGAGAAGGGATGTAACCCTGTTATGCGTAGTTTAAGTTCGGAGTTACCAACTGAATATTCTTTCAAAAGAAAGTTCCACAAGCACATGCTGCAGCGTTTAGTCATCAAGTAAATAATAATGCGAGTTGATTAATTAGGTTAAAAAAAGTACCAAGGCACTGGTGCTGTCCTCCAATATATATTGGCAAAGTAAGAAAATATAAACAGATATTTACTACCACAGTAAGAAAATATATAAACTCATATACTAACTTGTGGAATGATTGATCAGCATCAGTTTGGATACCACTTGGAACACATGCTCTCATAAGCTTCTTGAAAGCGGTTTTTGTAGCTCGGACATCAGCATATTCAACAGGAATGAAATCTGCTTTAACGCCTTCAACTTTAAAAGCCTTTAACAAGAAGAAATTCCATAATTGTAGTGGGAATACATAGGTAACAAAATTGTATTTACTGATTTCGTTTGAGAAAAATATGACTCACATTCACCTTGTAATGAGTTTTGTCTGACAGAATGTATAGTGGAGCAAAGTGAAGAGAGTGAACACATTCACTTCCTGAATCTGAGTCTCCTGATGGTCTCATTATACCACCTCCACCATCTTTCACAGAGCCCCATCGTCCTCGGCTCAGGTTAATTTTCATGTTTGAGCTATAATGATAGGAGAACTACTTAAAATGCATAGTGAGATTCTATGAACAGTCATTCTTCTATGGCAAGCAGGAAATTAACTAGAAACATGAAGAAATAGGGATTTATTTAGATTAAAACTTACATCTTCGGATTTGTAACACACAATTCTCCAGTTACTCAAACCAAGAATGAGTGAAATCAGGCCTGTATTTAATGAGGAAATACTAGTATACACTCGAAAAAAAATATATGTACGCATTTTAATGAACAGCACTAAAAAAAACCCCATTTGAAAATTGTAAAACCAAACGTAAATACTAATCTTGGTTTATTATTCTCAGTAATAAACCTTTGTAATCAACCAAGCGAAAAAAGAAATCCCCCCCCCCCCCCCCTCCAATTTTTTGGTTAGCAATTCAGCGTCTGTTGATCCCGAAAATCGAATAACTAAAGATGAGGATTTTGTTGAACTCATTGTAAATGTGTTTACCAGATGACCACGTATGTTTTGTGAGCAGCCTAATCACTTTGTGCACTGGTGAGATGACGAGTTCTTCAACAGATTCTGTTTGCCCAAGGACACTGTATAATCATTACTCGGCAAAATCAAAGAAAAGGTATAATCACACACCAATTGGAACAACGCAGTGGCTCCAGACATCACATTACAGATGAGGTTGAGGTGTTATGCTATAGGTAGCATGATAAAGGCATGCTCAGATTTCACTAGGGTAGACATGTAAATGGGGTGCTGAATCATCTGATTGGTTACTCAACACCTTTTAGGTACATAATATGCAGCCTCGTTTCATATATATGCCAATCAGAAGAGAAGCCAAAGGAGTGGTGGCAGAATTCCATACAAAATATATATTCCCCAAAGGTGTTGGTTCTATTGATTGCACCCATGTCAGGATAATTTCACCTGAAGGCAGGTATGCAAAATTGTACAGAAACAGAAATGGCTACTTCAGCTTGAACGTTAAAACTGTTTCTGACGCCTCTTTGCACCATCGAAATATGGTGGCCAGGTGGCCTGGTTCTGCCCTTGACGCAACCACATTCGCCAAATCAAAATTGAAAAGAATGATAGAACGAGGTGAAGTAGCAGGAGTTCTGATTGGTGACCAAGAGTATGCAAGTAGACCTTACTTACTAAGGAAACTCAAAAATCAGGTAACTGATGGAGAGAAACTCTAATATGAAGATATGACTTTTAACAAGCGTTGAAAATAGAGCTTCTTCACTTTTAGTAAAATTTGCGGCTATTTTACTTTCACTCGTTTTAGAAGAAACGATCATGAACACAAAAATAAATTCTTATTAAATAGACGCCAACAAAAATGAAGTAACGACTTTGAAGCCTACCTGTGTGTCAAGGTTTGAAGGTCAGTGTGCATGCACAGTAATGCTCAGATTTCTTAAACAGCTGATCAAATAAAATCAATTGTTCAAACAGCTGTTTCACTAAACAGCACTTAAAAGTTATTGTACAACATCGTTGTTTAAACAGAGTTCTGTGATTAAACAGAGTTTAACTGATGGTCTGTTTGAACGGGGAACAGTACACCTGACCATAAATCCTACAAAAAGTAGCTATAAATTTGGAATGCGGGTGACCAGAGGAAGTTGGAGAGGAGTTCAAGCTTTACCATCAAAGTGTGGAAGAACTAAACCAGGAAACGGATGTGATCATTTGGGGCTATAGAGTAACAGTGCTCACTTTGGGTAGCAGTACTGAAGGAGTTGCATGCCTCTTACATGGAAATTCCTAAAGTGAAAGCCATTGCTCTATCTTACATTTGGTGGCCAACCACCGATTTAGATACTGAAAAACATCAGCAGATCCACATCAATTATCTTGGGCCAGTGGTCCGTTGTTATTACCTTGCCATCTTGGTCAGCAACTGAAAATGGCTTGAGGTCATCGAGTGCAGATCAATGACCACACAAAGTACAATTACCTTACAATGGCAAATGTTTGGATGATTTGGAGAAGCATCCGTTGATTTCCACGAATTTCTCAAAAGGAACAGTATACAACACAACGGTGAAGCATATCATCCACAAACGGACAGAGGAGCTGAAAATACAGATAGAACGATCAAGAGAATCTTTAAAATTATGCTACCGGAAGTGGATACCTACAGAAAAATTGGAGTTGGCCCTGCAGCGTTTCTTGATGGACTACAGGAACACTCCACACTCAACCACCAATGTGTCTCCAGCCATGGCGCTCATGGGTAGAAGTTTGAGAATTGGATTAGATTTCCTAAACTCACTACTCATATAGTTCCAGGTGAGGCGGGAACAAGAACAACAGATTGAAACATACAGAGGAAAACCAGCAACAGGGAATCCTTTTTAAGGAAAAATAAGAAGTAAGGGTTAAAAGTTATTGGAACAATGGAGGAACAACAGAGCTTAACAACATTGGAACAACAGAGCTGTTGGCAGGAAATGGATAGGACAAGGGAGACTCTTCCGTATTCACCTGGGATGTTGCTGCAAAGTGGAAAATGGAACAAAAAAGCTAGTTTACTGATACAGATGGAATTCCTGTCATATGGGTGACGAACCAGTCTGTGATACCAATTGAAGCAAAGGGGGCAGGCCCCGGATACCTGCAGATCAGGAGCAGGGGAGTAACATCCATGGGGACAGGGTATAAATAGGTTTTACAGAAATTGAAAGGAATGGACCCAACGTCGAAAATGCCCACAGAAGTGAAAGAGAGAATAGTGGACGAGCTCTTTCCTGCTGAAAACCAATTGCCCATAGAAGTAAGGAATGAGGAATTACCATTCCAGAGTATTAATTGGAAACCAGAGTTGTTTAACAGCGTGGATTAGAAAAGGCAGTGATTTCAATGCCTAATAAGAAGGCTCCAGGCCCCAACAAAATCACAGTCCAAATATTGAATATGATTGTCCTAAATCACCCTGAACCTCTAGAGGATATGTACAACGCCTGCCTAATAGAAGGAATTAGGAGCTGACCTCTGGAATTCGAATAATAATGAAATCCTGAGACTTGAAATGCCATGTGGGATATTCCTCCTCGAATATTCAGATGGCCTAGTGGTGGTGATAACGGTACACACTGTGCAGTTCCTCCAGTCTAAACTGAACCAGAAAATGAGGCCAATATTGGAATGAATGGAGACAAGAAGACGGAGATCGTACTACTCACCACAAAGGGCATTGATAGGCCGATAACCATGGTTATGGATGGCCAGAAGATTGAACATCATTGTTGGCCATAGAGCTTACCTTCTGGAACCACAGAAGGCGGATGTGGTCGGAAGGCTTAGCAAGCTCATGGTCAATGTAGGAGGGACATCACCCATAGAATGAAGGCTCCTAATGGAGACAGCCACGGCCAAAATGCTTTGTGAAGCAGAGGTGTAGGCTGAAGCGTTGAACTTACAGAAATATAAGCGGAGAGGCAGTTCCGAGAAGAGGAGCTCTACTGATATGCAGTGCATATTGAAGAGTATCATTACTCAAGTTATCCCGTTTAATACCCATCAACCTCCTAGCCCTAGAGGGAAGGAGAATCTATTTGAGAAAGGAAGAAGACACGCAAAACCGGCCAAAAACAGTGAAACAGAGAAGAAGGAAGAAAGGGACAAAACCATGTAACGAAACTAAAGATGGAAAGAGGACAGTAGAAGAAAGTGGACAGCATGCTTAATCCCTGAAGTGAAAACTTGGGTTGAAAGGAAATATGGCAAAACAGGATGTCATCTGACAAGTTCCTAACTGGGCATGGCTATTTCAAAGCCTATTTGTCAAAGGTGGGAAAGGCAAATTCGCCACCTGTGTGCTCTGCCATACTGAAGATGATGACGCACACCGTACATTTTGTGTGTGTCCATGATGGGAAATCCCTGGAAATGCGTTAAGAGAAGAGATAGGGGGGCATTTACCCCAAAAAGATTATAGGAAAGGTGGCAGAGTCTACAGGAAACTGGGACACTGTGGTGGGATATGTGACAGCAGTGCTGAAAGCCAAAGAGACGAACAGAGAATCCAAAACACAATAGGAGGAAATCTAGAACGGCAGGCTATTAAGAGAGCTGCCCCGAAGTAATACAAAAAACTATTCATGGGACAGGTTTCTTTAAGAAAAGAGAGGATATGTGTTATAGTCAGTATGCCACTGTGTGGTGAGCCCAACACAAAGGACGAAAAAGCCCAGTCTCGTTGTCAGAGCGTAAAATAATCAATTCACCAACCCAATCAGAAAATGAATTAATTACTTTTTTTTAAATCCTTCAATTTCTCATGCTTTCAGGCAAAGTTTACAATAGGTTTAGTTGAATTTCTTACATGTCCATGCCGTTACTTTATCAGTTTTTCTTGATACAATGGTTGATCATTGGAAAATATTTCATTCATCTGACTACCTCTTCATTCATCTGGCTAGTCAATTTAAAAAAAAATGTTTAAAAGCAATTGTGGTAGATGTAGTTATTGTAGTGTGCTGCTGCTAACAGCATCAACTAAGGATTCTTGGAGGGTAAATACTTGATAGAAAGAAGGTGTCTTGTCGTTTTCAGTTCAGAATTTTTTCTTCTCAGAAAAAACAGTACTAAGAGAAACACCTAATTATAAGGAAAAACTCACAGTTTTGATATTTCGGCTTTTACCTTTGTCAAATATATATATATATATATATATACATATATATATATATATATATATATATATATATATATATATATTTATATATATCATATTAAATAGTGTTGGGCCGTTTCCCCAGATGTTGTCAAAGCGTTGTAATGTCAACAAGTAAAAATTATGAAATAGTTGGATTTTGTTCTGGCAAGTGCGCATTTTATTATTCAAAGTGTCAAAGTGTTACACTGGTGTCAGAAGTGAGTTCGTGAGTAAGGTTTCCACTCAGTGAGGCTGTTCAGTGCTTGTTACACTAGTTGTGTCTAATGGCAGACGAGGGTGATAATGTGGGTGATGATAACCAAAGGGTGCTCCACAGTGGAAGTGTAATAGGACCAGTTTGAGGAGGGGAGCATGATCCTCCAGGAACGAGTCCACACAGATCGCATGGCGCAGAGTCAGATGGAGATTGGCGGCAGGCAGAGGCAGACTTGCAACAGCAGATGGAGGGGATGATGGAGCTGCTGCAGAGATTGCCCTTTCTGGGTACAGAGGCACATAGCAGTGTAGGTAGTAGGCCGGGGGGCCGGGAACCGCTGGTTGTACCAAACGATCAACGGCCACACATTCGGGTGAAGCCAGGGTCATTTAATGGGTCACAAGATTGGGATGACTACTTGCATAAATTTTGGATGGCTAGTAGGGCAAATGGGTGGTCAGCAGTCGAGCAAGCTGACCAGTTGACAGCAGCACTCCATGGGCCCGCCCAGGCAGTTGTTGTGCGGCTAGGGCTGGAGGCCTCAGTCACAACCATGATTCAGGCACTCGAGGATCGATACGGCACGCATGGACAGGAACACTTGTTCATGCACTAACTACGAATGAGGCGGCAGGCACCAAAGGAGAGCATTGCCGACTTTGCAGCTGCTTTACATGCATTGGCAGGGAAGGCATTCAAGGGGTCCCCAGTCACTGTGGTAGAAACAATGGCTTTGCAACAGTTTCTTGATGGTCTTTATGACCTAGAATTGCGTAAGCCAGTTGGAGCCTACCCCACAACAGAGTTGCGGGCAGCTGTGGGTTATGTCATACAGGCAGAAGCAAATCTCACTGAGCACATGGGGGAAGTGGATGGCTCGTTGCGCAAAGACTGGGTGAAGATAATGAAGAGCCTCAGGTAGAAGGAGTTGGTGACCCAGAAACCATCAACCAAGCAGGAAGTGACCATGTCGTATGTTATGGTTGTGGGGGTAGAGGACACATGAAGCGAGAGTGCCCTTCCAGGTGGACTATTGGCCAGACTGATAGAAATCTGAGGAAGGGAAACGGGGGAGCACCGGCTTAAGGGGCCCTCAGGCAGTGCAAGACAAAGAGGCCCACAGTACAGCTCTGTTAGGGGTAAGAACTGGTTTCACCCTGGCCCTACCAGGAGAAATAGCCGGGCAGGCATGCCTTATAGTGGTTGATACAGGAGCTGCAGGTACTGTGGTACGGCCGAATAATGGCCAGAGGTTGGAAGTGTCGGTCACTCCCAGGTGTCTCAAATCACCCACAGGGGATCCAATACGGGTGATTGGTAAGGCAGAGGCGGACATCAAGTTCGAAGGGGGCCTGGAGTTTACACACCCTGTATTGGTGGCTGACATTGCAGATCCCTGCCTGCTAGAGTTGGATTTTTTGGTTAGTAAGGGGTGCGTTCTGAATCTTGAGCAGAATTATCTCTTCTTTGGGGACCACTGGATCCAAGTAAATCAATATGGTAGACACAAAAAGGCAGTGGCGGGAATTAACATGCCACTAGGGGAGCCGTTGGAGCAGATGATCGAGAGGGCATCTGGGGAAATGACTTCAGATCAGAAGAAGAGGTTCCAGGATCTGGTGACAGAGTTCAAGGATGTGTTCGCAGAAGGCACAATGGCCGCACTCTGTGCGGTGCTGCAAGAGTACCACCACACAGGATTGACACGGGACAGCACAACCCAGTGAGACAACCACCAAGGAGGATTGCTCCAGTTAAGCGACCAGAAGTCGACAAACTGGTTGAGGAAATGTTAAAAGCTGGAGTCATAGAGCCATCAGAAAGCCCTTGGGCTAGCCCCATTGTGTTGGTGCCAAAAAAGGATGGGAGCACGAGGTTTCGTGTTGATTATCGCAGGCTCAATGACATCACACAAAAAGATGCTCACCCCTTGCCCAAGACAGACGAGTTGCTAAATGGGCTGAAGCAAGGGAAGTGGTTTTCAACGCTCGATTTTCAATCGGGATACTGGCAGATTCCAATGGACACGGGTGCCAAATTGAAAACTGCGTTTTGTACCCCATCAGGGCTATGGCAGTTTAGAGTCATGCCGTTCGGGTTGACCAATGCTCCGGCAACATTCCAACAAGCTATGACTAAGGTCCTGTGGAAGCTGTTATGTCAGGGCCGAGCCTTTGTTTACATTGACGACCTGCTGGTCCTGGCACGCACGGTGGACGAGCACTTGGAAACATTGTGTGAACTCTTTCAGCTATTACGGGAAGCAAACCTGAAGAAGACAACACTGCTGCAAACGAAAGTAAGCTACCTGGGTTCCCCAGAGGGAGTGCATACTGATCCCAAAAAGCTCAAGGCGATTCGAGATTGGCCCTCCTCCACCACAACCAGAGACGTGAGGGCGTTTACCGGTTTTTGCGCCTACTATAGGGATTTCATCCCTCATTTTGCTGGAAAAATGAAGCTGCTCTATCAAGCGGAGAATAGCAGGCCATTTACCAGTCGAGCATGAAGAGGCATTCCAGTGCATGAAAAAAGAGTTTGTTAATCCCCCAGTATTGGGACTGGCCAAGGAAGATGTACCATTCATCATTGACGCTGATGTTAGCAATTTTGCCATGGGTGCCACGCTGTCCCAGATGCAGGATGGTCAAGAGCGGGTCATCAGTTACTTTAGCAAGTTTTTGTCGAGGCCACAGCAAAATTATTGTGTGTGGATGAGGCCCAACAGGTGCAACGCTGTCACTTGGAGGCATCGTTTGGGCGTGAGGAAGGTGCTAAGGCTCAAATTGCTGACCCTGTGTTGTGTAAAGTAGTGCGTTGGGTTCAAGAAGGGCATAGGCCAACGCCAGAACAGCTGGAGGCATGCAGCGCAGAAGAACGAGTCTATGCAGCCATGTTGGGGTCGCTCGAGTTGGTTGAGGGGTGCCTATATCGAAGGTGGGAGTCTCCAAATGGGAAGAACATTGTCATGCAGTTAATGCGTTGCGGGCTCAGCATTATTGGGCAGGGATACATAGTGACATCAAGATGTGGTGCAAAACCTGCCAGGTGTGTCGAGAACACTGCCAACAGAAACACCGAGTGCCGCTGCACACCAGGGTGGCCGGGATTCTCTTTGAGTGAGTGAGAATACATTTAATGGGGCCACTACCCAAGTCACGTCAAGGAAACCACTACATTCTGACGCTCCAGGACTATTTTACAAAGTGGCCGGAGGCCATACCCCTGCCTGATGTAAGATCAGCGACTGACGCACAAGCTCTCGTCAATCATGTGGTCCCTCGGTTCGGAGTGCCCCAAGAAATTCATTTAGACCAGGGTCGGAGCTTCGAGGAAGAGGTCTTTCAGGAGGTAGCCCAACTGTTGGGAATTCACAAAACGAGAGCAACGCCCTTGCACCCTCAAAGTGATGGACTCGTGGAGAGGTTCAATCGGACATTGTGGCAGCTCCTCTCCAAGTTGATGACTGACCATCAAGAAGAATGGGAAGATTTGTTTCCCATAGCCCTCTTGGCATATCGAGCAGCCGAACACTCCAGTCTCGGATTCTCATCTGCCAGGGTGATGTTTGGAAGGGAACTGCAGTTGCCCGTACACCTCCTTCTGGGTGACAGGCCACCAAGTACGACTGTTCCTGAGTACGCGGAAGATCTGAAACGGCGGTTGACGGACATCCACAAAACAGCACGTGAGAGGCTCAAGCTCCAGGCAGAGGACATGCGAAAGAGGTACCACGTGATGGCCAAACTCAACTCTTACGAAGTGGGAAACCAAGTGTGGTTCTTTAACCCTCAAAGAAGAAAGGGCCTCCTGCCTAAACTGCAGCGCAGCTGGGAGGGCCCATGCACCATCGTTAAGGTCCTCAACGAGGTGGTGTTCCGGATCAAGACCGTTCGGGGAAGACTGAAAGTGGTGCACCATGACAGGCTGGCGCCGTTCGTCGAAGAACGAGGAGGGAATAGTTTTGGGCCGTTGCCCCAGATGTTGTCAAAGCGTTGTAATGTCAACAAGTAAAAATTATTAAATAGTTGGATTTCGTTCTGGCAAGTGCGTATTTTATTATTCAAAGTGTTACAATATATTATAATTATATATATTATTGTATATAACATTCATATTATATATATAAAATTCGATCAGAGGAGGTCCTTACGTTGATTTATTGTATGTTTTCCTCTATCCAATCAACATAACCTTTAGACTAAAGTTGACTCTATAGCCCTAAGCTAGGCAGGCATAGGCTTTGTGACCTATCTATCTTCTACTTCTATGGCACATTCATACAATCCAGAAGTCAGTTTTTATTTTTATTTTCATATTGGGATTACCTCATGGTTGTGGTGGGGTTTATATCCTCCGCAGCAAGGAACAGTGAATTTATAGACAAACTTGAATCAGATCTCCAGGGTCCAACTCTAAGAGGTGTGCATGAGACTATCACAGAAAGATACCGTTCATGTTCAGCAGATGAAGGGGCACCTTCAACATGACCACCACCTGCAATATAAAATTTCACAACATATTTAAAGATGAGAATACTATGTTCTACAAGCTGGAAAATATTAGCAGGGGAATATAACTGCTACCTGCTTCCACCAACCTACCTAAATCATCCCTCCAACCCCATGAATAAATATTATACACATACATATGTACATACATATACAATAAAGTATTGTAACATAAAGTATTGTAACCGCCTTCTATACTGCCTAGGAAGTAGATTCAGGTCTGACCCTTGTCTAGCTCAACTGTATCCACATTTTATGGCTGATTGTCATAAGGGGACCCGCATTCAGCAATTCTCCCCCAGAATCATTACTCTTCTGTCTGGCCTGAAAACTAAGGAGTTGAGGCTCTAGGAGTATGGAGCTAGTAGGGATGATTATTAGAGCACCAACCAGCAGGATGTGGAGAGGCAGGCTGTTGAGGGGTTAGATTGTTAAGGAGGCAAGGTTGAAGTCTGTGCTCTGTGAATGGAACGAACCACGCTTATTTATAATGCTATATCCCTTATAAAGAAATTATGAAGAACAACAAACAATCATTCTCTAAATTAAGGCAGTTTTCTGAGAGCATAATTTGGCTGAATATGACTAAGTCATCATGACAGTGTCAGTGTTCATTGGATTTGGTTTTCACATACCATGAGATGAATTATTAGCTTGGAGAAATTGAATTATTAGCTTGGAGAAGAGAAATTATTTCGTGAAGAGGTAGAAAGGAGGTCGAATGTTCCAAGCAGGGAGGTCACAGTCTGACGGAACCTTGAACTTGGGTCTCGTAACAATATCTTTTCTAGGGATGGGTTGTTAGCTGGTCACCCAACACCCAACCTAGGCAACCAAGAGCTTTTTATCAGACTTCTCCTGCCCTGCGGGGATTGTCTTCACCGAGGCTTGGAGATCCCTCCTCCCACCTGGTTTTTGTCTGCTCTGGGTATTTTATATTCAAAGTACCCAACATATCTGGTATCCCCCTATCTGCCATTCAGGAATCACCCCGATATAAGACAGACGAGATGATCATTTCTTATAATCAAATATTCGTATTATTGATATACAAAACCAAACACTATCTGTCAGCCTTAATGTAGATGGTTTATGATGCATTTTTTACGATCAACAGACGACCAGTAGTCTTGGTGTTGTTTTTGTTGTAGTTAGAACAACAATGACATCTTTTGAACTCTCACCTGACGCCAGTCAGGTCAGTTAGCAGCCTCAGGAGGTTTTTTTGCCAGTACCCCACACGGTTCTGACTAGATTACTCACCAGTCCGGTGATGGCTCGAAGCCTCCCTCAAGGAGGTGAAAGTGGTGGACGCGATGTTTTGAAAATGTAGGAACGCTCCCATCCAAGAGGGGAGAGTCCCTAATCAAAATAGTAGGAAGGCTCCCTTTGTTGATAAGGTATGGGAATGTTGGTTACTGTCAAAGGCCCACGATCGTGGAGTGTCAAGAGATTTTTCGGGCTCACATAAGGTCTCAGGTCAACTCGGTAGCGTTAGTTGGAAAATCATACGAAATCCTATTTGAAACCATCCGATAGAAATGCAACGAACTTGAATTGGAGTTGTCACCACCTATGTGTATTGCTGACTTTGAAATGGCTGTTTATAACGCTATCAAGAAAGTACGGCCTCAAGCCACAATGTGAGGGTACAAGTTCGACCTTGCAGAAGCATGGTAAGTCAGGTTGTCCTTACCATATAAATATAATACAACAATAATATAATTAAAAATAGCTTATTTAAATAACGTAACTTATTCATGAAATAAACAACAAAATTAAAATCAATAAAACAAATAATAAATCTATACTATTTATAAGAATGAAACTCCGTTTGTCTGTTTGTTTGTCTGTCTGTTTGTCGTGTCTATGCACGGCCAAACGGCTGAGTGGGGGGAGTCTACAAGTGGGGGGATCTTCTTGGGATTTTCCGATAGGGTGTATAAGCGAATTTAAAATTTTCTAATCCCAGCCGAACAATGGACCGTAGGGCGGGAGGGGGTCGAAGTAAGAATTAATGTGCGCTTTTTGGACTTCCCCGCTTCCTGTACCCCTCTAAACAGCCGTCGAAAATTCCGGAAAAATACCGGTTTCGTAGGTTTTTGAACGAAAAAGACGACGGAGCGATTGGATCGCGAAAAAATTATCGGGAAATGCGTCAAAAAAATGCGAGAGTACGGACCCATTTTCTCGTAAATTCTGACGAAAAACTTGAGTTTTTTCCGATTAAAATATACCCCATAAAGGTACGTTTTTCGGAACGGTTTTTGCGGGCGAAATAAAGGTTTGATCCCGCCGAATCTGAATCCGAAATCGGATATCAAAAAAAGTGACGGGTAGTTAGTCAAAATGCGAGGGGAAGCGAGACGAAGCTATTAAAATGAGAAATTAATCGAGCCCGCCGCCGTTTCACAATGTTGCGAGCAGGCCTACGCACATAAGTCTTGAAGGATGGAAGTTTTCCTTTTGAGACATTTCAACAGAATAAATACGGGTTTTTTCCTACACAAATACAGCAATACCTTGCGAGCGAAGCGAGCAACATCCCCAAATAAACTTTTTTTTGGTTCCACGTAGTTTTATAAGATTTATTTTGTTTGTAAGAATTTCCAACAGAAAAAAACGTCTGCCAAGTTGGGTGGGCAGTATAACTTCCTCAAGCGAGCGAAGCGAGCAACATCCCTTACATGTTTCAATTGTAATACATCGCATGTATACAGCCACACCTTGCGAGCGAAGCGAGCAACTTAATGGGGGGGTCCAGGGTTTTTCCTACACATATACAGCCGTACCGAGCGAACGAAGCGAGCAACATCCCCTACACACGTTAAACCTACCCTTAGGGATCTACCGTTTGCGAGCGAAGCGAGCAACATTCCCTACATCCCACACTTTGCGAGCGAAGCGAGCAATCTAATGGGGGGCCGGGGGGCTTGCCCCATGGCTGGACGTGGAGGCGAGCGAAGCGAGCCAGAGCGGCTAGTAAGTAATAAACAAATAAAATAATAAAGTACTGACCCAAGTTTAAGGATTATTTATGTGATTTTTGATTGTAACTACTATTGACCGTAATTTATTGACTACAGTTATTTATTGTCTAGACCACAAATAAAGAGGTGATCAAGTGAATTTTTATTTCATTGTCCAGGTAGCTTGTTTAAGCACAAACGGAAGGGGTAGGCTGTGGGAGCGTTCGTAAATTTTGTAAAACTGACCAACTTGCAGGAGTAGCAGCGTTCCTACAATTTGACGTAATTATAGGCTTGCACAAACGGGAGTGTTAATACATCCCTTTCAGTCTGACGGGAGCTTCCTACATGCGCCCCACCAAGTCTAATATTGAGAGGTGGTGTCAACAAAAATTATCACCAAAGCCCACATCCTTAATCTGGAGATGAGATTTTTCCATTCATCAGTGGTGGTGGTGGTGGTCAGTGGTGGTTTGGCCCTTTCTTGGTTAGGATTACTAACCCCAAAGAAAATTAATACCCTTTCGATTATTTTAGTACATCCTGATAGGACTTGTTTAATTGTTCCCCAAAACACCTGTACAAAGGAACGTCAATTGTTGCCTTTCCATAATAACGCAACAATTCTGGAAGTAGAGCGTGGCTACCTGGGCTTCAGTGATGAATTTTCCATTTACCAGTGGTTACCAACCCACGAAGTTGCTTGTTAGATTGTGTCTGTTGTTGTTAATTTTATATTTTGGATTGTTATTGTTATTTGTTCAGACTGTCTCTATTACGGTTTTTAATTTCGGACCATTCACCACCTGCAATGCGCTCAAGTTGACATATTGTCTGGGATCTCCTGAAGTATAGTAAGTGTGCTCTTTGAACTTTTGTGTTTCTTAGTAGGAGCGTCTGGAGGTGGGCTATTGTTTGAGTGATGTAAAACTCCTAATGAACCATTTCCCCTGGACCGAGAATCAATAGCTAATGACAGTTATTATTGTTGTACATCCTAATTGGACTGGTTTGTCTCCCAAAACATCTGTACAAAGGAACGTCATTTGTTGCCTACCCATAAGAATGCAACAATTCTGGTAACCACGCTCTGCTACCAGAATTGCTGCCTTCTTATGGGAAGGCAACCATTTACGTTGCTTTGTACATATGTTTTAGGGGATAACTAAACGAGTCCAATTAGGATGTAAAAAAAAATCTAAAGTCTATTTATTTCTAAATTTTTATATAGTCTATTTATTTCTAAATTTTTATTATTATTCTAAATCAAAAGTCTATTTATTTTATTCGGGGTTAGTAATCCTAACCAAAAAAGGGCCAAGCAACCTCCTGGGTAGGTAACCACTGATAAATGAAAAAATCACACCTGCAGAATAATGATATTGGCTTAGGTGAAGATTTTGATTGGAAAGACCTCACAATATTCACCAAAAAACATGTGAGGAATGAATTTGTACGACCGGTGAATAATCTAGTAAGAACCGTGTGGAGAGCTGGAGAAAAAAACCGCTTGGGGCTGCTGTTGACGTCACGTCAGGTGATAGTTCACCAGATCTCGTTATTGTTCTAAGAACAGCCAAAACAATAACCGAGGTTGCTGGTCATCTGTTGATCGTGACAAGCTTAAGATTTTTATGAAGAACAGGAAAAGGTTCAATCAAATATACAGGAAAAAGTTCAATCAAGTAAATGGACAACTTTTGTAAAATAAATCTTCGATGTGATTGGTCACTAGAGTGAAGGGATTTTACCCTGTCCTGTCCTTATTTGCTGATTTGAGGTTAAAATACCAACTTAAATTTCCAACTAACCAGGTTGGTGTGGATGATTGGTTTTTAACATGCTCATGACACTCTTGCCATGGTATGATGCCCCTCTCAATAAAAGAGCCCTGGTTCGACTATGACGCCATGTTATAGCAGGAACTCTACTATGTCGATAACACCTTGAAAATCTTCGTATACTGTCGTCTGTTACATTACTAGGCATAACTAGCAATGCCGGATACCTGAATCAAATAACAGTTCATGATATGTAACACGTAAATAAATAATACAACTAATTTATGGAAAACAAACAAGAAAATCATACTCACGTTCTGCATAGTAAATAGCCAGAATTAACAGCAGATATTCTGAATTGTTCTTTATGAGCTAATGAATTAGGAGAGGATGGTGGGTGAACGAGGCCCAGCCTAACCCAATCTCTGACATAACTTCTTTCAGTGACGCGTTCCAAGCTTCCTTTGCTTACTTCTTCAGTGGCATCTTTAAATTAAACATTAACCAATCATCGTTAAACATCATTAAATCATCATTAAACATCAATCATCGATCACAAGTCGTTGTATTTGAAGAGTAATGGCTTTAGAGACGTAAGTCTAAAGAAAGTGGCCACAAGTTCGAAGAAATATAAATAATTAAACTTTATTCCAATACGTAATTAATCTAGGGAACTATGGTTTCAGGTGTTCAGTAACAGTATAAACTGGCGAGTCCTCTACATCCCCCCCCCCCCCCCTTCATTTGTTCTTTTTATGTCATCTTTCCCATTTGTGTATGGCATCCTTTTTGAGGTGAATACGAGCAAAATGACCTTTCATTGTTCCTAATCCTTCACTAAAAATATCAGGAAAAGTATCCAATATGGCTTCACCAGTGCAATAACTAACAGCTTCCTCAGCGTGAATTTTACAAATCCTTACTCCCTGTGGCATGGGTACACCAAATCATAGAGCTCAGTCCAAACCAAAAGTAGCAAATCATGTTTCTTCACGACATCGGCACTCAACACTTTACATTTTCCAAACACATGCGCTACAATTTTGCCCATTGTTTATTGTTTCAATTTGTACCCCAGTATATGATACTAAACTGGAACATTGTTTTAACTTAGGTGCTCCTAATCCCTCTCATAATGTCTTATTGATAACCGAATGAGCAGCTCCTGAATCGTAAAGCATGTCTACCTCCAATTTATTCAATTCAACTTTCAACATCACTTTGTTCACTCCTTTGACATTTAAAAAAGTCTTCTTCAGAAGATATCTCATCAACTGTATCTGCAGTTTCCCCCTTTCCTTGAAATTTGCCTAGTTTTCTGGAGAGAATTTAAATGTAAAATTGGGCACTACGCCACAGTATGTTTTTTCTTTCAACAACAAGATAAATTCTCTCCAGAGAACGGGCCAAGCACTGTTTGCCTTGAATATACGCCACTGGTTGCTTCATAAGTAAGGCGAGATTTTCATGAATCAACGTTATTTGGCGATTAAGAAAATGGCTTTCACACAATTTTATCTTTTGAAAGTTAGGGTCCTGTAGTTTTATATACATTAATAGTTTAACACTTCGACCACACACAGCTATATAATTCAAAATCTCATTTGGAATTTAAACCATCATTTTGGTTTTATTGATCAAATACATACATGACAGTTCGTCACTGGTGAGTGGCAGTGTCATTCTCCAAGGAGAATGGTTTTCTTTCGACATGGCTTTCATATCTTGGAAAACATATTTTTGTCGCTTTGACGATGGTTTCTGTTGTAAACCAACTTTCATCAACGTCTTCTTTGCAAATCCCCTGAAAACAGACGTATTATTGAATAAAAAGCATTGAAAGTACTCAACAAGAAAGCAACCTAAAAAGAAAAAGGTAGCCTGTATCACATGATGTAAAAACTATGGTCGCTTCATAATGTGTCCACACTTAATAAAATACATATAAAACCCTAGGAAGGTGTTTTTTAGGTACATGTGTTTAACGTTCTAGGCCCCATTTTTCGGCTTCAATTTTAGGAGGCAGCCCCCTACCAGAAATCCCCAGGTAGTATCCATTGGTTAGTTGGTACCTCAAGTGGCTTATGTACCTAGTTCTCTATGCATATGATTTTCCAATCTAAATAAATGAGTTAACTTCGAGTGTGGGTTGTATGCCCTTTAGACATGAGTAATTATTTAAAGGTGCAAGGTCTCAAGACATACGTTCCAAATGAAGGTGTTAAGGGTGAAACCAGGTTCCTTGAGTGTGGGAGGCTCTGCACAGCCGAACATCCTATTTCCCTAGCTTTTTATGGGACCAAGAATAACCCTGAGGAAACATTCAATAAAAAGTTCCAGTCATGCAGCACCATTGTATGAGCGAATTTTCAAATAAAATCGTATTATATTGATACCTTGTTTTGAAATTTGAACAGTTGAGTGCAGAGATATTGATAACTATCAACTTTATAGTAAAAAATCTCATTCTAAACGATATTCTGCGATAAAATAGGCTTTGGATTTTTCCTTTTTTGCAGTTTTTATCAATTTTTCAGCAAATAATATTGAAATTTAAGCATATTTTTCAGCATAATTTTGTGCCCAATTTTTAACACATTCAGTGCGAAGTTATTTATTTATTTATAAGTGAACGAGCAATGCCCAGAAACAAAATATACTACACATGATACAGCATGAAAATTAATGCTGCAAACAACTATCTTACACGATAAACAATACAATACTAAAATACAAAATTCAATAATTCAAGTTAAAAGACCAATCGACAGTAATGAAAAATATTCATGAATAATAAATGTATATAAGCTGAAGGAAGGAAACTAAATAAGAGGGTAATCAAGATGGTACTTCTTTCCAGATCATCGATCTAATCTGACCAGACGAAGACACGAGCCCAAGCCCAAGTCACAATGGGATACGAACTAAATCACTCGCGACGAAGTTGTGGAAACCCATTTCAAAACGGAAGTTAGTGAAAAACGTTGTCTATTTCCACGAAAAATAAAAAGTTACAATGTTAAATCGATTTCGACGGTTAGGCCATCATCAGTAACAAACAAGTTATTGTTTTTTACTGATGATGGCCTAACCGTCAAAATCTATTTAACATTGTAACTCTTTATGTTTCGTGGAAATAGACAAGGTTTTTCACTAACTTCCGTTTTCACAATGAGAGCTCGAGAACCCATTGAAGCTTTCATGCATTGCGTAGAAGTGGCGCAAATGACATGAACTTTGTTTTTTCAAATGGGAACTCCAATTTTTTATTGCAGACACAAATTCTACGTGAAATATCATGAAGAAATGACCCATCACTAGATTTTTTAAGCGTGTGTAACGGACGCAATTCCGCTCTAAAAGTGCAAAAATGGTGAAATACTGAGTTTTGAAGATATTCAATTCACACATGTAATACATGATTTTGGGGTATTTTTTCGTGCTGAACCTCGAAATGATGTTCATTTATTGATATTTGCAACGCCAACTTGGGAAAATACCGAAAAAACTACATTTTAGTACACTTTGTGCTGTGTGGAATTGAGTTAGAAAAGTTCAATATCAATAAATGAACATCATTACGAGATTCAGCACGAAAAATATACCCTGAAATCATGTGTTACATGTGGCAATTGAATATCTTCAAAAACTCCGTATTTCACAATTTTTGCATTTTTAGAGCAGAATTGCGCATTGTTTTGCGTCCTTTTACGCGCACTTAAAAACTAGAGAGACGGATCGCCTCCTCATGAAATTTTACCTATAACTCGAATCTGCAATAAAAAATGTGGGGGTCCCCCATTTGAAAAAACAACGTTTTTGTCATTTGCGCCACTTCTGCGCGCGTGAAAGAATTGTTCCTGAGATTTACATTAAAAATTATGAAGAATGGCGTTGGTCTCAATTTTTTAAGCGCTGAATTCAGGGGAAATGAAGGGGGATGTAACTTTTCCGTGGGACACTGTATATATATATATATATATTTATATGTATATGTATATATATATATATATATATATATATATATATATATATATAATATTTGTGGATGTACACAAAATCGTTTGACCATCTAACACTCAATTTAATGAAAAGAAAAAATAGGTGACAACCCGTTTTCGATGTGGGAAAAAAGAACATTATCATAGCATCCTCTGGTTATTAATTTTAGTCAACGTCAAATGAGATATCTAAATCTCAAATTACTCTTAGATCATCAAGTATTCAACAAATGAATAAAACTAAAATCAAGTAAAAGTTAAATAAAAAGCCTCTACATTCAAAAATTAAGTCAATAGAACCTTACTTTAGAGTTGCATTTTTTTCTTTGCTCTTCTGGGTTGGTGTTTGAGGAACAGATATTTGACCAGAAAATGCGAAATGGTGGAAAATGTGAGGAGGATGGCGAACCCTTTGAAGAGTTTTCCTAAATAATTCAATACTTTCAGGAGGAACTTCTTCATCAAACGCAACTTTTATCAACTGCAAATAAGAAAAGAAAAAACAGTATTAGAATAGTTCTTCACAAATATTAGTACACAGGAATAACGAATGCTATAACCACAACCGTTCAAAGTTAAGAAGGAATAAAGAATTACAATGTTGAATCGATTTCAACGGTTAGGCCAACACCAGTAACATAGAATAACTGAACACACATTAGAAAGGACACAGGCTAAATATGTTATTGTTTGTTACTGATGATGGCCTAACCGTCGAAATCGATTTAACATTGTAACTCTTTATTTTTTCGTGGAAATAGACAAAGTTTTTCACCAACTTCCGTTTCGGTTCAAGAATGCCTCAAAACAGACTTCCAAGAGAAAATTTGGATTTTTAAACAACTTCATTTTCTTTGAAAAATCGCTAAAGGCAGAAATGCATGTGGTGATACAATATCAGACATGCGATTGAAGGCATAGATTAAGCACCTTGATGCAATTTATGTTTTTCATCTGATACTAAGCTTCAATGTAGGAGTTAAGATTCGAATGATCAGACAAAATTTCACTCACCTGAAACGTGCAGGACCTCAACTGTAGACCTTCTTGCAACCATTGGTACAAATGATGTTGCACAGATACTTTTTTTTCTTTAGTTAATGAAGTAATAGGGAATGAGCGGACAACTACTTGTTCACAGGCTGAAAATAAACGTCACAGATATAAATGTCATTAATAAAATGCATTTGAAATTTCAGTGGTAGTTAACGATAAATGTAGGTACATATCATCAGAATTGAAGACAGTAAGACTGAACCATAGACCTCTAAGCTATGTATTTGCTGTTTTTTAGTTTTCTTCCATTCATTCATGAGCCCTTCATTACTTTACCAATTCTTGTTACAGTATAAGAAAAACATTAAAGTTAACAAGGTAAGGCGTAGTAATTCATAGTAGAACTGTTTACGGATTAACTTGTACAATTCTGAAAACCTCATCAACATTGCTTGTGATATCGAATTTAGTGTTTGAATATACTACGAAAGAGATAGACCAACCCGTATTTACTCTCTGAATTTTGATAATATCCTATATTTTGAGAAATCGATGTTTCAATAAATTAACTTTTAGATGCGAAAACGCTGATGAAGATAAAAAAGAGAGACAGATAGATGTATACAACCTTGCACAACCCTTGAAATGCAAGATAGAAGTGATATTCATTGGAGCATAATAGGCCAGTGCACAGGATAAAACAGAGGATACAATAGAGTTAACCTTTTAGCAATGAGACGCTGCCACTCAACAATCACCAACGGGGCCAGCGCATATTACGACTCATAATTCAAGTTCAAAACTGGTTTTTCAAATAAAAAATCCATCAGTCTGATAATTATTTCTAAGTTCATATACATACAGAGCATCAAAATCCAGCTTGCTTGATCATATGAAATTTACCAAGCACAACACACATGGTCAAAAACGCGCTAAATTGGCATTAAATTGCAGAATTTAATACTACAATTATATATATTAGTATTATTAGTATAATTAGTACATATATTATTAGTATATATATATATATATTACACAATCCCATTTAGATATTTTCCAATGTATCTATCTCGTAGAGTTGTTTCCTAGTTTTTGATGTAAAAACATTATTATTTTTTAATATTAGTAATAAATGACAGAATAAAGATCTTTTGGCTGTTTTAATAGATTTTCAATGGGTTATCCTCCATGCTTCCCCGGAAAATAAAGGTTTTACATTCTTCACACAGATGTCATGAACAAAACCCAAAGGCATTCAGGTACGACCTGTCAATCAACACTAGGTACTTATTCGAGAGTGTGTTACAACATAGTAGCTCTTTATTTTTTGTTGAAATAGACAACGTTCTACGCTAACTTCCATTTTTGAAATGGGTTTCCACAATTTCGTTGTGAGTGATTTAGTTTGTGTTTCTCACACATAAAGGCTTTATGCAAAAAGGCGGGCTTTGGAGCTAAAAGGTTAACTAAATGCATCAAACTCTATTCCAGTGATGGCAATAGGGTGCATTTACTGTATTCTTGTATTCCTTCATTTTTTAAACTAATGTTGAAGACATATATAGCAATAACAGATGTTCTATCCATGCTTGAAAGCAATATTTTGCAAACTTATTATAAAAGAATTCAGCAAGATTGTTGAAGATGCGATTATTGAATGATTCATTAGAGGAATGTTATGCGACAATGAAACGTGTGATGCATGAATGGTTGAGAATACTAGGTTATAACAGATGATTGAGTTGGAGGTATACATTACATAGGTACAGAACCTAGCACATTTTATCCTAATTAGAGCACCTTCCGGAGCACTATAAACAATATTAACGGCCAAATTTATAGCAAACTGTTTTTTCTAAATAATATTCTAAAATATAAATACATTGAGGATGTTTTAGCTTTTTATATTATTCATTTATTTTTTCAGCAATATTCTAACATCAAAATTGCTGGTCTTTGAAATAATCTTTCCTCTTGAGATGGTCGACTTTTTGGCAAAACAACGAGCCCTTAATTTTGATTCAATTTTTGCTTCTCTTCCAAATCTTCTTTTCCAAATCTTTGTCTTTCGAGCTTCAAAAGCATTGGTGTTATGTTCAATAAATGAGCATCAGTACGTGATTCGGCAGGTGAAAATACCACCACTCAAACCATGTGTCATGTGAGATAATGATTACCCAAAAAACTCTATATTTTATAATTAGAGCAGATTTTCGCGTAATTGTGAACATTTTTGTACTCTCTAAGATTCATGCGAGTGTAATTTTCCAATGAGACTTCATGTATATTTGAATCTAGAATGAAAAATGAGGGTTCTCGTTCGAAATAACAAAGTCATTGAGCATTTAGCACGTTTTGTGATTAAGCATGTCTAAAACATGTCATATTTGAAATATTAAAATAATAAAAAAGAAGGGGGAAGTAACGCAACAAATTATTACAGAAAGGCCAATTATTTATGTATGGGATAGCTCTCCTATACATATCACTGACTTGTAGATAATTATTAAACCAAAACTAGGGCATATTATCTAAATATAACTACTGCCACCAATAACATGTATATCCAGGAATACAGCATATCAGACTTCTTGCCCTGATCAATCAGCATGTGATACAGTTTCTCTCAATCTATCTGTTTCGCAACTGAAGAAGAATGCGAACACCTTGAGTCCATGGATAATGCTTGACTATACTACACGACACCTACAGGTTCTCATCGTTATCCCTCAACAGGCACAACAAAGGGTGTCTACTGTCTTATGACCAGCTCTAGAACATCTCACTGAGGTTGCTAGTATTGTCATGACTAATGAGAACCTTGAAATGTGTTGGCCTGACAATGACAATAGTGTTAGGGCCATCTGTGAAGCCGATTCAACCCAGTGGGAAGAAATGAGGAATTCAGAGCTCTGTCGAAGTTCGAGAGTCTGTCTCAAGAGAATGGCCACCAACGTATGGCCCACAATACTCGTAGCACTAACCTACAATTCGTGGGCAGGACTGATAAACTGATGTGCATTTTACAAGGGCGAATCTCCATTGGTTTCTGCCAAGAGATACTTTAGGTTGTCAACTGTGAACTTGAGTGTTTCAAGAAAAAACTACATTTTGATAAGTTTACAGAATTATCTACAAGGAGGTAGAGAGCTTTTTAGATCTGATGGCAAGTAGTGGGAGAGCGAGAATGAGAATTTTCACTCAGAGCCCTGGTTTTGTAAGGGCCTACTGCCTCTTTCCTCTAGTGTGGTTGGGGGGAGTAGGCTTCATTGTTGTTACAAAACAAAAAGTTGAACAACAATGAACTAGAACATAAAAAGTATTTGAACAAAATTATGCTGACAGTGTGCTTAAATTTCATTAATTTTTGCTAAAAATCGAAAAAACTACAAAAATTGCTGAAATTCTATAAATTCTTCTTGTCTCACTGAATATTATTTATATTGATTATTATTTAGAGTTATTTAGAATTTCATTATTGGAGTTCACCTCGAGTAGGTACTGCGTTCAGATCGGCTCTGTAAAGTTCGTAGTTTTGAGTTTGTTATATCACAAATTCCGATCCAATTTTTTACCTGGCACTTACAGTTCTTCTGTTTCAAATCATCGTGTTAATATCGTTCCGTTTTCAAACCTACCTTCTCCGTGTGACTATTGGGAACTTAAAAGTTAACTTTACCCCTCCCAGTCACCCTTTGAAGATAACAAAGCTCCTTGCAAGGACCTGATTCCATACAAATTTATAAAGAATATGCCAAAAGAAGGACTTCTCCACATCCTCTCTCTCTTCAACTCAATTCTTTTCAATGGAACTGTACCTTTGGCTCGGGTAAGGATCCAAGTTTTTCTTCTCATAAAGAAGGGAGATGCTACAGTTGTGGGCAATTATCGTGGAGCCTCAATCATCAAAACTCTGACTAAGGTTTTTTGACTACTGGATTTTGTCGCCACTCGTAACTACTCATTTACCAGAATAGTAGAATGGGTTCAGAATGGGGAGGGGAACGCTTGATTCAATCTTTATACTGGCAAGTACAATCTTTATACAAGCTTTTCTATGTCTCCATCGATTATAAACGAGCCTTTGATAATATAGCCCACGATCTGCTATGGGAACAGCTAAATTTAATGGGAATAACTGCCCACTTCATAAATGTGGTTCGTAATTGGTATGGACAGGACAGGTCATCTGTTAAGCTGGGCCATGAATCGTCTGCAGTTCAAGATAGCATCTGGTATATTACAGGGTGACATTTTCTCTTCCCTCCAATTCATACTATTTGTCTCAGAATTCGATGTATTTCTGGCTATTGGGTATTGAGGGAGTAAATATAGATGGCAATACCTCACTGATTTTACTTTGTTACGCAGATAATCAGATCTTGATGGCTTATACACCCCTAAATATGAACCGTTCACTAGCTGCTTTGAATGAGTATTGCCTGGAGAATGGGCTAACAGTCAATGCCACAAAATCGAAGGTGGTAGTTTTCCAGGGAGAGGGGAAGCAAGGTCAACACAGTTTCTGGTGTGGCTCAGAAAAATTGGAGAGAGTATCAACTTACACCTATTTGGGGGTGGTTTTTCCAAGGTCTGGCAAGGTCTGGTACGCTATCCATAAAAGGATTGCTGCCGACAAAAATACATGGCTAGTGATTTTTTCCATCTCCCGACTAGCAACTCACTACATGACTGCGAAGTCTGGAACTACCCTTACGCAGAATCCATAAAATGTGTGCAAATCAGAGCCTTCAAGTCCCTTTCGGGTATGGCTTTCAACACCCGGGACTGTGTTGTTAGATTTCAGCCACTTAAAGCTTTAAATAACCAAAGTCATGTTTGGATGGTGGATTAAGCCCCTATGAATGCCACCAGACCGACTACCAAGAATATGTTTCAAGATGCTAATTGCTATTTCTGAACACTTCTCAGATCCAATGTTCAATTGGGCGCTTTAGCTGAAAAAGGCATTCCAGGAAGCTGGGCAGGAGGAACTATGGCTAATCCGAGAACCTGCTTCTGCTAAAGGAAGAAAACAGGAGTTCTTAGATTTGTTGCTGAAAAACTTGCACCGAAGTGATCTGGAAAAGGCGTTGGAGTCCTCTTTTGGGTGTTTATTAAAAACTTCTCTCCTCGTCCAGGTGAGTGAGTTTTGTACATCTTTAATGATCTGTCTCTCTCCATCAATAGGCTTCTGTGTCAGGTTAAGTGTGCAAAATCTGCAATCAGCCGACTACTCTTCCAAAGAATTCCGAACAGCTTCAATGCCTCCCATTTATGCTCCATATGCAACATAAATAGTCCCAACTCATTGTTTCATCTTATTTCATCCTGCCCCGTCTTATGAGCGTTTTTGATTGTGGAAGTTTTGATTGTGGAGTTTCTACAGATTGTTCTTTGGCAAAGAGCTTACACAGTTAACAAAGGTTTTCTTCATTCATGACTTTTCGTTTCCTACTGTCTTGAACTGTACACATGTCAATATCCTAATTCATTCTGTTTCATACTATAAGAGATAATGTATTTCATTTCATATTTTGTGTCCTCAAACTTTTTTGCACTTAATGTGTTCAAATATCATTGCATTGTAACATAATATAATACGATAATTTACGGAAATTCGCTCATACGATCATGCTGCATGACTGTGACTTTTCTTCTTCTATTCTGAACAGTAAAATGAAGAACAATTTACCCAAAGGATCTGAGGGCGTCCCTTTGAAAATGACACGATAGTTGGTAACGAAGATTGCTCCTTCAGCAGGTAACAGAGGTGGCGATATTAAATGATGTTGCGAAGTTTCTTCACGCCCATCAGCCAACAGATAGACTCGCAATCCCTCGCACAGTATTTCTTCACCAACAATCAGTGTGGGAACTACCATCTTTGCCTACAATTCAAACAACATATGCATTAGGATTAGTCCATAAGGTTGAGTTAAACAGTTCATAATATACATTCATATTTCCCATTTATATCCGATTTGAGTGGCACCAGCTGGCATTAGCCACCCACTTGTATAAGCAACTTGAAGGGTATCCTTAAAACAATGCACTTATTTTTTCTTTTAATTTGTATGTACACAAAATGAAGTAATATCTTCTCGTTTGTTGAAGATGAAGGCGTTGCTATGAGATGGGTAGTATTACTTCGAGATAAGTTCAAGGACCCACCCTTGATCACCCATGATACAGAAATCCCCCTGTACCTCTGCATGGAAACTATCGTATCTGTTAGGAAGTCGCTATTGGTTTGACAGAAAGCTATTCCTCATAAAGCCTTCTATTCACGTTTCAATTAAACAAGTAATGATACAGCTACGTGAGGCATTAGTATTCAACTGCATTGATTGGACCAAATAAATTTAAAAAATTATATTATCTAATGGAAAAAAAAGTTACTTTTTGGATGGGTGGCAATCTCTTGGATTCTCTATGAACAGCTTCCAGAGTTTCAACGTGCATGTGCACGACTCCAGGTATCATTTGGTGAAGACTTTTGACATGTTCACTATTCACTCCTCCTTCAGTACATACTCTGTCGACAAACCTTGTGACCACTTTGATAACCTCAGCAGTACTAGTGTTACCACCATGAGGACCTTCTGCTTCTTCGAAACCGGATTCAGAACCACTTTCACTCTCACCAACACTTGACCTGTAAACAAAACAATAGAAAGTGGCATAGAGAGAAAGAGGGGACTGAGTAATTATTTGTCAAAATAAGTTCAAATGGCAAAGTCTATCCAATAAGCACCTGTTTGTCAAATTGGTATTCGAATTTTGGTCCCATGAAGTCGGTGGTTTATGGCTTTGACGATGAATAACATCAACAGGAACAATCAGGTATACCATCCGATTAGCATAGTGAATTGCTTGACTGTAAACAGTTGACTCTTCACTGCAAGTGAGTTCTGCTAGTTTTTCTGTAAATCAATTAGAACTTTTGAAATAACATGAAACAACAAGAAGAAGAAAAAGGTTTATTATCAACCCTACATGTACATTATACAACTCTCATGCAGAATAAACAAAACGGCAACATTATTTCTGCAGAAAGTACATTGCTTGCTGAGGTGAATTCACCACCATTTACATCGCCGGCCTTTTTAAAGGCCACCAAATATGATACAAGACATTGGGCTGCCTCCGAAATGCCGACCTCAAATAAATATGAGAGAGAAAACACGGCAACGGACCAAGGGAATAACATTCCCTCCACCCGATCGAACTAAGGAGGAAACTCTATACATACTTCAAGCGGCCGTCAGGAGAAACAGAATTCTCACTGACACCCAGCTAAACGCCCTTGAAATAAACATTATAAGCAATCAAACAACAGATGTAACAATCCAATCAGATTGCTGCATTATAATCGATCGGCCAATCAAAAGCTTTTGATCGTGACATTGAGATTAATCAGACGAGCCAAGGGCGGACGAAGCAGGAGCGCTCAAGTGAGAGACGGGAGAAACAGCCGCCTCCACTAAGCGGACCAATCACAGGCCGCCTCCGTCGGCGGGAGGGGTATAAATATAGCCAATCCAGGCCCACTAGCTCATACCGATCCAGACAGCCGACTCGTGAAGAACCTCCTCTACAAGAAGAAGAACTCCTCAGGAACAACAGCAGCGATTCTACTCCACTGGCGTTCTACAAGGCAGAAGGATCTACCTATCATCGTTCAGCGAACTTCCAGATCTTCCGACGGGTCGTAGACAACACTTTGTTAGTCTCCCCATATAAAGCTGGAGCCAGAGGCGGTAACCAGCGTGCGACTCCGCCTCTGTCCAGTAAGACCGGGTTGCCTCTTGGCAACTGTCCGCTCGTCTTGAGGCCGTAGCGGCAATCAAGAAGGCCACCGGCCTTGCCGCTCCGAAACCTTCGTGGGATTCACGGCTCCCCCACAAAAGATTTATCTTTTGTGCCTGGTCGAGTCCCACGCCGTCGCAGCTTGCCGTAGTCGCCAAGGGGGCTTCACCCCCGCGCCGTCTGGATCGCACTGCATAATCTGCCCTTTCAAGGCAAAAAGGCTTATCCGCGACCATGGAAGAACTATCGGACTTCCTAGGATGGTCCGCAGCGAGAGGACCACTCCCCCGCGGAGAATAAATCCTCTGTATGGGCCCGCTCACTTCCGCGTGAACACAGTTCCCCTCGATGCAAAACCCCCGGTGTTTCCGAGTCACCGCTAGCGTCTCACCATAGGCGACCAGTCGCATCTTCGCCCGACATGCAAGGTCTCACCTTCCCGGCGAAGTCGACTTGACAAGTTCCAAACGCCTTTCGGCCAGAACCAATTGATAGATCTGTTCATACAGATTATCAACAATTCACACCGTCCTTTCAGGACCATACAGACTACGATAAAGCCCTCCAAAACACAGGGTACTTTCGGAACCATGAGGACTACATCACAGTCAACAAAAGTCCAGCTTCCCAATGCTCAGAAGTAGGCCACTATTTCCATAACGCACCGGCTTCTTCACAAGCCCGGTACACACGGGCACCCGGGATGGCTCCTCAGCCTACACATCTCTCTGACATAAAAGATAACAACCCCTTAAAGGGTACTTTACAGAGCTATGAAATCTCTACCATTAAAGGACTAAACCCGGGTTATCCAGCCCCGAGGCCATTTCCACTAGAGAACACTTCCAACGCTCAACTCCGCTCACTCCTGAGCCAAACCTCAGATCTCAATACCCCGCTCGGGCTACCTACACCGAATTTAACATATTTAAATTCTCCATATAGGACAGATCCGCATAACCAGACAATAAATCCACTACACTTGCATTTTTCTCTTCAATAAACGTTGTAAGTGATATAATATCCGATAAAAAATAAACCGGCTTCTACGGTCGGTAGAAATGGTACCCTTTGGTACACCGACTGGATGAGAAATGGACAGGACCTGTCCTGCTACCCTTGGTGAAGCTCTAACTCAAAGGTAGCTTGAAGATGAGGGCAATACAGTTTATAAAAGCAAAGGGATATGAATTGTAAATGAGGCCTAATGTATCAAGAAAGATACCAGTTAATGTTACCTAAAATGTATCACAAACCTGATGTGCAGAGCAAAATATCAATTTCATGCTATACCTGGAAGAATAGATGGCAGGAGCCTCATTTGTTCAGCAGCTATCTCAAGGGCAGACGGTTCTTGTCCACGTCCTTTCCATATTGCATCCTAAAGTAGGTTCAAACATATAATATTCAAGGTTTGGAAAAATCCATTTCACTTCCGAACGAAAATTAAGATATCAACAAAACAAAATTGCAAGCTGTAAAAAGTATTTTCAGATTGATTTATTTACTTCTGACGTTGCTGATGCTTGTTGAGAGTACAATGCTTTTATATCTTTCTGCACATCTTGATAAAATGCCCCTTCCCAAAATTGCTGATTCTGCCAGACATTATGTTCCTGAGGGGAAAGAACAACTAAATCACACTGAAATTGTCAACACATTTTTACTATCATAGCCAGATAACAAATACTACCTAATCAAAATCATATTTTGATGATAAAAATTAAATATGAGCACGTAACACAGTGCTGATAGTCACCTGAATGCAGGTATACGCGAACTGGATCACACCAGTACATAATTTGCGACAGAAGGCTGTAGCAAGAGGTAGCAATGCAGCAGCCACTCCAAACTCATCTATTGCAGATACATCCTAAAAAAAAAAAAGAATATTATTAAGAAATGGCCGACTGAAGGTACGTCAATTTTGGGGAAATTCAAATCTTTCTCAACAAAACTGAAAACAATGCGTACGACACTGATGTAAGACTTGGAACACTCACACATAAAATTAACTGGCGAACATGCACCTCCCATCTGACAAACGCCACCAACAACCCCCTTTAAAACGAGAATTTAGAAAATACGGCGATGAAAAGGAGAAGTGCCCAACAAAAAGATTTACACATCAAAACGCTGCAAATTATTTCACAAAGGTTTATTATTTTTTCAATTGAGTATGATCGTAGTTTTAGTTGGCTTGCGTACGTCATAAGGCCCGTCCAGACTCCTCGGCGTGTCCCATTTCGAGTTGCCACAACCTATACTTCTATATTTATATACGCATGTTTATATTTCTCGATTTGAGCTCCTATCTATTCAAATAGTTATTGCCTTAATAATATCATTATCTAACCACGTACGAAAAGTCGAGAGGATATGTTATTAAATATGAGTAGGAAAAGCATTGGTATTAACACACAAATATGACCTAGAAAAAAACATATATTCATGCCTCGAAGGAACGCTGTACCCACCACAAGGTGCCGCGGCGCCTCCTCTCACTCCACCCCCCGCTCACCCCCCTCACCACCCACCGTGACCCCCTGCCAAGCGTGCCAGGCGTGCGTGCGTGCGTAAGTCTAACAGAGCCTTGAAATGGACACTTTTTCGCCCGTTTTTGGCCCATAGCATCTATGCGAGTTAAGCGATCGGGATGGTTAAACGTTAGGACCAACTAGACCCCAAATGGAGTCTATGTGCGAAAGGACGGGTTTTTTAAGTCAATTCTTAGGCCTTTTATGGCCCGGACGGCGGACGGCGAACGGCGGACGGACATTTCAAATTTGGATTCTACGCACCTTGAAACGTAAAGTGACAAAGTTTGAGGGGGGGTTATAAAATTTTTTTGCTATACGATCACATAGGCTTATTATTGGAAATAATAAACCAAAATGCAAATTCGCAAACAACTGGGGTCGGGGCGGAAATTTGACTGAGGGAATAAAAAACCAATGTTTTCGAATATAAGGCCCCATTCTACTTCTTTCTGAAGAGGAATCCGAAAATGAAAAGTTCAAGCTAAGCAATATGACCAAATGAATTTTCATGAACTTATGCATTATTATTTCCAAAATATTTCTTCATAAATTTGAGCACTTCGCAGGCATAGAAATTGTTAACCATCAAATGTATGACAAGCATATTTTTCCACGTAATATTCTACAACGTATATATATATATATATATATATATATATATATATATATATATATATATATATATATATATATATATATATATATATATATATATATATATATATATATAAAACTTCTGTACTAGTAAATCACCCTTCCGAATAAAATAAGTGCTCAGTGTGATTCCCACACCCACATGACAAGGGAAGACTATATGAGACCCCTCTGGAGCTTCACTCCTTTAGTGCTCTCATCAACTTCAACCAGTGCTTATTTAGAATTACATACTAGATATTTTACTTGTGATAATATAAATTAACATTTTTTAAAAGGTGTTGTCTGGTCTCGACTCGAATAACTGCCGCATTCGATATTGGACGTATTACGATCTGAACTTTTTGAAAGAATATAATATCCAGAAGGCACTTCAAGAACCTGCACCCCCCCCCCCCCCCCCCGATTATCATCCAGGACGAGGGAAAACTTCAAGAGAGAGAACTCCTCACGTAGAGTAATGTCTAGTGCACTCATGTGAGTAAACAGGAATCAAGGAAGTTGAGGAAGGAGGAGGAGGGAGAGAGGAATGAAAGGAAATGGCACTATAGAATGAACACCAGGTTAGTTATGAGCCAATAAGGATTTGAATGGTGATAACACAGAATACTCCAGCCAAGATGCCCAACTGGGGTAACTCCATGGCTCTTTTCCTGCACCACAACCACAGTCACGGATACATGACCTTGATGTTATTGGTAGCCACTATTTTTAGCTTGGATACCGCTTGCCCAGTAATTTTTGTCAAGCTTACATACCTTGGCCCACCAGGTCTGCTCCATGTACATACTGCCACTGACATCCTGGACATCCAGGATTAAGGCATACCCACCAGGTTGATGGCAACAATATCCAGCTTCTTCCCCTAGTCACTCAGCATATGATACAGGCCCCTGCTATCTACTTGACAACCTTATCATGATGCAGAATAAGACCATCATGAATGAGTCTGTGAACACTGGCTGTACCACATGACACAAGTTCTCATTTTTTACCCCAACAGGCTCAACGATGACACACACTCACTTGAGCATCTATATTTTTCCAATGGTTTTGGTATGAGAAAATTATGAAATGGATTTCTATACGTCTATTTTTTCATATGGGTATGTGAGTTGTGAATATCTCACCCACATCAAAAATCATGGGACTCCCTCACTACTACGGGAAGTCATAAAAAGTAGTGATGATTGTGATGGTTATGGGTAGTTCCTCCTTCCAGATTCTTGCAAACACTGCAACTGGGGATATTCCTGAGGTTATTCAACCTTCAGGGTATCCTCTGGGTGTAGGAGGTTAGTCGCCTCCTTTGAAGGGGGAACTACTACATTTCTATTACCTCTTTGTCATATAATCGTCCACACAGATTCTAAACAAATATATCAAAATGCATGTACACCTAATGAAATCATGAATTCTTCTACAGGTTCTAAAAAAATGTTCATCAAAGGAATAGGTCACTTTTAACAAAGAGCATTCGGATTAAAAGAAATGTGGGAAGACTCTCATTTGGTCAACTGAAATGGTACATCAGCTTATCCAACACCGACATGGGTAATGTAGATTTCAATTACTTGACCCTGCAGAAAAATAGGTGAACAAATTGTAATAGATCTACAGAAAAAAAGAGCAACTTGAACTCTTATTAAGAAGATGTCCCAGGCATTGATAGATACGATGTGATATGTTGTTGATGAATGGTCATGATACTTGTGTCTACCACTTCTCACTGATAAAACCTAAAGAACGCCAAACTACTAATAAGATAAAAAACGTATTAGCTATGAATGTATTTTTACCAACCTGAAGAGCACAATTCATGAGCCTGACGACCAGATCAAATTGTTGGTGTTCGAGCATGGCTTTATTACCAACAACATGGTTGCTAAGTTCAGTACATAAAGCTAGTCTGGCCACTCGACATTTAAGTGCACGCAAAACAGCTGGAAGGCTCTTTCTAGCATCAGATATTTTGTTTTCAAAAATGCAGTTGATACAATTTTTCAAGACCTGTAACATAAATCGACAAATAATTACAGCTTAAAGCAAAGGAAATGATTGAGTCAAAATAGTTTTCCATTGCTTATAGTCGTGGATCAACTACTCACTTATACATTGCTTTGAGTTCTTATCATTTAATTCAAAAATTATTTTTTCCTAGCAAAGTTAATAGATTAGAAAATATTTTCAAATGTTGATCCCCTTAATTTTTTTGCGTGTAGATTTTCACTAAGGGCATGTAGATACGCATAAAACAAGCAAAATGTTCTACAATATAGCATTCACTTCTACAATATACTACAAAAGCAAGAGTAGAAAATTGAAAATAAAGCAACTGCAATGGCTCCAAAATTTTAAAAATAAAAATTCTTTATTGAAATCCGTTTTGAGGCATTTTGAAACGAATCCTAGGGTTTCACACGTTTTCATATATATATATATATATAAAAGTGTGCACGTTGAAGGATGATTACTAAATTTACCTCAAGACGTCGTGCAGAATTGCTGACAAATTGCTGCCTAGAATCTTGTACATTGGAAATGTGGACTCCTATTGGGACTATTCGTCCTGTTGCTGGTTTCAAAGAGCCCAACCTAAAAAATTATATATACATAAATTGAGTAATTCGTGAGAAATATATCACGGAAATATAATGAGAGATTTAGTAGACTCATTACATACACACTATTATACATACCTGGCTTTGATATTATTTTTAGCCAAACCCTCCTCTATTATGTCTTGCACAGTTTGAGCACTAATAGTGGGGAATGTAGGTTGATGAATCCTGGCAAAGGCACCTTCTGGAGGTTTTATTAATTTTTGAACATAAGGTTGAGGATTGGGATTTTCGTTGGTGTAGAGAACTTGAGCTATATCCTGAAAAACCAATTATTTTCAAGTTGACGGACGAGATTTGCACGATGCATATCAGAAAATTATTATTTTCCAATTCCTTTATCAAGCTAGGTTCAGACGGAATGGGTAAGATGGGGGATGGTCCAGAAAAGGGAAGTTTTTAATTTTTATTGAGACACCACATATTCAACACTTTGTATCAACAATAATATCCACCAATTGGGGTGACGGAACTATTTTTTGTATTTTATCATATTGTATATTTGATGATAAACCAAACTAATCATTCTCAAACTGACGGAGCATAAGATTTCAGAGAATAATATTCTCTAACTTATCTTGCGCTTGTCTCATCTACTTGAGCCAATTTTATGTACTGCTATCTTGATGACTGAATAATTACAGTAAAAAAATAATACTTGAAATAGATTCACTTGTAGGATTTATTATAAAATCGGAAATGAATGATAAATTCGGAAATTAATTTGGTGATTATTCACAATTGTTCTATTCACAGGAAAAAGAAAGACATTACAAATATCAATGAATTGATTAAGAGTTTGGGAACTACCAGTAGGCGTGGAAAGGATGGCGGTAATTTTGATTTGAACTGAGGGTCAAACAACGACCTTTTGGCTATTCTTGACGATCAGTCAATATTGCTTCAAAATTATCCGTAATACTTATTTTTCATATGAGTAATATTGCGTGGGGTGGTAATAACTATTACAAACTTAGTTGATGATGTTCCTTATTTACTAGATCAAAGCATCACTAGAGATTACCACAGGAAATCAAAATAAATTACCATAGTATCTTAAATAATGTTTGCTAGAATACTGGAAAGCGGAAGATGTCTACAAAATGCGCACACCTTACACAATGTTACACAGTCCATGAGGAAGAGATGCCTCCTATACATAGAAGAAGGTGGGGACCTTGAGAGTCTGCTTTGATTTTTTTTTTTTTTTTTTTTTTTTTGTTCAGGGGAATGATTATTAATAACATGAGTGATCTCTAAAAAATAACTGCATTTTCATTGCCAACCCACGTAATATTACTTTTATTTAAAATAAGTATTAGGGATAATTTTAATGCTCTAATGACTAAGATAGCTGAACGATCGTGAGAATCACAGTACTTATTTACTACACTTTACACATTTTAATCTAAAAACATTTTCCCTTATTGTACTTTTTTCTGCCTGCCCCCTCCAGTAATTATCTAAGTTGGCACAATTGGATGATGCAGGCGGCAGATAATTAGGAGAATGTTATTCTCTGTCATCTTATTCTGCTCCGTCAGTCTGAGAGTGGCACTGCTAATTTATTAGGATTCCCCGAGGTAATCGCGCGTGATGCTTTGAATCTAATAAACAGGGATTATCACCGACTGGTTTTGTAATTGGCATAGCTAACTGAATTTTTATTGCCAACCCACGTAACATTACTCTTCTGAAAAATAAGTATTAGGAATACTTTTGAAGCACTAGTAACTGAGTTAGCCAAAATATTGTCAAGATCGAGGTACTTATTAACTAAGTTTTGCAAGTTTTCTTCTACCAACTTTTCCCTTTTTTTTTTTGCTTTATTCCAACTGCCTCCTTTCATAATTATCTGAGATGGCTCAAGTAGATGAGGTAGGCGGAAGATAAGTTAGCGAACGTTATTCTCTATCATCTTATTCTGCTCTGTAGGTCTGACAGTGACACTATAATTTGGTTTATCATCAAATAATACTGTACAAGATGAAATACAAAAAAATAATACGGTCAAACCAATTTATCAACGTAACGAGCTTAGATCTGTAGAAAAACATGAATTCTAACCAACAATCAGTTAATTGGCATTTAAATGCTGTTTTCTAACTCAATTTCATTATTAAATTTTTTTTTTACTAGACCGTTCGAAAGCTGACAGTTTGAGGAAGTTTTCTCCCCAAAGAGAGAAAAAAAAAAAAAAAAAAAAAAAAAAAAAAAAAAAAAAAAAAAAATTGTTCACGAAAACATTTTTTTAATTTCATATTCTTTACCAAACAAATTTCATTCGTAAATTTAACAAATATAATAAACTTCTATAAGGGTCAAAAACACTTACGCAGTTTGCGTAAGCAGAACCAACTTTTTGAATAGAGATAAGCAGTTGAAAAGTATTTTGTTCAGTTTTATCATTTAATAATGATAAACAGGATGTTTCCATTGCGTTACAAGGGAAGTGTAACTCCCTTAGTTTTCATAGCAGGAAAATCATTCGCCACTTTTTGGAATGCTCTCATTTTATCACAAAATCTTATTGACCTCTCAGCCTCCGTAGTGTCAAGGAAAGCTGATTTATTATGCTAAGTTATAAACTAATATTGCTAAGTAACCATAATGAAATAATAATGTGTAAAATTAAATCATTATTAAAAGAGCAATTGTGTTCACTTTAACCGTTGATGTATGTATGTATGTCCTCCTCTCCGAATGCCACCTCCCGAAGTGAATGAACTATCTAATAATGTGTAAAATTAATCAAAATTAAATGATATGACTATAGAACCGTAGGTCTACCCTCCGCTTTATTTTATTTTTTATAAATCAGGAGAGAAGAAACATTATGAATTATGAATCATATGCTGAATAATAGGAATAAGGGAAAGTTCACAATTGGCATATGCGAAAGTCAAGTTTCACTGAACAAAGTTCGGTGATTATTTGTCACTAGGTGAACTGCCGCTAATAGTAATTTTGTCTTATTCACTGGAAAATTAGTTTACAAAATGCTTTTCTATTTATGCTACATTGTAAAAAACGCCACGCAAATCGGTCAATCAAAGCTCAGGGTGGAGCCCGTCATTTCATTCGTCCCTTCATGTCCTAGAGAGGCACCCTATCTAATTTCAACGTCCTATGGTGAATAGGAGAGATTCGAGCACGATTTTTCCACTTCACTTGTTATTGACAACTGAAAAGTGATTTCATAGAACTGCAGATGTGTAGCTCCCCATAAAAGGAGGTGTATAAAGTGGGCAGACGTTTTCCATTAGATTAATTCCAGTTCACACATTGTAACGTAAACATGAAAGTAATTCTGAAATAGGTTTGAAAAATTCTGAATTTCGTTTGGAAAATTCTGAAATTAGTTTGGAAAACTCTGAAATCTTGGTTTGGAAAATCCTGAATTTCGTCTGGAAACTTCTAACTTTGGTTTGGAATATTCTAAATTTGGTATGGAAAATTCCGAATTTGACTTGGAAAAGCAACATATGTGTAATCCTAGACAAGAAAAAAAAAGCATTCTAAATGAAGGATAAGTTTGTTGGCTAGCCTTTTTTGAGCAAAAAAAAAATTGTCAAATAACAAAAAATGTACTTAAAAATTAAATTAAAAAACTTTGAAGTTTAAAAAGTTGATGAGTTTAAAAAAAGTTCATCAACGATAAACTAGAACCTTAAAACATTTATGTACAAAACTGTAGTTGAATATCATCAAATTGTGCTTAAAAACCAAAAGAAACTGCGAAACATACTTTGAAATCCTAAAATATGTTTCGTATAGCTGCACATCATTTAGAAAATTCCATTTGTTATTATTTTATAGTTCACAATTTCTAATGAACCTAGAGTTAGAGCACTTCAAAACTAATTCTAATAAATAGTACGTAACATAAGAAATAATGAGAAATGAAATGATGATTGAAAATTCGCTCATGTGGTCATACAGCATGATTGGAATTCTTATTTAACCTAGTTGAGGCAGAAAATATTCAAGTCCACCACACGGAATTTCTTCGAATTCAAAGTTGGAAAGACGAGGCTAATCTGTAGAGTGATGAGGAAAAGGAAGAAAAGAGAGAGAGAGGGAAGAGTGATTCCCGGCATAATTCAGGTAGGATGCCAAATCCACCGCAATGTGAATGGATGAAATTTATTCCATACTGAAAGGAAGCCACGATTCGAGAATGTGTCAGGTGTATGTATACCCCATCGACAGGCAAAATTTCGATTATCTGGGACAGTTAATGAGTATTTGGCTCTTTGCATATATGTATATATAAATTTATATGAAAAAGCGCAAACTTCGGGAATTGTTTCAGAATGTCTCAAACAGTTTCCATGAAACAAGTTTTGGAAAAAATCAATTTTAAAATTTGTTAACCCATTGCAAATGCTCCACTTTTTACAAAAATTTGCTAAAAACTAGATAAAATAAACGATCTGCTATTCAAACAAAAATATTGGATATTAAGCCTTTTTTGAAGGAAAAAGAAAATTCTTTAACACATATTAATGTAATTTAAGTACGTTCTTAATTTTATATCTTAAATACGTAAGACACTATTGGAATTTTCAGTAATTTTTTCAGATCAAATTTTTTTAATAGTTATCAATTTATTGTCCTCATATAATTCCACCCATTCTTTTTTTGAAATGCTTGCTTTTTTGGCAAAACAAAGGAGTTTTTTAATTCTATTATTTTTTTCTATCTCAATCGATCCTAAGGAGAGTTATCTTGTATAATGACGCACTTTTTTTTCTTTTTTACCAACGAAACTTTTCTTAAAAGCAGAGGGTAGACAAAGTTGAATAAAAACGAAAAAACTTAATTAAAAAAGTGGGGAGCATGCCCAGGTCAACAAGACACTGAACAATGGGATAAAGGAAGTTAAAGAAGGAGGGAGGGACGAAAGGAAGTGCCCATATAAAATCAGTTGAAGTAAGAACCCCTAAGGATGTGGGTGGTTATACCAATTATATGTTAGTATGAAGCAATATTGTGAACCACGAGAGGACTTATATTTTCCTATCTATTGAGTGAAGACGAGCCTTGAACCCAAAGGATGTATTTTCCTATCTATGGTATAAAGACGAGCCTTGAACCCAAAGGACCTCCCCAAGAGGCGTGTGGGATGTTGACGGGTATAAAATCATAACGGAGGTGGTGAAATTTCACTCATTGCTTACGAGTTGACAACCATTTTCGTTAAAAGACCTTTTTGATCTCCAACACAGTTTTATTTTTTTTAATGGCCCAATACGACGAAATATATCTGTATCTATACTATTAATAATGGAACTCTGTTTATTTGTCGTCTCTATGCACGGCCAAACGGCTGAGTGAGGGGAGTCTACGATTGGGAGGATCTTCTTGGATTTCTCTGAAAGGGGGTATAAGTGATTTTAAAATTGTCTACTCCCACCCGAACCATGGACTGAAGGGGGAGAGGGGGGTGGGAGCCCCTTTTAATGCACGATTTTTTGCTGAGCGCTCGATCTTCTATCCGCTGCCACATTAAAATTTGATCGAAAGAACTTCGTATGTAAGCGACAAACTTACGTTTCTGGATCCATTGAACACGATGGAGCCATCGAAATTGTCAAAAGATGATGTCTAAATCAGCAAGAATATGCGGGAAATGACGAAAAAAATTCGTTCTATGTTTTTTTTCCACCAAAGACCAAGTAAATGTTGACGGTTTTGGCTCGAGTTGGTCTTGAAATGTTTGTTGAAGTTCCAATTTGGTCCCATTCGAGGTTCGAGGCATGAAATCGTGTTTTCTGATTGTGGTGAACGAAAATGTAGACAAAAACTTTGGTTTTCGAGCTAACGCTCTTCCTATTCTGTCCTATTCCTCTGAACTTTGTAGTTGAAACCTCTTGATAGGGGAAAGATGCAGAAAAATAGATGGTGAAAACGATAGCCCTTCTACACATATAAAATAATGGCCTATCTTTATTAAACCTAATAAACTTTTCGTGGTTCCACACAGTTTTATAAGATTCAATTTGTTTGAAAGTAATTGCCAACTGAAAAACACGTCTGTCAAGTTGAGTGGGCAGTAGAACTTCCTCACATTCTGTAACATGGACATATAGAATTTTAGAAAAACTTTAAAATTTAATATCCGACAGTTCTGTTAGTACTGAAACGTTTGGGTGGGCAGTATAGCTTCCTACAGTTCTGTTTCAACATGGACGTATATAATTAGTTGAAGTTTAATTAGTTCCACATAATCTTTATTTGGTAACCCTTCTACGCAGATAAATGGCCTATCTAACTTGTAATAAATACAAAAAAATTAAATAAATACCTATATTGTTTTCCATGATTTCATGTGAAAATAGGAACTCTAAATATACGAATCCTTGATAAAACTAGAACTACTAATGTAAACAGCTTGAGAGGGAACATACCCACCCAAATGACTGGGAAAGCAAATATGTACAAAAATCCGACAGCACGGAGACCTCCCGCACGGAGAATCCTATAGTTCTTTTAGTACTGAAATGTTCCTAAAACTAAAATTTTCGTGGTTCCACATAGGGTGCCACGTTTGATAGTCATTTCCAACAGAAAAAAACGTCTGCCAAGTAGTTGGGCAGTATAACTTCCTCACATATTGTAACATGTTCCCTTGGGATTGTAATTTAAAGGGATTGCAAGCAACTTTCAAATTTTCCCCAAACCATGGGCTGTAGGTAATTCTTATTGCAGTACAAAATCTAAATCCGTACAAAAATTTAACACCCAACAGATCTGTTAGTACTGTATTTTCTTAAAACTAGACTTTTCGTGGTTCCACACGATCTTTATTGGATAGCCTTTCTATGGAGATAAATGGCCTATCTTAATTAAACCTAATAAACTTTTCATGGTCCCACATAGAAAACGCAGCAAATTATTACACAGCAATTTATTATTTTCGTTTGGCCTTTTTTATAAGATTTAATAATAATTATTTTTTGCCATTCCCTTGGAATTGTCTATAGAAAGGGATAAGCAATGTTCAAATTTTCCACCCCCAACCCAACCATGGGCTGAAGGTCTCGATGGAATCCGGACTATATCCCATCGCATCTATACATCCCACACCGAGCGAGAGAGAAAATCCACCCCTAGCGAGCAAATAGAGCAACATCCCCTACACCCGTCGGATTTGAACGGGGTTTTTCCTATGAATTCGGGATGGACTGTATATCCCATCACATCCACACATCCTACAGAGATCAAGGAAAGGGACAACAACCCCTACACATTTCAAATCACCCTTAGTGATACAATTTTTCCAATAATTCTCCATGTTCTACTCAAAAGTAAAGACCATCGGATCTATACAGCCACATCGAGCAAGCGAGAAAACTAGGCTAGTATATAATGAATTTAAATCTGAAGACCACCATCTGAGACATTATATTAAGCACACTAACATTATTATACTGCACAGTTTGGTTAAGTGATTTTTGAAGGGTTGTTGCATGATTTGGTTGGGTGTGTGTGTGGTGGGGGGGGGTTATAAAGTTCTAAGCTGCAGCTATTGAGATCAGATACGAATTTTTGCCGCTTTTTCATGGGCATTGCTAGAAATTGTTTACAAAGTAATTCATACATTTATCTGCATTCATCAAAGTAATCCATACTTTTTTAAAATGATAATGAGTTAATTCAAATAGTAGTGGATTAAAATAAAGACAAATCGAGACCAACGAGCTTCCTACACTTGATAGTACCCGATTTAGAAATTAATTGCCATAAATTAAATTTCTAGTGGTTTGCCATTACTGTTTTTTCGAACCCGTATTTAATAGTACAGTTGTGGATAATAAACATACTTACTATTTAGGACCGAATACAGTACCCTACTATCAAAGGTTGCATTGTTACAACCGATTTACAGAGTGCACTTGAGTGAAATCGCATCAGAAGTTATAAATGTTGTAGGCCTTTTGGTTTGAGCCATTCTAGTAATTAACACGTATAGCGCCATATGTATGAACCTGATACAAATTGAGCTTTCTTGGTGAGGCCACATGTATAGATTTGATACATATTCGATTTACAGTGGGAGGCCATATGTATCAGAATGATACAACACTGAGAAGTCGCATTGAACGTGTATGTATCATCCTGACGCATGGTTTAGCTTACTTTGGATGGTAGAATGACCTTGTGTGGCCCTGTACTGTGACATCCTGTTGTTGGCGCGCGAAAAAATATCAAGGGTGAAGAAGAAGAAGCGGTTTTTCCAGTTGCTCACAGCTGTGTTATCGATGTTATCATCCATGTTCTATCCCACCAGGATAAGTGCAGTTCCACACGTTTTCACTCATCTTTTCAAACATTCTGTCAGTCAGTGTTCTCGTATATGTGCCTTTATCATAGGTATATGTGTTTCGTTTTTTGTATGGTATAAGCGTTACATATCTACATTTATACTGATTTTAATTTGATAATTTTACATTGGTAATGATTTTTTCTCTAATAAATTTTGTTTGAAATTGGAGGCCTTTTATTATTTTTTCCCCAAATTACTTCGAAAATTGGATGTGTATCAAATGTATACACGTGGCCTGTGGCTGAGGAATTCCGAAAAGTTACACCATGAGGCCACATGTATAAATTTGATACATCCGCCATTTTGGCATAATTTGTTCTTCACCTGAGCTAAAACTTGTTCAAGACCATTGGTAAGCACTTGAACTTTAAAGAGAAATAAAAAAATTGAGCTGGCCTGGGGGTGTGACCCACTCAAAAAACGGCTGGCTCGAACGGGTAGACCCGTTTTTTTGGCTTGGCGCTATACGTGTTAATATCGTGTCTGGGACAGGTTAGTATGGATTTTCACTATCCAGACTTCCAAAATTGTTTTGAGGGTAGAACGAACCCAACAAAAAAACTTCAATCGTATGATTTATGGGTAAATTTTGGGGATTGGGCACATATACATGCATGTCAGGAGCACCGATTTTTTCTCAGTATATGTAAATTTTGGGCAGTTTCCCACTGTATGTTTTATGAGTAATTTTTTACGACAATTCGATTGGTACTTTTCTATTACATGCTCATGCCACTCAGATTCGGTTTAACACCCACTAAACATTTTTAATTGTAATTATGATCTATTTGTTAAGTGACTCTCCATGTTACTGAAAGGATTGGTTTCTATTAATGTATACTTTACTTGAAGATTTAAATTTTTTAGATGGAGCTAAATACATTATTCTAACGTACTTATTTGAGCAACTAATCTATATTTCACCAAAAGTGATACTTTTCTAGTGTAAAACCGAATATGAGACGGCAGGAGTAGAGAGTATAACATACCTACTTTATAACCTACCTAAAATACCTTTACCTTTTAACTACCTAAAATTAATTATTCGGTCATAAAGCAGGAGGTTTACAGCAGCCAGATGATCACTTTTCTATTTTACTACTTCAGAACAGTGCATTAGAAAATATTCCAAGCGTATTACTTATATGAGTCACGTTTCTGCCATGGGCTCCTAGACTATAACTTCACATACAGTATGGATGTTTCTGGTATAGTAACCACCACCGAAAACCAAAAGCTAGCCAAAAGGTGTGGCGGCTATGACAGTTTTTTCTTAATAAAACAGTCCAATACGTATTTATTAGTAATCTGAGAAAAACATGTAGACACTGCCTATTACACTACCTAGTGATAGTTTGAACTCGTTTCTAGGGTGGGATAGTAAATTTTGGACCTTTCTGTCAGAGAGAGGAAATAATACCAGGTTTGAAAACATAAGGGCACAATCAATATGTACCATGTGCGTGACGCCCTTGACAGACCTAACAGAGATGACGCAGCAGGTGCGTGTCATGCATGGAACTGATCAAGTTCTGAGTCCGAGGACTTTTTTTTTCTTTTAGAAGTTTGAATAATTTCAACTAGTTCAAAAATGATTACCTTGTGAAACTGAAATAGATTTGAAGATAAAAAATGAGCAGAGTAGCACTCAGTATTACCCATAGTAGCCAATCTTGTTAGCAGGGGCGGCTACATATAGGACCATAGGCGCATGTGCACCCCCAGTCAAACCAAAATAATAATAAGGTTTCAAAATTTCTCCACTCTCATTTAAAGTTAGCTAGTGACAGAAGACGGGAAATCTAAATCTACGCACGAAACAGAGAAGGTTGCGGTAGGGAGAGGCTGAAGGGGGAAGCTCACCCAACCTGACCAATCAGAAGCGAGTGGGAGCAACAGATCGCTGTTCCTCAACCACAGACTTGAACCCATATCTCCGGACTGAGGATTTTCAGTTTGAATTGAAGCGGGCATGTGAGATTGACCAATCAGAGAGCCCTTAACATCCCCGAGAAGAGCATACTTAGGGACATGCTCTTCCGCTAGGTAGCGACACCAATCCTTATCATTTTTATCATTCACACTTCTTCTATTTTTCCCGGTGTTATTTCATTTAGTGTTACGATTTTTTGAAGTTATTGAGTGTTGAGTAGATACTATTACGATGAATAATTCAGTTGAGTTCATCAAGTTGAACTGGTCCCATTTGTCAATCGAAGAAAAGTGCAGGGGCTGGCTGCCCCTTGCTACTACTGGGACTAACACAAACTTTGAAAATCAAAAATCGCTCTGATTTGGTCCGTAAGTTCAACCCCTATAATGTGATAGATTTTATTTTTATATTCCCCATTATTTATCTAGATGATGACTAACCCTTCTCTTTCCCCATGAACCTCTCCTCTCCCTTTCCTTCCCCTCCATGGCAAGATTTGCTTTCACCTCCACGATGGTTCTTGCTGGGCGGGTATACATTTCAGCTATTGCAATCATTCCTTGGGTTAACTCCTTTGATTGTTAAGTATTTCAGAATTTCTGTCTTCCATTTGAGAACATTTCTCGTGTCCGTTGTACGTATTTAGTATAAAAGCACCTCTACCGTCCCCGTGATAGCCCTTGTTGATCTCTGTGCACCCCCTGAGTTTCAAGACAGGAGCCGCTACTGCTTGTTAGCCTAGAGCTGAATTTCAACTAGTACATGTAAATAGTAAAATAGTATCCCCAGTGCTGGGTGGACGAATTGTGCGCAATCACCTCACTGAATTTGCCATTTCTCAAACACCATCAAACATAAATGATCTACAAATAACCTGTTTTACTAACCTGAATGTGTTTGATGACTAGTGATGGGTTCAGTTGCTCTTGTCTGACTAATTCTGGAATTTGTGCATAGAGCTCATCCCAATGATCACAAGGTCTCCAGGGTGGTCCTCGTTCCATGACAAACCCAGTAAAAAACATCGAAGCCAAAACTTTAGTGGTAAAGTCACATTCAACCAATCCCCTTTCACCAAGGAAACCAGCCTAAAATCATGAAAGTTCCTATTGGTACGACTCATGTATGCCATTGAATATACTACAACATTTAAATAGATACCTAAATTTACCTTATGAAATGTAATGACTGGCTTGGGATTAATTCGTATAATAGTAAGACAAGACCGATATCCCTGCATCAACTGTGCAAACATTCTCATGAAAACAGCACGAATTCGTTTGTCGATATATGCTGCTGGAAACGGATTAGAAGGATTTGGAGGGAAGGCAAAATCTGCAGAATTGAGTTCAGGCTGTAAAACCATGGTGAGGGCGTTCATGGTATCATCTAGATATGGTTGTGGAAGAAGAGGAACCACTACAGAATCCGGGACAACAACAAATCCTGTATCAAGTTCTGCCACAATAACATCCATCTGAAAAAATAAAAATAAAATAAAATAAAATAAAATAAAATAACAAGTAAAGGAAACAGCATATCACTTAAGATAGGTAATTTAATTTCAGGAGAGATTATTGGGATACTACTTTACCAGAAACTCCAAACATCTCAACTTTGCCCAACATGAGATGTTGATTATTTAATTTGTGAAACTACGAGATGCATCAATACTCACAATGAAATATTTGCCCTTTCAATTTAAGTTTTCATGAAATGGATTGAACTTTTCAACTTTGAACTAAACCTTTTGTGAAACGATTTAAACGATTCGCACTTTGAATTAAACCTTTTGCATTTTGAATTTTAGTACCGTTAAGGAATTATTATTAACATACAGCGGCATGTTACACTCAGCGTGTGGTGACTTTTCAGAGAAAATCTTTGAAAAAACCGGCAAAAAATGCGGATTTTGAAAAGAAACCAGTGCTTTCGCTCTCCCGTGCTGGCTGCCCTGTACACCTCCCCACACTACACCATCTTGGGAAAGATGTTCTGCCTCACTTGATTGTTTCACCCACGCACAGTTCACTTCACTCTCCACTTTTATTTCATTTTTCAATTCAAAATCGTAGTTTTATATATGTGTCGGTGTTGTTTCTGCTTTTTGTGCGATTTGTCGGTGTTTTTGATAGTTTTTAACGTTAGTACTGATGGATTCGACTTGTAAAAGATCGAAACCCCACATCAAGTCAAAGATGCTTTGTGCTGGAGGCTCTGTGTTGCTGGGAAGCCGATCTGAGTCGGAATTTCTAAAATTCTGTCTTCTCAGAGCGATGAATATTCCACTGTGCTGGACTCAAGCCTCCTGGGGGATATTTTGAGTAAGAAGGCGCATAAGCAGACTATTTGTTTGGTCTTCGACGTCGTGTTGAAGCCGGACCCTAACCTGTAGGACTCCTGTGGGTCCAACAGGGGACCGGTCAGTCCGTGAAGAAAGGGATCAAGACGTTCTCCTTCAAGACGTCATTGCCCCAAGGCAAATGAGAAGCCGAAACAGGGTCTTCATAAAGCCTGGTACATATCATCTTCCTTTGTCATTGTCCATGACTTTGTCGTCAGGGTCCTCTTCCCCTGTGGCCTCGGCTTCCTCCACTGGGGATTTTAATGGCTTTAAGGCTGAGCTGACACCACTTGAAGATCCACCACTTGTTCAGGCCCTACCGTCCCACCTTCAAAGTCTCATGGGACTTAATTACCCACTGGCCGCAAAGTCGATTTTCGTACATCCCACCATGATAGAGAAGTGGCAATGGGTTATGCAGATTGGTGTGGATCGTGATGCCTATGCCGACCTACAGAAAAAGTATGAACCTGAGGTATATGCTCCGGTCCTGCCACCCCCAATACTAGAACCTACCTTGAGCTGTAAATATAACTTCGTCCTTATACATACCCGAGCTTTGAACTCAAAGCACTTTATGAGTCGCTGTGGGACGCATCTAGCCTCATTATGGCCAATCTCTATGGAGAGTCCTGGCCCCAGAAGAATCAACTTGCACATTACCTGTTACCTGAGTTTAGGGCTGCCGCCAATGGCAGATTCGAGGCCATCTCTGTGCAGGGGAGTAACCTCACCAACACTAGCATCTTATCACTAGTTCCATTATTTACTTCATCAAGTGAGAGATTCTCAAAATCAACCCTTCTCACCCTTTGTGGAGAGGGTTGCCTCGTTTATCCATAATTGGACGAATATCACAAATTTAATCTACCCTGTAGTCACGAATATCAGGATAGAAGTCACATTTTTTCCGGGGGCCTCCTTCCTTTGAGCCTACCACGAATTTCCTCTTCTCCCCCCTTCTGAAGGGGGTCGAGAGTGGAAACACTAGTTCAAGGTCTGCTGGAAAAAGGGGTAGCGGAGACTTGGCCAAATAATTCACCATGTTTCCTTTATCCAAGTCATTTTCAAACGTAGGTTTTATATTGCACAAAGCCAAGAGTCAGTTTTCCCCGTTTAACACATTCCCATTCCTAGGGTTTGAATTTCATTTACTCCAAATGGCCATGGGGCACCCTGTAGACAAACAACCGGAAGGCAAAAAAAAAAAAAAAAGAAAATAGAAGTTTTTGGGTTCACACACTGTCTATCCAGCAATTGGCAGATACAATTCGATTTTTGGTGTCCTGCTCACCAACAGTTCCTTAAAGTCCACTATATTTGCATTAAAAAAATAAAAATAACAAATCAATACATAAATAAATACAAATAAGTAAATAAATAAAATAAAATAAATTTAAAAAAATAAAGTAAATAAAATAAAAGGACCAATTTTGAGTCAGATGCTCTTTATCAAATCCGGTATTGGTAGCAATCAGCTTTGGATAGGGGCCCCTCACGCATTTGTGGTGATCAATATGATTATACCACTTGAACTGATAGCTCGTCCTCGGGAGGGGGGGGGGGGGGGGTTCTGCCCTCCTCACAGAGTCAATGGGTGGTGGGGACCCGAACACAGAGGCCGGCATATTAATGTGAAAGAGTGGAAGCCATCTGGCTGGTCTTCCCAAATTTTGCACAAAAATGGTATTCTGTATTTATGAGTATGCTAGATTCGAAATTACTGAACTTTGGCCCCGATAACGATCGGCTTTTTGGCAACAGTTTAATCAGGTAGGCCTGGGCAAAAGGGGGGAACCTGTCTAGAGGTAGCTAATACATTATATAAGTTCAACCAATGGATTACATTCTGCACGCCTCAGGGCTGGGACTCCATAAACGTCATATTTCCCAAAATGTTTTAAATTTTTTGGATCGTATCTTGGGCTTATCTAGCCAGTCGTTCTGTTCCTTCAATGCACATTAATCAGCCTTTCTCTATTTTCAGGTTCGGAGTTGGGCCCCGACCCCTTCGTAAAATGATACTTGGAAGCCCCCAGTTGCACAATATGGGAAAACCTGGTATCCTAGTGTGGTGTTATGCTAATTGACCGTGTCATCCGACAACTCATTATGCTTTGTAATGATTAAATTGGTGAGCCTACTACTTTTGGCCTCTTGGCAGTGTCCACAAACAATCCTAGTGATTAGAAGGTCTAACATTAAATCTGATTTGACGGAAGGTCCAATATTAAATTTGAATAAACGGGAGTTTGGTTTTTTGTACCCTCCTTATTAAAAACGTCTCGCCCTCAGACGACAGCTCCAACATTAAATTTGATTCAACGGGAGTTCGGATTTTTTACTCTCCCTATTAAAAACCCCTCGCCATCAGGCAATGGCTCCAACCCTGAGCTTCCCATTATTGAATGGGGAGCTGGAACTATGCGTTCCACCTGCTCCTGCAGCAGTATTTGGACACTACCTCACAAGCACACCATCGGGATCATCTACTGACAACACTAAGCCACTGGGTTTCCACGACGACCCTCAGGAATGCTGCGGTCGATATTACCATTTTTTCTGCTTACTTGACTCGCCATGCGGCGGTGTCTATGGCAGCACGGAAAGGAGTCCCTATAGACGCCATTTTTCGAGCACCAGGACGGAAACCGAACTCCTATAGGTCTATTTACAGGTTATGCATTTACAGGGGGGAGTTCGCCTCTGCCACACTTTTTTCTTTTTCCCTGTTCTTACTTCAGAAGGAGAGGGGGGGGGGCAGGAACGCTATCTACTGGTGGCTCAGGTGGATTTGGGAGCATAGCGTACTACACGGGGCCCCTGCACACACAAGGTGTGTACCACCAATGGATATTTTTTTGTCTGGATTTTACTCCTGGAAGCTCTCTCGCGCCTTCACCACCTCCTCTAGCCAGCAGGTAAATATCTCTAAATGGGCTGCATAAGTAAACAGTCTTCTATGAAGACCGCACTATAATTACTAACTCAACTTACCTTCGGGAAGATTGAGTACAATTATAGTAGGTTGAGGAGAAGACTGTTTAGTGCCCACCCTAGGCTGGCATCTTTTTTTCAGCCACCCAGTCATTCAACTGCAGCATCCAACGATCTTTAAACTAAAGTGAGGCAGAACCGCATCTTTCACAAGATGGCGGAGCTTGGGGAAGCGCACAGGGCAGCCAACACGGGAAAGCGAAAGCTCTGGTTCCTCTTCAAAATTGGCGTTTTCACTGGTTTTTCAAATATTTTCTCAGAAAAGACACTGCACTTTGTGTGTAACATGCTGCTGCATAAGTAAACAGTCTTCTCCTCTACCAAATATAATTGCACTCAATCTTTACCGGGGTAAGTTAAGTTAGTAATTAAACTACATGCAATATGAATTAAAATTTTGAAGACAGTGCAAGGGCACATCATGCCCAAAATCAGGAAGTGTGGTTTCTTTGCTCGAATCCAACAGAGGTCAATAACCCCCACCTTCCTACCGTGCCTGCCTAGTGCACTCATCACCTCCTCATTTAAGCTAGAAGTACCAGCATGAGTTTAATGTGCTTGTCCTCAATCATGGGCAGTGAGGACCAGGTGCGGTTCAGTTTATTACTCAGGCAGTTGTTAACAGCCAATTTCAGTAAATGATAATTATTATTCATTGGAGAACTCAGATAATTGAATGTGGACTTCTTCAAGTCGTTGCAAGTAAATTATTGAATTACTAGTGTTTTTATTCCTAGAGATTTTTTATCACAAAAAATGAACTGAGGAACGGCTCTTGGATAGGTTACACCAATTGTACTTGTTCTGCTTCAATAGCCTGTTATTTGTGACAATTTGATTCTAAGTTTTTAAGTAGCTATTTATTAGTAGCTACTAAATGTGTAAACGCAGCGCAACATCGTGAGTTCACTTTTTTGTGAATGCAAGGGAAATCAAAACAAACCAAACTGTTATCAAGCAGATAAGATGGCAACAATCGTCCGTAAACATCGTTGGATCCAAGCAGTGCTACTCCCTGTAGGGGTGCTGGTGAAATAAAGATTTATAAACGCAACCGGTAGGTCGAGGGAGCAAGCACGAATATATTCGTGCGTAGCACACTAAAGTATTCTCGGAAATAGCATGGCATGTAAGACACTTCCGACCCGAATATATTTGGGCGTAGCATCGAAAACGTTAATACCTGGATAAAGTAGGGAATAAAATCTGGGAGCTAAAATGGTCGCGAACCCAGGGGTCACGATTATCTCGGAGTGGAGAAACGCATTTCATGATGCCATCTCTAGGATATCGGTAACTCGTACACTAACTCGAGGTGGTGAAACCCACCCTTAGAGATTTCTTTTTAAACGCTTTGTTTTCAAGTTATTCAATTTTTAAGATATTTGTCGAGTTTTGTTTTGTGTATGACATTAAAACGGCCATAACTCCCTTCAGAAGCACAATAAACTCAAAACTAAGAACATATTTGAAAGACCGTTAAATTTCCTATAACCCTGATATAAAGTAAAGTTGTTTTAGTTAGTTGTAAATGGGTTTAAAAAAGGCCTCAAGTACAAAATTAGAAAAAATATTTAAAATTTACATTTTTTTCTTTCATTTTTCTGCTACCAGTTCGGGAATTTTTCAGTGTGAACTCTTTGGGAAAAACTTCCTCAAACTTTCAGTTTTTGAACGGTATAGTCAATTTTGCTTTCACTTCACTAATTCAGGGAGAAAAGTATGTCATCTGTTGAAAAACATCTTTTTTCTACAAAATTGAGGGTTTTAGTGAAAAATGACCCTCTTATAAAAATACGAGTTTGGGGTCAGTTTCTACGTATTTTTTCATGCTGAATCGAATGGTAACACTCACAGATCTCCCCAACTCCGTTATAATCGAGTTTTACACTTTAATTCACGAATTTTTAGTTTATTTTTTATGCTTGATTTCATGTGTTTTTAAGGGCAAAACTAGTTAGTTAACGTGTAAAATTCCGTTATCACGGAGTTGGGGAGATTTGCAAGTGTCACCATTCGATTCAGCGTGAAAATATACGTCGAAACGGACCCCAAACTCGTATTTTTTTAGAGGGGTTTTTTTTTTCACTCGTACCCTTGATTTCGTTCGAAAAACCATGTTTTTTAACATACAAAGATATTTTTCTCCCCCAATTAGCAAAGTAAAAGTAAAATTGATTATGCCGTGCAAAAGCTGACAGTTTGAGGAAGTTTTTTTTCTGAAGAGTGCACGCTGAAAAATCCCCAAACTGGTAGTAACAAAACGAAAGGAAAAACGTAGATTTTAAATATTTTTTCTAATTTTGTACTTTGGCCTTTTTTTACCTAATTAAAACTAACTAAAACAACTTTGCTTTATATCAGGGTTATAGGAAAATCAACGCTTTCCAAAGGTGTTCTTAGTTTTGAGTTTAATGTCATCCTAAAGAGAGGTATGGCCGTTTTGATGTCATAAGATACAAAATACGAAAAAAATCTTTAAAATTTAACAACTTGAAAACAAAGCGTTTAAAAAGAAATCTCTATGAGTAAGTTTTTATCAGAAATGAGCTCTAGAATTGATTCCATGAGTTTGTCCATAATTTCTGTAGACACCCTGTATATTCGTATAGTTGATGATACTCTCTATGAGATAGGCCATGAATAAAATACTTGGTAGATAGCTATTTCAACAAAGCACACACATAATTTTCAATAAAGCCGTTTCATTAAAATTAGGAGGAATGATATAACTATATAATATTGCCTTTTGAGCAACAATAATTCAAGGGTCGTCTCTGAAGTAATTTGTACATATATTTGTGACATTAAAAAACTCGTTAAAATTACACATTGTGATCACTAACATCAACTTATTATTCTTCAATTGAATCACCAAATTAGATTACACAATTAATCGCTGTTTTAGTTTTTTTTTTAATTTTAGATCTTATCTATATAGATAATATGAAATTGATATTTCACACTTTGAGATGCCACAATATCATGTTTTAGATTTGAACATTAATATGGCAGAATTGGTATTGCAAATATCAATAAATGAATATCCCTACATGATTCAGCAAGAAAAAAATATCCTAAAATCATGTAAGACAAGTGGTGAATATCTCCAAAATCTCAAGATTGATTTGTATTTTGTGCGTATTTAAGTCCGTTTTTCTGCAGTCAAGAATTCGAGTGATAGGTCATTTTTCCATGAAAAACCAACAAGTAAATGACATAACGTATTACTTAAGGTAGGTAATTGGTTAAGGTAACCAAAAAATACGAAAAACTAAATCCTACTGTCTACATACAAAAAACCGTTAAGGAATTATTCCCAATACAGAGACATTCACCCCATGAAAATGATATTGGTGAGCATTAAGAGGTGAAAACAACCGACTTTTACTTTATATAATATAAATGAAAACAGTACGTATGAATAATATAAGCTATGTGTGGTAGTCGATAGTGAAACATCACAGAATGAAACGAGAAAAACCAGTTTTACATTACTGTAGTTGATTACAGAGCGGAAATTGCCATTCACCCTCATGAATTGACAGCCTTTGAACGAAAATGTCGCTAAATTGATGCAGGGTACTCAAAATGAAGGAGAGAAATTCCCTTTTTTTATCTTTAGCATACGTTGGTTTTTTTTTTTTTTCATTTCAAATATTTTCAGTGAATTGAACTGCATCACATTGGTTTAACATGATATTTGCTGAGTTAGTAACATTCTTCTACTCATCAATACCATAATTTTTTTCATAGGTACTTTTCCAAAGTAAAGTTGAGTTATCAATCTATACCCATTCTTTCATCACTGACTACTGTCGCTTGGTAGATTGGGTGCGCCAATGCACCAACAAATGTGTGCCACACATGCAGAAGCTCAGTTATCCATAATGGAGTGTCATTCTTCCTTAATAACTAACTACTCCCACAATACTTGTCCATTTAAGGGAGGTAAATGGTGTCTTCTGAGTTCATCAATCAATACCCATCCCCAACATATAGGTTTTTCCTACATAAAATAGAGGCCATGAGGAATAAATAAGCAAAGTAAGAAGTAGACCCTTAAAAAGAAAAGTAAGAGTATAGAACCTTATACTCTTCCTCCTCCAGAACATTCAGATGGGGCATTAACATTTCGTTTTTCTCCACTGATATAAATATGTGTGAATCCTATTTAAAAATGATTAATGCATTAAATGTCACTTACTTTATATGCCCTCTGAGTCATGATGAGAATTGCTAGTTGATCTAACTAAAAAACTTGTTCAATGTTGAAGCTTCATGTGTGCAATTTATCAAGTTGTAGGAGCCTCTAACTTATATAAGTTAGATCTAATCTCATAATATAATATAAGTTAGACCTAATCTCACCAACCTCACAAGTGTAATATTTCAAGTGAACCGACTTTTTTCGGCTCTCTCTATGCTTTTATTTATTTATTTATTTTTCATTTATTTTTAATAAACCAACATTACAATAGTTATAAGACAACTGGTCCACCCAAATTTCAAATTTCACATGCTCGAGTCCTCTGATTTCCAAGTCTGGCGATCATTTTGATGAAAATTAGGTGTATTTTCCTGACAAATGATGTTTATTTTTTAGTTGAGTATTTGAATATTTGAATGATGCATGTGTGGATTTTCTTTGAGACGACCCTTGTATAAGCTATTCATGAATATATTGACAACTTACTTGCTCACTGAAGTCTGTTTTGAGAGATGAGTGTACACCAATGACAAATGGAATAGGAGATGACAAAAACTCAACCAAAGATGCTGGTAACAGTGGTATGTATACGTGAGAATACTTGAATGGGTACATCAGAGCAGTTAAAGCCCTACAAGCTTCAGTTAATCGAGTGTAGCTCTGGGATTGGAACAGTATTTTGTGTTCTGTCATCACAGCACAAAACAAAAACACACAATTTCTAATACCTACGGAAAGAAGAAAACAAATTTATATTATTATATTATATTATTAATTTATATTATTATATTATTTCAAGATATCGAGCTACTACAGCAATCTTATACACATGGATTAGTTTAGAAAATTAAGTAGCGAAAAACTGACATGTTGCCATTCAGGAAATTGTTCAAGAATGATCCGAAACGGTTTTCAATTATAAAAGTGACTGAAATTCCATTTTATCAACTTTTGTATATCCACTAAAATAGCTTAATGTTCAACAAAGATAGAAAAATTGTGCTGGGCCTCGTAACAGACTTTTCTTATTCTACAAGGATACAACACGAGCGGTGATATCATGAAGCCCTCCAACCAAGATCCCTCACTCGAGCGTCTCTGTGGCACTTTTCCCAAGCCACACCTTGTACCATGATTGGTCACGGCTATGACCTTACTGTTACTTACCACCACTCCTTGTAGCTCAGATATCACGTGGTAGATCACATTTGTATAATTATTTATGAAGGTCTGCTAAATGACAATGTTGCCACTGAAAATCTGGACCTCCAGGATAATGATAAACCCATCGGTCTTGATGGCAACAATATCAGGCTTCATAAGGGAAGTTGCAGGACGAGGAGGAAGAATGGGATGAAAGGAAGTGCCCCTATAAAATGACCACCAGTTCAAGTAAGAACCCCCCAGGACGCGGGTGGTGATACCACGGAGAACTCCTGCCAAGATCCCCAACTCGAGAGGCTCCGTCGCACTTTTCCCGCATCACACCCTGCGCCATGAGACAGTCGCAGCCATGACCTTGATGTTATTAGGCGCCACTCCTTTTAGCTCAGATATCGCTTGTTGCAGATCACTTCTATCATATTTACTTTTCTTAGCCCGCCAGGTCTGCTCCATGTCCACACTGCCACTGACAACCTGGACATCCAGGATTATGGCAGACATCGGGCTTGAACGCAACGATATCTGGCTTCTTGCCCCGGTCACTCTGCAAGTGGTATAGTCTCTCCCTTTTGACATCCCAACCGCTAGATGAAAAAGCACCTGCAATCTGCTTGGCAACCGCATCGTGACGTAAAATGCGGCAACCGTGAGTACGGGGACACTGCTGCACCACATCATAAAGATTCGCATTTTTACCCCGACAGGTACGGCAAAGGGTGTCTACTGTCCCGCGACTACTCCTCAAACATCTCACCGAGATGGCTAACGTAGCCACCCGGACGGCGTGAAAATGGCGATAGTCGCGGGCCCCAATGCCCTCTAAACCCCATTCCACCCACTGGGTAGAAATGGGGGATTCAGAGCACTGTCGGAGTTCTTTACCATCTACTGACTCATGTAGTGCAGCAGCAAACTCAGCAGATGAGCTGGGTTTTGGAGCAGATGGTGTTGCTCGGTCATACCACAACAACTGCTGCCTGACAAAGTCCAGGTCAGCAGTAGTGCGGGCGACCTCCCAGCTCGAGCCCCTAAGGGCAAGCAGGCGCTGGCGGTGTAAGGATGGGATGCTGGCTGAGAGAGAGACAATACCGAGCCCACCGGCCTTGACCGGTGCGTGGATGTAAGCACTTGGGACACCAGGTGGGAAGCCTAGCCAAGAGCACACAGCAGAGCGAACTTCACGATCTAACATTAGAATAGTAGTAGAACATTAGTAGAATTACATCATCAGCACCCACTCGCACCCCAGGGGCGAGATCAAACCCTATTTCAGCTGGCAGCTTACCCAAGGCTGTATCCATGACCAGGTTGAAGAGGAGTGGCGACAGAGGATCCTCTTGGCGTACCCCGCACCCAATGACAACACCTCCTGACATCTCACCTCATGCCTCGAGGACCCTCACGCCTTCGTGGTATGGGCAAGCAACATACTCAATTGAACGAGTAGGTGCCCCGACACCACGAAGACAATCGGTCGTGGCGAAATGGCTTATGGTGTCAAAGGCCTTGGCGATGTCCAGAGCGGCAAGATGGAGTTGCCGTTTCTTAATATGGGCCAGCAAAATGACAGTTTGGAGAACTGTAAGGTTCTCCGCTGTGCCAACTGCTGGCCGAAATGCTCTCTGGACGTTACCTATGACACTAGCAGCTCGGAGGCGAGATGCCAGAATCTTTTGGAAGTGGTGGAAGACTACAGATGATATAGATGTCGGGCGGTAGCCTCCAGGCCCACTTAACCCTTTTTTTGGGATGAAAACTGTCTGGGCGTGGGTCAACACTTTCGGGGTCTTCCCGATAAAAGCAGCAGGTTGAGGTACCTTGTTCCAACGTCCGGCAGAAACACCATCAGGTCCAGCAGAAGTGGAGTTCTTGACATGGCACTTATGTGCCTCGTCATGAAGCACCGGTGTGCACATGATGCCGCGCAAGGAATCCCTGGTGGAAGCTGGGGGTACCACTGGCTCACCAGGGTTGTGGCTGGGAGCACTCAAGAGTGGCTCCCAATAGTCCACAAACTCCTGGAGAGGGGGCAAAACTTGCTCATCCCCAGCTCCTAGCAGCCACACGAGCTTCCACCCGCTGATATTCCCGCCTTCTTGCTTGTTTTGCTGCTCTGCGACCTCCACGAGGCACCAAAGTAGGAGGCACTGTCACGGTTGCTTCCTTAACCCGTGGGAAGATCCTCTGTATATAGGCTGCAACCTCGTCTTCCAAGCCTTCAGGCCTCGCAACAGCCCGCCTTGCCAGGTCCTGCAGGTAGGCACTCTCATAACCATCAATATGGCCTACCTGCTCCCCGAGTCTCAACACTTCAGTCTTCAAGAAGACCGGAGGTCTCGAGGGAGGATTGTTGAATGGTGGGCCGTTGCCCCACGCCTGTAGGAGATGCAGGAGAGGCCCCACGGCTATTTGCCAGGATCGCATCCTGGACAAGCTGCTTATAGTGGGGCCTCAGGCGAAGAGATTGGATGGCAGAAAGGGTGCGCATGGGAAAACATTGTTGCAAAAATACATTAATATGACGTACCCCATTGTGCACAGCCTCTGCCTCTGCTGCCATTCGCCGCAAATCCTCAGAAGCATACCTGGGCTGCTCTCGCTCTATATCAATTGCAGCGTTGGCCTGTACAGGATGCTTCTGCCAGACATGGGCACTGAGGCCACGCTTGGAACTGATAGCTCTCTCACAGTGGGCACACTGGTGGGCATTATTCAGTGCAGAGGAAGAGGATGAGGGATAGGACGAAGAGGATGAAGATGAGGGGGAGGATGACCGACGCCCCTGCCTGGGGTGCCCCAGAGCGCCTCCCCTAGAACCCCGCGTGCCAATGGGCAGGCGGGTGTTATGAGGTTCCTTTTGATTAATATCCATAACGGGGAAGCGTTTGCAAGGGAAAGGAGGCCCATTGGCATGAACCTCCCCTCTTATAGCCAGCGGGTCTTTTCGCCACCCTCTGTTCACCCAGAGGGTGCCCGGGTTGCACGACGGGGATGTATGACCATGACTTGGGTAGGGATATGAAGGAGCACACACACACAATTTATATATATATATATATATATATATATATATATATATATATATATATATATATATATATTCGAAAAAAAATATATATATATATTTTTTTTTTCGACTATTTCCCTTTATTGGTGGTTTAATAAACTCATTTTATCAAAACTATACCACATTTTCGTCCGCAACAATTTGTTCACTCAAGTGAATGCTGATGTGAAAATTGAATATGTACCTAGTTGCACGTCAAAAATAATTGTTAAAGAGTAGTTCTTCTAAATTGAAGAGAGAAAAAAAATCGATTGAATATATTACTAAAATTCACGATATTTTAAAAAACTGTGCTGTAGATAACTGTTCTAACCCAGTTGTTGAAAAAGCATGGTAGCAGCAGTGTTGGTCGTTGGTAATGTTGATGTTAGGGGTGGTTGCAATGCCTGTCTGTCACCAGCACCAATACTGAACCGGACTTGAGGTCCACCTGGAGGTGGTACATGGACACAGCCCAACATGTTACCAACGAGTGTTTCAAGCTGTCCTCCAATTCCTTCAATCCAAACAGAGTAAACGATCCCAAGGCAGTTCTACAAAGAATGTTCAAAAGTGGTTACAATATTATAACAAAGCTAGATTAGTCAGATTAGAAATTCTGAACACACAGGCAAGTCATTAATACCGAAGAAGAGCTGCAAGTTCATAAAACACAAAAAAGTAAACCAGAAAAGTTTGTCTAGCATTAAAATCTACGGGCATTCTACAAAAAGGTCCACATCACAATGTGTAATTTATAGCAACAAGACAACAAACCAGACAAGGCAAGAACAAATGAATTTGAAATACAAAGTACCGTCAGATTTGCAACAGTCTGAAGTTTTCAGTTAATAAAATTAGTAATGGAAAATTTATCATTTCCTTAATAAGGATTATAAAAGATGATGACGAAATATTAGAACGTTTTTCAATCCATCATGAGATGGAATCTCAAATTGACATACTATGTTATGGAACGAAAAGACAGGTGTGTGGATAACATGCGTTTTGGTGATTAAGATGATAACATTACACTTAAAATTGTTACAAATACATTATTGACAGTACGTTATTTCGACTCATCACAAGTTCAAAATTTTCTCCGAATATTTAGGACCTAAATTAAGTGATTCTTCTTGAGAAGTTGTGTTTTTTGAGGGTAGTGGAATTTTTCCTGTTTTTCTGTTGATACCTGGTTGATTAGTGAATAATAAATAAATGAATATATAAATTAATACAATAAATAAATTTTTAAAAATCAAAAAATAAATAGATTATTATTTAAAAAAATAAAATAAACCGGCCTTATATATATAAATGAAAAAGTGTTAAACTCTAGGATTCGTTTCAGAATGTCTCAAAACGGATTTCAATGAAGAAATTTTGATTTAAAAATTTTCCGAGCCATTGCAATAGCTTCATTTTCTACGAAAATTTGCTTAAAAAAAAACCCACAAAATCCATCAACCAACGTGCGTGATCAATCTTTGAATTTTGAACATTCTGCAACCTGGGGATATCAGACTCAGATTTTGCCAACGATAGGAAAGTGTCTCAGGCCATGAAATTACGAACACACCTTCTCTTCTAATTTAGCTCAATGGAGAGTGAATATTATGCTCTCACTGACTGTGTTCATTAAATTCTATATATTAAGCAATTGATAGCCGATTCATCAATAAAAATTTTAGAAATTAGTTTTTGAAGACGACCATCATGTATAAAGATGGCTAAAGATCATGAAACCAAAAGGTTAAAACACATTGACGTTAAATTATTTTTTTAGGCCTCACGATGTGGAAGGCAATATGATACTTCCCAACTTGCCATCAAATCACAGACTGTCTCACGAAATCCCTACCAGCCTTAAGCATCAGGATCCTCATCAGAAATTAGAAGTATGTAAAAAGTAACAAGAATTTTCTCAAACACTCGTGGAATGTTTTCTGAAATACAAGGTAGAAAATTATTTGTTTGAAAACGTACCAATTTATATACCTGTAGAATTAAGAATGTTTTGAAAACTTGGTAGTAGCCGTCGCTAGAGAGACATTCTTCTCACCTACTCAACCTCCTGTTGAAATGAATTACCAACACCCACATCACCGCTATACTTTCCAGTTTTTTTTTTTTTTTTTTTTTGTACAGTGTGGTGCTAATTAAATGATTCAGCCGAAATATTAAAAATAGTTTTGTGTTGTTATTTTCTGTTTTCTTTTCTTACCAAGTGATTTATTGAAGCTCTTGTAGAGTCATTCTTCAATTGATATATATATATATATATATATATATATATATATATATATATATATATATATATATATATATATATATATATATATATATATATATATATATATATATATATATATATATATATATATATATATATATATATATATAATATATATATATATATATTATATATATATATATTATATATATATATATATATATATCACTTGAAGAATGACTCTACAAGAGCTTCAATAAATCACTTGGTAAGAAAAGAAAACAGAAAATAACAACACAAAACTATTTTTAATATTTCGGCTTCTGCCTTTTTCAAAACTACTATATATATATACATATATATATATATATATATCAGATCAAAAACAACAGGTTTACCTCATTACTTAGGGACATCCTAGAAAAGTGAAGCATACAGAAAACGTGCACTTCTTAGAAAACTATCGAGTATCCATGTAATGATCATTTACTTTGAAAAAGAGAAATAAATAATATATGTAATTTTTATTTAGTATAATTATTCTCGTATTTATACTTCGGAGGGCTAGCAACAGGATAATCAGTAGAAAAATATATGTTTTCTATGATATCATTTTCATATTAAATTATGTTATTTATTGAGTTGATTAAAATGAAATCTTGTTTAATGGATAATATTACTACTATTGCAAGAGTATAATTGTATTCGTACATTCAAGGAAAGTGGGATGGAGGGTCTCAAGACTTTGCCCTGGATGTTAAATAATGAAATCATGCAACCAATCAACCTTCCTGTTTCTCAGACAGCAGACAAAATATAAGATACAAATGCAATAATACATACCCTAAAAGTTTCAATATAATCAAGACGAGAAACAAGAACCAAACACTTGGGAGCATACATGATGCTGTGATGTGATATAGCTGGTACTCCTCCTCCTTCCAGGCCATCTTCATCCTTTGAAAAAGAAAAACGTATTGAGGTAATTATAATATTCGTAATTTGATATGGTAAAACTAATGCTTTACCTACATTACTGTATAAGGTATTCAGAGCTTCTCATTTCGAGAGGAGAGAAGAGTGCCTTGAATACAGAAAATGGGCAATCCTTCATGTTGCATAACATTCTCAATGCAGCTCAATTTTCAGAAGGGAACCAAATAAATAACGTAGCTTATTTATCCATATTTTAAAAGTTTATAGCTTATACACTTTACTTTCCCAAAATCCCCAAGAGCTAAGAGAAAGTTACGAGATCAGTCTGAAGAATTATATCTGGGACACTCCAAATACATATGGGTGACGACTGAAACTGGAAAAATAACAACGAATCAGAGAAATGTATGTATGTCCATCACTGGTGAAAGGGCATCCCTCAACTATAACTATTACTGGGAGAAAGCAGCCACGGAAGAAAGAGCATAGAAACTAAGATTACTACCCTGAAATAATTATGCATACATTGTCCTGGGGTAGTCACCTGTGAAGGGAGTGGGTTTTTAGTTGATCAGCGATGAGATTCCAACCCAAAACTGTGAAGGAATCAGTTCCTATTGAAGGGGACTCTTTTGGCAAGGTCATTTCCACAGAAGAATTATTTCCTTTCATCACTCATATGTAAGTTTCTCTACTTCTTATAACAAGAGAGAGAAAAAAAACGTAAACACCCTCTTTCGAAATTAACAACTACGCCTGTACCACTGCCAACTATGCCTGTTACGATTAGAGGCCAGTAAATTCCAAATATTATGACTATCCTCAATGTCTGGTGCAAGACAAAACGATACATTCAATGTTTTGTACAATGCCAGAAACGTTGGATACGGACATACAGCCATGTAATGACAGAGTGGATTCGAACATTATGGAGAAAATTATTTGGGTTCAGTGTGCATAAATCTCAATAAGAAAAACTGTATCCACTGTGAAAGTGAACATTCCGCCTCTAACCAAAAATTGTGCTCCCAATTTGCAACAGATAAATACATCAAGTACATTAAAAGCTTGCTCAGCATATCACACATGGACGCAAAATCAATATTAGGCAATTACCCTCATGCCTGCGCAGGACCACCAAACCTTGAAGACCGCACAGAACTTCCTCCCATCATGAAAAATCGTTATCAGACAGACAAAATTCCACAGAAATTCGTAGAAAACGGCCAAAAGAAAGGTACATCAACTCAATACACACAATTTGATGATTTGAGAGGGAACTGGATTGAAGAAAGAGTAAATAAGAAACAACCAGGAAGAATAATTGGAAAAAATCCAAGTCAACCAAAACAGCAAGACATAATCGATGTGGGGGGGAAAACCCCCAGGTTTTCAAGCACACAGGACAACCTAGCGAACTTCATTGTATCAGTAATTGACAAATTTAAAGCCTACAAAAATAATAACACGGGCACGGAACTCCTTACAGTAGTAATTCAAGACATCCTTCAGAAGGGGTACCCAGAAGATACAGGTCAGGAAAAGTCACCAAACGAGAATTCAACTCAAGATACATCAAGGAGAACATCCAATTAAGGCCCTAATATTGAGTAAATTACAAATACGGCAAATATTATTAATAAAAAATTTATATTAATTAACAATAATGACTACACAGTCACAGTACGTATAGTAACTTTAAAAATAATCAAATAAATAGTATTTTTTTTAAATCAATAAAATACAAAATTTTCTATTAGATATTACAAAATTTAATCCAACAGAAAAATAGTAAGATTTATAATACATAGGTACCTTCCTATTGAGGGAAAGAAAAGAGAGGAACGAAAACACCTATTAACTAATAACAACTACATCAAAGATGTATATTATCAACTAAGATTTTAAAATGTATAACAAATAAATACTGATACGATTCATGCAACGGAATGCCAGGTCAATAAATCGTAAGGGTGCATTAGTAAAATTTCTGAAAGAACGAAAAATAGATGTAGCATTAATAAGTGAAACGGGATTGTCCACTAATGAGGGATTTAGAATAAGTAATTTCAATTTAATTCAGGATGATAAGAGGGTATAAGGGTGGGGAGGCTCTGCTTTGTTAATCAATTGGTATCTTCAAAATGAGGATATTAACTCATCAGTTTATAATACAGACATTTTGCAGAAAAGCATGAGCAAAAATTATTCTCCTTGATAAATCGATATTGCAAGTTGCAACAATTTACAATCACTGTTACAATGGATCAACTTTTTCAATTTAATCATTAACCCCAAAATCACAAGAGGGGATTTCAAAGTGCACCATGCATGTTTAGGTTCTTTATATACAAATCCGAAAGGTACACAATTGATAGATTCACTTGATGAGACAGCTTTATTTATTTTTATTTTTTTGATGACGGTCAACCTACTCTTGTCAGAACGCCAAAGTCTGTAAATTAATCAGCCATTGACATTACTTGTGCTCTCTCACCTTCTCATCCTATGATGGGGGGGGGGGGGGGGGGGTTGAATGTAGTCCCATGGGCTCTGATCACGTTCCCATTATGTTTTCATGACATGTGTTTATGATGCCACAGAGCATTATACTCTCTCGTAAATTGAATATAAGGAAAGCGAATTTGGAGTTATTAAAAAGTTCATTGCTCTCGTCTCAAGGAAATATTAGTTAATTTATGAGTGAATTTTGAATATTTTAAGGTCATCCAACCAATATCTGTTTGGGAAAAAAGTCCAAATGCTAAAATATAAACATTTAGAGACAACACAGGTCATTAATTCCAGGGAATGGGCGAATGATATACTATTACACTGATATACCATCATTGTCTCAAATAATATCAATGAATTGGACGAAAACCCAGTTTTACTGGTTCACTGGCATCCCCTTTAATCTATGTGAGAACTAAATACTGTTCTGAATGGCACAATACAGCCCCTGGGAAGGTTTACATAGCATATGCCATAATTAGTTATTTCCCAACAAATTTCAAGTCTAGGTTGCTAAACCTATACAAAAAATGTTGGGTTGAGGGAAAGTACCCAGAGAAATGGACAGAAATTACGATCCCATTTACTAAACAAAATAAAAACCCTAATGATTGGAAATCATATAGTTCTATTTCCCAATCGTCATGTTTTATTGAGTTTTGAAAAAATTATTAAACATAAAATGGAATATGGTTGGAACACTATAACAGTATCACAATTTTGTTTCCATCATCAAAGTCAACATATTACAACTCATCACTCTTCATGTATTTCTAACATACATGAATCACTAACAAATAGACTATTAAACCGAGCTGTTTTTCTTGGCATATCTCAGCGTATGATAAGATCCAATTAGATATTCTGGGAAAGACAATGAAATCTGTTGGTATGCCCACCACTAGATACAATACTTCCTATCTTAAGGGGGCGCCTTTCCAACTGGCGCCATTCCAACCAAAAGAACAAGAAAGGTGAATGACTCGAATGTAGTGATACCTAGCAGTAGACGCGCAAACTCTGTCTGATCCAGAAAACGGCTCAAAGCTCCCTCCAAATTCAAAATACGACCAAACGGTTTATTCAACTTTTCTCAGCCAATAATTGACAGATTTCAAAACCTCTAGGTCCCACAGACCTCGAAATTTGAAAGTAAAATTGTTAAATGGTAACAAAATTTGAAAATTTTGGAATTTGAAAATTTCAAAGGCTCGATCCTATGGGGAATTTCAAAACCAGTAGATTGCCGCAAGAATCATCCACTATTGACCAAGAAAAGTTGAAAAAACCACATATATACCATCTGGCTCCCCCTTAATAAATGTAAAGTTTTTCAACAAGTAGGATCCAATCTATATGAGCCAAGAGTAGCATTACAAGGTTTAATGCAAGAGGGGATCTTGAGCCCATTGTTTTATGCCATATATGTATCAGGCATTGAAAGTCTGATGTCAAGGGAAGTTCAAATTATCCTATTTGCAGATATTTGTGAACGTATAACTGTGTCTGTATTGAGACTGGGATGGAGCTCCTGGATGAATTTATCATCAGGCACTAGAACTAGAGTTATGAAAACGGCTTGTCAATATCAGTAGAGAAATCACATTCAACTATGTTTACTAGGAAAAGGCCATGAAATTCACCATGAAACTAAGTTTTTAGGTGTACGGCTAGACAAATCATTGATGTGGGAACGTCATATTACCCATACTATATTTAAAAAAAATATAACAGTCAACTTCCATAAATAAATAACTTACTTCGTCAACAGGCTTGCTGGGTTTAATTGAGACGGTCTCATTGAAGCATAGACATGCACAATAGTGACGATTCGCATCAATATCAGTTAAAACTGAGACAAAAAAACGAGGTTCTTGCCTTTCGGTTGATAACATCCATCCTTGAGGTTGACAGAACTGAAATAAATTGCCTATAAATAAAATGTGAGCAATTGAGCTGGTGACATTCATATAAATATGCAGCTACTGTTCTATCATGGGATGCTGCCATACATACCACTGTTTGATTTAACTTTTTTAAATTTATTTTGTAGTTGACAATTTTATAGTTTCCTTCATTCATTTTATTCCTAACGTGGTTGATTCATAGTTTGGTGGAGGATTATAATTAAATTGCATGCACTTTATAGATTTTTATTAAAGAGCATAGGTAGTGATCAGAATAGGTAGGTACGTAAGAGACAATTGGGAAGACGATTCAATGACTCAATGTACATATTTTACAACATCCTTGCTCTTAATAGTATTTTTTCAGCATTCAATTGGTTTCCAGTGAACAAGTGCAAGGATGTAAACTCAGCTGATGAGGCTTTCATGGAGATTTACATGTCTGCAATAGATTTTGCATGCTCCTGAGTGACTACTAGAAATTGACTGACTCATCAATGCAGATACAATTTAGCATTGAAATTCTGGATCTCTGCGACAAATACCATTCCTTCAAAAGTCGTCGTCAACCCAAACAGAGAATTTTCTAAAGCTAGCTCGTTTGACCAAAATCGAATAGCACAAAATGCTTTTGAGGTCCTGACGGAATACTAACAATACTGCCTCGTCGAATAGAACTAATTCAGCATAGGATTTCGTGCAGAATGAGCTTAATTCCTTCCTTGTAATGGATTTGACGTCACGGTTTCAGTGCTGTTTTTTCAAAGGTATTCTATCTCCATCAATGGTGACTTCAGTAACTACAAGGGTAAAGCTCCGCATTTCTGCGATGAGTTTTCTTTAGAGCCAGTGACTACTGAGGAGGTTTACTCCGTGGTCAGTTCAATGAGCCTTTCTCCCTCTCACGACTTTCATGGAATAAGCATGAATAAAAAAGTGATTTATTTGCATAATTTTAGGTAAAAACGTGAAGAAATCATTTTATGATTCTTTTTCCCAATCAAAAAGTATGTTTGAAGACCATTATATGTCCTTGAAACAAAAAAAAAGAAGAAGTTTCAGTCATGTAGCATGATCATCAGAGCGAGCTTTCATGAATAACCATATAACTTTACATTGTTTTGAAATTAGAGCACTTTGAATACCGCTAATGACCCATCTGGTTGAGGTGGGGCTTAAAATTAAAAAAATAAATAATAATAGAGCACTTTGATTGTAAAAAATTGTTAATTACCTATTTTTATGGCAATTCTAAATAATATTCTGCAATTCAAGAAAACATTTGGATTTTTAGTTGTTTTTTTTTTTCAGTTTTTATCAATTTCTTAGCCAATATTGATGAAATTTAAGTACTTTTTTCAGCATAATTTTGTGCATAAATGTATAATGTTCTAGTTAATCCTAGATAAACTTCTTTCAACTATCACTCTGCTAACTAATAATATTTATCAATTTATAGCAGTTTTTAGCCATTTTTTGTGATTTTGTTGGACTTTTTTTAAATACACACAGATGGTAAATAGACATCGACGCACTGCCATGATTTATACCAATAGTCAGGTGTGTCTAGCGATGCTGAATGAACGGTGCAATCACATGCCTACTATAGAAGAAGTAAGAGATTGTCTATATGACCTGCCTGCAGCACCGCAATGGCTGGAGAGTGCGGATTGAGTCGACTCGAGCACACTCTGGAACAGAAGGAAAAGAAGAGGCGGATACGGGCAAAAGAAGCTGCTTCAAGAGAGGATTCGCTGGAGTCTTTTTCTCTTATTCCACGATCGAGAGTTATAGCTGAACGAAGATCACTGAGTGTGGAGGACTGGGAGCGAGTCTGGTGGTCTACAATGGACGGAGCCAGCACATGGGAGTTCTTTCCCATAGTTGCCACCCGACTGCGGCTTGACCTGCCGATCAACTGGAGTCTTTCGGACGGCCCTCTATGTTCTTGCTCCAACACTACTCAAGACTGGAGGCACATACTTTTTGATTGTAGCATTTTTGACAAACAGCATGTTCGACTGGAGCGCAAGTGTCGTCTACAGGGAGTTTCATGGCCACCACCCTACGCCACGTTACTAGAATCCCATTTAGAGGACTTGATCGTCTTTTAGAATTCAATAGACTACAATAGATTGTGAACTCAACTAATTTCATCCAATAACTATGTAAGTTGTATAAATTACTGATATGAGTTTTGTGTGATTTATCTATAAAAAAACTACGGATAATGAAATTAATCCTAAGACTTTAATTCTAATGTGATATATTACGAATGCAACTGCCTGTAATCAAAGTGGGAGCAGGCAGAAAATATACTCCTCTGCCACAGGGTTACAGTGGCAGAAAAAACTTGAAAAAAATAAAAAATAAAAGAAGTACCATTTCCCTAGCAACGACTCGGTTGTAAGCGGAAATCATCAGAAAAAATTTCGTGATTTTTTTTATTGGTTGGATGTCATTATCTCGAATTCTGAGAAACTAGCTAGGTGCCAAGTTATACTAGTCATTCAAGACCGCCCTGTCGTGCGGGTACTGTATAATCCGAGCGCCGTATGTAGACAAGCAACATTTTTGCGAATTTTCGTATAAAAACAACGATTTCATAATTTCTCCCTTGAGAGGGAAAAGCATTAAATCATGTTTAATGTTTTTCCCTCGCAAGGGAGAAATTAGATATAGTTTTTTAAGGTCAAGAAAAAAGAAAAGATTCTAATTAACCAAAACAATTTATTATATTTATATACATTTTTATTTTACCATTAGATATTTCCGATGGGACTCATACCAAAGTACGCTTGCATACGAGTCTGCAACACATTGGGACATTTTATGTCTTTAGTTGCAGACTCGTATGCAAGCTCTAAGAGCCACTCAGCTGATCCGGACCCTGGGCATCATCAAGTAAATGTCCTAAAGAGGCTACATACGAAATTACAGCTTCCTAGAGTGTAAAGCATAGAAATTAGCTCTAAGAGCCACTCATCTGATCCGGACCCTGGGCATCGTCAATTAAATGTCCTAAAGAGGCTACATACGAAATTACAGCTTCCTAGAGCGTAAAGCATAGAAATTAGCTTTAAGAGCCACTCATCTGATCCGGACCCTGGGCATCGTCAAGTAAATGTCCTAAAGAGGCAACATGCGAAATTACAGCTTGCTAGAGTGTAAAGCATAAAAAATAGCTTTAAGAGCCACTCATCTGATCCGGACCCTGGGCATCGTCAAGTAAATGTCCTAAAGAGGCTACAAGCGAAATTACAGCTTGCTAGAGTGTAAAGCATAAAAAATAGCTTTAAGAGCCACTCATCTGATCCGGACCCTGGGCATCGTCAAGTAAATGTCCCAAAGAGGTTACACACGAAATTACAGCTTCCTAGAGCGTAATGCATAGAAATTAGCTTTAAGAGCCACTCATCTGATCCGGACCCTGGGCATCGTCAAGTAAATGTCCTAAAGAGGCTACATACGAAATTACAGCTTCCTAAAGTGTAAAGCATAAAAAATAGCTTTAAGAGCCACTCATCTGATCCGGACCCTGAGCATCGTCAAGTAAATGTCCTGAAGAGGCTACATACAAAATTGCAGCTTCCTAGAGTGTAAAGTATAGAAATTACCTATTAAAATGATTTAACCACCGCTTCACAAATCAAACCGTTCTCGCAATATTCGGATCACCTGCTATGAATCAAATCATCGAAACACCAACTCAATGAAATCATCAGAAATTAACAAGCGGTTGCAATCATGTTCACAATATCAATTATTGAGAATGATCACCTGAGTGTACACAATTATTCAAATAACCATGCTCATAACTCAGCTTGTTGGCCACGCACTTCGCAGTAGTTAACATAATATGGTTGGATAAATCGAGAGCTTTCGAACGAATGGTCAACGAATTTTGTGGGATGAAAAACGACGAAGTACCATTTCCCTAGCAACGACTCGGTTGTAAGCGGAAATCATCAGAAAAAAAACGTTGCAGATTTGCGTGTCGGAATTCACAGAACGACCCCCAGCCCTAAAACATTAAACATGTTAATAAAATAAATAAATAAATAAAATGATAAATAATAATAATGTTGAACTATGGAATTCGTTTCAGAATGCCTCAAAACGGAATTCAATGAAGAAATTGTTTGAAAATTTTGAAGTTGGATTTTTTTGGAGCTAGGTATTGCAATAGCTTCATTTTTTTTTTTTACAAAAATTCTTTAATACAACCTTGAACCGTTGTGTAATGATTTGCTGTGTTTTTTAAAGTGATAACAACGCCCTAATCTACCCCACAACTACAAACTAATAACAGCAAACCATAAGTTTCTCAGCTAAACAATCTCAGGAAGACAAATCACGAGAAAACAGATAAATAAAATGAAGAAAGAAATGAATGGATAAACCAATATATAATTTGCTAACATGAATGATGAAAACACTGTATTTTCTGGAGATGCCAAAAACACTAAAGTAGTAGTAGGTGTATTTATATTGTGCTGTCTTACCAATTCAATGCTATCAATAAATGGAGTATCTGACCAGTCTTTACCAGGGAACCTTTGAAGGATGAGTCCTTTGCTATGTCCACCCCCTGAAACAAATTCAAAGGAGAAAATTATACGTTTGTCGACAGAACTTGATATTGAAAACAATGATAATTTGATGAATATATTAGACTTATTGTTTACCTGCCAAGTCTACAGATACAATAAGCTTATATAGTTTACTTCAGTTCAAACTGCATGAGCTGGACATGTTCGGAGTAAGGTGCTGCTCTTGGTTCTTTTGGTTTTCAGAGCAGCTTGGGCACTCATGGGCACTTAAGAAAAACACTTAAGGTAAACACAACAATATTTGTTAGCTATGCCCCTGACCAGATACGTTATGGAGCAATTTTTGAAAAGTTGACGGTGAATGGCAGAACCTCTTAAGCTATTTTAACATGAATTGTTCCTTTGGCCGAAACACTGCCCACCCAAAATCCTGCTGGATGAACATGTTGAAAGAGAAACAAAATAATCATGATAATTAAAAAAAGATAGTAAGGTCACAACATTCCTTCAAGTGGACCATACCCACAAATTTACCAGCACCATATTTGCTTACTTGTTATTTATATATTTACAGGAAACTTGAGGAGCGTGGATTCATTGAGGGGGGAGTGGCACCAGCTTTGCGACAGGACATACCAAAGTACCAAGGTGCGTTTGAACCTCCACTGATCTAACTACGCCATCAGGACCATAAAAGAGGTGATTTACTCTGCCAAGAGGCCATTCAAGTGGACGCATATCTTTGCTGAGGATGAAGACTGGTTCTCCAACAATGAGGGGAGTGCGTGGTGAAGTCCATTTTCTTCTTTGGATCAGAGTACTCAAATACTCAAGGGACCATCTCTCCCAAAAATGTTGAGAGGTATGTTGAACAAATGCCCATCTCCTGAAAAGGTTTTCATTTTCTGATGTGATATCATCCTCAACGGGGCAAGTTAGAGGTGCACCAACTAGAAAATGCCATGGACTCAGATAGGGAGTGATCATCAGATGGGCACAAGGAACAGCTGTTTAGGGTAGCTTAGACCCTCGTAAGTTAGAATTTCTTCATACGTGAAAGGACTTATGCAAGGCAATTTTGAAAAGTTGTCTTTTTGCGCACTTAACTGCCAACTCCCATAGGTCACATTCAGGGTACTTTGGCAGGATTGAAATTATATTCAATTTCCTTTGTTGAAAAGAAATTGGAAATTTCAGGATTGGATTCCATTTGAGATTTAACGATTTCTTTGTGGTCATTAGTGGCTCCAACGAAGTTTTGACAGCGATCTGAATAAATCCGATGAAATAGTCCTTGTTTTGCTATAAATCTGTCGAGAGCACCTTTGAATGATTCTGTAGAAAGGTCAGATGTCAATTTCTTTAGTATTCATACACATAAACAAACATGTGTATACTTTTCTAAACCTTGATGATCGACTACCATGAATGGTAGATTTAATATGCAGCGGAGCAGCCATATCAGGAAAGGAAGTGGTGGTAAGAGGTGGTCCAGAGGCAAGTCTGACATTACTGGGTGGGTTGTGTGAGCTTGAGCTTTATGGCAAATCAAGCATCAACGGATTCTGTGCTGTACCAATGACCTTAGTGAAACAATCCAATATTTTCTGCCGATTACAGCTTCTGCTTTAGGCCCAGTATGAAGAAGAAACTTCTGATATTGATCACAAAGTAAAGCTGAAAATGCCCTGAATGCCAAGGAGCTACTTTTGGTAGCATAATGGGATGAATAGCATCAGGGGGTGAATTTTCATGAGTCAACCTACCACCAACTCTTAGTATTAGATCTTTATTGATGAACGGTGAATGAGCACATCGGTTTTGATTCAACACGTCCTTTTCTCAAACATACAAAATCTTTGTTATAATAATGTATTTGTGTTGCAAGTATACAACATTTTTAATGCTGATTTTAGTTCCGATACTTGAAGAAGGCCCTTTAAACGATTTTTAATAGCAGAATGAGCATTATGAAGAAAGCGTTTCACCCAAGCTGTTACTAACTGCACTTTCAAGAGCAACGATGAATTTTCTAGCTTTTTTATTATAGAAAATTCAGATGATTTTGACGGTATTACAGATGTGGTGAGGGTTGAACAGCATGTTCTACAGGACTTTTCAACTCTGGTAAAATCTGGGGTAGAAGAAAACGGTTGAACAGAGGAGGCCACTCACATGACGGTTTACATAGAAAATTAGGCCCCGCTCTCCAGAGGGAGTTATCAATAATTTGAGAAGGAGACGCACCCCGTGATGCAACGTCAGCCAAGTTTAGAGAGGTGATTTCCAATTGTCGCTACATGTTTTGCACATAAGTTTTTAGCTTATGCGTGGGTGTGTTGATCCATGACAATATAACTTGTGAATCTGAAAACAGTTGAATATCTGAAATGTTAAATTTCGCTATCAGATATTCTAGCGACTGTGTCTTTTTTGCTACTTGTACAACTCCAGATAATTCCAAGTGGGGAATGGTTTGAACTTTGAGTGGAGCAACTTTTGTTTTTGCTTTCAAAAGCGATATTGTAACATTGCTAGATGTTACACGACGGAGATAACAGCTGCTGCATAGCCGAGCATGCTAGTATCCCACGTGCTGATCATCTCAACTTTGGAATGCGGAATTACACAAAGGTGGGGGAACTTTAATAAAGAGAGTGGAGAAGAAAACTACGCCCACTGTAAGGAAAATCTGAATCTAAGGGGGTATCCTAATTCAAAACACGAGTCCATAATTCTTGAAGGAACGATTTTGCCCAAAACACAACAGGATAAAGGTAACTTGTGGGTGACTTGAGATATTCTATAGGTAAAAACGTCCTCTGCCATTCTGTTCCTAGAATGTGCATCCGAAATTCATCAGTTGGTCTCAATAATAAAACATCAGTACTACGGTCTTCAATCAATTGGAAGGTCTTCTATTACTCCTGGTCTATTGGAAGCCCAATTTCGCAACTAAAAACCGGCACATCGAAATAATTCTTGTAATTCAGTTTCAATTTTACTCCCTCCTCTTCGTTATCAACTGAATAACAAATGCTGTCCATAAAACACGCCTCCAGAACTGCTTTGGATGCTAACGGATACCAGTGTATACTTGATGAGACCAGCTGGCGCAAAACACGCTGGGCTTAAAATGGAGCAGGTTTAAGCACATACATTACGGTTTTTAAAGTTTAATTTTTCAATGGTTCGGACTCTGATTCATGCCATACAATGGTTTGAAATTTACTTCCGTCTGGATGTAACCATACCTTTTGATACATCATTTTTATATCGGCTGTAACTGCAACAGGCAAACGGAAATGTGCCAGCACTTCTGTTATATCTTTTTGTAATAGAGAGCCTGACAACACGCAATCGTTTAAGGAAACACTTGAAATGTCTCGACAGGAGCCATAAAATACCACTCGAATGGGTGAGGTGAGTGAATCTCTAAGAATGGCAAAGTGCGGGATAACATAAATTCCTGGATTCGAAATTTCTTCCATATGCCCTAAATTCAAATAATTTTGCGTAAATTCGTGATAAGCATCACATGCTTTACGGAGTTTGGGGTCAATGTAGAACCGAAACCGCTCAGCAAGATTTTGACTACTTCCAAAAGGTGGAAAATACTGTTTTGAAAATGGAAGCCTGACAATTGAGAACCGTCTGAAGCTCGACTATGTGTTTTAACAACTTGAACTTCCAATAATTTACAAAAAGACTGTAAGACATCCTGCAACTTCTAATCCAAGATAAAAAGGGAAAGAGGTTAATCGATAGACAGGGAGAACGTATTCGGTAATTCACTAATAATGACCCAATCGAGTGGAGTGGGAATCCCTGAAGGGCTGAAAATGTATCACATTAGAAAATCGATCCAAAATTTGAGTAAACAAAGAAGCTGCTAATAGGAAACCAATTTTACCAGGAGTATTAAAACTTTCACCAGTCTATTTTAGTTTCAAAAATGATGCTGCAGTTAGAGACGGTACAGGCACAGTAAGGAAATTAGTGCATATTTTTTGAACAACTGTAGCTTGAGTTGTACAATTTGGTATACCATCCAAATTTGGAGTTAATTTGCAGTTTACAACTCCTGGAGAAATACGAAATCGATGACTCATGATACCAGAAAATAGCGTCATTTTATGCATCATTTCTAAACCCAAAAGTTCGACACAATCTGTGGTGATCAAATTGAATTTTGACCGCGAATCAATTACTATGCGAATAGGTGTTAATAAACACATGAATAGGAGATGTTCCTCCTTCTCAATCTTATGGTTGGGGTGTTCTCCATAACAAATTGATGAAACTAATTGAAACTCGGGAATCGAAAGAAAGGAATGTAAAAGTTATCAATCACAGCACGCAAGACTATATAACAACGTAAGTGAGTAGTATTCTATGATGGCAGTCAAAATATCTGAACAATCAAAATGGTTGCCTTGAATCCAAAAATAGCAGGGCAGTCATTACTCCAAGGTGAAATTTCCATTCAAGCACTTCTCTGGTAATTTTAACTGCCAAGGCTGTGATCGAAAGATTGTCTCAGTGAGTAGTTCAACGTAGGGGGCGCCCTCGGAACGCAAACCAGTTGTGGTCAACCTACAAGATAGTCTAGACTTCGATTTTTTTTTTTTTTTTTTTTTTAAATTCGATTATTATACTTACATACATTTATGGACTCTTCCCCTACCACAGGCTATGCCCAAATGAAGAATAATTTCATGTGACTGGACCCTCTAAACATGAATTATGGGTAAGATGCGTTCTATTTATCTCAAACCTATCGGTGCATCTTTTTATGTCCAAAACGCATTGATCACATGGCAATGGGAACAGATAAAAGGTTCAAAGTAAACTTTGCTACCTACTTAGGGTCAGTTTCACTGTTGGAGTTAATCAGGAATTAGCATTAACGCGGCATTATGTTTGAGCTTTATCAGACGTTAGAAAGATTTTTCGTTCACCAACACCCGTCGTTTGTTAACTCGTGCGTCAAAACTTGACGACCTGATTACCAAAGCTGATTTCTGAAACCTGAGATCAAGTTTTCAGTGTTGGGAACCATTAATTTCCACTTTTTAATTATAAAAAATTTAATAATATTTAATGATTTTAAACATTTAAGTTCAACATTGTTCAAAAAACGGCCACAAGTCACTAGAGAAAAATAATGTTCACTCACATAACCTCCACCACCGTTGATGAGTTTGTAGGTAATAGGATCGTTTTCAATAAAATGCAACATTCCAAATTTCCCGTACATAAGCTCGTTTCGCATTAATAGAGAGTTCCTAGTAGATCTGTCAGTCTCATTATGGCGTACGGTAACGAGAAACATTAGAGAGCTCCTAGTAAAACACAGTGGGGTATTGTCAATCTGGTGCCGCAACTCTGATGCAATGAGTTACGGTGACACATCCTTCCGTACAGATACGTTAACAGATTACAATCCGGAAAAAACGTAATCGTCTAAAATAACATCCTTCCATGGACTCAAATAACCTCCTAGGGATAATTTCCTCCTTCCATGGATTTAGCGTTACAACTAGATACGTTAAGGACTTGACGTGATTTTAAGGTGCGGTAAAGTTTCTTGTTACCGCTCGCTGTAATGAGGCCGAGGGATCTCTAGGAACTCTCTATACCGCACCTTAACCCATTACAGACCGGTGGTACCGTTCGGTACCAGAGAACCCTTGTTCGGTTTTTGGACATTCGTAACTAAACTTTGAACATTAGTCATCGAAAAACATGTTGTTTACTTTCAGGAAGGTTCTACCTGACTCAAGACGACCTCAGTTGTTCATTTGTACTAGTGCAGTGCAGTCCAGAGAGGGAGAAAGATGAGTGAATTTATTGATGTCGACACTGTGTTTGCTAGTACAGTTCAAAAGAGAAATAGCCCAGACGTACCTAATTCGTTAAGCTGTATCGCGAAAACATCCTGGACCCCCAGGGAAATTAACTTCGTCTTCGAGAGTTCTTGAGGCAATACGTTTTGACCATTAAGACCACTATGTCATGAGCACCCAGACAAGAAGACGTTGTGCAGCTACTAGCTGCAAGTCAAGAACGCGAACAATGTGCAGCAAATGTGACGTGGGATTGTGCGTTGACTGCTTCATATTATTTCATACAAAGTATTGAGTTTTATGAGGTACCATAGTGTTTTTTGGTTACCTATGTTTCATTAAGAATAAACCTACTGTATTTCAATTAAAAAAAGTTTTTAAATGAAAAAAAGAGGACACTTTTTTATTTGGTCGAAGCCTTTCTCACGAGGTTCAGCTTTTTGCTTCACTTCCGGTGAATGTGCCCACAGGTACCGTTTGGGCACACCCGATTTAACTATGTTAGGGGACACATAGAATTTTTTAAATATTTTTTCATGAAAATAGAGGCCATTAAGAGCAATAATTCAAAGTTTCACAAAAAAAAAAAAAAAAAAAAAAAAAAAAAAAAAAAAAAAAAATCGGGGAAAAAAAGTTACGGTCACTAATGGGTTAAAGTCACGTCAAGTCCTTAACGGATCTAGTTGAAACGGTAAATCCAAGGAAGGAGGAAATTATCCCTAGGAGGTTATTTGAGTCCATGGAAGGAGGTTATTTTAGACGAATACGTTTTTTACCGATTGCAATCCGTTAACGTATCTGTACGGAAGGATGCGTGACCGTAACCAATGTGTCGGAGTTCCGCGCCAGATTGTAGATACCGCACGACGTATTGTGTTTTACGGATCTACTAGGAACTCTGTAATATCAAAGAAGCATGAAACGCCTGCAGTATAATACGTTAGATAGTTGAAAAAGTAGATAAGAAATCTGAGGTCACTAAGCTCTTATGGCGGCTCTACAACTTGTTTTGTTTGCTCATGTTGCCAAAGTGCTTTGACTGATCCAGCATAGATTAGTGACTTACTACCTTGATAGGCACCTAACCAAGTTTGATAACCCAATTTATACGTTTCCGATATGTGGAGATACGTATGTATTTACTTCTTATCTGATGAGATTTCTCCAACCATCAACTAGTATCCTCCTACATATGAATTTCTCGGAATATAGGTATGATACCCTCCAGTACTGGAAGATCTACTGTTTAGGCCGCCAAAAGAGTCGAAAGATAAATAGCTATGTTCAATTTCACTTCCCTTCACGGGTCCCTCATTTAAAAAGACTTTCGAGCACAGGTACTTAGTCGTTTTCACTCTCTCTCTCTCTCATTTACATGTATATTCAACATTATTGTAATTATTTTAAATTCCAGTGTATAAACTTAGAAAAAATCAACTCCTAACCACAATAAGAAACCACTGTTGAGGTAGTTTAAGCTGGTTCCACATAGAGCGGAACGAGCGGCAAGCAGAAGGATGGAAAAAACCAGTGGAGGGGCGGCGGAGTAGGAAAGATTTTTCACATGAAACGGTCACCTTGGTGAACGGAATCATAACCTTCCTACTGATCTGAAACCTCTACTTGCGGTTATCAACATTCCTGTCCAATGAGCTTGTGCGGAGGAACGCGGAAACAGTATGAAAATTTCTACCGCCGTCCCCTGTCCGCCCATTCCGACCACATGGCAGTCACCATCCTCAACTATTAACCCAACAGCCAATCAGATTGCGTTCTGTCCTTCCATCTTTCCACGCTCATTCCGCTCCATGTGAAACCAGCTTTAGGTTATGATTCCAAGCTCCGGGAAGCCACTTTTCTGTCCAATATGGGCAAATGTTCCATGATTGATGGACAAAATTAAACGTTTTGTCGTTAACTTAACGATACCATAACCAGCCACGGGGGTGATTACTTTAACGTCTGAATTCACGTGGTGAAAGATAATTCCTTAACGCCGCTCTTAATCGCCAGTCTCTCGTTACCGTTTGGTTAAGTTAGCTCACATTGGTGAAACTGGCTCTTATTATCATTCATTTTTTTCTTCTTAGAGATAATGAAAAGAAAGGAAACAAATTTCCGTAAAATCAAGTTATTATGTATAGGCAACGATATATGTATTTTTTTGAAATTGATTAATTAGTAAAACAAAACAAAAAATATGCGATTAGAACTGAACTTTATTGCAGGAACGCCATATTTAGCTTTAAATTGTAGAAAGGGCCAGCCTCTGATTGGCGAGTTTCATTGACACGATTTTTTTTTTTTTTTTTTTTTGTGAATACAAAAATATCCTAAATCCTTTTAGTAAAATACAGATTAGTTGGACAAATAGAAATACGATAAGAAATTATACATTAAAACTGCCAAATCTGTGGCAGCGGTAGCGTTAAATACGTAAGTACCTTTTCTTTTTCCATTACCATATTGGAAAACGATAGATCTAACAGACTATATATATACATCCACCCGTTGTTTTCTGTTATCTAGTTTTCCTCATAGCTAATTTTGTCAGTAGGACAGAAAGGTGAGGTCCCATTTTATGACAATGCGTGCACTGTTTCAAGCATTCAAGAAGTACTGTTGAATTACCTATACATATCGTATTCCCGAAAAAATTAGAAATGATAATGTTCTCTACGATTCATTTAAATGTTTATCAAATTTTACCCCTACAGCAGAAACTTAGTCGAACAACGATCAGCGTTCCCCCCATTCTAAAAAAACAACTACGTTTAAGAAAAAGATTATCTCAAGATCCAAAATATATTCTTTGAGATTTTGCATAGAACTGAAGGCTCCTAAAACCTACCCTAAGAGCGTTCTAGCATTCAGCCTTAACGCAGTGGTATTCACCGATGATTCTAAGAACAATTATTCGTGTAGAAGGTACATACATGATAATATGCACATAGGACATTCCTTACTATTACTTTGAAAAGCAGTTATTTTCATAATCCATGTGGCATAGTAAACAATTGCCCTACCGAAATATGCTAACTAAAATCGTCGAAAACTTGAATCTGGTTGGAAACTCCTTAATACCTATACCTATAGGCTTCCGACATATTACAGCATTTAAAATGTTACTCAAGGAGCAAACAAAGAAGTTGTTTAAGGTACAGTCCACAGAGATGACAAAGTCATATCTCATCAAACGAATTAAAACCGATAGGAAGAATGATAACTTAGAGGGAAGATGATAACATGGTCAACATTGGATAACAAAATACCAAAAGCATATCTTACTTTCTTTTTCGTGATCGTATCCAACAATTACAAAGTAATCAGCCAATCGCGACATAGCTTGGGTCCCTTAGAACTAACTACAGGAACACCCGATTAAAACATTTATATGTCATCATGACAGAAAACGTTAATCGCAAACATCTCTGCCTCACATTGGATAAAACAACTTGGATTACACTTCGTTTTGGCAGGCAGGGTTCATCGAGGAAGGTTAACAGCTGCGAACCTTCTCTATTTTCTCTTATTCTTAATTATTGTCCTGACACTACAAACCCAATGCATGGAACCTGAGAAGGAGAGTATGGATGAATACTGCTCAGGACGTTTTGCTAGTGCTGCCTATTGAGTAAACCTTGAACTAACATGGGAAACTGCTTCCTTGTATCCTCCACGGTTCTTTTTTAAAAAGAATTTCCACTGTATGTGAGTGCGTGCTGGGTTTGGGTTGCTCGGGCTCGGGTAGGGTAACTGTCCGTGTTCAACTGTCCCAACCCGGGTAACTGTCCCTACCTAAGTCGTGTCAGACAAGGCCTCAGGTGGTCCCTTTGGTTCAAGGTGTCCCTTTCCAGGGAGGGAAACTACCTATCTACCTATCTACCATAATATAGAGTATAGTATATAGAGTATATAGAATGTAATAAGTATATAGAATATTGTGGGAGATTCTACATTATTATAAATTATTTGGTTACCAACCAGATGCAGTTTGTTAGTTTACATTAGATTCAATAAAAGTTCAGTTCGTGTTTGTAATTCAATCTGGTTGGTTCTTATTTACTAATATTAATCAATCTTGCTACCTATTATCTGTTCGTAACATTTGGTGGCAGCGGTGGGATAGGATGGTGAATACGCGTTCCATGGCTCTTGGAGAAGAGGAGGTAAGAGATGAGGCTCACCACCACTCGACAGCATTTCAGGAAGCAGCTAATCCTACGGAAAATATTCCAATTTCCGGGATTTTAGAAGAATTTCGACAGTCTTGGGAGTTAGAAAAGGCGAACTTTATGGAACAGCTACAAGCAGAGTGGAGTGCAATACTATCAGAACTACGTATTGAAATGCAAAATGACTGGTCCCAATTTTTGATTGAATTTCGTCATAGTGTAGCATCGATGTCTCAGCAGAATGTGTTGGGGGACCCGAGCTCAGCTCAACCAGTCCGTAGCACAAGTGTCTCCATGTTCAAACCAAAGCCTTATGATGGGAGCGTCGAATGGGATGCATACAAAATACAGTTCGAAGGAATTGCTGCTCGGAATGGATGGGATGACCCAACAAAAACTGTGGCTCTTGAGTCGGCATTAATTGGTTCAGCTTTAGAAGTTCTGACACAAGTGGAGACAAGAACTTACTGTAATTTAGTGGATGCTCTTGAGAAGAGATTTGGTCACCGAAATCAAGCTCAGAGATTTATGACGATGTTGCTTGCCAGAAAACAAACTTCGGAAGAAAATGTGACTACGTATCATCAAGCTCTGTCTACTTTTGCTCGTCGTGCTTGGCCAACTGGAGTGAAGGATAATCCGGCTGAAGAAATGATAGTCTACCATTTCATGCAAGGACTTAGAGATAAGACTTTGCGGGAAAAAGTCATGGGAGTTTGGCCAAAAACGATGGATGATGCACTAACTGTAGCACTTCGATTTGAAACAGTTGCTCATGCGGCAGCCCAACCGCTCCCGGTACGCAGTTTAACAGAGCACGTGGTGGTGACAGACAGTGATGATACAGCATTATCAACACCGACATCTGAAGAGGTTCCTGTGAGAATTTCAACCACTAAATCAAGACAGCAATGGGTTCAAGTTCGTCCACGACGGCGAGCCACTCAACAACAAGTTATGTGCTGGAGATGCTGCACCCAAGGACATTTGGCTAAATTCTGCCCTTTCTCACCAGCAGGGGTCGTTTTACAACGTGAGACTGGCTCAAACCCACCACAAATGGTTCTCGGTAGCCCATACCCTCAGTTTCCTGGCTGGCATCCCCCTAAGCATCTTCAATCACAACATCCCCTCCGACATTCTTCTTCTTCGGGAAATGCAGGAAGGTCGGACTGATGGGGCACAAGCCGATCCAGAGTACATTGCCCCCAGAAGAAAATCTCATTTACCGGGTTTCCACGAGTGCATCTTTGGTTTTGAAGGGGAAGGTGTGTGGTACAGCCTGTGACATAGTAATTGACACAGGGGCAACAAAAACTATACTCAATGTAAACTTCATGAAGTACATAAAAGGACCAATCACTTCAGGAAGATGTCCATCATTGAGATCAGTTTCAGGAGAACTCATTCCTGTTCAAGGCTTGGTCATGGTAGACTTCCAATTCAAAAGTGGTATTAAGCGTACTCATCCTGTTTTGTTAGCTAAAATATATGAGGACTGCATTCTTGGACTTGACTTTTTGATCAAACACAATTGTTTAATCAATCCAGCTGGACAATCCATCATTCTTGATGGGAATTGTCTGGAGACTGATGCTGGATCCATTTATACTACTGTGATGGATGACATTGCCACAGATGGAATGCAGAAACTGGTTCCTTTAGATGAGTCTGTAATTTCACGGTGCGAAGATCAGGGAGCTGCTATGCAACTTCAGAAGATGGTTGATGAGGGTATTGCAGATCTTAACGACCAACAGAAAGAAGAGGCAAAACATCTGTTTCAGAAGTTCTCAAGTATTTTTGCTAAAGGAGGAAAAGATTTGGGTACTATATCTGGTTATACCCATTCTATTGATGTTGGGAAAAACCTACCTGTACGACAAGCTCCTCGACGGATTGCACCTCATCGCTTAGAAGAAGTGGATAAGCTTATCCAAGACATGGAGGAAACTGGTGTAATTGAACCTTCTAATAGTCCCTGGGCCAGCAATATCGTACTTGTGCCAAAAAAAGATGGATCTACCAGGTTTTGTATCGATTTTCGTCGCCTGAATGACATTACACGGAAAGACTCGCATCCCTTACCAAAACTAGAAGAGCTAACAGGGGCCCTGGCTGGAAGTCAATGGTTCTCCACCCTCGATCTTCAGTCAGGGTATTGGCAGATTCCCATGGCTGCTGAAGATAAAGAGAAGACAGCATTCTGCACCCCTCGAGGACTCTGGCACTTCAAAACCATGCCTTTCGGACTTTGTAATGCGCCAGCCACATTTCAGAGGGCTATGCATGGAATCTTACGAGATGAAATTCGTTTAGGACGAGTGAAAGTGTATTTGGATGACGTATTGGTGGATAACTCTAACTTTGATGAACATTTACAATGGTTGAGAAGGGTTTTTGGTGTGCTCCAGAAAAAGGGGGTTAAGCTTAATCCAAAAAAGTGTCAGTTCTTTAGGCGAAAAGTGACCTATCTTGGCTTTGTTATCTCAGGACAAGGAATAGAAGCGGACCCATTAAAAACTGTTAAGGTTCGAGAGTGGCCAGCGCCCACAAATAGCAAGGATGTAAGGACATTTGTTGGTATGTGCTCATACTACAGATGTTTTATTAAGAACTTTGCAGAGCGAATGGCCCCTTTGTATGCCCTGCAAGATAGAACTGCAACATTCAAGTGGACACCTGCCTGTGACGAAGCATTTGAAAGCATCAAAGCAGCACTCACTGAACCCCCAATTTTGGCCCATCCAATTCCAGGAGCTGAATTCATATTGGATACCGATGCGAGTGATCGTGCAGTTGGTGCTGTCTTGTCCCAAGTACAACAAGGATCTGAACGAGTCCTGTCATACTTCAGCAAATGCCTTTCACAACCAGAACGTAACTACTGCACCACACGAAAAGAATTACTTAGTGTTGTGAAAGCTCTGAAACATTTTCATTCTTATGGACTGGATTGTGAGAAGGCATTTGTAATACGAACGGACCATGCATCACTTCAATGGCTTCGCAATTTCAAGGAACCGGATGGACAATTAGCCAGGTGGCTGCAGCAGTTATCACCATACAATTTTCGAATTGTCTATAGACCAGGGAGATTCCATCAAAATGCAGATGCCATGTCCCGCCGGCCTTGCTTGGATGATGGCTGCAAGCACTGTCTACGTCAAGAACAAAAGTCCGCAGAGGAACAGGCAGCTCGTGTTAGACTCTCTATAGACATGGATCAGTGGGTAGTGGATCAGGAAGCCGACCCAGAACTGCGATGTGTGAGATCATGGGTGGTTTCAAATAGGCGTCCAACTTGGCAGGAAGTTGCAGCTGCAAGTTCATCCTTAAAGAAAATGTGGTCCCTGTTCCCTAGTCTCAGCATAGTGGAAGGGGTGCTAATGAGAGTTTGGGAGAATGATAGCGGCACGCAGAAAGTGACCCAAATTATTGTACCAGTAATGAGAAGGAAGGAAATTATGGACTACGCACACAACTTGGGACACTTTGGCCGTCGGCGGACCCTGGGGGTAATTAGAACAAAATACTACTGACCGGGTTTACAGGGTGATGTGAAACTTCATGGAATGAGCTGTCAGGTTTGTGGTCGGAGGGGAGACAAACGAAAGATGAGTAAGGCACCACTGCAGAGTTTGGTTTCAGGAGTCCCCTTTGAAAGAGTGGCTATGGATATTGTTGGTCCTCTTCCTGTCACTGAACGGGGTAACAAATATATAATTGTTGTGGTTGACCACTTCACAAAGTGGCCTGAGGCCTTTCCAGTCCCTGACATTCAATCAGAAACAGTCGCACAGGGCTTGGTAGAGACAGTGATTTCAAGATTCGGTGTTCCCAGAGAAATGCATACTGACCAAGGAACTAGTTTTGAAGCCCAGGTGTTCCAGGAGGTAATGGCTCTACTGCAGATAGAGAAGACGCGAACAACTCCACTACGGCCACAAAGCAATGGACTTGTAGAACGGTTCAATCGTACTCTCTGGAACATGCTCTCCAAAGTCGTAAACAAGAACCAAAGGGATTGGGATCGGTGGCTCCCTTGTGTACTTTTGGCTTACAGAGCCACAGAGCACTCATCCACTGGATTCTCACCATCTGAACTGAACTTAGGGCGACATCTCACTCTTCCAGTCCACTTGCTCACTGGCTCAACTGTTCCTGGAGTAGAGTCCACTACTGTTTATGCCAAACAGCTTCAAGAGCAGTTGCTAACAGTCCATGAGTTGGCTCGTAAGAAACTACGAGCGGCCGCAGAGGATGTCAAGAAGCGTTACGATGTGAAGGCAACAGAACCCAGGTTTGCAGTTGGGGACGAGGTCTGGTATTTCTGGCCACGCCGACAGTTGGGAAGGTGTCCTAAACTACAGTCGCCATGGGTGGGTCAATGTAAAGTTTTGAAGACCATTTCAAATGTTGTGTTCCGAATTCGTCTACCACGAGGCCGAACACGTGTTGTTCATGGTGACAAACTTTCGTTATATAGTAATGCATATCAAAGCAAACAGAAGAAGGGGGATAATGTGGGAGATTCTACATTATTATAAATTATTTGGTTACCAACCAGATGCAGTTTGTTAGTTTACATTAGATTCAATAAAAGTTCAGTTCGTGTTTGTAATTCAATCTGGTTGGTTCTTATTTACTAATATTAATCAATCTTGCTACCTATTATCTGTTCGTAACAATATTATCAGGCAATAGAAAAATTAAGTATGAGAGGGATTTAAGTACCTTCGTAATTATTAGAGATGGTTAGAGATGGCTTGATATTTAGCTAGGATTAGCTGGATGGTAAAAGCGTACTGCAACGGCCGTCGAATTCGAGTACAGGAACGAGAATGGCTGCCAAACGAGATTCGCCGCTTGGCTTGGTGGTAGACGCAGTCCTGCCACCACACCGGATTCTGTCGGATGGATTTCATGGAGTGCTGATGGATGTTGTAATTCCAACACTCCCCTCCAAGCTTCCATCCAGGCACTTCTCCGTATTCAGGCGTATCTCCGGGTTTAGTAATGATTGTGAGAATTGAGGGAGTGAATGAGAAGAAACCTTCTCATTCAATTCGATCTGCAACAGTACAATTCACATGCACACATTCCGATTAGTGCTGGAATAACATCGAATTCCTAAATTTAATGAATTTCGATTTGTTCAGTGACTTCGTCAGTGTGTCTGCAATTTGATCATCAGTAGATATCCACCGGATTATGATGTTACCTTTACGGTGCTCCTGTCGTACGTAAAGATAGGATAGCCTAACCAAATGTTTCAGAGTAGACGAATCATCTACTTCCGCTAAGCGGATTGCCGGTTTAGAATCCTCATAGATTGTCGGTATTATTTTGATCCCCGCTAACTCTGAACACATTGTACGTATTGAGGCTAATTCTCTGCACGCCGTACTCATTGCAACGAATTCGCTCTCTGCTGAGGAGAGAGCTATGTGATTCTGACGCTTAGTTCTCCAAGCTACCGGATTACCGAAAAGGTAGATGATGTAACCAGTCGTGGAGAAACCCCCTTCGGCCGAGAGTCCTAGGGATGCATCCACGTAACAATCTATTCCATCCCCCTTATCGGAGAACATAAGTCCAAAATCTTTCGTACCTCTTAAATATCTCATTATCCGTATTACTGCTTGCCAGTCCTCCATCGTAAAATTTGACTGTCGTCTACTCAGAATATTAGTAGCATATGAAATATCTGGTCTGACTCCCCCTTGTATGTACAATAATGATCCAATAGCTTGTCGGTAAGGAATCGAATTCAAGTCACCGGGTTGTTTCAATTTTTCATTGACTCCATTCCTATCAACAATCATTGGTGTAGACACCGTTCTATCACAATGAGGGTCAAATTTCTTTAACATCGATTCTATGTGAGACCTCTGAGTAAGACCGATAGTTTTGTTCCTCCGGTTTCGTATGATTTCTAATCCTAGGAATTTTCTTGGTTCTCCCAGATCAGTTATCGAGAATTCCTTTTCTAATATAGATTTTACTTGTTTGCGTTTTTGATTACTATTTGTTGCTAGTAAAATATCATCGACATATAGCAACATTATAGCAATTTGATCTCCGGATTTCCAAACAAACAGGCAGGGTTGGAAAGGATAGGGTTTAAAATCCATTCTTTCCACAGCCTCCTGGAATCTTATGAACCATCTCCTTGGAGACACTTTAAGACCGTAAAGAGCTCTGTGTACTTCACATACACTATGACTCTTTATATCATCACCGGTTTGTAAGTATTCTGCATACCCATCGGGAATTTCTATATATACGAGTTTGTCTAAGGAACCGTTTAGAAAAGCCGTTTTTACATCGTACTGAGCAAGATCTAAATCGAATTTGGCTGCAAGTATTAATAAAAATTTGACATCTGGTAATCTTGCTACTGGAGCGTAGATTTCAGATATATCATACTTATTATTATCGGCAAAGCCTTTTACTACAAGTCTGCTCCTATATCTTATTGAACCGTCTGCCTCCGTTTTCTTTTTGTGAACCCACCTAGTTTTCATTACCCTCACACCTTTCGGTACCGTATTTCGAGGAATGATTTTCCAGGTGTTGCAATTTTCCAAAGACTGAAACTCCGTTTCAATTGCTTCTAACCAAGCATCTGCGTCTGGCGAAGCCAGTGCTTGTGAATAGATAATTGGGTCCTCCCCTAATTCGTCTGCAGAATTTTGTAGGAAACACGCCAGATTTTCTGCATTATCGAATTCTTCGTAAAATTCGCATTCATCATTTTCGTGAATTAAAACCGGGTTTGATGTCTTGTCTGTTTCTCGTCCGGATTCAACAGAGACATCTTGCACTTGTTCAAAGCCGGATTTAAATGAATTTTCTAATGAAAATTCAACTTGATCAAGTGGCGATTTAGCAATTGACTTGTCTCTCAAATAATCCGCGTAAGTCCTACTTTCTACAAAATCTACATGTTTCGATCTCACTACCGTTTTATTTTGGAAATGCAGTAAATTGTAACCTGTTTCACCGCATTCTAATAAGAAACCCAAATTAGCTCTAGGAGCGAACTTTGACGTGCTTTGGGTGTCTAAAATATAACATTCGCAGCCAAACCGTTTTATGTATTTTAGTGACGGAAGCCGTTTTAGTGCCAGTTCAAACGGGGTTTTGAATTCCAACGATTTGTTGGGCGTCCTATTGTGTATATGCACGACATGTCTCATGGCATATGCCCAAAAATGAGTAGGAATTCCTGATGAAATCAAGTTAACCCGGATTTTCTCCTCTAATTCTAAATTGAATCTTTCAGCCGTTCCATTCAATTGAGGAGTATATGGTTCACAAACCGTCAAGGATATATTTTCCCTATGTAACAAAAATTTCATTTCTTCCGTTCTAAATTCTAAACCTCCGTCCGTCCGTATTTCTGACACCTTAGTGGTTTCCCCCGTCAATCTTCTAATTTCATTTAGACATGAGAGCAAAGCCATATTGACTCCCATTTTACTTCCGAGTTCGTAAGCAAATGCATATCTACTCGCGTCGTCCGTAAATGTGACAATATATTTGGCCTGAGACCTAAATGCTCCTGGTTTTAAAGGTCCCATTAAATCAGAGTGCAGTCTCTAATGGTATTTCGGCCCTATGTCTGACTTCCGAACATGGCTTTCTTTTTGCTTTCCCCATCTTACAGTCAGGACAATCGAGAATGTTTACACCGAATTTTACATTTTTTAATTCAGGGAGAACTTTACCAGCTATTTCGAGATATTTCTTTGAGGCATGGTTAAGCCTGTAATGCCATGCCAATCCTATGTCATTCCGTAATTGTAAAGTTTCAGCCGGGTTTTCTCCGTGATCAGTGTCAGTTCTCCCCTCTAAACTAGTATCCGAAATTTTGATGGATTTTTCACCGGGTTGATCAGTGATTCTCCCCCCTAAACAAGTATCTGTAATTTCGTCAAAATTCGTATCTTGTTTACGTTTAATTCCCTTTAGTTGTTTCTCCGGATTAGTCATTACCGATCCACCGTGACCTAATTTCAACAATTTCCGTTTTTCGTCCGTACTAAGTTTTGACAAGGGGAGAGAGAAATTGAGCCACCAAAACCGTCCATCAAATGAACCCATTTTATGTGTTTCATTCGAAATTGGATCACTTATTATCACTCCCTTATCCGTCAATAAGGCCGATAAACCTTTCGCTATTTGTTTTCTAATAGAAAATAAATTTTCTATTAAGTCTTGTGCGTACAATACTCCTTTTAAAACACCGAAGTCTCCAGAGACACCTTACATCCCCAGGAGTGCAATGCAGCTGGCTCTTCAATCGTCTGAGCCCTCGGAGTCGCAATTGCTGCCACCGAACTGTCCGACTCCACATCCGCAAATTGCACCCTGGGAGGAGTTGCGTCTCGTTTACTACGAGCCACAGCCTTTGTCAACCGGTTTTGCGCCGTCGTCAACCGGTTTTGCGCTGGCGTGTGACTCCGTTTTTGATGGTTGTTACGACCAGTCCCCGGCCTCGACTTATCCCTAGTAGCTGAGAGCTCGTTCTCTTCGTTTTATTACGGGGATGGGGTCACTCGTTCGACTATTTCTGCGGGCCATCTTCGTACTCGCAGTCTGTGGACGCCGACATTCAATGGACAGATGTCCAAACCGTCCACAGTAATAGCACATCTTGCTATCGTTTCGACATTCTGCCTTTGTGTGTCCTAATATGCCACACTGATAGCAGACCAATTTCGCCTTTTTGACCCCACTTCCCCCTCCGGATTGGGTCGAATTTTTCCGCCGTTTGCTGAAGGAAGGCCCCCTGCTAAGAAAGGCTTTTCCTACAGCCTGCTCTCTCCTACTATTTTCCGACATCATATCATACATTGCGAACATCCGATCAAAGATGTCCCGAACCCTCATTTTAGAGTTCTCCTGGAGTGCATCTTCAGCTATCCTGGGGCATGCTTCCGAGATAGCATTAATTAAATTTCTCCGGATTGACCTATCTGTCAGCTCAGCCTCAGGGAACCTCCGAATACCCTCCACAAGACCCTCAAATCGATTTTGAAACTCGAGTACTGTTTCCAGCGCCGGGTTAAATCGAGTATTCATAAATTCGATTTGCATTGCATGTTCCTTCGCCTGAGTAGGCGGATCGACCGCCTTCTCAATCATGCTCAATGCAATTGATGGCTCGTTCACATCTTTGATCATCGATTGCAAACCGTGATCAATATTGGAAATTATGTACGAGAGTACGATACACTTCAACTGATGAAGCTCTCTCTCCGTGTAGTTTACTGCCGGTTTTATGTTGGGATCGACGAGAAATTGATAGTCACCACTCGCCAAATCCAACATTACCCTTCGTTTCCACACGGCGATCGACCCTTCCTTCAGTGGATTGCCTCCGTACTTTAAATTCGTAATTGGCCTTGCGGCCACTCCGGGTTCTTTGTGGATCTTACAGGCACAAGTGCCCACCGAGTCAGATCCACTCGCCGTTGTGTTTACAACCGGATTATCTAGGGGAACCTCAAGTGTGCGAGGAGCATCCTCAGATCTACCAGAGCCCTGCTCTTCCACCACCATCTCTGACCTCGATGTTGGAGGTGGACCCATGGTCATCGAAGCCAGAGCCGCGAATTTCAGAACAGACTCCTCCGCAAACTGTTTGATCTGATTTTGCATCATCTCATACCTTTGAGCGTACTCAGTCTCAAGCCGAGCCCTGATCGCAACTTCCCTCCTCTCGACTTCCTCGTTAATAAATCTCTTGATCTCTTCCGTGTTCATTGTTCTCTGTAATTAGACCAAGAGACGAGTTACTCCGAATTCACGACCTTCGTTTTATAAACACATCCCTAATCCTAGTATCATCCGGATTTATGTACTCCGTTCTACAAACACATCTCTAAACTTCGTATCATCCGGATTTATGTAAGTACTCCGTTCTAAAAACACATCTCATTTCCGGATTTATTTAAGCCTTAGTGGAATCACTCATAACGTTCTATCAACATGGTGTTAGGATTTGAATGCGCCTCGATTGCCACGCATAAATTGGAGTGCGGTCTTGGGGTTATCACATATGCCCCGCTACCTGTCTGTCAATTTTCTCTTCCTTAGAGAAGGTACTGTCTCTCCGAGACATGCGCGCTGTGCGTAGGTAACAGAGCCTTCGACCATCTAATCTCCCAGCGACACGCTTACAAGAAGACTATCCCGCTGCAGATCCGCTCACCACTGCCGTACTATTAAATCGTATTTCATTCTCGAACTGTAAATCGTAAATTAATAATTCGCTCATTCGCACAAAGTTCTAGCTAACTTTCGTACTTCGTTATTCTTATGAGTGTTTCCACCTTATTTCAGCCTTGGCTTGTCATGTTGGGGTGTGCATAGCGTATTAAAACCGTATAAATCGTATTCATATTAGGTACAATTCGCAAGCAACAATGAATTTATTTTGCAGCCGAATAAACATCCATGCTCCGTTCAGCTCAACTGAATTTTCATCGATCTTTTGACTTTACAAGATATTATAACGTTCGTTTGCAAGAATTATCAATACAAACATTCAACACAACGAAGGAGAAAAAGGAAACAGTCCACCACTGCGACCAGAATTAATATAAACTTAATTATAAGTAGGATTACCTACTACTATGCTTAAATTATGTTAACACTAGTAAAAACTAGATATATTAGTGATCACAGTAAGTAGTACTGATATCTCCAATTCCTCGTCCGATTCATGTTTCTTGTTTCTAAGTTACATACTCAACTTTTCGTATTAGTTCAATCAATAGAATAAAATATCGAAATCAAATCGTAATGTTGAGTAACTACATTTTCGAATCGTAGTCGGAGCTAACGGTAACCATGGTAACCTTCATTGCCGCAATTCAACCAAACTGAAGTTCGAATTCTAACGAAAAACAAAAATCCGTAGACATGGTAATCTACCAACAAAACTTCGTGTGTCCTCCGTATTTCAACCAACGTAGTACTGAAACCACTGACTGTCAAACATTGACATCTCCAACACATCAATCTGGCATCGTATTTTCGTAATTTTACTCTGAGTGTGGACAACACCGTCATAATTCTACATTAGTTTAAAACTTAGAATAAACTTATAAATAAACTTATCCACACTCGAGAGTTTCCACCATGATGTATTATTGGAGGGCCAAGGGTTTCAGCTTCGAATTCATCTCGCCATGTCACAGTATGCAAGATGGCGCTGTACTGAAAATCGAGAAATTCCGTAATTTACTTCGAAAATAATTTTTCTCGTTTCGAACATCCGTACTCATCGTAATATTTATTCAAAACCGTTATTCCGTACTTTGGGATTTTACACAGCCGTATTTTCATGCTCGAGCCTTACTGAATTCCGTAATTCACGAAAAAGTCAACCCAAAAATTTCGATTATGTCAAGTTCAATAACTTCATAACCTCGTTTAAAATCGTATTTCCGTTTTATGTGACTTCTCCGGATTATGACTTTTTCATCGTAACTTTCTGAAATTCCATATCCAGAGAAAATAACTGTTCGATTACCCTCAGTAATAAGTCACAAATTACTGATTCCGAAAAACGAGAATTTAACCTATGCACAGCCCAACAAGTGAGCAAACCCCAATTGCTCCGCCATGTATACATATCAGGCAATAGAAAAATTAAGTATGAGAGGGATTTAAGTACCTTCGTAATTATTAGAGATGGTTAGAGATGGCTTGATATTTAGCTAGGATTAGCTGGATGGTAAAAGCGTACTGCAACGGCCGTCGAATTCGAGTACAGGAACGAGAATGGCTGCCAAACGAGATTCGCCGCTTGGCTTGGTGGCAGACGCAGTCCTGCCACCACACCGGATTCTGTCGGATGGATTTCATGGAGTGCTGATGGATGTTGTAATTCCAACAAATATATAGAGTATAGTATGTAAAACAGGAGCCTTCTGAATTTCATCCCCTCGAAAACAGGGATAATACAGTATTATACTTAGGTACACAGTACTTTACGAGATCAGCAGATCTCTGCTCTCCAAGGCAAGAAATCGGCCTAGAGGCCTTCTGAATTTCATCCCCTCGAAAATAGGGATAATCTCACACACGATGGCACTTTTCAGTAACTCAATGAGACTCCTTTTCAAGGACCGAACCCGGACTATCGGACACACAAAAATGATCCATATGAGCGCAAAGAAGCCTCATATATACACGGTCCTGTGCCGAATCAGGATTTGTCTAAAGGCAATCCTTTAGGGGTACCTACCCCTAGCAAAACTCACACGAATCCACTACAAATGGTGACCCCGCTTTCGAGCTACCGAATGAATCCAGGGACCCCATACAACTACAGTCCTATTCAGGACCACAACTACTCAAAAGATATCCCTCTAGGTTTACCTACACCAAGTAGTACAATCTACACAAATCCACCACAAACGGTGAACCCGCTTTCAAGCGCCCGAACAAATCTACTACACTCTCGTTTTCTAATTGTTTTTAAAAATATGGTAAACATGAAACCATTAGACTCCTCTTTTTACATTACAATAAGTAAAATTGAAAAAAACAAAAACATTGAACTTTTTCTCTCTAATTGTAAGTGCTTCCATCAAAGGAGGAAACTTACACTTGAATTTTGAATTAATTGTTTATTTAATCACTTCTATATCCTGTGTAACACTTGCGGTATATTTCATTTCATTTTTATAGAATGGCTACCTACCTGAATGATCTAGTCTAAATTTTAGTTTCACCTATATATATTCATATCTAGAATATAATTTTCATTCTCTTGATAAATTTTATTGTTTACTTCTACTGAATAATGTTTTCCGATGTTGATCCTTTATATGTGCAGATTATGTTATAAGGAATTTAGGTGCCCCCCCCCCCCCCCCAGAGGTGCAATGGGGGCCTAAATCCTCATAAATCAGGTAGAGGAGAGTAACAGGCATCCCGTCAGAGAGATACCACCCCTACTAATAGCTTTTAATGAGCCATGTTCGGGGAAGGTTAGTTTCCCAGTCGCCTGGGATTCCATCCAACGCCAAACTCAGCTGTCAATAAGATCGAGAACAGACCGCGGCGCCCATTGTGTCATCAACGGAACGCCGACGGCGCTATCTCTGGTGCTCTGACGGGAGCTTGATGGACCTCTCAGGAGGTAACTCTGTTACAGTGTTCACTGCATTGTTGTCCATGGATGTATATCTCTCTCTCTAGATTGTTACACAGATCTATGTGTATTCTGCATGAATGCCTGTCTGCATGGTCGGGTGGAGGAGCGGACAGGGGTGGGGCTTATAGCAGTCGCGTCCCCGATGGCAAGCCCTGGTTACTGGCTTTTGTCTGTCCCTTGAACTGATCTATGAGTTTTCTAGTTAGAAGCATATTACTGCATGCTACATAGATTGTATTGCCAATTGATTACAGATTGCTAAGAACTACTGATAGGGAAGCTTTGTGTTCGAGAAAGAAGTCAAGAAAAATTTTGTCCTCCAAAAACGTCCACTTACTTCTTGCCTTTCAGAGTTTGCTGATCGATTTCCGTGTCTGTCTGTCTGTGGTAAATCCTTGTAACGCCCAAAACTGAATCAAGTTTAAGACCGATTTCGATGAAATTTTCAGGGATTGTATGAGTTAGCTTCTAGACGGTCCCCCATAATTTTTAATGCCTTCGGATGAACAGTAGCTTGTACACAAGCGCAAACGTTAATTTCTTATAACGTTGTTTCTTATCATCTATTGGTCCGATTTCGTTCAAACTCTGGGAGTAGATGGGTACATGTTCCAGAAATATTCCCTATGAAATATATCGCATTTGGCGGAGTAATAACTATGGCGCATGCGGAAAACTAAAATTGGTCGACACCGACAAAAACCCGAGACTAATGGACCGGTTTTTATGAAATATTCAGGGATTTAGCTTCTGAACCGTCCCCTATAAATTTCATTGCTGTTGAATTAACAGTGGTCTGTTAGGTATACACATGTATTAGATACTGCTATATTTTGCATTCGATCATTTCGACTCGTTCTTTGTTCTTCATTTAATTCTTTATGTCCATGTTCCAATATGTGAGAAAGCTATACTGCCCGCCCTACTTGGCAGACGTTTATAAGTCTAAAAATAGAATTAAATACTTCATATACTGTTTACATGACCGATGGAGGAGTTTATAGTGTCTCGAAAAATTCGAATCCTCTCCCGAAAAGTTTGAAATACAAACAACCTCTTTCAAGTAATGACTAATTTTGAAGATATTGTTAAATGATGAAGAATGGTGTCAATCAGACGTCCCTGTATTGACCATAATTGTTGTGGCTACAAATCAGACTTGAAACTTTACCTTCCCCATTCCATTCTATATTTTGTTACATTAAAAATAAAGTTGAAGAATAATAACATGACTTTAACATGTCCCATAACTATTGAGTGTTCAGTTCATCAAGTTGAACGAAATTTTATTATACTTTAGTCAGGGGTGCCCACAGGGGGGGGGGGGGGGTCACGACGCAAACTGCGTCGTTAAAATTGGGGGGGGGGGGGGGTTAGAAAAATGAGTATTTTCTTAATTTTTTTATGAACAAGTAATAAGATTTATACTAACAATTTGCTAGCGTCAGCTGTTTTCAATTCTTTATCACATCAGTGTGTCATTTACATTACCTATTTAATAAATATTTTAGTTGGGGGGGGGGGGGGGGTCGGGAGTTGGGGGGGGGGGGGGGGGGCTTGAGTCGTTGCGCTTGGGGGGGGGGGGGGGGCACCCCTGCTTTAGTAATACCTAATTTATAAAATCATCTGAAGAGATTGTGGGTTAAAATTCCAAGTCAGCTTTCCGATTATAAAACAATATGTTTGGTGCAATTTCGTTCAGTTATTGCGATGTTATGATGTTATGTAAGCCGAGCTATGGAGGTAATGGTAGAGTGGTTTTGCTAATGAGAACTCTGACGCTAAGTTACTATGGACATGATATTGAAATGACAATATTGAAATGTTATCAATAAGCATGTTACCTTGAGGGAGTGTTGCGTTGTTCCCACCAGCGTCTTGTAGTAGTGCTGCCACCAAAAGCAGGCCTGTGCCCTCGGTATATATAGCGGGATTGCGAAGAGAACAAATCTGAACATTCACTTGAACGTTGTTGCAAAATTGTTACTATAATGAAAAACTCAAACTGAAGGTTCGTTACGATAAATATAGAAATGTGCTTGAAGAGCTTTCGATAAAGTTCACTCTGGAACAGAAGGTTCCTTATGTTTGTTACCAAAATGATATCTGAACCAAGAGAATCAGGAAAGAGTCCAGAAACAAGATTCGTGTCGAACTTGGTGTATAATGTGTCAATCAAAAAGTGCACAAACAAATAAACCAAATCATAAGGCGAAACAGACATAAATGGCAGATCAAGTTTCGTGATATCAACAAAATAGGAACGTTATAGTGCTTTGTCAAGATCAAAGAAAATAGTGTTACACCTGTTGCGATCTTTAGAGATGAAGTAAAACTTACGTTAACTAATGTATGGAGATTAAGTGAAAAACACAAAAGAATCTTTAAAAATGAAAATACTTGTTATACAAAATATTATATTCTTATTCGTTACGCTCGTTACTGCTATTTCTTCAACTGTTACTCTACTAAACTTCACAATATCTTCAATTCTTACTCTCTTTACGTCTAAACCTTCAACTGTTACTACCACAATATTGAAAAGATTTCTCAGATATTACTCTCGTTACAGCTAACATAAACGTCAGAAAATCACTGGTGGTTGAATGTTAATGTGTCCTTTCACAAATTGTTGCCATGTCCTACCTAGCTCTATTGACCAACAGAATAGGAAAATGGTGCTGTCGGGGCCCACCGGAAATCCTTGGGATTGTGCGGCTGGATTGTGCCGGGTGCGTCAAAACTGTGTCGATAGTCCGATAGAGAGACAGTGTACAAGAGCCGTATTTGTGGCCAATAACCCGTAATGGTTGGGGCGATCGTTACTACTAATGTTTCAAGGTGGGGGGGGGGGGGGGGGGGTTGCACGTTACGGGAGAACACTTGGATGCCGTAAATACAATGGCCTTACTCCGGGACTGTTCACAACACACAGCAAAATCGCTCAAAACCGGACAGAACAGGACTCCAAGGAGCCCTTGTTTGGGGGTTATATATCAGTCACCCCAGACCCCCACCCTACCAGCGCCCCTCCTCGGGCCGTCCAATCAGGTTCACCTCCCCGCCGTGCCTGACGTATTTGGTGCCTCCTCCTGGCCTCTGCGCTCGTTGGCATTCCCCGGTCTCTAACTCGTTAAGGGGAAGATTCCTTCTAGGCCTGATTCTCCAGGCCTACATCACGATATATGACACCCCTTTATTACACCCAAAATATGATAACTTTAGTTTGTAATATATTTGTAGGTAGTTTTGGTGAAGATACCCTTGAATTGAAATTGGTGAAATCAATAGGCAAATCTTTATATAATGTCATGTGCCACAGTATGGCTAAGCAGAAGAAGACGACTGCTATCTTTAAAAGGAAAATAGGAGTAAGACAAAAGCTTAACAAACTAGTTTTATTCATTAATGTTTAATGTATATTATTGTTAATTTGTGTTTTAATAAAGGATTTCATAAGTAATTTATTTTCTAGTATTTTATTCGTGTCATATTCTACATTCTGTATAAAAATATGATTACATTACATTATAAATATCATTACATTATATGAGAAGTTTGATCTCATTATGAAATAAAATGCAATGAAAACCATTAAAATTAATAGGTCTGTATTAACATTGTTGTAGATGTTGTTTGTTTTAAGGTATTTCATCCCATTTTCACAATAAATATACATAAAAATATATAAACATCTACACAGCAAATACAACATAATTGGTTCATTTTTACATTAATTAATACCTAATATTAAGTTTTTAAATTAATCTAAGGCATTAAGACATTAATTGAACATTATTAAGCATAAATTGGATTCTTAATGCCACTCGATTAATTACATCAAGGTTTTCAACAGCAAATTATAAAAAATGTGAAATAGACCTGGACGTGGTGCCGCACGAGTATGCAAACAATTTTGAACGCGGTTTCTCTTTTGATTCGTGTTAATGACGTCTTGGGCTAGGTACCTAAAAGTGTGTCGAAATATACAATTGCTGCACCGCAACTACGACCACCACTCATGTGATGTTACTCCTCCCATGATGCCTGTCTTCTTCGGCTCTCTCTTCTTCTCGTTCTACCTGTTGTCCAGCCGGAGCTTTCGTTATTATTATCTGCGCTATTAACATAAATTTTGAACTGATGCATACTACATACATATAATTTGACAAACTCCACCAATAGTTGGCCCATGACAAATTAATTGGGTGTCCGAATGGAAGGAGAGAGATTACTGGGAGCTAGTGAACAATTTTACGAAGAATAGACGATAAACAATGAAATTCACTTAGGATTAATGTAGGAATTGGGAAGATCGGGTTCTTCGAGAGGTATAAAATGGAATGATAATACCGAGAGAGGTTCAGAAGTTGTCGGGGAAAGGAGTCGTTTGATACGAATAACTTGGTAGGTACTGTTTGTGATGTGTGTGTAAATATGTCAGTAAATATCTTAGTGGAAATGGGTTGCTGTGCCGTCTTAAACCCCATTGAGTTTGTCAGCACTTCGCCAGCGTTTGCGAGCTCCATGTATGCACATGCTGGATGCGCACAGGATGGCAAAGGCTATTCTTGCTCGAATCCATCCTCGTACTACACCTTGGGGCCGACCCCACCTATCGCTCATTCGCTCAGCCAGCACCTTCAAATTTATATATTCGTATTTTCAGTTCTTAATTATCCAATTTGAGTATAAACAGCACATGCCTTTATTTGACCGTTGTTCTACTATATTACACGAGGGATGGGTGATCAAAAGCTGCATGCATCGTATGAAACACTTATATTCATAATTGACCATCTAGCGTCATGGCTCAATTGGTTAAAGCACTTGTCTGGTGACCAGGAGGTTGCCTGTACGATTCCCGGTCAAAATGCCTAATTATTTTGTGATCTTACGATAAACGGAAGCACAATGTACAGAAAATTCAATTTATGCGTTGTGCGGGTTAGTATCATGTGTTGTGCGGGTTCCCCTGCACTAGAACTGTCTGCCCCCTGCGCCAGAAGTCACCTTTTCCCTCTACTCCTATTCAACATTCTACAATTACATTCGCTGATACCATTACTTGTTGTACATTTCTTCGAATGTTCAACCAGAACTTCCAACAAGTTAATTATGAAAACTTTCGTTTTTCAACCGTTGTTTTAATATGAGCTCAACTCGGTCTTGACGAGAAGCAAGGCGCGGTTGTTCTATACTTCGAACTTGAATGTTTGTGTCTCACCATTTTGCATAACTCCCTCGTTTTATATTGATTATAAACGGTGTATTTCGATTACGATTCGAAACGCTTCTATTTCGAATAATGTCAGACTACATTCGAGGAGCTAGTTATTCGGTAAATACCTAGGTTTGAGGCTTCGAGCCTGATTCGAGCTTCGAAGTAGGGGCTAGCTCTGTATAATGTTTGTAAATCCATGGTATGTCACGAAAATCCCACACGATTGTATGCGAGTCCATTTCGTTTTGATTTCAAAAGGGTCTGACAGATTTTCTAGCCCGAAGTTCATTGATAAGTTCGGATTCGAGGGCACTATTTTCAATTCGGTTTGAAGGGGTCTGGCGGCCATCTTCGAAAAAACTAAAGATTGATGTAGTAATTTCCGTATAGTAAATGTCCGATATTTGAAGTTAGAAATTCGTTGCGTCGGTGTTTTGAGTCAGTTCTGAGGCAAGAATGAGTCGTCTAATCGATCTGAAGCGTGTATTTCGATTCGATGTAAGAGACATCAATTCGATACGAAAGTCTCGATTTGATGTGAACGCTTTGATTCGATTATCACGGATTTGATACGAAACATGTCGATTCGAATATCTTCGAAACTGATTCGATCCGCCAGTCCACATTCGAGTCAAGGAATGCATTCGATCTGATTTGAACGAAACTTCGATTATGCATGTGTAACAAACGAATGGAGTAGTAGGTACTTGGTGAGAGAAAATTAGAGGAATCGAATTATCGAATGAGGTTGTTGTGCTGGTTGCTGGTGTTTGCTAACTGTGCCTCTATGTAAATTGTTGATTCGGGTTCGACATATCGATACTTTGATCGATGTAATGATTACGATTTTGAATTTAATATTCTACATTTGATACTTAATTACCTATACAGGTAATGTATTTTTAAGATATTTTCGATTCATTGTGTGAAATGCAGGGTCAAGCTAATGCACATAGAACATGTTCGATATTTTGATTTTTCAACCGAAAAACGGGTAGACGTATTTGAAGCAGTGGCAATTGAGTTTGGTTATTTGTACCTCATCCTGGGTTGCAGCGGGTATCGTCCTTTCAGTAGGCATATCAGCTGGGTACTTGAGTGAATCATCATGTGATCCGTTATGTGAACATTGCTAAAATGCTCTGTCTCCTCGGATCTCATGTGATTCTCACTTGATTTCAGTATCTCCAAGTTAATGCATATTAACATGAAACCTAGGGTGGGAACGCGGGGTGTAACTCGTTTGCTGAATGCCTCATGTTAGAAAGTTACGTTTTCCAATCGACTTAAGAGTATTAATTTGATTGTGTTTCAATTTCGATTAATTCGATTTGACTTCGATTGTTTCACTTTTGATTTGATTTGGCCTTGACTAATTCGATTCAATTTTCGATAATTCGATTCGATTTTGAATAATTTGATTAATTTGATTTGCTTACGATTAATTCGATTTGATTTGCTTACGATTAATTCGATTTGGTTTCGATCGTTTCAATTAATTCGATTGAGCTTCGATTAATTCAATTGTGTTTCGATTCGATTTGATTTTGATAACTTCGATTGTATATTGATTTGATTTTGATTAAGTTGATGGTATTTCGATTAATATGATAATATTTTGATTTGGTTTCAATTAATTTGACCGTTCTTGATTTAACTTCGAATAATTCGTATTATTTCCAATTAATTTGCTTTACTTTCAACCGATTTCAACTGATTCAATTATGTTGAGAATTTTACTGAGACGTTCTTCGAATTTTCGCAACGAGTGGTTCTATCACATAGATTCGATTAAATTAAAGTTCGATTTCATTTTCTGTTCCAGATATATTGGAAATGTAACAGCAAATGGAAAAACAAATATTCAATAAAATCGTCGAAATCGATTTAACATTGTAACTCTTTATTTTTCGTGGAAATAGACAACGTTTTTCACTAACTTCTGTTTTGAAATGGGTTTCCAAAACTTCGTCGCGAGTGATTTAGTTCGTCCAGTGGATAGATTTGGCTTAAAGATCTCACCAAAATCTTTCCATTGTATAGCTGAAACAGGGCAGTTCGGCTCCTCCCATCAGAACTGGTTGCAAGATTCTTTATTCTTCCCAGTTTCCATTTTGCCCTGGGTGAATCTTGTCCGATCTGAACTAAGCTGCCGAATCTAGGCTCAGTTTCTACAACACCCTGGTTTTGTTTGATGATGCGCTGCCTCCTTTCTCTTAGGCTCGCCAAGTATTCATCTCTCCAAGACTTCCAAAATGCTTCTAAAAGTTCCTGTCCTATTCTCCATGAATCGGTGATTACATGTGGACCAAGTGATTTAAAAGCATCAAATTCGGTGACTGGTATCGACTGTAACGCTCGCAAACACAAAAACGCTGCAAATTCTTTCACAAAGGTTTATTATTTTTTCAATTGAGTATGATCGTAGTTTTAGTTGGCTTGCGTACGTCATAAGGCCCGTCCAGACTCCTCGGCGTGTCCTATTTCGAGATGCCACAACCTATACTTCTATAATTATATACGCCTGTTTATATTTCTCGATTTGAGCTCCTATCTATTCAAATAATTATTGCCTTAATAATATCATTATCTAAGTACATACGAAAAGTCGAGAGGATATGTTATTAAATATGCGTAGGCAAAGCATTGCTATTAACACACAAATATGACCTAGAAAAAAACATATATTCATGCCTCGAAAAATACACTTTTTCACCTATTTTTGGCTCATAGCACCCACGGGTGTGGAGCGATCGAGCTGGCGAGAAGTTAGGACCAACTAGACCCCAAGTGGAGTCTATGTGAGAAAGAACGGATTTTTTAAGTAAATTCTAAGGCCCTTTATGGCCCGGACGGCGAACGGCGCCGGCGGACGGACATTGTAAATTTGGATTCTACTCATTTTGAAACGTAAAATGATAAAGTTTGAGGGTGGGTTATAAAAATGTTTTGCTATACGATCACATAGGCTTATTATTGAAAATAATAAACCAAAAATGAGCTGTCGTAAGAATGTCTAATTGATCAATATCCGCTCCAACGTAAAGAAGAGGTCGTGAATTGGGAATCCCTTCAACTTCAGCAGAGTTGTCAGGTGTGAAAATCCCATTCACTGTTTTCCCGAAAATCTGATAAGACACTTTTTTTACCATTGCGATCAGCCGTTCATAGAATCCGCCCTTCCATGGAGCAAGTGGTGTAATAAATTTCCAATGAATGCGTTTGTCAGTTAGGAATTCCTGAGTCCCATAATCTTTTATGCTATTCTCCCAAGCCGAATCTATCAGGGTTTTGGTTGCTTTAAATTGCGGCGCATAATCAGATAAAATTTCTTCTGGGCAACCTCGGCGTGCACCTACGGAGAGAAAGTAGGAATTGTTCTGTGGACAATCCATTGACTACTAAGTGTAATAATGCTCTCGTAACCATGCAAGTAAAAAGACAAATCCAAATTTTCCTTTTTTCTTCCTTAACTGTTGATGGTCCTAAGTAGTCGACTCCCACAAACGTAAACGCCATCGACTTTGAAGTCCTGTTAGGTGGTAATGTAGGAATTTCTGGGAGCTTGTATGGTCCCCCTCCGTACTTTTTACAAACTAGGCATTTCTTTAGGACATTTCTAACGGTTGATCTCCCTCGGATAATCCAGTAACTTTTACGGATTTCCAATAAAGAATGAGCTGCCCCTGCATGTGCCAGTTGCCAGTGCACCCTGAGAATCATCAATTCTGTTAATCAATCGGAAGATGGAAGCAATTTTGGAAAGTTGGCACTGTGTTGTAAATCTCTGCTAATGACTCGGCCTTTACATCTTAATATCCTATTTTCTTCCATCCATAATCCTAATTGAATATCAAGATTATTTTGTTTCTTCAATTTAAGATGTTGAATTTCGTCCACAAAGTGTTTCTGTTGCACATATTTTTCCCATAACTCCAAGGCCTGGTTTAACTCTTCGATTTCTAAACATCCTATTTTTTCACTGATACGACGACTTTTCTCCACGAACCTCAACCAGTATGCTGTGAGTCTCAATAACCTCCGCAGGACGCAGTATTTCTGATAATCTATATCAAAGGGCCTCTCATTGTGGTTAATAATTACCATCTGAAATTCTGTAATTTCTCTCTTCTCTCTTTCGAGTACCCATCTATTGCCATCCTCATCAACAGGTATCTCCGGGACCTTCTCATCGCCACTCTCCCATATTACTCCACATGATGTTCCGGATAACCATTCCGTATCTTCCCACAACAAAGAAGTTAGTTCTAAACATTTCTTCCCTCTGGTAGCTCAATCTGCTGGATTATAATCCGTAGGCACATAACGAAACTCTACACTAAACTGTTTTATCTCTTGGAGGCGGTTCTCAACAAAGGCTGGTAGAATCTTACTTGAGCGAATCCAGTGTAAGACACATTGAGAATCTGTCCATAAGATCTTCCTGGTGATTTTAATATCTAATTGAGACTCTACGAAACTTATGGCTCTAACTCCAATGAGAACTCTCAATAATTCCAGTCTTGGGGTTGTCATACCTTTCGGATCTACACGAGCTTTTGAAAACAATATACGAGAACCAAGGGTAGAATACCTTACGTAGACTATACAGGCGTAAGCTAATTGAGAAGCATCGGCGAAACAGTGCAGTTCGGCACTCTCTTCTCAGTGTAGGAATCGATCCAATCTAACATTGGAATTTTCTTTCAAATTAATTTCAACCTGTTTCCATTCTTCCATCCATTAATCAATTGGCAAGCTAGCTTCCCAAGAAGAATTATTGTCATATACATCTTTTATGAATGAGATGAGATGAGTACATAGGATTAAACAAGCCTTAAGGCCCGATCATACAGGACGAGTTATAACACGACGTTATAGGAACGCGCGTTCCCCCCGACGTTCGGCGATATAGCAACGTCACATACACCGCGTTATTATTCGGCGTTATCAGGGCGCGAGACCTAGTCTTGTCTGTGCTACTCAAGGGTTTCGCGGTACCCAGCGTCTATAATTTATCTAATTTGTCTATAATCTATAATGATTTCTGGAACGCCTAACGTCGCGTTATAACGCGTCCTGTGTGATCGGGCCTTAATGGATCGAAGTATGACGACACATATCCTACTACATCTTTTCTATTAGGGGTTTCTAAATTAATATTATTTCTTCTAGATTTTACTGCCATCGAATCATCTTTGATATCCCACTGCATACCTAAAACTGAAGTACTTTCAGCAGTATTCACTGTATTTTGAAGTATTGGCGAATTAGATATCCATTCTCTTAAATTCATTTTAGCATCTTGAAAGATTTCTACTCCTTTCTCATAAATTTGTACAACTTATTCTTCACTATCTCATCCTAACACCAAATTATCGAGGAAGATATTATTGGAAATTAATATAGCCACTGAACTATCAGACGGTTTGAGATGGTGTAACACTTATGCATTTAATAGGATCGGACTAGATATTACATCAAATGCTACTCGTCGGAAATGATAAATTAATGTATTGTCATCATTTACCTGAACCAATGGTTCTTTTAACCAGAAGAATCTAGTGCACTCTCTAATCTCTTTCGTGTAAGGCTATCTGTAGAAAATGCTGTTATCGGCTGTGAAAGCGTACTTATGCATTCTGAATCTCAAAAGGAGACCAACTAAATTTTGTAAAAATCTTCTGCCTCGAAATAAGCATTCATTCAAACTTTTCTCACTTTCCCTAGACCTTGAAGATGCGACAAGATACGTACTTTTGTCGATGTTTTCTCTGGAGTCACGACAGCGTGATGTGGAAGGTAGTCGAAGTCAGTATCCTTACCTGGATGTTCCGGAGCAAGCTTAATTTTCCCCTTATCTAGTTGTTCCTTTATAATCTTATCATATGCCAAAAGTAGATCTTTTTCTTGTAAACGTGACCATACACTCCTGAAACATCCCAACGCTAATCCATAATTAGTCGGCAGCTTAGGAGGAAATTCTCTCCAGGGCCATGATACATCCTGCCATCCTGGAATGAAACATTTTCATAAAATGTCTGTACAGCTAAATCTTCCTCAATCCAAATTAAACACATTTACGCATAAACGCATTTATTTTAATGTGCTTCGTTAATTCCGAGAGTATCAAATTCCCACAGCTGCCTTATGTTGCTGCGAGCTAACTCATCCTTGGTGGGAAGTGCTATTGGTTTAACCCAATTTACTATGTCCATGTCTAAAGAATTGTTTTCTTCCACAGTGAAAAAGATTCAGTTTCTAGTTGCATAGCAGAATATCTCCAACTGAGAACCCAACCCAACTTAGTCTTAATTCCATATAATCCAGGGTGAACTACCTTTTGAATGGGCAATACTATGTTATAGAAATAATCATTTCCTATGAGAATATATATTGGCGCCTCTGGATTATCGTCTGACAGTTCTATACCTCAAGATTTACCATAAAATGCATTTTGACATACTTTCCCACTAATTAATGGAATTACATTTACATCCATCTTAAGATCATCTCCCATTTGGCATTTCAAGGTTACTGCTACAGTAAATGTGTTTACCTGAGTGGGCTGATTTCTTCCAAATACAAATACTGACAAGATTTCTCTTCTCTGAACTGGAACTCTCAATTCCCTCATTACCTTTTCCGTGATATATGTTCTTTGACTCCCCGAGTCAAGCAACCCTCTAACTTTCACTTTGAATCTGCCTTGAGGATCCTCGAGCTGGCACATAACCGTCTGCATATGAACCTTCTCCGTGCAAGCCATCATTCCTGGTTCTGCTATTCTTGCATCATTAGCTTTAGGCGTGAATGATTGGGCGTCATTGCCTGCAGATGATCTCTGAAAAAGAGTTGGGCATAAGCTACGGTGATGGGATTTGAATGATTTACAGTGGAAGCATACAGTATTTGAAGAACAATTTGGCCTAGTGTGATCTCTTTTCAAACAAATCCAACAACGCCCTTTTACTTTCTCTCGTCTTGCGTCCAGGGTGGGGAATACGTCATATTCATCATTCCAATGTTTTCCTGTACAAAATATACATCTTAAGACCAATTTTTCATTGTTATTTACTAGTAGAGATTCGGTAGTGAAATGGTTAATGTTATGAGTATTTCCAGAAACGTCAGTAGTAGAGCCTCCAGCCATAGCCAAAACTCTTTCTCGTGCCGTGATAATCTTTCTGAGAGAAAGAAGGAGGAGTTAGGTAGTCATATGCTACGTTCGATTTTCTTCTATTTTTATCATAATCTGTTCAGGAAATTTCTCTGAAATTATTGATACAAAAATATCTTGATTTGCATTTTGATCTAAATTGATTAAACTCCTCACATGCTTCTCAATATTGTCAAACGTAAACTTATTACTGTGTCATTAGCCTTTTTTATCTTTCTTAATCCCTGGTGATGCCGAGCTATCAGAACCTGATTATCACCAAATCTGTCTAGAAGAAGCTCTACTGCCGTACTATAATTTTCAGTATTCATAGCAATTCCCGATATGCAATTTTTTTTGCCGGGCCTTCCAAATATGAACAGAGAAAGTGGAATTTTTCTACCTGACTTAGCTTAGGATTTCTACGTATGTGTAATTCGAAAATTTGCCAAAAATCACTAAATTTCAGGAGGTCACCCGAAAACTGGGGAATTGTGAGCTTCGGAAGTTTCTTGCAGACGAGTGCTTGGATCATTTCACTCTGGATCGTTGTTTGTACAGTCGTTTGCACTCGTGCAAGCTGGTGAAGTTGTGTCATCAACATTTGGGCTTCAACTGTTGCTGCAAACGTTTCGTTCTGATCATCTTCATAGCTGGTCTGACATCTTCGGGATGATCTTGCGAATCGCGATATTGTTGTGTTCATTCCATCCATCAAATTAAATAGTCACTCCACCTTTCTAACTCTGAAGCAGCTTGACTTGAGGTCATGATGTTGGCTTCTCCTAACTTTTCCTTGCCACCGTGAGTACGAGGACACACACACACACACCAAATTTCAAGAAATCACTAAAATCGCTAAAAACGGAGAAAAATCGTTAAATTTGTATATCAGCAGATTTTTAGTTGAAAAAAAAAAAAAACAAAAAAAATCCATCAACATTGAACTAGTAGGTACATCAAAAAATTTATACACATAATTATGCTGAAAATGTACTCAATTTCACTAATATTTGCTAATAAATCTATAAAAACTTGGAAGGAAAAAAAAAAAAAAATAAAAATAAAAATTGTTTAAGAGTTACCTCCTCCTACCTCCAATGTTCCAACTACATAAATTATTATGAGTTAATTCTTTGTATAGTAACGGTTGTCAATAAAATAAAAAGAGAGTTTCAAGTGAGATCTTGATGTGTTCTAATTTCTTAAAATAGAACTAGTAAATAATACATGGTGGCAGCGGTTAAACAATGACAAAATCGAGAAGAACGAAGCGAAGATCGGCGGCAAATGAAACGCCTCATGATTCTCCAATTCAATCGCCAATAAGGAGCAAATTTCCTTGACAACATCACGAGTTCCAGCAATTGTCTTCGACGTACACTTTAGTAAAAGTTAGTTCTCCGGAGAATTTCTCGTTTAATCCTGAAGACTGGACGAAATGGGGAAACAGATATACTCGGTTTAGATCGATTTCAGGGCTAGAAGAGCAGAGTGGAAAAAAACAAGTGGATTCTCTCATATTCAATTTAGGAGAGCGAGCTGAAGACATTTTTCTGTCATTCAATCTGAGCAGAGACGAGACACAAGACTATAATATCATAATCACCAAATTTGATGAGTATTTTATACCTAGAAAAAACATTATTTTTGAGAGAGCTAACTTTTTGAGGCGTAAAGAAGGTCGAAATGAGACAGTTGAGGCTTTTGTCACACAACTTCATTCTCTTGCAAATACATGTGATTGGGGCACTCTTTACGAAGAAATGGTTCTTTTAGTAATCATACTCAACATGAAAGATAATAAACTAAGTAATAAGTTACAGTTAGAACGAGATATAACATTAGATAAAGCTGTGACTGCAATTCGTATTTCTGAAGATCAACAACGACAGCATTCTTTTCGAAACATGATGCCAACTGTGGGTTTTGGCAAATCCCCTTATCTCAAGAATCCCAAGAGTTGACCACATTCCTGAGTCCGTTTGGTCGCTTCAAAATTTTAAAGTTACCATTTGGGATAACCTCGGCTCCAGAAGTCTTCCAGAAAGCAGTTCACGATATCCTTCAAGACCAGAAAAACGTTGTAGCGATGATGGACGATATTTTGATTTGGGGAAGAACCGAACAAGAACACGATCATTACCTTAAAGAAGTGTTGACAAAACTTCGCGCAGCTGGAATGACACTAAATAAAGACAAGACGGAATTGAAAAAACAATACAGTTCGATATTTGGGGCACATCATATCTGATAGAGGAATTTCAGTTGACCCACAAAAAGTCAATGCCATTAAAGATAAATATGAAGGAGGTGAGTAACGTCAAAGAAGTACAACGGTTTTTGGGGATGGTTAATTTTGTATCCAAATTTATCCCATTGAAATCTGACGTGTTAGAGCCAATTAGCTCTCTTCTCAGTTCAAAAAGAGCTTGGATTTGGGGCATTAAAGAACAAAAATCTTTTGAATCTATAAAGAATTCATTGAAGAGCACTCCCTGTTTAGCACTGTATGACCCCAATTTGGAAACTGTGGTCTCTTGCGACTCATCTATGTTGGGGTTGGGAGCAGTTCTACTCCAAAAACAGTCTAATGGAGAACTTCATCCTGTATCTTAAGCGTCGCGAACTCTACTTCCAGCTGAAAAGAATTATTCAAACATTGAGAGAGAAGCATTAGGAGTGGCTTGGTCATGTGATAAATTCAAATACTTCATAATTGGGAAGCACATTACTGTTCAGACTGACCACAAACCTTTGGTTTCTCTCCTCCAGACGAAAGACTTGGATGATATTACTCCTAGACTACTTCGACTGAGTCTGCGACTCATGAGGTACGATTACGAATTGCAGTATGTTCCAGGAAAATATCAGTTCATAGCAGACGCACTACCTCGTTGTTCAGTTCCTCATTCAACTCCTACAGACGAAGAACTCATGAGAGAAACTGATCTGTTCTGTTATCATATAGTTTCAACTATCGAAATTTCAGGTCGTAATTTGATATTCATACAAAATGAACAAAACAAAGATCGAACATGTCAAATTCTCAAACAGTACAGCGTAGAAGGTTGGCCAGAAAAGAACCAGCTCCAGTCTTCTCTTTCTAAATATTATTCTGTAAAAGACGAAATAAGCTACACTGAAGGGTTTCTTCTCAGAGGCTCACGAATCATCGTTCCCCAAGGAGCACAACAATTTATTTTATCTAGGATTCACGAAGGGCACCTTGGTATAAATAAATGCCAACAGCGTGCGAGGCGAAGCGTTTAGTGGCCTGGCATGTACCATGAAATAGGAGAGACGGTGAAGAGTTGTCCACAGTGCATCCGAAATTCTGCCAATACGCCTCAGCCGTTAATACCAAGCGAATTTCCGAGGAAACCGTGGCAAAAACTGGGTATAGACTTATTCAAACACAGTAGGGTGTGGTTCATTGTTGCAGTCGACTACTACTCTCGCTATTGCGAGATGGCCCAGTTGAATGGACTAAGAACAAACGAAGTAATTGTCAAATTGAAAAGTTTTTTCAGTCGTCATGGGATTCCGGAAGAAATTCGTTCAGACTGTGGAACTCAATTTCAAGCTGTTTTAGGGTCAGAGTTCGAGACCTTCTCCAAAGTATATGGGTTTGTCCACAAGATAAGTAGCCCGCACTTCTCCCAAAGTAATGGAGCAGTCGAAGCAGCCGTCAAAGTGGCTAAACTGTTATTGAAAAAAAAAAAAAAAAAAAAAAAAAAAAAAAAAAAAAAAAAATTCTGAAGATTTTTGGGCTTTAAGATGAGACTTGGCGCTTTTATCTTACAGAAATACTCCTCTTTCGAATGGATTCACACCGAGTGAGCTACATATGAACAGGCGACTTTGTGATAGAATTACCACAACCTCAAAGTTTTTCGACGAAAAACTCGTCTTTGAAGGCTTAAGAGAAAAAGAAGAAAGTTATAGACGACAGTACAAAACAAATTACGATCAGGGACACAAAGCTAAGCTTCTTAATCCTTTAAAGGTAGGAGACACAGTTTGGATTACCGACTTGAAGAGGCATGGAAAAGTGATTCAGATCTGTGAAGAACCTAGATCGTATATAGTCGATACTGAAAAGAAACAGATCCGAAGGAATAGATTCTATTGGAAGCTGGTTCCCTACTTCAGCTGTTCGACGCAGCCTACTACAAGATCATACCAAATCGTTGACAGCCAACCCGTGAGCCAAGTTCTTCAAAGACCACCTTCACATCTGCAAACCCGTAGTCGTTCAAGAAGAACTATCCGAAGGCCTACAAGGTTCGCTAGCAGTTGAGGGGGGAGATATTTAGGAGTTAAATATCTTGAAGTGTAGTCAGTACCTACCTCCAATGTTCCAACTACATAACTTATTATGAGTTAATTCTTTGTATAGTTACGGGTTGTCAATAAAATAAAAAGAGAGTTTCAAGTGAGATCTTGATGTGTTCTAATTTCTTAAAATAGAATTAGTAAATAAAAAAAAAAATAAAAAAATAAAAATCCAAAATCTTTTTTGAATCTCGGAATGTTATCTAGAACGAGGTTTTTTGTTATAAAATTGGTAGTTAACAATTTCTTCGCATTTAAAATTATTCAAATTTCAAAACAATGTACTTAACAAAGCATAATACGATAATTAGCTCATAAGATCATGCTGCATGACTGGAACCTTTTATTGATTTTTTTCTGTTTATTTTAATGAAATTAAAATAATTGATTTATGCATTTTTCAGGATAATTTTGAGCGTACATTTTTGAATGTTCTATTTCACAGTTGAAGTAATATTAATAAGTAATACTCCTCTAAAAATATAAATTTAATGTTTTTTCACTAGTTTTTTGTCATTTCTAGTGAATTTTCTACATAAAATTTTTTAAATGTAGACTAATTCAATGTTCTGAAAAAGTGGTGTACAACGAACTCATTATTTGTTATACGAAATGCATGATTGCTTAAATGCTTGATTTTTCTGAAAAAAAAAAAAAAAAAATAATGATAATAAATGAAAAATAAAATAAATAAATATATAAATAAAATGAAATGAATAAATAATTATTTTTCTTCATAATTTTTTCCAAAGATCTCAAATATGACCACGTTGACCACCAACTTATCTGTTCGAACGAGAACCCCCTTTTTATTGCAAATTTAGATTCTACGCGAAATTTCACGAATTTAGGACCCCTCATTCGATTTTTCTTTACCGCACGCAAAGTTGCCTAACTACCAAAATTGCGCCAATCATGGATTCTGGTAAACCCTAGGTGGTACATAAATTTTCATTGTGCTTCATTCAACGCGTTTATATATATAAATATATATATATATATATATATATATATATATATATATATATATATATATATATATATATATATATATATATATATATATATATATATATATATATATATTTGAGGAGTTACAGAAGGTTGGAAAAAGATAGGAAACACTTAAATAAACTTACAAAATTGAGAAAATATTTCGCTGTGTCAGCATCGTCAGCTCTAGACGCTGACACAGCGAAATATTCTCTCAATTTTGTAAGTTTATTTAAGTGTTTCCTATCTTTTTCCAACCTTCTGTAACTCCTCAAAATAATATTACACGCGAGTGTTTTCATTTTTCATCAAAACTATATATATATATATATATATATATATATATATATTTACTTTTACAGTCTTACGGCACAGGTTAACAGATCCAGTATTAGGGCACAGGTGCCCTAATACCGCTTCTGTAACATCCGTCTTTTTATACAATAACACCGATTACAGGATTGCGGCGTCAACGTTGTCCCTCTCTGTCTTGCGCTTTCGTATTCATCTAAATCAACATGATCGTCCCTCGTGTAGCCAGAACGAGAGTAGCTCGGGATTTTTTACTTTCCCAACATCCCAAAAGAGTGGAAAGTAATGTCCACTTTTACTTTCCCAACATCCGAACAGAGTGGAAACTTATGTCCACATTTACTCTCCCAACATCTCAACAGAGTGGAAAGTATTGTCCATTTTTACTTTCCCAACATCTCAACAGAGTGGAAAGTATTGTCCACTTTTACTTTCCCAACATCCCAACAGGGTGGAAAGTAATGTCCACTTTTACTTTCCCAACATCCCAACAGAGTGGAAACTTATGTCCACCTTTACTTTCCCAACATCCCAACAGAGTGGAAAGTATTGTCCATTTTTACTTTCCCAACATCCCAACAGAGTGGAAAGTAATGTCCACTTTTACTTACCCAACATCCCAACAGAGTGGAAAGTATTGTCCAGTTTTACTTTCCCAACATCTCAACAGAGTGGAAAGTATTGTCTACTTTTACTTTCCCAATATCCCAACAGAGTGGAAAGTAATATCTATTTTTACTTTCCCAACATCCCAACAGAGTGGAAACTTATCTCCACCTTTACTTTCCCAACATCCCAACAGAGTGGAAAGTAATGTCCATTTTTAATTTCCCAACATCCCAACAGAGTGGAAAGTATTGTCCAGTTTTACTTTCCCAACATCTCAACAGAGTGGAAAGTATTGTCCACTTTTCCTTTCCAAATATCCCAACAGAGTGGAAAGTAATGTCCATTTTTACTTTCCCAACATCCCAACAGAGTGGAAACTTATGTCCACCTTTACTTTCTCAACATCCCAACAGAGTAGAAAGTATTGTCCATTTTTACTTTCCCAACATCCAACAGAGTGGAAACTTATGTCCACTTTTACTTACCCAACATCCCGAAAGATTGGAAAGTATTGTCCATTTTTACTTTCCCAACATCTCAACAGAGTGGAAGGTATTGTCTACTTTTACTTTCCCAATATCCCAACAGAGTGGAAAGTAATGTCTATTTTTACTTTCCCAACATCCCAACAGAGTGGAAACTTATGTCCACCTTTACTTTCCCAACATCCCAACAGAGTGGAAAGAATTGTCCATTTTTACTTTTCCAACATCCCAACAGATTGGAAAGTAATGTCCACTTTTACTTACCCAGTATCTCGATAGATTGGAAAGTAATACCCATTTTTACTTTCCCAACATCCCAACAGAGTGGAAGTAATGTCCATTTTTACTTTCCTAACATCCCAACAGAGTGGAAAGTAATGTCCATTTTTAAAATCATGGCTAAAGCAGGTTCCATGTTTCTTGAATTTTAGACGAAGGTTCTAAGCAGTAACCATTTAACCATTATGGGGTCCAGAGGGGGCTTGTCCCCTGGCAAGGTCCGAAGAACCGAGGTTTTTTTTTTTTTTTTTTTTTTTTTTTTTTTTTTTTTTTTTTTTTTTTTAAGCCGCGTCTCAAATGTTCTGGTATTGTTCCTTGAATAATCCACATAATCCACTTCCGTTTTTGCAACTTGAGAAAACATTTAATTTGCTCAATATACTGTTTCTGCTACGTTTCAAGTACCTAGTGCTTATTCCAAATCAGAATTGCAATTCGGCCGAGAGAGCCATTTACCTTAGTAGAAAAATCCCAAAACACTTCTGGATGACACAACAATCGGATTCCAAAAACCTTCACTCGCTCTAAATAAAATGCGCTACATCTCGAGGAATTTAACCCCATCAGTCATAATCACAACGCTAAAAGTTGAAATAACATCTGCTATCCACCCAGCAAGCATTAATCTTGGAGAAATCGGCTTTGATCAAGCTCTCGGTCTTAGTAGACAGACTCGAAAAATTTGACACACATGCGCTCCACGCGGATGACTGGAAAAACAGAGGGCAGTGCCTGTAAGCTGCCTATATACTCATATACCTTGGACAATGGAGGAAGTAGACAACATCGGCTCTGCGCCTGCTAAGCCAGGGGTTGAGAAAAAAAAAAAAAAAAACTATATATATTTTGTTATTTTGTAACAAAAATACTATTTTTTGAGCATTTAAATAATCTAAATTCGGTAGTGATATTACCAGGTTTTTATAGTAGAAGTAAGTAGGTACCTGTGGAATATTACGCCCCCATTGGCTGGCCCATTGTGATTAATTTGTTATTCTCAGTTACCCGCCTATGGGAATGTACCTTGAATTGTCATATTTTCAAGTAAGGATTGAGGTAGGTATGTTCTACAGAATCCCTTTCGAGCTGTTTAAAAAAGTAGGTAGTTCAAAATTTATCTAGGATCCCTATATTTCCAGTTCCTATTTTCACGATAAATCATGGAAAACAATATTGCATGATTACATTCATTTCAATTTGTTATATTTATTTCAATTTATATATTTATTTAAATTTGTTTAGTAATTTGGTAATACGAGTGACAAAAATTAAATTTTCGAATGATATTTATTTCTATATATTTATTTATTTTATTGAATTTTTACAAAGAACACTTTCAATTAATTACAAGGAATATATCTCAATATACCTAATGCTAGATGGAAGGCAATAGCCCTTAAGTATCAAGCAAGCTTCGTTCCGAGCTGAGTTTCTAACTATTCACATCTTATACATGGGAGAATTACAAAAATTAAGATACTTTTAAAATGAATCTCTATCATCATGTACATAGTTAATAATTAATACTGATTAAATTTATACAGTGTAGGTACTACTGAATACAGCTTCACGTTTGCTGTGTCCAAGCTTGACCCACCTTCATTATATTATTTTTTCATAGAGCGCGGGAGTGAAGTTGCGGAGATCTCAAATTTCCGTCGATAGACCGGTACAAAATATACAAAATACAGGATGGGCTCCTCGTGGTTGGCGTCATAGATGGCTTTGGGTTAACTACATTTCCCTCCCATCTAAATCTTGTTTCATAATCATGGTCACAAGCATTCCTATTTATCATGCCTGGATTCCGATGGAACACTGATAGAAGTGATTTTACAAAGAACTGATGAGGGGTAAATAGGTATTTTAAATTCTTCATAAAGTTGGATGTTCGGATATCGGTGTGGCTTTCTCATTATTATTTTCATAATAGACCTTTGAATCATATTTAACGGTTTAATTGTAAGACTGATTGTACCAAAGAATAATATATGAAAGACTAAGCTTATCATTCCTGAATACATTCCTCACATTAGAAAACAAAAACGAAAATCTCCTTAGTTTTTCATGTATAATGTCTAAATGTGATTACCACGTTAACTTATTATCAACTAGCCGCTCCGGCTCGCTACGCTCGCCTCCACGTCCAGCCGGGGGGCAAGCCCCCCCGACCCCCCCTTAAGTTGCTCGCTTCGCTCGCAACGTGTGGCATGTAGGGAATACTGCTCGCTTCGGTTGCAAAGTGTGGCATGTAGGGAATGTTGCTCGCTTCGCTCGCAAAGTGTGGTATGTAGGGAATGTTGCTCGCTTCGCTCGCAATTGAAACATGTAGGGGATGTTGCTTGCTTCGCTCGCAAACGGTAGATCTCTAAGGGTAGGTTTAACTTCTGTAGGGGATGCTGCTCGTTTCGCTCGCTTGAGGAAGTTATACTGCCCACCCAACATGTAGGGAATGATGCTTGCTTCGCTCGCAAACGGTAGGTCCCTAAGGGTAGGTTTAACTTCTGTAGGGGATGCTACTCGCTTCGCTCGCTTGAGGAAGTTATACTGCCCACCCAACATGTAGGGGATTTGGCTCGATTCGCTCGCAAACGGTAGGTCTCTAAGGGTAGGTTTAACTTCTGTAGGGGATGCTGCTCGCTTCGCTCGCTTGAGGAAGTTATACTGCCCACCCAACTTGGCAGACGTTTTTTTCTGTTGGAAATTCTTACAAACAAATTAAATCTTATAAAACTACGTGGAACCACGAAAAGTTTATTAGGAGATGATGCTCGCTTCGCTCGCTTGAGGAAGTTATACTGCCCACCCAACTTGGCAGACGTTTTTTTCTGTTGGAAATTCTTACAAACAAAATAAATCTTATAAAACTACGTGGAACCACAAAAAAGTTTATTTGGGGATGTTGCTCGCTTCGCTCGCAAACTTTGGCATGTAGGGAATGTTGCTCGCTTCGCTCGCAAATTGTGGCATGTAGGAAATGTTGCTCGCTTCGCTCGCAAAGTATGGCATGTAGGGAATGATGCTCGCTTCGCTCGCAAACGGTAGATCCCTAAGGGTAGGTTTAACTTCTGTAGGGAATGCTGCTCGCTTCGCTCGCTTGAGGAAGTTATACTGCCCACCCAACTTGGCAGACGTTTTTTTCTGTTGGAAATTCTTACAAACAAAATAAATCATATAAAACTACGTGGAACCACAAAAAAGTTTATTTGGGGATGTTATTGAATGGTGCTGCATATTCCGACATGTGAATAGTTAAAAACTACCTACGAATTTGCACCGCTTGGGATTTGGAACCCCAAAGGGTGTTAGGGCATCATTAGCGACCGTTATGAATAGCTCGCAAGAGGCCAAGAGCGAACTTCGAGTCCCTTCCCTCGCAAGGTATACCTGTATAATTATGAGTAGGGCACCTAGGTGTACCTGCTCGCCACATTGTCATCGAACCCCAAACACCTCGTCCCAGAGCCTTCTCGCGAACACGGCAAAATTAATTTCTGATGTTAAACGCTTCTCCTCGCTTCCGCTCGCGATTTGACCAACTTAACGTCACTTTTTTCGATATCCGATTTTGGATTCAGATTCGGCGGACCCAAAGCTGTATTTCGCCCGCGAAAACCGTTCCGAAAAACGTACCTTTATGGGGTATATTTTAATCGGAAAAAACGTAGTTTTTGTCGGACTTTTCGAGAAAACACGGTCCGTACTTTCGCATTTTTTTGACGCATTTCCCGATACTTTTTTCGCGATCCGATCGCGCCGTCGTCTTCCTCGTTCAAAAACCTACGAAACCCGTATTTTTCCGGAATTGTCAACGGCCGTTTAGAGGGGTAGGGGAAGCGGGGAAGTCCAAAAAGCGCACATTAATTCTTACTTCGACCCCCCTCCCGCCCTACGGCCCATGGTTCGGGTGGGATTAGAAAATTTTAAATTCGCTTATACACCCTATCGGAAAATCCCAAGAAGATCCCCCCACTCGTAGATCCGGCCCACTCAGCCGTTTGGCCGTGCATAGATATGACAGACAAACAGACAAACAGACAGACGGAGTTTCATTCTTATAAATAACTAGCCGCTCCGGCTCGCTACGCTCGCCTCCACGTCCAGCCGGGGCTCGCATGTGGCATGTAGGGAATTTTGCTCGCTTCGCTCGCAAAGTGTGGCATGTAGGGAATGTTGCTCGCTTTGCTCACAAATGGTAGATCCCTAAGGGTAGGTTTAACGTGTGTAGGGGATGTTGCTCGCTTCGCTCGCAAACGGTAGATCTCTAAGGGTAGGTTTAACTTCTGTAGGGGATGCTGCTCGCTTCGCTCGCTTGAGGAAGTTATACTGTTCGCCCAACTTGGCAGACGTTTTTTTCAGTTGGGAATTCTTACAAACAAATTAAATCTTATAAAACTACGTGGAACCACGAAAAGTTTAGTGTGGTATGTAGGGAATGTTGCTCGCTTCGCTCGCAAAGTGTGGCTGTATACATGCGATGTATTACAATTGAAAAATGTAGGGGATGTTGCTCGCTTCTCTCGCAAACGGTCGATCCCTAAGGGTAGGTTTTACTTTGTAGGGGTTGCTGCTCGCTTCGCTCGCTTGAAGAAGTTATACTGCCCACCCAACTTGGCAGACGTTTTTTTCTGTTGGAAATTCTTACAAACAAATTAATTCTTATAAAACTACGTGGAACCACGAAAAGTTTATTAGGGAATGTTGTACTGCCCACCCAACTTGGCAGACGTTTTTTTCAGTTGGGAATTCTTACAAACAAATTATATCTTATAAAACTACGTGGAACCACGAAAAGTTTATTCGGGGATGTTGCTCGCTTCGCTCGCAAGGTATACCTGTATATGTGTATAACAAAGTCCGTATTTATTATTTGAAATGGCTCTCGCTTTGCTCGCGAGCAAACCTAGAACCTAGTTCGGGGGCATAGGTATACCCTTTTAGGTATACCTATGTATACCTGCTCGCCTCGCAACATTGTGACATCGAACCCTTCAAGTCAATTCTTGAGCCTTCTCTCGTCCACGGCACAATCATTTTAATCGCTTTGCTCGTTTCCGCTCGTGATTTGACCGAGTTCTCGTCACTTTTTTCGATATCCGATTTCGGATTCAGATTCGGCGGACCCAAAGCTGTATTTCGCCCGCGAAAACCGTTCCGAAAAACGTACCTTTATGGGGTATATTTTAATGGGAAAAACGTAGTTTTTGTCGGACTTTTCGAGAAAACGGGTCCGTACTCTCGCATTTTTTTGACGCATTTCCCGATACTTTTTTCGCGATCCGATCGCGCCGTCGTCTTCCTCGTAGGAAAACCTACGAAACCCGTATTTTTCCGGAATTGTCAACGGCCGTTTAGAGGGGTAGAGGAAGCGGGGAAGTGGAAAAAGCGCACATTAATTCTTACTTCGACCCCCCTCCCGCCCTACGGCCCATGGTTCGGGTGGGATTAAACAATTTTAAATTTGCTCGCTCCCACTTTTGGAAAATCCCAAGAAGATCCCCCCACTCGTAGATCCGGCCCACTCAGCCGTTTGGCCGTGCATAGACACGACAGACAGACGGAGTTTCATTATTATAAATATTATAGATATGTACACCCAGATAACGATAGGTAAATGCTCTCTCCAAAGTCGCACATGTACAACACGATTTTTCTAAACAGTAATCCATGATGGATAAACTAATTTTTCAAACGGATTTTTCTAAACTAATATCATATTATGACTCATATTTTCTACGATTTAATTTTTACTCCCTACTTAAATGTATTTAGTTTTGTTTGCATTTAGCGTGAGGTAACTGTCCGAAAACCAGTTATTCAATGAATCCAGAGCGTCATGAGCTTTAGTGTATACCTTCATTCCAGGACTAACCAGAAACCAATGTCGACGTATCATAAGCCAAGAGATATGTTTTAGCGTCCTGCACGTGCCACACGCTCGGTATGGCAGTATAGATCCCATGGTCTTTACTGTTGAGTGGGACATGTAGAATCATTGGAAACGGTGTATCACTAAGGGTGATTTGAAATGTGTGGGGAATGTTGCTCGCTTCGCTCGCTCTCAGTGGGATGCATAGATGCGATTGGATATAGTTAGTCCCCATACCATCGAGACTAACAGCCCATGGTTCAGGTGGGGGTGGAACATTTGAAAATTACTTACAAACCCTTTCTATAGACAATCCCAAGGGAATGAAATAAAAAATATCCTCATAACATATCCATAATTTCTCCCTTGATGGGAAAAACAATAGATCATGGATATGTCTAGTACCTACTGCTTACCAGTAGGTACCTACTACTCAATTGTATACCAACCATGTAGGGCCTTCTTTTCACAAGATTATTCCATTATGGTTACAAAACAATATTAGTTTATAACTTGGAGTAATAAATTAGCATTCCTTTACACTACAATGTCCTAGAGGTCATGAGATGTTGTAATAAATGGGAGCATTCCAAGAAGTGGCGAACGATTTTCCTACTATGAAACCCGACGACTACGATTTTCCTAGCCTTCACTTTTCGAGTTAATAATAATCTGAAGTGCCAGGTCATCACAAATTTTGGTGTCGTTACGCAAATTTTAGAATGAACCCCAGCCCAAAAACATATCCATGTTAAAATAATGAAAATAAAATACGTAAATAAAGTTTATAAAAGGGGCAAAACGAAAATAATAAATTGCTGTGTAATAATTTGCTGCGTTTTCTATGTGGTTCCACGAAAAGTTTATTAGGTTTAATTATGATAGGCCATTTATCTGCGAAGAAGGCCATAGAGATCACGTGGAACCACAAACATTTTAGTATTATGCTACAAAACTGCCCACCCAACATGACAGACTTTTTTTGTTTTTGAAATTACTTTCACACCCGTCACCTCCATTGATGTTTTTCAAGAGAGACCACGAAAGATTATGTGGAACTAAGAAAAGTTTAGTTTTAAGAACATATCAGTACTATTTTTACTGCAGACTGCTGTATAATAATTCGGTGCGTTCTCTATGTGAGGAAGTTATACCTCCCACCCAACTTGGCAGACTTTTTTTTCTGTTGGAAATGACTATCAAATGCGGTACCTTATGTGGAACCACCAAAATTTTAGTTATAAGATCATTTACTAACAGAACTGTCGGATATTAAATGTTTGCTCGTATTTGTTTTCTTCGTCTATTTTTGTAAAGGTAGGCCATAATTTAATCTGCGTAGAAGGGCTATCCCTTTCCCTTTCTATTCGTACATGTTACAATATGTGAGGAAGTTATACTGCCCACCCAACTTGGCAAACGTTTTTTTCAGTAGGAAATTACTTTCAAACAAATTAAATCTTATAAAACTATGTGGAACCACAAAAAGTTTATTAGGTTTAATAAAGATATGTCATTATTTCATCTGCGTAGAAGGGTTATCGTTTTTACCGTCTATTTTTCTGTTGGATGTGTCTTTTAAATCAAGAGTCAGGTTCGAAATCAAACTTCAGACCTACATAACTTTCGACGAAACAGGAAGAGCGCGTTAGCTCAAAATGGAGCTTGTCTACTTTTTGTTCACTACAATCGGAAAAGAATATTTCATGTATCTGAACTCGCATGTGACCAAATTGGAACTTCAACGAACATTTAAGGACCAACCCGAACCAAGACCGTCAAACATTTACTGTGACTATGGCGGGAAAAAACATAGCGGGGAACACTTTTTTTTTTTTTTTTTTTTTTTTTTTTTTTTTTTTTTTTTTTTTTTTGTCGTTTCCCGCGTACTGTCGCTGATTTATCCAGCAAGACATCATATTTCGGCAATTTTGACGGCACCATCGCGTTCTACTGATCCAGAAACGCAATTTTCTCGCTGACGTACGAAGTGCTCTCGATCAAATTTTAATGTGGCAACGGATAGAAGATCGAGCATCGAAAAATATAAGGATACTAATTTTGGTGAATTTTAGACAATTTCCAAGGGCGTTTTGGGGAGATTTTTATGAAATTCATGAAATTTTGTATATCCCGTGAACGAAGCGTCCTAGCGCAAGACGGATTTCAAAATCGGATTCAGCGACTCAAAATACATACCGTCAAGCATTTTCGTCGAATTTCCTGTGTGTTTTAATGGAGAAATTGCGAATTTAAGATAAAGAATAATTTTTTAAAACAAACAGTTTCTTTAGAATGAAGCCCAAGTAGTTCCAGTAAGTGCCCGCTCGGCTTTTTTGGCAAATTCATTTTCGTAAAATTTTTTTTTTAATTTTCACCCACCATACAGGGGTGGGGTTGGGGGAAGACCTGAAATGTTTGATATTTTTAGTTGTTGCTTATGGAGCACCTGCTTGTGATGGGGATATAAAATTTAGTTTTTCCCATGTGAAATCGAACAAAGAAACACAATATGAAGGAAATTTGGGAAATTTCATGAAATTGTGTTTTTTGTCACTTGCCGGTGAATGGAACGGCGTAGAACAAAACGGATTCCAAATTCGGATTCAGTGCCCTGATTTCCATAATGTAACACAAGTTGATGAATTTTGAACAATTTCCAAGATGAATTTTGGGAGTTTTTCATGAAATTCATGAAATTTAATAAATCCGAAGAACTAAAAGTCGTAGAAAAAAACGGATTTCAAATTCGGATTCAAAGACATAATTTATCTACGAGAACACATTTTGATGAATTTTAATCAAATTCCAGGGGCTGTAGAGGGGTCTCATACAAAATGGTCGGATTCTTTTTTATACTATTCCGAAGCACCTATGTAAGCAGGGACCTCCAAATTTTGTATGTACCCTTCAAAAACTCTGTAGAAATGGCGTAAAGAATTATTTTTCGAATTTTCATGAAATTGTGGAATCTAGCGAACGCAGCTTCTGAAAGCAAAATGGACTTCAAATTTGGTCTCAGCGCATCGAAAAATACAAGGATACTAATTTTGGTGAATTTTAGACAATTTCCAAGGGCGTTTTGTGGAGATTTTTATGAAATTCATGAACTTTTGTATATCCCGTGAACGAAGTGTCTTAGCGCAAAACGGATTTCAAAATCGGATTCAGCCACTCAAATTACATACTGGAAAACATTTCTGTCGAATTTCCTGTGTGTTTTAATGGAGAAATTGCGAATTTAAGATAAAAAATACATTTTTAAAACAAAAAGTTTCTTCAGAATGAAGCCCGGGTGGTTCCAGTAAGTGCCCGCTCGGCTTTATTGGAAAATTCGGTTTCGTAAATTTTTTTTTTAATTTTCACCTTTTAGGTAGGTTATCTGCATATATTATTGAATATTTCTAGTGCATTTTCATCACCATACAGGGGTCAATCAGTGGGGGGGTTGGGGAAAGACCTGAAATGTTTGATGTTTTTAGTTAATGCCTATGAAGCAACTGCTTGTGATGGGGATATGAAATTTAGTTTTTCCCATCTTAAATATACCAAAGAAATATAATAAGAAGGAAATTTGGGAAATTTCATGAAATTGTGGTTTTTGTCACTTGCCGGTGAATGGAACGGCGTAGAACAAAACGGGTTCCAAATTCAGATCCAGCGCCTCAATTTACCTACAAGAACACATTCTGATGAATTTAAAACAATTTCCAGGGGCATTTTGAGGAGATTTTCATGAAATTTCAGAAATGCGGTAAAAGGAGCGTCCTTCAGCAAAACGGATTCCAAATTCGGATTCAGTGCCCTGATTTCCATAATGTAACACAAGTTGATGAATTTTGAACAATTTCCAAGATGAATTTTGGGAGTTTTTCATGAAATTCATGAAATTTAATAAATCCGAAGAACTAAAAGTCGTAGAAAAAAACGGATTTCAAATTCGGATTCAAAGACATAATTTATCTACGAGAACACATTTTGATGAATTTTAATCAAATTCCAGGGGCTGTAGAGGGGTCTCATACAAAATGGTCGGATTCTTTTTTATACTATTCCGAAGCACCTATGTAAGCAGGGGCCTCCAAATTTTGTATGTACCCTTCAAAAACTCTGTAGAAATGGCGTAAAGAATTATTTTTCGAATTTTCATGAAATTGTGGAATCTAGCGAACGCAGCTTCTGAAAGCAAAATGGACTTCAAATTTGGATTCAGCGCATCGAAAAATACAAGGATACTAATTTTGGTGAATTTTGGACAATTTCCAAGGGCGTTTTGGGGAGATTTTTATGAAATTCATGAAATTTTGTATATCCCGTGAACGAAGTGTCTTAGCGCAAAACGGATTTCAAAATCGGATTCAGCCACTCAAATTACATACTGAAAAACATTTCCGTCGAATTTCCTGTGTGTTTTAATGGAGAAATTTCGAATTTAAGATAAAAAATACATTTTTAAAACAAAAAGTTTCTTCAGAATGAAGCCCGGGTGGTTCCAGTAAGTGCCCGCTCGGCTTTATTGGCAAATTCGGTTTCGTAAATTTTTTTTTTAATTTTCACCTTTTAGGTAGGTTATCTGCATATATTATTGAATATTTCTAGTGCATTTTCATCACCATACAGGGGTCAATCAGTGGGTGGGGTTGGGGGAAGACCTGAAATGTTTGATGTTTTTAGTTAATGCCTATGAAGCAACTGCTTGTGATGGGGATATGAAATTTAGTTTTTCCCATCTTAAATATACCAAAGAAATATAATAAGAAGGAAATTTGGGAAATTTCATGAAATTGTGGTTTTTGTCACTTGCCGGTGAATGGAACGGCGTAGAACAAAACGGGTTCCAAATTCAGATCCAGCGCCTCAATTTACCTACAAGAACACATTCTGATGAATTTAAAACAATTTCCAGGGGCATTTTGAGGAGATTTTCATGAAATTTCAGAAATGCGGTAAAAGGAGCGTCCTTCAGCAAAACGGATTCCAAATTCGGATTCAGTGCCCTGATTTCCATAATGTAACACAAGTTGATGAATTTTGAACAATTTCCAAGATGAATTTTGGGAGTTTTTCATGAAATTCATGAAATTTAATAAATCCGAAGAACTAAAAGTCGTAGAAAAAAACGGATTTCAAATTCGGATTCAAAGACATAATTTATCTACGAGAACACATTTTGATGAATTTTAATCAAATTCCAGGGGCTGTAGAGGGGTCTCATACAAAATGGTCGGATTCTTTTTTATACTATTCCGAAGCACCTATGTAAGCAAGGACCTCCAAATTTTGTATGTACCCTTCAAAAACTCTGTAGAAATGGCGTAAAGAATTATTTTTCGAATTTTCATGAAATTGTGGAATCTAGCGAACGCAGCTTCTGAAAGCAAAATAGACTTCAAATTTGGTCTCAGCGCATCGAAAAATACAAGGATACTAATTTTGGTGAATTTTGGACAATTTCCAAGGGCGTTTTGGGGAGATTTTTATGAAATTCATGAAATTTTGTATATCCCGTGAACGAAGTGTCTTAGCGCAAAACGGATTTCAAAATCGGATTCAGCCACTCAAATTACATACTGGAAAACATTTCTGTCGAATTTCCTGTGTGTTTTAATGGAGAAATTGCGAATTTAAGATAAAAAATACATTTTTAAAACAAAAAGTTTCTTCAGAATGAAGCCCGGGTGGTTCCAGTAAGTGCCCGCTCGGCTTTTTTGGAAAATTCGGTTTCGTAAATTTTTTTTTTAATTTTCACCTTTTAGGTAGGTTATCTGCATATATTATTGAATATTTCTAGTGCATTTTCATCACCATACAGGGGTCAATCAGTGGGTGGGGTTGGGGGAAGACCTGAAATGTTTGATGTTTTTAGTTAATGCCTATGAAGCAACTGCTTGTGATGGGGATATGAAATTTAGTTTTTCCCATCTTAAATATACCAAAGAAATATAATAAGAAGGAAATTTGGGAAATTTCATGAAATTGTGGTTTTTGTCACTTGCCGGTGAATGGAACGGCGTAGAACAAAACGGGTTCCAAATTCAGATCCAGCGCCTCAATTTACCTACAAGAACACATTCTGATGAATTTAAAACAATTTCCAGGGGCATTTTGAGGAGATTTTCATGAAATTTCAGAAATGCGGTAAAAGGAGCGTCCTTCAGCAAAACAGATTACAAATTCGGATTCAGTGCCCTGATTTCCATAATGTAACACAAGTTGATGAATTTTGAACAATTTCCAAGATGAATTTTGGGAGTTTTTCATGAAATTCATGAAATTTAATAAATCCGAAGAACTAAAAGTCGTAGAAAAAAACGGATTTCAAATTCGGATTCAAAGACATAATTTATCTACGAGAACACATTTTGATGAATTTTAATCAAATTCCAGGGGCTGTAGAGGGGTCTCATACAAAATGGTCGGATTCTTTTTTATACTATTCCGAAGCACCTATGTAAGCAGGGACCTCCAAATTTTGTATGTACCCTTCAAAAACTCTGTAGAAATGGCGTAAAGAATTATTTTTCGAATTTTCATGAAATTGTGGAATCTAGCGAACGCAGCTTCTGAAAGCAAAATGGACTTCAAATTTGGACTCAGCGCATCGAAAAATACAAGGGTACTAATTTTGGTGAATTTTGGACAATTTCCAAGGGCGTTTTGGGGAGATTTTTATGAAATTCATGAAATTTTGTATATCCCGTGAACGAAGTGTCTTAGCGCAAAACGGATTTCAAAATCGGATACAGCCACTCAAATTACATACTGGAAAACATTTCTGTCGAATTTCCTGTGTGTTTTAATGGAGAAATTGCGAATTTAAGATAAAAAATACATTTTTAAAACAAAAAGTTTCTTCAGAATGAAGCCCGGGTGGTTCCAGTAAGTGCCCGCTCGGCTTTTTTGGAAAATTCGGTTTCGTAAATTTTTTTTTTAATTTTCACCTTTTAGGTAGGTTATCTGCATATATTATTGAATATTTCTAGTGCATTTTCATCACCATACAGGGGTCAATCAGTGGGTGGGGTTGGGGGAAGACCTGAAATGTTTGATGTTTTTAGTTAATGCCTATGAAGCAACTGCTTGTGATGGGGATATGAAATTTAGTTTTTCCCATCTTAAATATACCAAAGAAATATAATAAGAAGGAAATTTGGGAAATTTCATGAAATTGTGGTTTTTGTCACTTGCCGGTGAATGGAACGGCGTAGAACAAAACGGGTTCCAAATTCAGATCCAGCGCCTCAATTTACCTACAAGAACACATTCTGATGAATTTAAAACAATTTCCAGGGGCATTTTGAGGAGATTTTCATGAAATTTCAGAAATGCGGTAAAAGGAGCGTCCTTCAGCAAAACAGATTACAAATTCGGATTCAGTGCCCTGATTTCCATAATGTAACACAAGTTGATGAATTTTGAACAATTTCCAAGATGAATTTTGGGAGTTTTTCATGAAATTCATGAAATTTAATAAATCCGAAGAACTAAAAGTCGTAGAAAAAAACGGATTTCAAATTCGGATTCAAAGACATAATTTATCTACGAGTACAAATTTTGATGAATTTTAATCAAATTCCAGGGGCTGTAGAGGGGTTAAACGTGGGAGGTTAAATAATTGTTCTTCTACTAATCCGTCCATGTTACAATATGTGAGGAAGTTATACTGCCCACCCAACTTGGCAAACTCTTTTCCTGTTGGAAATGTTACTGTGTCTCTAGTTTTCCTAATAATGTATTTCAACTTATTTCAATATTTTTATAGTAATCTTTTAATCGTTTACTGTAGGGTTGTTTAACTAATTTGCTAAACTTGTGTTTATCGCGTCTTGTAATAAAAATCGTTAGACCATTCGTAATCCACGGAGTATGTCTATTGAAGGTGGGTTTGAAAGTTTCAACTGTAGTATGATACTCAATAACATTTTTCAATAAATTAATAAATGCATTTGCCGACTGATTCAAATCTTCTTCATACACCGAAGACCGATCCATGTTAGAAAAAGAAATTCCTACTGCCTCAAAGCCATTTTTTTTTCTTAAATTTTAAGGCGTTTTTGTTATCATTCAAGATTTCATTGTGTGAATCAACAACAGTCACCACCGTGCTAAAGTGGTCGGTAATCGCTCTCTTTATTTCAGCATGGTTGAGCTGTGAGTGCTTTGATCGGGCAATTATATGATCTAAGCAACTAGTTGACAACCCTTGAACTCGGGTGGGCTCAGTAATTAGAGAAAGAAACCCCATGGAAGAAATCATATTCAGATGATCATTACTATTATCTTCTTGCAATAAAACGATATTGATATCTCTTACAATGTAAGTAAAACAATCTCGATCAACATTTTCAAGTTCCGACCTCAAATCTCGAATAAACTTGATAAGGATTGGTTGTAGGGGATCTATAAATTCCATAGACCTTGTCACACACAAATCTAATTTTAAGTAGCTACTGTTGCATCACACAATGTTGATTCTTCAATACTGTAATCATATTTATCATTGCCATAAAAAAAAACCCTGTCATTATTATTTCTATTATTCGATGATTTTGAGGCCCTGTACCCATTCATAAGTTGCAATAGAACGCAAAGTCTACCATAGACTTCATTAAGAATAATAAAATCTGGCTTAAAAGTAACAGTTTCCAACAATACTCTCATTTCATCAAAATTACAATTGTAGCTCCTAAAGTGCATATGAAAAATAATTTTTTGTTCCCAATAGCAAGTTCATTTTAACTCATGTAATCATTGAAAGATTGGTAAGACATTCAATTAGACTCACTACCAAATTACAAAAACGTCTGCCGAGTTGGGTGGGCAGTATAGCTTCCTCAAATATTATAACACGGACGTATAGAATTAGTTGAAGAACAAAGTACGAGTCAAAATGATCGATAAATCGTCGTTATAAGAAATAAACGTTTGCGCATGCGCACAAACTACCATTAATCCAACAGTAATGAAATTCATGAGGGAACGTCTAGGAGCTAAATTCCATAATCCTTGAAAATTTCATAAATATCGGTCCATTAGTATCGTAGTTATTTCTGTCTCGATCAATTTTAGTTTTGCGCATGCGCTATAGTTATTACTCCACCAATCTTGATGTAATTCATACGACATTCCTCAAACAGGCAGACAGACAGACGGACACGTAACCAAAATTGATCAGCAAGCTCTGAAACGCAAAAAGCAACAGAACATTTTGATTTTGGAGGACAAAACTTTTTTTCGACTTCAATCACGAACACATAGCTTTCCTAACTTCGGTAGTGAGGAAGCAAAATTCATTATATCCATCACTGAAATTGTCTACATGTGGATCAACCAATTTTCAAAAGCAAATATCACATTTCGAATGTTATCTAGGTCGTCGAGGGTACGAATTACCTTCACTGGCTAAGTTTCATTTTTCCTCGTATGGACTAGAAAGTTCTTAATCCAGACATATTTGATGCTTCTTTTCTCTGCTTTCTTCTTGATCATCCGTAGTATATCTGCTCTCAGTGGGGTCAAGTTTTCCGTTACGAATACTCGAGTGTTCGGCCAGGCTGAGACGAATTTATCAGCAGTTAAACTTCGAACATGAAAAAGTCAGGTCTTTTTGCCTTTCTTCTTCCGATCCCAATAAATCCACAACTTATTTACACCGATATAAATATATTTTTCCAACATACCAACTATATTTTTTCGAAATTTTGTGCAAAAATACCATATATAAAAAGCCCGTGAAGGCAACCCTACCTAATCAATTAAAAAATTATCCACCCATAGTTCATCTTCAACGTTAACTATTGGCCTAACCAGTCGTCAAAGTTAATAACACATCCTTATAAAATATCTCCCCCCCCCCCCAAAAAAAAAAAAAAAAAAGTCTGCTAATTTGGGTGTGGCACATAGCTTCCTCGTTTGCGTATCATGAATGTATAGATCATTGAAAAGTTTTAAATGACCTTGAAAAATCCCATAGCGGAAAAGATTAAATCAAGAAGTAGCGTAAAACGTCATAACTGGTCAATTAAGAAACGAAAAAATGATACTCAATGTTATTCACATTTGCTCATGCGCAGAATGAACTGATGAGTTAAGAACGATGAAGTAGGTACGGGACCACCTACAACCTACCCGCGCATTCAATGACAATTTCATCAAAATCGGAAGAAAACTGTGGAAATTAAGGTCGTTGCAAGTATTTCACATAGGCGCATGCGCAGTAGCTATTAGTGATCCAATAATGTTTAAATTGATATGGGATGATCAAATTGTCATTCCCCAACTATCATTCAAATTTGAGCGAGATCGGATGACTAGGGTGTGGGAAATGATGCTTGGTAGAATTTACGTTTTCGCATGAGCAGAGTGAAGTATTGAGTCAGAAACGAGATGCAACTACTCCTGATTTACTATATAACCTCGACTTCTTATCATCTAGTGGTACGATTTTGATCAAACTCTGGCGGTAGGTGGGTATACGTAATATTGAAATGAATTCATCACGAATTTTACTACTGAAAAACTTTTTTTCCGATTTTAAAAAGCTGATATATAACAATCTTCACATTTACCCCTTCCCTGCCCGACCAGGTCCTAGGGACCATGAAAAATGAATTCATCGCGAATTTTACTAGTGAAAAACTTTTTTTCCGATTTTAAAAAGCTGAAATAAAACAATCTTCACAATTACCCCCTCCCTGACCGCCCAGGTCCTCGGGACCATGAAAAATGAATTCATCGCGAATTTTACTAGTGAAAAACTTTTTTTCCGATTTTAAAAAGCTGAAATATAACAATCTTCACATTTGCCCCCTCCCTGACAGCCCAGGTCCTCGGGACCATGAAAAATGAATTCATCGCAAATTTTACTTGTGAAAAACTTTTTTTCCGATTTTAAAAATCTGAAATATAACAATATTCACATTTACCCCCTCCCTGACCGCCCAGGTCCTCGGGACCATGAAAAATGAACTCATCGCGAATTTTACTTGTGAAAAACTTTTTTTCCGATTTTAAATCTGAAATATAACAATCTTCACATTTTCCCCTGACAGCCCAGGTCCTTCGGACCATGAAAAAGCATTCATCACTAATTTTACTAGTGAAAAACTTTTATTCCGATTTTAAAACGCTGAAATATAACAATCTTCACATTTGCCCCCTCCCTGACTGCCCAGGTCCTCGGGAAAATGAAAAATGAATTCATCACGAATTTCACTAGTGAAAAACTTTTTTTCCGATTTTAAAAAGCTGAAATATAACAATCTTCACATTTACCCCCTCCCTGACAGCCCAGGTCCTCAGGACCATGAAAAATGAATTCATCACAAATTTTACTAGTGAAAAACTTTTTTTTCGATTGTAAAAATCTGAAATATAACAAACTTGATATTTACCCCCTTCCTGACCGCCCAGGTCCTCGGCCCATGAAAAATGAATTTACACTAATTTTAATAGTGAAAAACCTTTTTTCCGATTTCAAAAAGCTGAAATATAACAATCTTCACATTTACCCCCTTCCTGACCGCCCAGGTCCTCGGGACCATGAAAAATGAATTCATCACGAATTTTACAAGTGAAAAACTTTTTTCCGATTTAAAAAAGCTGAAATATAACAATATTCACATTTACCCCCTCCCTGACAGCCCAGGTCCTCAGGACCATGAAAAATGAATTCATCACAAATTTTACAAGTGAAAAACGTTTTTCCGATTTAAAAAAGCTGAAACATAACAATCGTCACATTATCCCCTCCCTGACCGCCCAGGTCCTCGGGACCATGAAAAATGAATTCATCACGAAACAAAAAAAAAAAAACAACAACAAAATTTTTATACCAACCCTCCAATTTTATATCATCAATCGCCGATGCACATATTTTATTTGAATCCCCAACCCATAGGAAGGTTTGTCTCCACCCCGGAGGTGCGGATCTAAAATAATCGTTTGTACCAATCTTTCAATCTCAAAACATAACCCATGGTGAGCCCCACGACAAGAGGATAGCTGTGCCGCTAATGACCCTTCTGGTTGAGGTGCGGCCGAAAAGAAAGAAAAAAAGAGAGAGAGAGAGAAAACACGGTATGTGTGCCACAATCCTGCGTTTCACGTTACTCACTTGAGCCCCTTCATTGGTTTTGGTTATACCTCGCCTTCAAGACAAGTGGTGCCGTATACCTGTTTGTCAAGTGAATTACAGGATTGTGGCATCGTTTTGTAGCACTGGGAGGTGACGCCGTAAGCCTGCGCCTCACCTTATAACGACGCCGTAAGTCTGTGTCTATATAGATATATATATATATATATATATATATATATATATATATATATATATATATATATATATATATATATATATATATATATATATATATATATATATATATATATATATATATATATATATATATATATATATATATATATATATATATATATATAATGCGAGGTTAGGCCCGAATAACAATTTTTTTTTTTAAAGTTTATTTTTATGTAGGTAACAAAGATATACTGGTCAGATACGCACGGGACTGGGGTTGAGAGAAGACTGAAGCGTAGGACTCTAGAACTCCTATTTATATCCTTCCCTCGCCTTATGGGCGTGGGACTGCAAATCAGCATTTTCTACCTGGAAGAAAATGATCATTGAAATGTTTTGAATAATCTTAAAACTACCCTCCGACTTGGAGCGAAATCGTATGAATAGGCCGTGAGAAAATGATTCTTGAAGGATTTTACTGGCATAGACGCGTATTGATCCGTGAGTAATGAAACTGATATGAGACACAGCCTAACCCGCACATCCCCTGAAACTTTAATCAACATCGAATGAAAACTTTAGAAGTTTCGCGTGTTGCAAAGATTTGCGGACCCGGACCGTCAAACACAAGCACACATAGACATACCTACAAGGAACGAAAGTTGTTCATTGGTCTAAAACTTTAAAACTTAAAATGAAAATGGAAATTTTTGATTTTAGAGAGAATTTTTTTCATCTTCCAAAAAATATCTCCAAAGCCTTCGAGCGAATCCCACATGACCTCCTACTACTTAAACTCTTCAATCGTGAAGCTGTTTCATTCCTGGAAAGTTACCTCAGGGGCAGGTTTCAGGCGGTTCTGTTCAGCGGCGAGTGTTCGAGTAAAGTTCCGATCAGGGGCCTATTTTGGGACCATGCCTTTTTTAAATATTTATGAACGATTTATCGTATCAATCATTCGACTCTGGACATTTAATCCTCTTTGCGGATGATATTTCCGTTTTATCGGCTGCACCTGACCCTGTAACCCTTAAATGTAATGCTACACGTTCTGATCTAATCGTAAGAAAGTGGTGAGCAGTTAATGCTGTGAGCTTGAATGGCAGTGAGACACAAGAATTGGAGTGTAGGTTAAATGGTCGTCTCAAAAAATCGGTGGACGTTTTGGGGGTTTCTTTCTGTGGATAATAGGCAATCCTGGCTTTCCCTTATAGAGACGTGTTGTCTTCCAAGTTGTCATCCTGTAACTTTATGCTTCACAAGCTTGCCTACTCGGTTTCGCCTGAGGTACTTCTCATCTTCAACCATGGATGTTTTGCATGCAGACTCTCATACTGAGATTCTGTGGGGCAACTCTAGTCATGCTGATAAAATGTTTAAAAACAATAAAGGGTCATTCGTATTATGCAGAGGTTGGGATGGAACGAAAGCTATAGAGGCCATTCTAAAATACTTTGAATTTTAACTCTCCCAAGCCTGTATGTTTTGAGTGCCTTACTACTCTCCAACCTGGAAGCTTTCCCCACATGCTCATCAAACCACGATCATTTCACCATCAACTGCAATAAAATATGCCCGCTCTATGTAGATTGAGTACGTCGCTGAATTCCAACCCCTAGGTATTAAGTGGGTTGTCGCCTATACATTTACCTCAACCAAGCGACAAGAAAACTCCCCTTCTACTTATTCAAGACTGTGATCAAGCGCTTACTTGTTGAACATAAACTCTATCACGTCACAGACTTTTTGCAAATTGACATGAACACTATTTAAATGTCTAATTTAAATGTTGTCTATAAATCATGTTCTAATACGTATTATTGACGTTATGCTAATTTTGTTATGTAATATTAATTTTAGTATATCTTGTAACCTTTTTAAATTTTAAAGTCAGCAGCCGATGAATTTTATATTTTAACTCGAGCTAGCTTTTAGATAATATTCCCTACTATGATAGAGTTGTTGAGAATTGTTTGATAACTATTAGATATTTAGTTTTTTATTTTTAGAGTTGAATATTAGATTTCAGTTGTTGATTGTATGAATGTGTGTTAACGTAATTTAAATGAGTGTCTGGCAAAGTAGGTACATTTTTCAATATCTGTGGGTTTCGGCCTGGGCTCTCAGTCGGCCTGGGGGCGGTCTCGCCTGGTGTATCGCTCCCGTACACCGATTATACATCGTGTTTAAGGGTGCACAATAGGTGGGCACCTTCGGGAGGCCGCCATGGTGGGTCGGGTACGGGCTCGGTCCGCCCCGGGCCGCCCTTTGGGCGGTTAAATGAGGACATTTTCCTTACTCTAGCCATCATACCGGCTTTTCTGTTCCTTTCTTTTTTTCATACCTTTTTATCGTTGATAATTTAGTTTCTTTTTTTCTCTCTCTCTCTCTCTCTCTGTTCTCTCTTTTCACTGACTACATGATATGCATTATATTTATAACCAATTTTTGACAATGGTACTGCACCGATGTGTTCTGACAAGTATATTTGATTTGAAAATAATGCTTCCGCTACCGATAGGTTGGCAAGGAAGCAAAACTGTTTTATTTATATTAGGACTTTTCAATGATTTCTAACAATTTTTTAAATTACGTTCTTGATTAATTTGACTACATCATTTGATCTCTAATTTGACTTCATATTTCCATCCTACGAGGGGAAAAACTCCAAGAGAAACCGTTTGCCAAGTGGGGTGGGCCGTACAGCTATAGCTTCCTTGTATAGAATTAGTTGAAAAACAAAGTACGAGTCGAAATGATCGAATGCAAAATATAACAGTATCTAATGCACGCTAGAATGCAAATAGGGCTATAATTTATGTTTGCATGCAAAGAAATGGTTTACAGGTTTACCCACTCAATAATTGAAAATTTCATAAGAATCTATCCATTTTTCTCCAAGTGTCATCCAATATTAGTTTTGCGTATGCTTAATTGTTACCGATTATTCGAACAAATATATAAAAGACAAAGGGTATCATCCTGGACACAACAACTTCTCGAGTTTGAACGAAATTGGACCAATAGATGATAAGTTATCGAAAATAACGTTTGCGCATACGCACAGACAATCATTTAAATGCGACGGCTATGAAAGTAATACTGTTTTACTTTTAATACTGTCTACTGTTTTTCGGACAGTAGAATCGATCTCGGATGGCAATATTATACAAATGAACCTCGACTACCTTCAGTCATATTGTACTGAAAATGAGCTCTCTTTGAATTTATCTAAGTGTTGTTCAATATCATTTACCAGGTCTCGGTTTCCAATTAGCTTGGAGTATACCATTGATGGTCATGTATTAGAGAGATGCTCGAAGGTTCGCGATCTGGGTGTTATTTTCGACAGTGAATTTACTCTAGCGGACCATTGTCGTTCTATGGTGTCTGGTGCTCTTAGACAGCTTGGGTTTTTGATGCGGACTACTAGGAAATTTAGTAACTTTAATGCCATAAAGCTCTTGTTCATTACCTTGGTCAGAAGTCGTCTTGAATTCGCCTCTCCTATCTGGAATCCCTTTTATAATGTTTATATTAATTCGATTGAGAGGTTCCAGCATAAGTATCTGAAGTATATTTATTATAAAAAACCTAATGATTTTACGGAATTTGAAGACCAATTAATGAGAAGCGTACAACAGTTAAATTCGTTGGAGGACCGAAGGAAAGTTATGGATGTTATTTTTGTTGTAAAACTGTTGAACGGCTCCTACGATGCTCCTTCATTACTGGAGCGCTTGAACTTCAGAGTCCCGTCTCATCATACACGTAGTAATGATGTATTTGTTCCGGACTTTAGACGGACCAATTATGGAGCCAATAGTCTATTGGTGAGAATACAAAAAACCATTAATGAGTTAGATGTGGAAATTGATTTATTTTCTGAGAGTGAGGATATTATTAAGCGGAAACTATTAATTTATTTTTCTAATTTAAAATCTTAATTATTTTTTGTTTGTTTTTTGTTTGTCTCTTTTCTGACTGCAGAGTAAATTAATTTTTATGTTTTTATTTTTATTTTTCTTATTCTTCAATTTGTACTAAATTTATTAGGTATTGAATTTGGACTGATTCGTTCAGAATTTATTGTATTACTATGTCTGTTGTAATTTGGGATTTCATCCCGTTCGTTATCAATAAATACAAAAATAAAAAATAATAATAGGGGACCGCTTTCAAGCTGATCCGCACGATCCCTAAAAATGTCATCAAAATTTCGGTACAATTTTGGGCGTGACAAGAATTTACCACAGACACACGGACACGGAACGAAAATTGACCTATTTTGGAGGACAACACTTTTTACGACTTCTATCGCGAACACAAAGCTACCTTACCTTCAGTAGTGAGGAAGCAAAAAACTCAAGAAATCAAAACACTTTTGCAGTATTGGTAAACCTTTTAGGGTCCGTGGGCTGGTGGACTATACATGTGCAACGTGGTCACAAAATTTTGAAAAGGACATATCTCAGCCACCTAGTGGCAGCGGCCTGTCTACTAGTGGCATGAATGCACAGTTTCCCGCCCCCCGTTGATCAGCTGAAAGCCACATGAGGGTTCCAGATGGAAGCAAACCCTTCCCCACCTCCAGGCACGCCCATCCTCCTCCAGATAATCAATATAACCCGACCCTTCCACTGAAACTCAGTCGTGCGATGTAGGAAACACCGCTTGGGACTCGCTATTTGTGGCATTATTTTGTTCCTACTTTTTTACCTTTCTTCAAGTGTTAACATCCCGGAATATGGGTCACGCTCTCGTAGAAGCTCAGTGTAAGTACTTTCGTAAAGTACCTATTTAAAAACAATATGTAATTCCGTTTTTCCTCGCCAAGTACTACTCATCTGATAAAATTAAATGTTACGTACCTCCTCCCTCCCCTTCCTTATCTCCACATTCATTAAAATCATGTAGAGGTGAAACCTACGTATCCCTGTAATATAGTTACTCACCTATCATGTGTAATTTATTGTTCCTACATCAAATGTATAGTGGGTTTCATGCCACGATTTCAGAGTAGTACGCAACTGTAATAGTATTGTTCCTTAATAATAGGAGAAATATGAGCCAAAATCGGTTCATTTTAAAATTAAACTGGATTTCAATATTTACATCGATTTTAACCAGCTAGTATTCTAATAAAACATTGACAATGGTAGGTGTACATATATAGAATAAATGCCAATTCAATTTTTAATGCTGTATTTTTAAAAATTGAATACTTTTTGACCCATTGAATTTTCTCAAGTCCACGTTTAAGTCATTTCATATTATTGCCTGCCAACTAATGAAGATAGAGAAACTTTGTAATTTTTGTTTTATTTAATCCAGGTATGAAATGATGATTTACGAATTAAACAAAAATAGCTGTCGTTAAAATGTCCACCAGCTTTTTTTTCAAAGCTTCCGGAATAATTTCGTTCCCGCCTGCGCTCAACCCCTTCTTACAGTGAAAAATGTATAAAGTTTCCGTTAGATTTTGGCGAATATTCTAGAACAGCCCCTAAAGGATTCCAACCTTATCAAAACTTTCCATCGGTTTTGGATCGATGATTTTGTGCCCATGGGCAAACGTGAAATGGGCAAGCTAGTCCGAATTCGGCGATGTTTCCCTTCGGTTTTCATTGAGATTTATTCAGAAATACCAATAACAGTAATTCTCAACTCTCCAGGAATCGTGGTCGAGGGGGGAGCTCTGAGCCCCACCGTTTCGTTTGTTAATAGGCCTCATGCGTATCAATTCTATCGCTGGCGGTGGTGGCTTAAGCTTAGGTCGTTCCAGGGTACACGAGCGCCTCGGAGCAAGGGACGGTAGGAACCTACTGAACTCTCCCAATTTTCACTGTACAAACCGTCTTTCAAAATTTATAAAATAGTATTCCTCCATGCTAAGAAATAGCATGGATACGATTCATCATAAAAGATATTAGTATCCACTGAGAAGCTTTGGGTAGGTGAAACATTTGAACCTGGTGTTGGTATAAGGTTGTTTTTGTTTTGGTCAGCTCCTACAGTTATTAGACTGAACGGACTAGGTATATGTCATTAATTCATAATAAAATATGTTTATTTGAGATAACTCTGCTTGGAGAAATATGGGGTTATTGTTTTGTTGGTTTTAATGATCGACCCGATTATCCAACCAATCTAATTTCCTTCAGAAAAAATAAATGGGGTCGTCTAGGGACGCCCGAAGGAAGCGAAGCTTTAAATCATAAAGCGTAGAATAGAAAATTATGGGTATTTTCATACTCATAAACAATCTCTTCTGATTGGAATTAATTTCATATAATTTTAATAATTTGCATCCTTCAATTTTTGCAAAATCAGTTTTATTGCATACAAGTTCTCACATACAATATATAACATACATGTTCCAAATAATTTACAAAGCTTAATTATCTGCCTGTTCATTAAGATCAGAAGTCCATTCAGTAATTTCTACACCATTATTCTCATTGTTATATTCTATGCAAGTGATGATTGGCGTGGTAGAGAAAGGAAGACCGGGAAGGCCTCGGGTAGAATCGGGATCGTTCGGGACAGTATGACTGACGCTCGGGCCATGACGGTTTTCACAGGGAGACTCCCCGAGCGGCGAGCGTTCCTAGCGGGGGAGGAATATAAAAGCCCGTATAAAAGCTTCGCTTCAAAACGTTGTCTATTTTTGTTTATCATTCCTTTTTCCCAGCGTAATGCAGGTAATATGATCGAGAACAAAAACGCGTTTCTAATTATAACAGACATCTCTAATTCAACTAGCAAAATACATCCTCACACTATAAATGCAACGATTTTGCCAGATTTCAAGACTATATTCCACTTCAAATGCACCTGCGAACTTGGGAATAGCAGATCATGCAAGCATGTACCTAGTAATAGTCTTGGTTTTCTGGTAGGTACCTACCTATTCTTATCAAAATTACATAATAAAAGTGCAGTGTATAGAAATGATAGGCATGTACTACATTCACAAATGTAGGATTTTGGTTTGGCAGAATTCCTGTGTTCCAGTTAGTACCAGGTAGTTTTGTAACGTCTGTTCGGGAAACTAACGAAGGGCTCTTGAGTTCTGGTCGATTTTTTAAATGTAAAGTCGCTCGATTTCATATTGTCTGTCATACCTTAACGATATGTTTACTATTCTATCAATCCTCATTCACAGCAAGGTAAACTTCAAAACTTTTGCATATAATGTTAGGTTCCTATGTAGCTACTTAGGTAACTCTACCTAATTAGGAGAAGGGAGGCACCATTCGACCATTTAACCAAAAACGATTTCTAATTAGGGCATATATCTCTGTATTTTCAAAAATTAGAATGCTTCAAGCACCTTAGACTGTTTCCCCATCACAGAAAAAACGTATGGAAATAAAACGAGAGAAGTCTCAAAGAATGTTAGGGACAGATACGATTTTCAATGACATGAGAGTCGGAGTCAGGATCTACTTAGATCATTTCGCTGCCGCTAGGCTCGCATCCTAATGTGGAATTGGTAGGTACCGTTCACCTCGAAGCAACAAACCCTACCTACCTAATCCTTTCATAATTAGAGGGTCGAGAGTAGAGTGGCTTTTGCGATGTGTAAGGTACACGATGAGGAACATTCTTTGTAAACTGTTAATTGTGCTAAGGATTCTGGCTAGGACTACTTGCAAAGTCGAGGATAAGGTCCCCATTATAGTTTTGGTCACTTTAAAATATGCGTTTGAAAAATCGTAAGTAATTTTTCAAATTTTGCCATTAAAAAAAAAAAAAAAAAAAAAAAAAAAAAAAAAAAAAAAAATATCTCAAATTGCAGGGCTTGCACCCAAAATGAAATATTGGGATAGCCGATCATTTGGGTAGAGCTGTCAAAAGAATGAACCATTATACCTCGAAAAACACATTTTTAGCCGTTTTTATGAGAGGTTTCCCACGGTCCAAACAATTCTACACAATTTTCATCGACGAAATGAGTAGAATAACAATTTTAAATTAAATCAGGATCAAATCTGGCTTCAGGAATCTGCTCTTCAGTTTATTTCAAAGCCAACCGCCGTTTCACATGATGCATTCTATATGTTTACAAATAGGAACATACAAATGATATTGGTCATATTTGTTCAAAATTATTCCATTTTCTGCAACTGGATTCCGAAGCATTCAGTTTGAAAGAACGAGGTTTCAAATTTTTATTATATTTTGTTCTATTTATTTATTTTGTAATGTAGGTAGGTACTAATACTCGTGAAAATACCTACTTGAAGCGATTGATTCAGTTAAACGCTATTCCTATTAGGTACATCTTTTACTTCACTTGATTTAAGTTCAACATGATCTACTTCCTATTTGGAAAAATTTTGAATGCGTCAGTTGCGTCAGTGATCTATCCTTCATTCTTTCATTGCATTCCTGAAAAATAACAGTTACAAGCGATGAATAACGAAGGAGAGCAGATTCTTGGAGCCATTCTTGATCTTGATTTAATTTAAAATGATTATTTTACTCATTTCGTTGATGAAAATCGTGTAGAATTGTGTGCACCGTGAGAAACCTGTCATAAAAGTTCCAGTTGTATGAGGGAATTTTCGTAAATTATCGTATTATATTATGTTACATTGTTATAAAATTTGAGGTCTTTGAGCGTAAAGAAATCGTCAACTACCAGTTTGATATAAAAAAATTAGTTCTAAATAATATTCTTAAAAAAAAAAAAAAAATAAAAATAAAAAAAATAAAATAAAAATGGATTTTTAGCAATTTGTTGTAGTTTTTACTGATTTTTTTTTTTTTTTTTTTTTTTTTTTTTTTTTTTTTTTTAGCAAAAATCAATACAATTTAAGTAGGTGCATTTTCTGCATATTTTTTTTATTTTTACGCCCTAGTTCATTGTTGATTAAAGTTTTTGAGTAAAATTCTGTTAAAAAACATGAATGTATCAAATTCTAGCGTTTTTGCCATTTTTAGTGATTGTTTGAGCAAATATTTTGAAATTTGACCATTTTAATGTGCTCATAAAGTGCTGGCCAGCAGACTCCTCTTTTTATTTAGAAAGGTTGATTTTTTGGCAAAGGAGCGGAATTTTTATCTCAATCCTATGGAGAGTCATCGTCTGGAATGACCCACATACATAAACATGAATGCATATAATTATATACATATGAAAAGAATGTTGAACTCTACGATTCGTTTCAGGATGCCTCAAAATGGATTTTAATTAGAAGTTTTTCGAAAATTTTGATTTAAAAATTTTTTGAGCCATTACAACAGCTTAATTTTCTACGCAAAGTCGCTAAAACTACTAAAAACGAGTTTTTCGTGGTATAATGGTTCATTTTTTTTTACTGCTCTTCCCAAATGACCAGCCATCCTATTATTTCCTTTTGGTTGGATGTTTTACATACACTAATATAGCAACAATTTGAAGAAAATTTGTTTTGTTAAAAATGTCGAAATTTGAAAAATTAATTTTTGCAATTTTGAACGCGTTTTTTGGAGTGAAAAATTTTGTTGGTCAAAAACTGAATACACCACTGGAAAGGGAAGGATTTTTTTCTGTTAAACACATTAGAAACAAGATTTTTTTGGTTGTTAACTAAGGGCGATAAAATCCACTGAAGTATACCCTTGCTATCAATTTCTGTAAAGTTCAATCAAAATCAGGTTCAATTAAAAGCCTGTGAAAGGGCCAAAAATAATTTTAAAGACCTGAAATTTGGGGGGAACTATTTCTTTACATATAGGTACAAGTTGTGAGAAAATGGTCTATTTTGGAGAGAATTCATTTCTGTGGCTTCCCGTTCTTAATTGATAAATAAAACGCCTACAGGCAAATTTATTTAGTTGCTCAATGAATACATTTTTATTCTCGTGCTTATATTGACAATGTTATGTATTCTAATGTATATATTTATTTCAAATTAATAATGGATTTATTTCTTCATTTTTCAAATATATTAACTCAGTTATCATGCTAATAAACCTTGCAATAACCTTTGTTTTAATTTAATTCTATTATATATTCAGAGAGTCGAAAAACAAACGACTCTAAACACCTATCATTTCTAAATGCAACCTCACTGCTAGTGCAGGATCTGAGAGATGTTTCGTTCGCAAAAATAGATTCACGCTTTCGAACAAAATTTGTTTCTTGGTAAATTACAAAGGTTCATTATTGTAAATAATGAACGAAAATGTTCAAGAGGAACTTTTGTTCAATAATGAGCTCTACAATCGACCCCTGAAGTTCGTACAAACTGATATTGTTTTTGTATACCTATTCGTATTTCAATCAATTCTAAATACAGCTTCACTACGTTTGGCTATCAGTTGCGAGTGACTCTCAGCTAAAACCTTCTCAGGGAATTCACTCGTCCGGATGTCAAACCTGTAGGATCATTGTGCTATTGTGATCCTAATTACGGTAGCTCAGGTATAAGTAGCTAGGTCGCCTGCACACCGAGATAGAATGAGGTGAGCACACATTTCGGGCTGAGAGGTTTTTTGCATTTCCGCAACTGTGACATCGACAGCGCTGGGGTAGTTTTGACGCTTTCGGTAGCTACAACGGGCCCTTAAGGTCATCAAACTGTGAGGGTCGATTCTAGAGCTCATTTCTGATCGATTGTTCCTCTTAGAGATTTGTTTTAAACACTTAGTTTTCAGTAATTTAATATTCAAGATTTTGTCGTGTTTCCGACTTTTTGCCACTAAAACGATCACAACTCCCTTAATTTGCTGTGTATTTAAGGTTTGAGACAAGAAAAAGCACCTGAAAAGCAAATTTTACCTAATTTGAGAAACCTGGAGTTTTTTCAATAAGAAATTCAACTATGAGAACCTATATTTCTTTCAAAATGCAAGAACGGTGAAAACCACGCCAATATCCTACCTTTCCAACAGTGTAGGTATACGGGTGCCCACATACGAGTGCGCTCGGCCCTGCGTAGATTCGCAGTTTGGGAGTTGCCAACCCTAGTGAAGGGTTAATGTACCTGAAACCCTTTGCCTTCTTTTCTGAAAAATCGATGGATTTCAAGTGCACTGAAATTACATGATGATACTTGGAATGAGTGAGGGTGAAGAATGAAGAAAAATGTGCCCAACTACGAAATGGAATTCTCAAAATTAAGAGATTCCACATTTTGTGTCATCAAGGAGCAGATGTTGAGCCATTGAATCGGAGTAGAGCAGAATTTATATTTGATTTCAATTCCAAAATAATTAAAATTAATATGAAATGCTAATTTGTTTGATTTGATTAACGATTTGCCAAATTCGAGACCACAGTTGGCCAATCGGACTGGGCCTGATCGTTATCATTCATGTTATTGTTAACATATTAGTACGTACTGTGGATCGGCGGAGTAAACACACCATGGGTCATAACAGGGGGCTTCGGTGGAATAAACATCCCATTATTGACGACCAGAGCTAATCCAGTGGAATTGGCTGTTGCCCAGTTTGGGTGTGAAGCCCTATCGTTATGCGTCCATTCATACAAAGGAATAACATGCGAACTTTGCCAAGTAGAAGTATAGAGTTCTTCTTCTTCCGAGGTGTTAGCATTTATAATTCTATGGCTTACTTCAGTATTCCATCTTCTCGTAAAGAATTCACGCATACTCTTTTCCCTCAGTATTTCTGTGGCATTGTTACCTATTTTCAGTATTGAGTGCTTTACTATGGCAACTCCTACAGTGACTCCTGGGCCTGAACGGGAAGTGCTACATAGCAAACCAGAAAAATGGTTGCCCGAATTTTGGATTATTTTCAGCTTGAAAAGGACAATGGAGGGCCGTTAATGAATGTCTATAGAGTGACGGAACTAGTGGCGGAGGCTTGTAAGATTGTGAGGCGACAGTGAACAAAATACGCGCGAAATCATTGGTTGCACAGCAGGAGGAATCCAAAGCTCCAACCACTTCCACCAAGAAGAGCTTGATCATTAATACCAATGTGGACACCAGTTGTGCGAGAGAGAGGGAAGATAAAAAAGTTTATGCCAATTATTTCCACTATCGGTGGATCAATTTTCAATTTCGACTATATTTTTGAGTTTTTATCAACGAGTAAATTTTCTCTATCAATGGGAATTTCGAGAAAAGAAAAAATTTAATTTTGAGTTTAAATGCTGTTTACAAATTGATTTTTTTTAATTATTAAAAAAATCCTGTACAGCCCGGATTTGGAGACTATTCAGGAACATGTAGCGACAACCAGAAAAAAGATTCCTTGATACTTAAAGGCGGAAAGCAAAAAATCAGGTAGACAAACGTGATCTTGGGTGGCCCCGACGTTTTTCTTTGATCCTAGATCCTACCCAACGAACTATACTACAGGAACGCTGTCTACTCACTTTGCAAACAGACATATTTGCAAGGTTTTTTATCCGAGTACTGTTTGTACTGGTTATGTAATTTTATTTTTGATTTATTGTACTTTGGGGTTTTAAACGTTCTGGTTTTTCAAAATAGTGTGTGATGGAATACTTGGGTGGTTCAATTGTCGTTGAGCTGTTGCATGAGTGTGTTTGATTATTTTTAAGGTTGAATTTAACTCTTTTCTCGAAGTAGGTTGGCAAGAAATTGAAGACGGAGAGGTCGAATTTAATTTTATTGTTCCTCGAAATGATATGATAGGGAGAGCTATTGTAATTTTGTTCATCTAGTTTGCAATAAATACGTTTTTTGTCTGTTTTTGGTTTATTATTTTCAATAATAAGCCTATGTGATCGTGTAGCAAAAAATTTTTATAACCACCCCTCAAACTTTGTCACTTTACGTTTCAAGGTGCGTAGGATCCAAATTTGAAATGTCCGTCCGCCGTTCGCCGTCCGCCATTCGCCGTCCGCCGTCCGGGCCATAAAAGGCCTAAGAATTTACTTAAAAAACCCGTTCTTTCGCACATTGACTCCATTTGGAGTCTAGTTGGTCCTAACGTTTAACCATCCCGATCGCTTTACTCGCATAGAAGCTATGGGCCAAAAACGGGCGAAAATGTGTCTTTTTCGTGGCTTTGAGTGGTAAGACTGACGAACGCGCCTTGTTGGTGGGAGAGGGTGGGCGGGAGAGAGAGTGAGAGAGACGGCGAGGCGGAGGGAGTGAGAGGGAAGGGAGGGTGAGGGAGTATGGGGGAGGCGGAGGGAGTGAGAGGGAAGGGAGGGGAGGCAGAGGGAGTGTGAGGGAAGGGAGGGGAGCGAGAGGGAAGGGAGGGGAGGGAAGGCGAGAGAGAGAGAGAGAGAGAGAGAGAGAGAGAGAGAGAGAGAGAGAGAGAGAGAGAGAGAGAGAGAGAGAGTGATGAAATTAATTCCAATTAGAAGAGATTGTTTATGAGTATGAAAATACTCATAATTCTATTCTACGCTTTATGATATAAAGCTTCGCTTCCTTCGAGCGTCCCTAGACGGCCCCATTTATTATTATTTTTTCCTCAACTTTACTATAAAGCATAAAATTATGGGGTCCTGGAGCTGTAATGCAGTGAACGAGTGAACCAAATATTAGAAGCACGAACCCCCGAGTTTCGATACCTAGTAAATATACTATAAGTGAGGCTAAATAATTACGGTCAGTTTTCTACGTAGAAGGTCTGTATGATGCAGAAATAATAAACCATTGTGTAATAATTCGCAGCGTTTTTTTAAAATTTGAGATTTGATGATTGAAGGTGGATAGTTGTTATTAACGAATATTTGTTCTAATTTAGCTTTTACGGCGTTGTGATACTTAGCTGAGGTCTGTGCTGAGGGCCGCGAAAGCGTAATTATACAATCAATTATTTTTAAAGTATGACGGGTGACTTAAATTATGGTTTATAAGTTTAGTATTGAAGGTAGGTTTTTAGCATACTATTTAAACGTAAGGGTAGAATCCTTATCTCGAATGATACAGACATTCAGATAATCTAAAATTGCTTGTTAGTTTCAACTTGTTTGGTGAATTTGATGGACGGGTTATGGTTATTAAATTCATTGAAAAGTCTTCGTATTTAAAGCTCCATTTTATAAGAATTTTGGTGGTGGCGACAAGTTTATCGAGAATCTCGTTCTGACCAGCTTACCTACAGTAGAGCTTAGGGAGCCACCCATAATTCGGCCGGATTTTTGCTTGTAAAATTTCTTGTTTCATTTTAATTACCCTGCTTCACAAAAGAACTTGAACCCCTCCACGAACAAATCTATATTCTTTTAGACGAATATTGGTCTGGTTACAATCCCAATTGTCTTAAATGGTTTTGACAGCGTCCCCTGTACGTAGGCTTGGATACCTATAGTTCTTTGGTATCGAAGCTGACCATGACATAGTCGTGATCAAGCTTCGGGCCTTCCAAATTGTCGTTTAGTTGTTGGGCGTTTTTTAAATCGTTGTGCACGAAAGGTTTCAAGGTGTTAGCCTACCATTTAGCGAGTAGGTGGGAGGTTCCATTGCAATTTGCAACAATTGGTCGCATTGTTTGCGGGTTTTTGTGAGTTATTTGTTGTCCGTAGAGGCATGGGGCAGTGCTGTGATGGTTGTATAATTTAGATTCAATAGTTTTATTAATAACGTTCTGTTAGTTTGTCTTCAAATTTTTCAAGTTTTCTATCCAAGTTATTGGTTGGATCGTCCTGTAGTTCTTTGAATCTGTTATGGCCGCCGAGGAAATTCGCAAATTCATCATTATAAACGTCCCGATACACCACTACTGTCTGGCGGTCATTATCTGCTTGAACTGCTACTAAATTAGGGTTGTTTTTGAAGAAATTTTCAAGTTTTTCAAGTTTACTTGAGGTTTTCCTCTGGGGAGCAGAAGGGTTGTTTTTTCGCCTTGTCAATTATGTTGACGGTCTGGTTCCTGATGGCAGTTCGTTCGTTCTCCGAGAAGTCATCATCATTCATGGCGAAATCGATATACGCGACTATCTTCATTATCTCTCTCTTTTAATAGGCGTTTCTAGGTTCATTTTATCGTGATTCCTTATGGTCTCTGCTACGTCTTTTGGTATGTCCCGTTGGTTGTGTTGAATAGCCCCTGTGATGTGACGTTTAGGTCCGGCATCAAGGTGGTATCCAGTCCTGCTCGCCGGCAGAGTTGGGAGAACTTGCGTTCGTGATTGCTATTGTAGATCGCTAATGTGTTCACGAGAAAGACGTCGAGATGGCGGTTTATCAAGTCGCCGAAATGATCGTCAATGTTGGATGAACTGAATGTGGATTTTGTGTGTGCGAGATTGTTTTCCAGGGCCGTAGTAGCGTTTTCTACTGGGTCGATTTCGAAATTGAGGGTCTGGTAGTAAAACTGTTCGGTTGATGAAAGGGACTTGATGTACCTCTTGTAGTTCGAGGGTATGAGTTTAGATGTAGAAGCTTGGACATTTTTTAGGTGTTTTGGGAGCATTTTTTGGGTCTTACTTTCATTTCGGAACTCCCAACACCCCTTACTATCCAGTTCGGCCATAAAAGTCAGGGAGAATGGATATAGACGAAATCTATAAAAATTTTGACTTTCTATACAAATTTGACGAAATCTATAAAAATTTCCGAGCCATTGCAATAGCTTCATTTTCTACGAGAATTAGCTAACAATGTTTTTCAACAATAAAACATAGTTTTCTCCCCTATTTAGCAAAGTAAAGGTAAAATTGATTACACCATTCAAAAGGTAAGGTTTTGGCGCAGTTTTACTGTTCTTGCATCTTGAAAAAATATTGTTTCTCATAGTTTCATTCCCTATTGAAAATACTCAAGGTTTCTCGAATTAACATTTGCTTTTCAGAGCGATTTTCAATGTCTCAAACCTTAATTCTGAAAAAAAGGTTCATGCATCTATCCAGTAGAAAATCTATTTCTCTTTTCAACGGTATCCTTAAATTTGAATTGACAGCTAATTAAGCGGGTTATTATAATTTTAGTGATGAAAGGTCGAAAACACGAAAAAAATCTTAAAAATTAAATTACTCGAAAACCAGGCTTTTAAAAAGAAATCTCTAGTTGGAACTTTCGTTCAGAAATGAGATTTAAAATCGACCTTCAGAGTTTGAAGAATTCAAGTCGGGACATCCTGTAAGTCGACTACTTCGACCGTTCATATCTGACCGTTCATATCTCCCCATTCTTATACCCCTTCCACATGGTATGTGGGTTTTTTTCGAGTGATCGTGTTTTGAATTTATAATTCAGGATGTCGAGTGGAAAATCCAGCTGTAGCAGTAGTACCCAAGTAATTTACAAAACAAAATCGAAAATTTAATCTAATCTAGGAAGTATTTGCTTGAATTGACCGTGCACCATACAGCACCTTTTAGAACCCAACTAAAACACAATTTTTATTCAGTTTCCTCACTTTGTTAAAGTTAGAAATCTTAGTTACCAAGTGGCTGATGGGTCTGGAAGAAAGAGATGGGGTTTAAAAATCCAAAAATTTGTAGGCCGTGCTCAGACGTGGGTCAAATATAGTCATGGTGCAGAGCGATTAAGTACGGTGCCCCGAAGGATTAAGTACGAGTTGGTTATGATGATTGAGGAAGGATTGAGAAACATCTTGCTTAATACAATCAAATACTTTCCAGCTTCTATAAAATTTCCTACAAAAAAATTCATTGTACAGTTTTGTACTAACCCAGTTACAAGCTTGTGCAAGTTATACAATACACTGCTTGATTTGTACAACGGAAGGATACACTTATAGCCAAATTCTTCTAATGAAAGTCCGGTTAAGAGGCATAATAAAAGCAAAGCAATGCTATCCAAGAATGACATGGAGCAATTAATGTCAGCTCAACTCACTAAGTTTGGAGGTATAATGGATTAAAAATCGGGGAATTACGATCTAACCTAGCATCGAAAACAGATTTTCGTTCTATGAATTGAGAAATTAACAACCTAAAGCCAGAATATGCTTTGTTGAAAAAAAAAAAAAAAAAAAAAAAAAAAAAAAAAAAAAAAAACCTTGTTATTGTTAAAGGTGATATGAAACAAAACAATCTAAAATTAGAGAAAATTGATTACCAATACCGTCGTAGCAATTTGATAGTTACCGGTTCCAAATATGAAGTAAATGCTGATTTGGGATCACTGATTCAGCGATACATTGCTGAAGTAGGTACTTCAGGTGTTCCAAATTCCCCTAATTGAGGATACAGTTTCCCTTGGCAGGGGTCCAAATAGGCCACTGCTTGGTAAGTTCTGTAGCTCCAATAATGTGATTTCAGTCCACAAAAAACATTGGGCGGTTGAAAAATACCAGTTATGGAATAAGTCAGGATTATTCGGATGAAGTCAGGGAAACTCGTAGGTATCTTTTCTTTATTCGAAGAGAAATTATTCGTAGTAATTCAGACATTAAGGTGGCCGTGCGTAATGACCAGCTGGTTTTGGGACTGACATGACTATTTTTTTTGTTGAAAGACAGGGGATGACACCGCAATCTTTTGCCACATTTACCGTTTATACAGGGTGCGGCAGTGAGGACGGACGGTTTTAAAAAAATCATAAAATAGTTCATTTTCACTCAAAAACAAATTTATTGATGCAATCAGGTTTGCAAGGAAATAGCATTTGTGACAGTCAAGTGTGAAAAATCACATCAGGCATGTGGTGGCCGAAATTGTTTATGCAGTGCTGGAGGTGTTCTTGGGCGTTATCTCCAACATACTCTCTCAACTTGGGCGACTTCCACGCGAATTGCGTCCTTCAATTCGTCCAGAGTTCGGGGCTTGTTCTCGTATACTCTAAGCCTTGAAGTGTCCCCATAAGAAAAAATCGCATATGGACAAATCTGGGGACCGAGGAGGCCAATGAACATCGCTAAACCTGGAAATAAAGCGACCAGGGAAGAGAGGGCGAATATCGTCCATTGATGCTCTAGCTGTGTGGGCGGTCGCCCCATCCTGCTGGAACCACACACGTCTGGTTGGAACACGTCGCCGTCATAATTCAGGGAAAAAGAAGTTGGTGATCATTACGACGTAGGGTTATGTTGGAGAGAGTCTACACGAACTTCCAAGAACGCCTCCAGCACTGCATCAACAATTTCGGCCACTACATGCCTGATGTGATTTTTCACACTTGAGTGTCTCAAATGCTATTTCCTTGCGAACCTGATTGCATCAATAAATTTGTTTTTGAGTGAAAATCAACTATTTTATGCTTTTTTTAAAATCGTCCGTCCTCACTGCCGCACCCTGTATAACAACGATGTGGTGTGTTTTAACAATAATGTTGAACAATAACAACAATTATTGGCTCAATAATATCGGAACTCTCAACATCGATAAAGAAAACATCGAACATCTAAGCAATCATAGCGTAAACAAGAAATTGTCTCAAGTCGTTCCACAAATAGAACAGATATTCCAGCTTTACTAGCGGATTCATCGTGGGACAGCATCGTGGTGTCCCAATTGTCTAGTTGCATTTTTCAGGAAGAATTGACATGTAGGTTGTTGCTTGTGAAGTACCTAAGCATTTACGTAAGTGTTTGATGGGGTTCAGGCTGATAGGTAAATAAAAATACAAATAGGGTTAGATAGGTATATTGTGAATCAATGAAAATCACAGTCAATAGTCAACGATTGATGGCCTAGTCAATAAAGAGCTTTTTTCACGTACTATCCTACTTGTTGAAGCATGTGCTTGATGCGTGACACTTGGATGAACATTTTATTTATTTCTTGAAGCAAACGCATTTGGCAGTTTCACATTTTCTGGAAAGGCTCTTGCAATTGCACTTACTATACCCCTGGCCATCGTACATTGAAAAAATGAAACTGCTTCTCTGATCGATATAATTTTTGAAAGCGGCTCGTCTCTCTTCGTTAACTCACCACCAACTTTGGTTATTTGACCTCTACCACACCAATCCTTCAAAACACCTGCAGCTGTACCAACTTTGAACGAGCTGCCCTTCACGTCAAGCACTAGGTACGCCTCGAACATTACGTCCGTCCAAAGGTCCTCTGTCTATCTTGGGTACGGAAATCACAACGTTTGCACCAATTTTAATGGTTTCGTGGGAGTCTGGAAGAACTTGCCATCATCTCGGAAGCCGCATGCTTCTGCTTCTCATGGCAATCAGCTTGAATCGAAACTACATATCTTTATTTCTTTCTTTCTCGATCGCAGTGTTCGCGGACAGGCTCTCTTTCAGTGGAGTTTAATAATTGGATTTCCAGACCCCATAATGAGCAGGGCAGATTCCGTTGCTGTGCTTCTTCGATAAGTTCATGGTTCCTGGGACCATGGTTTCTTTCGCGATTTTTCGGAGTAATACTGTTCAAGCTGTTTGCAAAAAGAATCGCAGGGCGAACTCATTCTGGTGGGCAAACGAAATTAGAACTGCGTGTCGAACTAGGTGTAAGGTATATGAAGCAGAGCAACTGATACTACGAGTAGATTAATCTTATACGAGGAAGAAGCTGTATGTATTCAAAGATCATTCGATATAGTCCATCCCACTATCTTGCCAACAAGCACCTCATTCACTTACACTTATCATCTCCCTCATCCCAAAGGTTCGAATCAATAATTCATATTTACAGATTATTAACTATAAAATAGAACATTCAAGAATGTATGTACAAAATTGTGCTGAAAAATGTACTTGAAAATCATTAAAATTTTCTAAAAAATCGATAAAAACTGCAAAAAAGTTCCAGCCATGCAGCATGATCGTATGAGCGAATTTTCGTAAATTATCGTACTATTATTATGTTACATTGTTTTGAAAATTGAGCACTTGGATTGAAAAGAAAATGTCAATTACCAATTTTATGGCAAAAAACTCGTTCTAAATAATAATCTGCTATTCAAAATAAGATTTTTGGATTTTAAATTTTTTTTTGCTTTTTTGCCGATTTTTAAGGATATTTTAATAAAATTTAAGTACAATTTTCACCGTAATTTTGTTCATAAATTTTAGAATGTTCTATTTTATAGTCAATAAACTTTATTTGAGCAATATTCTGCTAAAAAAATATAAATTTAAAGATTTTCAGCCGTTTTTTGTTAGTTTTAGTGATTTTTTCAGCATTTTTTTGAATTTGACCAATTCAATGTGCTCAAGAAATGCTGGCCAACAAACTTGTCCATTCGTTTGGAAAGATTTTTTGACGTAAGAACGGAATTTATATCTCAATTCTAAGGAGCGTTATCGTCTAGAAGGACATATAGAGGAGAGTGCCCAAAACCGGACCCCTGTTTTGTTTTTGAATGAAAAAAAAAAAAAAAAAAAAAAAAAGAAAATAGTGAAAAATTATGTTTTAAAAATCATCTAATATTTACTTTATAATGTTGAGCTTCATTTAACTTTTACTTTAAAAAAATTAATTCAAAATTAGTACAAAAAAAAAAAAATTATTTTATTAAACCTTACACTTTCTCAATTTGTGATGTAGTTGCCAAAACCGGACCCCTCGTCAAAATAACAATTAATAAAAATTTAAAAATGGTATTAAATCAAAGAATACTCATTCTAGTTTCAAATATAATTATAATTTAACAATCACAATACAATATGATACAATAAAATGAAGATCTCAATCTCAGAAAATGATACAGAATCTATTTTAAACAGGGTCCGGGTTAGGCAACAAGAGGGGGTCCGGTTTAAGCGACTAAAGCCATCAGTTTGTTAACCCGATTAATTTTGAACCAAATAAGTATCTAAATGAAACGTTTTGAAGATAAACAATAAACTTAAACCTTGCCATTTAAGAATATATATAGATATAAAGGCTTACCTGAAAATATCTGGGAAAAATAACGAAAACTGTAGCACTGCTCAAAAACTTTTTTCACTAACAAAACATGTAATGGTGAACTGATAAGTTACAATTTAAGTGGGCGATGTGTGCGCTCCACTACATATTGGTAGATGCCTAAACTACTGTTTACAGTTGAATAGGATCCAGGGGTCCACTTTAGGGGGAGGGGTCCGGTTTAGGGTACTTCCAATATATATATATATATATATATATATATATATATATATATATATATATATATATATATGAAAGTGTTAAATTCTAGGATTCATTTCAGAATGTCTCAAAGCGGATTTCAATGAAGACAATTTTTGAAAATTCTGATTTTAAATTTTCCGAACCATTGCAATAGCTTCATTTTCTACGAAAATTCGCTAAAAGTTAAAAATTCTAAACCTGTATTTGAATGGAAGATTATCATTTAGAGTACATACTTTTTTACCATAACATTAACAATTTCCTTGCACTCAAAAAGCTTAAATTTCCAAACAATTTAACGTTATACCATACGAAAATTTACGAAAATTCGCTCATAAGGTCATGCTGCATGGCTGTTTTTTTCATTTGCATTTGTTATTGGCCCTAGACGGAGTTTAGCGTGGAAAATTGGTAGTTCTGAGTTTTCAAGGGTGCTGAATCCGAATTTGAAGTCAAAAATTCAAAATTCCGAACCACTGGAACACCTATGTCTTTGAAAAACTTGTTTCAGTAATCGGAATCAGCCAGAAGGCACTCTTCAAATAGATGGAAGACAGGTACTTTGCATAGCGAAGTTTGCCTAATATGTGATCCACCAAGGGAATAGGATAAGAGTTGTGACAGAGTTTTCTCATCCTCAATCGCCAATGCAACTATTTATGAGCATCAGTTCTCAGCCAGTAAACTATTCCACCTGATTTACATACTTGCTCTTCAATCAAGTATGTCTTTAAGGGGGGGAGTGACAGAGTTCCCGTCAGAATCCCAGAGAAAGCGCTGCCGTCGCTCCGTTGTTTCCCAACGAACGTCGCACGCCTGTTCTTGTGTTCTTGAAAGGCTGCGTTTGGCGTTGGATGGGTGATCCAAGAACTGGAAAACCACATTAATGCTATTAGTACGAGTGGTATCTTTCTCACGAGATACTGTCACTCCCTCTCTCTCCTCTCTCTCTCTCTCTCTCCTCATCTCTCTACATCCGGCATCTGGGCAGAACAGGTGAACGATTGGGGCCTGCATTTGAGCTGGATCGGGGCCTCTTGCCGTCTGTATGGGTTCACCCAGTTCAGGCTTCTGTCCGGTTGGATGATCTTGGGAGTCAGGTTCCCGCTTATGAGGTGTACACAGATGGTAGCAGGCATGATGATAGAACTGGAGGTGCCTTTGTGGTGTATTTGAGGCAGCATCTGCCAAATATTGTTTTTGAGGGGAAGTATAGGCTCGCAGACTGGTGTACAAATAACCAGGCGGAATTATTAGCAATTGCTGAGGCCCTCAAGTTTCTGGTGGGACAAGATGCTCCCCCAACTGAGAGATCGGCCTCGATATGCACAGATAGTCAGTTTGCACTGGATTCATTGCAGAATTTGTGGATTCGGAGCTTATTGGTTGAGGGCATTCGGCAGGACCTATGGAGGCTGCGACAGGTTTCGGGTTGGAAGATATCGCTTCAGTGGGTTAAGGCCCATTGTGGAGTGCAGGGGAACGAGGAAGCAGACTTTCGTGCTAAGGAGGCGACAGACTTGGATGGTGAGGTGGTGTTCGACCTGGTGCCTCTTACCATGGTGAGGAATATAGGGAGTCGTAACTGTATGTTGGCATGGGAGAACATGTGGAGGGCTGCAGCTAACGGCTCTCATACACGTCGGTTTTTCCCCACTGTGGCCTCCCGACTCAGGAAAAATTTCCGGCTCACATGGAAGGTGACTCAGGCGCTGACTGGCCATGGCCGGAATGGTGCCTATCTCCATCGCTTTGGAATCAGAGATAACCCTGGATGCTCTTGCGATGCTTCAGTTCCTCAAACATGGGACCACTTATTCTTCGAATGCCCTAACTTTGATGACATCCGTAGCAGATTGGTTAGACGAATTGTTCTCACGGGCGGGCATTGGCCACCTGACTTCAGAGAACTTCTTGACCTGTATGAAAAGCCATTTTTGGTATTTACCAATTCCCTGGATATTGAGGTGATTTACAACCGGCAGTGAGGTGCAGTTTTGGTGAACAATGAATTTGTTAAAGTGAATAATCGGATTTGAATTTATGTAAAGTTACAAGCAAATTAAGTTACGTGATATACATGTAGTCAATTATTTGGGAGCATGTAGAAAAATATGTTAATAAAATAATCTAATCTCTCTCTCTCTCTCTCTCTCTCTCTCTCTCTCTCTCTCTCTCTCTCTCTCTCTCTCTCTCTCTCTCTCTCTCTCTCTCTCTCTCTCCCTCTCTCTCTCTCTCTCTCTCTCTCTCTCTCTCTCTCTCTCTCTCTCTCTCTCTCTCTCTCTCTCTCTCTCTCTCTCTCTCTCTCTCTCTCTCTCTCTCTCTCTCTCTCTCTCTCTCTCTCTCTCTCTCTCTCTCTCTCTCTCTCTCTCTCTCTCTCGGATTTAGGCCCCATTTTACCTCTGGGGGGTACCTAAGTCTTTGATAGAGTGTCGGTATAGATGATTGCGTTTAGTTGTCGATAGTCCATGCAGAATCTATGCGTGCTATCTTCTTTATTGATTAAAACAGCTGGGGGACGATCATATGCTGCAGCAGGGACGTGCGACACTTTGCTGAAGCATATCAACTAACTCTTTACGTGACTTCCAAAACAGCAGGCGACCTCCAGAGATAACGCGGTTAGATGGGGTTGTGATCACCTGTGTTGATCACATGTTCAACCCTGAGAGCAGTTCCCAGTTTTGGTGCAGGAACAAAACGAAATTTGTTCACGATCCTCTGTCATATTTTCTTTTTAGTGGGTGTGAGGTTTTCATTGTTAGTTATTGCTGCACCTGAGTTGATTAATGCCACAGAAAGTTTACCATTTATAATTCTTGTATCTCGAGTCTCTGCGAGGCAGATTTCAAATTTTACCGAAAGTTCCGAAAATATGATGACATCAGACGTCAGATCAGGGACAAGAAGGGCTCCTAGCAACTTGACTTGGCCATTGAATGAAAACGGCGGAACAACCGAACCATGAAGATATCGACATTACCCACCTCCCCAATTGTAAATCATCAAAATTTGTTGAAAATGGCGTAAATAAACAGTTCATTTCTCACCAAAATGAAACCCTCCATTTTAAACACATCTAAACCAAAACAATGAAAAAAGTGGAGAAACAAAAGTATCGTGATTTATTGGAACTAACCCCTCTTTACCCCCTCCACCGACAGTCAATTTGAGACTTCCTAGATTTGTTGCAAGGTAACTGAACTAAAGTCTGGATCTGACAAATAATAAAAACAGTCACGGAAATCAAATTAGAATACCTAGTGAAAACATCACGATTTGTCGCTACTACCTCCTCCATTCACTCTCTTCCATGATGAAATTTGAAATTCCTGACATATGTTCCAAAAGTAGAAGAAATCTATAATCAAACTAATTTTCCAGTCAGGCAGCATGATCGTATGAGCGAATATATTATTTTGGACTTTGTGCACTTAGAGTAAGTGCAAAGAAATTATTACCTACAAATTTTATGGCAAAAAGCTCGTTCCTAATAATATTGTGCAATGCCAAAAAAAAAAAAAAAAAAATTTGGATTTATTGCAGTTTTTATAGATGTTTCAACAAATGATAATGAAATTTGAGTACAATTTTCAGCATATCTTTGTTCGTAGTTGATCAAATTTATTTCACTAAAATTCTACTCAAAAATATAAATTTAACGATTTTTAGCTGTTTTTAGTGATTTATTAGCACACTGTTTGAAATTTGATGAATTTAGTGTTCTCAAAAAGTACTGACCAACGAACTCATCCTTCCAATTGGAAAGCTTGGTATTTTGGCCCAAGAACGGAATTGTTATAGCAATCCTAAGAAGATCTGTCTTAGAATCTGTCTGGAATGACACATGCCTATATAAATACATATATAAATATATTCATATATAAGTAAATGAATAAATAAATTAAAATAAAATTATATATATATATATATATATATATATATATATATATATATATATATATATATATATATATCCTTTTCTTCATAGCCAATGTAGGTACCTAAACAACTAATTTGCAACGAACAGTATTCAGAGATTATCTGGTCATCTTAACACGCTATTTATCAATTTTCTTAGGAACTTGTATCCTCGACCCGCAGTCCCTGCTGACCCACATTTGTAGTAATGAGAACTTTCTCTGAACATTCATTGAGATAAGATAGATAGTACTTATATATATTTTAATAACAACATTATTTTTTCAATAGAAATAATAATATTTTAATTTGGGCGCATAATTTTATTTTCAGAGATCAACTAGCGCCTAAGAAGCCATGGCTCAAGACGGAAGTCCCAAAGCTATAGAAGCATTAGCTAAGGAAGTTGAGTCTCTGAAGGCTAAACTTGAAGAAGAAAGGCAGAAGCTAAATGATGTCAGCTGTAAGTCCTCCCACAGCAAAAGGATAGATTACCTTACATTTATGATATTGTAGGTATTTGAGTTGAAGGCAGAAAAATAGAACACGATAGCGCAGTCAAATATTCAAAAAATTTGGCATAATGCAAAATTTATCGCGTATGAAAAAATTAACAAGTTGGAAACTCTCCACGTACTATTAAGAACAATTGTTGCTAAGAAGTTGAATGAACAGTGCACCTGGGCACCAGATGGAAAGCCCACTTCTGCGTTCTTTCTGACTAATGTGAATTATCATACTTGATACATTTTTTACTGGCAATGTTATAGTGGCGAGCGTTGGAGAGCGTCTTGAGCTGATCGCTCTACTGAATATAAAACCCCGACGTCTTCTCAAAGGTCACCAAGCCAAAGTGCTTTGTTCTGATTGGGCTCCCGACAAGCGGCACATTGTCTCCTCATCTCAGGTTAGTGCAGATTTGTATTATTATTCAGGTATTGGGGCAAACACTGGTAATAGAGGTTCATTAAAGTTCTTAACAATCTTAATCAAGGTATTATAGGTAAGTATAGATTGCCACATAGCGCGTGACATAGTAGCTTGTAAAGTAGGTACGCCTTTTACGAATTCAATAGGTACCAAAATAATAATAATATTACGTCCTAATCTTCACGTGTTATTATCAGGACTAAAAAAGATTTTATGGTTCCACTGACGAAAGTACCTAATTTTCTCATCGATCACTTAAGTTTAAAGCTAAAGGATTACGCTCAATCCAAATTTCTTGGTTCAACTCACAAAAGCTTACTTTGATGTGTCTTAATTGGTCATTACAACTTTTCATTATTTATAATAAAAAGAAGAACAATGAGGTTGCCCAGGGTTTTGGGGCGGTACTGGCCTGAAATAGCGTTACCTACCAATTCAGAATAGATTTATAATTGAAAATAGGTTTCAAGTTGAGCATTTTGATACGACTACATTCTCCAGTGGTACACACACTGGGCGAGAGAGTCAATCATTGCGTTTGAGCCAAAGGAAACGTCCCCCTTCTTCGCCAATTGACAAACAACCCGGGAAGAAAAATTCCCAGCCATCAAAAAACTGTATGTGAAGCCACCACATCTGGATAGCGACACGGACTTGGACCTGGATGATATTGATAGGATTATTTTTTGGAACATCAAGGGATCTAAAAGTTTATTTTCATTTGAGCAAAATTATGTATCTAGTAAGGATATTTTATGTTTAACGGAGACCTGGTGGCTTTCTGAACCCACTGTTCTGCCAACTTACCTAAGAAACTACTTTATGTGGTATTCCTTTGCAAGGATGTCTGCCTTATCAGGTAGAGGAAGTGGAGGGCTGACAGTCTGCATCAGTCGTACTGCGAAGCTAAAATATGAAATGGTATCATGCAACCCACGATGGATCATTTTTACAGTAAAGGGAAAAAAACGTCAACCTTCTCATAGGTTCTTTCTACTCTCAACCTGGGCACGTAAAATCTGAGTTACTGGAAGAGCTACATTTTATTTTCGATGACATTTTGTCAAGATTTTCCCCTTGCACTGCCCTGTTTGGAGGGGATTTTAATGTGTGAGTGGGGGAGCTGAATACCCTGAATGCTTCTGTCACTTCTTGTTGCTGAGAGGAGTGTGCTGGACGCTACCATCTCCCCAGGCGCTCGTGACTTCGTGGATCTTTTTGAATCACACTCATTCGTTCTTCTAAACGGCCGTTCTTTTGGTGATCTCAATGGTCATGAGCCTCTAACGTGGGAAGAAGAAAAAGAAAAAAGAAAGAAGAAGGAGAGAAAAAAATGTGTCAAAGAACATTTTTTATTATTTTTTGTTTCATTTTTTTATTTTATTCCGGCATACTGTGTTAGCCGTTTAAGAGATTGCTATAGATGTCTTTATCTGTGTAGCAATAACGAATTATCTATCTATCTATCTATCTATCTATAATGGGTCATATAGTATAATGTCTCCTAGCCTGTGCAATAGCTACTGTAATGACAGTTAAGCAATGGAGACCATTTAATTTTCCTTCTCCACTACTCAGCCCTGAAGATGTTGTACAACTACAACGAAACGTCGGCAGCAAGTCAGAAAGTCTCAATTATTGACCAACCCTCGAGAATCCTAAACTCTATAACTCCAAATGCCAAGATCCGCGGATGGAGACTCCCTCGCGAGTCAACTCCCACACGGACCTCTACCCCACATCTGCAGAATGAACTGCATGTGGTTTATGAAATCACTGCCCCTACGAATCCATCCGGGGGGGGATGGATGCTTCGACAAAGTCTATGCACCGTGCAGCACCTCTCCATTAAAGCCAGAATGGTCGCTAGCCCGACACAGAGAAGATATCTCTACGCCTACCGCTTTGTCCTCACCTGAGGAGTCCCACACCTCAATCATTATGGTAGAGGGTACCCGACTCGCTACCAGTTTGGATTCCGTAAGGATTCCTAAGGCTGACAGGAGACAAGCCCGCACAATGTGCTACCACTTTATCTAACGACAGGGATTCAAAAAGGGTAGCAAGTGCCCTCATTGAATGTCATGTGGTGCCCCAGGATGTTGTTGGGTGCCGGCGCTCCCTGATACTCCACGCATTCTACACTACCTCTGAGAGTATTCCCAGACAGTGAACAGATAGCAAGGACTTATACCTAACCTACACCTAATTAACTTCTGTTATGCATTAACCTAAACAACCACCAACTAACTGTACAAGATTGACTACATCCTAACCATAAATATTCCTATACCTTCAATGTGTCACTAACCTAAGCAACCATCAACTGTACAAGGTTGACTACATCCTAACTATAAATATTCCTATACCTAGCCATCTATACTACCTAATCCTTACTTAACCTACCTCTGCTTCACCCCCAAGGTTCCCCCTGTAGTGCCTAAGTGCCAAAACAGGAACAACCTCCAAGAAAAATGCCACAAGTCTCCCGAACATATCAGGTGTCGCAAGAAGACTAGATAGAGGGACTCCCTCTATTCCATGCAACACCTGCAATGCTCAAGACAATCCGACAATATATGCTCCGCAACCTCTACTCTACCACACGCACAGGGCTGCTTAGCACGCAACCCCAGGCTTGGGAACTTAGCGGACAACTCCCCATGCCCAATCACAAACTGTGTAAACTCATGCACAGGGACTATCCACCGCATGTTCCATCGGGCTCTAACATCAGGAAGGAAGCAGTGAGTCAACCTCTCCTTGGTACCATTATCCCACTCCTCCTGCCAGGAAGAGAGCCTCAGTCAACCAAGCAATCCGTTCGCTCTGAGGGTGGCCCATCTTCTCGAACCCTCATACTCAACAGGTAGTACACCTGCCAAAACAGGCAAGGCACACGTTGAAGATGTGAGATACGCCCAATTTACTTTCAAAAAGGCCCTGCGTTGTGCAGACCCCAGCTTCCTCCAAGAAACAGGCCATGATAAATCACAACCAGCTCCCGGTATCCCAATCTCCTTTCAGAACCAGCCAGTTGGGATACTTTCATAAAAGAAGGAAAGGCCTTGTCACACACCGAAGCAAAATACAGTGAGACGGACAGTCTTTCCCCAAGAGTGATTCCCAGGTACTTGACCTCTGACTCTTACTTCAATTCTATCACCACCCACCCTGACTATGGGGGGTCTCTCAGAGCTTAAGGTACCCTTCAACAACATTACAACCGTCTTATCACCAGCCATGGCCAGCTTAACAGCCTCACACTCTGTGACCAAAGTGCTCATCAGCCACTCAGCCTCCACCTCCAGAGCCCCCGCCTACTGTTTCCCCTAACTAAGATAACAAGATCATCCAAATATGCAACAACATTGGCCCCCACCCGACCCAAGGCCCTAAGAGTCCCCTATCAAACAGGATATTCCAGAGCATCAGACCAAGAACAGAACCCCGCTGGCAATCCTTGGTTAACTCCTTCCTGACACACCTGCCACCCTCTCTGTACTCGACCCTTCTATCCGTGAAATAATCACACATGATATTATAGGCACGAGCAGAGACACCCCTCAACAGCAACCCCTTCAACACAGCAGGCCACCACTATGTCAAACGTCCCTGGTATGTCAACAAACACACCCAATACAGACTTGTACTCAGACACTCCAAAGAGGCTTTATATAGGAAAATATACTCCAAAGACACTTTATAGAGGCCAGCAAAATTACAGTTTGGAGTACTGTTAGTTCTCCGCTGAGCCATCCACTGACCAAAAAGCTCTCCAGGCATCACCTATGACACCAGCCATTCGGAATTCCGATGCCAGAATCTTTTGAAAGTCGCAAAGAGTACTGATGATTTACGGATCAGACAGTAGCCTCCAGCCAGGTTCACTTCATCCTTTATTTGGGATCAGAATTGTCTGGGCATGGGTTAATGCTTTCAGGGGCATTCCAAATTCAAAGTAACATGTTGAATGTCTTTGGGGCTTTTTACCAGCTCCGGGCGGAATTACCATCAGGTACCAGCTTATTAACTTATGTGCCTTGTCAAGAAACTGCTTGCTTATAATGCTAAATGAGGAATATCTGGCGAAAGCTGTTGAAATGGTATCCCTGGTGAAAAGGTACCATTGGATCATCATTGCTGTGGCTGGGAGCCCTCAAGAGTGGTTCCCGAAACTCCCTAAACTCCTGGGGAGGGAGCGAAACTTCTTCATGGCCTTTGAGACTAAATGACTCCACAACTTCAGGATCTGCTGCTATGTGATCTACATGAAGCACCAAAGCAGGAGGATACCCCCTCCTGATACCACACTACTGTAGCTTCCCATCATATGGGAAGATCCTCATTACATAGGCCATGGCATCGTCCTCCAAGTCATCTAGCCCCTCAACAGCCCGACTTGGTAGATCCTGCTGGTAAGCACTCTCCTAACCTTCAATATGGCCCACTTCCTCCTCGAGCATCTATACTTCAGTCTTCAGATCAGACAGAAGACCTAAGGTCTCAGGTTAGGATTCCTGAATGGTAGTTTAATGCTCCATTCCAGGTGGAGATGCGGGAGAGGACCCACAGCTATTTTCCAGGATTCCATCCTGAACAAGCTGCTTGTAAAGGGGCTTCAGGCGAGGAGATTGAAAGGCAGAAAGCATGGGCATGGGAAAATGTTCCAGCAAAATACATTCATTTGACGTACCCCATTGTACACAGCCTCTGCCTCCAATGCTGCCATTATTTGCGGATTCTCAGGAGCATACCTGGGTCGTTCTCACTCTATATTAATTGCTGTGTTGGCTATAGCAGGACATTCTGTCTGATGTGGGTACTGAGGCCACGCTTGGAGCCAAAAGCTCTCTTACAGTGGGCACACTAATGGGCATTCATCTGAGCAGTGGAAGAGGATAGAGGACAGGAAGAAGAGGAAGAGGAAGATGGAGAGGAAGGCCTACATAAGAAACCCATGTACCAATGGGCAGGTGGGAGTTGTGAGGCTCTGTGTTTTGTTCATCCACAACCAGGGAATCACAATTCTGAAGGGACGGGAAACCTATTGACATGAGCTCCTCCCTTCACTGTCCCTACCTATTTAACAACTCGCTGGTAAGCCAGAGGGAGCTTGGGAGGCATATGCCCATGACTAGGGTAGGAATATGAGGGAGCTCCAAATAACACCCCAATTACCCTACCCCAGCTACCCCTCCTCATGCGAAAAACGTTAAATTCCGGTAATCGTTTCAGAATAGGTACCTCAAAACGGATTTCCATAAAAAAGCTTTGGAAAAATTTTCATTTTTAACATTTTTTTGAGCCGTTGCAATGGCTTAGTTTTCTACGAAAATAGGCTAAACCATTTTAATGGAATGAAACTCAGCTGCCTCCACCACCTCCTGTTGAACATCCACGTCCGTCCCCACCACATATACAAAAATTTGTATGAATCATATCAGTCATATCAGTTCAGTTGATATGTAGGCCCTTATCCTGGTAGAGTTTCAAACATTTCTTTTGACCGGTTGCGATAATTTCCTTTGATCTTTCTGGTCATGTTAAAAAACAAGAACTTGACGAAAAAATTGAAGAGATCCTTCTCTCTAATAGCTCGTGAAAAGTTATAATCCAACCCAAAAGAGTGGGCTGATTTTTATTGATGCCCATTTCAAATAAATGATCAACCAACAAAAGCATGCAAGCATTCCAATGAGACATCTTTTATTAAAAATAACCCCACCAATAACTATTTATAATAGTCTATATTTCAACGTTCTGTACCACATCACAAAGTGGCACACATGTGATGTGAGATGGCTGCACTAATGTCTAAAGATTTTGGTGTTGTAATTCAGTAATTGTCATTGGTTCCAGGATGGGAAGATGATAATATGGGACGCATTCACAACTAACAAAGAGCACGCTGTTACCATGCCTACTACGTGGGTGATGGCGTGTGCCTACGCCCCTTCTGGAAACTTTGTCGCTTGTGGGTTAGTATAGGTACACCATTCTTCATTATTGTTTCTTTGTTAGCGAAATATTGGAGAAAATGAAGCTATTGATATAATTTTTCAGAAATTTCGTAACAGAAATCCGCTTTGAGGTATTCTGAAATGATTCCTGAAGTTCATGTTGTGTGTGTGTGTGTGTGTGCGCGCGCGCGAGTGCGTGCGTGCGTACAGATTAGAAGGGCATCCTCTAATCAAATCCCAAATTTCAGCCCTTTTGAAGGGCTCATAGGGCGAATTGAGGTCGTACACTCTTTTTTCATTTTTCCATAAATTTTATGGGATGAGCATCTGGACGTTTATTGCACGACCAGACGTCAAAGCATGATATTTCAGCCCTTAACTCTCTCAATTATAGCCAATTTCTCAATCCTTGGTGTATTTTGGTGAACGCGTTTGATTTTTCTGTGGGTTAGAATGGCCAAGTTTTGTCAAGTAGTAGAATTGTCAAGTGAAAAAATGTGGAATGTAGCTATAATAGGAAAACTTCAAAATGTCTTAACATCCTTAGTTGTCTCTCTATATTGCGGTTTTTAGTGCTCATCCAAGGCGAAATTTCATCCTCTACAACTGTTTCCTGGAAGCAAATCCTCTAGAGTCATTAATTACAAAATGACATAACTTTCTTATTTTTTATTGTTTTGTTCCTGTTCTTTGTGATCATTTGACGCTAAATTCAATTTTCCATTACTTTTCTGCATTCCGAAAAATAGTTTGAAAGGTAGCCATGGGCAAAAAATGAAGAAATACGTTAAAAAACGTGCTTTTTGGTTGGTTATTGGCGTTTAACGCCAGAACCGTCAATTTTTGGTTTAGGAACATGGGGAATAATTCGAAATCTGCGTAAAATTTCCTATAAGAATAGCTCATAAAATCAAAAGTGTGCGCCAGATGTCCAGTGGTCCAAAGGTCTGTTTTTCTCTATTTGATTTCTCCCAAAGCACATCCAGCAATCCCCATTGATATGTAGTTTACATATCAACTGATCCTCTATCATTACAGCGTGCTTGCCATTTCTGCGTGCATCGTACACCCCAGGAACTAACTTCTTTCTCTTTTCCCTTGTGTACTTGTCGTACTCAACCGAGATACAGTGTGGCGAGTTCTTGAACCTAAATAATACCTTTTTCCCTGCTGTTTCACAATATGAACAGTGGAATATGACATTGATAGGTTTAAGGAATTTTGTCTCCACCTAGCCAATTCTGCAAGCTGCGCAGATCTATTATGCACTGCGTCAATCTGTGAATACTCACGAATTATTGAAACAGCTTCATAATACGTGTTTTCATAATTTTTCTCCGGAAAATTATCAAGTATCAAGCTGTAGTTGTTCTGTTTATTGAAGTTAGCCTTTAGTGAGGGTATTATATTTTAAACCCTGGTTATTCGTTCAGCCAAATATTTGAGCTGGTTCCCCATCAATGCGTCTTTCAGCTTTGAACGTGTGTCATAGATTCAGTAAATATTGTTTCCAATGTTTTAAATCTCCTTATTAACCGATTTAATCTTTTCTCGGAAATCTCCGTTGCCTATTTGGTCGGGAGGCAGAGGCGCTATATAGTAGAGAGTAGTTCGCTTGAAATTCTGTTTCAGCTCGGAGGGAAGATCGCTAACTTGGTACGGTTTGCGCTGGAGACTGCCTGGAATTGGGCCACCTTTCCCAGCTAGGCTAACAAACCAAAAACGGAGTAACTATATAGATATACCTACGAAATAAAAAGTGTAATCTTTTACATACTATATAGATATACCTACGAAATAAAAAGTGTAATCTCTTATCTGTCATGCTCGTATGCCAATTGTTGAGCAAGTTTGATGATTTTTGCTCATTAACAACACATAATAAAACGGAGAGAACTTCTATACGATCGTCTGCTACGACGTCTGAACCCGAACTCTACATAGCCTGGACTCGTTAATGAATGAATCATATTTTTTTCCCCGTTGAGTCCTTGGATTGGGTAACGTTAGATTCACTTTCTATTTCAAACAAGAATAAAGGCCGAGGAGAATTCATGCAATGGAGCCAGTGGGTGGTATCGGACAGAGAGCACTGAATAGTGGCAAAACATGATGGGGAGAAACACTGATATTGGTGAAGGCAGTTGGCCTATCCTGACACAAAGCGCCCTAGCGTTTGTTATGTTCTGGGGCCCGGGTGGTGATCTGTTTTGTTCTTCTTTCTTATTCAAATATATTTAGTAGGATTTACCACAAACTGCAATGATATTACATTTTAAATGGAGTAGGTATAGGTACCTACTGTCCCGTGGGTTTTATTACGTGTAGTTCAAGACTTTGACAATAATTTTCCCATGTATATGCACCAATGCAGGTTCCATAACCTTCAGGAGAAAGCCAACGAAGAAGTTGAATTTATCCTTTTTCCAATTTTGGACATCATCTGGTTCTTTAACAATTTGAATCATATTTCCTTATTACATCTTTCATAATATTTTTCATCAATCAGAAATATTATCAATTTAAGGGCCAGTTGTTGTGGTGATTGGATTAGTTTTGTAGTAATTCTTGCATTTATAATATTTGACGTGTTTCAGAGGGCTTGACAACAAAGTAACAGTCTACTCACTGAGTTTTGAAGATGACGTGTCAACTAAGAAAAAGACTGTTGGAACACACACGAGCTATACTTCTTGCTGTACATTTCCCAGCTCTGATCAACAAGTAAGCTAATCGAATAGGTACAATTGTTTCACACATTTTTCATTAGCCCTCTTAGTTTCATTTATTTCATCCTTGACGGGTAACAGCAACTCCTGTCCCGGAAACCACTAGCTTCTTCATAATAGAATAAGTGAGCAGCAATCGGTGCTGCTAAATTAGTTTTGCATGTTGACATCCAATGGTTTAAATGTGCAAAAATCACGACCCATGTCTCAGAAGGCTTCTGTGATGTTGGTAGGTGGTAATCTGATTCGATTGGATGTATGGGTTGAGGGTGGAAGTTAACTTGGAGTCTTCCTAAGCAATAATTTATTCTATTGTAAGGTCCCATCAGGACATAAGGTAATAGGTATAATAGTGCATTTTTATAAGCTGACTGAATTATAAAGCTATATATATATATATATATATATATATATATATATATATATATATATATATAACATAGCTGACGCATTATTATGAGCACCTCTGTGACTGTACACGTACATATTACCTGATGTCCTGGAGGAGCCTTACAATGGCGAAACCGGTTGGCCAGTGAATAAATTATTACTCCGGAAAACTCCAAGTTAACTTCTACTCTTAACCCATACATTCTGCAATGTTTAAATAAGTGATATTCCAGATTAGATTTTGAAAATTTAGTCCATCCTGGGTGAGAAAACCTTTGTCTGCCAACTCAAAATTATTGGAATACAAAATGGCAGTCTCATAAAAATACCTTAATGTACACATTTTAAAGTTTTTTTCTCCAATTGTTCCTAAACCGTGTATCTTACAGCAATTTTTGTACGTCAAAATCACTTAGCGACTTTAATATTGGTCTGACATAAGTTTGCCACAGCTCATTCGGTTCAGGGTTAAATACTTCCGAAGGTTTATATCGAGCGAGTCTTAGCTCAGACATTTTAGCATTGAAATACAACTTGAAACGCCGTTTCAGCTAATTTTATGCGTAAAATTACATGAAATTCATGACGTATGCTGTGAGCTAACGGGGAAATGTCTAAGCTAAAATATGCTCGATATGAACTTCGCAAAATATTTAACCTTGTGTCGAATGAGGAGCTTTGGCAAGCTGAAGTCATATCAATTTTAATGCCGCTAAGAGATTTTGAAGGGGAGTGGGGTGACCGAGGGAGGAGAGGATTCACCCAAAATTAGCTCGATATTCAATTGTTCCCATAATTTAGGAGATAATTCATAGTTTTTGGGAAGATTTTGTTTTAAATTCTCTCAACATTGTTACGTGTCTATAGGATGCACGGTTTAGAAATTATTAGAGAAAAACTTGAAAGTGCCCAAATTTAGCCATATTTATAAGGCCGCCATTTTGTATTCCACTAATTTCGAAATGGCAGACCAAAATTTTCTCACTCATAAAGGACTAAATTTCCAAAATTCAATCTAAAACCAATGAGATTACATTGTTTCTCACCTATTGAAATTACAACCTATTTTCGACCTCGGTTCCGATGAAAAGTTTGCTGGGAATCAATTTCAAGATGTAGGAAACAACTCCTAGGTAGGCTAGGACAGGCTAGGACATGAGGTTCATCAGTCGCAACTTGGAGTCTTTTTGCATCAAATAATTTTTTACCAATTGAAAATCCAAGTAACTGACTGGTTTTTGAACGATGCACACTTTTCTTTAGCCACGGTTAACCCTAATTCTTACAAAACACTGGCCAATGGCCATCAAAGTAATTTTATTTGTTTTCCCCAAACTGGAAGAGCTTGTACCGAAAAAGAAAAATGTGGGCCATGGGTCGTGTTTCGTATGGGTCGAAATGGTGGTGAAAACTCAGCTAGATTTGTTAAGGTTTGGCTAGGTACGCTTGCCTCAAATCAATTTCTCAAAAACTTTCGAACCCTGGACTTGTTGAAAAAGCGAATTAACTGTAGTTAGTGGGGGTTGGTCCACCTTGAGGAAGATATTCATCTTCACTTTATAATCTTCGCATTTTTGGGTACCTTATTTTTTTTAGAACTGGCATAATAGACGTGTCCAAAGGTCAATAATCAGTGGGTTCAACAATATCCTCTTCTATGAACCTATCGAGCACAGCTTCCACTAATGGCTTCAAGAGAAATGGAGATGGTGAGACACAAAAACATTTTGCACTGGTTGGTTGTTGTAAAAATATTCCATGGATTTTCTCCGATATATTTTCTGTACTGAGACACTAATTTTTCGAACCATGTCGCAATGGGGACCATCCACATTTACAACAAACAATGGAAGGGAACGATAATCGAAATCGTTGTTTCTCACAGGTAATTTTATAATACCTAAGGGTTTGGATTTGTGTTTAAAATATGGTAAAAATATCTTCATCAGTTTCTATTTCAAATTCGATAAAATGCGTAGAATATACCGAAAAATGGTTGCACTTGCTCCTGTGTCGAGTTCTAATTCCGTTATTATATTAGTAAGTTCCTTAATAAATAACCTTATTATTTTGTACTAAAAAGACTGCTACCGACTGAATAGTTGTTGAAAGTCTATACACCAATTCTACGATTATAACTGATAATTTAATTTTGTCGACTGCTTAAATTTTCGTATTTTTTCTCTATGATTTTCCCATTTATTTTGAGATGAACATATATTTGCCAGCAGGGAACAGCGGACAATAATGTGAACGTCCTATGCTTTGTGGACAATGCCACAGTCAGTGGTGTCATTTGTGTGCTGAGAAGTGCCATCAAGGAATTTTTTTTTGGTACCTCAGCTAGTTGATGTCTGGAAAACTGATTCTTGTTTTATGTTTTTTTCCTATAACACTTCCAAAGAGCCATTGACTCATTGGCCGACTCATTCTTAAGGGCTTGAGAAAAGAGCTTATCTGGAACCTTCTCGACAATCGAACAATTCGTCCTTGATGGGACCAGAAATTCACGAAGAACTTGGTGACAATAGGTAAAACAACCACTCATATTCGCGAGAAAAATATATACAATGAAATAGGCAATTTTCACATTTTTCTTTATAATGCTTACATCAGACAAAATTTAGTGAATGAATACACGGTTACGTTAGGAGAGGTAGGAAGAGAAAATAATGTGACCAACAAAACAGTTACTACACTATAGTTAGTTGAAAAAAAAAGAAGAAGAAGAAAAAAGTTCCAGTGATGCAGCATGATTTGTGTGAGAAAATTTTTATAACTTAAATTAATTTTTTTTGTTGAATTGTTTTGAAATTCGAACATTTGGAGTGCAATGAAATGGCCAACTATCAATTTTATGGCAAAAAACTTGTTCTGAGCAATAATGTATTATTAAACCCTACGTTTTGGATTTTTAACCCTTTTTTTAAAGTAATACCTATACCGCTAAAAATATAAACAATGATTTTTGGATTGCAATCTGGTGGGCAGTAAACGTTGAAGAGGGGTAAGGAGAAGATTACAAAGATCCAAGCGTCTCCCCTAGAACCCCACATGCCAATGGGCCAGCAGGAGTTATGTGGCTCATTTCGCGTCGTTTCTATAATGGGGGAGACGTTGGTAGAAGGGTTATGCCATCCTTTCTTCACCCAGAGGGTGTCCGGGTTGTAAGACGAGGACATATGACCTTGACATGGGTAAGGATATGGGGGAGTTCGGAAGAGATGAAAACACCCGCAGTAATCATACCCCAGCAACCACATTACAAAATATGTAAATAAATAAAATGAGTGGGGAGGACGCCCAGGTTTACCCGACACCAGCCCATGGGATTAAGGAAGAGGATAGAAGTAGGGAGTGAGGCATGAAAAGAAGTGCCCCTCTCAAATTACCCAAGTTATACCAAGGAGCACTCCTGCCGAGATGCACAACCCGAGTAACTCCATGGCACTTTTCTCACACCACACCCCGCGCCATGACAAGCTCGCAGCCATGGTCTTAATGTTATTGGTCGCCACTCCTTTTAGCTCAGAAATCACTTGCCATAGGTAATTTCTGTGATACTTGTTTATCTTAGCCCACCAGGTCTGCTCCATGTCCACGCTGCCACTGACAACATGGATAACTTGTCAATTAGGAATTTACATGCGCAGAATAAAATACAATAAAACAAAAAAAGAAGAAGATGATACAAAGAAAATTTAAAAATAAGAAGGGGAAAAAAATACTGTCAGTCAGCCGTCCTGAGTTTTCCTCCTAAAGATAGGACACTTATCCGCAGCACTCGGATTGGATTTTAGGATTAGTAGTGGTGTTTTAATGTGCATGAGCACACATGTCCCCATCGTACGCATTGGAGACCGGCAATGCCGAAGGGGGTTCCAAAGAGGGAACCCGGTGGGTGCAGATGGCTGCCCTCCAAAATTCCGAGTAGGTACTGAACAGTACAGTCAAGTCATTATACTAGTGATCACAATCGGAGGTCGGTGGTCCAACTGGCCGATATTCGAACCTTGAATTTCGGAAGTGTCATCGGTAGGTAAGTCTATTTATTTCCCAATAAGTAGATTGCTGTAAAGCCAAGACCGTTCGATCCTCATCTGGATGAAAATGCAGCAAGTCGCTGGTTGACATGGTTGTCAGCAAATGTGAAATTTTTTTAGTGGCGGCTGATATTCATGTTGGCATCCGTTGAATTGTGCGGGCCTTGGAGTTCAGGAAATTTTTAGATATTTGCAGGATGTAGATTTTTCTTTCGGGGAAGCGCAGGAGAAGTTAACCAGCCACTTTGCTCCTAGAAAGAATTTACTATACAAAATACATAAAGTCCGGAAAACCCAACAAGAATCGTATGAGTCAATTATGGAGTTTTATATTCGTTTGAGGAAAATGGAAGCATCTTGTGATTTTGCTTAAAGGACTGATTTTGAGATTAAAGTCAAAATTTTGCTCGGCACCACCTCGGAAAATTTGAAGAAAGAAATGTTTAAATAGGGAAAATTTTCACTTCAAAATGATTTGGATTTTGGGAAGAAAGACGAGGATGTGAAAACTCAAATTTCCTCGTTTTCTGGGGCTAGTTCTGACTTAGTGCTAAACGTTGCTCGTTCCTGTTTCAATTGCGGGGGTTCTTAGCCGCTCAAAAGAGGGCAGCAATGCCCAGCAATTGGTTCTCAATGCAAGGTCTGAGGCAAGTAAAATCACTTACCGTACACAAACAACCGTGCATCATCTCAGAATATGAAACAGGAACGATTTAAAAAACAGAAAGAAAAGTACATAACACGAATAGTCAATCAAGCAGTAGATGATAGTTCCGAATCATCTACCGATTCTAATGCTGAATTGTCTCTAAATTTGACAGATTTGGCCAAAAATAGGGGCATTCCAACAAAGAGACTAAAAATATATGGTAAGTGTATGACTTTATTATAGACACTAGGCGTTCGGTGAACATGATAAATCGAGTAAGTTATATATCTTTGATTGATCCGCCTCCTTTGAAACACACTCGTTGTTCTCTCAAAGCTTATCAGGCTGTGAAATTGCTCGGTGAATCTAAATGTGATTTTGCCGGCAAAACTGACGGAGAATCTCTGAGAGCTAAAGTGGTCGTTGTCGAGAAAGGGGACTCATTATTAGGCTGTGACACTGCAAGAGATTTGGGGATTTTATCCATAGCCCAAAGAATAACCGAGAGAAAGGACTTAATAAACAAAAATTTCCAAGGATTTTTGATGAGATTGGCAAATTAAAAACGTTTTCTGTTAAATTGCTCGTAAATCCTGATGTCGCACCGTCTGCTATATTGTACTGTAGTACTCCTTTTCACCTCAGGGAGAAATTTGAGAGGGAAATTGATAACTTGATGAAACTTGACCTCATTGAAAAGGCTGAAGAACCAACATCCAGGGTGTCACCAGTCGTCGTTGTACCTAAAAAGGATGGGAGTGTGAGAGTTTGTGTAGACATGAGGAAACCGAATGAAACGATACGGAGATATCGCCACCCCACGCCTACATTATCAGAAATTGCGACACTAATTGATGGGTCCACTATATTTTCAAATTGGACTCGAACAAAGGTTTCCACCAACTTGAATGGCATCGTGATTCACGTCCGATTACTGCATTTGCAACCCTCTTGGGTTTGTTCAGGTACAAAAGACTTAATTTTGGCATAAACTCAACTCCTGAGATTTTTAATGCTGTTCCATAGCTAACCATAGCTGACATCCCGGGTTGGGCCAATGTCAACGAATATATTTTAATTTTTGCCGAGTCAAAAGATAAACACGATCGTACACTGAATGCTGTTTTGGAAAGATTAGAGAGCGCTGGTCTTACATTAAATCAGGAGAAATGCTTGATTAGCCAGAACAGTGTACCTTACTTGGGGTTCGTACTTCGCGAGATGGAATTTCCTTAGACCCTAACAAGAAGAGGAGGGTCCTTAAATTGAAACCACCAACTGACGCTCAAGGCATTTGAAGTTTTTTAGGTATGGTTAATTTCCTTACTAGATTTATACCGAATTCAACTGACCTGACAAAGTCCTTCCAAAATTTGGAAAAGAAAAACGTCGAGTGGAAATGGGAGAAAAGGGAACAATTCTGTTTCTAGGCTATAAAAAAAGAAGTTAGCAATGCCATTTCTATTTAGTACTTGGATAAACAAAAAGCCCTACATTTGTACACAGATGTCTGAGGGTCTTGGTGCAATTTTAACTCAACCAGGTGCTAAGGAATCAGCAATTATAGCTTGTGCTAGTGTACCTTTGACGGATGTACAAAAAGGGCATAGTCAGATTGAAAGAGAAATGTTCGGAGTGTCATGGGCAACGGAATATTTCCACTATAATCTAGCAGGGGCTCAGCTCGTCATTCACACAGATCACAAACCCCTTGTATCACTGCTGACCAAATCAGATCTAAAGACTTCGCCTCGTCTAGAAAGGCTGATCTTCAAGTTGATTGGCTATGACTTTAAAATTTCCCATATCTCTGGAAAAAACAACCCTTCAGACTACATGTCGAGTCACCCCATCAGGAAGAGGGTCGCTTCAAGCAGAGAAGACTGCATTAATCTTGTGACGGCTGAGCAAGAGGCTTTGCCCGAATATTCGATGCAGTATCGTGACACGCCTTATAGTTCAACTCGCGTCGCTCCCGCTAAAGCTCTTCTAAGGAATAACTTTAGGTCTTATCTTCGTAGCATTGCTGAGAACATTTTTGATGATGGGATTGATGAACCACTAATTTCAAATGAAGAGAGAAACCGTCAGAAAATGAAGGATTACGCAGACTAGGGAAGAAACGTCAGGGAACATAGTCTCAAAGAAGGGGACATGGTGCTGGTCAGACATCAAAAATACAACAAGTTGTCGGCACCGTACGGCCCTTCCCCTTAACAGGTGAAAGATGTCTGTGGAATGAAGATCACCGCAAGCCGGGATGGATTCCGAGGTCACCCGAAATTCGTCTTTTTTCCTAAAGATTCAATCGGAAGAATCTGTGCCTAGGAACAATCAGGAAGAGCAGTCTGATAAGATGAGTGAAGAACTCAGCGAGCCAGAGATTTCTCAAGGGAAGGCAACAACCAAAAGTGGTCGAGTTGTGAAAACCCCTATCAAGCTCGAAGACTATATTTAATATAAATAATTTTGTAAGGAGGGGAAAGATGTAATATCCAACAATTATAATAATAATTATCTTGCTTCCTATCTCCAAACTGATGGTTGACTGGTTTTGACGTAAAAATGAAAGATTCTCATTCTTGTGTTTAATCTTGAAGCGATCACATATCTACTTACTTATTAAGTTGTAGGAACGTTATTACAGTCTCCAACACTCGAGTAACTTTCATGTATACGAGAGAAACACCGTAAATCCATATCCACGTAACACAAGCAAGGATTTGAAAAGGTGAAGCCTCGAATTAGATTACAAAATTTTCTTTGCAGGGATGTGTTCATAGAATCAATCCTCATCCAATTTATAATTTAAAACATCGTATGTCGTATGTGTATGTGTGTGTGTGTGTACCATGAAGTGACGGTCCTTGAGGCAGGAGGCGAGATGTCTGGGGATGTTGTCATTGGGCATGGGGTACGCCAGGGGGATCCTCTATCGCCACTCCTCTTCAACCTGGTCGTGGATACAGCCTTGGGTAAGCTGCCAGATGAAACAGGGTTTGACCTCGCCCCTGGGCTGTGAGTGGGTGCATTGGCTTTTGCCGATGATGTCATCCTACTCGCAGAAACCCGCAAGGGCTTGCAGATCGCCCTTGCTGAGCAGCTAGCCAGGTCTGGTGGTCAACCCTTCTAAGTGTGGGTCGGTCTCCTTGGTCCCGTCGGGTCGCTAACATAAGGTGAAGGTGGTGGATGAGGAGTGCTTTTTCTTAGGACAGACACCCCATTCCCGCCTGATCCGTGTTGGAGGTCTGGCGGTACCTTGGGGTCGACTTCATGGGTGTAGCCATTAAAGCCGCAAGCCGTGTGGACCTTGGTGGAGCATTAGCTCGTGTCACCAAGGCTCCATCAAAGCCACAGCAGAAGATGCGCCTCCTTCGCACCTACTTACTCGTACTTCCAAAGCTAACCTATGGGTTGGTCTTTGGCAGGCTTACTGCGGGGAGGCTGCTTGAGTTAGACTGTGAAGTTAGCTCTGCTGTGCGCTCTTGGCTAGGCTTTCCACCTGGTGTCCCAAGTGCTTACAACCACGCACCAGTCAAGGCCGGTGAGCTTGGTATAGTCTCTCTCTCTGCCAGCATCCCATCTTTGTGCCGCCAGAGCCCACTTGCCCTTAAGGGGTAGAGCTGGGAGGTCGCCCGCACTGTTGCTAACCTTGAATTAGTCAGGCAGCAGTTGTTGTGGTGCGACTGATCAAAACCAACTGCTCCCAAACCCAGCTCATCTGCTGAGTTTGCTGCTGCTCTGCATGAGACAGTAGATGGTAAAGAACTCCGGCAGTGCTCTGAATCCCTCATTTCTTCCCAATGGGTGGAATGCGCTTCACAGGGCATAGGAGCCTGCGATTACCGCCATTTTTATGTCATACGGGTGGTTGCTTTAGCCACCTCAGTGAGGTGTTCGAGTAGTAGTTGCGGGACAGTAGACACCCTTTGCCGTGCCTGTCGGGGTAAAAATGAGAATCTCTATCATGTGGCGCAGCAGTGTCCTCGTACCCACGGTGGCCGCATTCTACGTCACGATGCGGTTGCCAAGCAGATAGCAGGTGCTTTGTCATCCAGCGGTTGGGATGTCGAAAGGGAGAAACTATATCACATGCCGAGTGACCGGGGCAAGAAGCCAGATATAGTTGCCATTAAGCCCGATGGGTCTGCCATAATCCTGGATGTCCAGGTTGTCAGTGGCAACGTGGACATGGAGCTGACCTGGCGGGCTAAGAAAAGTAAATATGATAGAAATGCTCTGCGACAAGCGATATCTGAGCTAAAAGGAGTGGCACCTAATAGCATCAAGGTCATGGCCGCGACCATATCGGCGCGGGGTCTGAAGCGCCACGGAGTTACTCGAGTTGGGCATCTCAGCGGGAGTGCTCCGTGGTATCACAAGGGGAGATTTGTAAAAAAAAAAAAAAAAAAGTGTGTGTGCCGTGTTGTTTGTGTCGTATTGTGATATGAATATAAAGTCAATTAAATAACAGTTTAATTTCTTTTTAGATCCTCACCGGTAGTGGCGATTCTAGTTGTGCATTGTGGGATGTAGAATCCGGCCAACTTCTGCAGAGTTTCCACGGACACACTAGTGACGTCATGTCGTTAGACCTAGCCCCGTCAGAAGCGGGGAACACCTTTGTATCTGGTGTAAGTATTTATAATTGTAAGAATTAATAGTTGTGTTAATAATTCCCCTCCCCACAACCCCTCCTAATCGCCTTCTCTTGCCATTGAAAAAGGAAGGACGTGCTATGTTAATAAATGGGGGGATGAAGTTAATTGAAATGATGAATGCAAGCTGCGTGCGTGAAATTTGAAGTTGAATTCTAATTTCCATTTAGGAATGGAGTTCTTATTCGAAAACATCTGGTGCGAAACGTTAAACTACTTTGCTTACTTTTGACATTTTAGCTGATATTATAAGTCGCGTCAAAGGAGAGCGGAGTTATTGAACTGATTGCAAGTATTCGGTATCGAAATTCAATCCCACCCGACGATTTAGCGGGATCCATCCGATCGTCAAATCAAAAACCATTCATTTCCACTATAACATCGTGGGATGAGTTTCATTAAATTATTATTTCCAGGTATCGGGGGGGGGTTATTTGTTTATTTGTGGCGGTTTATGAATCGTAATAGTGGATGCTTACCTAAGAAAAGGTGGGCACCACCGTGGTGCCGCCATGGTGGGTTGGGTCCGAGCTCAGTCTGTATAGGTACGTTTGGGCGGATGAATAATCAACCGGCACTTTATTATTTTGTTTATTTATTTTTCCTTGCTGAATTTTATTTATTGGCTACTAGAAAGAATTTATGTGAATTATGTTGGGAATTGCCTTACATCATGTTTTGAACAATTTGAGTTTTGATTCTGCTATGAACTGTTTCCAAATACTACACAAAATTGGTTGTAGGTATTCGGCCAATTGATATTATTGATATTTCTTATGTCCTATTTCAACTTTATATTTTATTTGATTGGCCTTTGTTCTAGAGTTGTGACAAGAAAGTATTCGTTTGGGACATGAGAACGGGGAACTGCGTTCAATCCTTCGAGGGGCATCTTTCTGATATAAATAGCGTTAAATTTCACCCAAGTGGAGATGCTATAGCAACAGGATCAGATGACTCAACAGTAAGTTTTAATCTTGTACTCTCTGACCAAGTAAATTTGGTGTAGGTAGGCTAAAAAGTAGTGGAATAAAATCACTGACTACCCATATAAATGTTCCCAAATAGCTAATTCCAACTTTTTATGGGTAAATCTAAAATAATATCAATTTATGTAGATAATACTGGTTTACTTCTTCGAGTTTTCAGATATTTCATTTTACGTGTTGTGGTAAGACAATCCGCAGCTTTAGTAGAATGACTGTCGAAGAAAAGAAAAAGTGGAAATGCCTACCCTGTTTATCTAAACCCAAACCCAAAAATCGAAACGATAAGAAGGAGGAGAAGAAAACTAAAGTAGACTCTGAGAGCGAAGGAGGTACTTCCGATGTTGGAGAGTCTGAGAGTGAAATTGAAGTTTCAAATGACCCGGCAACAAACATAAAAACTATTCTTGTGATGATGAAAGGTATGCAAAAGAAGCTGAAACGTTTGGATAAAATCAATGATGACGTCAACGAATTGAAGGAATCGGTCAAGTTCATAAGCGATCAATACGACGATTATACCGTGAAAATGGATCAAATGCAGATTCAAGTCAATCAGATGGAGGTAAGAATGATCAAGAAAGATCTCGTTATCGATTCCCTATTGGCTAAAGTCAGCGATCTGGAAAAGAAAAACAGAGTCAATCAGATTGAAATTAACGGTGTACCCGAAACCGCGAACGAAAACTGCGTAGCGATCGTAGAAGATATCAAGAAAGAGCTACTCCCAGATGCGGTCATCGTAATCAAAAACGCTCACCGGGTTGGACAACGCCGAGCTGGGTTCAACCGTTCAATCGTGGCTGAACTCGACAAAGAAGAAAACCGACAACTGATGACTGACACCGCAAGAAAATCAAAAACCCTGAATGCAGCTAAGCTTCATAAATCATGGCCGAACCAACCCATCTACGTTGCAGACTATCTGACCAGCTATGCTAGGGAATTGCTATTTAAGGCTAAACTACGTGCCAAAGAAAAAAATTATAAATACGTGTGGGTAAAGCACATGAATGTTTTGGTTAAAAAAGATGAGGATACAAAGCAAGCCATTACAATTAAAAAATTGGAAGACTTGAATAAAATTATCTAGACGGTTAAAACTACAAAGTACGAAATTTGAACTGCTTAAATAAATTTATCATGGTCAATGAAAACAACATTATAGAAAATATTGAAGGGTACTATGAATCGGAAAATTCTGCTTATATTGATTCACCATCTAACATAAACTATCTATCACCTAAATTTGCTAACGATATCAGTTTCTTATGCTTGAATATCAGAAGCTACTACAAACATAAAAATGAGTTGGTATGTTTCTTGACTAGTGGAATGCTGGTTGAAGGATGAGCAACCAATTGAAGATATCCCAGGATACAATTATGTCCGTAAAAGCGCTAACATCAACCATGCCGACGGAATCATTATGTTCATAAAATCTAACATCAAAATTATGGAGACCAAGCTCAAATCTACCCCGTCTTGTAGTATCATAGATGCACAAATATCAAAAGGGAATGAAGAGTTGAATATAATTGGAATATATAGAAGTCCCAGTGGTAGTAGAGATAATAAGATAGAGTTTGTAGAAATAATAGAAAGTATGATTGCCTCTAAACCAAATAACCGCCCATGTGTTGTGATGGGTGATATGAACATTAATATAGAAAGAAATCAGCTGGATAATGTAGCTGAAGATTACCTAAACATGATGTGCTCAATGGGCTTCCTTTGTGGGAATTTTAAACCCACTCGTGTTAATGATAATAGCAAGAGTTGTATCGATCACTACTTCTACAGGGGTCCATTACGATATAAGGTGGGCATAATCAAAACTGCGATTACTGACCATTACGCCATATATTGCTCAAACGAAATTAAAAGTGCAGCGAATAGTATTAAGGATGAATTAGTAACAAAAGAAATAATTAATCACGAAATGATGCGGGCAAACCTTGGTCTAGTTGACTGGACCGAACTGTATAGCATAACTGATGTAAATCAAGCTGTGGAAATACTGTACAATAATTTGAACTTGGCAAAAAATAAATCAACAAAAATAGTGAATATTAAAGTTAATGATAGGATGGAGACCATTAAACCGTGGGTCACCAAAGGTATACTAAATTCTATGATCAGAAGGGACAAGTTGAAAAATAAATTGAATAAACTACAACAACCTCAGAAATAGAATCACGACATTAACTCGAACAGCAAGAGACGATTATTATAGCGAGGAATTTGAGATAAATAAGAATAACCCGTAATAGCTAATAAATTGAATAATTTCTTTGTGAATGTAGGATCTGAACTAGCAAACAAAACAAAAAGTAGAAACCCTAGGGCGCCCACCACTAGACAAAGAGACTCAATGTTTCTATGCCCAATAACAGAAAAAGAAGTAATGGAGATTTGCAAAACACTAAAAATAAATACAGCGTCAGGAATAGACAACATTTCAGCTAGCACAATAAAAAATAATGCAGATTTACTAACCAAACCACTAGCACATATTTACAATCTAAGCACCGCGACTGGGGTTTTCCCGAAAGCTTTCAAAACCGCCAAAATTGCTCCTTTACATAAAACCGGGGATGAATCAAATCCCGAGAATTACCGACCCATTTCCCTCATTAGCGTCCTATCAAAAATTTTCGAAAAAATTATCAAAAAGAAATTAATGGATTACCTACAAAAAATTCGGTACATTCTCCCTAACCAATTTGGGTTCCAAAACGATAAGGGGGTAGACGATGCCCTCTACGAATTCACTAACTTTGTGCTCAAAGCAATAGACTCCAAAAACAAAATCCTCAGTTGCTTCTTAGACGTTTCCAAATGCTTTGACTGCATAAATAAGAAACATTTGCTGGTAAAACTAGAATCCATAGGAATCAGAGGAATCACTCACGATTGGTTCTCATCATACTTGATGGACCGTGAGCAGGTTGTAGCTATAGGTGATGTATATAGTGATACAGCTAAACTAGATGAGTATAGTATCAGCCAAGGAACGGCCTTAGCGCCGATCTTATTCCTAATCTATATAAATCAAGCATGTCATTTGAATACCAAAGGTAAATTAATCCTATTTGCTGATGACATATGCCTAATAAATTATAATAAAAATTGGGTGAGATGCTTAAGCGATACCAAAGAAGACTTGAATATTGTTAACCAATGGATGATCGACAACTATTTAACATTAAATTCAAAAAAATGCGTATACGTACCTATTTATCAAAACTGTAATGAAAGACCGGATAGTGAGACGTTGGTGGCACATTCAGACGCATGCAGAACCACAACTGGATGCGAGTGCTGCCTATCAGTGTCGAGAGCTGATGAAGCTAAATACTTAGGTATTATTATAGACTGTAGAATGTCATGGAAACCCCATGCGAAGTATGTTAATAATAAATTAAGGAAGTGCGTGTACTACATGTATAATTTAAGGTTCCTATCAGAAAAACTAAAACGAATGATATACATGGCCCTAGTCCAATCAGTGATGCAATTTGGCATCATCAGTTGGGCTGGTACATACAGATCTGTGATAAAAACACTTTATATGATACAAAAAAGAATATTAAAATTAACATTTAAACTAAGCATTTACCAGCTATATGCTAAAAATCTAATTATGTATGCATGTAAAAGGAAATCCGTTTTAGCCCAAAATATAAGGTACACTAGGGGACTACCCTACAGAATACATATCCCACTTGTAAAGAAGACCTTCACAATGTCAGCCCCATTTTATAAAATATGTATTGTTATTAACAATTTCTTCAATTTCTACCAAAATCAGCATAATTACAAATTAAACCTTCATATCATATCTAAAAACATTAATCGCCACTTCTTGAATTTATTTCACTCTAAGCTAGTTATACCACATAGAACTCAATCTACTTCTCCACCTGAACCACCTATCTAAGAACTAATACATCACAAGAAATGAGGAATCAAAAACATTAAAACTACTTACGGCTAGTAGCTATGCTACGCGGTTACGTCCACAGTTAAGTTAATCGAACTAATTGAGTATATTATGATAACCAAACGTGTATATATGTGCTTTGTATCCAATGTAAAAGTTTTGTGGCTTTATATTATATTATATATATTATTATATTATATAGTACCTAATGGTCCATTAGTAGCTATATATATAACTTTTAGGCAGTGAAGTAATAACTTTCTATTAATTTAATGGATATCATTAATTAATTATGTTAGGTAATAATTATTAAATATCCGCTCTCTAATAACTCCCATTCAGGTAGTGATTCCAATTGCGATTGAGTGCTTGGAGTATATAAAGTATCGCTAGAGAGTGGAAGTGAACTTATTTCCCTTATTTTTGGATTTTAAAAATAAGTACCTACATTTACGGTCGTTAATCTAAAAAAATAATGATGATAATTTAAAAAAATCATGAACAAATAAAAATAATAATGAATGAAAAATAAACATGATATTTTCAAAGTATTAAAAACGAATTTTTCAATGTTACCCGTCATCTGAGTATCAGCGAATTTTCGCAGAAAATGAAGCTATTGCAGTGGCTCCAAAAATTTTAAAATCAAAATTTTCTTCATTGATATCCGTTTTGAGACATTCTGAGACATCCTAGAGTTTAACATTTTTCATGTCTATATATATATAAGGTTGTCCACAGAAATTATGGTACAACTTCAAGAAATCAATTTAAGACCTTATTTCTGATCGAAAGTCGCTCCAAGAGATTTCTGTTTAAACGCTTTGTTTTTAAGTTACTCAATTTTTAAGATTTATTGTGTGTTTTGTACCTTATAACGGTCATAACTTCCTCTAGAATCACAGTAAACTCAAAACTAGAACACTTTTGGAAAGTCCGTTAAATTTCCTATAACCCTGATAGGTTAAATTTCCTATAACCCTGGTAAAGTTATGTTAGTCAGTTTTAATTGGTTAAGAAAAAGGCCAAATTACAAAATTAGAAAAAATATTTAAAATTGACGTTTTTTGTCCCGTTTTTCTGCTACCGGTTTCGGCGTGAACACTTTGGAAAAAACTTCCTCAAACCGTTGTAACAATTGTAATCATGTAAAACACTTACGTGCTTTTTTCTATGAAATCGATGGTTTTCGTGAAAAATGACCGCTCAAAAAAATTTTAGTTTGGGGTCGGTTTCTACGTATATTTTCACGCTGAATCGAGTGGCAACACTAGCAGATCTCTCCAACTCCTTTATAATCGAATTTTACACTTTAACTAACAAGATTTACACTAAAAAAAACACATAAAACTGAGCATAACAAATTAATTAAAAACTAGTTAGTTAAAGTGTAAAACTAGGTTATAACGGAGTCGCTGAGATCTGCAAGTGTTCCATTCAATTCAGCGTGAGAAAATACGTAGAAACCGGCCCCGAACTTGCAGTTTCATAGAGGGTCATTTTTCATTAAAACCCTCGATTTCGTAGAAAAAACCATGTTTTTCAACATACGAACATACTTTTCTCCCCCAATTAGTAATGAAAAAGTAAAATTGACAGTATAAAAGCTGACAGTTTGGGGAAGTTTTTCCGAAGAGTGCACGCCGAAAACTCCCCGAACCGGTAACAGAAAAACAATCAATTTTTAATATTTTTTCTAATGTTGTACTTTGGCATTTTTTTAACCAATTAAAACTAACTAAAAAACTTTACTTGATGTCAGGGTTATAGGAAATTCAACGGTCTTTCCAGAGGTGTTCTTAGTTTTGAGTTTGCTGTGAATCTAGCGGGAAATATGGCCGATTTAATGTCATAAGGTACAAAACACGAAAATAATCTTAAAAATTGAATAACTTGAAAAGAAAGCGTTTAAATAGAAATCTCTTTGAGTAACTTTCGCTCAGAAATGAGCACTCGAATCGATTCCTTGAGTTTGTCCCAACATTTCTGTAGACACCCTGTATAATACAGGGTGTTCACACTTTTGGCTACTAACCTCCTAGAGGTCGATTTCGCAACTAATTTGCAACAAAAAGTGCCCATAGACTTTTTTTAGAGGCATTGTTTCCGATTTATTGACGATTTAAGATTTTCTTCGTGTCTTAAACCTTACATCACAAAATCGGCTACAACTCCTTTTCATATTCAGTAATTTCAAATTCGAGGATACCGTTGGAAAGAACGTTGAATTTCCTTTGGATAGGCTACCCAACGTGTGAAAATATGCGGATTTAGTAGTCACCAATTCACATAAAAGTGAAAAAATGTTCAAAACTTGAAAATCTTGTTTTTTTTTAAATCGCAGGACGGCATACATAATCCCTTGAATTGCCACGCACGTACGGGAAAAACTTGATCTAAATCTCACCTTTCCAACGGTATAATCAATTTTTATTTTACTTTGCTAATTAAAGGAGAAAAGTATGTTTGTATAATGAAAAGGAAAACATGGTTTTCCTATGAAATCGTGGGTTTTCGTGAATGATGACCCTCTAAAAAAAAAAAAAAATTTGATTTTGGGGCCAGTTTCTACGTATTTTTTCACGCTGAATCGAATGGAAACACTTGCAGATCCCTTCGACTCCGTTGTAACAAAGTTTTGCACGTCAACTTAGTAGTTTTACCCTTGAAAACACATCAAATTGAGCATAACAGATGAACTAAAAAATTTGTGAACTACTAACTTATTAGTTTCACCCTTGAAAACACATCAAATTGAGCATAGCAAATGAACTAAAAAATTTGTGTGTTAAAGGGTAACACTCTGTTATAACGGAGTTGGAGAGATCTGCAAGTGTTGCCATTCGATTCAGCGTGAAAAAGTACGTTGAAACCAGCCCTAAACTCAATTTTTTTTAGAGGGTCATTTTTCACGAAAACTCTCGATTTCATAGAAAAACCCCCGTTTTTCAACACATAAACATACTTTGCTCCTTTAATTGGCAAAGTAAAATAAAAATTGATTATACCGTTGGAAAGATGAGATCCGGGCCAAGTTTCTACCGTAAGGTGCGCGGGAATTCAGAGGATTATGTTTGCCGTCCTGCGATTAAAAAAAAACAAAACAAAGTTTCGACAATTTTTTCATTTCGGTGTGAATAAGTGACTACTAAATCCACATATTTTCACACGTTGGGTGACCTATCCAAAAGGACATTTAACGCTTTTTCCAACGGTTTCCTCAAATTTGAATTTACTCAATATGGGAGGGAGTTATTATAGCCCATTTTGTGACGTAAGGTTGAAAGTAAGAAAAAAAAAAATTTAAATCGTGAAAAACTTGAAAATTCTTGTAAGTCTTTGAGGCCCTTTTTGTTGCAAATTAATTAGTAGTAGAATCGACCCCTAGGAGGTTAGAAACCAAAAGTGTGAACACCCTGTATATGTGTCCTTCCGGACGATAACTCCCTAGAATGGAGATAAAAATCCCGTTCTTGCGCCGAAAAATCAAGCTTCCCAAACGAAAGGATGAGTTCGTTGGCCAGCATTTGTGGAGCACATTGAATTGGTCAAATTAAAAAAAAAAGTGCTAAAAAAAATGACAAAAAATGGCTAAAAACGGTTAAAAATCGTTAAATTTATATTTTTAGCAGAATTTGTCAAAAGCAGTTTATTAACGATGATCTAGAACCTTAAAAAATTTATGCAGAAATTTATGCTGGAAAACATACTTGAATTTCATTAATATTTGCCTAAAATTAGATGAAAACTGCAAAAAAGCTAAAAATCCAAAACCCTTTTTTAATATCCAAAAAATGATTCAGAACGAGTTTTATTTCCATAAAGTTGGTAGTTAACAATTTTTTTTCACTTGAAGTTCTGAAATTTCAAAACAATTTAACATAGGTAATATAGTACGATAATTTACGAAAATTCACTCATACGATTATGCTGCATGACTGAAACTTTTAGTTTTAAAATTGTGTAAATCCAGTGTATAGAGTTTGAGAACTGAGAAAACGGGGAAATGTTTCCAATCAGATGATTCAATACAATTAAACCTGTACCTGTTAGTTACGCATAACATGTGAGATCCAGAGGAGATTTGGACGAGTTTCATAAGGAAGTCTACAACAAACGCATGATAACATGAAATTGCGGGTAGCATGTTAGTTTGGCAATCCCTATCACTTTTGACAACTGTATCGCACTCCGCCTCTAATTCTTGAAGCTATGAAACCAACGGAAAGATACCAACACATGCCAGAAGGATTTCAATTCATTGAAAGGGGTTTGGTAAAATTACCCTACCAGTTTACGATAACTAACGTCGATACGACGGTATATTTACGTTTTCACGATATATATAATTCCTATAAAATCGATATAGAGGCGACAAAACTAAACAAATTTTGAAATTCATCGATACAGAACGTCAGCATTTAAAATAAAAGTACGAGTATCTGTCATAATGCGTATTTGAAAGGGCTTTTCAAAGTTTTAAGAAATAAACAGAGAAATTTTTAAAATTTGTGCTTTACACTTCACTGATAAGGTTATGCTGCACTAATGAGACAATGTAAATCGTTACCACACTAGGGCCTCAGAATTTGGATCTCATTTAAGAATTCGAGAGTATTCAATGAAGCAGTTGTTAGTTTTTTAGATAGATATTTTAGATAGATATTTAGTTAGATTTTTTAGATTTGGGAAGAAATTTGTCTACATGCCATTTTAAATTGAAGAGCCCACTGGTTGCTGTTTGGCAGATTGGATTGATAGCTTCTCGGTTTCGTGTGGTAGAAGGCCAGGTAGAAGACTTCTACCATTGTTAGGTACTTATTTCACTTCAATATAGAGTAGTATGTCACCCTCGAAAATAGCAAGTACCAACAAAATAATTGTGGTATACAACTGCTTCTATACAGCTAACATCACTTCTTTCATTTCTGCCCACAGTGCCGACTTTTCGACCTCCGAGCAGATAAGGAAGTTGCTTTGTACACAAAAGAGAGTATAATATTTGGGGCCAACTGTGTTGATTTTTCTGTCAGTGGTAAGTCTTATACACCTGTAGTATACAATAGTATAAGACATAAAAACAAAAACCTACGTAATTTTACGAAAATGTTTAGGAATGGAGCTCCAAGCCCGTCTGCCTCCTCATTTTTCATAGGTAGACATAGGTGTACAGTAAAACTTAATGAGGTCAGACCTGGATAAATGGGAAATCTTGATATGATTGTATTATCGTAATTTAGTGGAATAAATAAGCACTCCGATTATGGTTTATAAATTTGGGCAATTTACTGTGCTCAAAAAGCACTGTCCAACGATCTCATCCTCTCTTTGGAATGCTTAAGGGGGCGCCGGATGGTACAAATGCGGTTTTTCCAATTTTTCTCAGTCAATAGTGGACAGGATAACTTGATCAACCAAACATTCAACAAACAAAAACATTACAGTAAGTTGTGCTAGGTATAATAAACAAATTGAGGGCTTAGTCCTCGATGTAACGTGCAGTCCCTACTATGTATATAATTCATATTAATTTAGAAGATTCATTCATATGTCACATATTATTGAGGTTATTGTTAAAGATTCTTACAACAGAGGGCAAAAGTACAAAGATATACTAGGAATAGAGCGAGATCAAGTATTTTTCACAAAACATCTGTAGGCCGTTTGCATTTTAGTCGCCTCTCTGTTATTGGCAACGGTGGGTTATTAGAAAGTTGAACTAGAAGTTCGTTTTCATGGTGTGACATAGTTTTGTGAAGTTACTGGTTTTTAATAGTCTCTGCTACCTGCTCGATTTCCTGGTCTCGGTGGATGTTAGTGTCCGCAACTTTTCTTTATTTGGTCAGTTTAAATATAACAAGATTTTACAAAAAAAAAAAAAGTCTGAATTCTAGTTTTTATCACAAAAAAAGAAAAGGATAAGTATTTATGTCATTGTAAATATGTGTTTTACGAGGGAAGCATTCAATAAGATTCTGCACTATCACTTCATGGCCGGGAGATTTTTTAGTTGGCGAGCGCTTTATGGCGTTCTTGACCTAACCAGGTGTAAAGTGTCAGCTGTAGTAGTTCTTCAAGTTTGGCTGCTGTCTCCGCGTTGAACTGATGAACATGCACTGATAAGGTTGGGATTGTTCTACCAGGAGATCCGAGAATAGAGTTGACTTCTCCTAAAATGTTGAGTTGAATCGATTGCCAACTTTCAGGGGTGGGATGCCATTACTTGTTTTTGTCATTTGTCTGGTCTTTCTCCAGAGGCTGCAATCTCTTGGGTCTAAGGATGTCAGCTTCTATGACGAGGAAGAGCTGTTTTCCTTTTGTAAGGCTTTTTTAGTTCTCTGGTTGCTCGATTGAAAGCAGCCTTGTGGTCTGGATACTTGTTGCCTCCCAACGTCTTCTTCAGGATTTCTAATTGAATGATTACTGTACACGATTTAAAAATTTTATGTGAGAGGTTAGCCTTGGTAAGTTTGATGATGCCGTTCTTGCAGCTATTCGAACATTTGTGGAAATACTGGTGACAGCTCTATACAAATCTTGAGGAGTTTTTAGTAGAATTTTGAGGTCTGTTAGCGCTTCAAGCGTTGACGTGTACAGTTTCCAATCAAAAGGGAGCTGCTTTATGAGTGTGGGATGAGCTATTTGGTGGGAAAGATAATAGTTCCAGTATCACTGGTTTGCGGTCGGCGGAAAGATCAAAAACATCAAATGGAGTTGTCTAGTAAGAGGTTATCCGTTTCCCACCAAAGAAATCCAAAACATCTGGTGTGATGGCAGTATTGCCATATAGTATGAAAAACGTGATTCAATTAGGACTCCCAGTTCCCCCACTCTTTTAACTCGTTGAAGGGCATCTCCATGTATAGAGTACTGGTTTGTGTGGTTTAGCTAACCTCTAGACCTAGACAATCTCTTATCTATTCTACCGCCCTACGTATTCTACCTATGATGGCGAATGCCGTTGGATTAATGGTAGTCTATGCGGTAGCGAATATCCCCCCCCCCCCCCTATTTAGCATATTACCATATCTACTTATATACACTCTTCTACTCGTATTTTCCATTTTGAGTTGTACTTTATTCTCCAACTAATCGTATACGTCCATGTACAATAAGGGGAGAAGCTGCACAGCTCACTCAGCTTGGCAGACTTTTGTTTTTTACAATCATCCTACCTTCTGGGCATGCCAACTAGAGTTCGTATATAGTAGATATCCGTTGTATTTCGGAAAGTTGTGCTGTCTTAATGCGGTACAGTGGACATTCATATAGAAGACTTAGCTTTTGATTACCTAATTTTAATCCTTTGGCCCAATTAAAGTTAACAATACTGGCTGCAGCAGGGAATTTTCTACTATTCCATTTACTTTCATATTTTAACAGCTTCTTATTATGGCCTGTGTGCCTTAATGTCAATTGGCAGTCCACAATGCTGTGGTATCTCGAGTACCATGCAGCCGGATTTCGAGTTTCCAAATTGGAGATGAGCTGAATATATTGGGTCTGACCTGGTCAAGTCACTAGTAAAGAAATAATTCCCTTGAAATTTCCTCGAATATTACATGTACTACAAGAGTCAGCTGGATTAGAAACCTAGTTTATTCTAATCATTCATTGAAACTTGAATGATTGAATTGAATAATTCAAAATCATGTTTCTGTCTTCACTAATACATCAGAATACAGATTTTACGAGCTGTGTAATAGTGTACCTATAGTGGTTGATGGTAAAATCAATGGTGGCTGACTTGTAAGTAATGTTGTTTGAAGCCATTTAGACTGGATTATTAGAAATTTCCAACTTACTAGTTTTCAAGGTAAAGGATAATTTTTGAGAATGTTTGAACAATCAACAAAAAAGAGCAACATTCCATAGCCTCTTCCACCTAATCGCACCTCATTCTCAGCCAATGAAATGTATTTCCCCACATTCCTACATTCCCTGGAAAGCAATCACTAAGCAATCAATCACAGCCAGCAATCAATTTCTAACCTTCCGCCAGTGAGCAACAATTGAATTTTGCAAAAACTATGCTAAGAATTACGTTACTATTTCAACCTACCACCTGTAATAGTATTTGTGATCTAACCGTTCAAGCAAATACGTATAGTGCCTAGGAGTTTTCAAACACGTAGTAGTGTAGTATCGTGTTGTTTGATAGTACACGCGTAGATTGTACTACGGACTACTATCATACGGGCATTTTTATTTTGTTTCAGGACGTCTTCTATTCGCTGGTTATAATGATTACACAATAAACGTGTGGGACACATTGAAATGCGTCAGAGTAAGCTTACTGTACGGGCATGAGAACAGGGTATCCTGCCTTCAAGTTTCCCCTGACGGAACAGCATTGTCCACAGGCAGCTGGGACACAACGTTGAGAGTAAGTTTTTTGAATTGTGAAGTACATAAGACCATTCAATAATGGTTAATGATATGTAGCGAGAATGAATAATAACGGAAAAGTTATTTCCTTCAAACCCCCCCCCCCCCCCCCCCAAGGACAGTTCAAAATGATTATTAGATACCAAAATTGATATGTTGATGATATTTTTGATAGACTAAACGCTCCACCATTCTCAGCAGCTAGATAGGAACGATGGAAGAAGACAATCCTATGCGTAATACACAATTTACACAGTGTGCATCTACACATTGTCCAGTTAACTATGACACCCATCCGCGTATTTTCCTCAATTAGGAGCCGAAAAAATTCCAGCCATATTAGCGAATTTTCGTAGAAAATGAAGCTATTTCAGTGGGCCAAACATTTTTTTAATAAACATTTTCCAATTTTTCTTTTCACGTGGAAAAATTTCACGCCATTCCATACGTATAAATATATATATATATATATATATATATATATATATATATATATAGGGTGGTCAGTATAAAGTGTTAAATATAACATTGCCTGAAACCATTCAAAAAATGGAGTATAATGCCGCCACAGCACTTTTCTATCTCAATCCGTTGATTTTTTAACCCATTTCTGGTAAAAATCACATATTTGATGTAATAATATACAAATTTCTCCACTTAAAATCAACATTTCTTAACGTTCGACCACGTTTTCGGGATCTGTGTTAAATTGGCTCTAAGAACAAACAGTTTTAATTTCCATTTGACTCCATTAAGGCTCGTTTGTTTGAAAACAAATGCAAGTTCTTTTGGAAATTTGAAATTTGAAAAATGTTGAAAATGATCCACTCCTTCAAAATATTGATCACAGACTGTCCGCTTTCTCGAAATCTACTTCATTTGATACACTTTCCACCGGTATATTTAATTTTGCTTTTACATTGCTAAATTGAGGAGAAAACGAAGTTTTAATGTTGAAAAATGTGTTTTTTTTCTCAAAATAAAATTGTGGGTTTTCTTGAGAGAGAGGAAAAGAAAACCCTGTAGTAAAGTACGAGTATGCGGTCAGTTCGGAATCGAATTTTACAGTTGCAGATCTCTTAAACTCCGTTATAAACGTTTTATCCCTGAAACTTGAGTATGCCAAATAGACTAAGAATGTGTGAGTTGAAGTGTGAAATTCGGTTATAACGGAATTGATGAGATCTGCCATTGCTTCCATTCTATTCAGCATGAAAAATACGAAGAAATTGATCCCAAACTCGCAGGGTCGATCCTAAAGTGTAATTTTCAAGAAAACCCTCAAGAAATGAAATAAATAAAATTTCTCAACATCAGAACATAATTTGCTTCCCTTTTTAGTAAAGTAAAAATAAAACTGGCTATACCGTTGGAAAGAGCGGTTTTAGTGAAAGTTAACAGTCTCTAAAAAGAGTTTTGAGGAAATGGTTGATATTCAAACAATAATTTTTTCAATTTCAAAATCTCTAAAAGAATTTGTTTTAATAAATGAGTCTGAATGATGTTGAATAAATATGAAAACCATCGGTTCTTAACAACAGTTGACTCCGCAGATGAGGTAAAAAAATGGGGAAAGGTGATTTATAGGGGAGAAACGTGGTTTCTTATGTAAAAAAAGTGGATTCCTCAAAGGAAAAAAATAAATAAATTTAAAACTTCAGATTGCGATAGAAAGATTGAGAATTTGAATAGATGATGTATTGGACTTTTTGATAGAAGATGGATTGAAACGGACAATAACTTATTATTGTTTGTTACTGATGATGGCCTAACCGTCGAAATCGATTTAACATTGTAACTCTTAATTTTTCGTTGAAATAGACAACGTTTTTCACTAACTTCCGTTTTATAATGGGTTTCCACAACTTCGTCGCGAGTTATTTAGTTCGTTTTAGTTCGTAGATGGATTGCGATAGAACGATGCAATTGGCGGCATTCTACATACATTTTTTTTTAACTCTTTAAAACGACCACTCTGCATACGATTCAATTCGCTACAATTTGGTATAATTCAAGCGTTCTAAAAGAAAGGATGAGATTGTTGAACAGCACTTTTTGAATACCTACATTACATTGATCAAATTTCACGAAATGTGCTGATAAAATCACTAAAAATGGCAAAAAATGGCTAAAGATCATTAAATTTATATTTTTGGCACAATATTTCACTAAGGACGTAATCTACTGTGAACTAGATCATTAAAGAATTTATGCTCAAACTAATGCTGAAATATGTCGGTGCGTACTTAGATTTCAGTGATATGTGCTTTAAAAAAAATCTTTGTTTGCATAGCAGATTATTGTTTAGAACAAGTTTGTTTCCCTTAAAATTGATAGTTATCCATTTCTTTGGACTCAAAGTACTCACATTTGAAAACAATTTAGCATAAATAAAATACGATACAAATATTATTTATACATTTATACATAAATATTATTTAATAGTTCTCGAAAATTCGCTTTTTCAATCATGATTCATCCCTGGAACTTTTCTATTGCAGATTCGGAATTTACGTAAAAATTCATGGAATTTTTTTGGTGCGCAAAAACGTTTGCAATGACGTGCAAAACTTGCCCATAATGTAAAATTTCGAGTTTTTGCAGAAATTCAATTGCTACATTTGATAAGTACATGATTTTGGGGTAGTACCTATTTATTCATGCTGAATTACGTAGTGATGTTCATTTATTAATATTCGCAATGCCATCTAATCCATCTAATACAATTAAGAGGTATGGATCAATAATCTGCTTTGCAAACAAAGATTTTTTTTAAAGCACATATCACTGAAATCTAAGTACGCACCGACATATTTCAGCATTAGTTTGAGCATAAATTCTTTAATGATCTAGTTCACAGTAGATTACGTCCTTAGTGAAATATTGTGCCAAAAATATAAATTTAATGATCTTTAGCCATTTTTTGCCATTTTTAGTGATTTTATCAGCACATTTCGTGAAATTTGATCAATGTACTGATAGGCTGAGAGACCTCAGTGGCTAATTTATTTTCCGATGGAACTACGGTACTGAAATTTGAAATTTACTCAACGTCATTTCCAAGCTGGTATTGCCAATAACAAGAAACGAACATCACAACGTGACTCTGCGTGAAAAAATGCCTCAAAATCATGTGACACATTTGGTTAATAGAATACCTGGGACATCTCGATATTTTATTTTTTGCAATACTTTCCAATAAGTTTGTTTCTTTAGTTCGTCTATCTGTATTACAGACGGCTTGGGTTAGTACTTAGAAAGTATCCCTAGCGTATTATGAACAGGGTGGTGGCGTGCCAGATAGACCAACATTATAAAGTACATTACTTGCTCTACATTACTTATATATTATGGTTATCTACTTCAATATGTTGCGTAATAATATGGTTCAAGTACCGATGTACTGATAAATAGAAGAGGCCAAACGCAGAGAATCAAGGTTTTCACTGCCTTCATAGCCAACAAATTACCAACAAATATATTTTTTATTTCAAGTTACACGACGTTTTTGTTTGTGTCGTCACAAAGATTTTTCTTATTTTTTACTAATACTCTAGACTTTACGTTAAAGCATTTCTAATTGCAATCAACTGGAACCCTGAACCCCGTGATGAATATAGATAACTTCACCTTCCCATTCGGAATATTCCCTGTTTATCCTTTCGGTGTTGCGGGCGTATCGTCTCAACTCTAGGAAAGGGAGACTACAGGGTGGGCCCCGGGTATAGACCCAAAAACAAATAGGCATAACTCTAGATATTTTAAACGTATAACCATTTTATTTACATTTTCATGAAGGGAAATAAGTGCCATTTTAAGTTTTAAAAATAACAGCCAGCTTATGGTGTCCATCTTGTTCGTAGCATGAAGCAAGTCATTCCAAGAAGTTTCTGTGGACGAGCTCTAGCAATGCTTCCCAATTGAACGAACTTCGGTTGTTATTGCATCCTTAAAAGCGTCCAAGGTGCGCGGTTTTGTCGCATGAACACGTTCCTTAAGGTACCCCCAAAGAAAAAAATCGCAAAAAGTCAGGTGACCCGGGGGGCCAAAGCACGTCCCCAAAACGTGATACAACGCTATTAGGGAACATCTCCCGCACCAGGGCCATTGAGGCAGTGGAGGTGTGAGGAGGGGCCCTTTCTTGTTGAAACCAAACATCCACTGGATTGTCAATTCGCCTCCTTCTGTGCAACTCAGGTCTCAAAAAGTTGGTCAGCATTTCAATGTAGCGGTTAGAATTGACAAAAAAGAAGAGACCGATGATGAATGTCCTTGAAACGGCACACCAAACAATAAAAATATGGCTGTGCAGGGGCCTATTCATTTTTCCTATTAACAAAACCGTTGAGGTGCCAGTGCGCCTCATCACTCATCAACAGCACCATATCATCATTCACTTCAAAAAACGAGAGCATCTCTAGTGCAAATGAAGAATGCTGAGGGTAATCGCTAGGTTTCAACTGTTGAATGTGTACTAGTCGCATTAAGGAGCGATGCGAAGGAGAGGGGGTTTGAATAAATAATGAATACATATAACAGTAAGAAGAAGGATCGGGGAGAGGTCCATCTAGCCTCGGCTTTGGATCGCGAGCAACTGACTATAATAGGTCGGTTCATAGACGGGGTGGAGGGAGGTGAAAAATACTGGGACGAAGTCGAGCTGATAGGACATCCCCCTTTTCCAAACTGTAATTTATTAATATCTCTTTTTTTTTTTTTCAAAAACGTATTACATTACAAAAAATATATGAGATCGTTATATAGTAATATTTTATATTTATTTTAATTACAAAGAAAAATAATAATTGAATCCATGTTGTTATAATCAAAAGTTACATAAGTTACAATACCTTGTATTAAATAAATTCACATAACAATTGGTTGTTAATATAAATAGCTTCTTTCTTAAAGTTAAACACGAATACAATGAACAATAAATTGTTCTCAATTTGGGACATAATCACCGAACCAGTTGGGTTTCTTTCTTTCCCTAATAGATCTGGATGGAATAACTGGATTTTGAACATTTCCAATAGGTGGTTCGTTTTGCTGTGGAGGGTTTTGTTGAAAAGACTTTGATTTTTGAGGGGATGTTTGGGTTGATCTACGAGCAGTTTTCATGGGCGATGTCTGTATTTCTCTTTCCATATGATCTGGATCAGTAACAGGCGAAGTTGGGAGAGGAATAGATTTAACTAATAAAGGTGGAATTGATTCTTTAGATTCTTTATAGTAGGGAGCAGGTATAAGAAACCAACGATTCCTACGAAAAGATCTTGGTTCAGGACCTATTTGAATTATCCTTCCATAAGTTCTAACATCCGTTATCCATACTGCATCGTCGATCTTTAGTTCGGTTAACTTCTCTACAACTCTATGTCTTTTATTGTATTTTTCATATTGCCTTTCTTTTAAAGATTGATCTCTTTTTCTAAAGGAGTTGTTCTATAGGTTCAGGACCTATTTGAATTATCCTTCCATAAGTTCTAACATCCGTTATCCATACTGCATCGTCGATCTTTAGTTCGGTTAACTTCTCTACAACTCTATGTCTTTTATCCTAGCCACCATACGGACATTTTCGCTCTTTCTCTGCATTTTGAAATTCCTAAATGCCCTTTGTGAATAAAATTAAGGCATTCCAACTGTAAACTAGCAGGAACCATTATCCTAGACCCCTTAGCTAGAATAGAATCGATAATGCAGAAATCATGACGATATTGATAATAAGGAATAAGTTCTGGTGCCACTGCAGACTTATTTGGCCATCCAGAAACACAATACAAACTTATTTTTGAACAAATAGGATCGTTAGCCTGCTCCTATTTTATTTTATTTAAATATGCATCTTTGATTGGCAACGCTTTCAGAATACTACAGACAAAATGTTCGGTTTCATTGAATAGATCAAAAGTAAAATCATTTGATTCTTTGATAGGATTTTTTGACAAACTATCGGGTACCACTAAATCTTTCCCTGGAGTATACTGAACAGTATAATTGTAACGCATTAAATGTAATCGTAATCTCATCAATCTGGGAGTTAATTCATCAATGGGATTAGTCTGTAAAATTTGTAGAAGTGGTTTGTGATCTGTTTCCAAAATTATTTTTAGACCTGTTATATATTCTGAAAACTTTTCTGTCGCCCATGTTAAGGCTAAAGTTTCCCTCTCTATCTGGCTAGTCCATTTTTTCTCAGAATCTCTGGGCGTTCTAGAGGCATATGCTACTATTTCACGATTTCCGTCAACAACCTGCATTAAGCAAGCACCTAATCCATACGACGAGCTGTCGGCGCTAACAATAACTTACTTAGTCGGATCATAAAATGCAAGCAGTGGAGCCTTTTTCAAACTGCCTTTAATTTGTTGAAAAGAATTTTCTTGATCTTTATCCCAAGCGAACATTACTTCATCCTTCAATAGGTCGTTTAGAGGCTTCAAGATTGCACTTCTATCTTTGACGAATCTAGACGAAAAATTTTCCAAACCTAGAAATTGTTGAAACTGTTTTGTTCGTAGGTGTGGGAAATTCTCCTATTGCTTTAACTCTAGCTAGAAATACCCGTTTTTAGAACCGTTTTTTCCACGTTGGCCAATGACTCGGATTCGAAACATCAAATGGGTCGGGCGGACGGACTTGTAAAAACCCCTTATCTGTGGTCGCCAGAGTTGCTGGCGGGTCTGGCATTGTTTACAATAATATAAACTTGTTGATTAAGGGTTATGTTGTTATTCTCACCTTGGGCAAAAACATCGATCGCTGAGACGAGGCCTGGCGAAGTGACTCACGGAGCAAGTTGGAACAGGAGCCAGTTAGTGGAGTCGAGCTTCCCAATTAAATCGAACGAGGAGCACCTTCCAAAAATGATTTCGTGAAGAAATTGCAGTAAATTTCTGCTATGATTATCACCATCTGCTGCCACCATGTACTAGTCGCATTAAGGAGCGATGCGAAGGAGAGGGGGTTTGAATAAATAATGAATACATATAACAGTAAGAAGAAGGATCGGGGAGAGGTCCAACTAGCCTCGGCTTTGGATCGCGAGCAACTGACTATAATAGGTCGGTTCATAGACGGGGTGGAGGGAGGTGAAAAATACTGGGACGAAGTCGAGCTGATAGGACAGAATGATGTCCAACTTGTATGGATGAAACTTTAGTTCTTTTTTAATGATTCGTCGAACTGACGAGCGTTTCATTTGCAGGGCCTGAGCTTGTTTTTGCACAGAACGCCCTGGGCTCTGGAGAACAGCTGCTCTTACCTTAGCCGTGTTCTTTGGGGTTATCACTGTCTGTGCAGGGCCAGGTGGTTTTTTATTCATAATGTTCCCTGTTGAGCGAAAAGCCGTGACCCATCTCATAATTGTTTTCCGAGTGGGAACTCCAAGGTTGACTCTGACACTGAAAGCAGCAAATATCAATTCATTGTTTTTCACATACACATCGTAAGCAAATGCAAGATGAACCACATCCTACCGATCCATGATGGTAACTAAACGGCATCATTTAACGGTTCGAATGAGCCCTCACAGGCTTTCCTAACCCTACCCTGGGCGGCGCAAGGGCGCACCACTTTTGGGTCTATTCCCGGGGCCCACCATGTACTCTATTCCAGCATCTCTGCCATATTCTTTAAAGTCATATTTGCACCAGTTGTGCCTATATCTACTCGAACAGTTTTGGTTTCATGTTGGTCTATTTGGAAGAGTGTCCGTGTGTCTGTCTGTGTAATCGCTAACCCTTGTAGCCGTGGAAATCACAGTAGCTAGGTGAACCCCCCCCCCCCCCCATTTTTTCCCCTCATGGTGTTTCAGATCTACTGCATATGAATTTTCGAGCTCACAGAGTAGCTGTTAAATTTCAATGATATTATTATCAAATTATTCTTTTATAAGTACGATGTAGTTAGAACTATCAGTAGGTATATTTTTAATGAAATATTATATGTGATGTTTTTGTAAATTTCAGGTTTGGGCGTAAATGGTGCTTGTTTTTGCATTACAATTGCACAACTCACACTTGCCAATACGAATATTCGTACTAAAATGTTCATAGCTTTAGAGGTGGTATGTAGTTAAATATAAAAAATATGAATAATGTGATAGATGTTAAAAAAATTATAATGAATATTTATCTCGTTTTTGTTTAAAATTTTTTACATTGGTCATAGGATGATATGCTAGATAGTTTAGAAATGTTGACACTTATTTCACTAGTTGATTAGTTTGTATGTTGTTCGTTATCTTGATGTTTAATCTGATGCATTTGACAAGGTTGAGAACTTCAACAATGAAACATAAATATTTGCTATTCCTGCGTTTAAACAATTCAAATCATAGACTGACTTCACTGAATGTCCTATAAAAATTCACAAAATATCAAAGTATGTCACAGATCTCAAGCATCTTAACAGTGAATTGTGATATATTCAGATTCAACATCATTTAGTAGACTCCATACACCTTCATCGATCTTGTTATAACTATTACTTTGATTGACGTATTGTAATGTGTAACAGATAAATTTAGCTATACATTCAGATAATAAAGGTTTCAAGTTATCCATAATAAAATCTTTACAACTCTGTTGTTAATATAATGTTGTTGTGATATTCTGAGACTCCTATATTCTGAGAAATATTGTTTTACGGTTTCATCAAATCTTTACAGTCCTTTCGGTTTTCATTTCTAAAAATTGAGTTAACAATAACGATACCTAATAATAGACGCTTACTCAAACATTATTATTAGGTGATATGAATTACATGGGCTGATACAGGGAAATTTTGTTAAATAAAACACTTAGTTTTGCACTACATTTGTTGGTATGGTATAGAAAACCACCACAAACTAAGAGGGCATGGTGGAACCGAAAGGATAAACGTTTGCAATGTAAAGCTCGACTCGAGTAACTTCTTAAATTAATGGGTACATATACCGTCTGTTTGTCTGTTTGTCGAGTCTATGCACGGCCAAACGGCTGAGTGGGGGGAGTCTACGAGTGGGGGGATCTTCTTGGGATTTCCCGAAAGGGGGAACGAGCGAATTTAAAATTTTCTAATCCCAGCCGAACCATGGGCCGTAGGGCGGGAGGGGGGTCGAAGTAAGAATTAATGTGCGCTTTTTGGACTTCCCCGCTTCCTCTACCCCTCTAAACGGCCGTTGAAAATTCCGGAAAAATACCGGTTTCGTAGGTTTTTGAACGAGGAAGACGACGGCGCGATCGAATCGCGAAAAAAGTATCGGGAAATGCGTAAAAAAAAGCGAGAGTACGGACCCGTTTTCTCGAAAAGTCCGACGGAAAACTACGTTATTTCCCATTGAAATATACCCCGTAAAGGTACGTTTTTCGGAACGGTTTTCGCGGGCGAAATAAAGGTTTGATCCCGCCGAATCTGAATCCGAAATCGGATATCGAAAAAAGGTTACGGGAAGTCGGACAAATTGCGAGGGGAAGCGAGGCGAAGCGTTTAAAATGCGGAAGTTAATCAACCCCGCCGCCGTTTCACAATGTTGCGAGAAGGCCTACGCACGCGCGCGTTGGAGGATGGAACTTTTTCGTTCGACATTTCAACAGAATAAATACGGGTTTTTTCCCACACATATACAGCAATACCTTGCGAGCAAAGCGAGCAACATCCCCAAATAAACTTATTGTGGTTCCACGTAGTTTTATAAGATTTATTCTGTTTGTAAGAATTTCCAACAGAAAAAAACTTCTGCCAAGTTGGGCAGTATAACTTCCTCAAGCGAGCGAAGGGAGCAACATCCCCCACAGACATTAAACCTACCCTTAGGGATCTACCGTTTCCAATCATTCTCCCACTCGACAGTAAAATACCTCCGCATCTACAAAGCCACACCTTGCGCAAGGAGCGAGCAACTTAATGGGGGGGGGGGGGGTCCAGGGTTTTCTCTAGACATATACAGCCATACCGAGCGAGTGAAGCGAGCAACATCCCCTACACACGTTAAGCCTACCCTTAGGCTGTCTGTCCAGTAGACGCGATTTCGTGTGAACAGGCAAACAGGCGAAAAGAGGCGAATTCGCGCAAACGGTGGAGGCGAGCGAAGCGAGCCGGAACGGCAAGTAATAGTATAATAATAGGTCTAGTGCTCCCCAGCTTATCGGCACCTATTCGTATTTATCGTAGTTTTTAACGTTCTGATTAGTTATTTGGATAATATTTTTTCTAAGTAGTATTATGCGTTCATATAAGTAGGTCGGTAGGTACTCAATGGCTTTTTGTAATGATCTGAAATCACGGACGCTTTCATATTCATAAAGCTATCTATGGATTACTATAGGTAGCTTTATGAATATGAAAGCGTCCGTGATTTCAGATCATTACAAAAAGCCATTGAGTACCTACCGACCTACTTATATAAACGTTTGACAGTTTATTAACAGTCTTCGAATACTCAACAGCAAGCACTAGAAATTAATACTAAAACTGTAAAATAAAATGAAATCCTCGACTGTTACTGCTGCGCCACTGTAAACAGATAGACGGTACAACAAATTTTCATTTGTAAGTACAATTGGGTGAGCATCTCCTACATTAGCAATATTTGAAACTAGAGAGTTATCTCAATATATGTCGGCTTTCAGGCTGAAAATACCCTAACGAAAAATACCTTTGTTCTGGAAACGGATAAAAACCCGTTGCAACTCCACTATTCAGCTTTAAAGAATCGGTCCACAAGCTCGTTGGTATCTTATTTCAAGGTTGGTTTGGCTGGTTTGAGTATACTGGTATAGTACCCATCCCAATTAAAAAACGCAGCAGATGATTACAAAAAGATTATTATTTCCTTATTTAATAGTTCCTCAGGATAGCAGTCCACTGCTCCGAGTAATTGGCATAAATTCGTCTCCCCAACTCTTGGAAACGTCATTAAAATCTGGTGAACATTGGGTAGGTAAAATGCAAGCTTCAAGAATTTCACTCCTCTCAGTTTTTCTCTGACCTCTCATATTTGCGGACCTCGCCCTTTGCAAGTTTTTCGTTTTTCCTTACATCAAGAAGCATTTGGGTGGCAAACCTGAGAAACTCAAACAGGGAATCGGAACCTGAATGCTTCAAGGGGTTGCGACTACTGCTGCCCCGATACGAAAAATGCACAAGTGAACTTATATTAAAATCAAGTGGAAAAATGAGATGGAATTGTTCAATTCTCTTGTACTTTTTCTATTATAACTTGAAACTGATAATTTTTACACGTCCCTCATATTTACAATAATGAACCTTTGTAGGGGTGTACCTGCATTAGATCTGGATTTTTCCCGACCCGGTCCGATCCGATGGCGTCCTGACCGCCAGACGAAGCCGGAAGAAAATCCAAACACGAGTTGTGCTCGTGCGGTGCCTTCGAGAGAGTAGAAGGCCTGACAGCTACCATAATGCGTCATCCGCTTGAGGCGAGCTTGGTTGGGTACCTACCTACCAATATCGGCAGGTTCAGATAGAGGGATTAAGATTTGCGTATACGATAAAATTAACGTTCAAATGTTATAAATTTTATTTCATATAGACATTTTCTTAGAAAACGAAGCTATTGCAATGGCTCCAAAAATTTTAAAATTATAATTTTCGATTCTCTATTGAAATCCATTTTGAGGCATTCTGAAACGAATCCTAGAGTTTAACACTTTTTCATATGTACACACACACACACACACACACACACACACACACACACACACACACACACACACACACACACACACACACACACACACACACACACACACACACACACACACACACACACACACACACACACACACACACACACACACACACACACACACACACACACACACACACACACACACACACACACACACACACACACACACACACACACACACACACACACACACACACACACACACACACACACATATGTAATACATGTGTGAGTGTGTGGGTGTATTTATATACGATAACTATTCTTAGGATTGAATCGGAAATTCCGTTCTTGCTCCAAAAAATCAAGCTTTTCAAACGAAAAGGTCAAATTTTCGGACGGAATTTTCAAACGGAAATTGGTCAAATTTCAAAAAGTATATTACAAAAAATGACTAAAAATGGCTAAAAATCGTTACATTTTTATTTTTTGGTAAAATATAGCTCAAATAAAGTTTATTAACTATAAAATAGATCATTCAAAAACGTATGCGCATAATTATGCTGAAAAATGTACTTAAAATTCATTAATATTTGCTAAAAAATCGAAAAAACCGCAAAAAAACTTAAAATGTAATACCTCTACTTGAATTGTAGATTATTATTTAGAATACTTTTTTTGCCATAAAATTAATAGTTAACGATTTCCTAGCACTCAAAAAGCTCAAATTTCAAAACAATTCAACATTATACAATATGATAATTTACGAAAATTTGCTTATACGGTCATGCTGCATTACTAGAATTTTTTATTGGATTTTTCGCTGTTTGAGATCCTATTAATATTCTTACAGTAATTGTTCAGCAGAATATTTGTTATTGTTCTTACCACAATGTTTAATGAATCAATAAACACTATGTCCGTGATCACAGTCATAAGTAGGAATAATATCATCAAAGTGCATAGTGCATTTAATACAGTGCTGACTAGATGAGATCTTTGATTTTGGGATCTCAGGAATATCTTCATATTCTGACCATAATAAATTTTCAAACACCACTCATGCATATGAAGTTATAGTTGTAAAATTTTGGTGAGGATATTTTAAACCACCTCTTGAGAGCCTTGAAATTAGCGAAAATTGGCTTTCTACTGGTGGAATATCTTGATTGGAATAACTTGACATACAAGTTGCTGCAGCTGTTACAGTTCAAGGTTTTCAACAATTTAAAGCTACAATATCCAGATATTCAAATCAGTACTGGAATATGCTTCTCAATTCGTTTAAGATCGTCTTCTTTTACGGTTTTGTCCATAGACAGTTGACACTAAAGAGTTTCACTTATTTCTTGTACATCATCGTCCAAACACAAAATTTCATCCTCAGCAACTTTTCCGAGCGCACGACTAAATGGAGGATGTTTTGGAGTTTGATTTTTCTCTCGCACTCCATTACTTGACGTAGAGAAACGTAATAATTGCAATCTAATAGTCTCCGATACTGTCCGAATCGTCCTTTGAGGTTGTCAGTTTGAATTTTCCCAGGTAATAAAAATTTGAACTTCTACTCTAGTTTACAAAACAAAACGAATTTTAAGAACCAGTTGGTCTTCAGCGAGACAGCTCCCATTCTTTCAGACATTTCGTATAATCTTTATTTTTCTAGCCAGTCTCGAACTTATTTCAAACAGGCAAGTTCAGCAGAGCTTGAATTAAGAGGCAAACGAAATTTATTGATCTTTTGATTTCCCTCCTACACTTACAGATTTAACATTGGCGATCCTTCACCAATTCAGTATCACTTCAACGACAATAGCAGTATCAACAAAACATGATTAGCGTAAATCTTGACAACGAGCTACCTATACACCACCTATGAAATTTGAAGAGACCTTATCTACACATTATTCAAGTATTTAAATATTGGCTTACTCTTGAATTTTTCCTTTCTTGGAATTTTGTCGCCACACACTTTTTTCAACTCTTTCTCCGACGGGAAGCTAAACACCGAAACTCTTTCATTCGTGTCGTAACTCATCCGGCAATTCAGAACCACACACTTTTGAACTGTTGAGGGTTATAGGAAAAAACAAAAATTAGACTATTTGGTTCGGTTTTTGTAAATAACATTTGAAAAATAAATGTTGGATATCTAGACTAGATATGCGTTCCGCACAGCGTTAGAATAGGAACTGAGCTAACTGTAGCTTACCTGGGGCTGGGTTTAATCGTCCCAAGTGGATGACTCATCGGCTCTTAGCTAACTGAGTTGTCAGGCCTTCCCTATCGAAGGTACCGGCTCGTGCCGTCGTCGTGAAAGGTTATAGTTTTGTCGCTCCGTAATTGAAACCTTTGTTTGATGGTTTAAGCTCTTCATTTCCTCACAGTCTTTGCCTGTAAGTATTGAAACGCGCGGTGATAGTACGTTACACTGTTTAGTGTTGCCCAACCAAATATTTACTTATCGTAATATTCGGTATATATTTCCGTGTACCTAATGGTGACTGATTGGAGCTACATTCCGGCCGGTCATGTTGCGATTCACTTGAGATCGTTCTGATAACGTGCCCCCAACCGTCGCTTCGTCTACTTCGTACGCCGCCGCTTCTCCTCCACTACGATTTCATTGCCCCCGTCACCTTTTTCACTGTGCCTGCCATCTCTACTGCTCTGCTCCACCACTCCCAAATTTCAGGCGAGCTCTTTCTACAATATATATATAGTACCACCTACTAAGTTCAGCGCTAGTATTCATAGCGTTATTTATACGTTGTAGTCGGCCTCGAGATGGCTGACAACGCCAAACCGAAACTAAAGGAAATGGAAAGCAAATTATCTTAATTAAAAATTGATGAATCGATGTCCCAGGACATCAACGCAGGAAAAAAAAAAAAAAAAAAAAAAAAAAAAAAAAAAAAAAAAAAAAAAAAAAGGCGCTCATGCAGAAATGAAAGCTGACATTAACAAAAATAAATCAAAAATTAAGCTGGCTTTAAACGAAATCAATTTAATACAGAAAGAAAATGTGGCTCTGAAAACTAAAACAGAAAGATTGGAGAGAAACGATAAGCAGAATAAACTGTTTATTTATAATATGGATGAGGAGGAAACCTGGTTTGCTGTTACTGCTCGCTGACCTTTTTAGGGAAGTGTTGGGTATTACTCTAGAGTCGCTCTAGTTGGAATCGACGATTCGGTTTGGCGTTGTGAGGGGTGGGAAAGCACGTCCGATACGTACAACTTTTGCTAATCTCCATTCTAATGGGGCAGTCCTACAGGCTACAAGCAAATTGGTAGGCTCAAAAATCAGTATATCCAACGACTAGACCGGCTTGGAAAGAGAAAAAACTTGTCACTCGACGTCGGGGAAAAACTCTATTCTTTTACAAGCTCTTCATGAACAATTTGGTACAATTGTGAAAAGGAAGAGTAATCCTATGAGCCCTACAGAGAAGAGTGATGGAAAGAAAAATAGGAATGAAGCCCAAGGACCCTCCATTTAGCAATCACAGAAAACGCTGATGTGCACTGCTGACTTTAACCTGGACCGGAGGAATTGACTTTAACAACTGTGACAGTTCCCGCGAGATCGAAGGGAATGCGCTGCCGTCGCTCCGTTGTTTCCCAACGGGCGTTCTTCCCGTGTTTTCGAAAGCCTGTGTTTTGCGATGGATGGGTGATCCTAGAACTGGAAAACCTATCTTCTCCGAACGTAGCTTATATGCTATTAGTACGAATTGTATCTCTTATGGTATTGTCACTCTCTCCTCTCTCTCTCTATGAGTGTGGATTTAGGCTCCCATTGCACCATGGGGCGTCTAAGTACATTACATGGTAGCAGAGCGTGGTTAGGATTATGCACGGCTAACGCCTAGTAATCCGATCCACTATTTTTGGGGCGTTAATGTTTCAAAAGAAGCATGGACCAGGTATTCCAGAAGGAATTCTCATTCTACTCCTTTGGATACATAAATACTTTCATTGGTTCTTGATTATTAATTTTTCAAAATTTCTCCTCATATTATTTCTATTTAACATACTTAATTTTCAAGGGCATTGTTCCCAAACCCTGGGCATTGTTCCCTATTTCATAAGTCCCCATAGTGGGCACCTTCCACTGTAAGTCTCCAAAGTTGAGCAAGTTAATTCCCCAGGGCATAGTTCCCATTTTCGTAAGTCCCCAAAGTGGGCAGCTCCCTACTGTAAGTATCCTGGTTGAGTAAGTTATATTATTCCCGATTGTTCCAATCTTTGATTGGGGGTTAACTACCTAATGAATACTTCATATATGAAGATTCATTGACAATCCATCCTGTTTTAATTTTACCTTTTTATCCTCAATCGCCAATGCAGCTATTTATTAGTGAGCATCAGTTCTCAACCAGTAAACTATTACACCTAGTTTACATACTTGCTCGTCAATCAAGTATGTTTTTTAAGGGGGGTGGGGGGGGGGAGTGTGACAGTTCCCGCGAGATCCAAGGGAATGCGCTGCCGTCGCTCCGTCGTTTCCCAACGGGCGTCGGGCGCTTTCTTCCCTTGTTTTCGAAAGCCTGTGTTTGGCGATGGATGGGTGATCCTAGAACTGGAAAACCTATCTTCTCCGAACGTAGCTTATATGCTATTAGTACGAGTTGTATCTCTTATGGTACTGTCACTCTCCTCTCTCTCTCTCTCTCTATGAGTGTGGATTTAGGCTCCCATTGCACCATGGGGCGTCTAAGTCCATTACACAACCAAGTATCCAACAACTATGGAATTGTAATTAGGTACTTCTATTGGAGACAGTGGTCATACCCCATTATAGTTTTAAAATTGTTTTCTGGAACATAAATGGATTCAATTCAGTTTCTCGTCTGCATTCGGACGAAAAAAACTTTCTACTATTGCATGATATCGATGCCTTCCAAGACTCATTTGTGGAGTCCGAGTATGTAGCCAAATCGTGAGCAAAAAGTGATGATTGGAGACCAAATGAGTGATCGTCGTTCATTCTCCTACTAAACCCCAAAGGGAGGGAGGGGGCTAGGTCCACAGTATTTCATCACCTACTGCATCGGCATTTTCAATTATAACATCCAAGGAGATTTAGTTTGTTTTGCTGATGTATCAGCAATGATTGTTTCAGGATGTTCATGGGAAGAAGTTGAAACCAGAACATTTAAAAATTTATCAGAATTGAACCAATAGCTGAATTCAAAAAGTATGAAGCTAAATTATGAGAAAACACATTTAATTACTTTTGCTCGAACTCCGGCATCAGTCCCAGTCTTAAATAAATTGGTCGTACATAAAAATCAATCATGTAGCTACCAAGCTAAGTGTGATTGTCCATATATTTGTCAAGTCAAGCAAACTAAATACGTAGGGATCATCATCGGAAAAGGAAGGAAAACTAGGTAACGAAGGAAACCACATAATATTCATATAAAGTAACTATTGAAAGTAACTAATTTCTGATAATAAAAGTAATACCAGTTTTATCATTTCACGGCGACTAGTCAGCCGATTCGTTTGATAGCTTCCCATTTTTGGCTATTATATAGTGAGCCATTAGTCCACAAGTAACGGATATAAATATATTGAATATTGCAGTAACTATTTACTTTTGTACATTTCATATTGATCTATTTTGGATTACATGTCTAACTCAAAAAGCAATCTTTTCTTCATCAACTACCCTGACTCCCTCTTGCGAAAGTAACTGGAGTAGCTTGCTGGTAATTCATGAATGTGGGGTACAGCCACTGATTCACAGTTACTTGGATTTTATCTTTGAAGAATCACTTTCAGTGATTGAGAACGAAACGTTTAACCCAAAAGTAAGAGTTTTCAACTCGCAGCTCATAGGAGTGACGCATTTCCAACACTATTTTCAGCCCTGAGTAACTCCCATCATCTCTACGCTGTCAAACGAGACTCGCGAGTTAAAACCATGGTAAGTGATCATTTTACTACTGTTAGTGTATCTAGCTATCCATGTTGTAACGTCGTCTTTCTACGTAGACCAAAGTCCTCTGTAGAGACGCCTTTCCTACCAACGAAATCAGTCAAAAGTAATTTATTTAAGAAGTAACTATAAATTTCCCTTAACTTTTCCTCTTTTTAGCTAACTCATTTCTAGTTTGATAGAGACACTAAGCACATTGTAAAACCAAGTGTTTCCTCTCTATTGACAAAATAATAACGCTGAGTAGGAGATAGCCCCATTTTCAAATTCAACTCATTCACAGCCATTTACCCCATATAGTTCCCACTTAGACAGCCCTAGTAGCAGTTCCCTTTGTTATCAGCCCTCAACCCCAATATCGTGGCCGACTATTTACCATACCATGTGGTAACTGCTGTCTTAGGTATCGGTATAGCCCCTATTTCTCACCAATAAGCTCAAGGCTTCCTTACCAATGGTAAGACAACGACATCATTGGGTGAGTAACTAATTTCCCGGTAACTATAATAATTCCCCTTCTTTCCTCCTACTAGGATCTCGATTTCTTACTAACTGAATCTTTTAAATTTAATATAAGCCATCAATCTAGTGAAGTATAAGAATTTAGTTTGCACTCTGTGAACACTATACTTTTCTTTTCACTTATTTGATGATGAGGACTTACGATGAAACCTATTCCTTGTCAATTTATTCTGAGCAATTGGAATTGCTTTAAGGTTGGTATTCATTATTTTTATGGTATGTGTATATAGTGTGGGATATAGTGGGATACCAGCGAGACCTACAGCCCATGTTACAATATGTGAGGAAGTTATACTGCCCATCCAACTTGGTAGACTTTTTTTCTGTTGGAAATTACTTACAAAAAATTAAATCTTATAAAACTACGTGGAACCACGAAAAGTTTATTAGTTTTAATAAAGATAGGCCATTATTCTATTTGCGTAGAAGGGCTCTCCTTTTCCCCGTCTATTATTCAGTTGAAATGTCATTCAAACGGAGAGGTTCTTTCCTTGAAGAGGTTCCGAAGGCAAAGTTCAGAGCAACTACGTTTTGACGGGAAAAGGTATAAAAACCAACGTTTTCTTTCTGGTACAATCGGAAAAAAGAATTAATATCTCGAAACTCGCATGGGATCAAATTGGAACTTCAACAAACATTTTAAGACCAACCCGAGCAAAAACCGAAATTCACTCGGTCTAAGCCGGAAAAAACCATAGCGGTGAACGCGTTTTTTTTTCTCGTCATTTTCCGTATTCTTTCGCTGATTTCTCCAGGAAGACAGCATCTTTCAGCGATTTTGACGGCACCATCGTGTTCTGCGGGTCCTGAAACGTAACTTTGTCGCTGATATACGAAGTGTTTTAGATTAAATTTTAATGTGGCAGTGGATAGAAGATCGGGCGCTCGAGAAAAAAACGCGCGTTAAAAGATACTACCCCTCTGCCCATGGTTCAGGTGGGATTAGAAAATTTTTAAATAGCCTATATTCTGACCGGTAGATTTCTGATTACGATAACAAAAACCCCGATCGGATCCCTTCGTCTGTTTGGCCGTGAAAGCAACACTCACAGACAGACAGAGTTTCATTCTTATAAATAACTAGCCACTCCGGCTAGCTTCGCCCGCCTCCACGTACAGCCTGGACCGAGTGGGGGGGGGGGGGGAAGTACCCCTGGACAATCCCCCCCCCCCCCCCCCCCTGTTAAGTTGCTTGCTTCTCTCGCAAGATGAGGCTGTAAATGCGATGGTTTTTTACCATCGAGTGGGACTTGTAGAATGATTGGAAATGGTAGATCACAAAGGGTAGGTTTTACGTGTGTAGGGGATGTTGCTCGCTTAGTTCGTTTGAGGTGGGTTGTCTCGCTCCCTTCGCAAGATCTTTGTGGAATGTATAGATGCGATGGGATATAGTCCACCTCGAGTCCGCAAGAAAACCCTCGTTGAAATCCGACGTGCGTAGGGAATATTGTTCGCTTCGCTCGCTTGGTGTGGGATGTATAGATGCGATGGTATATAGTGGGGTGGAAAATTTGAAAATTGCTCACAATCCCTTTCAATTGACAATCCCAAGGTAATGGAAAAAAAAATCGTATAAAAGGTATTATCTATGTAATATTCAATATATATTGCGGTTGGATTAATAGCAGTAACTTTGTCACTGACATACGAAGTTCTCTCGATCGTATTTTAATGTGGCGGCAAATAGAAGATCGGGCGCTCAAAAAAAAAAAAAAAAAAAAAAAAAAAAAAAAAAAAAAAAAAAAAAAAAAAAAAAAAAAAAAAAAAAAAAAAACATCAAAACGGGCCCGTACTCTTTCATTTTTTTAAACACATTTTCTGATACTTTTTTTCGCGATCTGATCGCGCCTTCGTCTTCCTCGTACAAAAACCTACGAAACAAGTATTTTTCCGAAATTTTTGACGACCGTTTAGTGTGGTAGGGGAAGTCGAAAAGAACGGGGAAAACCGCCCGAAAAACGTCAAAATTGATGTGAAAAACGGAATTTTAAGGTCGAAAGAGTGGGGGAAAACGAACAAAACATAGCCTATATTCTGACCTGGAGATTTCCAGTCACAAATAAAAAAACCCCGTTCGGATCCCTACGTCTGTTTGGCCGTGAAAGTGACACTCACAGACAAACAGACTCACAGAGTTTCATTTTTATGATATAGTAGAGACTAGCCGCTTTGGCTTGCTTCGTCCGATCAAATTTTAATGTGGCTGCGGATAAAAGATCGGGCGCACGGAAAAAAAAAATGCATCAAACCGGGCCCATACCTACTCTGTCATTTTTTTGACGCATTTCCCGATTCTTTTTTCGTGATCAGATCGCGCCTTCGTCTTCCTCGTACAAAAACCTACGACACCGGTATTTTTCCAAAATTTTTGACGGCCGTTTAGAGGGGTTGGAGGAGCGGGTAAGTCGAAAGAAACGGGAAAAGCGCCCGAGAAATTTCAAAATTTAGATAAAAAACGGAATTTTAAGGTCGAAAGAGGAAAAACGGATAAAACATAGCCTATAATCTGAACGGGAGATTTGCGGTCACGATTAAAAAAAAAAAAAAAAAAAAAAAAAAAAAAAAAAAAACCGAGAAAGACGGCTGAGAAAGACTCGCAGAGTTTCATTCTTATGATATACTAGAGACTAGCCGCTCCGGCTTGCTTCGCTCCACGTCCCCCGCCCTCTCAGACACCCTTTTGAGGTGTATTACAATTGAAACATGTAGGCGATGTTGCACACTACGCTCGCAAACGGTAGATCACTAAGGATAGGCTTAACGTCTGTAGGGGATGTTGCTCTCTTGGCTCGCTCGGTATGGCTATAAAACATAAAGTATCAATGGAAAACTGGTGTCGTAGAGGATTGCATCCAATAAAAATAATGCAAGCCTCTATTACACCAGTTCCCTGAGGATCCTCAGCCAGACGACTAACATTACATAGCCTGCCACGCCTTCGAACATGCCGTTGGTGTTGTAGAGGCTGGTGAATCTGGGAAGACCTATATTGTTCCCATATGCTTGCTTCTACGATACCAGTTTGCTGAGGATCGTTCCGGGACTATTGATCCAGTTTGCTATTGGGTGCCTAGTATACAAGCGGGATTGAATTTCATTCCCGGGTTGAACAATACTACGTACATTCGCACACGTACAATACTATAATACTACGTACAACAATACGTAACGTACATTCAACCCGAGAATTTAATTGAATCCCTCTTGTATTTCTATCATTTGCTGTGGGCCATTTGTGTGCGTGCGTGTGCACAAACAAACAGTTACACACATTTGTTAATATTTTAATGTAATTATTGGTGTCATGCAGACCTTGGCAAGTTTCAACTTCGTTATTCAGCACTATAAAACATAAAGTACGAATGATCTCAGAAACTTAATATATTTACTTTATTTGCACATGTTTGTGTGTGTGTGTGTGTGTGTGTGTGTTGAATACGACGTGTTGAACTCTTCATCGCTCGGGGTCCAAAAATCAATATTTCAAAAATAATTTTTTATTAATCAAGAACATCTTGCGAGCATAGCGCAAAAGGAATTTTTGAAAAATTCCAAGAGGAAAAGGGTTAAAATAATTAACGAAGTAAGAATGTCCTAGCGTGGCACCCGCTCTGTATGCACCAGGTCCATAAGCCGGTTCGTCTCCCTCTTCCTCAGCAAAGCGAGTGTTCTGTCAAAAATGACCAAATCGACAAAAATTTTCAAAAAAAGGAAATGTGTTCCTCCCCCAAGGAATAGACGGATGCCTGGTGTGGTGCTAGCAATACCTTCTACGAGTACTTCCTCCCAGCTGAAGATGAAGTTGATTGACAGGCACCGCTTGAGCTGGGTGTAGCAGGATTATCAGTACTGGAACTGGTTGATGGTACCACTTCAGCAGGTTCGGAAGTACTCGTAGAAGGTATTGCTAGCACCACACCAGGCATCCGTCTATTCCTTGGGGGAGGAACACATTTCCTTTTTTTGAAAATTCTCGTCGATTTGGTCATTTTTGACAGAACACTCGCGGTAGCACAGATACGGAACAACAACAAAAAGTACACAAATCTTCTAGAACACGACAGCCACAATATTCTTCTTCTTCATCATCTTCATAATCACCCGGAACATGTTCACATGGAACGATCAGCACTCACAACTGAAGTTGACAGAGTTAGGAGTCGATGAGATTACGTCATGACATGAACAATTTTGATTTTCAGAAAATCGCGTTTCCTGAAAAATCATGTTTATTGGCACTTATGCCCCTGTTGCTCGGATTCTACTCAACTTATCGCCGCGATTTTTTTTTTTTTTTTGGAATCTACATCAATACGTAATGAACAAACGACCCCAAGGATTTAACGTACTTTTTCCAGCAACATCGAAAAAATGTAGTCTGTATCCAAGACCCCAAGCCTACATTTTAAGTTTTTTTTCGAAAGCTCAGCATATTTAGCTCAGCAGATACCGAAAAATCCTTGGGGTCGTTTGTTCATTACGTATTGGTGTAAATTTCAAAAAACAAAAACGCGGCAATAACTTGAGTAGAATCCGAGCAAAAGGGGCATGAAGATGACCCTTTTTTGCCACAAAAAAAAAAAAAAAAAAAAAAAAAAAAAAAAAAAAAAAAAAAAAAAAAAAATCCAACTACCCTTAAAGGAAAGAATGGTACAAAGCAGGGGCTACTGGTATTATCGTGGACTTGGGTGGAGATGAAGTTATTTTGATAACAAAAATCGGCGGATACCGATGCTGTTGTTGTAGCACAAGGAAGAGCAGTGCGGCCAACATAACAAACTCAAATACCTTAAAAACAAAAAGCTAAAGTACTCCATGCCTCAAGCCGAGTTGTTCTGGAATGCACCCGAAGGGCGCTAAAATTCAAAATGTGACGCCTTGGAGTTCTGACGCTTATTAGAGCAATGACCCTAATTACCCCAACGGTACTTATACATCGTTAAAAATCTTAAATCCTTGGTCTTCTAGATAGTTATTAACGGGAAATTTTCATGGTTATTTTTATTTGCTCAGTAAAAAGATCTGAGCAAGAGCTTTCCAAAAACGTGCTATATGATGAGTATCTGATCAGTATAATACGGCTCTTGAAATTCATTTGTACTATGACGTTACGGTCCCCGCCCACCTCCAGGGAACCCTCATCCTCCTCGCACTACTACGTTACGCGTGATCTTCTTATCCGTTTATTGACCCTTTGTAGATTCTGGCCACTAATAGGACATTCTTTGTATTTCTAACCTCGTAGCTAAGCCACTAGATTTTTTTGCTCTTTAAGTTTAGCTTACACTAGGAGGAGGTAGGTGTCCGCATCGAGCACGTTCCCCTTCCATTGGCCATTATTCAGAGCCGTGACCTTGCACTGCGTATCACTAGTAAAACAGTTAATATCGTGGGGTATTCCTTGATTCCAGTAACTGTCAAGGAAGGTGGAGGAAATACCTCTTTTTCCTTTTTACTATTCGTGGATTCCCTTTCTTTCTTTCTCTTCGAATTCACTCTGTTTCTCTAGCCCGTTTCATTCGTTGTTTAATTAGGAACAGTATGTTTTTCTATTTTTCTTGAGTGTCGGATTAGTTGTTCCCCTCTTCATCGCCTCTTTTTCCGTTTTACCATCAGTTATACTTTAGAACAGAAATACCCTGCTATAGAGGCTGTTGTTGCCTTTATTAATGCAGCACTTTAAAATTCATCAACCTTTATTCATCCCTTTGATAAGATCACAATTTCATTTATTATAACTGAATAGAGCTTACCAGGGCTGTTTTTGATGGTTGGATCAGTAATCCGGGCAGAGTTTACTCAATGTTCACCGGTGCGCTGCTTCCCGGGTTCAAAGCGCCGCACGAGAAACAACGATTCGCGAACTCAAGTGTTGCTTAACTCTATCGAATATGCTTGTAAGACTGGAACAACGTTGCGGGAAAATCAGAAAGAGAACTACACCGAATTATTAAGTACAGGTACTCCTCATCGCAACATAACCAAAAATGAGTGCTAATTTTGGTGGGCAGTATAGCTTCCTTACTTATTGTTCTACCAACGTATAGATTTGGCTGGAGAATAAATTCCAGTCAAAATGATTGGATACTAAAAAGAAGAGTAATATACATGGTTATACGTACTGATACGAATCTAGCGGAATCGACAGACTATTTTGTCATAACAGTGAGTTGCATACACGGTAGTGTGAAGTTCAAACACTGATCTGAATTTATATTTATTAGATCGACGCCTCTGAATCAATATTTTTCACTTACCTACCTACCTACCTGTTATGACAGCTGGTAGTCTTCAGTCGAAGCAAAGAATAGAAGAGGAATGTTGATGACAACGGGGCTCATTTGGGTCCCTTCTTTCCGATCAGTTTTTCAAACCGGTGCTCATTTCGGTCACTGCCAAAATTTCGTTTCAAAACACTAAGGCTCAATGGATCCACCAACGTGGCTCAGTGTGTCTGACTAGTGAAATGTCGGCGCCCATTTCGGTTACAGCCCCTCCACTTACAGATATGCAGAAGTCTTTTAGCATTCCAGCATATAATTTGTAGGTTGCACGTCATGGTGGTGGGCACCTATCCTTATAATGACGCTGGCCAAAGTTTTGTCAACTCTACTTTGATTCGAAATACAGTCTGCATGAAGGACTGGATTGTTTTATCGGGGTGTGTGGGGATTGAATAAATGACGCCACCACTTACCATCTTAGCATATTAGGCTATTTGCCAAAGTGTTGATCATTCTCGTGGATTCATTTCATGATAAGATTAAAACGATCATCATTATAAGATAATTGCATCATTAGTTGCTCCTGCGCATGCGCGAAAGTAGACCATAGATCTGCGTAGGAGTGCTATCTAATAAAGAAATAATAAACCTTTTTCTAATAATTTGTAGCGTATTTTGCAACTCCTCAGCTACTTTATACCTGTGATAGTTTGCTGGGAGGGCTTCTCCGAAATTTACGCATTTAGGGTGGGGTGTGTACATTTCTGGTGCATGGAAGCATGGAAGGGGAGTGATTCCCCTTGATTAGAATCTCTTGTAGTGAGACTAATTTTTGAAGGTTTAACTATCCGTAAATTTTTATGTGATAAATGGATTTATCGTTTTTTAATCAGTTTGAGAGGTTCATCATCTGCACGAGACCTAATTTCCTCCCGTTGCTGCAGTCACCAAACAACCGAAAAAAAAGATAATGATTTGATGATGATATACCAACCGAAAAAAAAGATGATGATTTGATGATGTTATACCAATGTTTTATTTTTGATCATGTGAAATTGGCTGTATTAAATTTGTTTTGTTGATTTAAGTTTACCGAGAGGAACGTTTACAAAATTATGATACCCAAGATCATTTTTAGTTTCTCTTTATACAATTTTTTTTTGTAGAAATTTATATTTAATATAGTATATTCACAGGAAAAATTTCTAGTTTACGAATTCAACTAAATTATTTTAGGAGGCAGAAATGAATTCAAGACACACATTTTTAATTCAACTTGATAAAGAGTAGTGGTACCCAATGCTCTGTGCTGCAGTGCACCCGCTCGTCCAAGTATAAAAATAAGCTGCAAATTATTACAAAACGGTTTATTATTTCTGTATTGGATAGCCCTTGAACGCATGTCGCTGGTCTACAATACACTGTATATGATATAGCCGCTCCGACTCGCTTCGCTCGACTCCACGTGCATCCGTTGAGGTGTATTATAATTGAAACATGTTGCTCGCTTCGCTCGCTCGGTGTGGGTGTATAGATGAGATGTTTTACTGCCAGAAGGACTTGTAGAATGATTGCAAACGGTAGATCACCAAAGGTAGGTTTAACGTGTGTAGGGGATGTTACTCGATTGGTAGGGGATGTAGGTATAGATGCGATGGAATATAGTGGGATACTATCGAGACCTACAGCCCATGTTACAATATGTGAGGAAGTTTTTATAAATAATAGAAATAGCCTAGTTTTCTCGCTCGCTTCGCTCGCTCGGTGTATAGATCCGATGGTCTCTACTGTTGAGTGGGAGATGTAGAATGATTGGAAACGGTGGATCACTAAGGGTGTTTTGAAAAGTGTAGGGAATGTTGCTCCTTCGCTCGCTCTCTGTAGGATGTATAGATGCGATGGGATATAAATAGTCCATCTCGAGTTCGTAGGAAAAACCCCGATGAAATCCTACGTGTGTAGGAGATGTTGCTCGCTTCGCACGCTAGGTGTGTGATGTATGGATGCGACTGGATATAGTCCCCATACCATCAAGACCTACAGCCCATGGTTCGGGAGGGGGTGGGGTGGGTGGGAAATTAGAAAATTGCTAACTATCCATTTCTATAGACAATCCCAAGGGAATGAAAAATAATTAATAAAACTTATAAAAGGGGCAAAACAAAAATAATAAATTGCCGAGGAATAATTTGCTGTGTTTTCTATGTGAGGAAGTTATACTGCCCACCAAACTTGGCAGACCTTTTTTTTCTGTTGGAAATGACTATCAAAAGCGGCACTTAATGTGGAACCACGGAATGCTTTGTTTTAAGAACATTTTAGTACTAACAGCACTGTCGGGTGTTAAATGTTTGTAGGTATTTGTTTTCTCCGTCTATTTTTCTAAAGGTATGTTGGCCATTATTTTATCTGCGTAGATTTTATCAAGAGGTTCGAAGGCAAAGATCAGAGGGGAACCTACTCGCCTGAGTCAGTAGAAGGGCACATTTAACTTCTCATTTAAATCGCTTCGCCTCCCATCCCCTCGCATTTTGTCCAACTTCCCGTCATTTTTTTCGATATCCGATTTTGGATTCAGATTTGGCGGAATGAAAACTGTATTTCGCCCGCGAACACCGTCCCGAAAAACGTCTTTTTATGGGATAAATTTTAATGACAAAAACCAAGTTTTTCGTCGGAATTTTTCAGAAAAATGGGTCCGTACTCTTTAATTTTTTGACGCATTTCTCGATAATTTTTCCGCAATCCGATCGCGCCGTCGTCTTCTTCGTAAAAATGCCTACGAAACCGGTTTTTTTTCTCGAAATTTTCGACGGCCGTTTAGAGGGTTAGGGGAAGCGGGGAAGTCGAAAGAACGGAAAACAGCGCCCGAAAAACGTCAAAATTTAAGTTAAAAAACGGAATTTTAAGGTCGAAAGAGTGGGGGAAAACGAATAAAACAGCCTATATTCTGACAGGGAGATTTCCGGTCACGATAAAAAAAAACCGTGTTCAGATCCCTTCGTCTGTTCGGCCGTGAAAGCGACACAGACTCACAGACAGATAGACTCATTGAGTTTCATTCTTTTAAAATAGTGTAGATATTATTCAAACTCAGCTTCACGCCTCGCTTATTGATTCACCCAGAGCCTACTTCAACTACCTCCTGCAGTTAAAGTAGGCTCTAATTCACCCCTTTACAGCACCAGGACCCCTCAATGTCACGAGTTATGTGAACTCTCTAAGATGTGTTTTGACACTTATAAATCCTTCAACATCTTTTAGTGCCTGTAATGTAGGAGGAGGAGATTTGGGATCTAGCCTTTTTTTGTCGCTCATGTTGTTCATGGGTCAATATAATTTTTCCTGTAGTATTTCTCACAACCTTTAATGGTTTGAATTCAATGCCAGAGATATCAGCAAACTTCATCGTCACTAACTTCATGAGCATGATCATTTGAGCTTGTATGACATGAAACCTCCGCAACCTCTTTTATACGAACTAGTTTGGCTTGAATTTTTGAATTTTTCTTCCATTCCTCAATATTATTTATATTGCATTCATTCAAATATCCATGGAGATATTTGATTACATTGTATAACTCTCCGAATGAACTACGAAACGTAGCATCGTTGATATGGTTAACTCGTACGAAGTTTCACAATATCGGCCTTCGTTTGCACAATGATTTCAGCTGTTGTCAGCCATCAGCCATTGTCTGAGTTCACTATGCCGAGTCAGCATTCATGACACAAATTTATTTTACTGAGCATGATGTTTCCGGCCTGACTGTTCACGAGCAACGAACATAAGTCAAATTTGAAATTATTGAACTAGAAAATGCACCTGCTGGTGGCAGACCTACATGAGGTGGAAAGATGCTCGCCGACGTGACACCACCTATATACAGCCTATTCAACCCTTTCTAAAGATACCATTCCAGTAGTTTTAATTTAATTTTAGAGACAGAAACACGTCACACTCGCGACAAACGTTAGATACCTTCATTAATCTGATTCGTAAAGGTCGTATCTTCGGTTTTACTCTTTGCCTCCTTGAAGGAAAACTTTCAGAAATTATTTATAGGCACGGTAGTTTCATTCTTTGGTGTTGAAAAAGTCAATGCACTAGGACTCTCCCGTTTCCAAGAGACTGGGCTCGTGTGTCGACACACTCACTATTTTTGCCACTGTCCTGATTATTCAGAGTAGGGCTAAATCGCCGACCAAATGAATTATTGATGTTCTTGGGTTACGACCAAACACATCAATAACTGTCGGGTTGGAACTTCCCTAAAGGGATAAAAACGGTGAATTCAGAGGAAATAGACCAGGAACTAATAGCATTTGAGCTGGCAGAATGTAGTGATACGTAGCTTTTCTTCTGATCGATGTTCAAGGGGGAAGAATATGTTCTGCTTGTCGTGAAAGTGGTGCATTCAGGCTGGTGCAGAAGAAGCTAAAACTAACTCTGGAAATCTTCCGCCTCTTAAGTACCAATAAGATTTGGAAATCGATCTCAAATTGCTGAAATTGTAGTTCTCCACAAACGTAAGTACAATTTATGAGACATTTTATCTTCCCCAGAGACTTGATCAAGGTTGGGAATGTTGCATTTGACTCGAAGAGGCTTCAAAGTAATTAATTTAAGACAGTTAATTCGGTAACTCGTTGGAAAACAATGGTAGGAAGCTCGACCCAGTCTGAAATTGTTCAGGCAGCAATCATCTCCAACTTGACTCATCTAACATCATTAATCCGTGTAGCGAATAAATGAAAATAAAAATCAATATAAATAATAACTATGGTAATTAAATTAAATTATGACTATGAATACAATTTTTTGCGGAGCAATTATATCACATTTTCATTGTATTATACCGTTCCATTCTGTACCAAGCGTATTATCATTTTTTAGTGTGGTTAAAACCAGAGGAAACAGTAGCATGGGCGGACGCGTGAAATAAAAAATATCGTTTTTTCTGTTGCGTTTAACAACTGCTGTCCATAGAAGATCTATATACCTAATAGTTTTTTCTTAACTGGAAAAATAACCATAGAGTGCATTCAATAAACAACTGTTGGTACTAGTTTGGTATCAATGATAAATGGAAGATAGTGTTGAAGGAGAGATTAGTCCTAGGTCGAATTGAAAAGGTATTATTAGTCCAGCACTTCTTGTCGTCAGTCCTGTATCGGACGACTTTGTATGTATTCGTTTTGTGTGGGAAATGTTAAAGAGGAGACTTCTAAGAGAAACGGGCAGGGTCTTACCAAGTAGTGAACTGAGTTGAGAATGAGAAAATTACCATGTCTATGGCTAACATACAGCCCTGGAAATAAAATGCTAATCAAATCAAGGCGGAGCGCATGCGCAAACACATGGAATTCCCTCTTGAAGAAAGTTATCCGATGGGGCTGGTGGGATGGGCCTTGAGAAGGACCCGGGTAGCGGGGAGGGGGTTAATACCCATCTCCAAGTCCACATTTCCTGATCCGGCAACAAAAAGGGAGTTAAGAAAGTACTAACAGGGAGCTCTCTTCCAAGTTCGCCCTCTACTCCAACGCACCATCTCCATCTTACGAAACCCTTTTGCAAATTGAATCACCGTTCGAATCGAGGTGATTGTAACATCTTGTCTTAAACCTCGGTTTCTTCTACCCATCAGTAATACATTTTGAGGAAATGAAAAGAAATAGCGTCAGCCAAACCAGATTGAATGGATTGACGAATATTGAGTTTCTTTGCGGTCTCATGTTTAACCAAAAGTGATAACCGTTTCCCTTCGTTCCTGCAGTGCCGTTCCATGCAATGGCCAAATTCAAAGATTCAAAGACAAACGAAGTTACCAAACTTCACTTAGTTCAAAACATTATACGTCTTATTAATTAAAATATATTCTTAGGAATTGTATTAATAAATTTAATCAGCCGCCATGAATTGTGCTGTCTAGGACTCTCTCCCTCCACGACTTCTTCGTGCATTCCCCCTAGAAAAGCTCATAGTCGTCTAGAAGACATCAGATCTGTACGAGGTGAATAACAATTCCTCTTCCCACACTAATTTATGGAGCTTCTGATCTGTATACCACTATTTATTGTAAATTAGTCTATGGCCCTTGAATGTCTCATTTTCATCAATGGGTGTAATTTTCAAAAGTCTCTGAACGAATGATTAGCAAACATAGATTGTCGTTCAACATATGTAGAAAAAGTTCCAGTCATGCAGCATGATCGTATGAGCGAATTTTCTTAAATTATCGTTCTATTTTATGTTAAATTGTTTTGAGAATTAAGGACTTTGAGGGAAAAGAAATTGTTAACTACCAATTTTAGGGCAACAAACTCGTTCTAAATAATATTCTGCGATTCAATAAGAATTTGTGGAATTTTAACTTTTTCTTAGTTTTTATCGATTTTTTAGTATACTATAGGTAGTGCAACTTAAGTACATTTTTCAGCATAATTTTGTACATAATTTTTTTATGTTCTATTCTTTAATTAATAAAGGTGTTGTTTGTTCAATTAGCTTTTCTGTCTGGTTATCCTTCACACATTTGTTATATTATTGCAATTATTTACAAAAACGATAATTTCATTCGTTAAATTCCGCCAAAATTCGTGTTCACGTCCCAACTGCAGTGAAGCTTGTATTCCTCTATGTCCAAAATGTACATACCAACGAGCGAAATGGTTTTGGTACTTAGAGCCTGTTGCCTTTGAAGATAAAATTTTCGTGAACTGCCAGCTCTTGTCTATACGCCCAATGTTTATGTAGAGCATGATACATTTAAACAACGTAATTATCAGAGATAACATAGATATTAAGTGCTAATATTACAAGTTAAATATAAGTTAAGTTTGGAGATTAGTGTAGGTAAGCTTTGTACAGAATTTTAAGGGTTGAGGAAATCAGGTGGTCGTTTCTGTTTAAGTCGCCTCAGGTGTCTTGGTAGTGGTGGATTGCTGGAAAGCTGTTGCAAAAGGACGTTGCGATGAGTCGTCATAGATTCATGTAGTTGGCGATAGGTGGATTTCAAAACCTCTTTCACTTCCGGGATGAGTAAGTAATTATGAAGGTTACTGTTTCTCATGTACCATGGGGATCCTGTTATGACCCTGATCACTCTGTTCTGGAAGGTTTGAATCCGTTTGACCTGAGAATCAGAAGCTGCCCCCCATATTTGACATCCATACAACCAAATGGGATGTATCACTGTCGAGTAAATAAGCCTTTTCACATTTAAGGGTAGCGGTGAATTTGTATTCATTAGGAAATAGAATTGTCTTAGTCTATGTCTGGCTCTTTGCAGGATGTCACTTATATGGATATTCCAGGTTAGCCTGGAGTCTAGGTGCAGCTCAAGATATCGGCTAACTTGCTTTTGAGGGATAAGAACTTGATTCATTGTGATAGCTGGGAGTGGCAGAATCCTTTTGTAGGTGAATTGAACGAGAGTGGATTTTGTTGGATTCATTTTTGACCTCCAACGGTGACACCATGCGACGATATAATCTGCTAGACTCTGAAGTTCACTGATTGGCTCTTGGAATTCCCCTCTTTGACAGTAGGGCAACGCCATCTGCAACCGGGCTGTAGTTACGATATCGGTTCTTGGAAGATCATGAGTAAAGAGTAGGTAGAGAATTGGTCCAAGGACGCTACCTTGGGGTACTTCTGCTCTGATTGGCCGGATTTATGACTGGGACTGGTTAACTCTAACACTGTAAGTTTTGACGCACAAGTAAGATTTCAGCAGTCTGTTCATACTGTCTGTGAGGAGCTATTTCAGCATAATTCAGCATTTCAACACAATACAGATTCTCATTTTTACACCGACTGGTCCGGCTGTGGGTGTCCACTGTCCCACGACTACTCCTTGAGTTGTACTCTACACCGAGGTGTCTAATGCTGCAACCCACAGCGTTAAAATAGCAATAGTCGAGGGTCCCAATGCCTTCTGAAGATCATTCTAACCATTGGGTAGAAATGGGTGATTCAGAGTACTCTCAGAGCTCTTTACCGTCTACTGACTCATGCAGACCAGCAGTAAACAACTGCTGCCTGACACAGTCAAGGACAGCAGCAGTTAGAGCGACCTCCCACCTTGAGCCCCTTAGGGCAAGCATGCACTGGCAGCGTAAGGATGAGATGCTGGCAGAGAGAGAGAGAGAGAGAGAGAGAGAGAGAGAGAGAGAGAGAGAGAGAGAGAGAGAGAGAGAGAGAGAGAGAGAGAGAGAGAGAGAGAGAGACCCCACCCGCCTTGACCAGTGTATGAATATAGACACTTGGGACTCCAGATGGGAACCCCAGCCAAGAGCGCAAAGCAGAGCAAACTTCACAATCAAACTCCAGCCCCCCCTCCCCCTTCCCTGCAGTAAGCTTACCGAAGACTAGCTCATTGGTTAGCTATGGCAGTAAGTACATGCGGAGGAGGCGTAACTTGAGCTGTGGCTTCAATGGAGCCTTGGTGATATGAGCCAGTGTTCCACTGAGGCTAACATGGCTTGCGACAATGGTGGGCACACCCATGAAGTCAACTCCAAGGTACCGCCAAACCTCCATTTCGGATCAAGTGGGGATGGGTGACTGTCCTATGACAAAACACTCCTCATCCACCACCTTCACCTGATGCTGGCAACCTGAGGGGACCATGGAGACTGGCCCACACGCATGTGGGTTGATCACTAAACCTCACCTGGCTAGCTGCTCAGCAGAGGCATTGAAGGCGATGTAAACTGGTGATGAAATAGTCATCACCATAGGCCCCCCCCCCCCCCATACATAGGCCCATACATAGGCCCCTAAACTGCCCACCATACCACATCCTTAAGGTAGGCGATCTCGTAACCTTCAATACGGCCTACTTGATCCCGGAGCGTCAGCACCACAGTCTTCAAGCCTTCAAGAACGCCAGAGGTCCTGAGGGAGGATTGCTGAATGGTGGGCTGCTGCCCCACACCTTAGGTAATGCAAGAAAGGCCCCATGGCAACTTGCCAGCATTGCATCCAGGACAAGCTGCTTATAGTTCGGCCTCAGGTAAAGAGATTGAATGGTAGAAATCGTGCGCACGGGAAGATGTTGCTGCAAATAAGCATTTATATGACGTACTCCACTGTGCACAGCCTCTGCCTCCTTTGCTGCCATTCACCCCAAATCCTCAGAAGCATACCTGGGCCTCTTTTGCTCTATATCAATTGCCGTGTTGGCGTGTACAGGATGCTTCTACCTGCCGTGGCATTGAGGCCACGCTTGGAACTGTGGGCATACTGGTGGGCATTAATCATGGCAGAGGAGGAGAATGAAGGAGCCGAGCCTGCTTGGGGCGCCCCGAGCGCCTCCTCTAGCTCCCCGTGTGCTTATGGAGCGGCGGGGGTTATGAGGCTCATTTTAATTTGGTATTCATAACGGGGGAGACATATATAGAAGGGACGGAAGACCCGTTGACACGAGCCCCCCCCCCCCCCCCCCAATCACCAGCGAGTCATTCTGCCACCCTCTGCTCACCCAGAGGGTGCCCGGGTTTTACGAAGGGGACTTATGACCTTGACTTGGGAGCTCCTAAGTATGAAGGAATAGTAGAGTATGATGGAGCTACGAAGAGATAAAAACACTGACAGTTACTCTACTCTAGCAACCCAGGAATGGTAATAACGATAAATCGTGATGTTTTTACTATATTCATCATATTTCCGTGACTGTTTTATCCTTTGTTCGATCCAGATTTTAGTCCAGTTATGCGACCTTGGAAGTTTCAAATTTAGTGTCGGTAAAGGTTTAAAAGGGGGGGGGGGGGGGGGGGGTATTTCCATAGAAATCATGATATTTTGTTTTTTTCTCTTATTTTAATTCTGACCTAAACTATTTACAATAAATTCATAGGGACGCCCCTGTAGTGCATGCATGACTTACCAAAATGATTTCATTTCAATGATTTCAATTTTTTTACGAACTCGTTCATGTTTCAGCTGGTGATATGCTCTTTCGACGATAATTTTTTAGAATCAAAAGGAAAGTTAGTCAACAAACAATAACTTATAACATAGTTATTGCTTGTTACTGATGATGGCCTGACCGTCGTAATCGATTTAACATTGCAACTCTTCATTTTTCGTGGAAATGGACTACGTTTTTTCACTAAGTTCCGTTTTGAAATGGGTTTCCACAACTTTGTTGAGAGTGATTTAGTTCGTATCAAAAGAAAATCAGAGGATAATTTAGAAAATTGAACGCAGATTAGAACAAATGGTAAACAATTAAGTTAATTTTAGATAAAGTAGAGAAATATTGGTTCTAAAGGCAAACAATGTAGGTTTCATGGGAAGAAAAAAAAAACCTTCAGAAATAAAAAATAAAAAGTTGATAAATTCTTACAGTATGTGGCTTATAAACTTATAATTTCTTCGGAAGAAGTGCGGTACGAGGCACTGATGGATGGATGCCACATGTTGCCTTTGGCAATTCATCGTATCCAAGCCGACATTTTTCATTCCTTTAAAAAATTATTAATAATCATCTGCATTGCTAGGCCTTACTATTCAGGATATCTTTCCCTGTGCCACGTTTCTCAGCGCGGAAAAGTCCCCATACTTACCTTTAGCCCCAACAAATTTATTCATTGATCCGACCTCTCCAGTGCCTACTTCGTTCGATGAATTTGCTCTTGAATGCCTACCCTGAATTTGATGTATTTACCCACACAATGTCTAATCTAGAATCTCAGCTCACGTCATGATCCGTAATGTTCTAATTGTATTTTTTAATAATGTCTATACTGTTATAATTCTTACTTTTTCTCATTATTGTATATTTTATGTAAACTGTATTTAAGATGTGAACGTCCTCTGATTATTTTCTCATTTATGTGCAATTGCGCTTGTCCCGTGAATATATAAAATGGAAAAAAAAAAAAAAAAAAAAAAAAATGAAAAACGTATCTTAATACTGATTGTGATAGAAAAATTCGCAGAACGGTGTTTTATTTATTTTTTGTCTACTTTCACTCAAAGAATTTCTAAGCATTTTTCTGAATCCACCAAGTGTTGTTTGAATCGGAATAGAATTAATATATCTTTTGGGACTGTTATAATTACTTTCTAATTCTAACTAAAATTTCACCTCTGGTTCACCAACCCGTAGGTTACATATGCCTTTAAATTCAACTTCAGTAACCAAACAAGCACTTGAGAAAAGTAGCTACAATTCATCCCGAAACTCTTTCTGGAGTAGCGATAATATTGCTATTTAGCTAGACTGCAGAGTGTGACGATAACTTGAAAGCATCAAAATGCAGGTTGGATTTGGTTCTCCTTCCTTCTGTTTCGAAGCAGCATTCCAAGGCATCATCTCCCTCATCTCTCGAAAGGTTTATTGTGCCCCTCCCTCCCTCATCCTCGAATTTCCCACCGAGGTCCTCCACCATCCCGCCTACAATAAACCCCTTTAAGGGGTCCTCGCTACCACCAAATAAGGACTGAGAGTAATTAACGGCCCCACGCTGCGGCATTGGAGTTTCATTCTTCTTCTTTTTTTGTACTTTTACTAGTGTTTGTCCGGCAGAGGGTGGGGTGCCATGCTTTATTTGAGTGAAAAAGAGCAAGGATGATGGGAAACGAACTCGAATGGCAATGAGGCCTGCAAATGAACTAGGAGGGGAATGAAAGAGGAGTGTTGGCGCCAGTGATGTTCATAATGAAAAAATTAAGGAAAATGTAAATCCATATACTCATTGAATATCCAAAGCCCAGAGGTAAGTTCGACTATCAAATTGGGTATGGCACAAAGCTTTCTCGTATCTGTAATAAGAATGTAGGTATGGGTAGATCATTGTAATGTTTTAAATATTCTAGAGAGATAGATAGTAAGGATAGTGGGTCCGCAGAGTCGGGGTCATCAAGTCACTTTTGGCAAATTTTCGTAGAAAATGAAGTTATTGCAAAGGGTTAACAAATTTAAAAATAAATATTTCAAAATGTCTCTACATCCAATCTCTTTTGAGGCATTCTGAAACGATGCCTGAAGTTTGCGCCAATATCATATATATATATATATATATATATATATATATATATATATATATATATATATATATATATATATATATATATATATAAGCATTGTGCAAATCACTAAAAATGGCAAAAAATGGTTAAAACTGGAAAACATTTCATTTTTTGAAGAAAATAACTCAAAATAAGTTTAACAACAACTATAAGTAAGCACAAAATTATGCTGAAAAAATGTATTTAAATTTCAGAATCATGTGCTAAATATCGATAAAAACTGCAAAAAATGCTTCAAATCCAAAATATTTGTTTGCAAACCAAATTATTATTTAGATCAAGTTTTTTCGCAGTGAAATTGATAGTTAACCATTTTCTTATATGCAATTAGGTACTAAGACATCTAAATCTAATATTTACAATAATGTTTGCTTCATATTGAAACCAACGGGCTTTTCCCTAAATATATGTATTCTATGATATGGAATTAATATTTACAATAATTTAATTAGGTGAATATAGCAACCATCTCCAGTTCCGTCGTCTGCCCTCTAGATAGCTGCTCATGCTGCTGGGTTTATGACGTTTTGTCACACACACAAATAAAAAAAAAATTAAATAATACTCCCCTCGAAGTCGGAGATGGCACACCATCAAAGTACAAAAAAAAAAAAACAACAAAAAAAAAAACTGGGATCAGGAAAGCTGGAATGCTGAAGGAGGAGCAGGGAGAGTGGGATATAAGGAAGTGCACCTATAAAATGGCCACCAGTTCAAGTATGAAACCTTCAGGATGCGGGTGGTGATCACTAAAGGTAGGTTTAACGTGTGTAGGGGATGTTGATCGCTTGGCTCACTTGGTGTGGGATGTATAGATGCGATAGGATATAGTGGGATACCATCGAGGCCTACAGCCCATGTTTCAATATGTGAGTAAGTTATACTGCTCACCCAACTTGCCAGATTTTTTTTCTGTTGGAAATGACTATCAAACGCGGCACCCTATGTGGAACCACACAAAGTTTAGTCTTAAGAACATTTCAGTACTAACAGAACTGTCGGATGTTAAATGTTAGTACGTCGGTATTTGTTTTCCCCGTCAATTCTTCTAAAGGTAGGCCATTATTTTATCTGCGTAGAAGGGCTGTCCTTTTCACGAGGTGGGAAATACCAAGTTCAGAGTGACTACGTTTCGATGGAATAAGGAAGAGCGCTCCATAAAACAACCTTTTCGTCTACATTTTCGTTCACCACAACCAGAAAAAAGAATTTCATGTCTCGAATCTCGCATGGGATCAAATCGGAACTTCAACTAACATTTCAAGACCAATCCGAGCAAAAAACCGTCGAAATTTACGGTAGATCACTATGGGTAGGTATAACTTGTGTAGGGGATGTTCCTTGCTTCGCTCGCTCTATGGCTGTATATGTGTAGGAAGATCCTCGTTGAAATCCGACATTTGTAGGGAATGTTGCTCGCTTGGTGTGGGATTTATAGATGCGATGGGATATGGTGGAATACCATCGAGACCTACAGCCCATGTTACAATATATAACGTCCGTAGGAAACACCTCATTGAAATCAGACGTGTGTAGCAAATGTTGCTCGCTTCGCTCGCTCGGTATGGCTGTATACATGAAGAAGTTATACTGCCCACCCAACTGGGCAGACGTTTCTTCTGATGAAAATGACTATCAAACGCGTTACCATGTGTCGAACTACAAAAAGTACAGCTTTAAGAACATTTCAATACTAACAGAACAGTCAGATGTTGCATGTTTGTACGTATTTGTTTTCCAGTTCTATTTTTCTAAAGGTAGGCCATTATTTATGTGCGTAGAAGGGCAAACGGGAAGACAGCTCCGGAACACCTTCAGGTAAAAAGGGAATGCGTCGCACATTCCTGAAACGGCGGGCTCATTAAACTTCTCATTTTAATCCGTTCGCCTCCCTTCCCCTCGCATTTTGTCCAACTTCCGTCACTTTTTTCGATATCCGATTTCGAATTCAGATTCGGTGGAATCAAAACTGTTGAAATTCGCTCGCAAACAACGTCCCGAAAAACATCTCTTTATGGGGTCAATTTTAGTTGAAAAAAAAAAAAAACGAAGTCTTTTGTAGGAATTTTCGAAAAAATAAGGGGCCGTACACATTCATTTTTTTGAAGCATTTCCCGATACTTTTTTCGCAATCCACTCGCACCACTGTCTTTCTAGTACAAAAACTTAAAACCGGTATTTTTCCGGAATTTTCGACGGCCGTTTAGAGGGGTAGGGGAAGCGGGGAATTCGAAAAGAACGGGAAAAACGCCCGACAAACGTCAAAATTTAGGTAAAAACGGAATTTTAAGGTCGAAAGAGTGGGGGAAAACAATACATAGCCTATATTCTGACCGGGAGATTTCTGGTCACGAAAAAAAAACCCCCCTTCAGATCCCTTCGCCTGTTCGGCCGTGAAAGCGACACTCACTCAGACAGACAGAGTTTCATTCTTATAATAGAGATAGAGATAATAGGTATAGAGGGAGTCAAAGATAGAGGTTCCTTCGTTCAAGAAGTTCCGAGAAACTACGTTTCGATGGAATAAGGTAAAAAACCAACGTTTTCGTCTACATTTTCGTTCACTACAATCGGCAAAAGGATTTTCATGTTTCGAAATTTGCATGGGACCAAATCGGTATTTCAACGAACATTTAAGACCAACTCGATCAAAAGCCATCGAAATTTACTCGGTCCAAGGCGGATAAAACCATAGCAGGGAACGAATTTTTTTTTTTTTTTTTAGTAATTTCCCGCATTCTTTTGCTGATTTCTCCGGGAAGGCAGCATTTTTAGCGATTTTGACGGCACCATCGTGTTCTACGGGTCCTCAAACGTAACTTTGTCGCTGACATACGAAGTGCTAGCAATCATATTTTAATGTGGCAGCGGATAGAAGATCGGGCGCTTGGGAAAAAACGTGCATTAAAAGGGTCTCCCACCCCCCTCCTGCCCTCCAGCCATGGTTCGGGTGGGAAGAGAAAATTATAAAATAGCCTATATTCTGACCGAGAGATATCCGGTCACTATAAAAAAAAAAAAAAAAAAAAAAAAAAAAAAAAAAAAAAACCCGATCAAAACAACACCACACAATAATTTTAAGACCAACCCGAGCAAAAACCGTCAAAATTTACTCGGTCTAAGGCGGATAAAACCATAGCGGGGAACGAATTTTCTTCGTCATTTCTCGCATTCTTTCGCTGATTTCTACAGGAAGACTGCATGTTTCAGTGATTTTGACGGCTCCATTGTGTTCTACGGGTCCTGAAACGTAACTTTTTCGCTGTCATACGAAGTGCTGTCAGTGCTCTCGATCAAATTTTAATGTGGCTGTGGATAGAAGATCGGGCGCTCGGGAAAAAAACGCACAATAAAAGGGGCTCTCGCCCCCCTTCCGCCCTCCAGCCCATGGTTCGGGTGGGATTAGAAAATTTTAAAATCGCTTATTCCGGAGAAATCCAAGAAGATCCACCCACTGTTAGACGTGCATAGGAGTGACATTTGGCCGTACCTAGCATGGTTGGACAAACAATCAAACTGGTTAAATTTCAGAAAAAGTGATGAAAAAATCACTAAAAATAGCAAAATAGCAAAAAATCTCTATAAAATAGGACACGAAAAAATTTATGTGCAAAACAATGCTGAAAATAGTACCTAAATTTCATTAAAATCTGCTAAAAAATCTATATAAACTCCAAAAAGTTAAAAATCCCAAGTCTCTTTTAGAATCATAAAATATTATATAGAACGAGTTTTTCCCATAAAATTGTTAGTTAAAAATTTCTTATCCCTCAAAATCCGTAATTTTCAAAACAGCGTAACATAATATAGTACGATAATTTACGAGAATTTGCTCATCAAATCATGCTGCATGACTGGACCTTTTTTTTGATTCCTCACTACCGAAGGTAGGGATGCTATGTGTTTGTGATTGAAGTTGAAAAAATTTGTGTCCTCCTAAATCAAAATTTCCACTTGCTTTTTGCGTTTCAGAGCTTGCTGATCAATTTTGGTCCCGTGTCCGTCTGTCTGCGGTAAATCCTTGTCACGCCAAAACTATACCAAGTTTCAGTAGGATTCCGATGAAATTTTCAGGAATTATGCGGAATAGTTCCTATACGGTCCCCTATAATTTTCAATGCCGCCGAATCAACAGTAGTCTGTGTGCCAAATTTCTCATAACGTCAATTTCTCATCATCTGTTGGTCCGATTTCGTTCAAACTCGGCTGGTAATATGTGTTATAGAAGAATGCCCTATATATTAAGTATATTGCGATTGGTAGAGTAATAACCATTGCGCGAAACTATTATCGATCGGCACAGGCAAAACTCCGAATCTAATGGAACGATTTTGATGACATTTTCACGGATTGTGCGGGATAGCCTCTAACCGGTCCCCTATAACGTGCATTCCCGTCACATGCGCAAACGTTAATTTATTATTACGTCCATTTCATATCATCCATTGGTCCGATTTCGTTCAAACTCGGGGATTAGATGGGTATATGTTCCAGGAAACTTCCCTATGAACTATTTCGCCATTGGTGGAGTAATAGCTATAGCGCATGCGCAAAATTAAAATTAATCGACACATACAGAAATCCAAGACTAATGAACCGATTTTTATGAAATGTTCAAGGATTGTGCGGTTTAGCTCCTAGACGTTCCCCTTTAAATTGCATCACCGTTGGATTAATAGTAGTCTGTGCGCATGCGCAAACATTAATTTCTTATAACTTGTACTTTGTTCTTCAACTAATTCTATACGTCCATGTTACAATATGTGAGGAAGCTTTACTGCCCACCCAACTTGGCAGACGGTTTTTTCTCATGCTCGGGTTGCCCATACCCACTGGATCAATAAATTCTAATAGGTGGTCCCTCTAATATACTAAGCCTTGCCTAAATGACCTAGCTCCAAAGGGACGTCCTAAAAATCCCACAGAAAAAATATTATAAACAATTCTAACACCTCACGACTTGATCATTTTCCATTCGTAAATCAACATAGTAAACATATACAGAAAAACTCATGCCATGGAGAAAATTTGTGTCTGACTGTTGGAGACACATAGACACCACCTCCATTTGATTAGCTCAACTTTCAACGTGTACTCCGAGGCTAATCGCCGCTATTCAACGGCTACAGGTGTGCTACATCCGCCTACTATCTAAACATTGATTCCATTCTAAACCAACGGAAAAATACTTGTTTTCAGTTATTGGACGGGTTTTTGTTGCTCTCAGACAACTGTGCGTCGCATCCATAATAGCGACACAGTGCCTGGAGTCGACTCAACTCTCACAAGACAAATTACCATTCCTTCACTGTGTATTTACCTACCTGATACCTACCTACTAATAAATATGGAATAACAACTGAAAACACCATTTGTGTCTGTCATTTCATTGGACTAGACAAAAAAAACCAGGTAGGTACTGGAAGTTGAGTAAGCAGGTCGGAAGGTTACTGACGAGTTATATTTATTATTTACGTGTAGCAAGTTGTATGTAGGTATGGTAGTTGTAGGTTGTTGTAGTAGTTAATGCCAAGGTATTAAGCTCTCTTTTATTCTAATTCTTCATAGGAATAAATAAATTAGATTTGATTGTAAAATAGGCAAAATGTACAACAGATTCTTGTAATTTCACTAAAGGAGAATAACAGCTTGTGGCTCAGCAAACAATTCTGTGTGCTATGTTAGAAGAAATAGGGGATGTGCACTGCATTTATCTAATTGTTCCACTATCAATGAATCGTATGTCAATTGATGAATATCCTTACACAACAAATGGAATTTCACAAGATTTCAAGAATATAATCCCCTTCAAATGCAGCTGCCAACATGTGAATAGCGTGGGATGCATACATGTAGTAGCAGTATTGCTTTTATGGTATTCCTATTGAAATTGTATAGAGATAGAAGTTCAATGCATAGAAATTATAGGAATGTACTACCTACTATATACAATATATATGATTTTGATTTGGCGGAATCCCCGTGTTTTAATAACACAGGTAGGTTTTGTAATGTCTCATCGGCAAACAAACTTTAGTTCTGGTCAATGTGTTTTATCCAAATTTGCTTGATTTGATATTGCCTATCATATTCCTTAACGATATGCTACTATTCTATGAAACCTAATTCGTAGTAAGGTGAACTTCATAACTTTTGTGTATAATGGAATGTCGTTTACAATGTGCATTATCAATGGTTACGAAAACGTGTTTGAACTCTTTTTAAGAGGAAGAAGATGTAGGAGCCAGGAAACTTCGAGTTCTGTTGTTGTTTTCTTCTCTATCTTTTTTTCTTTTGATAAGTTATTATTATTATGCATTTGTATTAATCCACCCTCGACCTTTCGACGCTCTACTTTCGCATCTACGCTCCGCTCGGGTCACCCGTCGCTGCTATCTCCGCTATCAGTCAGTAACAACCGAATCCACAGTGATATACTTTATATATTATCAAGATTCACTTGAGAATATCGAAGCAAGGATTCGCCGCTGTCTTCAGAAGGTGCGTTCTGAAGGACTTCAGGAAATCCATCTTTGCGGGAAAGGTCGGATTTTTTCAATTTATTAGAGACTATTAAAACCTTCAGCATCCACTGCATAATAAGAATAGAACTGATAGATGTAAGAGCATTAAACGAGGTTCACGCTTGTAATAATTTATTTCCATTATGTATCGAAGCTCCGTATTAGATTGCTATTCATCATAATAAACTTTTTTCTCTTATTTCTCCTAAATATTGTTTTTGTTATTTTGAACCATGTTCATAATTTTCGTCACCTGAGGTTTCAGCTAAAACATTTTGGTAGCAAAGCGTGGTTTCAGTAAATACTCTTTCATTATTGTACCCCTAGCAAATTACATAAATTTGATTCGGCTGCGAATTTCCGCTTGTATTAACAATAGGTACACGTGTTATTGATCTATTTCCATCTTGTTCTGTTCTGTATTAAAAATGCATTTATGCTTTGGATATGACCATGTCTTGATACAGCTCTATCTCGTTAATCAACCTACATTGGGAGCGTAGTTGACGATTAAATCATGCAAGAGGTATTCCGGGGGAAGATAGAAAAAATTAGGGAATCCATCTGGAAGTTTGAGGTAGTAACTTGTGAACAAATTTACCTCTTCTATTTCTACGTTTTTCTAATCATTACAATTGTTCGTTCCTTAGAAAAATACTTTTAATCATCAATTATTTATAAGCTAGGCTAAATGGTTGTGCCTATTCAATTTGTAGAAAATGATTAGTCTATTTTCAAGGGAAAATGACACATATTTTAAATAAAGTTTTTGGCAACAAAAATTATCGTAAGGGAAAAAATTTGATGGAACCAGTTGTTCAGCTTCTACGCATGAAACGAATGAGAGACTCAAAAAATAAATTATTGGGACATTCATCAGTGCTTCTCGAAAGTATACCTAGGAAATATAATCGTTACAAATAAGTGTGTGGCTACGACTTACATGGGCGACGGCTGTGCCAAGGAGCAGACTCAGATCCAAATACGGCGGGCAGGAATTCTTCCAGGCATGTATATGCAAGTAATTCCTCCCGCTGAATCTCCTGACCTTCCTTTGGCACGCACCCCATGCAAAAGCGTGCCGTCCGCCACAAAGACCCATAACAAGCCTCAAGGGCTCCAACACACTTGGTCGCTTAATCCGTTCTATTTTTGCTGTACGAGGTTCTTGAATCTGTAAATATTCTTTGTCGAATTTTTCTGTAGGTACTTGTTCTATTTATTATTGTTTATCATTTCGTGTTTCTTCGTTATGGGTAATTTATTAGATATTCTACATATTCTACTTTTCATATTGATACTCGACCTTTTCTCAACTATTTAAAAAATTAATTTCTATATGTATTGTATGCCATCGTAGGTTCATATTCAGTGGTTTTCAATATTTATTTTAGCCACTACTCATTTCAGTGATCCTTTCATATAATTTTATAGGAAAATTGTTTTGCTTCCGGTACATTTGCACGGCGTTCATATTTATGAAGATCGATCTGTTGTCCGGTACATTGCCTATTCTAGCACCTTGTTTTATAGCATCGTATTAGGCGCATAAATCTTAGAGATTAATCGCAATAATTTTCCGTAAGAAATTTAATGTTGAGTTTGGAATTATTTTCATCTATCCTCTACCTTCCCTTGTCCAAGCTATTTAACAGCTATTTGATCCCAAACTATTTTCCCGTTTCATCATGTAAGAATTCGATGCAAAAGTGAAATCTCCTGAACGGAAACTCCATTCATCGGGAATAGAAGTGCAGTCTATTTTGGATGCCGGTAAGGAGATCACTGCGACCGATCCTTCGAAAGCTTCAATTTTTAAAGGCATGTTTCGAGCTTTAGAAAGGTATTATCTCAAATTTGAGTTGGCATGGGAAGAACTTAATGACATTCATGATGAAGCCGATAAATCCGATTTCCCTTGTTCAACTGATGAACCATTCCAATCGAATGTTTGGGAATATTACTTCCAATCATACACCATTTACGAAAACATGATCGATACTACTCCTTCAGGGGAAATGGTTAAAAACGAATCGCATGTTGACAGTTAAGCTTCTCGTATGCCGGAAATTAGTTTACCAAAATTTGATGGAAATTCAACATTTTGGCCTGAATTTTGGTCTCATTCATAGTGCGTCCATGGATATTAACTTGTGAGTATTGGGAATTGTTAGATTGGATACTAGTTCTTTTATTTCAAATGAGTTCTTCACATTAAACCCCGCATGTTTAACGCAGGGGTTTAGAATGTCATTTAAGAACAATGAAAGATTGTAGTTATGGCTACCTATAGAACTAGTTATGGGTCTTAATTGTTTTGGGTAATCTGTTTTATGAATCTTTGGTATTCCATATATTCTAGGTGCAGTGCAATTCCATGTTGTTATTTTCATCTTTTGTACCCTATCAATCACCTTGTTATCCATTAATGTAGTAATTAATTTGTTTGCTTTAAGTTCATGCTTACGTGTTGGATCAGTATCTATTGGTTGATAAATGGATTGATCTAATAACATTTTTTGGAGTCTATTTTCATATTCATTCTTAGCTATCAATACAGTAATAGCGCCTTTATCTGCTTTGGTCACTAATGTGCTGGGATTGTTAGTGAGGAATCGTTTTTTACTTGCTTTCTCTTTTCCACCCCTGCATGGGTGGAGGGGTGGGAATGGTTATGACGTTTGACATTCATTATCGTATAGAATATGTCACACCTAGTTTCATCCTATTACCATCTCTACATTCTAGACTACTTATTATGCATTCAATATCTGCTACTAAATCATATAACGGTATAGAGCTTCTTTTAGGTTGTTCAGAATACTTATCACCTAACAATAGTACATTGGTAACTTCTGGTGGTAGGTGACTATTAGTGAGGTTCACTAATTACTTTTTCCTCATTTCTATTACTTTTTGATCAATGGATCTATTACTACTCAAACTATTCTTTAATCTATCTTTGGTCTCTAGTTCTTTATACGTAATCGTTAATACTCTTAGTTTTTCCTTTTGGACAGTTTCTCAAACATTTTTTGAGATTGCTGTTAACTTATTGAGAAATGACATGTCAGGAATGAGTTGTCTTAGTTTACTGCAGTGTTTGGTGTTTCCACCAATTGCCTTTGATTTCTAATTTAAGGAGTGGCATATTGAATTTATTCAACAATCTACCGAGTTTTGTTTGATGGGGACAATGGTTAATGGGTTGTAAATTAAGGACTTTGTTATCTGCATTGTTGTCGTGGTTGGCGATCACATGGTGATCTTTACATTTCTTGAGGACATTGCAGATACACCCTGAAGGTCAACAGTAGAGGTGGGTGGAGTTTGTATCTCCATGAGTGGATGTTTAAACCATTTGGAAGAAAAAGCACCAGTTCCAGTCTTGGTTAAAAGTTAATACTATACCAGACCCATTACAAGTACACCTTGGAAACTCTTGTTGTTATAGGCATGAATAGGGCCTACAGTCAGAGGCCAAAACGTCGCCAATTAAAAACTTTTAAACAAGGCTGGAACTGGTGCTTATTCTCCCAAATCGTTTAAACATCCAGTCATGAAAACACAAACTCCGGAATCGTTCTTGTCCTCACCCATTTCAACAAAACGCAAAGCGTACTAAAATTTTGTTTTTTCTGTTTCAGAAATTCATTGTTTCACAATTTTCGAGTGGAATTGCGCAGTTTTAACGCGGAATCGCGCCCGTTTTCGCGCACTAAAAAATCGAGTGATAGGTTATTTCTTCATGCAATTTAACGTAGAATCCGAACCAACAACCATCCTGGGAGTTACTATTTAAAATAACAAAGTTAGTGCGAACTGCGTACGTGTGAACAAATATCATACATATTGGAGATTTACTAAGAAAATAAGGGGGAGTTGCCATTTGAACTTTTCTTGTAACCCATTTTTTGAGGATGTTAGTAGGGGGGCTTAGAAATCGCTTGCGAAAATGCCAGGACCTATATTGCAGGACTTCGCACCTATTTTTTGTTTGTTTTGTTTTCTTCAACATTTCTGCTTACTATAAGAATGAAACAAGTTTCAATTCCTTAACGGCAACTAAATTATATTTTTCTATATTATGAGCAGAACACCTGTATTATTTCTCGAGACATTTTAGATAAACATAATTTTTTGTCACCAAAATTACTGAAGCAACTTCTTGTTTCAAATTCTACTCCATTCTACTTCTTGCGCCAAACTATAATTTCGTGTGATAAAACATTATGAACTCGCAGTTACGACAGGAGCGTAGTTTGGGGGAAACCCTGTATACTTTGTTTAATACCAGTTTTTCACTCAGATCTGCTAACAATAACGCTTTGTGTAAGAGTTTGAAGCGTTATTTTAATTCTACCACAAGTGAAAACTTTCATAGACTCGGAAGCAAAAAAAAACAAAAAAAAAAAAAAAAAAAAAAAAAAAAAAAAAAAAAAAAACACCTATCATTATTTTTATCATAGCAAATAATGATGGACCACTTCACATTCTCATTGGTATGGTCAAGAGGCGTATAAAAACATCAAATTAATCATTTTAAAACCAAAAGGATGTTCTGATATTACGGAAACAGAGGGAACCTGGATGAAAGGAGATATTTCAATCACCAATGTTATTTATTGCTGGTATAGACTAGATTTATTAGGATTAAAAACGCATGAACACCAAAAGTGTTTGATATTGACAAACTGAGTGAGAACTAGAAGAAGCCTTAATCGTGAACGTATTGCAACCTGTCACACGTAACGAAACCACCGACAGATCACCGAAACGGCCCTTGTTCACAAAGTCGATTTTCCCAACAACTCCGTATAAAATTTCGAATTTTATTATATATATATAATGATCATAATAATAATAAATAAAAATAATAATAATTACAATTGTAAATATATGCCATCGCTATCGCTTACTATTCAACGAAGTAATACGGTATGAGGACTATTAAGGCTTTAATTTGATAATACTCATTAATAAGTTCATAGATGCCTAATAAATAATCAATAAACAATACCTATATGTACTCCTAGTAACAGTAAAGAAGAGGCCAAAGTATGAAAATAATAAGCTTGACAACAGGCTATTTTCATAAATTCTTATATTTAAGTGAAAACAATGTATAGATAAATTTAGGAGGCCAACAGGGAAACGGGAAAAGGTAACGGAAGAAAGGGAGAACTACAGGGTGTATTTTTGCACTACTTTATCTTCTCTCATGAGGCAAAACTCATTCAACTTTTGCTTTGTGATACAGATGCATAGTATGTGGGATAAAAGAGAAAATACTATGTGGTTTGAGAAAGGTTCAGACATAAACGGTTCGCCCCGAAAGCACTACCCCACAGCAATGAATCAAGTAATTAGACTGACGGGGTTGCTGGTAGTGTTTCAACTTTACCGCCCCACACGTGTGCACTACGGGCTCGGTATTCAGCCGAAATATCTTATATCGTAATTATCTTGTGCTTTAGTCCTCCCTGCTTGCCACCACGAGATATTGCAATATATGTGTAGCAGAAGGTAGGTGAGTAAATTACAAGACAAGATTGTCAGATCAAGTGTGTCTTTACTGGGCATATTCCTGCATTTTTAGGACGTACCTCTGAAGATATGTTTTATGGGCAAGACTTCGTAAATAAGAGGGACGTCTATTGGAATTGATCCAGCAGGTGTGGGACAACCCAAGCATGAGAATAAATAAAAATATAACTAATGTATATATATATATATATATATATATATATATATATATATATATATATATATATAGTATATATATATAGTATATATGTATATATATATATATATATATATATATATATATATATATATATATATATATATATACGTATTTGATTATCTATCCTCTCTTGTGAATCCCATAAGACTCGAACCCTCTATTCGAAATTCCTGAGGTGTTTTTTCTATTCAAACTGTAAAACCAACTATTGGTAAATTCCTCTCAGTTTAGGGAGAAAACTCCCCAGGAATCTTCGGAGCAACACTTAAATCTTTGAATAAATCGTCAAAGTAATCCTTTTAAATCTGTGTAACCATTTTGATATATACGTATATAAGAATACGTATATAAATATCATTGAGGGAGTATTTTGCATTACAAATTCAGTATAACAGGCCTTCAGCATTGTTACACAGTCATGAATATATTTATAATTCATTTTGTTGTTTTTATATTGTTTAACACCATAACACAGTTTTTTCAGAATACTTTATATTCCAAATTTATGTTCCTTGTTTCATAGTTCATTCCTTCCTTTCAGTAACTCAGTGATGTGATTTAAGTTAGATGCAATCCTCACCACTATGAAGTGTTCTCCTATACCCCTCATTGTCTGATAGACATCCTCTTTAGAGTTCCTCCCAAGGGCACAATAACTAGTCCATAACCAATGTGAACATTATTTTAACGCTGGGAAGTTACACATAGGTTTTTATGACGTGGAGGTCACACTGGGGTCCATACGGACCCCAACACCAAAAAACTGTATGATAACCACCAAAACTAACTATAAATGGTTTTGCAAGCTCCAAAAAATGAAAAGATAACTTACCTAGTGATTAAACATTCGGGCTTGGCACGTTCTCAAATTTATTTTTTTCCAATATGTTTCGGATCAATAAATGAAACTCCTAAATTTTTTTTTTTTTTAATTTTCTGATTTTTTTTCTTCTGAAAGGTTAGCAGCTAAGGTATTACGTATTTTTTATTCATATTGAGGATGTGCGGAAATCAAAGGAAAAAAAGAACCGATTTCAATCATCAAGGTCCTTATTACACCATTCCGAAATTAGCCCTTTCTGACAGAATGCTGCTTCCACGATCACTTCATTTTTTCATTTCGACTAGAAAAGTAGAATCATCTTGATTTTTTGTTGCCCAAAAAGTCATCTGTCACTTAATTTATTCCAAAACATTCGATCAAACTGATGGAGGGGGGGGGGGCATCAATAGATGTGAATTAGATGTCTGAGTTATTGAGTAGGTATAATTTCCAACGTACACGAAAGGTTCGAAAATACATAGAACACAATCAGTGATCAAAAAATGAACTGAAATGAAAAAATACTAACACCCAAAAATGCACGAAGTTAAATTTAAAAAAAAAAAAAAAAAAAAAAAAAAAAAAAAAAAAAAAAAATCGGAAAACGTGAAAAAACGCATAAAATGTGGATATGCATTAGATTGATTCTAAAATTCTCAAAACTTCCTAATTTCACGCTTTACTGCTTGTCAATGGTACAATGTTCAAATGTTGTGAAGAGAGACGTGCAGTTTGAGAAGAGGATTGGTGAAAAAAAAAAAAAAAAAAAAAAAAAAATTATTGGCTCTTCGTTTATTTTCATTACTAGTTCTGCGATTGTCACAATCTGTACCCCACTGACTGGAGTTCATCAAGGCCTGACACTATTGACTTCTGAAACCGAGTCGAGTACAAATTCCCGATCAAGGCTCTTACTTCACGTTCATCAGTTATCTTATTGTAGGATTGGTGATTTGCATTATAGGTGACGAGTAATTTCATTGTTCCTCTGTGAAGCTTTCGTGCCTACGATGTCTTGAGAAAACAAGAGAAGCCACGCACTGATGGCTTTTTTCAGTTTTCCCCAACACTGCTGGATCCAGGGAAATGGGTAGCAATTTCTTAAAAAGAAAAATACAATCAAAATGACAAACAAAAGTGAGGAAGAATGACATACCAGGCGCTAAATCGAAAATACACACTGGGGACGTTCTGTACCCCACGCTTGAGTTTGGTGCTTATAAAATTCACAATGGGGTCCAAGGTGTCCCAGCTCTTAATTCAAAGCTTCTCAAATGAAATACTTTGTGCTTGTGAGTGAAGTAAGGCCGGCTTGGCCTCAGCAGGACAACAAACTTAATTTACAAAAAATTACACGAGGAGAAAAAATTTTCTCATAGAGATATGAATAAAAAATGAGACAGTGGGGACCGCGTGGTGCTTGAGCATATTTCAATAGGTCTAGATCTATTGAACATGGTTTCAACTGCTTTATATTCGCTTAAAATATCATGACCTATGATTAAATCGGCCCTGCTATTTTTACCTTATGAAATGTTTGGGCTCCTGCTTGAAGGTTGACGATGCAACTGTGCTTTATAGAGCATGAGAGCGAATGAGAAGCCATATATATATATATACTCGGCCCTTCGGGCCTCGCAAGGGGCTCCGCCCCTTGACCCCGCCAGGGGGGCTTCGCCCCCCCGGACCCCCCTACTCTATACTCGGCGCTTCGCGCCTCGCCGGATCTTTTCTCTTTTCTACTGTGTAGAAAACGAGGATAATTTGCTATGCAATTCGTCTCACGAGAAAAAAAAAAAAAAAAAAAAAAAATTCAGGCCTGGCCGGGATTCGAACCACAACCTTCGTCTCACGAGAAAAAAAAAAAAAATTTTTTTTTTTCAGGCCTGGCCGGGATTCGAACCCACGACCTCTCGCTTCCCATCTCGGGACAAAAAACGTTACACAAAAAAAGTGGACATTTTAAAAAAATTATTGGGGGTCGGCCTAAGAATTGCATAGCAATTAATATATATATATATATATATATATATATATATATATATATATATATATATATATATATATATATATATATATATATATATATATATATATATATATATATATATAGCTTTTTTCAGTTAACAAACGGAAATTACCTCTACGCGTAAGTTTTTTGACTACGTAAGAAGAAAAGCTACCAATATCAACGAAAGCGTTGGCTTTTAACTCATTCACAGTTACGTCTACCATAGAGATTTTGATAGACATTGAGGGGCTGCAGCAAAAATTTCTTGATCTGAAATAACAGCGAGTGTTTTCCGAATCAAAACTTTCGTCTTGGTGAGGCAGAAAACGGAAAAATTGCCTAACTTGTTACAAAAATTACAAGTAATGTCTTTAGCTAGACAAGGTGTACGGGAATGCCTGTATTTCCACAGGAATAACATTTTTGTGAGTTTTTTGAGCTGTGCTGAAGTAAATGTATCTTCATTCTGGGTGTTTGGTGCAGGGAGAGTATTGACTACATGGGGTTGGGTGGTGTAAGATGCCGAATGTAATTGGGCAGATTCTAATGCGAGGTCTTGTTTGTGAGCTTGTTCCAAACTCTGCCTTACTGTTTTCGAGTAAACGCTGCCTTATTGTTGGCGATACCAACCGTATAATGAATGAATCGCGTGTATACGAATTTCGATGTTCTTGAGCTGTAACCGCCTAAAAATTACAATCTTTTGCTAACTGTTGATAATTTCTGAGGTGTTGATCGATTGATTCATTGGTTCCTTGTACACGAGTTGCTAGTTTGTTAAAAATGAAAATATTTCATTGGTCTATTGATCGAATCGAATTGAACAGAAGCTTTAAGAATGTTAAGAGCCACTTCGCAAGTTCTGGTGACATTTAAGAGTACGAAAATAGTTGGTAATAAATAATTTACAATAATTTACCTCGATCGTCTATGCCTAGAATATCTCCAATGAAATTTTCAAAAGTTAAAAACCAACGTCTCCAAGCCAAAGTAGCTACCGATGCATGTGGATCTACGTCAAACTTGTCTGCGGTCTTATGTAGTAGGCGATCCATAATACAGACATTTGTCAAATAAATTGAAATGGAACACAATAAATAAACCATGAAACTTGGCTTTATTTGACGAAACGCCACACAGTGAGAATTAATACTGAATTTCGGAATGATTACTTACTGATGATATTACTACAACTGTAACTAAGCAAATTAAATTAAATTACTATTGAAATTAAATTATATTACCGACGTGAGTAGCGAAGGTGTTACAAGGCGGGAGATGGATCAGGATAGGAGGTGTCAGATGGTTGTGGGAACCAAATTTTCACGACAGGTAAGCGCCGTAGAATAATACCATGTTTATTTTCTGGAAACCGACTCACTTTCAATTCATTAATGTGTAATCGAAATTAACCGTTCTTTCCCTTCATTGGCATCGAAAACATTACTTAGTAGAATAATTTAACAGGTGAATAGGAATGAAGAGGATAAATTGGGATAGCAAGAGATATTCGAGTACGAATCCCCACTAGATTTCAAAGTGGCTCATTCTAGCCATCCATCAGTGAGCCGGCTGTATGGATCTAAGTCGCTACTTACGAAAATATGAAGGTAAGATGAGATCACGGGAAAATGACGACTGGTAAACACTGAAAGATAACATCGGTTTCATAATAACTGCACGGTACTATTCCCTTGAAGATTCAATGCTCGACCCAAACTGTGCAAGGTCAAGTTGCGGAAATATACATCAGTAGTATCAGTAACAATGACAGAACATAGAAATGATTGGTAATGACATTATTTCAGATAGTCCACAATATTGTCTGTGTGCAGCTTAAAAATAAATAAATAACAAATATAAAAAAAATAAATAAAAATAAATAATAAATAAATAAAATAAAATAAAAATAAATAAATAAATGAAAACAAAAAATAAATTAATTTAAAAAATAGAAAAAATAAATAGTTATAATAATAATGATTAATAAAATAGAAAAAAAACCGTAAGTAACTTTTCTTGATTCATCGGGAAAATGAATAATTGGGAAAACTGAGATTAGTGACTGAAAATCGGAGTCACTAATATGAAGTCGCACATGAGTTCACGAGAAGCCAAATTTGAATCTCTTTATTATAAATTGTATGGAAGGGTATCAACACCGGTGGTTTTGATCAAAATTGGTTCACGGTTCCTCAAACACGGTTTTCCGTGTCTTCTGACGGATCCTTGAACGAGAGAGTGTGAGAAGAGGATTAGATCCGAGAGAAGTTACTCCTCCCTTGAATGCTATTAACTAATCCATCACTTAGCCGTATGAAAGGTTGACAGCCTTAAACCATGGATTCTACGGAACACTTCTCTTCCACGCTGTGAAACATAATAAACGGTTACTTAGAACAGCCGTGACTAAGCTACAGAAGGACCTATAAATTCAGTTTTTCATGATGTATTATGATACAGCAGATTGAACACATGTAATGTATCACACTGTATCATAAACTTGTTCATCAATCCTCTGAATCCCCGGAACTTATACTACCTTAAATATCCCAAATCACGGGAATAAGAGTTTTATTTTCATTTATGATAATGATATTCTATGTTTTGGGGAGCAAAAACGGTACATCACAAATGTTAATTCATTGTACTTACACAAGAAGACATTCCTTCTACTACATTTTAGCTTGGGAAACTGGAAGCATAAGGACAGCAACATAATGGCCTTCCGGGAGAGAAGGAAACGTAGTAATAATTCACCTTATTCGAGTAAGATTCTCATGATAATTTCTCCCAAAGCTAATTTTGGGAAGCCTCAACGACGAAGTTTTTTGAACTTGCGGTTATTTGCGTGACGAACACTACCTGGTAATTTGATGAAGAATTACCTCGCCTGTTTTGTAAAGCTAGTGCTTTTACCAGTTCAAACAAAACACAATTTTCTCTCAGAGCACAATTTCGATTGTGCGTATTTTCATTGCAGTACGCAGAGTGTAAATAGTTAACATGTGAGTACATAGGTTAACTTACGCTATAATGAACGATTAGAAAATGGGTTCTCACATCCGATTCCAGATTCTGCTGCTGATGGCATCTTAGTTGAATATATTTCTATACTACCATATACCCATTAGATCAATATGACAAAAATTCTAAGATTTAACTATCTTCCATAACGTTCTTTTACTGACTCGAATCAGGGTAATACCTACTGGAATGAGTTTCAATTTAGCTACACTAATACAAATAATATAATGTCACAAACATATTTCTAATTCAATTCATTATGCGTAAAATGTTGAAAGATGCATAGGCTTTGAGTTCAGGTTGACATAATCAAAATACCTATATTCCTATAACGAAACTGTTAAGTTCTATATTGTTGAAATAGGATGATCACTATTTCCCTACAATCCTCCGATTTAAAATTTACTCAAAATTTAGTTTAACAGACAATTTCAGGCACACTTTTTTCTTTCATCACTTCATGACCCAAATACAGATCGCTTAAACCTCTGAGTAATAATTTGCAGCAATTTTTATCACAAAAACTCTTGCATCTTCCTTTTAAATCGACTTTTCTCAAATATTGACCACATTTTCAGAATCAACTTCAAGTTGTTTTAATGGCAGATGGTCTTCATATTTGTTTTACACCAGTCAGACCCATTTATTGGAAAACAAACGTAAAAACTAGCCACTCCCTCAACATTGTTGTTAGAGGCCGTCAACCCCCCCCCCCCCCCCCCCCGGACCTTCACGTTGAGGTGTATTACAATGGAAACATGTAGGGGATGCTGCTCACTTAGCTCACTCGGTGTGACTGTAATAGGGTAGGTTTAACGTGTGTAGGGGATGTTGCTCACTTCGCTCGTTTGAAGTGGTTCGACTCGCTCCCTTTGCACGCTCTTTGTGGAATGTATTAGATGCGATGGGATATAAATGGTCCATCCAGAGTTCGCAGAAAAAACCCCGTTGAAATCCGAAGTGTGTAGGGAATGTTGATTGCTTCCCTCGCTTGGTGTGGGATGTATAGATGCGATGGGATATAGTGGGATTCCACTGAGACCTACAGCCCATGTTACAATATGTGAGAAAGTTCTTATAAACAATAGAGATGGACTAGTTTTCTCGCACGCTTGGTATGGCTGTATAGATCCGATGGTCTTTACTGTTGAGTGGGACATGTAGAATGATAGGAAACGGTGGATAACTAAGGGTGATTTGAAAAGTATAGGGGATGTTGCTCGCTTCGCTCGCTCTCTCTGGAATGTATAGATGCGATGGGATATAAATGGTCCATCCAGAGTTCGCAGGAAAAACCCCGTTGAAATCCAACATGTGTAGAGGAGACCTGCTGCCCATGGTTCGGGAGGGGGTGGAAAATTTGAAAATTTCTTGCTATCCCTTTCTATAGATAATCCCAAGGGAATGGCACACAAAAAAATAATAAAAATAAAAGATAAATAAATAAATCTTATAAAAGGGGCAAAACGAGAATAATAAATTGCTGCAGAACGATTTGCTGCGTTTCTATGTGAGAAATTTATAATGCCCACCCAACTTGGCAGACCTTTTTTCCTGTTGGAAATGACTATCAAAAGTGGCACTTAATTCGGAACCACGAAAAGTTTAGTTTTAAGAACATTTCAGTACTAACAGAACTGTCGGATGTTAAATGTTTGTACGTATTTTGTTCTCTCCGTCTATTTTCCTAAAGGTAGGCCCTTATTTTATCTGCGTTTGAGGGCTATCCTTTTCCCCGTCTTGAAAACGGTTGCCGAGATCAAGAGGTTTGAAGGCAAAGATCAGAGGGGGACCTACCCGCCTGAGTCGCTTAGACGGCTCAATTAACTTCTCACTTAAATCGATTCGCCTCCCTTCCCCTATCATTTTGTCCCACCTCCCGTCACTTTTTTCGATATCCGATTTTGGATTCAGATTCGGCCGAATCACAACTGTATTTTGCTCGCAAACACCGTCCCGAAAAAGTTCCTTTACGGGGTCAATTTTAATGAGAAAAAAACGAAGTTTATCGTCGGAACTTTTGAGAAAACGTGTCCGTACTCATTCACTTTTAGACACATTTTCCGGTACGTTTTTCGCAATCCGATCGCGCCGTCGTCCTCCTCGTATAAAACCCTACGAAACCGGTATTTTTCCGGAATTTTCGACGGCCGTTTAGAGGGGTAGGGGAATCGGGGAAGTCAAAAGAACGGGAAAAAGCGCCCGAAAAACGTCAAAATTTTAGTAAAAAACGGAATTTTAACGTCGAATGAGTGGGGGAAAACGAATAAAACATAGCCTATATTCTGACCGGGAGATTTCCGGTCACGATATAAAAAACCCCTTCAGATCCCTTCGTCCGTTCGGCCGTGAAAGCGACCCTCACAGACAGACAGACAGAGTTTCATTCTTATAAAACTAGCCGCTTCGGCTCGCTTCGCTCGCCTCCACGTTCGGCCGGGAGGACAAGCCCCCCTGACCCCCCCCCCCCCCCTTCAGCTGTATTAAAATAAATTGAAACGTGTAGGGGATGTTGCTCGCTTCGCTCGCAAACGGTAGATCACCAAGGGTAAGTTTAACGTGTGTAGGAGATGTTGCTCGCTTCGTTCGCTCGGAATGGCTGTGTATGTTTAGGAAAAACCTCGTTAAAATCCGACATGTGTAGGCAATGTTGCTCGCTTCGCTCGCTCATTGTTACTGATCAACTTTGTTGTTTTAATGGCAGATGGTCTTTATATTTTTTTTTTACACCAGTCAGACTCATTTATTGGAAAACAAACGTTAATTAATTTGGAAATTGAGGACACCCACAAAATTTTAAAAACACTCCCTCAAAATCGTTGTTAGACAACGCCCCCCCCCCCCCCCCCGGACCTTCCCGTGGAGGTGTATTACAATTGAAACATGTAGGAGATGTTGCTCGCTTAGCTCAATCGGTGTGGCTGTACTAGATGCGATGGTCTTTTACTGTCGATTGGAACTTGTAGAATGATTGGAAACGGAATATCACTTAGGGTAGGTTTAACGATGTGTAGGGGATGTTGCTCACCTCGCTCGTTTGAGGTGGGTTGTCTCGCTCCCTTTGCACGCTCCTTGTGGAATGTATAGATGCAATGGGATATTGTCCAACCCGAGTCCGTAGGAAAAACCTCGTTGAAATCCGACGTGTGTAGGGAATGTTGCTCGCTTCACTTGCTTGGTGTGGGATGTATAGATGCGATGGGATATAGTGAGATACCACTGAGAACTACAGCCCATGTTACAATATGTGAGAAAGTTCTTATAAATAATAGAGAGAGCCTAGTTTTCTCGATCATGGCTGTATAGATCCGATGGTCTTTACTGTTGAGACGGACGTGTAGAATGATAGGAAACGGAGGATTGGTTATACATGCGATGGGACATAGTGGGATAGCATCAAGACCTACAGCCCATGTTACAATATGTCAAGATGTTATATGTTTCCGTTGGAAATTACTCAAAAACAAATTAAATCCTATAAAACTATGTGGAACCACAAAAATTTTATTAGATTTGATAAAGATAGGCCATTATTTATTGCAGTGTAATAATTTGCTACGTTTTCTATGTGGGACCACGAAGAGTTTAGTTTTAAGGACATTTCAATTCTTCAACTAATTCTATTCGTTCATGTTACAATATGAGAGGAAATCGTACTGCCCACCCAACATGGCAGACGTTTTTTTCTGTTGAAAATCACTTACAAAACAAATTAAATCTTATAAAACTACGTGGAACCACGAAAAGTTTATTCGATTTAATAAAGATAGGCCATTATTTTTCTCCGTAGAAGGGTTCTCCGTTTCCCCTCTATTATTCTGTTAAAATGTCTTATGTTAAAATGTCATTCGAAAGGAGAGGATTCTTCCTTCGAGAGGTTCCGAAGGCAAAGTTCAGAGCAACTACGTTTTGACGGAATAAGGTATGAAAACCAACGTTTTCGTCTACATTTTAGTTAACTACAATCGGAAAAAAGAATTTCATTTCTCGAAACTCGCATGGTATCAAATTGAAACTTCAACGAACATTTTAAGACCAACCCGAATAAGAAACGTCGAAATTTAATCGGTCTAAGGCGGATAAAACCATAAAGGGGAACGCATTTTGTCGTCATTTTCCGCCTTCTTTCGCTGATTTCTCCAGGAAGGCAGCATCTTTCAGCGATTTTGATGGCACCATCGTGTTCTACGGGTCCTGAAATGTAACTTTGTCGCTGACATATAAAGTGCTCTCGATCATATTTTAATGTGGCAGTGGATTAGAAGATCGGGCGCTCGGGAAAAAAACGCGCATTAAAAGGGGACTCCCACCCACCTCTCGCTCGCCAGCCCTTGGTTTGGGTGGGGATAGAAAATTATAAAATAGCCTATATTCTGACTGGTAGATTTCCGGTCACGATAAAAAAGGGCCGTTCGGATCTTTTTCGCCCATTCGGCCTCGATAGCGACACTCACAGGCTCACAGAGTTTAATTCTTATAAAAAAGAATAAGATAGAATAGATTGGGGAGGCTTGCAAGTATTTACTAAACGATTCAGCGTAAAAAAAGATAAATAAATAAACAAAAGTTCTCAAAGTACCAGTCACCATGATCGTATGAGCGAATTTTCGTAAATCGTCGGACTATATTTGTTCAATTGTTTTGAAAATTCAAAATTATAACTAAGAAGGGAATGTTTAATACCGATTTTATGGCAACTAAACTTGTTCTAAATAATTTTCGGCAATTCGAAAAGTGTATGTTTTGGATTTTCAGAATTTTTTTGATTTTTTTAAAATTTATTTTTTGATAAATTCAATGCAATTTAATTTTTCGGTTTAAATTTCTTCTTAAATTTTTTATTGTTCTAGTTCATTGTTAATAAGCTTCTTTTGATTTGAATTCTGCTAAAAAATATAAATTTAACTTTATTCCCATTTTTAGCCATTTTTAGTTATTTGAACCACATCTTTAGAAATTTGATCAATTTAATGCGCTATAAAGTCTGCCAGGTTCGATGTGAAGTAAAGCTTCTCACACATTGTAACAGGGACGTATAGAATCAGTTGGAGAACGAAGTACTAGTCGAAATGATTAACAAGCCGAAGATATAAGAAATTAACGTTTGCAATGATATATATAGGGGAACGACAAGGAGCTAAACCACACGATCCTTTAAAATTTCATGAAAATCGGTGCATTAGTGTCGGATTTTTGTCTGTGTCGATCAATTTTAGTTTTGAGGATGCGCTATAGTTAATACTCCACTAGTCGCAATATAATTCATAGGAAACTTTCCTAGATCATATATCTATCAACTCCCCGAGTTTAAACGAAATCGGACTAATAGATGATTAGAAATCGGCGTTATAATAAATTAACGTTTGCGCATACGCAGAGACTACTATTCATGTAACGGCCATGAAAAGTATAGGGGGCTGTCTAGAACCTATCCCGCACAATCGTTGGAAATTTCATCAAACTCTTTCCATTAGACTCGGAATTTTGCCTGTGTCAATTGGTATTAGTTTCGAGCATGCGCAATGTTTATGACTCTCCCAATCGTGATATAATTCACAGAGTATTTTCCCAAAACATATACCCAATTAACTGCCGAGTTTGAACGAAATCGGACAAAAAGATGATGAGAAATCGACGTTATGAGAAATTAACGTTTGCGCATGCGCACAGGCTACTGTAGATTCGAAGGCTTTGAAAATTATAGGGGACCATTGAGGAGCTAATCCGCACAATATCCTTGGAAATTTCATCGGAATGAGACTGAAACTTAGTATAGTTATGGTCGGGACAAGGATTCACCACAGACGGACGGACAAGGACCCAAAATTGATCAGCAAGCTCTAAAACGCGAAAAGCAAGTGGAAATTTTGATTTTGGAGGACACAGATTTTTTCGGCTACAATCATGAGCACAAATCATCCCAACCTTCGGTAGTGAGGAAGCGAAAAAGCTGGCCAAAGGACTCGTCCTTTCGTTCGGAAAGCTTGATTTTTTGGCGCAGGAACGGAATTTTTATCTCAATCCTTAGGAGGGTTATTGTTCGGAAGGATACCCACTTTTTTCTTTTTAGGAACTCTCTGAAAGGCGGATGGAGCACACCATTAACTCGAGAAAATAAATTAATAAAGCTGTCGTTTCTTGATGCGGGCCAGCAAAATGACAGTTTGGAGAATTGTTAGGTTCTACGCTTAGCCATCTGATGGCTGAAATGCTCTCAGGACGTCACCTATGACACCAGCTACTTGATTTTTTTTTCCAAAGTTTCTTTATTAGAAACATAACATAACAACTGAGCTTGGCCCATCAAGTTAGTTTACTTTAATAAACTTAAAGGAAGCGAGATGCCACAATCTTTTGAAAGAGGCGGAAAACTACCGACGATACAGAAATCGGACGGTAGCCTCCAGGCCCACTTCCTCCTTTCTTTGGGATGAAGATGGTCCGGGCCCGGGTCAAAGCTTTTGGGGGTCTTCTCAACAGAAGTAACAAGTTGACGATGAGCAGCTTGACATTTTTTGGGCCTCTATTCCAGCATTGGGCAGAAATACCATCTGGGTCAGCAGATGTGTCGTTTCGACACGGCACCTATGTGCCTTGTCATGAAGCACCGGTGTGCACATCATGCTGCATTGATTGTTGCAAAGGTCAAGTTGTTAGCCCCGAAGTTGAGGATACTGAGAATTTTCCAATTTTGTTACAATACTCGGACTAGTTTACTGAATTATTGATTGTTAAAGAATTGGCTCATTCAGGTGTAGCCCACACTCCTTCTGAATTCAGGAAGCTTTATTGGGTCATCAAAGGAAGAGCTTTAGTTCGTAAAGTCCTTAAATACTGCCTTATATGTAAATATTAAGCTGGAGGTGCTTTCCAGGCTCCAATAATGCCACCATTACCTAATGCTCGTGTTTCACGTTCTTTATCCTTTTCTCATATTGGACTGGATTATCTTGGGTTATTTAACGTCAGGAGGGAGGACTGCAATGGAGTCAAGAAGGTTTGGATTTGTTTACTTACGTGTCTTGCTACAAGAGCAATCCATCTCGAGGTTGTTAATGACATGACTGCCGAGGAGTTCTTAATGTCACTCAGCAGGCGCATCATAGCCATCCGAGGCAGACCTGTTAGGATTATATCTGACAACGCTTCTCAGTTTACGTCAACGAAAACATTGTTTGAGGAGACATGCCAAAAAGTGATATACGATGAGGGAGAAATTCAAAACTTTATGATTGACCAACATATTGAATGACAATTTATTCCTGAATTATCACCCTGGCAAGGAGGATTCTATGAAAGATTGATAGCTATAGTAAAACATTGCATTAGGAGAACAATTAAGAGATCACTGTTATCCCTCAGTCAACTTCAAACATTAGTAACGGGAATCGGAGCAATCGTTAGTACAAGGCCTTTGGTCTATGTTACAGACGATGTAGACTCCAACGATATTCTCATATCGTCACATTTCTCATCCTTATGGACTTGTCCTCCCTTAGGTAGAAATCATGAGACTGAACCCGATGAAACTAGCTCGGCTTACGTACCAAATAAGACTTGTTGGATTCATGGGATAGAGGTAAGCGAATCTTGAATCAGTTTTGGCTACCTCCAAAACTTGAGAGAACGACAGGATATTCGTTTGGCACAGAGTCATGATTGTTTCTTCCTTCACTCCTAAAATTGGAAGTGTGGTTTTGAAAGAGGACCAGGGGACCTAGTTCCCAGAAGCTGTTGGTGAATGGGACGAATCGTGGAGTTAAACAGAGGTTGTGACGTTTTTACCAGGATTGCAAAGTTACGAATATCCAATGGAAGGATCCTTACTTGTATTCTGAAACACTTATACCGTCTAGAGGTACCGACAGAAGAATAGGATTCAGCCGAGAACCTAGGAATTACTGGAACGAGGAAGACACCTGAAAGTCAAGATGGAGATTGAAGAAACTTGAAAGTGTCGCGGATTGCAAGTTTTAGTTTACATGCATCGTCGGTTTTTGTGTTTTGAGTCGATTGTAGTAATGTTTACTGTTGACTAACAGTCATATGTATTTGTTGTTTTGAACGAGTCGAAACAAATTCTGTAAAAATAGGTAGTCAGTTTGAATACAAAGAAATATTGAGACGAGAATTCTGATTATTTCAAGTAAAAGGTAAAAGCTCTAATTGTGTGAAGTACAGCACACAGGTGAGCATTCACTAGGCAGTTGAAGAGGAGGAGGGATAAGATGATGAGGAAGGAGAACAGGGAGAGGATGGCCGACGCCCCTGCCTAGAGCCGCCCCTGACCGCCTCCCCTAAAACCCCACGTGCCAATGGGTCGGGGAGGTTTATGAGGCTGATCCATATTGTTCTCTATAACTGAGGAAGTGCACATGGAAGGGACGGGAGACCCGTTGACAAGAACCTCCCCCCTAATCTCTAGCGGGTCATTCTGTAACCCTCTATTCACCAAGAGGGTGCCCGGGTTGCAAGACAGGGATGTATGACCTTGACTTGGTTAGGGATATGAAGGAGCTCCGAAGAGATAAAATTAGCAACCCCTATCCTACCCCAGTAACCCACACACACTTTTTTTTTTTTTTTTTTTTTTACAAATCTCCCCTCGAAGGCGTAGGGGGCACACCATTAAATTTAAAAAATAAATTAAATAAAGTGCGGAGGTCGCCCAGGTTCACCCGACGCCGGCTCTAGGAATGAAGGAAGTTGTAATAGGAGAAGGAAGAGGAGAGGGATGAAAGGAAGTGCCCCTATAAAATGACCACCAGTTTAGGTACACACCGAGCTTGCACCGTTGTAACAGCCATCGTGTTAGGGAAATTTTAATTTTCCCTAGATTCACGTACACCGTATTAGAACACCGGCCTAACCAAGAACTATCTTGTATTTCTACAAAGGTAGAGCGACGCAATTCTGCTGCTTCACATCACCATCCTTCACGCTCTGCATCGTGTTACCAATGGCTCTAGGCCGTGAGGCAGCAATAGAATTAGAAAAAAAAATAATAATAATAAACAAATGAAAAAATAGAATAAAAATAAAAAATAATTTTAAAAAGCCATCCTACGGAATGTTCAACAATTTATGTACCTCTGTCAACAATTACAAACATAGAGGAGAATAATTTTTGAAATGGGCAACAATTGCTCAAAAAAAAGACACAAACAAGAATTCGTGTAGAAATTATGGTGATGGGAAATTACTGCCTGATAATCATACATAGTAACTAAAACACATTCGACTCAGCTCCCCAACTATACATATAAATAGCACAATTAGTTGAGTTAGTTGTAACTAAACTCAATCGCCTAAAGGACTTTGGAGCCGTTTTCTTTCGATTTATAAAGAATCTTTTTTTATGATATGACCTCCTCTTAAACGGTTGTTCTAAGCCATTTTTCAGCTTGGAAAACTAAGAACAAACCGTGAACTGCATCGTGAGTTCATTAAGATCTAATCTAAAAACCGGAATGACTAGAAGTAAGCTAATGCCCCAGGCTAACCTAAAATTAACCTAAATCGCAAGAAAAGAAGTTGAAAGCCGAGAGCGGCGTTCAAGTTCCAACTTTGGAAGGAATGTTGGGCATGGGGAGGGAAACTGGGGAAGTGCACGCTATGAGCTTCTTATCAGTGGATGTATTTCTGTTAAGGGCGGCGATAGTTTAATTGACTTGGCTGCCACGCTAGATTACACCCTGCAAGAGGCAGCGCAAGTGGAGCTGTAATCACAAGCAACGCCCGCATATTCATAGGGCTTAGCTAAAAACAGCGGCAGGTGATTGGTACGCTCATCGATCTAAAGATAGACTGGAAGGAGGTGCGATTATCTCCTCTTCATGATAAAGTGTTGGCTTCTGCGGGATAGGTACACCCATTGAGCTAAATCGAAAATGCCTTTCCTGAAATAAACGAGGTAATTGTTCTCAAATAATGAATTTTTATCTTTGTTATTAAGTATGCATGGGACAGTTTGTTCTTAAAACTTATAGATTGATTCCCGTTTGACGAGCAAGTGGGTTCACATACACTTCGGCTTTCGATGGAAACCGACAGCTAACCGAATCATTCGTAGACTACAACCACTACGCTATCATAGACCTTCTAGTACCCAGGCAAAACCTCCCTTTTCTGCAAAAAGGTTTGCCGTAGGCAACATCAATGAAAGACATTCTGACATTATTTTGTGGTTATAAATTGAATTGGTTATAAATTGATGATTGAATCAATCATTATAGACTATGTGAGATGTATTGTCATGGTTCTACATGTATATATATTGTTTTAACCAATAAACAAAAAATACAATCCAGTCCAGCCTGCGTGAGCACATAGCATCACTCAAATCGACGTTTTTAACCTATTCCGATTTTTTTCTCACAATTTTAAAATGAAGCTGGCTTTACAGCTGGATCTTGCCTTATGTATGCTGAAGGAAACCCCGTTTTTTAAATTTTGCTTCCTAGCATACCTATAGGTAGTGGAAGTATTGTTTTCACTTTCGGGAGAAAAAAAATTTTTGGTCTCCAAAACCAAAATTTCTACTCGCATTTTATGTTTTAGACCATTCTGAACAACTTTAGTCCCGTGTCTGTCTGTTTGTGAGCTGAGGGAGGCAGAATCACCCGCTGGCGATTAGGGAGGAGGCTCGAGTCAACAGGCCTCCTGTCCCTTTTAAATGTGTCTCCCTGTTATGGAATCAAGAAACTCTGAGCCTAATACCGGCCCATTGGCACTCGGGGTTCTAGGGGAGGCGCTCAGGGGCGCTCATGGCAGGGGCATGGGCTATCCTCTCTCTCCTCTTGTTCTTTATCTTCCTATCCCTCCTCCTCTTCCACTACACCAGCGAATGCCCACCTGTGAGAGAGCCTTCAGTTCCAAGCGTGGCCTCAGTGCCCACGTCTGGCAGAAGCATCCTGTTCCGGCCAATGCTGCAATAGATATACAGCAATAGCGGCCCAGGTATTCTTCTGAGGTTTTACGGCAAATGGCAGTAGAGGAGGTAGAGGCTGTGCGTAATGGGGTACAAAATATTAATGTTCTCTCGCTAGCATGTTTTCCCATGCGCACGCATTCTGCCATTCAATCTCTTTGCCTGAGGCCCCACTATAAGCAGCTTGTCCAGGATGCAATCCTAGCAAAAAGCCGTGGGGCCTCTCCCGCATCTCCGACAGGCGTGAGGCAGCAGCCCGCCATTCAGCAACCTTCCCCTGGGAGCTCCAGGCTTCTTGAAGACTGAAGTGTCAAGGCTCAGGGAGCAGGTAGGCTGTATTGAAGGTTACAAGATTGCCTACCTGTGAGATCTGGCGAGGCGGGCTATTGAGAGACCTGAAGGCTTGGAGAACAAGGTTTCAGCCTATGTATAGTTGAGGAAGCGACGGTGGCGGGGCATCAGGGAGAGATTCATCCTACATTGGTGCCTGATGGAGGTCGCAGAGCAGCAAAACAAGCAACCAGGCGGGAACATAAGCGGGTCCAGAGGTCGAGGAGGAAGCATCCGGCTCATGTAGCTGTAGAGGTATTGGATACAGCTGGCGATGAACAAGTGTTACCCTCTTTCCAGGAGTTTGTGGACTATTGGGTGCCACTCTTGAGTGCTCCCAGCCACAACCCTGGCAAGCCGGTGGTGCCCCAGCTTCCACCAGGAATTCCTTATGCAGCATTATGTGATCGCCAGTGCTACATGACGAGGCATATATGTTCCATGTCAAAAATTCCACGTCGTCTGGGCCTGATGGTATTTTTGCCAGTCACTGGAATAAGGCCCCAAAAAATGTCAAGCTGCTCATCCTCAACCTGTTACTTCTGTCGGGAAGAGTTCCGAAAGCGTTGACCCGTGCCTGGACCATCTTCATCCCAAAGAAAGGAGGAAGTGGGCCAGGACAGTTCTCCAAACTGTCATTTTCCTGGCCCTTATCAAGAAGCGGCAGCTCTATCTTGCCGCTCTGGGTGTGGCTAAGGTCTTTGACACTGTAAGCCATTTTGCCCAGACCGATTGTCTTCATGGTGTCAGGGCACCTACTTGTTTCATTGAGTGTGTCGCTTGCCTGTACCATGATGGCATGACGATCTGCCATGTACGAGGCGAGGTGTCAGGGGATGTTGTCATTGGGCACAGGGTACGCCAGGGGGATCCTATGTTGCCACTCCACTTCAACCTGGTCGTGGATATGACATTGGGTAAGCTGCCAGCTGAAATAAGTTTCGACCTCGACCCTGGGGTGCAAGTAGTTGCATGGGCTTTTGCCGATGATGCCGTACTACTTGCTGAAACCTGTGAGGGCATGTAGATCACCCTCTATGAATTTGCTCATCAGCTAGCCAGGTTTGGTCTTGTGCTCAACCCTTCAAAGTGTGGGTCAGTCTCTTTGGTCCCGTCAGGTCACCAAAATAAGGTGAAGGTGGTAGTGCATGAGGAGGGCTTTGTCTTAGGACAGACACCCATCCCCCCCCCCCCCCCCTCGATCTGTATTACAGTTCTGGCAGTACCTTGGGGTCGACTTCATGGGTGTGGCCACTATAGCTGCAAGCCGTGTGGACCTTGGTGGAGCATTGGCTTGTGTCACCAAGGCTCCATTGAAGCCACAGCAGAAGCTGTGCCTCTTTCACACCTACTTACTGCCAGTGCTAACCAGTTCAATGCTAATGCAATGCCGTACTGCTGCCAATGTCTTTGGCAAGCTTACTGTGCGGATGCTGCTTGAGTTAGATCGTGAAGTTTGCTATGCTGTGCACTCTTGTCCAGGCTTCCCACCTGGTGTCTCAAGTGCTTACATCCACTCACAGGCCAAGGCCGGTGAGCTTCTTGACTGCATCAGGCAGCAGTTGTTGTGGTGTGACCGAGCAACACCAACTGCTCCCAAACCCAGCTAATGTGCTGAGTTCACTGCTGCTCTGCATGAGTCAGTAGATGGATGGGTCAAAAGAGTTACTCAAAAAACTTTTTTTTGACGCCTCAATTCGAGTTTCAAGATGCGTTGAATTCAAAAATCGAAAAAAAAAAAAAAAAATTGGTAGCGAGTTATATAGATACAAATATTTATTCTGTGAATTAATTCAACCGCGTACACATATCATATTCTTTACCCCATTCTTCGACTTGGTCTGTTCCAATCTTTCAGAGAATTAATATTAAATTCTTGGATGGATTCAGACTTATTGGGAATGAAATAAAATTGTGGTCGACGTAATGTTACTACTCAGATATTTGAGAACGCAATCTCCAAAAGAACTAACTATTGTTTCTACTTGCACGACTTTTGATTTTTTTTTTTTTTTTCTGTCCCTACATAACAACCAAGTTCCTCCTACAGCGGGAAATTTCCCCCGATTCGGAAACACTGTTCATTACTCCTGCCATCAATGGAGCCCGTGCCGGCCTTCTCGCAAATTAATTACTTTCCAGCAAGTTTGGGAGGTCGAGAGTTGGACGGAGTGGTCGGGAAGGGGGTAGATTAAATATAGGGCAGGCGTTGGAGGCTGATCAGCGCAGCTGCTAGGATTTTGCCTTCAGTATGGCAAATCACAACAGAGTTTAGTCGAGCAGTTTATCTTGGGCGGTTGAATGTAGACTCCAGCGCTCAGGGAAGAGTGTTTGTTCCGACAGAATGGGCGACGGTGGGACGATACCTACGTGTTCTGAGAAGTTACAAAACTAAATACTAACTGTTAACAACTTTTTCGTATGTTTTCTTGGCGAAGTTTTCCGGGCTATAAGACCAAGTTCAAACTGTTTTATTTGATTTATTAATTATCATGGATGAAGGTATGGAGGAATAATTGCCTAAGGAACATTTCATCAGCTCCAATATCATCAATATTTAGTTGCGAATATTAATACAAAACGGCTTCGGAGATGGTTTTGAAATCACATCGAACTATCCATTCTCACCCGAGAATAGAATAAAATGAAAAAATAATTGAATAGGAATGAACATTGCAATGCTTTTAGTGAATAGTCAACTCTTACCAATTTTGCTATTTATTATTATGCAAACAATGACGCCAGCAGATCTGCTAACGGTTGAGCATCGTATTGCGGCTTTCCATTTCATACCGTATCGAGAAAATATTTTATAAATCGATCGACACTATCAGAAGTTACATGTGTTTCCAAAAGACAGAAGATATCGTGCATTTTAGTATATTCGCAGCACTTTGAAAATGCCATTTGACAATTCGTTGACGTTGTTTTGTAGTATCGCAGAGAGTGCACTGACATTCACATTCAGTTTGTCTCTCATCGTTGATATATACCACGGCGTAGACTGATTCACTCCCCCTAGACTCTTGATCGTAGACTTTCCAAAAAATCGGTGGGTAACTCATGTCTCCACCTACCAACAAGTTCAATAACAGCAAGCCATTTTCATTCCTGTGGCATATACCCACTTGCTGCGAACATTTGAATTTGAATAGTGTGTCATTTATGATGAGAGCATCGTACTGGACCGTAGCTTTGAGTTCTGGCTTAATTTTGATTACTTTTTCTCCATTGGAGCAGCAGCAGCTTTTCATTTCTAAAATTTTTCACACAGTCCGAATAGTCCCGATGATTACCAAAATGTTTTCCTCTCAGGTAGTTCTTCTCCAACAGGTTGTTATGTACAATATGTGTTATTCCCTTTAACAAGTGGAGAAACCTCATGAGATGAATTTAAAGTTTATAGTCCATAATGGATTTACGGAATTAATATTAACATTTGTAAAAGGTAAAGACAATTTATTTTCACTTATTTGAATTATTAAGTTCAAAAATTAACATTTGAAAGTAGTACCTCTATAGGATTTGCATTGGTTTATATTTATTTAATCTTTCTTATTATTACCTATGTTTCACTTTCGTTTCAGTTCTATTTGGTTACTTAATTATTGGTTTAATTTTCATTTGGACCGTGCTAGAAAGCAACATAAAACTCCTCAGCTCCAGAACGGACTTAGTTAAATAAATACTCGTAAATAAACTTCATTTTTCACAAAGCCAGTGAAAGAATTGTGGAAAAATAAATAAAGATATATAGTTCTACCATTTTCAGAATTTATAGTCATCTAATCAATTTTACATGTTTTTGAAATATGATTTATTCTATTATTTATCAGTTTGTTAACTTCTCTCTTTTATTGGTTGTTATTGCTTATGTTCATCTTATCAGTTATAGTTTGAAATTAATTTTCAATGTTTGAGTTCGTTTGTACTTTATGAAGCCCATTTGTATCATTTTCAATTTTAGTCGGTAAAAACCACAAACAACTAGGTACCACACGAAAAAATAATGGAAAAAGGTTCAATACAGGGTTATGCATAAAAGATAATTGGAAGCCATTTACAAGACCTCTTAAATATCATTGTCATTTATTTGTTTGAACTCGGAGAGAACCAGATTTTCCCGCTTCACTGAATTGACAGTTTAATCGAATTTCATCATTGTTTATCCTATAGATGTTATGTTCTGATCTCAAAACTCTATTGTCGGTTTGTTGCTCATTTGCCTTTCTTCTTAATTCCTAGTGCTTCTCCTATTGATTTCGTAGCTAATTATTTCTTCATTTTTCATTTTATATAATTTATTTATTTAATTATTATTATTTTTTTTGTCGAATTTAAAAAAAAAATCTATTGTCTTGGCCCGACTCGTATACAGCTTTTACCAATTAACAGACGCGTATCAGCTAAGCCAACCCAAGCAGACAAGAAATACGTTAAGGCGAGATGGCGCCACCAAAACGACATGCCATCCGATGTGGAGGGGGGGGGATCCGCTTGCGGCTCAAATACCGCAAAAATACGAAGCTGAAGTTCTTCAGGAGTGGTTTGTAGGTCGTCCTCAGCCCCTGGGATTCTTTTTCCGAACATTTTCGAACGCTCAACGGTCATATGCAGCCTTTCTACGTGTGCACCATCTATAAACATTTGACTGCGGCTCTACAACAAACTCGAAATTCGGCAAACCATCGAAGACTACGTCAAATGGAGTTTATAATCTCAATTTAAAACGGGGATTCGATTCACCCCAGGCAATAATAACTTTGTTGCGGACGCACATTCCAGACCCTTCATTGAGCTCTCCAAAGTTACTGACAGTTCCGATCGATATGAAACTGCAAATGGTGGGTGCAAAATATTGATTCGGACTCAGCCCTTGAAAATTTCATTGATGCGAGCAAATTCAAGTGCCAATCTCGGACGCTCATCTATTGTGTGATGCAACGACAGGCGCACCAAGGACATGTATTCCTGAGGAATTAAAATTTACAAATTACCACATTTACATTACCACTTTCTGCATCACCCTCGTATCAGGCCAACCAGAGACATCATAACTACGAAAGTGTTCTGGTCCAAAAAGAACACAGATATCCGTAATTGGGTTAAATGTCAGCGATGTACCCTACATAAATAAGTCTCTAAAGACACTCCATCCTCCCTCTCCAGATTTCGATGACGCACTATAATTCGAAAACGTCCATATGGACATAACTAGGCCATTGCCCTCCTCCGAAAAAAACGTTCAACTTAGAGATGTTCAAGAGAGCTCCCAGTTGGCCGGAAGAGATGCTCCTCAATAGAGTTATTCCCGGAAGTGTAATGATGCTTTCCATAACACACGGATAGGCTGTTATGGGTGCCTGGCTTATTTGATGACCGATCAGAGACTTGAGTTTGAGGGGAAACAATTTTGTTCGATAATAAAAAAAGAAGAAGAAAAAAAAAGGATACACAGAAATTTCACACCACGGCCTGGCATCCGAGCTCAAGCGACAATATTGAATGATTTGAACTAGTTCCAAAATCAGGTATTGCTACAGCTTCCACTTCTAAGTCTTGGGCGAGAGAACTTCCATCAATTCTCCTCGGGTTTTGATGAGCTATGAGGACGTCTGATAATTATAGTGCAGGTGAACGAACCTTCAAAATAGCCATCCGACTTTCGGATGAACTTGTGAACAACCTGCTCCACATGACCCTCGCTTCCCTTCAAGGTTTTTACATGGCTTTGGAATGTACAGCTAAATATCACGGGTTTTGTGCACAATTCAATGCCAAGTGGTGTCTTGAAATGAGTCGATTTTGATAAATAAATATCTTGTGAATGGTGAGAGCTATTTGCGTTTTGTAAAAGCCATTTGGTTGGTTTGGGCGATATTGAATGTAATAACTACATTTCAGATTTTTATTGTTCAAATTAGGGATTTGCAAACTAAAATATCAAAAAAATCGGGTTTAGAGATCAAATTGGGAAAAGTGGTCAAGTACAGCCATGAAGCTAATAATGAAGATACTGAAAAGTGAATTAGATTTTGAAATTAGATTGTGATCTCATCAGCATCAGTGTGAAACTGATCAACTTAATAGGTTCGGTGAGTGAGAAAACTTTAATCTCGGACAACCGCAGTATAGGACAAGAAACGGCCCTTTTTCAACAGAAGATAAACTTTAAATATTATATAGAGGGAAGTGCCCTAATATTATATACCTACATTAATATATCTCTTCGGTTCGTATAGATGTGTGTTCAGATAAGGTCTAGCTATAATAATGTATTGTGAGAGTTGCAGACATTTTTTTAAAAGAAGAAAGCACGACTTTCTGGCCTTCGGGCTGGACCGGAAAGTAGTAACCACTTACCGCAGCAAACATTTAAAATGAAGCATACATTAACGAGTTTTTGTACGACAAAGTATAATTTAGCTGGCTTTTCAAATTGATTCGAACTTCAACACATTAGGCGAGCAGAGTTTTCAATGTTGAATTCACTCTATTCATGTTTAATATTGTTAACACAAATTCTTTAACACAAGGGACCCCATCGACTTCCGAAATTTCGTGCTATTAAATGGCATAAAAGCAAAAATTCTTTCCCCAGCTTCCGACCAAATTATTTCCCTCAACTTGACAACATACGAACAGATAAAACAAGCCCTCATTGACACGTATTCAGATCTGAGAGACGACCTTACCCTTGTCATAGAACTAGTCCGTAGGGGAAACGCCATTCAAGTTCCACGATAAAATAACAAAAATCCTAAATTTACTAATCGCCTATCTCCAAACACACAAGGTTGAAAATGCGGAAACACTTATAGCAAGTTCCAAACGACTAGCGCTAAGATGTTTCCTACTCCTCTCAGCACGCGTCAACCTCCCGACCTAGGCACCGCCTTGTCGTGGCTGTCTATCGACTATCAAATCCTAATGTCCAATAAAACGAAACCCTCACAACCCCAACTTAAGCCGCAACAACCGAACTTCAAACCTCAAAACTCCTCATCTCAAACCAAACCCCAGAACCAAGGTTCGCAATATCGACCTCAAAATCAATTCTCAATCTCCCAACCACAATAACCGAATTAAAATCCTCGATTCCGAACTCTAACTAAAATTCCGAACGTAAATTCGAATTTTAAACCCAATCCTCATAACAAAACTCCGCAAACGTCAAAACCACCAGGCGGGTTCAATTAAAAAATTTCCACCCCTCGCGCTCTAGCACCGGAGACCGGTAAACCAACCCCTATGTCTTGGCCTTCATCCAATTTGAACTTCCATAACATGGAAGAAGGGTCAGAACCACAATCTGACGACACATTGGAGCAATATTACGAACAAGAAAGCGAAGTAATCAACGGAAACTACCTACCGGTGAAAATCGACTAGAACCAACATTTTTTAAGCTCATGTCCCCGAATATCAACTGATGAACCTAGAGAGAAAAATAATTAGGTAGTACGAAAGAATTCAGGTAGTACGAAAAGTTGCATCTACCCCTCAATCGCCGAAGAATTTTTCGAATAAATTCCGCGTCGAGCCATTTGAGGTATAAACTGCCCATGGCTCGTCAACATGTGATTTCTCACCTGTGGCGATATCTTTCATTGACGACACTTGAATCTAAAATTTAATGTGTTTCAGTTTCACAAAAAATTCGACCTCCTGATAGGAGTAGATACCTAACCTAAAAATCGTCCAAGCATCAGTTTTAACTTTAAAAATACCTACTGAAAACTCCAAAGATTAACATTTCTCTTTATTATTTGGACACGGATTCAGCAGAATCATACCAAATAGATGCAAGATCTATCCAACAGATAAGAATTCGGGTAAAAAACGTCGAAAACGGCGATGCAATCGTGCTTTAAATGAGGATAGGAACTTTAGAAGTCCCGGAATGTTTGGTGCGAGTAAAAAAATAACGAAGCTCTCGTCAATATCCTAAATTCAAATACCAAACCTTGTAGATTTGTTCAAATCTGTCCCATTGAAGTCGAAGAAATAGGCAACGTACAAAAAACCGCAAACCTCAATAGTTATTTTGATGAAAATTCAGACACCAAATTTGACATTACGAAATTACGGCTGAACCACATTAATGAAGAGTAGAATGCGGCTATCTCAGAATCAGTTTTGAAGTACTCTGACATTTTCCACAAGGAAAATGGGCCACTCTCTTTCACTAACAAGATCAAACATGTCATCATAACCACAGACGCAATTCCGGTATACGCGCGAAACTATAGATTCCCTGAAATCTACCGCCAGGAAGTAGATCGTCAGATCGAAGAGATGTTAGACCAGGGAGTAGCTGAACATAGTGATATCTCGTGGAATGCGCCTATCTGAATCGTACCAAAAAAGTCTGACGCCAGTGGAATGCCAAAATTCAGGATCGTCATTGGCTACCGCAAACCCAACGAAAAAACAATAGAAGATCGTCACCCTCTTCCTCAAATTTCCGAATAATTAGACAAACTACGAAGGTGTCAGGATTTTAGCATAATTGATCTAAAAAGAGGTTTTCACCAAATAGAAATGGACCCAAACAGCACTGCCAAAACGGCATTCAGAACCCCAAATTACCATCTCGAGTTCAATCGTCTCCCGTTTGGCTTCCAAAACTCCTCCAGTACATTTCAGCGCCTGATGGACAATGTACTAGAAATGGCCAATGTGTACTGTTGCTTGTATTTAGATGACATCATTATCTGTAGTACGTCACTTGCTGAGCACATAACTCGACTCAAAGAAGTGTTCAAACGTTTACGTTAAGCCCATCTCAAAGTGCAGTTAGACAAAACCGAGTTTTTCCGTAGAGAAATAGCGTACCCAGGACATGTGATCCCCCAACGGCGTTAAACCTAACCCCGAAAAAATCAGAGCTATCCAGAAATTACCCTCAACACCAAGAGAAATAGTCATTTTTAGGCTTGTTAGGATATTACTGTAAGTTCATAAAGGATTTTGCCAAGATCACCAAACCTATGGCGCGTTGTCTCAAGAAGGGATTTAAAATCGACATAACTGATCCCGACTACGTGGAGGCGTTCGAAACTTGAAAAACAACTGTTGACCAATGATCCAATACTACAATACCCAGATTTCACTAAAATGTTCCACCTCACAAGCGACGCTAGGAACATTGCTCTAGGAGCTGTTCTGAGTAAGACAACCAACGCAGCGGCCCTCCGGGGTAGCATATGCTAGTCGAACACTGTGCGATTTCGGAAGACGCCTTTTAACTATTGAGAGGGAATTGCTAGCTGTTGTTTGGGGTGTGCAATATTTCCGTCCGTACTTATTTGAGCGGAAATTCAAAATTATCACAGATCTTAGTCCTTTCCAATGGCTGTATTCAATCAAGGAGCCTGGGTCGAAATCGTTCAAATGGTGAACCAAACTGTCGACCTACGACTTCGAGATTGGATATAGAAAAGGATCATTGAATGTGAACGTAGATGCTTTATCACGCGTCGAACTTTTGAACAATAATGACGTAACTGACCACATCGTTAAAGCAAACGAAGCCATTGACGAATACTTAGAAGCACAACACCTGGTAGAGTTCAAAAGCTAACAGACCCGGACTTGCCTTCAAAAATCCCAGACAGTAATAGCCCACTTCAACTCAGATATGGAAACTCAACCGAGTGACACCCAATCAAACCCATCAAGCACTGTTCACTTGAACGCCATAGGTCACGCAATAGTTGCAATCCCTATTAAAGACCAACCGGTTAACAAGTGCAATCACCAGATCATAATCAAAATCGTGAAAATTGCTCCTGAAAAACCAGTCGAAATCGAGAAACTCTTTGGAAACAAGGCCCGAATAACCTGATAAAGTTTATGAAAGATTATGTACTCCCTAAAACTAAATATGGAATCTTTTTCGTTGAAGATATTTACGAGCAGTTTGTTAACATTATATAGAAGAATTTTGCCTTCTCAGACATAATTGTTGATGTTGATTATTGACTTGTTGATGTTGGTCGTTGATAAGTATGACTAGTGTTATAGTTTCAAGCGTCCTGTAGTTCAGGAAAAGTTCATTCCGTTTGTAATTACGTTTGTGAGAATACAAGCATAACAATATAAGTCGTTTTCTAACAAAGGTTATATTCGCCCAGTGATTCTTCTGTGCTATTCGTCAGAGTGAAATGGATGAGGACGAGCAGAGTAAGTCTAAATGCTACAATGGCATTGTAAAACTCAATAAAAGAAATTATAAAACATGGTCATTTAACGTACGATTAGAACTTGAAGATCAAAATTTATGGGAATTAGTCACAACGAATGATGAAGAAAAATTTGCTACGTTTTCACAAGAGAGAAAGAGAAAAGCGTTCAGGTTAATAGCTAGAGCTGTACCTGAAGATATTCCGCAGGATATTCTTGATGTTTCGTGTCCAAGGATTCTGTGGAATAAATTGTCTTCAAGGTTTCAGCCAATGACTCGACTATGCCGCTTGCAAGCGTCTAAATGTCTTTTTTCGTCTAAAATTTTGCAAGATGAGGACATGGAAACGTACATAAACAGAGTCTTGGGTTATGCGTCCGAAGTAGTAAAGGCAGGCAGCTCTAAGCTAGACAAGGAACAAATATGCAATGTGGTTATCAATGGTTTGCCTGAGTAATATGAAACGACAGTAAGTATGGTATGTACTTTTAATGATGAGGATTATACTCCCGAGAAACTTGAAAGTTTATTATGCGGTGAGTATAAGAGGAAACTGTTAAAAAAAGAAGAATGTAGTAATAGTCTAACAGATAACGTATTATTGGTGAAAAGGTTCAATAGGAGACAAGGCTTCTCATGTTACAAATGTGGTAGAGAAGGACACATAGCTAGGTAGGTACTGCAGATCAAAGGAAGAGCCAAATCAAAACCAACAAAAATACGGCAAAAATGAAAAGTCAATGAACACAGTATGTCTTAACGTAGCAAGTATTTCTCGAAATAATGAATGGCTCATAGATAGTGGAGCTAGAGCCATTTTACACCTTACACAGAAGATTTTAGTTCTTATAAAGCACTGGACTGTGCAAAACTAGTGTCACTTGTATCTAATGTAGACTGTAAGATAATTGGCATAGGAACAGTTCCGATAATGTCGACAACAATTCACGGTACATTCACGCTTAATCTCAGGGAAGTTCTTCATGTACCTCATTTCTGCTTTAGACTAATTTCCATAGCCAAAATTGAAATGAATGGATACCATGTAATATTAAAAAATGGAGCATGTAAAGTTTATGACAAAAATGATCTGATAATAGATGATAGTCGTGGAATATCGAATATGTATGCGCTGAAAACATTATCGTAAAAAAAAAAAAAAAAACGTTAATATTGGAAGTGTGAAATTAGAAAACTGGCATGAGAGATTTTGTCACGTAAATATGGACTCGATTATAGCTATGTACAGGAAAGAAATGGTACAAGGATTGGATGCCAGCGTTTTGAGAAACCAAGATATGTGTGGATCCTGCATTATTAAAGGAAAGATGACGAGGAAACCATTCCCGAAGTCAAGTGGCCAGGAAACGAAAGAGATACTCGAACTTATACATACAGATATTTGTGGACCGATGCCTGTAGATTCGAACTCAAGGTACAAATTTTTCATATAATTTATTGATGACCATTCAAGGAGAGCTCTCATATTCTTCCTATAAAACGAAAGTGAGGCATTAAGTTGTTTTAAGAAATTCAAAACTATAGTAGAAAAACAAATTGGCAAGGTTATAAAATGCTTGAGGAGTGACAATGGTAAAGAGTATGTTAACAAAGAATTTAATAGCTTCCTTCAAGAAAATGGTATTGTACGCCAATTGACAATTCCGTATAGCCCCCAGCAAAACGGGGTTGCTGAACGCTACAATAGGACTATCCTTGACCTTTCGAGGTCTATGTTGATTGCTGCAAATTTACCGAAACGTTTTTGGGCTGAAGCGGTAAACACAGCTGTGTACATACGTAATCGTTGCCCCACTTTAATTGATAATCGAATACCGTAGGAGAGATGGACGGGAAGAAAACCAAATGTCCAACATCTCAGACCCTTTGGATGTAAGGCCCATGCCCACATCCCAAATGTACAAAGAAGAAAATTGGATGATAAGGCAAGATAATGTATAATGCTTGGTTATGCCGGTGTTTCAAAGGGATATAGACTGTGGGATCGAGAACGACAGAAGATTTTGATGAGTAGAGACGTAATTTTTGAAGAAAATAAATACCCCTACCATGACCAAAAATAAACTCAATTATTCAGACATGGACCTTGTCCAGAACTCCAATGGAACAATGAAACTCAAGAAAGATGGAGAAGAGGAAGATATAATTTTAGAAGAAAATTCGAAAACACCTCAGGAACTCATCACTAACGATGAACAAACTTCGACGGAAGTAACACCCCTATGCTTGGAAGAAATAACAGATAATGAACAGGAGTTTGAAGAGGAGGGGGAGAATCGAAGAAATGAGAAGGAGAAAGAGGATCAAAGTGAAGAGGAGGAAGAGGATCGAAGAAGTGAAGGGCAGGAAGAGGATCGAAACGAAGAGGAAATACAAGAACAAAGCAGTGAAATGAGGGAAGAGGATCAAAGTGAAGAGGTGATAGAAGAACAAAGAAGTGAGGAGAAGGAATTAAACAAAGAAACGCCTAAATTTGAACATCACATGAATTTGAGAGACCGAGCAAAAATTAAAAAACCTCAATTTTACGATCCTTTTTTATGTACCACACAGAACCCTGACCCTAGAACGTATAAGCAAGCAATACAGGGACCTGAACGAGACCTATGGAAAGCAGCAATTGAAGACGAATCGTCTTCCCTAACAGCAATGAAGTTATGGGAGCTAACTGACCTACCACCAGACAAAACAGCAGTAGGATGTAAATGGATTTTCAAAAAGAAATATTTGGCTGATGGAAGAGTAGAAAGGTACAAGGCGAGACTAGTAGCTCAAGGGTTCACGCAAAAGCCAGGTGTTGACTATGACGAGACGTATAGTCCAGTGATCAACCTCCAATCAGTTCTGCTTGTTTTGAAGCTGGCTGTAGAGAACAACTGGCTTGTCCATCAAATGGATGTTAAGACAGCCTATTTAAATGGAGAGTTGAAAGAAGAAATTTTTATGAGAGTTCCAGAAGGAATGGAGAGCCCGGACTCAGATGTGAAGGTATGCAAGTTGAATAAAAGCCTGTATGGCTTAAAACAATCAGGCCGTTCTTGGTATGAAACGTTAGACGAGAAGTTAAGGCAAGGAGGGACGAAGAAATGCAAAGCAGAGCCACGTATTTATTACCAGAAGAAGAATGGTAGTATCAGGATAGTTTCAGTGTATGTCGACGATTTGATTTTGATAACATCTAGTGAAAATGCAATGGAAGAAACAAAAACATGATGAGAAACTACTTTGATATGAAAGATATGGGAAACATTCAGTACATTTTCGGCATTGAAGTGAAAAAAACTGAAGATGGATCATTATCGTTGAATCAAACAAAATACACCAAAGAAATATTACACGAGTTCGGAATGGCAGAATGCAAACCTATCTTTACACCACTGGATCCCAATCAATGTTTGACTAAAGCCGACAGTCCCAAATCAAAACAAGAGGTGGAAGAGATGAGAAACGTCCCTTACAGACGGCTGGTGGGAAAACTAATGTACCTGTCTCAAGCAACACATCCTGACCTAGCTTTTGCTGTCTCGAAATTAGGGCAAATTTTCGTCAAATCGTAAAGCTCATTGGCTAGCTGCCAAACGAGTATTGAGGTACTTGAAGAGTACATTGAACTACGAGTTTATGATAGCCCGAACTTCTAGGCGAAATTCAGTTGATGTGAAAGGGTTTTCAGATGCAGACTGGGCAGGATGTAAAGACGACAGGAGGTCGACAACCGGTCTTTTCATCGAGATAAATGGCACACCAATCGTCTGGAAGTCGAACAAGCAAAATTCAGTCGCTCTATCCACGATGGAATCTGAATTTGTCGCCATAGTTTCATGTAGTGTTGAAATGTTGTGGATAACCCAAAATCTTCATGAAATAGGTTGTAACATGTCTAGTGAACCACTGTTATTATGTGATAACCAGTCGGCCCTTAATTTCGCAAAGGGGAACAGTGTCAGCTCACACTCAAGACACATTGATATAAAATATCATTTCTTGCGAGATCTGGTTAAGGATTGGAAAGTCAAAATAGATTATGTACCGACAACGAACAATGTATCGGACATTCTTACCAAAGCCCTATCCAGAATCAGAAATACAGAAATCCTAAAGAACATCGGTATTGAAGAGAAAAAGAAAGAAGGTGAATCTGTTGATGTTGATTGTTGACTTGTTGATGTTGGTCGTTGTTAAGTATAACTAGTGTTATAGTTTCAAGCGTCCTGTAGTTCAGGAAAAGTTCATTCCGTTTGTAATTATGTTTGTGAAAATACATGTATAACAATATAAGTCGTTTTCTAACAATAATTATGACCAAATATACCCTAAAATTATAGGATGTGACCGATGAAACTGAATGATTCAAATGAATCCAAAAATACCACGAAGGATGTACCAACCATCGTGGTGATATTGAAGAAACCCACCAACACCTAAAGAGAAACATGCGAGAAACAATCCAACGGTACATTATTTACTGCATTATTTGCGTCAAATGCATATAATGATTGCAACCCACTGAAAGTTAAATGTAATATAACCCCTACAGCCTTTGAAACTATTCACATAGAGACGATGACCTTGGAAAACTTTAAATTTTCAACAATGAGAGACTCGTTTTTACGTAAGCACAAGCATACCCCCTAAAATCATCTAACGCCGTCGACATGATTGACACGCTGTTGAAACATTTCACGAATCGTGGAATTCCAGTTAACATGGTCGCATTTCAAAACTAACTTGTCCGAGAGCTCCTGCTTCTTCATAACATCAACATCCATTTCACCGCCTCCCATCACCCGGACTCAAATGGAATGATAGAGCGTTTCCACTCCACCTTCATCGAAAACATTAGAATTTTAAATGAACGTAGTGAGAAAAAAATATTTTGAAAATTTCATGAAGAATTTGAACAGTGGCCGTCGAGTGAATAAAAAACTGAAGGTTTGATGAAAATGTTTATTTTGCAAATGTTCAATATTCACAGTTCCAGCCATGCAGCATGATCGTATGAGCGAATAAATTACTGTAAATTATCGTATTAAATTAGGTTACATTATTTTGAACTTTGAGCACTTTGAGAGCAAAGATTTGTTAACTACCTATTTTATGGCTAAAAAATTTATTCTTATTATTATTTTGCGATTCAAAACAGATATTTGGATTTTCAGCTTTTTAGCAGTTTTTACAGATTTTCCTGCAAATTTTAATGAAATGGAAGTACATTTTTCAGCATAATTTTGCGCCAAAATGTTTTAATACTGTAATTCATTGTTGTAAAACTCCTACTGACTAAAATTCTACGTTAAATGTAAATCTTACGATTTATAGCTATTTTCAGTGATTCTTGAGCTCATTTCTTGAACTTTGAGCAATGTAATGTAGGCACTCCAAAAATGCTGGCCAACGAACTCATTCTTTTATTTGGAAAGCTTGAATTTCTGGCGCAAGAACGGAATTTTCATCTCAATCCTAAGGAGAGCTATCGCCTGCATACATATATGAAGAAGTGGTAAAATCCAGGATGTATTCCAGAATGCCGCATCAAGTACCTACAATCCAACATTGTACTGGTGAAACTACACCAAATTCCGTCTGTGGCTCGTTGTGACTTGTATGAGATTCCTCTTTTCACATCAAAGGCGTTCCAGTTATCTGTTACTGAGCTCTCGCGAGCTTTCAACTCAACCCCCTATTGTGAAAGGGTTCAATTCACAGAACAGAGAAAATTTGTTGCTATTATATACAATAATTTATTTACATATTTAACCACTCTGCCACTAGGTGTTCAAGCTTTCTCCACTCATTGTGGATCTTAAATGATTTTATTTGTGAGGCAATCATTAAATTCACTCCAATTCAATCATTCTCTTACTAAGCCACTCTAGTATTATCTTTTTCTATTATGTAAGTTCACTTATTCTCTTATTAAGAACTATAGTTGTTTTAATTAAAATTGCTTCATTATATTAACCAATTATATGAAAGCGAAAATGTAATTTCTGGTGAAATTTAATTGTAATGAACTTTGTTTGTTGCTGAAAACGGAGTTTTCTGGTCCCTTTAGGAGCCCACACAAATGGTAAAGGAAAAACATCAATGTCAATTGGTTTCATGTAGGTAAATTGGGGTTTTAAGCCAGTTTTCGCTACTAACAGTATTTTCATTGATATCGCCTAGAAATTTTATCGATAATGCTCACTTGTGAGGATGCTCGCTTGTGAGGATTCAACTGAGACAGTTTGAAATGACCAATTTCGGGTGCCTCATGAGCTACGACCTTGGACTTCCACTGTCGAACAAGCGAAGACCCTGGACTTCAACTCACTGTTGAACAAGTTTGACTACAAGACTACTCTTGGATCCCATTATTCCTAATTCTTCTAATGGATTTCTCACGGAAGAAAATATCTGCGGCTGTAGTTCATTTTGAAGGACCTTGACGCAAGTCAAGGACCGACGTTGATTAGCTTGATTACCCATTTCGCCACCCCACAATCTGTGTTTTCATAAAAGTTCGATGAAACGAGTTCTATTCTCATTCATTGCTCCAACATAAGGTTTCAATTAGATAGTATTCATACAGATCAATTTTAGAATCCTTGAAGAAAATGTTAAGAAGAAACTCGACAATTTGCATGGTTTTGGCAACAAATTAAAAAGAGACTGATAAAGTAGAGGTTGGCCTATTTGAAAACTGCGCCTACAGTCTTCCTGGGCTTTTCTTTAGTTTACAATTCATCCCACGAAATTATCAATTCAATTATCAATTATTATATTTTTGTTATTGTACGTAGATGAAGTGCGTCGCAATATCTATTGAAAATTTAGATTTAAAAATTTTTGGAACCGTTGCAGTAGCTTCATTTCCTACAAAAATTCGCCAAAAGGATTGGTGATTGTATCGGACAAGAAGAGAAGAAAGAGATAGATGATAGGCAAATGAAGCACCATCAGAATAGAAAAAAGGAGGTATACTTCTTTCATAGATGTTCTTCGGAGATCGCGCGGCTACTACTTGACCGCCGACGAGGTTAAAAAAAAAAAAATAATAATAATATTAATAACGGGTCCGATCGCGCGGCTGTCACCTGACCGCACGAATTGTCACGTTTACGTTAGCGACTCAACTGAGCGGAAAGAGGGGAGGGAGTCGAAATAGTAATTAGGGAATATATGTTCCTCTCATCCCCCAGAAAGGTTCCCAATAGAAACGTCTCTCGAAATTTCAAAAATGTGGTCACTTGACCGGTAACGCGAGCGCTTGAAGGTTAAGCGTTCAACTTCGCATTTTCTCTTGAATCAAGTGTGGAGTAGCAATAAAAGTTTATTCTCTATATCGTTAAAATACTGATCGAGAGCCGGAAATGTATGATAACGCTTTCACAGTTGGGCAAAATGGCATGTTAACTAAAGCTTGTTTGATCATTAGGAGTTCCTTTAAGACCTTAGGGTGGTCCTGGTACCCTAAAATGCCTCTAACAGTTTTCACAATCCCATTCAACCTCATCCTTCCCTCGCTCAACTGGGGTCAGTCTCCTTTTCCTCATTAGGTGATCCTTAACGTAGGAAAGCCTTCATTAGGTTCACCCGAGCCATTAGGGATCAGCTGGCCCTACCTTCCGGGACGGCCAATGGAGACATTACTACGTCTAAAGCACATCGCGGGTAAAATCACACTTCTCATAATTTTAAACAGCCTACTTAACTATGTATCACACACTAACTATGTATCACACTGTTGTGTGATGTAGAGGTTCGAATGGGAAGAGGCTAAATAAACTAGTGATAACAATTCCTGCCAGTTTTCAAACTACTCACCAAGTTTATTTCAACTATTAGAATGATCTCATAGATCTTCAAAATGTACATTTTGGTTAATCCGGGTACCTACCCACTTGTATCGCTCACAAAACAACTGAAACTACTACTCTTCAACTACTCATCAACTTTGCGTTAAATCAGAAACAGCATAGGTACCAAAAATTCTTAATCTCATGAGGTACAAAAAGGTACTATGTTTCTTTACAGTAATTTTACACTATGAGTTCTCGTCCTGCGGAGCAAAATGGTCGCTATCCTTCGTCTTCTTTCAAGACTTGTCGACTAGGACGCTTTTCACATTGTTGTGACTCCGATAAAGTTCTGACTCGAACAGTCTTTAACTGACTTGAATGAATTCAACGAAATTCCTGGAAGGAGGTTTGAGGAAGCTAGGAAAAGTTCACCTTGCACTTAAACCCCGTGGTGTTCCAGTAGTAGACACCTTAGAGCATAATTCGACTTTGACATTTCCCACATCTTTCATCAACGTAAAAATTCAATTTTTCTTTTTTAAACAGTTAGGACACAATTTTCTCTATCACGCCACATATCAAAAAGGTTCCAGTCATGCAGCATGATCGTGTGAGCGAATTTTCGTAAATTATTATATTGTATAATGTTAAATTGTATTGATCATTGAGCTTTTTGAGTGCAAAGAAATGGTTTACTATTAATTGTATGACCAAAAACGTATTCTAAATATCATTCTGCCATTGAAAGAGAGATTTTGAATTTTTAGCTTTTATGACATTGTTATCGATTTTTAGCAAATTTTAATGAAATGTAAGTACATTTTTCAGCAGAATTCAGTACATAAATTTCTGAATGTCCCATTTTATAGTTGATAAACTATATTTGAGCAATATTCTGCAAAAAATATCAATTTAACCATTTTTAGCCGTTTTTAGTGATTTTTTCAGAATATTTTTTGAAATTTGACCAATATAATGTGCTCAAACATTGCTGGCCGACGAACTCATCCACATAAGGTTCCACATAGGTAGTTTTATAAAATTTAATTAGTTTGTAAGTAATTTCCAACAGAAAAAAACGTCTGCCAAGTTGGGTGGGCAGTGTAACTTCTTCAAATATGGTAACATGGACGTAAAGAATTAGTTGCAGAATTGAAAAGTCCTTAAAACTGAACTTTTCGTTGTCCCACATAGAAAACGCTACAAATTATTACAAATCAATAAATAATGGCCTATCTTAATCATATCTTATAAACTTTTTGTGGTTCCACAGTATTATAAGATTTAATTTGTTTGTAAATAACTTCCAAGAGAAAAAAAAAAGAATTCTGTCAAGTTGGGTGGGCAGTATAAATTCCTGATATATTTTAACATGGGCTGTAGGTCTCGATGGTATCCTACTATATCCCATCGCTACTATACATCCCATACCGAGCGAGCGAAGCGAGCAACATACCCCACACACTTCGGATTTCAACCAGGTTTTTCCTACACATATACAGCCATACAGAGCGAGTGAAGCGAGTAACATCCCCTACACAAGTTAAACCTACCCTTAGTGACCTACCCTTTGCGAGCAAAGCGAGTATCATATCCTACATGTTTCAAATGTAACATATCTCAACGGGGGTTAGGGGAGGAAGCATGCCCCCCCCCCCCCTCCCGGGCTGGACGTGGAGGCGAGCGAAGCGGCTAGTTATAAGAAACTCTTTCTGTGAGTCTGTCTGTGTCACTTTCACGGCCGGACGAAGGGTTCTGAACGGTTTTTTTTATAGTGACCGGGAATCTCCCAGGCAGAATATAGGCTATTTTAAAATTTTAAATCCCACCCGAACCATGGGATGGTGCGCGAGAGGGGGGTGGGAACCGTTGTAATGCGCGTTTTTTCCCGAGCGCCGCCCGATCTTCTATCCGCTGCCACATTAAAATATGATCGAGAGCACTTCGTATGTCAGCAACAAAGTTATGTTTCAGGATCCGTAGAACACTATAGTCCTGTCAATACCGCTGAAACACGCTGTCTTCCCGGAGAAATCAGGAAAAGAATGCTTAAAATAACGAGAAAAAAATGCCTTTGCCGCTAAGTTTTTTTCCGCCTTAGACCGAGTAAATTTCACGCTTTTTGGTCGGATTGGTCTTAAAATGTTCGTAGAAGTTCCAATTCGATCCCATTCGAGTTTCGAGACATTAAATTTTTTTTCTGATTGTAGTGAACGAAAATGTAGATGAAAACGTTGGTTCATACCTTATTCCGTCGAAAGGTAGTTGCTCTGAACTTTGCCTTTGAAACCTCTTGAAGGAAGGAACCACTCCGTTTGAAAAATATTTTAACGGGGAAAGGAAAGCCCTTCTGCGCAGAGAAAATAATGGCCTATTTTTATCAATCCTAATAAACTTTTCGTGGTTCTACGTAGTTTTAAAAGATTTAATTTGTTTGAAAGTAATTTCCAACTGAAAAAAAAATCTGTCAAGTTGGGTGGGCAGTATAACTTCCTGACATATTGTAACATGGGCTGTAGGTCTAGATGGTATCCCACTATATCTCATCGCATCTATGAATCTCATACCGAGCGAGCGAAGCGTCGGATTTCAACAAGGTTTGTCCTACACATATACAGCCACCCCGAGTGAGCGAAGCGAGCAACAACCCCTGCACACGTCGGATTTCAACGAGGTTTTTCTTACACCTATACAGCCACGCCGAGCGAGCGAAGCGAGCAAGATCCCCCACACACGTTAAACCTACCCTTAGTCGGCTTACAGACTGGAGCTGTGATAAAAGCGAGAGAAGAGAGCAAAGAGAGGAGCGAAGAGAGCTGAAAGTTGGCCAATTCAGAGTGGAGCGAGAGTTAGTGCGGTTCACATCCTTCTAGAGATACGTATTGGGTATCCCCAAATATGTCCTCCTTCCCTGCTAAAATCGTTAATAACGGGTCAAAAAAATAATTTATTAATATCAAATAATGATATTATTATTATTATTATTTAAATATTAATATTGACATTTTTTTGTATGTATTTAAAAATACCAAAATTGCGCATTGCAGATGTACGCAAACGTACGCAATTTATATCAACCGTTATTTTAGGAGGAATCCCGAATTTTTTATTGCAGATTTGAATTCTTCGTGAATTTTCATGAAGCAATGACCCATCACTCGATTCCTTAGGTGCGAGCAATACTACCACTTTATATTTTTATTGTATACTAATCGCTTCGCTCGCCTCCACGGCCAGCCGGGAGGGCAGGCCTCCCCAGACCCTCTCCCCCTGTCCCAGACCCCCCCCCCCCCTCGTCGAGGTGTATTACAATTGAAACATGTTGGGGATGTTGCTCGCTTTGCTCGCTCAGTGTGGCCGTACAGATGCAATGAATGGTCTTTTACTGTCGAGTGGGACTTGTAGAATGACTGGAAACGGTAGATCACTAAGGGTAGGTTTAACCTGTGTAGGGGATGTTGCTCGCTTCGCTCGCTTGGTGTGGGATGTATAGATGTGATGGGATATAGTGGCATACCATCGAGACCTACAGCCCATGTTACAATATGTGAGGATGTAATACTGCTCACTCAACTCGGCAGACGTTTCTTTCTGTTGGAATGGACTATCAAACGTGGCACCTTAAATGAAACCACGAAAAGTATAGTTTTAAGAACATTTCACTAATAACAGAACAGTCAGATGTAGAATGTTTTAACGTATTTGTGTAGAAGGGCTATCCATTTCCCCGTATATTATTCGGTTGAAGTGTCTGAAGACGTTGTGTGTGTGAAGACGGAGAGGTCCTTCTTTCAACAGGTTCCGAAGGGTAAGTTCAGAGCAACTACGTTTTGACGGAATAAGGTATAAAAACCAACGTTTTCATCTACATTTTCGTTCACCACAATCATAAAAAAGATTTCTTATCTCGAAACTCGCTTGGGATCAAATTGGAACTTCAACAAACAATTGAAGACCAGCCCGAGCAAAAACTGTCAAAATTTATCCGATTAAGGAAGGAAAAACCATAGCGGGGAACGCATTTTTTTTTTTCGTCATTTCCCTCATTCTTTCGCTGATTTCTTCAGGATGACAGCATTTTTCAGGAATTTTGACGGCACCATCATGTTCTATGGGTTCTGAAACGTAACTATGTTGCTGAAATACAAAGTGCTCTCGATCACATTTTAATATGGCAGCTAATAGAAGATCGGGCGCTTGGGAATTAAAAAAAAAAAAAAAAAAAAAACGCAGTGAAAAGAGCTCCCACCCCCCCTCCCGCCTCCTATTCCGGAGGAACCCAAGAAGATTCCCCATCTCGTAGACTCCCCCACTCTGCCGTTTGGCCATGCATAGAGACGACCGTATGATAAACAAACCAACGGAGTTTTATTCTTATAATATAACTAGCCACTCTGGCTCGCTTCACTCGCGTCCATGTCCAGCCGGGGCGCAAGCCCCCGTGTATTACAATTGAAACATGTAGGGGTTGTTGCTCGCTTCACTCGCTCGGTGTGGCTGTATAGATGCGATGGCCTTTTACTGTCGAGTGGGACTTATAGAATCATTGGAAACGGTAGACCACCAAGGGTCGGTTTAACGTGTGTAGGGGATGTTGCTCGCTTCGCTCGTTTGAGCTGGGTTGCCTCGCGCCCCCTTCGAATTCGTAGGAAAACGTCGTTGAATACCGACGTGTGTAGGGAATATTGGTCGCTTCGCTCGCTTGGTGTGGGATGTATAGATGCGATGGGATATAGTGGGATACCATCGAGACCTACAGCCCATGGTTCGGGTGGGGGTGGAAACTTTGAAAACTGCTCACAATCTCTTTCGATTGTCAATCACAAGGGAATGGGGGGAAAAAATCATCTTATAAAAGGTAATATCTATGTAATATCTAATATATATTGCCGTTGGATTTATAGTAGTCTTTGTGCATGCGCAAACATTAATTTCTCATAACGTCGACTTATCAATCATTTCGACTCATACTTTGTTGTTCTACTAATTCAATATGTTCATGTTACAATATGTGAGGAATTTATACAGCCCTCTCAACTTGGTAGAGGTTTTTTTCTGTTGGAAATTACTTTAAAAAAAAATTAAATCTTATAAAACTACCAACTAAAACTATGTGGAACCACGAAAAGTTCATTAGATATAATAAAGATACGTCCATGTTTCAATATATTAGGAATTTATACTGCCCACCCAACTTGGCAGACTTTTTTTCTGTTGGAAATTAGTATCAAACGCGGCACCTTGTGTGGAACCACGAAAAGTATAGTTTTAAGAACATTTTAGTACTAACAGAACTGTCGGATGTTACATGTTTGTACGTAATATTATTGTTTTCCCCGTCTATTTTTCTTATGGGTAGGCCATTATGTTATCTGCTTAGAAGTGCTATCCTTTCCAAGAGGTTGGAAATACAAAGTTCAGAGTAACTAAGTTTAGTTGTCCCAAGATATCATAAACATGATTCAAAAGAGAAAACGCGTTCAACATTTTTTGCATACTCGTGCTCCACCACGTCCTGGTCTATAGGATTCGTTTCAGAATGTCTTAAAAATGTCTCAAATGGATTTCAATGAAGAGAGTCAAAATGTTTAAACATTTGGAGCCATTGCATTAACTTAATTTTTTACGAAAATTCACTAAAAGCAAATTTATCTCAAGCCTTCTTATCGCTTATGGTATATAAAACTTTGACTTCTGCCTGTACGCCTACTGCCCCCCGGTTCCGCGTCAAAAAATACATGTCAGTCATCATCAGATCATCCATTTCCATTGTAAATCACATCGTATAAGCTCAAGAAGCCCTTAGTATATTGGAGAGAGCTCTCCTAAGACTTAAAATCTTATTTTTCTAAAATTTTTATGTTAGTGTCGACTATTGGTGCAATGACGACAATTAGTGCTTTCTACACTGCAGATAACAATTTGTTGGGGGAAAAAATAATGCAAATACTTGTAGAATATTTAAGGTAAATAAATTAATGGCTGTTATAATTACAAATAATTAAATAATTTAATTAAAATATTGAACATTTAGCTTCGAAAAACCATTGTTACCAAACGTTTGTGGGTCTAACGAATACCAGCAATAAAGTAAGGGCATGAAATACAATCATGTCTTATTTTGTAGCTATTCTTCCTGCAACAGTTGGCAGGACAAGAGAAGAATTCGTTTCAAGAGAATTCAACAGTACGTTTCGGTAGGAGGAGGGATTTTCGAACTCGTATAATGAGATCATTGTATTTCATTGCTTTACCTAAAAACTTTTAGTAAAGATGGATTTCCTAAGCTTCAGTGTTTTTTTAAATGTAGCTCATCACAGAGGCACCTTATCTTTAGAAAAACCGCGCTTCTCTATGTTTCATCAGCCCCACTCTGAGATCCGAATAAGATATCGCAATCATGGTTTCCCAATCGTGTTCAGTCTTCAAAGGTCTTTTAAATTAGATGTTACTCCCAGAAAAAAAGGAATATATGGGATAGGTAGTTGGCTTTCAAGATTATACCTTAGGGTTGTAGAGGGCGAGAGTAATCAGCTTCTCGTATTTTGTAGTTTTTAATTTCAGCTAAGCGCTTTCGCCACGTAAGGCCTCATCAGAGCATCACATAAGTCATATTATAGTGATTCTTTGTTGGGGAGACCCATCCTCTTATCATGGTTAGCAGGCGGTGTACCTTTTACATGTTGCTGAAGGCAGAGGGGGGCTAATTTTCTTGTTAAAATTAGCGAAATATTAAAATTGTTTGCAGGAGCACTTATCTTATCTCTTATATGTATATGATAAGTGCTCCTGCAAACAATTTTAATATTTCGCTCATTTTAACAAGAAAGTTAGCCCCCTCTCTGCCTTCAGTAACATGTAAAAGGTACACCGCCTTGTGTGGCGAAAGCGCTTAGCTGACATAAAAAACTACAAAATACGAAAAGCTGATTACTCTCGCCCTCTACAACCCTAAGGAAAAAAAAGGAAAAAATACTAATTACAAACTACCTACAAAACGTACCTACTTCAAAAACGTTTTGCTTTTTTTTCTGATTTTCGTAGGCTTAAAACTTATATCAGGTATCTCAAAAACGCTCTACAAGTTTCACTTCGATATCTTAAAAATTGTGGAACAACGTTAAAAGGGTGGGTGAGGATTAAAAAACAAGTTCTATTTATAATTGTTAGCAGAATTATAGTGAAAACAAAATTATCAACGATAAACCAAGACATTACAAAAATTTTGATCAAATTTATGTGAAAAACTTACTTTTCTGAAAAATCTATGAAAACTGCAAAAATATCGAAAAATCTAAAATATTTTTTCAATCGCCGAATTTTATTTAGTATGAGTTTTATCGCCATAAAATTGATTTTTAACCATTTATGTTTTTTCTAATCAGGAAGTAGTTTCAATTGATTTGCCGAAAATTTGATCCTGGTTGCCATTCAGATGATAATAATGAAGTCAATAACATGATATAAGTGCTTTGTGGCCCAACCTTGGCAGACTGACTCTCCGAAAAGTGGAACGATTAATGACCAATTGTTCCTGCACATGTAAGGTTTAATATTTCAATTCCGGATCGAGAGACAGGAGGGTCACAATTCACAGAGCCGGGTAAACCACAGGACCCACAATGCGTATAGTAGCGACCCCTCACCATCCTCTTCCATCCAGTGGGTTCCCCTACCCTCAGATAACGGGCACACTACATCACGTGTGGCCACCCGTACCTCCACTTCATCATTCCCTTTCCCAAAAGTGTTGGTGACGTGCTCCAGGGGTCTACACACAACACAGCCAAAGCCCATTCGACTTCCCTTGGGAAAATTAACCTCTCCCACCTGTTATGTAGAGCAACATCTGGACTAGATAGGTAGGTACCTTCATTATTTCTTTGCAATCACAACAGGAAAAATCACTGGCATTATAAACTATTTATGAAGAAATTTGAGGAAAACGAGCATAGTAACAACCAACCACGTGCCGCACTCTACGAAGAACAGGTCAAGCCAATCGTAACGTAAACATATTGGTAAACATTTGAATGTAGTGTAGTCAGTGGAATCACTAACCACGCCAGAATGGCATGACGACAGGGCTAAATTTTTCGTAAATTTTTCGTAAATTTTTCGAGCCACGCGATAAGGTCGCGCTCACCTCGGATTACTTACCACCTTGCTCCTCAGACCAACAGGGAGTACTGCAAGATCATGCAGAAGTCACGGGGTCGTTTTGGGGCAGCTGTAATAAATACTCATCCTTATGTCGGGTCATTGCAATTCCGGGTGATTGTATCATTCGATCTCATCGTCATTCCAACGGGTGTTGCAATGGAAGATAAACATGCTTTTTGTATCAATAATTTGGCTTCATCAAAATCTGTGATAGTATTCTATTCAGCAGACTCAAAAGGTACTTATGTTTGTTTCTATGGTCTGGTTTGGCACGATATATGCAAAGAGTAGTATATATTTTTTTGTCAATCTATTTTGTGGAATTGATTGGCCGGCGATGACGAACATTTGGGCGCTATAGGTCGGTGAATGAACTTCTAAAGCTTCAACTCAGCAACATGTTGACAAGCTCGCAAACAAATATACTTATTCAATCTCAAACCTTATGAATTTACCAATTATAATACAGTTTTGAAGTAATTCGAGCAGTTTTTCACCCCCAAGAGAAATGTTATCCACGAACGCGCAACGTTCTTAAAAAGGAAACAACTGCCGTCGGAAAAAATAAAAAATTTTGTTACAGATCTACATAGCCTCGCAAAATCCTCGACTCAGAAAAATTTGGAATGTTCCAAAATCGTTTCTCGCAAGACGCTTTCAATTGCCTTGTTTCAACCTACAAAAGATTCGATTTTCTTCAGCCAAAAAATGAATTAACTATCCTTTACAAAGACAAGGATTTGGGTTGTAAAGTAATTCATGAATTGGTTTAGTATCTTGCTGACATGCTAAGGGTTTTACTCGAAGTTATCCGAGTAGCGAAACTCATTTTGGCTATTCCAGGCACCACTGGGATCCACAAAAGTACAACAACGGTTGTCTGATCTCTCTCAAAAAAAAAAAAAAAAAAAAAAAAAAAAAAAAAAAAAAAAAAAAAAAAAAAGGTTTCTCGAAAAAATTGTGATCTCTCATTCACAAATAAATTTCTAGTCATATATTGCAATCAATTATGACTTGTACATACATCTTTCAAACAATTATTAATCTAATTACCTGTTTTCTGTTTTCTACCGACTTTTTACACTGGTTTTTGAGCTAGTCCACCAGCACCTACTTTTTTTTAACGAATTTTTGTAGAAAATTAAGGTATTTTAATGGCTCCAAAAATGTTCGAAAATTGTCTTCATTGAAATCCGTGTTAAGAGATTCTGAGACAAATCCTAGAGTTTAAGGCTTTTCCATATATATATATATATATATATATATATACATATATACATATATACATATATATATATATATATATACATATATACATATATACATATATATTTGAAAAAGGCATATATCATATAGATTATCATATAGGCATATATATATAGATTTTGAAAAAGGCAATCGCCGAAATATCAATAATAATTGAGTAAGTTTCATTCTGTATTTGTGTTTCAATTTTCACTGCACATCTGTGCCGAAAGATATATATATATATATATATATATATATATATATATATATATATATATATATATATGAAAATATGTAACGTAGGTATGTTTCTGCCCTTCCGGACGATAACTCTTTTTAGGATTGAGATACAAATACCGTTCTTGCGCCAAAAAAAAAAAAAAGCTTCCCAAACGAAGAGTTAAGATTCTTGGCGAGAATTTTTTGAATTTATAGTCAAAAAAGTTTATTAACAATGAACCACAATATTAAAAAATTTGTGCAGAAATGTATGCTGAAAAACGTACATAAATTTTAATATTTGCCGAAAAATAGTTAGAACTGCAAAAAAAGCTAAAAATCCAGAATCTTTTTGATTTGCCGAATATTTTTTAAAACGAGATTTTTGCCATACAATTGGTAGTTAACAATTCCGTTTTACTCAAAGTCAGGAATTTTCAAAACATTGTAACATAATATACTACGATAATTTACGAAAACTCGCGCATGCAATCAAGCTGGATGACTGGAACTATTTAATTTTAATTTTAATTTTTTTCCATTTAAAAATAGGTATAGCCTGTTCGCCAGTTTGCAGAACTAGAGATTTCCACCCCCTTTCGGAAATTGATTAGTTGCGTATGTTGTTGGAAGCTGTTCATTATTCCAACGATCGTTTGCGATCACTTATTCCGCGAAAGAGTTTCTGACTTGTGGTAAACAAGAACCAAGTCAAGAGCTAAATCCTAGGCTATTGAATATTTTTCCGTTAGAGCTATTAGTGTTTGGATGACTACTTGAAGAAATAAGTGATTGATGGGGAGATACATCAAAATAATTATGAACATTCCTGACTCAACGGGTCTCAACACACTTTTCGCTCCACCTCTCCGCTTGTCCAATACTAACAGTGTTCTGGCTCAGTATGAAAATAAGTCCCTTAATCACCATTAGGACTTGGAACGAGAATGAGGATTGGATTTCTGGAGGGGGACAGGTATATAGTACCTTGTACTTGGCCTTGGGCGCTTCACAACTTCCTCAGTTCCTGTCCCACAGCTTCGATCAAGATGTTGAGAATTCTACCAATTCTGCTCGTCGGTCTCGATCTCGGGATCACGCCTGCACTCTCCGCGGTGGATTCACGTGAGTGTTTCATCTAGCTTCCAGAACAACTTTGACCCTGTTTAATGTTCATATGTTTTATATATGCATAATTTTTACCCAAAATATCGAGTGCATATAGAATTATATTTTTTCTACGGTTTAGAATCTAGTAGGGAAATCTTTAATATTCCATTGACTCTATGTGCTGGGTTTAGGATATATTTGTTTATATTTCAGTAAGAACTCCAGTGAACACGTTTACCAAATATTAAGTTTGGGTGATCTTGAGAATTGGTCGGACAAATATAGTTTTATTAAATCGGTCAAAAACCTAATCATTAAAAGAAATCATAATGATGGAGGGAAAGTTAAACGGTAAATTTTCATATTTTATGGAGATTGAAAAGTCAAGACCTTTAATGCGACAGTCTCACTTCAAGATTCGACCTCTCATATAAATAATATTTTTGAGTTTAACCAAATCTTATCATTTTCGGGGAGTAAATTGTACAAACCCCTATGACTTTTAAAACATGGGTTTTTGGTTATTAATGATAAATTGGTACCAGAAATCCTTTTTAGTCACGTTACCGCGAATAAAAAGTCCTACTTCACTCGAAATTTGTTGTTTTACATTCTAGGAAACGTAAATATCTTGGTTTACAGGAGATGTAACACATGCCATCTCCTCAACACCGGTTAAAACTATGAGCTATCTATGGAATTTTCTGGAATATTTCATTATCAAGAAATTTTTACGATAAAACAATTATATATAGCATTAAACAATTTTGAGAAAAAGCAGAAGAATGGAATGGAAGTCATTTCTGATTTGATTAAGATTTTGACTCTCCGAAAAAGTTAGAAGATGTAAGTTTGACAATTATGATTTTTTGCCAATCTCATCTATTCAGTGATTTATGTGGTAATTAATCAAAGTATGAGCTTATTTTTATGTGCAAAAAATATTAATGTTCAAATATTCTCGAAACACTTAGAGCAATAAAACTGAAGATTTTTGTCGTTAGCTATTGCTTCCTCACTACAGGAGCTAGGGAAGTGCATTATTTTTGTTTGTGCTAGAAATCAAACTATATTTTGCCCACCACTTTTAATTTTTTTTTTTTTTTTTTTTTTTTTCGTTTCAGAGCTTGCTTATCCGTTTTGGTTCCGTGCATGTCTAATTGCGTGTCGGTGCGAACTCTTTGTCACTCCCAAAAATACACCTAATTGTAGTAGTTTAGTTTCAGTCCGATTTTAATGAAAATTTCAGGGACTGTGCGAGTTAGCTCCTAGACGTCCTCCATTATTTAGTTTGCCTTCGATTCAAAAGTCGTGTGTGCATGCGCAAACATGAATTTTCTTTAAAACCAACATCTTATGATCTATCAGTCCTATTTCGGAGTAATTGGGGGAGGGGGTAGTCTCAGGATTCCTACCCAAGGAGAGTGGGGGGGGGGGGGGGGGGGGGGTCGGAGCCGTATGAATTTTATCGTGATTGGTATAGTAATAACAACTATTGTGCATTATCTAAACAATTAAACCAAAATTGGTTGATATAAGCAAAACTGCGAGACTAATGTGTTCAACACCTAACAATTTTATTTTTTCCTAACTTTGCAATTTATAATTTTTAATGCTCCTTTGGGATTTCTGTTAAATTTCAATTCAGATGCAACCCTCAGAATTTACAGGAGCTCCACCAAACTATGCAAATCATTCAGAGCAATTTTGTCCAAGTATTTGTTTTTTTTAAAACATCATATTTGTTGATTCATGTGTTAATTAATCATACAAAATACTATGAGTAATTTGTATGATTCGATGTGAAGGATGCTCGCAAGCTCGCATCTCAAATATACAAAAATATCCTAAATCAATTCTCTAAGTAAAACATTGATTAATTGCAAAATATATCAGAATGATGTGTATAGTTTTATCAACTAGATGCTCGGAAATTCGCATCTCAAGGATAAAAAAATATGCAAAAGCAATCCTTTAAGTAAGAAGAGATTGGTTGGACAAATTGATACAAATCTGTGGTTGGAATCAAATGTAGAAAATACTCACACATTCTCCAGAGATCGAACAGAGTCGAGTCCGACAGTCATTACTCAACTAATTTCTTGACTTTTTTTTTCAAATGTTGTTTAAATTTAAGCCCTGGGGGGCAGCATTAAAGTTTTTGCCTAGTGGAAAACTTTACTACTGCCCCCAATTTGTTTAAACCATAATTAACTAACGATAATCATACTTGGGATGTTCTGAAGAGTTGAAGTTTTGAAGAATCCAAATAGGATTTTCAAAATGAGAAAGCCATATATTTTGAATGGGAGAAATGTCAAATTGAAAATGGGGGGGGGGGGGGGGGGGGGCAGTAGTAAAGAACACCCATTTTTTCCTTCTAAATGTTCAGCTCAATTCCCTAACTAATAATCCGGATTGACTACAGCTATTGAAACGTTCTTGAATTTTTACCCATATTTACCGTTTAATTGTCCGAGAAAAAATCGACGCTATGAGAAATTTACGCTGGCACATGCACACGCGTTTCAACGGATCCGACGGTGATGGAATTCACAGGAGACCATTTCATAGGATTTTTTTTTGTTGCATTTTATAGGAAAGCTAACCCGCACAATCCCAAAGAAGGTCATCAAAATCGGACTAAAACTTGATGTGATTTTCGGTGTGAAAAAGAATTGCCACAGACAGACAGACACGAAACCAAAATTGACCGCCAAACTGTGAAACACAGTATGTGATTATTGTTCTACCAGTCATCCGATATCAGTGATATCACTAGGAGATTGCCTCGTTTCCGTGGCGCCCAATGTATCCCTCGTGTCAATGTATCAATGCTTGTTATTTAAACGGCCATTGCCTCTTCACGACTCGGCAAAGTCATAAAGAAACGATTACTTAAATGGTTTGAGATTCAGTAAACAGAACGATTAGGTGGCAAATCTTTCGAAAGCCTATCCACTATTACAATAACTGAAACATATTGGTAATAGTTAATTACATGTTGTGAACGAATTCGTGATGTATTTCACAAACAATAATTGAACGAATCGCTAAAGTATTGTCCGTGTAATCATTGCAGGAACTACCTGCTTTGATTATAATCAATACCATATATAAACGAACAATTACTACGAATGGTTGAACATTCAATAGTATTTCATGCAAAACTGGGGGGGGGGGGGGGGGGGGGGGGGGGGGGGGCTGAAACTGATTTCATACAGATAAGTACTTAACTAAGTCTTCTATTGCCGCTAATGACCTTTCTCGTTGAGAAGCGGCTTGAATCATTAAAGCCATACAGCAGATAGAAGATCGAGCGCTCGGGCAAAAAACGTGCATTAAAAGTGGTTCCCACCCCCTTCCTGCCATCCAGCCCATGGTTCGGGTGGGATTAGAAAATTTTAAAATCGCTTCTAAACTATTCCCGAGAAGTCCAAGAAAATACCCCCACTCGTAGATTCGCCCCACTCAGCCGTTTGGCCGTGCATAGACACGACGGACCGACCGACGAACGGAGTTTCATTCTCATACTAGAGATTGATATAGACTTGCCGCTCCGGCTCGCTTCGCTCGCTGGGTGTGGCTGTTTATATGCGATAGGTTTTACTGTCGAGTGGGGGTTGTAGAATGGTTGGAAACGGTAGATTACTAAGGGTAGCTTTAACGTATGTAGGGGATGTTGCTCGCTTTGCTCGTTTGAGGTGGGTTGTCTCGCTCCCTTCGCACGCTCTTTGTGGATGTATACATGCAGGCCGTAGGAAAAACCTCATTGAAATCCGACGTGTGTAGGGAATGTTGCTAGCTTCGCTCGCTTGGTGTTCATCCCTAGTCTGTAGGAAAAACCTCGTTAGAAACCGACGTGTGTTGGGGATGTTGCTCGCTTCGCTCGCTTGGTGTGGGATGTATAGATGCGATGGGATATAGTGGGATACTATTGAGACCCATGTTACAATATTTGAGGAAGTTATACTGCCCACCCAACTTGGCAGACGTTTTTGTCTGTTGGAAATGACTATCAAACGCGGCACCTTATGTGGAACCACGAAAAGTATAGTTTTAAGAACATTTCACTAATAACAGAACAGTCAGATGTTGAATGTTTTTACGTATTTGTTTTCCAGTTCTATTTTTCTAACGGTAGGCCATCATTTTATGTGCGTAGAAGGGCAAACGGGAAACTTCCCGAGATCAAGAAGTTCGAAGGCAAATATCTCTCACCATGTCTCGAAACTCGCATGGGACCAAACTGGAACTTCAACAAACATTTTAAGACCAATCCGACTCAAAACCGTCGAATTTTACTTGGTCTAAGGCGGAAAAAACTATAGCGGGTAACGAATTGTTTTCGTCATTCCCCGCATATTCTCGCTGTTTTTTCCGGGAAGAGAGCATCTTTCGCCAATTTTGACGGCACCATCGTGTGCTGTGGATGCAGTTGAGTGGGACATGTAGAATGATTGGAAACGGTGGATCACTAAGGGTGATTTGATGTGTAGGGGATGTTGCTCGCTGCTCGCTCGGTGTGGCATGTATACATATACACACATGTGGATATAGTCCCCATACCATCAAGACCTACAGCAAAAAAAAAAAAAAAAAAAAAAAAAAAAAAAAAAAAAAAAAAACTTATAAAAGGGGCATTTATTTGCAAAGAAGGGCTACCCAATAATTCTATAAGCCCATGTTACAATACGGTGGGAAGCTATAAGTACTACCTACCCAACTTGGCAGACTTTTTTTTTTTTTTTTTTTTTTTCAATGACTCGCGGCACCTTATGTGGAACCACGAAAAGTTTAGTTTTAAGAACATTTCAGTAGGCTAACAGAACAGTCGGATGTTAAATGTTTGTACGTACATATTTATTGTCCCTGTCTATTTTCCTAAATGTAGTATATTTTTTATGTGCGTAGAAGGGCTATATTTTTCCCTTTCTATTCGTCCATGTTACAACATTTGAGGAAGTTATACTGCCCACCCAACTTGGCTTACGTTTTTTCAGTGGGCATTAGTAGTTCCAGTTTTATGAAGGATTCGTATATTTACAGTTCCTATTTTCACATGAAATCAAGGAAAACAATAATCATAGGTTTTTATTTCAATTTAGATTGGCCATTAATCTTCGAAGGGCTACCAAATAAATAGTTTGTGGAACTAATAAAACTTGAACTAATTCAATACGTCTATGTTAAAATATGTAAGGCTATACTGAAGCTATACTGAAGCATTACAGCCCACCCAAAATTTCATTACTAACAGAAATTTCGGATGTTAAATTTTTGTTCTTCTACTGATTCTATACGCCTATGTCATGTAACAATTTGTGAGGGAGTTCTTTTGCCCACCCAACTTGGCTGACGTTTTTATCTATTGGAAATTACTTACAAACAAATTAAATTTTATAAAACTATGTAGAACCACGAAAAGTATATTAGCTCTAATAAAGATAGGCCATTATTTCATGTGCGTAGAAGGGCGAACGGGAAACTTCCCGAGATCAAGAGGTTCGAAAGCGAATCTCTTCGGATCGCGAAAAAAGTATCGGGAAATGCGTTAAAAAAATGCGAGAGTACGGACCCGTTTTCTCGAAAAGTCCGCCGAAAAACTTGGTTTTTTCCGATTAAAATATACCCCATAAAGGTACGTTTTTCGGAACGGTTTTCGCGGGCGAAATACAGCTTTGGGTCCGCCGAATCTGAATCCGAAATCGGATATCGAAAAAAGTGACGAGAAGCGTGACGAATTGCGAGCAGAAGCGAGCAAAGCGATTAAAATGATTCTGCCGTGGACGAGAGAAGGCTCAAGAATTGACGTGAAGGGTTCGATGTCACAACATTGCGAGGCGAGCAGGTATGCCTACATAGGTACCTACCTTGCGAGCGAAGCGAGAGCCATTTCAAATAATAAATACGGACTTTGTCCTACACATATACAGGTATACCTTGCGAGCGAAGCGAGCAACATCCCCGAATAAACTTTTCGTGGTTCCACGTAGTTTCTAAGATTTAATTTGTTTGTAAGAATTCCCAACTGAAAAAAACGTCTGCCAAGTTGGGTGGGCAGTACAACATTCCCTAATAAACTTTTCGTGGTTCCACGTAGTTTTATAAGAATTAATTTGTTTGTAAGAATTTCCAACAGAAAAAAAAAAGTCTGCCAATTTGGGTGGGCAGTATAACTTCTTCAAGCGAGCGAAGCGAGCAGCATCCCCTACAGAATAAATACGGACTTGCGAGCGAAGCGAGCAACATCCCCCAATAAACTTTTCGTGGTTCCACGTAGTTTTATAAGATTTAATTTGTAAGTAAGAATTCCCCAACAGAAAAAAACGCCTGCCAAGTTGGGCGGGCAGTATAACTTCCTCAAGCGAGCGAAGCGAGCAACATCCCCTACAGAAGTTCAAACTACCCTTAGAAATGTACCGTTTGCGAGCGAAGCGAGCAGCATCCCCTACAGAAGTTAAACCTACCCTTAGAGATCTACCGTTTGCGAGCGAAGCGAGCAACATCCCGTAAATGCCATACTTTGCGAGCGAAGCGAGCAACATCCCGTATATGCCATACTTTGCGAGCGAAGCGAGCAACATTTTCTACATGCCAGACTTTGCGAGCGAAGCGAGCAATATTCCCTACATGCCACACGTTGCGAGCGAAGCGAGCAACTTAATGGGGGGTCCGGGGGGCTTGCCCCCCGGCTGGACGTGGAGGCGAGCGTAGCGAGCCGGAGCGGCTAGTTATTAATAAGAATGAAACTCCGTCCGTTTGTTTGTCGTGTCTATGCACGGCCAAACGGCTGAGTGGGCCGGATCTACGAGTGGGGGGATCTTCTTGGGATTTTCCGATAGGGTGTATAAGCGAATTTAAAATTTTCTAATCCCACCCGAACCATGGGCCGTAGGGCGGGAGGGGGGTCGAAGTAAGAATTAATGTGCGCTTTTTGGACTTCCCCGCTTCCCCTACCCCTCTAAACGGCCGTTGACAATTCCGGAAAAATACGGGTTTCGTAGGTTTTTGAACGAGGAAGACGACGGCGCGATCGGATCGCGAAAAAAGTATCGGGAAATGCGTTAAAAAAATGCGAGAGTACGGACCCGTTTTCTCGAAAAGTCCGCCGAAAAACTTGGTTTTTTCCGATTAAAATATACCCCATAAAGGTACGTTTTTCGGAACGGTTTTCGCGGGCGAAATACAGCTTTGGGTCCGCCGAATCTGAATCCGAAATCGGATATCGAAAAAAGTGACGAGAAGCGTGACGAATTGCGAGCAGAAGCGAGCAAAGCGATTAAAATGATTCTGCCGTGGACGAGAGAAGGCTCAAGAATTGACGTGAAGGGTTCGATGTCACAACATTGCGAGGCGAGCAGGTATGCCTACATAGGTACCTACCTTGCGAGCGAAGCGAGAGCCATTTCAAATAATAAATACGGACTTTGTCCTACACATATACAGGTATACCTTGCGAGCGAAGCGAGCAACATCCCCGAATAAACTTTTCGTGGTTCCACGTAGTTTCTAAGATTTAATTTGTTTGTAAGAATTCCCAACTGAAAAAACGTCTGCCAAGTTGGGTGGGCAGTACAACATTCCCTAATAAACTTTTCGTGGTTCCACGTAGTTTTATAAGAATTAATTTGTTTGTAAGAATTTCCAACAGAAAAAAACGTCTGCCAAGTTGGGTGGGCAGTATAACTTCTTCAAGCGAGCGAAGCGAGCAGCATCCCCTACAGAATAAATACGGACTTGCGAGCGAAGCGAGCAACATCCCCTAATAAACTTTTCGTGGTTCCACGTAGTTTTATAAGATTTAATTTGTAAGTAAGAATTCCCCAACAGAAAAAAACGCCTGCCAAGTTGGGTGGGCAGTATAACTTCCTCAAGCGAGCGAAGCGAGCAGCATCCCCTACAGAAGTTAAACCTACCCTTAGAGATCTACCGTTTGCGAGCGAAGCGAGCAGCATCCCCTACAGAAGTTAAACCTACCCTTAGAGATCTACCGTTTGCGAGCGAAGCGAGCAACATCCCGTAAATGCCATACTTTGCGAGCGAAGCGAGCAACATCCCGTAAATGCCATACTTTGCGAGCGAAGCGAGCAACATTTTCTACATGCCAGACTTTGCGAGCGAAGCGAGCAACATATCCTACATGCCAGACTTTGCGAGCGAAGCGAGCAATATTCCCTACATGCCACACGTTGCGAGCGAAGCGAGCAACTTAATGGGGGGTCCGGGGGGCTTGCCCCCGGCTGGACGTGGAGGCGAGCGTAGCGAGCCGGAGCGGCTAGTTATTAATAAGAATGAAACTCCGTCCGTTTGTTTGTCGTGTCTATGCACGGCCAAACGGCTGAGTGGGCCGGATCTACGAGTGGGGGGATCTTCTTGGGATTTTCCGATAGGGTGTATAAGCGAATTTAAAATTTTCTAATCCCACCCGAACCATGGGCCGTAGGGCGGGAGGGGGGTCGAAGTAAGAATTAATGTGCGCTTTTTGGACTTCCCCGCTTCCCCTACCCCTCTAAACGGCCGTTGACAATTCCGGAAAAATACGGGTTTCGTAGGTTTTTGAACGAGGAAGACGACGGCGCGATCGGATCGCGAAAAAAGTATCGGGAAATGCGTTAAAAAAATGCGAGAGTACGGACCCGTTTTCTCGAAAAGTCCGCCGAAAAACTTGGTTTTTTCCGATTAAAATATACCCCATAAAGGTACGTTTTTCGGAACGGTTTTCGCGGGCGAAATACAGCTTTGGGTCCGCCGAATCTGAATCCGAAATCGGATATCGAAAAAAGTGACGTGAAGTTGGTCAAATTGCGAGCAGAAGCGAGCAAAGCGATTAAAATGATTCTGCCGTGGACGAGAGAAGGCTCAAGAATTGACGTGAAGGGTTCGATGTCACAACATTGCGAGGCGAGCAGGTATGCCTACATAGGTACCTACCTTGCGAGCGAAGCGAGAGCCATTTCAAATAATAAATACGGACTTTGTCCTACACATATACAGGTATACCTTGCGAGCGAAGCGAGCAACATCCCCGAATAAACTTTTCGTGGTTCCACGTAGTTTTATAAGATTTAAATTGTTTGTAATAATTCCCAACTGAAAAAAAAACGTCTGCCAAGTTGGGTGGGCAGTATAACTTCCTCAAGCGAGCGAAGCGAGCAGCATCCCCTACAGAAGTTAAACCTACCCTTAGAGATCTACCGTTTGCGAGCGAAGCGAGCAGCATCCCCTACAGAAGTTAAACCTACCCTTAGAGATCTACCGTTTGCGAGCGAACCGAGCAACATCCCCTAAATGCCATACTTTGCGAGCGAAGCGAGCAACATTTTCTACATGCCAGACTTTGCGAGCGAAGCGAGCAACATATCCTACATGCCAGACTTTGCGAGCGAAGCGAGCAATATTCCCTACATGCCACACGTTGCGAGCGAAGCGAGCAACTTAATGGGGGGTCCGGGGGGCTTATATTAGATAACTACGTTGCGACGGAATAAAGAAGAGCGACAACGTTTTCGTCTACATTTTTGTTCACAACAATCGGAAAACATAATTTCACGTCTAGAAACTCGCATGGGACCAAATTGGACCTTCAACGAACACTTTAAGATCAACCCGAGCAAAAACTGTGAACATTTACTGGGTCTAAGGCGTAAAAAACAGCGGGGAATGCATTTTTTCCGTCATTTCCCTATATTTTCGCCGATTTCTCCGGGAAAACAGCATCTTTCGGAAATTCTGAAGGCACCATTGTGTTCTACGGATCCAGAAACGTAACTTTGTCCTTGACATACGAAGTGCTCTCGATCAAATTTTAATGTGGCAACGGATAGAAAATCGAGTGCTTGGGCAAAAAACGCGCATTATAAGAGGCTCCCACCCCCCTCCCGCCATCTAGTCCATGGTTTAGGTGGGATTAGAAAACTTTAAAATCGCTTTTGTCCTCTTTCGGAAAAATCCAAGAAGATCCTACCACTCGTAGACTCTCCCCCTCACTCAGCCGTTTGGCCGTGCATAGCATTGTTAGAAAATGTAAGGGTAAATACGTTAGATTCCGGGTAGGCATCCAAGAATGAATTCACCAAACGACGGAGGCGCTGGAGATGTCGATTCCATGGATAATTTGTCGGAAAAATATCCTGGATAGTAACATAGAACATAGGTATATGATAAGATTAAAAAAAAAAAAAAAAAAAAAAAAGAAAATCCTAAAACATTGACCGAGTTCTCAAGCCGACCATTAAGAAGAATTTGAAGTTCAAGTTTTGATGGCACATAAACCCCATATGGATAAGTTTTCTAAGTTTGTAGCGTTATGCTGAAGAGAAGGTAATCCCGAACTGGTTGATAGCACAGAGATGTCAGCAAAAAAGAACCAAGTGGCCAGAATCCAGAGGTTCTGCCATTAATTAATAATAAGAAGAGACAAGACCCTTAAACAGAACCGTGCCTAATTCCACATGGTATTGTTATTCTATCCGACTTTTCTCCGTTAAAAGCCACACCCTGAGACCAGCTTTTGAGATAATTTTTACGAGACGCAAGTGTCACATATTTGATCTTGACTCAGCCAATCAAATACTAAATTTTTACCCGGACTTTGATTTCTTTTCTTCATCCCTCTCCTCTTAAGAAAGAAGATACATACAGGAGGATACATTCTCCTCGTAAGAATGTATGCAATCTAAAAATAGTGGTATGGTGGACCAGGGTGGAGAAAGATAAATAATTGAAGGGGGCCTTCAGTATGACGAGATTCGATCTTATATAAGATAGGCATAACTTTAGTAAGTGTAGGCGTATCTTTTGAAACATTTCATTTAGTTATATGCGACATCATCCGAGCCTGCCGAGAGGATAATATAATCATGGCATAGGAATTTCTGTGTTAGAGCCTTTAACAGTAATGTTCAAGGATCATCGGTAATCATCAAACTATTCAGAAAAAATTGATTAGGTAATAACGACCGCAGCTCATCGCCTAGTTTATTCAAATAAGGGCCGGTTTATCACTTACCTACATTAACTGAAGACATCTATACCGAGTATAGCGCTATACTCTAGATACAGAACGAGAGTCGTTTATCAATGCCGAATTACCTAGCGGATAAAACTATCTCTCAGATAAATAATGTCTCGCAGTTATAGCCATTAATATCCTCGTTGGTGTTCGCAGGCAACAAAATAAGGGCGATTTTCACATGAAGCTACACTTTCTTCATGGGTCTACTATTGAAAAAACCGGGTCTAACGTTATTTCCACAGCAGTGTCCATCATATAATAAAGCTCGGCAAATAAGAAACCACCATCTTTTTGCCGTTTGCTTCATGCCCAGAAATTAGAAATACATTTACGAATTGTGATATTCCAACCTGAATTATTATAAATGATGAATGGTTATGAACAAATTTTCGCGATCAATTGTGGACTTAATTTCATACTCGATCTGCGTTAGAATGTATGGAACGATATCTGTGTCCGAACGAAACCTGATTAAAAATATGCTCTCGTCCCATTTATGTAGGTGGTCTACACGGGTTTTTTTTAATACCTATACGGTCTTCATCCCCATTCAACGAATTCTACTACGATGAAATCTTCGTCGTCACTGCTAAGTATGTGAACAAAAATCCCTAAATATATCCATTGGAAGGTACGAAAATAACAAAGACAACTACACTGGTGGTTCAAAAAAAAAAAAAAAAAAAAAAAATTGGTAAACATATTAACTTTACAGGTTAGAAAGCCCTAGATATCTCATTAACCTCCAGTTATAAGTAATTGTCATCAAGCCGTCCAGGGACCAGCTAAATTAAATCTCCAGGTAAGGTTTCACTAGGGATGGATAAACACCCCCTATTGTGTTATCTGGAGGGTAAAGCTATTCCAGATTAATCCCCTTATCCGTTGATTAAATGTGATTGATTAACCGGCCCTAAGAATGACAGTATCACTTCTAGAAAAAGATGACACCCCCACGCGAACTAAGGTTGTAGGAACTCTTTTTTATCTCCACCTGTGTTAACAAATTTATGATGATTATACCTATTAAATTCAATTTTTCATACTCTAAACCTCTTACTCAAAGTGTAATTTTTACTTTCCTTACTTAACCCGAAGGAAATTCTTGCAATCACCATGAAAATCAATTTCTGAAACTCATGCTAGGATGGGTTTTTTGTTCAACCTGAACCCATATCTATACGTTTCACGAAAATGTATGTATCTATGTATGTATGTATGTAACTCGTGTAAACGATTGCAATCTTTCGGTACGACATAAAAAAATTCCAATTTTGGGGTTGGGTTTCTATACCGAAAAGTTGGCTACTGTAAAAAAATCAGCTTCTAAATGATCATTTTTAGAGGGTTAAAAAAACTGAGAATCGGTTAAAAAAGAATCGGTTAAAAAAAATCGTTTTGAGTACTTTTTTTGCCTTTACTCAAAATGGCTCGAGGGATTTTGATGAAATTCACAGGGGTTACTCTTCTTGTGGTACAAATGATATCAGATACCCCTCATGCTTGGAGAAATGCTCTAAAGGAGGTAATTAGCAAAATACTTCCAATATACTTGACCCGAAGGATGAAGCGAAAGTCTTGCAATCACCCTGAAAATAAATCACTTCCTGAAACTCATGCTAGGATGGGTATTTTGTTCAACCTGAGCAAATATCTATACGCTTCGTGAATATGTATGTATGTGTGTGTATGTATATGTGTATGTGCGTATGTATGTAACTCGTGTACACGATTGCGACCTCACGGCACGACATAAAAACACTCCAATTTCGGGGTTGGGTTTCTATACCCAAAAGCTAGCCACTGTAGAAAAATCAGCTTAAAATGATCATTTTTAGGACGTTAAAAAAATCAGAGTATGTGAAAAACGTAGTTTTTCGCACTTTTATTGCCTTTTCTCCAAAACGGCTCGAGGGATTTTGATGAAATTCACAACAGTTACTCTTCTTGCGAGTAAAAATGATATTGGATACCCTTCATTCTTGGGAAAATACTCAAAGGGAGGTAATTAACAAAATACTTTCAAAAATAGGTTGGAAACGTAGTTTTTGAGCAACGTTTTAGTTTTTCCTTCAATATGGCTCGAAGGATATTGATGAAATTCACAGGAGTTACTTTTCTCGTGAATGCAAATGATATTCGATACCCATCATGTCCTAATTACAGTAAAAATAATTGAATAACAACCCCATCCTTCTAAGATGTGATCCATCATGATAGCATCCATGTAAAATGAATACAAGTAAGGAAAGTAGTGTGAAACCTCGAACCAGATGTTTTTAATTTTACTCAGCAATTTATCAGAACGGTTCAACGATTCACTACGATGGATGTTGGCCTCATTTAAATTAATGATGTAAATCTGTTCTTAGCGGTGATAAATCCCATTTTGGTGAACCAAACAAGCACAAAAATATCCTCACATGGACCCCACTTTGTCACGTTTATTGCTAAATTATTCGTTTCGAATACATGATTTGGTTCTTCAGCAATGATATATAAATATAGGTAGTGAAATAGGCTAAAAAAAGGGGGAAAAAGTAAAGGTAAAATGGCTAGTGGAGATAAATGTTGGTTGGGTGCCCTGCTATTTGCGAAGAGAACGTTTGACGCTGACAGTGCCGGTCGCCGAACGGAGGATGAATTTCCCGTAATGAAATGCAATGACCTATATCATTGCGACCAATGTGTCAGTTGTTATTCACAACGAATGATGAAGCTGAGGGTTAACATAAGTTATTATCGACTTCACAGCGATTTGCCTATGATTGTTGCGCACTTCCATCTTGACTTTGGTATTGAATAAAAATTTATTGATTAACATTTTGCAACAATTTATTGATATAACACCAGATTAATCAAATATTTACGGCAAGTAAAGTAACAGAACTTCTAACAAGAACTCGCTGCGTTCAGCAAATATTGGCAAGTTCTGTACTTACCTATTAATATCCCAACTACTGCTAAATACAACAATGGGTACATTATACCGAGTGATAAGTTAGTTGGCATCTTTGGCATCTTCAGTCTTTTATCGAAATTATGAATTTTAAATATTATCATTAACTGACATAGGCCAAACTTTGTAAGCCTCTTTTTCGTACTGATCTTTGAGCTGATTCAGTATCTACATGTGAAAAATGTTGGATGGGTTTGAATCGAAAGAAAGAAGAAGTTGGGTATGTGTCATATAGATTACTGCCCCCCTACCAACCCCCCAAAAATTTCACTGGTCCTGGTGGTTTTCGAGGGTGCTGAATCCGAATCCCTTTTTTCAGGTAGACGTCAAGATTTTGAGGTACGGCATCTGCATTTTTGAAAAAAAAAAAAAAAAAAAAAAAAAAACTTAAATTCCAGGACAATTTATATTCAATCAAAAGGTGATATTATAGTTGGAAATTTAACGCTGAACACAACTATACCACACATGATGGGTCTGAAATGCCTCCTTAATGTGCGTTTTGCCTAAAAACTGCCAAAAACCGTGGTTTTCACCAATTTTTGACGATTTTAATGCAGTTTTTTTTGAAAATTTAGGCATAAATCACACTTGGCAACCTGAAAAAAACTGAGCTATCACTTGGACTATTTCTGCGTCGAATGAGACCGACAGCAGCTCTGGAGGTGTAATAACTATTACGCGATTTTCAACTACCAAAAAACGTGTTTTGTGGGAATATACCGAGAAAAAATAAGGTGTCGAAAATCTCGTTTTTTGGTAGTAGAAAGATCGCGAAATATCAATTATCACACCTCCAGGGCTGATGATGGCCTCATTCGACGCATAAATAGCCAATGTAATAGCACATCTTTTTTCAGGTCGCCAAGTGGTGTAGTTTGAACAAAAATTTTCAAAAATCTGTAGAGAAATTGTCAAAAATAGGTGAAATCCACTTTTTTTAAAGCTTTTTTTAAGCAAAAAGCACATTAAGGAGGCATCTCAAGCGAATCATGTGCAGTATTGGGGTGCTCAGTGTTAAATTTCCAACAAGAATAGCACCTTTTAATTGAACATAAATCATTCTTGAATTTGAGCGATTTTTTCAAAAATGAAGATGCCGTACCTCAAAATGTAAATGTCTACATGAAAAACGGGCTTCAGATTAGGATTCAGCACCCTCGAAAACTTCCAGGACTAGTGTCAAATTCGTGGGGGCTTGACTTTAATTTTTTCATTGATATGTTTTAAATAATCTCGAAATATTTCATAGCGGGATCCAGTGGTCGGGAGACATAGTAAGTCATGATGTAACGTGAAGCGCCAAAATCGGTGAATTAGGCAACGAGATAATTAAGCTTGATTGATTGTTACGTGTGCACATGCGCAAGTACTTATTAATTTGTTAACAATGAGACTGATAGGGATTTATCTCTCACCAAACTCGTGTATTCCCTGAAATTCCATCGAAAGGTATTAGAAAAATGTGAAAATTAGGCTTCCCACAAGAATTTCTCAGTGCGCAGCAGCTACCAATGATATAATCACGTTGAAATTGATGTAGAATGATTATATCATCTCTTCCCAATAGTCATCAAAATTTAATTTAGCAAGATCGGAAGACGAGGGCGTGGGAAAACAATGCTTGATGAAATTTATGTTTGTTCGCGCGCGTACACACACACGCGAAAAGTTTAGAAAACTCCCCTCAAATGCGAAGGGGGCACACAATTAACTTGAAAAAATAAATTAAATTAATAAAAGAAGAGGGAGGAGGGGGGCAGGTTTACCCTACGCCGGCTCTAGGGATGAGGAAATTGCAGAAGGCGGAGGAGGGAGAGTGGGATGATAGGAAGTGCCCCTATAAAATGACCACTAGTTCAAGTAAGAACCCCTCAAAGCACGGTGAGTTGTGATACCAAGGAGTACTCCCGCTGAAATGCCCAACTCGAGTAACTCCATGGAGTCCCCTTTCCCGTACCACACCCCGCACAATGATAAGGTCGAGGCCATGTGACCTTGATGTTATTTGTCGCCACTCCCTTTAGCTCAGATATCACTTGCCGCAAATCAATTATATCATATTTACTTAACTTTGCCCGCCAGTTCTGCTGCATGTCCACGCTGTCACTGACAACCTGGTGTAGCACCAGATCATTCACAGTTTCAGGTTTAAATTCCAAATTAAACTTTCTACGCCTTCAAGATCCAAATTATTATTTTCGAATGTTTCCATCTACTACTTGTTAATAGATTCATATGTTGTCGGGTTGTCGGTAGATACCTACCTACCGTGGAGTTATTTATAATAAATAAAGTTGATCGTTTGCGAGATTTATCTTTTTCACTTATCAAAAAATTTACTTACATTATAAATCGCTCTTTCAACGTTCTCATTAAAAATTTAGTGTCACCGACACATTTTGCATCAGTCGGAATTGGTCAAACAACCACGCCAAGAGAAGTGAACTTCCATCCTTCGCCATTCTGGAAGGCAAACGGGCCGTTTCGGTAGGTTGAAGCTCAATTTAGAGTGAAAGCACTAACGGCAGATGAAGATAAGTACCATTTAGTTGTCTGCGCTATCGACGCCAGTGTTCTTACACAGGTCAGCGATTTGATTGTTGACCCATCTGTGAAAGACAAATACAAAGCGCTGAAAGAGCGAATCGTGAGTTGTTTTGGGAACTAGGAAGAGAAGAAATTGTAGAAGCTTTTACGGGACACCACTCGTGGTGACAAGAAGCCGAGCCACCTTCTGAGAGAGATGCGTGAACTCGCCGGAAATAAAGTTAGCGAAGAACTTCTCAAATTCCTATGGCTCCAGCAACTACCCTCGACGATTCGCAGTGTCTCATCAGTAATCGTAGACCAGGAACTCAGTACTCTAGCTACCTTCTTTGATAAGGTAAAACAGAGATAAGCGAACCACAGAGTATTAACTTAGTTTCTCGTGTGTCGAAAACCTCAACATGTTGTGCTGGGGGTGATGAAATTCATGAACTATTACTTAGTAAGCTGGAGTCGTTGACAAAACAAGTAGAAGCCCTTAAGGTCAGAGGAAGGGACAATAACTGTTTTAGTAATCGTAGATCTACCCCTAGTTGTGGGATGTCACAATTTTAGAGAAAACAAAGAAAAGTCTGAAAGATGGGGGTGCCAATTTCGTTAAGTACAAAGGAAAGGCATTCAAGTGTGAGCCTCTCTGTAATTATGAAAATAATAGACTCAGCAAGATATCGGAAAACGCAAAGGCCGGTCGCTAAAGGCAGACGAACTGGGCCAATGAAACAGCCGTCGTCTTTTCATTAGGGTTAAGATGAATAAATTGCAGTTCCTCGTTGATACAGATGCTGATGTTTCAGTGGTACCGCCTTCCCAGGAGGAAAGAAGAGAACATGGACCATTTTCTCTGTATGCCACCAATCGAACGGAGATACGAACTCATCGAGTGAAACTCCCTCGATCATGGTCTCCACAGACGATTCTCATCGTCTTTCTTTATTGTATAGGTCTCGAAGCCAATCATCGGAGCCGACTTCTTGGTGCAACATGTACTCTTGGTCGATCTGAAGGCACAGTGTTTGCACGATTCACTTACTTCACATCGATCCAGATGTATGCTAGCGAGTAATTGTTGTACATCGTCAGTAACATAAATTGCACAGACTTGAAGGCACCAAGAATTATTGAAAAAGTTTCCTGACATCACTAGGCCAACTTGAAATAACAAACCTGTAAAGCACAACGTGGTACAACAAATTACAACAGAAGGGCCACCCATTAGCGCAAAATTTAGAAGGCTGGACCCTATTACGTACCAAGCCGCCAAAAGAGAGTTTGATGTTATGATTGAGCAGGGTGTGTGCAGACCTTCAAACAGCCCCTAGGTAAGTCCTCTGCATATGCTGCATTGACGGCCATGCGGGGACTATCGGAAGTAGCAATTCCAGATTGGTTGTAAAACATCGTTTACAAATCAGCAACACAAGCAATCATATACGAAGACTTTACCTGCAACCGTTCAGATGAAATCCGTATTCCTCCATTCCACCATCACATTATATCACTTCACCTATACCTATTTTTCCTTCATAATATCCGTTTTTTCATCACTTCACACTGATTCAATATATTCATCAACTGCAATTAATATCTGTTGTTTCATTAGGGAAAAATATCATAACAATGATAAGCCGTGATAGGCCTTTCCAGTGCCTACGGGATTGGATTCCTTCTATTAGTGGCAGTTACATTGGGCTTATATCCTCCCTCCGTATATCTCTTTGGTAGGGTCAGCTTGTACCAATTATTTATGTGTATCCTAGTTTTTCATATTTTAAATTAATGTAGGAAATTTTGTATGCCCTTTTTTTTGTATTATTTATATTGTTACAAGTGACTGTGAATGAGTTGTGATTTTGTGTTCTCAACACCCGCATCAGCTGATTCACCTTGCATCCCTGACTGGAACCTGCCTTGTTCTATCCGCCATTACACTTCGTTCAACCGTTAAATTCAGACCTTTTTATCATCATTAAAATAGTATCCTATAACATCCGTGCGTTATTAACAGTTATCCGGTTCGATTTTGGTACCAAATCGCTGCATATTTCTTCAACCTTCCCGAAATATCACTGGGAATTGCTGCCGGTGTGGATACTGCCACATATCTACTTGTACTTGGTTGGTTCATCATTTTCCAATCAGTGCCACCTGCATGCTGATCGATCTCCAGCTCAGGATTAAGAGATAATTGTGGTGAGATCTTTCTTTATTGCATCTTTATCTTCAGTTCACCTTAAGGTCTGTTTGGCTGTATCAATTCTTCCTACCTACCTTCTACAACTACCTATCTTCTACCTACCTTACTGGGAGTTGGGCCTTCATTCTTCATCTATCTACCTACCTCTTCACCTATGGAATGAACATTTCTGAACTTATTTAATATCTGTGATACTTATCTGTTACCTATATCTTCTTTCTTCTGTGGCCACTCTATAGGTAGGAAACTTCATCTCAACAAGTTACCTCACGTAGGTACATACCTACTGTTTAATAAATCTTCACAAGCTACTTATACTCACATATTTATTCAATTATCCTAATCAAATTATTACACTTTCTAGTCATTGGTTATTATAGTGCAATAATACTTAAAAATACAGTCCACTTAGGCACATGAGGTATTATTAGGAAACTAGGGTACCATAGTAGTTACCAGGAGCCTCATTGTGCTATCATTACCATTTTTACCATTCGTACTGTAGGGAGGGTTTTAGCTTAAAACAAACAGCAGGCTCTTGCTTAGGTACAAAACACAGATCGTTACCCCTTCCCACACATAATGGACATGAACCACATTTTACAACATGAGAAAATGTTTGGCGGAATCGATTTACTCAAGGCATACCATCAAATTCCAGTAACCCCAGAGGTTGTAGAAAAAAACCCAATAATTACACCATTTTGGCTTATATGAATTCCCTCAAATGACATTTGGCCTTTGTAATGCCGTCCAAACATTTCAAAGGTTTGTTAACGAACTGATTAGGGGTCTCAGGAATATCGAAATTTACCTGGATGATTGCCTGATTTCTAGCTCTTCCGAGTAGGAACACCTCGAAGATCTCAAAGCCTTCTTTGAGAGGCGTAGGGAATTCGGAGCCGTTTTGCTGCAAAAATGTGAGTTTGAAAGCAGGAGGTAGCGTTTTTAGGCCACTTGATTAATTCATAAGGTATTAGGCAGGCGGGAGGGGCGCATTGACGTCACCAGTACGCAAAACTTTAAAGAACAAAAAAAAAAAAAAAAAAAAAAAAAAAAAAAAAAAAAAAAAAAAAAAAAAAAAAACTCATCCTAGGAGAGTGCGGATGGTTTAAAATGTCTTAGAATGGAATCTACTTCAATTTAAATATAGTTAAAACACCTTTTTCGGACCCATGGGTAACGCTCATTGCTCCCCATCAGTGAAATATTCCATTTAAGTATCATTTGTAGTATATATTTGTATTTTTTGACTGCTCGCATTCGTTTTCTCAATTTGAAGAGCTTCTACTTTATTATTTTCCTCAATTAGGAGGGAATTTGCCTGCTGTAATAACGTATAAGGAGTTTCTTCTTATTCTTATAATTCACCGAACACATTGCGAGGAATCTGTGAGTTGGCTAGTTTTCGCATGGTGTTGTGCAACCGTCTCCGTCGCTCCGGTGACGATTTAAGCGATAGGAAGGTCTCTACCGCCTTCCTTTGAGGTCATTGTGCCGATTGAATAAACATTCTGACACCGATCACGAACTGTTTACTTTTCACTGAGCTAATCATGGGCAGGTGTTTTCTCGTCGGATGCTCAGGAGAGACTGAAATTGAGTCAAATGAGCTTTAGCGGATCAATATTAAGGTGACTAGGGGATTTTGAAGGAACGAGTATAGTCGGGGGAAGAGCAAACTTACCTGAAATTAGATTAGATTTCTATTTGCAATCGTTTGTAACTTCTTATTTTACAATATTCTGTATATTTTGTAATTTTTTGTTTTTATTTGCTCTACAGTATTGGCGCGTATTAAAATGTCTATAGGCCCACGGTTTAGGAGTTAAGAGGCAACCTACCGTGATTTCATAGATAGGATACCAAATTCAGGGTAGACTTTTGCAGCAAATTACCTGATCACAAGAACATCTCAACACGCGACTTTTCACTCCTTTCCAAAAGTGTTATCGTACTTTTCGTCGTCATTTTCTGAATATTCCAAAAGTAGACACCTCAAAAGAATTAAGGCATCACTTTTTCTTGTAGACGTCATAGACCCCAGATCAATCGGACAAAGTTCACGATTTAGGTATTTCATGATTAGGTTGGTAGGTCCTAATGGAGATGCCCCTATTTATTTTTGTTTTTTCTCAGACACTAAGAATGACCAGCGATATCAAACTCCAACTTGAGCCAAAGCAGACTGAAATCTGAACATTTTTCTCCCCTCGTTCCCCCCTAATTTTCCCCCCAAAATTTTAGAGATGTAGTTGTGAAACTTGGAAAGCGTTTATGGGGTACCTGATACTATGTTTTAAGCAAATAAAAATTAGGAAAAAATCCTAAATTTTTTTTGGACTACCCAAGGGGAAGGGAGATACTTAGAACACACTTTTTCCATTTTTTGCCACCTGACGCCTCACTCCAAACATATTTTAGTGCTGAACTCGATGGTGAAGCCAGAATTGCGATATCTTATTCTATTCTCGGATTAGAGCTGATAAACATGAAGGAGCGCGATTCATTCTGTTTTGGCTAAAGTCGGACTCGCTAGTCTTTCTCCGTGTTCGAGAAAAAACAAAAAGAATCATGGGCGCATCCCATTGCTATCAGGTACCTAATCATTAGATATAAATAATATGAACTTTGTCTGATTGATCTGGGGTCCTTGGCGACTACAAGGAAAAAGTGGTCCCTTAATTCTTTTGAGGTGTGTAGGATCTGATGAAAATGTAACTATAGTAAAGATAGTTGTAGTAAATGAGAAATATATATATTTTTACGTACTCAGCGTTTTCTAGCCCATCATTATGTATCAAAAGATCTGAATTGTACAGGCTCAATTTTACAGGCTTTACTTCATTAGCTTGCAAAGGACTTCATGTGAAGTGTGGGCAAAGAAGTAGGTGAGTGTCTGTAGGAATATATGCTTTTCAGGTAATACCGCTGAAATGATAAATTCACAGTTTGCACTTTCTTACAGCAGGATGCCTATTTATGTGTAAGTTATGCAGTTCCAGATGATTCAGTGTAATCCCAACGTTAAGCACTGTTTTCAAGGTAGATACTCGGGTTTTTCAATGCGTGTACGGAGCAGTGAATAAACCGTGTCCTACTGACTGCGCCAATAAAATGATAGCAGTAGATTTTTGAGTTAAAAAAAAAATAAATAAATAAAAAAGTGTTTATTCCACTTCACAAGGTATAGATAGACTGTATACGACTGAACGACGATGGGTACTGATTGAAGAGGCTGTGGGCCGCAAGCTTTTAAAGGAATCAGCTGCTGCAAGGGTTGTGACGTTATAGGTAACCTAACTTACAAGGGAAGTGCGTAGTAAGTCTAGCACCGATCTCAATGAATTATTTACTGACGTATTTACGTCAAAATTGAGTCGACACGTATTTAGCCGTTTGACAGAATAGGCCCTTGGAGCTTCGAGAAAAACTAATAAAAGGTCAATAAATGGCTGAATTTGGCTTTCACAAAACAAATGCTGCTCCCACGTGTTTGAATCAATTTCAATGAAACTCACACCAGAGTTTCTACATTAAAAAAAAAAAAAAAAAAAAAAATATAATATATATATATATATATATATATATATATATATATATATATATATATATTCGTATTTAGGTTCTTGAGGGTTGGTCTGTCAGACTACAGACCAACCCTCAAGAACCTAAATACGAAAATTTAATACTGAGTGGTCAAGAACATTAGTCATTATATATATATATATATATATATATATATATATATATATATATATATATATATATATATATATATATATTCATGTATAGGGATTTTCCTATTTAAGCCACAGGAAGGCCAGAATGCAGCGCGTAAAATAGGGCTTACGCTATTGCTGCATCAGACTCCAACAAGCAACTCTAAAAACCCCTCAGCATAATTTCCAACAAATTTGGAATCTTTAGGCTTTCAGAAGAGATTGACAAGTATAGCTCCACCCTGAATTGACAGTGTAGTGAACCCTTTTAAAATTTTACTCTTATATGAATAAAAATAAATTCACCATAAATGTATGTTTTTTTTTGTGTCATTTCCTTAAATGCTTGGGAGCATTAAAAAAAATTTGCTTCTGAAGGCCGAATGACTCCTAAATTTGTTGAAAAATATGTTGTGGGTTTTTTTTTTTAGTAGAGTAGCTTGTTGGCGCTTTATCCAGTAATGGCGTAAGCTCTTCTTTACGCCCTGCATTCTGGCTTCCTTGAGGCTTGAATAGAGAAATGCCAATACACCTGTAGTATATGTGACCGGAATAGAAGAGAGCAATGAAAGTGATGTGCCTGAATTAAAAGTGAATCTAATATTGGGTTGGTACCGATCCGCAAAGCTCGGATTCCATGACTGTTCAAAACACATCCACTTGTAGAGTCCTAAGGAACGATAATAAATGTATATATGTCTAAATGTTCCAAGAGGCCTCCATTTCAAATTTCAGCTTCATAGATTGAATAGCAAAGAAATTAGCTCCAGAAATCACTCAGTTGATCTAAGGATCTTCAGACTTTATAATTCATTTCAAGATGTTCTATTTCAAATTACAGCTTCATAGGTTGCATATCCAAGGGATTTTCTCTGAATCTCACTCAGCTTATCTTCAGGGCTCTACATCATGATTCTAAACGTCCCAAGGGTTCTACATTTCGATTTCTAGCTTCATAGGTTGCAAAACAAATTAATTAGTTCCTGAGCTCACCCAACTGAACTGGGGAGCTTCTGACTATAGAATCGCATATAATTAACAAAGTTTCACACTTTCAAGTGATCAATATAGCATTTCTAGTTCTAAGCATGAAATCTATTATAGTTGGAATAAAATTGAAAAAAAAAAAAAAAAAAAAAAAAAAAAACATTGCTTTGATTTATTATTTAATCAGAAGTGTATTGATCTACCGATGAAACAGGAATCTGCCTGTTGAATCTGACCATTGAGAACCAGAGATTATCAAAGATATTGCCAGCCGTGGCTCGGATTCTCTTGAGTAGAAATACTCAGGTACCTATCGGTGTTTACCATAGCGCTCTCCTTATGAGAAGCACATTGGTGCAGTGGACCAATCAGAAACAGTCCATCTCTCGGGTCATCTGTAAGCCCGAGGTCTTCTATGCGTGCCCTGGCTCGAAGGCCATCTCCTGGATCAATGGTAGAGAGTATGCCGAAAATTAGCTGTAGCGAGAGGAACAACATTTTTGAATAAAAAATGACAAGATGAATTTCCGGAAGGAATGTTTTAGGAATTTGACTCTAGGTTACTAGTTCTACAGGATAGCATCTATACTGCAGGGAATTTGATGAAATCTGGGACACATATTAGTTGAACAATGAAAGCTCCAAATAACCTTTTGGGACTTGGGGACAACTTGATTCTGAATTACAAGAGTAAGGTTTTTCAAAATTTCCGTAATCAACACCGAGAATGATACATTCACAATGATGTATTGGAAATATCACAAAACTAGTTAGAGATTTACTTGGAATTACTTTAAAAGAAGATAATTCTATCGCGATCAACAACAACCTTTGAAAAGTATAATTAGGTTACTTTTACCCTTTTAATAGGGCTGAGAAATGACGAGACCGATCATGCCGAAGTAAAAATTGACCCCCCCCCCCCCCCCCACCTCGGCTCTGGATCCGCCCGAGAGGAACCCCAAAAGCCCGCGTGGAATGACGCCATTCACACGTTCATCACAAATTACATGACCCTTATAACGACGTTTTTGACTTATTTCACGTTTGAAAATTTTATCCAACAAATTGAAATATTCCATCGAACTAATAATCAAGGATGTGCTCTGAGCCCAAACAAAACCAGTTTCCGTATGCCTGAAATTTTTACAAAATTTTAAATTTCGTCCGTCACATTCAACGAGATCTTTCAGAAAATTGTCCGATTCGATTGAATTACCTATGCTTCAGAAATTGTGTCTGAGTGAGATGAAGCTATTTCTGTTCCTGCCGCTTAAGACGTAATTTTTGACATTTGTTAAAATTTTAAAATTTGTCAGATTCACAGAAAGCATCTAGGAAATTGTCAGGTACGGTCAAGTTATTCATCAGGGATGTGGTCTGAGCCGATTCCCACGATTGTTTGACACAATTTTAAATTTGGCTTGTCAGACTCACCAAAATCTTCCAGAAAACTGTCAGATTCGGTTGAATTATGCTCAAGAAGATCTGTATGAGTGAAATGAATCTATTTCTGTCCCTGCCTCTTATGACGTAATTTTAGATATTTTATAAAATTTTAAAATTTGTCAGATTCACTGATATCATCCAGAAAATAGTCAGATACCGTCAAGTTATTCATCAGGGATGTGGTCTGAGCCCATTACAACTAGTTGCACGCTTGCCTCTTATCACGAGTTTTTTGACATTTTTTCAAATTTCTAAATTCTATCACAACTTAAAACATCCTGTTAGCCGTCTGACACCATAGTTTCCGTCATTAGGGCGTTCAGTCCCATAATTCTAAATCATCAAACCTTCTGCCTTTTATCATGCAGTTAATTTTCTGGTTGGTTCCGGACAAATGGCCTGGGAAACAAAAATACTTATACCTATTCGAATTATAAAATTATATTATTATAAAAACAGCCTTAAGTTTGTAGTTAGATTCAAGAAACCTCAATTCACTGAAATTTAAAAAATCGTCAACCGAATTTGGTGCGTACTTAACCGGCTCCCCCATTATTTGCACAAGGTTTGATGGTGGTCACAGTATTTTTTCTTTCAATTCATGGGGCGAAAAAGACTTGACTTGATTTAAAATATTATTGCTGAAACTTCAGACCAGGATATCGGGTCTACCTTACTAATTTTACAATTAGAAATTCAAATCGTGGAGGTTCGTTATCCCCAGTGGCGCGGAGATGATAACTGTGGGTGGGAATTAAGTTTCTATGCACCTATGCAAATTTTGAAGTTATAATGTAGGGACCATACGGTTAACTTGGAAATGTTTTCTGACTCTCTGCAACTCTTTAATCAAAGGATCATTTGCTAGCCCGGCCTAAGCCAGTTTTGTTCATTGAGCTACCACCCTTCATATTTGCTGGGTAGATTGAGGGCGATCTGGGGGGGGGGGGGGGGGGTCGCATTGACCGACCGTCTAACAGAGGTGTGCGAAGAAGGAGAGACGGATCCTGTCTCTATCAAACGCTAATTATATACAACCCTCTTCTCTCTAAATTAATTTCGACCCTATTCAGTCACCCTGACCGAGTACCAACCGCGTTGTAACCCATAACCATTCTATACCATGTAATATGATATCTTGTCCATTACTATCAAGTATTAAACAATGTCAGCTCATCCGAATTATTAGAGTGTCCTAATAATTATATCTGCACCAGTTCCAATCATTGAATCATCTTCGTAAAATCTACAGTGAGCGAGCATTGTAAATATAAATAATTTGGGATCTTCGATGGCGTTTGGTGGATACCTGATGATTGAACATTGGTAGTTGATTCTTTACATATGGTTTCATTGTCAGCTCAGAATTATAAGCTGGGGGAGCGAAATGTTAAAAACTTGCCTCTCTGCTGCTTTCATAACTATAGTCTTCATTACTATAAAACTAACAATGATTACACAGGTTGGGCCATTGATTGTGTTCTATGGTAATCAGCATTCATGGATCGGTAAAAGCTTCTGAGCTTGCGCCAACGTTGAATTTTCAAACTGTGAATTTCTCGAGACCTAATGGTATGATAACGCTTCAAAGGTAGAAGATTGAACGTTTGATAATTTTGTATCGATATCATCCATAAGCAGAATGCTGACTCCAGAAATCCTTACCCACACATAACATATTACAGCTTTCAATTAATTTTATAATATTTTTAGATATTTCATGGATTAAGCTAACTTTTAACGGAATTCAGAGTTCACGGATCAATAAGAGCTTCTGTATATATGTTGAATCGTAATATCAATTTATTGAATGAAATAGCATTTAGGAATATTCGTAATAGGAACATAATCATTTTGTAGATTCATTTACATTATGGGAAGTACGCCAATGATTTTATGATTGCTCATGCGCAGTGGCTATGTGATGTTGTTCTAACACAGTGGATTTATTTTAGCTATCGATCTTATGACGCCTTGTCTATATGAGCAAGCTTCAGAGGAACGTCCTAAAAAGAAGCTGGTAGAATAGACTAAATGACTACATCTTTTTCCTAAGTAGGTACCTATTAAATGAACAGTATCCCACCACTTCTGGTTATGGAAAGAGTTTAAACCAGAAAATTCTGAGGAGTAATACCTTGATTCTAGGTACCTATATGCTGAGCAGGTGTTCATTTCCCTTTACCGAAATTCGATACCCAATATGAGTTGACGAATTCGTTAATTACATACATTCCACCCTTACATTGCTGCTCTTTGGACTCGATCTACCTTTGTTCCACAGGATGAAAACCTTTCCAGTAATTTCTATCTCGTTTTTGGATGAGGCTCTTCTCAATGAAATGCTCCTCTGAATGAGTTACATTCTTTATTTTTGAGATACTGTAACTATTCTTATTTTACTTATAAAGAAGTACACATTGCAGCGATTTAAGATTATTAATCAGGGTATCAGACGGAAAATTAGTTACTAGTTACAAATCACCGAATACCTATGTACCGCGTAGTTGCTGTTAAAGCTCAGGAACAATGCGCTGTGAGATGCGAAGTAAAAGCATTGCCACTATCCTGAAGCTAGACGAAAACGACAAAGCAGGGTTAGGGTTCAATGTGAGTATACATATTCATTCTCGCTTCAAAGGCAGCCATTAATAGCTACATCCCTCTTAATACGACTAAGTAATAGTCTCTCACGTAGTGTGAGGGTGGGTGATTGAAGCATTAATTTGCTATGCATTAGTATCCTTTCCCTTGCCACAGTTCCTCAAATCTGACGGCAATATGTCTAAAACTACGGTTGATGCGTTATCAAGAAAGCGATATTCACGTTCTCAGAAGTTCTTTGCAGCATTAAATGACCTTAAATGACAATGCGTGTCATTAGATTTTTGTTGGGTGGCTAACCTGCTAAGAGCTACTTTCACCAAAAACATGAACGAGTTTAAGCTCGAAAAGATAGGAAATTAACGGAGATGCCAGCTCATCGTCTTCTACTAGAGCACTTTAATAATTTAAACTCCTAAGAGTATAAACCCCTGAAATCCGGATCGTTACATTTACTAATCTGCGTTAGAGGAGATGACAAGATGGCCTCATTTCTTTTGTGAGCTGTTGTTATTTCTACTTACGAGAATTTACACTTTAATGAACTAGTTTTATCGCTAAAAATACGAACAATTGAGTATACCATATAAACTGAAAATGCGTAAAACTCTGTTATAACGGAATTGGAGAGATTTGCAAGTATTACAATTCGATTCAGCGTGAAACAATACGTAGAAGCCGACCACAAACCCGTAGGTTCCTAGTAACTCGGTAAATGATATAAATAAATTCGTGCGAGTAAGCATTTCAAATAAACCATAATTGTTTGAAAACTAGTGCAACAACTAGGTAGGTACCTACGTACTTAATATTTTAGTGGCAGGTATTCATCGATAGTTGGCAAATTCAACATGCCCGCTCCTCACAATGTGATCTTTGGTATTTTGTCAGTTAAAATAATGAGGAACAAACTTCGTTCCTCATTAATATTATCAATATTGATAATTATTATACATTGTATAACTGAACAATTCAACAAGCTCTAGATTGAAGAAGAAACAACCTCATTACGAACACACTGTCGGCAGCTAAGCACAAGGATAAGAGGACAATTATATGTATTACGTGATGATAATGATGGTGGTCAGAGGCTTGATAGTTATTCACTTCTAAATCATTACGCAGGAGAAAACCTCGCTAACAATTAAGAGTGGAGTACAGGAAAAAATAAAAAACGTCTGCCTATTAGTTGAAGAACAAAGTAGATACGAGTCGAAATGATTGGATGCAAAATAGAACTGTAATGTATGTGTAGAGATGTTAATGCGAAATAAACCTGTTCATGTTTGCGTATGCGCATACCGTACAATCATTGCAAAGGCATTCAACATCTCAAGGGCGATGGAATTGTTAGAAGATGAACATAGAAAACTCAACACTAACACACTGACTAATATAACAACGACAATCAACTAACAGCACGTTAGATAATATTAGATGTCACTCCCAGACAAACGGGCCAATTTTGATTAAATGTTATATACAATACACGCATGTATATCAGGCAATAGCATATCTTCAAAAACGCGGTATTTCACCATTTGCGCATTTATGGAGCCGAACTGCTCCCGTTTTTGCGTACTCAAAAATAAAGTGTTGCGTGAATCGTGAAAATACAGGGACTCTAATTTGAAGAAAAAAAAAAAACTTGGTGTGGATTAAGCGTGAAGATGTAACATTTGAATTCCTCGCCAAAAATTAAAAACAAATATGGGGGTGGGGGGGGGGGGGGGGGTGGTACAGGGATAAGCCGCTGGAATCAATGGAATCCATCAACCAATCTAATGGAAAGTTTGATCAGGGATTCCTGAGACAGCCTGAATATGTGGTAGTCACTCGCTGAATAAGGCTCTAGAAGAGCTTGAATATTAACACACTATTCCTAGCTATTCCTCAGGATTGGGGACAAATTGATTGGTCCCAGATATTCTAATCGTGGTCTGGCTCAGGGGGGGGGGGGGGGGGGGAGTCCAAAGCCCTTTGTTATATGCCTTATATGTGGCGGTTTTGGAAGAAATAGTGCCAGAAGGTTTACAAATAGTGCAATATGCTGATGATATTTGCGTATTTTCTGAATGTAGAAACATTGACTCAGGTATTGAACTCCTAAATAGTTTTATGGCTGTATTCAGGACTTGGTGTGAGTCTAAGGGTCTGTCAATTTCATTTAGTAAATCGGTAATCGTTCCCTATACAAGGAAACGGAATCTGGGCTTAGGTCAAACAATTGATGTTGCCGGATCTGACATACCAGTGCTAAAAAAGTTCATGTTTCTTGGGATATGGCTCGATAAGACCTTGACATGGGATGCCCTTATCCAATATTTGATTGGAAAATGTGAGAAATATTATAATATACTAAAAAGTGTGACGGGCCTTGACTGGCTGATCCTAACGCCGCGTTGATGTTTTATCGAGGAACTGTTAGATCCATACTAGACTATGGGTCGATGTTTTACGGTCAATGTTGCGAAACAAAATTGAGATCATTGGACCGCTTACAGTATAAATGTATACGACAATGTATTGGTTACTTGAAGTCAACGCCAATTGATGTACTATTAGCTGAAACTGCTGAAATGCCTCTGGACCTGAGAAGACAGATGTTAGCAAATAGGTATATAGCACGCTTAAGAGCTCAACAAAGTCCTGTTTTCACTAACATACTGGAGTTGGCAGATCATGTGACGTTCAATCCTAAATGGATTAGGAAAACCATACCTCCTGTTGTTAATGCCCTCATCAACAACTACGCATCATACTTGGGAATGTATACGAACCGGGGTGTATCATTTTTAACATTGAGTATGATACATTATTCACTCCCATAGCTGTGCATCATTTTCGATCGATCGTTGGCAATGTGGCGGTCACAGAACAGTTCCGTGAGTATGCTGATAAAAAGTGGAGAAACTACCGGATCATTTTCACGGATGGATCGAAGTCACCACATTCTGTAGGTTGTGCGTTTGTTGACATTTCGAACGACATAGAAAGACAATTCCAACTTCCCGACGAAGCTAATATATACACTGCGGAAGCCATAGCTATAAAGTTAGCTCTGGAATATATTATAGTCAGCAATACAAATTCGAATGATACCCATGCAATAATTTGCACTGATTGTGACAGCGTGATAAGAGCGATTTCAAGTGATAGGCTGACTAAATTCAGCAATCATATTATAGCCAAGATTGTTGAATTGGTGAAGTTTTGTGGAAATGCGAATATTGACGTTCATTTTGTATGGGTTCGGGCACATTGTGGTGTGGCATATAACGAAAGAGCGGATAGGGCTGCAAAAACTGCTGCTGTGACAGGTGAAGTTTTGGAATGCCTTTTGCTTAAGGAAGATTTCTACAGTGCATTCAAGAAAAACGTAAGCGTAGAATGGCAAAATAGATATGTTGAGTGTGACAAAGGCCGATTTTTCAAAGATATTCACCCACAGATAAAAAACGATCCATGGTACAAACATATATCAAACAAGAAATTTGTTCGAGTACTATGTAGAATGTAGAATGAGGAGTAATCATGCGCTGTGTCCGTCGAATTTGGCTAGGGTGACTAGGAGCAACGATCACGAAATAATGGATGATTCATGTCCTACTTGTGGCGAAGAAGGAAGTGTGGAGCATATTGTAATGCAGTGCGAGCATTATGCTGTCTCTAGGGACAGGTTATTCCAGAGGTTATATTGGATTTTGGAAATACCTTTTAATTATAAATGTATTTTACGAGAGGGAAATGTGATTATTTTTCAATTATTATGGGAATTTTTAGAAGAAAATGATATTAGAATATAAGTCTAGATAATAAGATGTTTTTGTAAATATTTTTTAAATTAATACCAGAAGATTTATGCTTGTATTTTTATTTATGGCTGTATGTTAAAAAACTATGCCAATAAAGAATTTAAAAAAAAAAAAAAAAAATTAACACTCACAAAAAGTCACAAAACTATTTTTTATAAGCCCTTACATATATTTATTTGATTCTTTCTTTTGGCTCAACATACTCTTTTAAATATGCTTGTTTTTTTGGTAAGAGAATGGCACCTATTTAATCTATGCACACAAATGAAAAATTAAACTTTGTTATTAATAGAATCGCACTGAAAAATCAATTTCAGCAATTCAGTGATTAGACAATTGATTGAAATATTTAAATACATATAAAACCCGATTATTTATTTGACTAAGAAGTATGTTTTTTCCATGTATTCTCTCTCTTGGAATCCCGATTTTCCAAATGGAAAAAATAAATACATTTGATTCTAGAGTTTGATGAGGTATTTGTAACAGAAATAATCACTTTCAACCCGAGAACTGATTGATAGATACTTACCATTGAGAAGTTGTGATAATTTCGAGGACTAACGATGTTGCTAGATCAACATAATTGGCCAGTACTACATTTTCCTCCGTTTTGGTGAATGGCTTGAAAACATACTTTTTTTGGAGTTGCTTTTTATTATTTTTTCCTCATCTCTTTGGGAACATTTTAGGTCTCTATCCTGTATAATACGTATATTTATTTTCATCAGAATTCGTAAACACGCTTCCGTCAGCAAAGAGATTGAAGTATAGCGTATTCATCACTGTCTGTTTCCAGAGGAAAGGGCATTTGTGCTCTGTTGCAAAAGGTAAACATGTGAAAATGTTCGTGACAACTCATCATCCACTCTCGGCTTTGCCACCTCTGGGGACTATTTCCAACTTTTCCAAAGCGTGACATTGTGGAAACGTAGGAACCCTCTGTGCTTTCTAATCATATTACCAACTCTTGCATACACTATATTATTATAATTTTAGACGGAACCGCATCATTCAGGTAATCTTTTGCAACATCCATAGTGTTATTGTTTAATTAAATTCGATATATTTTGATCATGCGTTCTAACAGAAAAATAAAATTATAATTTATTTTCGGTCCACCAATTTACTGGTTACTACATGAAGGTACAAAATTAGGGATCGTTAATTGCCTCAGACACCCCATCAAACTGTGAAATGGTTTCAAGACCCCCCCCCCCCCCCTCTCAGTACATTCATTACCGAAGGTAGGGAAGCAATCATTCTGAACAATTTTGGTTCCGTGTCAGTCTGTCGTTTGTTTCTCGTCAAACTATACAACGTAACCTAGAATTCGATTTCTTTGGAATTTTCAGGGATGATGCTTACTATCCCCTAGATCAGCCCTAATAAACGTCATCATAATCAAGCCAATTAAATCAATGTTGCATTAAAATTCATGTAATTTGTTGTTCCTTGATGTTTAAACTGTATTATTAGGCTTCTACACGTTCCGAAATGAATACAATCGGAGCTTGTGCGTATACGGGTATGTACCTACATGAATTTCATAAAACTCCTACTTTTCACGATATAATGCCCTAATTTGCTTAAAATTAGAGAGTATTTGAAAGATTAACGAATATTAATTGCTCCCGATCTCTCTCAAGCAATAAGGGTGATTTATGGATGTTCTCATGGTGAATGTTAATGAATTTCATCACGATTGATGTTGCAATACGCGAACGTAGAGTACGATGTCAGAAATAAAATGAAGAACCTATTTTGTCAATTTGTATTTGAATGTTCAGGGTTTTCTCGCAATAAATTCCCTAGTTTCATCGTCATTGAACCATGAGTAACGTTAGCGGATGTGCAAAAGTGAACTTAATGGAACGGATATTTGTCATGATCATATCCCAAAATAGCCTAAAATTAGTGGGAGGATGTTCTTGAAGTGATTGGCAATGAATATCACAATGATTGGAACAGCTATAATCACAGATTATGTGCGAATATAAAATGAATATCAAAGGCGACATTCCATTGCTTGTCTACCGGTTTCGATGAAATTATCAAGGATTGGGTGACTTTAATCTCTTCTTCTCACGCAGGATACTTTTGACAAAACGCCTAATAGCAATCCATTTTTTCGCGTTGTTCAGCATGATTTGGATTGCTGTTTCTGCACGGAACACTAATTCATTTAGAATATTATGTCTTCCGGTGTCATTACAATAACATCGATTGGATTTCTAATTTCCGCTCATGGTGATCCAGTAGGTACTTGTGCCAAACATCATTTTGGCTAACATTGATAGCAATTAGTTTAAATCGAAGGTGCATAAAATAATAAATTATAGTTGAGTATAACCTACTCAAAGTTTTTGGAAAGCGATTGCATTTTATAAAGAAATCGGTGTTTAGGAAGTTAACGCTTCCTACCACGAACACACAAAATGCTTGTAGGTAGTTAGTATCGCTATTTTGAAACTCATGTTTGAACTTCTCATTTAACCCGGTGTTTCATAACTCGCCGAAAAGTAATTTTCTGGTCACTGTTAATTTGATGTCTTGAAACAACTTTGCGGAGGAAGCTGAAGGTAGTACCTATGTTTTTAAAACCAATGTGCAGTCCCCGACGCTATCCTGTAAAATCTCTTTTATAATTTATTAAATCTCTATTAAAAAATGAATTAACTCCTGTAATTTTTAGTGCTGCTCAACGAACTCACTCTTTCCATACTATTATATATATATACTCAACTATAATTTATTATTTTATGCACCTTCGATTTAAACTAATTGCTATCAATGTTAGCCAAAATGATGTTTGGCACAAGTACCTACTGGATCACCATGAGCGGAAATTAGAAATCCAATCTATATATATATATATATATATATATATATATATATATATATATATATATATATATATATATAGGTATGTATACCTAGATCTTTTTTTTTTTAAGAGCAAACTTCATGAATTGTTTCAGAGAACATATTGGAACGAATGAAGTTTGAAATTATTCGACCCATTGCAATAGCTTCAGTTTTGACGGAAATTCACTAACCTCGACCGACCTCGCTCCAATTCGGATGATTATCCCATATCAATTTCAACATGATTGTATCATTAATAGCTACTGCGCATGCGTCTATGTGAAATACTTGTAATGACCTCAATTTCCACAGTTTTCATCCGATTTTGATGAAATTGTCAGCGAATGCGCGGTTTAGGTTGTAGATGGTTCCGTACCTATTTCATTTTGTTCAACTCATCAGTTCATTCTGCGCTTGTACAAACGTAAATTACATTGAGTATCATTTTTTCGTTTCTTATTTGACCAATTTCACGCTAATTAGACACGTGCATTTTTGCAAATAAGCCTAGAAAATGCGCTAAAATCTCAGTTTTCCAACTGTGTAATCAATTTTTATTATACTTTGTTAATTGGGGAGAAAAGTATGTTTGTATGTAGAAAAACGTGTTTTTTCCCATGAAATAACCGAATGTTACTCTTTAACCAATAGGTTTTCCCCTTAAAAAACACTTAAAATTGAAAAATTGAGCATAAAAAGTGAACTAAAACTAGTTAATTAAAGTGTAAAATTCAGATATAACGGAGTCGGGAAAATCTGCGAGTGTTACTATTCGATTCAGCAAGAAACTATATGTAGAAAACGACCCGAAACTAGTATTTTCTTAGGGGGGGGGATTTTTAATAAACCCTCGATTTCACGGGACAAAAACGCGTTTTTCAACGTACAAACATACTTTTCTCCCCAAATAACAAATTAAAATAAAAATTGATTGTACAGTTGGAAAGCTGAGATTTCAGCGCAGTTTTTATGCTTACATGCGAAAATTCACGAGTCTAGTGACTGAAACGTATGAGCGCAGAAAAAACCAAAGATTTTCGAAAATTGACCGATTTCTCTTCTTACTCTGATTTATCCCCTGTTACCGGCTAAAAATTATTATGTACTGGCCGCTTCGCTCGCCTCCACGTCCAGCCTGGGGGGCTTCGCCCCCCTGGACCCCTTAGTTGAGGTGTATTACATTTGAAACATCTAGGGGATGTTCCTCGCTTCGCTTGCTCGATGAGACTGAGTGTATAGATGCGATGGTCCTTTACTGTCGAGTGGAACTTGTAGAATGATTGGAAACGGTAGATCACTATGGGTAGGTGTAACGTGTGTAGGGGAGCTTCGCTCGTTTGAGGTGGGTTGTTTCGCTCCCTTCGCACGCTCTTCGTCGAATGTATAGATGCGACAAGATATAGTCCATCCCGAGTCCTTGCGGAAAATGAGGAAGCGTTTATTAAATGTTATTAGAAGAAAGAAATCTAATTTTCAAAATTTTTGGCACTGGAGGACATTCTAATGTACGTACCCACTTTATACAGCTCGTCGGACTTGAAAATACTAATTGATTAGGTACTTTTGGTGTTAACATAAAAATTAAGAGGGAAGGTTCTCCGTCATCGGTGTTTTGTCACACGGAAATACATATTGGATCGTTTTTCGTGAATTCGAATGCCAATTAATTGAGGGACTGTCATTAAGTCCCAGTAACATATCTGTAACAAAATCTCTCGTTTTCGCTTTTCCCGTGATTATTTTGAGATTAATGATACCCAAACCGTTGTTTTTCAGACCACTGATGTAAGCTCGTGTCAGATGCACGCTTTCTATTTCCCATCTGAAGGGACTATTCTCCATCCCCATGCACTAGCTGTGCTCAACAATATAGTGAAGAGGGAAATGCTGTACTATTTCTTTACAAAACTACCCATTAATGAAGCTTCTCAATAAATTTTGTTGATTTCCTTTTTTCTTAACTGCGGACTCTATGTAGTAGGAAGAACCCCAGTTCCCTCCTACCTACCTAATTGTCTCGTAAATTCAATACTTACTGCTGAATATAACCAATTCGGCTTGTTAATTTGTATGACAGTTCAATTCGTTTTTAAAAAAATGATGAATCACTCTCATCGATTGATTTTGCTGCGGACGCTAAACTCCAAGAATTATCAGTGAGTTGTCTTCTCTTATTGGAAGTAAATCTAAAAGAGAGAATTGAATCACATGAAAAAATTATGCAATTTTTGAACGTAGTAACGACATTCCACAGCAACCTTGGGGAATTCGATGCCAATTATCTACCCCATGACAACACACGAGTTCAGTCAGATAACACACGAGTGATATATTCTCAATCGCAAAGTGAATGAAAATGAATAAACTATGTAGGCACCAAAGTATTTATATTGTAATAAAAGAAGTGTGAGTTATGTACCTACGTCTTACCAAAGGAAGAGGCTTGAGAGTGGTGGTTTCTTGAATTGTGGCGTGGAACGAGACTTTCAGTGTGAGTAATGAAGGTGATGATGATTGATTTTAGAAGTATGGAAAAGGAATTATGAGAAGGGAAGTGGAAGGGAATTTCGGCGACGATTTTAGAACGGACAGATCGGAACTGTTGACACGGGTTTTTCACGGTGCTACGGCACTTTGCACTGATTTGAACGGTTGGAAACGGTTCCAGAGGAATTATATATGTATATATAGTGTGTGTCATTTCAGACAATAACTCTCCTTAGAATTAGATAAAAATTTCGTTCTTGCGCCAAAAAAAATTAAGGTTTCCAAATGATTGGATGAGCTCGTTGACCAACACTTTTTGAGCACATTAAATTGGTCATATTTCAAAAAATGTACTAAAAAATATCTCTAAAAATGGCTAAAACGGTTAAAAACTGTTACATTTTAATTGTTTAGCAGACTTTTAGTAAAAATAAATTTATCAACAATAAACTAGTACTTAGATTACAAGAATTATACAAACAACCACGAAGAAAAATGTACTTAAATTTCATTAATACTTGCAGAAAAATCTATTAAAACTGCCAAAATAGGTTAAAATCCAAAATCTTTTTGGAATTTTATAAAATTATTTGAAACAGTTCTTTTTTGTTTTAAAATTGTTTGTTCAATTTCCTTGCTCTCAAACTTAAATTTGAAAACAATGTATTTATAATATCACTAACCCAAATATATATAATACAATAATTCACGAAAATTCGCTCATACGATCAATTTAGCTTTTCATTATCTTTCTCTCAGCTTTTCCTTTCTTCAATTTTAGACTAATATTTGCCGCCTATTCCCATTATTAACATTTCTCGTTCAAGTATTTGGTTAAGTATTCAAGTATCTCGTATAACGCGAATAAAACACTGAGCTTGTATATGTCTCGAAATATTTGAAAAATGGCTGGACATAGTATCCATGAATAAATGAAAAATTAGAAATGTATTAATGTATGTGGATTGCATAATAGGAACGTAAAAAAAGACAGAGTTTCCAATTTTAGCGAATTTTAGTAGAACATTTTGAGCTATTACAATATTGCAACTGAAGTTTGAATAGTTATTACTTTGATTAACGACTACTGTCTTTTTGCTACGAGAAGCTCTTCACATTTACACCTTGATTGGATACGCATCGAAAAAATATTGCTGTGGAATACGACGATTTACTGGCATCACGAGATACGTGAACACTGAAATTATACGTGAGGTTGAATCCTACATATCTAAGGATTTGACACTGCCTAATCCAACAAATTTTTTTCTACCATTTCTAAAATCTTCTAATTCTTCGGATACCTCTTCGTCCCACTCTCTGTTTTCTCCCCAAGCATCCTGTAAAATTAATCTTGGTTCCAGTTACTGGAATCACAAAGCCTATTGGGTCAAATATAGTTTGAAAGAGAGACAACAGTTTTCGCTTTATAATATACCTTCTTCTAATTTATTCTTCTAGTCTGGCGTTGCAAAACATTGTCTCGCGTGCTACCCCACATGACCCCAAAATTGAAACAGCATTGTCAGGAAATTCTTTGTAGCAACTTTCCAACATCCAACGCTGAAGATCAAATTTACCTGCTTCCATTAAAATGTTGGCTTTCCGGATGAAGGTTTTTAGTTCGGAACAGCGATCAAAACTCACCATGCAATTGTCGACGAAAAATGGGCGGTAGTACAAAATTGTGAAGGGGCGGTTTTTAAATGATATTCTAACGTTACTTTTAATAGGAATTGGCAAGGAGAGACTCCAAAAACCATCCTACAGTGTCGATAGGTTACAAGTTTACCAGCGTCATAATCTTCCCTCGACAAAAATCGAAGAAAATCTCGATTTTGGAAGTGGACTTATTTGAAGGAATGCATTCTGATGTCGGAGGTGATACGATATCGGCCTAATCGGAATTTTACCTACAATATCGGAATTAAAGCGACTTAATTTGGCCCCTTTTATAAACATGAATTTAAACTTATTCCATTCATACCTTTCGTGGAAGTGTCAAAAACATAGTTGCGGTAATGCTGTCTTTGTCAACTGCATGGTGTGATAGGTAATGAACATCTGAGCCTTCCCAAGGATCGTTTGGTTGATCTATAATTCCTTCGTCAATCCATTCGGAAAACACATGTTCATATTCTGTTAAAAATTTGATTTTTATCAAACGTTTTGTAGTGCTTTTCCACCGTTGTTTTTCGAACATTACATCTCTGTACAACTCTAGATGTCCAGGCCTCCATGGCAGCTTTACTTCGTAGCTCCCCTCATCGTTAACTGCTATCTTTCTGTCAAAATTTGCATGCGCCTCCGAGTCCGATAGCTGATGTGAAGACACTGTACTGTCTATTGTATCGATATAGCTTCGAGGTCCAATGATTCGGAAATGGTTAACTTGGTTGAGCATATACTAGTGTGAACAATATCTTCTCCTATCACTCCCATCCCAAAATAGTTTCTTGCAGTACGAGTCCATTTTTGCTTTTTATAATCTTCCGGTGAGAACACGTCCAATTACACCCGTGCCCAATAATATGTCACTCGTCAATCGTTCCCAATCGTTGGCGGAGTCTACGTCGCTTAGTTCAATATTTTTTACCCGTAAAGTTTTTAATAATTTTCCATAATCGGAGGGGATATTCGCGGAACAACCGGACATATTTTTTCTTGGCCCAATAACTTGAAGTTGACATAACCTTTTCCATGAAAATCCGATACCTGTACCTCAAACAGTGTGTATTTGATTTGGTCTGAAGCTACGTACATCCCCAAATAAATAATCCGGCGTTAGTGTTTCACGTCCTATACTTTTGAGCCCTAAGTCGTTTGCAAAATCCGATGACCTCTGTGATCCTGTGTCAACCAAAACTCTTGCCATTCTCGTCCTTTTCTGTCCCCCAAACCTCGCAACCAATAATGTTTGAAGGAACACTTTCCCAGGGGTGCGGTTAGACAAAACCTTGCTTGCAGCTACAGATTTTCCTTCATCTTTTTCCCTGTGTTTGACTCGCCTGCACATGATTGAATAATGTGGTTTTATACATAGGTATAATGAAACGAACGCTTGATTTAATTTCAAACAAACATAGCAAGCATTTTTCTTGGTAATCAACGCCATTTTCTCGTCAAATGACATCTTTTGTGCATTGATGCAATTTTAACTGTCATGATCTCTCTCACAAGTGGAGGCTTGGATCGATTGAAAGTAGTCATACAATTTTTATCAACCTATTTGCCCATTTTCCACTGCAACTATACTAGCTGCTGTCGGAACGGGCTCACCATCCTGTTTCCTCCCCTTAGCTCCCGCTCTTCCTAGACTGAAAATGTGCGCCAACTAAATTCAGTCCTCGTTCTCGACTTCATCTTTGTGAATGTCATGAGGGCGTCAAGATCCGTTGTCTGCTACACCCCGCTGTCATCCAATTACCCCTGTGGTGGACGCCGCTTTCCCCAACCTTTCAGTAGGTACAGGTGTCTCTATGTCTTCAGTTGTCTGTAAGATTTATACTCCTATCATACGATCTGCATATGATTCGTTGCACGTGTTTTCGTTGCTTTGAAAATTATGATTAATTGAGTTCCTCTTTTGAATAGCCTATTTTGAATTTGACTGTAGGCTTCGTTTAATAATTTTCTATTTACCGGTGATCTGCGCTGAACGGCTATCTAATACTGAAATAATTAACTTTACTGTTATCCCAATACGCTAAAGCTTTATAAAGCGTGACCACGCAGATGAATGAAAAATATAGAACCATGTTTTCGTTGAAATCTATCTAAATTTTTATGAAATTCAGATTAAATTGATTATTTTTCAAGAGTTACATTTTCCCAGTCTCAATACCTAAAGATTCGAATGTCACTTGTTACGAATATCAAACATATTAAAGTGATCATTGATGAATGATACAGACGCAGCTAACTTAGTACTCAACTAGTACCATAACAACTTTACCAATGAAAAACAACTTTATCAAAAGTGTTATAAGGTTATGGTTTTGTTTAACGATTTGCCGAAAAAATAAAATAAACAGTTTCAATCGCCTATCAATTATCAATGACTGTGTATTAATTTTCAGTTGATTTATTGTTTTGACTATACAATTGTGAAATTCAATCGAATGAATGAATGATGTTTTATTTGCCGATACACATAGTGCCTCACATTTGTCAATTCAATAATAACAAGTTTTGAAGGAATTCCACTGAAGTGCAGAAAACTCACCAAAATAAATTCATACAATAAAAATACAACTCAAATACTAAAAAAAAGAAGACTGAAACAATTACACATTTAAAAATTTGTCATTTTAACGGCTCCAGAAAAGTCCTCAAAACATCAAAACATCAAAAGTGTGAATGGAGGGGGGGGGATTGAGGCTAACAAGAAATTTTTTAGAGTGGGCTTGGAAAGTGAAGACATCAGGTCTTTGAAAGTGTCAAGAGCCCAGCATTAAATAGAATCCACCAGTTCGTGATGTTTCGAGAGACTTATTGAGTGGAGTAGGGGATTAATAAATTTTTTGCATTTCCGGTGTGATAAACATGTTATCATGCACTCACAAATTTCAAGCACAGAAAAATGTAAAGAGATGACAAGGTAAGAATGCGGACCTGAATGTATTTATTCCTTCAATCCGACATCTATTCCATTCCAGCCTACATCTTCCATCTTAACCGCTCGCCTTTGACAACAAAAACATATAGAAGCGGAGGGTGAATGTCCCCAACATAGCAAGTGATAGCTTGCTCGACTCATAAAAGCTGCATGTAAAGCAGTGAGCACAGCTGATGGTTACCATCTGCCTATGAGTCTACGAAGGAGGAAAACAGTGCGGTTCAGGGTCATATTGAGGTGAAGGCAATGAGCCCTCCAATTGAATTTCGGACCGAGCGTAACGGACAACATCTTAACCTCCCTAAGATTTGAGCTGAGAGAAGATAAGTCTTGCAGACCGAACACCATTATGTATCTGTGTTTTGTCCTCATTTACAGGTAAACCATTTTCGAGAATCAATCTGGAAGATGTAGGGAATTGGAATTTTTAGAAACCAGACTCTCCAAATCGATATTACTCGTTAATTGTAAAGTATCGTCAGCATAAAGTACTAAGAGACAAGGAATCAAGTTTAGGAGATCATTATCAAAGATAATGAATTGGACGAGTCTGAATACGGAACCCTTTTGAACTCCATACTGGTATTCGATCCTATAAAACGTAGGTACAGAGGAATTGTGTCTGTCTAACAGACGGAATTCTATTATCGAGATGATTCAATCTTTTTTTGCACCTATACTGGGCTTGTTTGTCAACTAAGAATCCATGAAGAACGCAGACAAAGGCTTTAGCAACGTCAACCATACTATAATGAAATTTTAGTTTACTCATCAAATTAAGGTTTAAATAACGTTTAACATAAGGTTTAAAACACGAAAAAAATCTTGAAAGTGAAATTACTAGGAAACGAAGCCTCTTCAAAAAAAAGTCTAGGAAGCACTTTTGTTGCAAATTAGCACGGAAAAAAATTCGCATAGTATCCAGTAATTGCGGCCATCTCTAGAGCCCATTATAATCAGTCGCAGGTTATTTACCGAGGGGCGGGAGTTCAGGAAGAAAGTGTGCACGTGAGGGATCTTTGGGTCGTAAATTTTGACGAATTAGAAGCCGATAAACGTGTATTGGCATGAACAGCGGGTGCTTATGGGTAACGGGAGGGTGGAGTGCCTTGACCCCGCTGAGATGAAAGGAAGGCCCCGTCTCCCAACCCACTCGGAGTCCCTACCAAATCCTTGGTGAGCACCTTCGAAAGAAATTGATCGACTGGAATCGAAGCGCTGACGCGGGACTTGGCTCTTAGCTAAGGATTGATGGAGATGGAGGCGTGATGGAAATATTTTTCCAGTTAAACAGGATATTTCTCCCACTTCAACTTCGTCAGCCGGGGGACGAGCCGCAGGAGACAGCCTACAAACTCACTCCACTTCTTTTTCAGGAGTGAGTTTTCTTTTTTTAATTGGAAAAAGAAACAAATTAACAACCCCTACCTAAATAAGCATCTATTCTCTCCTCTTCCCAATAATCGTGAACGGCATTCGAGCATTCTTTTTATGCTTCCCGTGGAAATAAAGTATAAATAAATAAATAAATGAAAAAAAAAAAAATATATATATATATATATATATATATATATATATATATATATATATATATATATATATATATATATATATAGATCTTTTCTCTTTTGTACTGCGTACAAAACGAGGATAATTTGCTATGCAAATTTCGGGAGTTGTACGACCAAAAAAAAATTTGACCAGTCAACAGGATTTGAACCCACAACCTTTGTCTAACGAGACAAATTTCGTTACGAACATTACAAAAAAAATTATTGGGGGTCGGCCTAAGAATTGCATAGCAATTAATATATATGTATATATATATATATATGTGTGTGTGTGTGTGTGTGTGTGTGTGTGTGTGTGTGTGTATATGTGTGTGTGTGTGTGTGTGTGTGTGTGTGTGTGTGTGTGTGTGTGTGTGTGTGTGTGTGTGTGTGTGTGTGTGTGTGTGTGTGTGTGTGTGTGTGTGTGTGTGTGTGTGTGTGTGTGTGTGTGTGTGTATATGTGTGTGCGCAACTAATGTTCTTCATAGAGATTTTTTTTTAACGCTTTGTTTTCGATTTAATTTTTAAGATTTTTTTCCGTGATATCAACCTTATCTCACTCAAACGGCTATAAGCCCCTTAATTACCAGAGGAAATTCAAATTTGATTATACCGTTGGAAAGAATGTTGAATTTCCCATCTCTCTAATGGTTTATCAAAGCTTTTTAAGATGGTTCAATTGGTGAAAAATTAATCTGAAAAGTGAATTTTGTCAAATCTTCAGAATGACCACTTTTATCATACTCCATAGGTCCAATAAAATTATACTTGTCAAAATCGAAACTAAAAAATTTGAGTTTATTTGGTATGACAAAATTTTATGTGATTTTAGGTGTGAAACTAGTCAGCTAAAGTGTAAAATTCGGTTACAGTGGGGTTGAGGAGATATGTAAGAGTTCAATCATTCTATTCAACGTGAGAAAATACATAGAAACCGACTGCAAACTCGTATTTTTATATAAGGTAATTTTTCAAGAAAACACTCGATTTCATAGGAAAAACAATGTTTTTCAACATTAAAACATAGTTTTCTCCCCTAATAAGTAATGTAAAAGCAAAATTGACTACACCGCTGGGAAGCTAAAATTTTGGCGCACATTTTAAAACTACAGGCTGTATTTGACATGTTTCATTAGACCTACAGAGTTTGAAAAAAATTGTCATTTTGAAGATTTGACAAAACTCACTTTTCAGATTGACTTTTCACCAATTGAACCATCTTAAAAAACTTTCATGGTCCATTAGGGAGATGGAAAAATCAAGACTCTTTTTTAACGGTATAATCAAATTTGAATTTTCTCAGGTAATTAAGGGGGTTATGGCCGTTTCAGTGAGTAAAGGTTGAAATCACGACAAAATTCTTAAAAATTGAATAACTCGAAAACAAAGCGTTAAAAAAAAAAAAAAAAATCTCTGTGAGGAACTTTCGATTGGAAATTGGTTGCTAAATACGTGGGTGAAGTTTGCAGGATATAACGTGAGACACCCTCTATATATATATATATATATATATATATATATATATATATATATATGTATATATATATATATATATATATATATATATATATATATATATATATATATACACATGTGTGTGTGTGTGTGTGTGTGAGTGTGTTTGTGTGCGTCTGTATTTTGTGTGTTTATTTTAGCGGAATATTACCGACCTACCATGAAAAATTTTATTAACTAAAAATTAGAACAGTCTGTGCCAATAAATGTGCTTAAACCTACAGTTCCTGCGCGAGCGATCTCACAGATGTTATACCGATATTTTTTGTTTTCCTTCACGGGCATTTGAAATATTAGTACCATCATAGCCAATACATTCCTGCAGGATAAAGTGGAAGAGTTTAGTACCGCTCCCAACTCGGTTCGGCTTGTCACCATACTCCTATTTTTACTTTATTTTTCCATTTTTGTTACAATTGATTTATTTTTTTCATTTTATATTGCCCGGTTTCGTTTTTCTGAGTTAAACCATCCTAATTATGGGATAGGAGATGGGCGAGTGAGTTAGAACAACTAAAAAGGTTAAACATTTTCTTATTTATTAATGAGATAACAATAAATAAAATAACATAAAATTTTTGGGAAAATAAAACCAAAGCTCCTTCGACTTCTAGGCAGTCAAAAACAGAATGACATCATTGATGGCGTCTAAATGACGATTCTCCGCAATACTTCTACGAATTGCTAGGGGTATGATATAAATTATTGGTTTATTATTTCCAATAATAAGCCTATGTGATCGTGTAGCAAAAAATTTTTATAACCCCCCCTCAAACTTTGTCACTTTACGTTTCAAGGTGCGTAGAATCCAAATTTGAAATGTCCGTCCGCCGTCCGCCGTCCGGTGTCCGCCGTCCGCCGTCCGCCGTCCGGGCCATAAAAGGCCTAAGAATTGACTTAAAAAACCTGTTCTTTCGCACATAGACTCCATTTGCATTTGGGGTCTAGTTGGTCCTAACGTTTAACCATCCCGATCGCTTTACTCGCATAGATGCTATGGGCCAAAAACGGGCAAAAAGTGTGTTTTTGAGGCTTTGAGTGTTAGACGTGTTAGACGCACGCCTGGCACGCTTGGCAGGGGGTCACGGTGGGTGGTGAGGGGGGTGAGCGGGGGGTGAAGTGAGAGGAGGCGCCGCGGCACCATGAGGTGGGTACAGCGTTCCTTCGAGGCATGAATATATGTTTTTTTCTAGGTCATATTTGTGTGTTAATACCAATGCTTTTCCTACGCATATTTAATAACATATTCTCTCGACTTTTCGTACGTACTTAGAGAATGATATTATTAAGGCAATAACTATTTGAATAGATAGGAGCTCAAATCGAGAAATATAAACATGCGTATATCTCTATCTCTATCTCTATCTCTATCTCTATCTATCTATACTATTAATAAGAATGAAACTCCGTCTGTCTGTCGCTCTGTCTGTCTGTCGTGTCTATGCACGGCCAAACGGCTGAGTGGGCCGGATCTACGAGTGGGGGGATCTTTTTGGGATTTTCCGATAGGGTGTATAAGCGAATTTAAAATTTTCTAATCCCACCCGAACCATGGGCCGTAGGGCGGGAGGGGGGTCGAAGTAATAATTAATGTGCGCTTTTTCCACTTCCCCGCTTCCCCTACCCCTCTAAACGGCCGTTGACAATTCCGGAAAAATACGGGTTTCGTAGGTTTTCCTACGAGGAAGACGACGGCGCGATCGGATCGCGAAAAAAGTATCGGGAAATGCGTTAAAAAAATGCGAGAGTACGGACCCGTTTTCTCGAAAAGTCCGCCGAAAAACTTGGTTTTTTCCGATTAAAATATACCCCATAAAGGTACGTTTTTCGGAACGGTTTTCGCGGGCGAAATACAGCTTTGATCCCGCCGAATCTGAATCCGAAGTCGGATATCGAAAAAAGTGACGGAAAGTAGGTCAAATTGGGAGGGGAATTGCGAGGGAAGCTTTTAACATCAGAAATTAATCGACCACGGGCCGCCGTTACACAACGTTGCTTACCTGAAGGGACCCTCACAGGGGGGTTCCCATTTGCACTTCTACGCAATACCTTGCGAGCGAAGCGAGAGCCATTTCAAATAATAAATACGGACTTTGTCCTACACATATACAGGTATACCTTGCGAGCGAAGCGAGCAACATCCCCGAATAAACTTTTCGTGGTTCCACGTAGTTTTTAAGATTTAATTTGTTTGTAAGAATTCCCAACTGAAAAAAACGTCTGCCAAGTTGGGTGGGCAGTACAACATTCCCTAATAAACTTTTCGTGGTTCCACGTAGTTTTATAAGAATTAATTTGTTTGTAAGAATTTCCAACAGAAAAAAACGTCTGCCAAGTTGGGTGGGCAGTATAACTTCTTCAAGCGAGCGAAGCGAGCAGCATCCCCTACAGAATAAATACGGACTTGCGAGCGAAGCGAGCAACATCCCCAAATAAACTTTTTGTGGTTCCACGTAGTTTCATAAGATTTAATTTGTTTGTAAGAATTTCCAACAGAAAAAAACGTCTGCCAAGTTGGGTGGGCAGTACAACATTCCCTAATAAACTTTTCGTGGTTCCACGTAGTTTTATAAGAATTAATTTGTTTGTAAGAATTTCCAACAGAAAAAAACGTCTGCCAAGTTGGGTGGGCAGTATAACTTCTTCAAGCGAGCGAAGCGAGCAGCATCCCCTACAGAATAAATACGGACTTGCGAGCGAAGCGAGCAACATCCCCGAATAAACTTTTTGTGGTTCCACGTAGTTTCATAAGATTTAATTTGTTTGTAAGAATTTCCAACAGAAAAAAACGTCTGCCAAGTTGGGTGGGCAGTATAACTTCCTCAAGCGAATTTAAAATTTTCTAATCCCACCCGAACCATGGGCCGTAGGGCGGGAGGGGGGTCGAAGTAAGAATTAATGTGCGCTTTTTCCACTTCCCCGCTTCCCCTACCCCTCTAAACGGCCGTTGACAATTCCGGAAAAATACGGGTTTCGTAGGTTTTCCTACGAGGAAGACGACGGCGCGATCGGATCGCGAAAAAAGTATCGGGAAATGCGTCAAAAAAATGCGAGAGTACGGACCCGTTTTCTCGAAAAGTCCGCCGAAAAACTTGGTTTTTTTCCGATTAAAATATACCCCATAAAGGTACGTTTTTCGGAACGGTTTTCGCGGGCGAAATACAGCTTTGGGTCCGCCGAATCTGAATCCGAAGTCGGATATCGAAAAAAGTGACGGAAAGTAGGTCAAATTGGGAGGGGAATTGCGAGGGAAGCGTTTAACATCAGAAATTAATCGACCACGGGCCGCCGTTACACAACGTTGCTTACCTGAAGGGACCCTCACAGGGGGGTTCCCATTTGCACTTCTACGCAATACCTTGCGAGCGAAGCGAGAGCCATTTCAAATAATAAATACGGACTTTGTCCTACACATATACAGGTATACCTTGCGAGCGAAGCGAGCAACATCCCCGAATAAACTTTTCGTGGTTCCACGTAGTTTTATAAGATTTAATTTGTAAGTAAGAATTCCCCAACAGAAAAAAACGTCTGCCAAGTTGGGTGGGCAGTATAACTTCCTCAAGCGAGCGTAGCGAGCAGCATCCCCTACAGAAGTTAAACCTACCCTTAGGGATCTACCGTTTGCGAGCAAAGCGAGTAAAATTCCCTAAATGCCATACTTTGCGAGCGAAGCGAGCAACATTTTCTACATGCCAGACTTTGCGAGCGAAGCGAGCAACATATCCTACATGCCAGACTTTGCGAGCGAAGCGAGCAATATTCCCTACACGCCATACTTTGCGAGCGAAGCGAGCAACATTTTCTACATGCCAGACTTTGCGAGCGAAGCGAGCAACATATCCTACATGCCAGACTTTGCGAGCGAAGCGAGCAATTGAATGGGGGGTCCGGGGGGCTTGCCCCCCGGCTGGACGTGGAGGCGAGCGTAGCGAGCCGGAGCGGCTAGTTATTAATAAGAATGAAACTCCGTCTGTCTGTTTGTCTGTCTGTCTGTCGTGTCTATGCACGGCCAAACGGCTGAGTGGGGGGAGTATACGAGTGGGGGGATCTTCTTGGGATTTTTCGAAAGGTGGAACGAGCGAATTTAAAATTTTCTAATCCCACCCGAACCATGGGCCGTAGGGCGGGAGGGGGGTCGAAGTAAGAATTAATGTGCGCTTTTTCCACTTCCCCGCTTCCCCTACCCCTCTAAACGGCCGTTGACAATTCCGGAAAAATACGGGTTTCGTAGGTTTTCCTACGAGGAAGACGACGGCGTGATCGGATCGCGAAAAAAGTATCGGGAAATGCGTTAAAAAAATGCGAGAGTACGGACCCGTTTTCTCGAAAAGTCCGCCGAAAAACTTGGTTTTTTCCGATTAAAATATACCCCATAAAGGTACGTTTTTCGGAACGGTTTTCGCGGGCGAAATACAGCTTTGGGTCCGCCGAATCTGAATCCGAAATCGGATATCGAAAAAAGTGACGTTAAGTCGGTCAAATCGCGAGCGGAAGCGAGAAGAAGCGTTTAACATCAGAAATTAATTTTGCCGTGTTCGCGAGAAGGCTCTACGAAGTCAAGGGTGCGAGCAGGTACACGCACTTACGTCTTGAAGGGTATACAGGTATACCTTGCGAGCGAAGCGAGAGCCATGTCAACAGAATAAATTCGGATTTTTTCCTACAAATATACAGCAATACCTTGCGAGCGAAGCGAGCAACATCCCCAAATAAACTTTTTGTGGTTCCACGTAGTTTCATAAGATTTAATTTGTTTGTAAGAATTTCCATCAGAAACCCCCCCCCCTCCCTACTACAAATTTAAACTTATTTCTGTTCTAGAACCAAAAATTTCAACCATGTATCATGTTTTCTCCTCGATATTGATTCGAAATTCTATGAAAACATCAGAAATTAACAAGCGGTTGCAATCGTGTTCACAATATCAATTATTGAGAATGATCACCTGTGTGTAAACAATTATTTATATAACCATGCTCATAACTCAGTTTGTTGGACACGCACTTCGCCGTAGTTAACATAATATTGTTGGATAAATCGAGAGCTTTCGAACGAATGGTCAACGAATTTTGTGCGATGAAAAACGACGAAGTACCATTTCCCTAGCAACGACTCGGTTGTAGGCGGAAATCACTGTAATTAATTTCGTGCGCGGAAAAAAATTGACTCGCAAAATTCGCTAGGACCCCAGTTTAGCCCTGGGGTCCTAGCGAATTTTGCGTGTCAATTTTTTTCCGCGCACGAAATTAATTACAGTGATTTCCGCCTACAACCGTCTGCCACGTTGGGTGGGCAGTATAACTTCCTCAAGCGAGCGAAGCGAGCAGCATCCCTTACAGAAGTTAAACCTACCCTTAGGGATCTATCGTTTGCGAGCGAAGCGAGCAACATTCCCTACATGCCACACTTTGCGAGCGAAGCGAGCAATTGAATGGGGGGTCCGGGGGGCTTGCCCCCCGGCTGGACGTGGAGGCGAGCGTAGCGAGCCGGAGCGGCTAGTAATTATAGAAGTATAGGTTGTGGCAACTCGAAATAGGACACGCCGAGGAGTCTGGACGGGCCTTATGACGTACGCAAGCCAACTAAAACTACGATCTCAATTGAAAAAATAATAAACCTTTGTGAAATAATATGCAGCGTTTTTTTTTTACTTTGTACAGAAAAAATTCAATTCATGCCCAGAATATATATTAGTTGGATATTGATTGTGATCAGATATTGCTTAACGATGGACTCTGCTCCTGAAGCTAATGAATGGGACAGTTTCTATCCTTTCATGACACTTAAATAAATTATTGTCGGGCATTCCATACTATCAACGCTTTAACTGTAACTATTAAAAGCTTCTTCAGCAGGACTTTAGTTCATGGATATCTAAATACACATTAGAATCCCTTAGAGAACCAAATATCTATAATCGTCAACCTACTCAAATTTATCCATAATTTTTGTTTGCCCCTACCGATTCAGTTTTCAGGAATCAAAACCTATGTTTCACGAACATTGATTTTCAGCTTGTCCAGATATTAGGATTCTTTTTTTTTTTTTTTTTTTTAACAGGCGCCCAGGGTGCCTGTCTATTGGAGACCGGTAAGGAGGCAGAACATACAGACACTAAAATATTCATTTTTTGGATGCAAAAGTTGTGTGGTGGAAAAAATCAATCTAAAACATTTTTGATTTAGAAGATCTGGTGGGAAAAAAATATGAATTTATTACCCTCATGTAGAAAGCTACGAAATAAATAGTAGGTTCTTACCCCCAAATTCTGAAGAATTCACTGAGGTGGGTGTAGCACAAATACCCATAAACATGAGGTTTCTAACGGAACTGCAAACTAGTTAAACCCACGCTCTTTACTCATTTATTATGAGCAAGATCTAGATATTTTATGAACATAGTAACATTTTCCGTATGCGTACGATAAGCGCCAAGTACCCTTTCGAGATTTTTCAAGGAAAGGGGTTGCAACGATTTGATGCCTGAATATGTGTTGATAAGACAGCAAAATATTTCGAGAGCTCAAGGGACGTTCCAGCTCGACACATTGGGATAGTGTAACGTATTCAGGAGAAGCAGTTGGTAATGTAAATAAAGTAGAAACGTGATGTGGGGACAAAAATACACCTTCCCGCTTCCAGGCACAACAGCGACGCCAAGTCCACCACATTTCCCCCATTTTCTCACTCGCAAATAATTTCATTGAGGTTTATATTTCGTCTCTGAGTCAACTATCAGTGGAGGCTTGTGATTACATTGGAAAACTTGAAAAAAAAAAAAATATATATATATATATAATAAAAAAATTGTTCTCCAGTATTAGTTTTATCAGCGCTTTAGTGCTTTATGGCCGGATTGTGAGTTACGTCTCCTTTGTTTTGTTGTGTGTAGTTGTCGTGGTTAGAGGTAAGTGGTTACATGTGGATCGTCATACGAACTCAATCACTCACCATTAAGTTCTGGAAACTCATTTAAATATTTAATATTATCCGGCATCTTCTTTGGAGTTTTGATAAAATCAATTTTTTTTTTTTTTTTTCATGGGAATCAATTACTCACATAATTCCCGGCACTCAATCATTCAGACCACACCAACCACCAACCTAATCTAGTTGGGAACCCGAGAGAAAAATTATTAGCCGAAAATTTGTATATATATATTTTTCGGCTAATAATTTTTCTCTCGGCCGATACGATTGAAGAACGCAAGAAATAATTTCTTTCTGTACCTTATCTGTGATCAAGAATACTATTCGAAATATCAGATCTAATTACTTGAAATTTCTCTTCTAAATCAATATATCATATAGTTCAGTAGAACCAAACAATCAATAAGTGCATTTATATATATATATATAAAGTTCTGGCGAATGGGCAAGGCACATCAACTCCCTCGAGTTTTAGTTAGCTCTTACGGCTATTTGACTATATTAATAATGAAGGTACAAGGTTTTATCAACAATACATAATCAACAATAGTATAAAATAGTGGATTTGATTAATAGTCCATGTGTCATGAAGGGGATGTAGTTGCGTTTTTGTGTTGACGTTACCCTTGATTTGATAATTCAAAAGCAATGTAATTCTCAGGGGCCCCTAGGATCTATCTTCGAATAATTTCCGAATCAGTGCGAAATCGGATAAAAATTATGAGAATTTCGCATCTTGCGAGATTGTAGCGTGTGTGGTAGCGATCATTGCCAGGAATAAAAGGAAATTTATGGAGACTTTCAACATCCATATCTCACAGAATCCATGAAAAATTCAACAAGTAGGCTAGCCAACGGGCCAGCTAAGCAAACTGAAAGAATTTTTTTAAACATAATTGCCCCCATGAGTAATTTAACTCCATAAAAATAAAATTCGTAGGAAAATATCTCAAACCTTCTCCAAATAATCCATGGGTGTACATGTATTGCCGTGCGTTTTCGTGATAACTGACATAATTAAATTCTCAAAAAATCACATTATTACTGAAAGTAGGAGGTCCAACGTTTCTTACTCAGATCCTTCAATCTATGGGTAGCCTACCCATTTCGAAAAGTTTATTATATTCGTGGTTAGCCATTCAGCTTGACTGATCAAGGTTGAGGGGAGGAATATTAAGGCTGCTCCTCGTGTGTTTAAGATGTTTAATCTTTCAAAATCCTTGCGATTTCGCCTGGTCAGGCCTCCTCAGGGATATAATATAGGTCACTATCTTTATGGGTATTATTATGGCTTGATGGCTACGGTACAGCAATAAAATTAGGTCACCTGGTTTGTTTGGAGCCCACTAGAGGTTGATATTCATATCTAGATTTCGTATCATGTAAATGTTCATTGATTTAGGCCAGTCGTTTGTGGGTTACAAATTTGGGGATCTTCATTCTTATTATGAGGAATTTATCGTTAAATCTCGTGGTGGTATTGGCTGCCATGTGCCATATGGTCGTCAGGAGCATAGGCTGTCTTCTAGAGGTTTGCATTGGTTTGTGGTATCAATATCGCCTACATAATACATTAAACTTGTTTAGGAGCTTGATTGTAACTAAACTGATACTAGGTTTGGAAAATATTTTGAAAAGAAAGGTTCTAAAACTGAAGTAAGTAATATAAAGTCTGGTGAACTAGAAGAGTGGTGGGACATTGCTAATTGCCCATTGCTCTGCTAGTTCACCAGACTTTATATTACTTACTTCAGTTTTAGAACCTTTCTTTTTAAAATCTTCTCCAAACATAGTATCAGTTTAGTTACTATCAAGCTCCTAAACAAGTTTAATGTATTATTTAGGCGGAAGCGCAAAGATTTTGAAAGATTAAACATCTTAAACACACGAGGAGCAGCCTTAATATTCCTCCCCTCAACCTTGATCAGAAAAGTTTATTGAAATTGGGAAAAGCAAGTATTCTTACAGAAGGAGTCGGTACGTCGCGCCATTGTTACGATTCATGTGTTATAACACGTGCACTGCATCTCGATGAACAGGTAATTTTACCTATTTACCTTGAATATAGACAAGTATAATCAAGTGCCTAGTATAAATTGATTATAATCATTTGATTACAATTAAATAAATACCTATTATCTATTAGATTATAATCAAACGACGTCCTTACTACGGCGCGACCCACGTATGAATATACCTGTGGAACAAGTTATAAAAAGTTGCTGTTCCACATTCATAGTCTCATGAGATCATGACGTGATATCTTAATTTGTTTGTTTACTTTTCTTTTAGTTATGATTCACCAGAATAGGATGAAAAACAAATTGTGTTACAGAGGAAGCGACGCTATCTTTATTCGAATCGATCCCATGCTCATCGGGGCTGAGAGCCAATAGCAATGGAGGGCTACTGTTAGTTTAATTATGCTAAGCCTGGATCGGTGCCTGGTTTTACCTTGGGACTTGTAGAGATTGCTAAACCAGTTGAATTATAAAATGCAACGATCCGTTTTTCACTTCCTCAAGATAATTTCCTAATGAACTTTCTGTTCGGGGTCATATCCCTGAGTGAGACAGTGTACAGTCAAGCCATTTCAACAGAATGAAGTAATTTGCCATTTTACGTGCCAATTTTCCTTTTCTAGAATCTCTGGTATCAGTATGGCATCGTGGGTTGTTTGTACGATATCGAGCTAAATGTTTGAGTTATGTTTAGAAACATATTGGTAAGTTATGCATGCATTGAAGGGACGTTCCTTTGAATGGATTGTACATCATTTTGGTGAGAATTAAAAAAGAGAAGAAAACATAAATATCATGATTTTTCGGAATCACCCTTCCCTCCTCCCCCATATATCCTATCCACCGACAGTAAATTTTAAACTTCCAAGGTCGCATAACTGGACTAAAATCTGAATCGATCAAATAATTAACATATTGGTGAGCAATGCACGCATTACAGGGACGTCCCTATATAATTTTGGTGAGAATTAATAAGAAAAAAAAAATTTTTTTTTTTTTCACGATTTCCCCGTGTAACCCCCCACAGTAAATTTGAAAGTTCCAAGGTTGTATAACCAGACTAAAATCTGGATCGAACAAATAACATGAACTGTCATTGAAATCAGAAGAATATTGTAAAAATATCACGATTCATCGCAATTACCCCCTCCATTCGCCCCCTCCTATCATGAAATTTGAAACTTTTGATACATTTTCCAAAACTATACCAAATTCATAGATGAACAAAAAAGAATCACGAAAATCGAATGAGAATAGTCATAACATCATGATTTATCAGTATTTCCCCCTCCATTCACCCCACTCTTGATGAAATATCAAAACCCTGACATGGTTTTCAAAATTATTTTGATTTCATAATGGAACAAAATAAGAATGAAATGAAGTGAAAATTCGCTCATAGGATCGTGCTGCATGACTGGAACTCATATTTTATTTCACTTTCAATCAATTTTGAAATGATGACAAACTATGTCCGGTGTTATTCAGGCAAGTTAATACACGTAGGTACTTAAAATATTTTATTAACACGGAATTCAAGTTTTCATTTTTTTTTAAAGAGAGAAAATGGATTCTTTTATCGAAATGTTTCTTTACACGTTTCTTTACAGGCAAAAGAGGAGCTGGGCATAAATTAAAAATTTCTTCCGGACAACGCCTCAGCCTCTCATTTCAAAGAGGAAATAGAGGATTCCGACTCGGCCCTTCTTTCGTGTAAAGTGGTGTTCCTTCTCCCCAAAACAAAGAATGACCGAGGAAACCCAACTTTTCTCTTACGTTTCATTTTTATTACAGAATGGAGTCACTATATCCACAATCCTTAATAAATGTGGTTTTAAAAAATGTATGCCTTCTGCATGATCATATAGGAAGCTCGTCATTTTTTTGTTAAAAAAAAAAAAAAAAAAAAAAAAAAAAAAAAAAAAAGTTCTAAATAATATTTCACAATAACAAAATAATTTGAGTTTTTAGCTTTTTTGCAGTTTTTATTGATTTTCCAGCCAATTAAGTACATTTTTCAGCATAATTTTGTGCATGTATATGATATTGTTCTCGTTCATTGTTGATGATCTTCTTTTGACTAATATCCTGTGAAAATTTATAAATTTAACAAATTTTAGCCGTTTTAGCCATTTTTAACGATTTTTTATGCAATTTTTTTAAAATCTGCTGGTCAAGGAACTCATCCTTTCGTTTAAAAAGCTCGATTTTCTTTTTGAACTTGATTTCAAAATTTATGGAGGCATTGCAATATCTTCATTTTCTACAAAAATTCGCTGAAAAATAGACTTGGTATTCAGTTTTAATGAAGTCGGCATTGATGTTCATTGAGGTCAATGCTTTCCGATTTAATTATAATCTGGATGAACTCGGAAGCCAAGTGAATCATAATTAGTTTGGCATTCTGTATGACTACAGAGCTGATAGAGTATGAACCATTAAGTCTGAAGCTACGATTCGTAATATGTATGCCAATTTCTTCAATCCAGCCGTTTATCTCTTGATTGTCCAATTTTTCTCAATCTATAAAATCCTTCTATCCACATCAAATTTGCAGCTTTTGTCTCAATTCATACTATTTCTCAAGTTGGTTCAGTAAAGGTTACTGACAGTCAACATCGTCCTCCCATGTCCACCGCTCCCCAACTCCCCAACCGAGTGCACATACAGATTAGGGGGGATTGTTTTTTCTTTAAGTAGGGAAAATTAGGGACGTTCGACCCAACCCACACGGTTTCCAACACAAGTAAGTAGGTACAAAAACAGTCTTTATTAATTAAGGGGTTATACATCAGTTTCTTCCAAGGAATAACACTATATTCCTCCCGAATCACAAAACAGTCGCCTTACCAAATGAAACAGGCTCCAATAATTCAACCCCTCAATATTTTTCCTTTAGGGACGATCGAAAGTGATAGGTACTGACGAAATTAGGACCATCTGTGGCCACAGTAATAATAATTGTAAACCGAACAATTTTGAGGGGGGGGGGGTTAATTTATTTACTTTGTAGATTACAAAGGTTCATTATTTAAAATAATGAACCAAAACAGAGGGGACTGGGGACGTTCGCTTCTACCCTCAGTTTTTCCCATTTGTACAAGTTATGAGTGGTTCATTAATATCCAAAACTAGTATGTGATAGTTCGAAACTAGATTGATACGTTTTTAAAAACACATTTAGGACTGAAATAATTCATTAACCTACTTTTACAAAAGCTGTGGTTCTTTGATATACCTACATAAACACTTTTTAAGCACACCGGCTTTTGTTTTGTCGACAACTCCTCAGAAGGGTCGAACATCCTTAACTCAGCTAGGTTGAACGTTCCGATTCAACATTGCATCATTTGATTGTAGTAACAGAATTCAGTTATAAAATTACGAAATGAAAGCTTGAAAAATTAACAAGGAAAACGCTTACCGATTAGGTCGAATTTTGTACGAAGGGGTAGTAGGGCTTAGATTACCATATTCGAAATCAATGCGTCATAGAGGAATGTGACAGCTCCGTTAAAACCTCAATAGTTTATTATATAAATAAATTATATATTCATAATAAAAAATAACCTAATGGGTTTGGGTTAATTTAAGGAAAACCCCCGGTGACGGAACAGGGTATAATTGGTCTAACAGGGTCTTAGCTGGTTTTTGGGATTAATGACAACTGCTGCCGTCGACTCCAGTCCATTTTCAAGATGTTCATATTGAGAAACGTAACTCACGTTCTGGACTATAACCAGGTGAATATGATTGATTGTTTGGAATTGATTCTCTTTAGGAACAGATCAAGCAACTATTGATGCAACTAAACCGTAAATACTCGTATACCGTCTAGTTTCGTCGGAATTAAGTCTATGATAGATCTTTTTTTCTTCAAAACTCCCCACAATGGCGGAGGGGACACACCATTAAACGAAAATGAAAGGACTAAATTAAAAGAAGAACACCCAGGTTTCCTTGACGCCGCACAGTGGTCCACAAATTGTAGAATGTCGCTTTAAATGGCAGCCCAACCTTGTTCCGTAATATGTTTGGCTGTTTTTGCATCTCGAATAATTTTTTTATAGCGAGAATCTTTCGTGTATTCCGCAGGATCGGGTATTGTGATATACAATTAGAAGTACAGCTATAGGGATGATAATAGAGTTGGGATGTAAATTTCAAATGAGAATTCGAATGGGTAAACAATACGAAATTGAGAAATTGAAAGAAAAAAAAATCGATACGAGATTATAGCTGAAATTTAGCGATCGCAATTCATCTAGAAACAGTTGTTCATGAGTAGAAGTAAACAACTTATTTGCTAAGAGTAAGAATTTAACTGTAAAATTATAAAAATTTTCGATGGTGGTCAAACGAAATAATATTTATGTACCAGTAATATGAGTACCTGTAACGAAGTATTGTTATTAATTACCCACTGAGATAAAATCGTACGCATAGTAATAAACAAAATGAGTAGTTACCGACCTTCGACATGGTAAAATGTACATTAGACAATTGGTAGAAAATTGTGTTGAACACAACTTAAATTTATTATAATAATTATTGTTAACCTAATTATTGGTTCCTAATGTAATTTTCGAAATAATGTGAAATGCATAGGTGCCTATTGTGTTTTTATAATAATGCGGTCAGCAACTGATTGAGAAATTATTTATAAGTCAGATTCTATATTGACGCAATAGATACTCCACAATAGGCGATAATGTGTTACGATGAATTTGAAAATAATCAAACGATTGAAATACTTCTCAAAGATATTTGAAATTAAACCACACTCTGCTAACATTTGTTTATGCTTAACATCAGAAAAGGGTTTCGAAGGTAAAAGCAACCAATCTTCCTAATTAAAGCTTTTATTGGAATTAAGATATCTTCCAGAGAAGTCGGTACCGCTTGTGTTTAAAATTAATGAAAATAATGCCTAAAGGAGCTCCTTTTGAAATAATAACGAAGGTATATATTTCTTAAATTAGATATGAAATGTGTTTGTACGTTTATAAAGTTTATGATGCTTTCGCGACTGTGATTCGAATTCACGACTGGCCGGGAGACACGCTCGAAGAATTAAAGAAAGACTTCTCTCTTACTTCGAATTTGCCGAAGGTATTTATGGTAGGTAGTGGCAGAAATTACGGAGGCTCGAGTGAGAGACGAATTGCTGTTGTGATGTGAAGCAGAATATGGTGAAATGAGTTGACAGGATGAAATCAAATATGAGCTGCGAAAAAATGGAAGAAAATCCAGGATGCTGACGGCCTGGGTTTCAACAGGAAAAGATGGCGATGCGATGAATCGAGGATACTGAGACCTCTACTTGTGGTAGAACTTGTGTCGCTGAAAGGACAAAACGAACTGATCGCATCCCTTACTGTTTTGATTGGCGATTGTCTCAACCACGCACTTGTCGCATATGAACTTTGCAGTGACGCACTCCCGCACCGGAAGCCTAGGTAATGGTACTATGGAACTTTAGCTCACTAAACTATGAAGCCTTTCACACAAGAAACAAACAAATGAAATGAGACGCTGTGGCGTGAACAGTTATAATTAGCCATGCATAACAAGATAAAAATAAGCATCAACTTGGGCCGGCTAGATGTCTTAGTTCAAAAGAGGCCACGTGAGCGTGTTCAAACAAGAGTTCTATTCAAGGTGCCCCGACAACGGATTTCTTTGAATAAACATTTTGAGACAGTCGATTCAATATTTTTCAAGTTCTTGGAATCAAAATCAGAGCTTCATTTATGCAAGTTTTTGAAACATCAAGGTTTTTCAGTATCATTCCCTACATTTCCTCATTAAATTTATTACTTTGCCCATTGTTCATAGCTGCCATACCTACTTTCTAGAAACAGAGCCGAATGAATCAGGAGTACGAATATAGTGTGGCTTGGGCTTCGCATAATAACATAAATGCAGAAATCGAAGTAAACCAACGGAAAAAAAGGTTTTGAAGAAGTCAACCAAATCAAATCCGTTACTGTTATTGAACATTAATTTTGATTGATTGAACAATAAAAATATTAGAATGCCGTGAACTCAAATGCCAGAAATATTATTTGAAAGATTTAGAATTTAAATGTGTCAATCAAATAATCAGTTAAAAATTATTTGATAGTTTCATACACAAAAAATATACTCACAATATCTTGCTACACGATTGGTATGTATATTAATAGAATAAATAAATTTAATTCCAGATAATATGAAACATAATACTTTTCCCACGCATTGTGTATGGCAGGTAGTTGTACGATTTAAAAATAGGAATATGGTACCACAAAATATAGGTTACCACGAGTAGGTAACTAAACAGTTTGATAAGTTATGACCATATGTTCTGCACACACTTTGACTTGTTACCACCGTCTACCATCTGCACGAGCGTGATGGACGGCGCAACCTATGAGAAATAGTCACAGGATTTAGACATCAGTAGCTGCGGTATCGGTATCGGTGGTTCCACGCAGCATCAACCGCGCTTCTGACCTCCAGCGATGGCGTTAATTAAATCCTCCGTTCTAGCGGTTGCCTTCATGACAGGCGAAATGACAAACATTTTGCGCCTGAAGTTCCTCTCACCATGGATTCCGCCTTTTCCCATTTCCATCATAAATCTTCACGATTCTGCATGATGAAGGGGAGGTGAATACCGGGAAGGGAGGGTGGAAAGGGATCAGAGCTAGACCCTGGCCAGTTCCCGTCTCGGAAGGGGGGTGGGGGTACCACAGAGGCAAGCGTTGCTCAAGCTGATTGTGGGTTTATTAATAATCTTTAACGAAGGAGGTTGATGATAAGGTTTGATTTACTTCTGGTCACTAATTCATTTCTGAACACGCGATTTGGGCAGCCTGGAATTAGCTGAACGTTTGTTATTGGTATAGTTATCCGTAACCCGAATATATTTTTTTCTTACACAATGATTCAGTTGTTCGACAAAATCAATCGCCGTGTGGTCACCAATGATCTGCTATTTGCTAACATTGGTTGCTCGGCTGGGAGCGTTGTGGAGCGCTGGGTGAATCATCGACCGACCAGTTTGAAACATTATGGGCCCGAGGCGGTATTTGTACTGAAGGTTACCATATTTTGAAGGCTTTGCATGTCAGCAGTATGTTTCAATTATAATGAATTGTATTAACCAATAAGATGAAAATTGCCAACAAGTATATGAAACATAAACTATGTATTTAATCGTATTGATTTCTTCATTTCAGCCAATGGATGGAAGACGTGTAAGCGCAATGACCCCAAACGACTTCAATGCCTGACTGAAGCTGCTCAGAGTGCGATAAGTTCAGTTGTTAAAAGTAAGTAAGCTTGATTCTTGATAACAGTATTGATGTAAATGACTAATTTTGTATTACCAAATAAATATTAGGAGGATGTTTTAAACCAAAAATAATAAATAAAAACAAATTGAGCGTGCGCTGAAACTGTTGTTGAGTAAATTGTTTCGAAATTGAGTGGGTGGAATCAAATCTTCACGTAATGATGTAGTGTTGTTTTCAATTTCTCTACATAACTGAGGAGATCATGGAGACCAACCAACCAACCACACCTGGTTATCTGCTCAACAAGTCCATTAAAGGTGATCTGCCAGCCTTCGTAGCATGGAAGCTGACTGCTCGTGGTATAGCCTTTCTAGTGAAAACAACACACTCAATGCAAGTAGGTGCACCCATATCGCGAAAAAAATAAGTCACGATGAAAGGTCAAAGGCCAAACGTCCAGAGCAGCAAGATGGAATTGTCATTTCATAAAATGGGGCCAACGAATGAAAATTTTTCGAACTGTTTGATTCTTGACTCAGCATTGTGCAGACTAGAACTTTCTCTGGACGCCAACTATGACAAGTTACTTGGATGAGTGACGACAAAATCTTTTGGGGCGTAGCGGAAGACTACTAAGGAAATTGAGAACAGTAACTCCCAGGTCAACTCGTGTATGGATCATTCTTAGTTATGAATATTGTCTGTCAACGGGCTTTTGGGGCCCTACCTGCAAAAATAAATAGGTTAAAGATGGCCAGCTTAACATTCGCTTAGCCTAAAAAGTTCCTGCGACTGGCGGAAATACCTTTGGGAACAAAAAAAGTGGAGTTTTGACACGGCGCGTTTGAGCTTCGTCATAGCGGCAAGCCCATAATGCTGCTTAAGGTATGCATTATTTAAAACGTGTTTAATGACTGTGTTCTGATATATGAATGAATACTCGATTTCACACGTTTCTACTCCTAAGGGTTCTATAACTAATCCTCCTCATGGGTTCCACTAGATTATTTCGTTTTAGCAATATCACAGAAACCTTGAATATTCGCTATTGCTTTTAGTAGCCACATCTTATTTAGGAGTATTGTTCATTTAGATAATGCGCTATGGCTTGTGATACCAGCGTCAGTTACTAATTTCCAGACGGAGCAAAGAAGTACGGTGTATACCCTGCAGAGCCTTTGAGGTTTGACAAACTGCTGGTAGACCAATCAAACGGACCCGTCAACGTCAAACTTCAATTCTCTAATACTGATGTTTATGGGCTGAAGGACATCAAAGTAAATAAAGCAAGGTTCGACATTTATGAACGATTATAATCAGATTTCATATCTTTTATATCCATTCATTTAATGATATTGTATTTATTATTTTATGTAGGAACTAAACACGGGCAGAGCCCGATTTACTGTATAATACAACAAAGTTAGTCAAAAACATTGTAAAAATGAAATCAGCTACAAAACACAAGCGTGTATTTTTAACATTTTTAATGCAAATAAAAAAATTACTAAACAAATATGAACAAATGACAACAATATATACGTGGAATAAATCACTAAATTACATTATAGATAAGATTAGAGGATACTCAAACGCAATATTCTTTCTTTTTGTTTAAAATAATTATTTATTAGTAGTCACTTAATAGGTAATATTTGTTAAGGTTTTCAAGTATATTTGGAATTTTCGACTGCACTTTATATTATGATGGTTTCGTTTACATGATTTTGACCACTTTATCGATATTTGGGTAACACTAGTTGCACTGGTTTACCAGCACCGTGTGCGAAAACAGATGAAAAGCGTTGCTAGCATAGATTGGTAGTAGAGATAGAGAACAGAGTGAAAATTCTCAGTGCAATATCTCAAAAGTCTGGGGTCTTTGTTATGACAACGCACTTCAGCACCATAAACTCTCCGGTTTTTTTCAATGTGAAGTTATCCTTGCAGTTCGTCATGTGACTCAATTAGTTGTTCCTGCATCATCAGGTAGGTATGTAATGAATAGCTTCGACATTAAACAGATTACGTAATGGATTACATTCGTTGGTTATTCATTAGTCAACGATCACAAATATGCAGTTGGTGATGTTTTCTTCATGGACTGTATGATACCACACTGTCAAGAAACAAATAACAAATAGGTGGGTAATAACTTACTCGTTTTTCGACACTCACCTATTTAGTTTTTACGAAGTGTATCAAGTTTTCGAAAAAGTCTCACGAACCATTTCTGGATACATTCCGCGCCACTGGTGGTTTTCAACAGGCAAAATGATCAACTTCTTTTTCAGTTGTGATACAAGCAGCCTTAGTGAACCAACCTTAATGGAAAAATTGTGTAAAATAGATATTGATATTATAAAACGTATCCCAGTACCGGAAATAGATCTAACATTTTAATGAGAATAAATAGTACCTAAACCATTTAATGATTTGGATTTATTTTATTTTTTCTCGATAATACACCTTTGTTATTAATTCAGAAAACAGTTAACCCACCCTCCTCAAACTTATTTGGTTTACGTTTCATGGAGCGAAGACTCAGATACCAAAATGAATACATATATATATGTGTGTGTGTGTGTGTGTGTGTGTTCCCTCAAAATCATTTTCATTGTAATTCTTGCTGTTTTTTGTAAGGACCTCAAAAATGACTAAGTTGCGGATTGCGCGCATGGGCCAAAACGTGTGTAATTGACATAACTTCGTTATTCTGAATGGGAACCCCCATATTTTTATTACAGATTTGAAGTCTACGTGAATTTCATGAAGAAACAAACTATCACTTGGTTTTTTAAGTGCGGCAAAAGGGGAGCAGTTCCGCTCCGGAAGTGCGCAATTCCGCTCTACTAAAAGTGTAATAAATGTGAAATACTGAGTTTTTGAAGATACTCAATAGCCACATGTATCACAAGATTTTGGAGTATTTTTTTATGCCGAATGAACCTGGTAGTGATGTTCATTTAATGATACTTGCAACACCAACTTTGGAAACCACCGAAAAACCTACATTATGGTACGCTTTGTGCTTTGTGGAAATGTGTGAGAAAATTGCAATTCTGGTCCATTTTTCGGTCTTTTCCCAAGTTGGTGTTGCAAATATCAATAAATGAACATCATTACAATGTTCAGCACGAAAGGATACTCCAAAATCATGTATTATATGTAGCAAATGAGTACCTTCAAAAACTCAGTATTTAACATTTGCTGCACTATTAGAGCGGAATCGCGAGCGTTTGCATCGAGTCTGCAAATAATAAATTAATCTGCAATAAAATTAGAGGTTCCATTTAAAATAACGAAGTTGAAGTCAATTGCGCACGTGCGCAATCCTTACAAAAAACATCAAGATTGAAAATTTTTTTTTTTGGCCTATTATTAACGATTTTAGCAGGGGGGGGGGGGGGGGGAGTTTGGGGGAAACCTATATATATATATATATATATATATATATATATATATATAACAACAAAGATCACTGATCAATGCAGATGGTTAATCTAACCAGAAAGTTACGTTGTTCTTAGCTTATTATGTTAGAATACCATCTGGAATCGACATTCGATGCCATGATTAATTGCATTACGATTTATTATGCTTTCGTTGATTCGTTGTATCATGTTAATAGCTGGAACAAGGAGAATCTCGTCCTCGACGTTAACGTTCCTAAGTTAGTAGTGGTTGGAGACTACGAAATTTCCGGAAAAGTACTTGTACTTCCGATTGTTGGACAGGGGAAGTCAAATATAACGATCGGTAAGCATGATTTCTTTCCATCACAATTCTACATTATTACTATAATTTATATCTATAGTTTGTTTGGTTTGATAACCCTTTTAGTGAATTTTTGTAGAAAATGAAGCTATTGCAATGGATTCAAAAAATTACAAAATACATTTTTTCGAAATTTTCTTCTTCAAATTCCATTTAAGGCATTCTGAAATATTTTCTGGATTATAAAAATGATCATATATATATATATATATATATATATATATATATATATACATATGAAAATCACCATATATATCAATACATATTGATATGTCGTTCCTGATGATAACTTACCTTAGGATTGAGATAAAAATACCGCTCTTTCACCAAAAAATCTGGTTTTTCAAATAAAAGAATGAGATTGTTGGACAGCACTTCCTGAGCACATTAAATCTCTCAATTTCAAATAAACGTGCTAACGGAAAAAATGGGATATCGAATTCATATTTTGATGAAAATCGAAATTTAGGACACATGTTTTAACCATTTAGTGATGCTTGAAAATGAACTTCCGGATAAGAAAATTCAAATTGGAACCTCAAAAATTTCATTTATGGGAACAAGATTTATATTTTTCCCGTTTTAATAAATAGTTTTAGCCCCAACACTTTTTTCATGAAAATCTGTTTTGAGGCATTCTGAAACGATTCCTGGACTTTAAATCTTTATCAACTTCATGTATATCATATGTATGTAATGTGTGAGTTTTTCAGACTATATCCCTCTTTAGAAAATAAAAAGTCCATACTGTTGCCAAAAAACCATGCATATTGAAAGAAACGACGAGTATGTTGGACAGTACTTTTTGAATAATTAAAAGTGTTCATACTTACATACAACACTTGTGTATCATACTTATATTACAATACACGTGTTAAAAAAATCATTATAAATGGCAAACACCAATAGAGTATTAGTTGAGTAGAGTATTAGTAGAGTAGTTAGTAGTATTAGTAGTAGAGTATTACTTGAAAAGGGCTTTCAACTATGAACAAGAAAATGCAAAAATTTGTGCTCAAAACTGTGCTGAAAAATTTATATCATAATCCTCGTTAAAATGTGTGAATAAATCGATAAACTACAAAATATTGTTGAAAATTCTTAGATTGGTTTGCATTGCAGTACCTATATTATTTAGATTACGTTTTTTGGACATAATCAAATAAATAACATTCCTGATTATACAATGTTCTATATAAAATTTAAAAATTATTCGGAATGAATATAATGTGTAAAAAAGAAAAAAAAAATTGTGTGTAGGTTCTCAAGAAGGTAGAAATTGTAGCTGACATTATCTTATGAAACAAACAATTGAAATTTTTGTTGTGGGTGTATCTAGGTCTTGGAAAAAGTAGTAAATACACTTATATTAAAACCAAATCTAAAAGGGTGATATGTAACATACTTCGGTCATTTTCCCTTTTTTTAGGAGGGCCCTCAGAATCTTGGTTTGCTTTTTATTCAAGAGGGACGATATACTGGAAATGATCCAGGGGGGTAGGGGACAACCCAAGCATGACAAGAAAAAAATAAATAAATAAAAAACTGCATACAAATCCGTTTCAGACTATTCTAAGACCGAATCCGTGAAAAAAATATAGGTGTATGTCTGTGTTAAACTTTGTCGACGCTGCCGAGGCAGCAATTCTCAACCGATTTCCGAGATTCTTTGTTTGTTCGATTCCAATTTTCATTCTGGTTATGCAACAAACTTCGGGAATTTAGACTTTCACGACGGAAAGGAGTAAATAGCTACATTTATCAATTTATTTTCGTAATTTTTATTTTGTTCGATCCTAATTTTAGTGTAGTTGTGCAACAAACCTTGGGAATTCTCGATTTACAGTTGTGGTGAGTGGTGGAGGGGGTAGTAACCAATCCATTCATGCAGATACAATTCTCAACCGATTTTTGTGATTTTTTTTTTCCAATTGAGAATTCGGTATAGTTTTGGAAAATATGTCCGGAGTTTTAGATTTATGGAAGGGGTTGAATAAACCGAGATGTTACACTATTCTCAACTGTTATTTGTGATACTTTTTTTCTCTTTTTTGTAGTTCAATTAAGAATTTGGTCTAGTTATTTAATAAATCTCAGGAATCTCAAATTTTATTACAGGGGGGAGGAGGAGGTGAATGGAGGGGGTATAAGTAGTACATTGTAATTTTTCATTATTTTTCTTCTGATTTCCGTTTTATTTTCTTTTTTCTTTTTTTTTATTTAGTTTTTTTTTTCATCAACTATTCGGTATTGTTTACGTATTACATATGCCAGGAATTTAAAATTTCCTAAATGGAGGAGGAGGGGGGGAGTTCCCTGAATGGTAAATGGAGGGGATAATTCCGATAAATCATGATATTTCCAAGATTCTCTGTTTAATTGATTCCAATTTTATTCTAGTTGTGCAACGAACTTCGGAAATGTTTAGTTTCATGACGGAAGGGAAAAAATGGAGGGGGGAAAGCCGAAAAAACGTGTTTTTTAAACATATTTGTCGACGCTTCCCAGGCTACGAGTCTCAACCTATTTTCGTGATTCTTATTTTGTTCGATCCTAATTTTAGCCGTAGTTGTGCAACTAACCTTGGGAATTCCCGATTTGCTGTTGTAGTTGTAGGTGGAGGGGGTAGTTACTGATTCAATCAAGCGCTGCTCAACCTATAGTTTCGGAATGTATGTCCGGAGTTTCAAATTTCGAGATGGAAGGGGTTGAATCGAGGGGGTAATACTGATTAATCTTGATGTTTACACTATTCTCTATTAGGAACAAAACATTAATATACAATAAATAAATTTTAGAAATCGAGCAAAATTTCTCTTCAGTAACAAATCTAACCAATAAATTAATAAATGTTGGAAACTAATTTTGGGAGATTTCAAATCTAGGAACACCTTTCTATTAATATGTTTCTCGTTTTCAGAAATAGTGGATAAAGTCGAATTATAGGTAAATTGTCATGTAAAAATGACCTATGTCTTTCATTTATTTTTTAGTTTAGCATTGGAATCAATTTCAAATTACTTGGATAAATGATCTATCATCACTTCTTTAGAGCACGAAAAAACTTCCTATCAGCTATTGTATCTACAGAAATTAATTTCCATGGCTCTTTGATAATAATCTGTACTAGAGCCTTTTTTATTGAAAATATAGGTAACACGGCTGTTGACCTTTTTTTCGTATTTTTTATTCATATTCATTTTATTTTTCTTATTTATAATTGTGTTGATATTGTTGGATAAGTTCAGTTGGATACACCAGTTATCTAATGATCGAAAAAATAAATAAAAAAATAATAGAAGGCTTATAATAGAAGGAATAATAGAAGATACACACACACACACACACACACACACACACACACACACACACACACACACACACACACACACACACACACACACACACACACACACACACACACACACACACACACACACACACACACACTTTTTTTTTTTTTTTTTTTTTTTTTTAAAGAAACCTCCCCTCAAAGACGGAGGGGGCACGCCATTAAATTTCAAAATAAACAAACAAATAAAAAGTGGGGAGGACGCCCAGGTTTACCCGACGCCGGCTCTAGGGATAAGGGAAGTTGCAGGACGAGGAGGAAGAATGGGATGAAAGGAAGTGCCCCTATAGAATGACCACCAGTTCAAGTAAGAACCCCTCAGGACGCGGGTGGTGATACCACGGAGTACTCCTGCCGAGATGCCCAACTCGAGTAACTCCGTGGCGCTTTTCCCACACCACACCCCGCGCCATGACACGGTCGCGGCAATGACCTTGATGTTATTAGGTACCATTCCTTTTAGCTCAAATATCGCTTGGCGCAGATCATTTCTGTCATATTTAATTTTCTTAGCCCGCCAGGTCTGCTCCATGTCCACGCTGCCACTGACAACCTGGACATCCAGGATTATGGCAGACCCATCGGGCTTGATCGCAACGATATCTGGCTTCTTGCCCTGGTCACTCCGCATGTGGTATAGTCTCTCCCTTTCGACATCCCAACCGCTAGATGACAAAGCACCTGCTATCTGCTTGGCAACCGCATCATGACGTAAAATGCGGCCTCCGTGAGTACGAGGACACTGCTGCACCACATGATACAGATTCTCATTTTTACCCCGACTGGCACGGCAAAGGGTGTCAACTGTCCCACGACTACTCCTCGAACACCTCACCGAGGTGGCTAACGTAGCCACCCGGATGGCGTGAAAATGGCGATAGTCGCGGGCCCCAATGCCCTCTGAAGCCCATTCCACCCACTGGGTAGAAATGGGGGATTCAGAGCACTGTCGGAGTTCTTTACCATCTACTGACTCATGCAGTGCAGCAGCGAACTCAGCAGATGAGCTGGGTTTGGGAGCAGTTGGTGTTGCTCGATCGCACCACAACAACTGCTGCCTGACAAAGTCCAGGTCAGCAGCCGTGCGGGCGACCTCCCAGCTCGAGCCCCTAAGGGCAAGCAGGCACTGGCGGCGTAATGATGGGATGCTGGCAGAAAGAGAGACAATACCGAGCCCACCGGCCTTGACCGGTGCGTGGATGTAAGCACTTGGGACACCAGGTGGGAAGCCTAGCCAAGAGCGCACAGCAGAGCGAACTTCACGATCTAACTCAAGCAGCCTCCCCGCAGTAAGCCTGCCAAAGACTAACCCATAGGTTAGCTTTGGCAGTAAGTACGTGCGAAGGAGGCGCAGCTTCTGCTGTGGTTTCAATGGAGCCTTGGTTACACGAGCTAATGCTCCACCAAGGTCCACACGGCTTGCGGCTATAGTGGCCACACCCATGAAGTCGACCCCAAGGTACCGCCAGACCTCCAACACGGATCGGGCGGGGATGGGTGTCTGTCCTAAGACAAAGCACTCCTCATCCACCACCTTCACCTTATGTTGGCGGCCCGACAGGACCAAGGAGACCGACCCACACTTAGAAGGGTTGACCACTAGACCACACCTTGCTAGCTGCTCAGCAAAGGCATTAAGGGCGACCTGCAAGCCCTCGCGGGTTTCTGCGAGTAGGATGACATCATCGGCAAAAGCCAATGCACCTACTCGCACCCCAGGGGCGAGATCAAACCCTATTTCATCTGGCAGCTTACCCAAGGCTGTATCCACGACCAGGTTGAAGAGGAGTGGCGACAGAGGATCCCCCTGGCGTACCCCGCGCCCAATGACAACATCCCATGACATCTCGCCTCCTGCCTCGAGGACCGTCACGCCTTCGTGGTACAGACAGGCAACATACTCAATTAAACGAGCAGGAGCCCCGACACCACGAAGACAATCGGTCAGGGCAAGGTGGCTAACTGTGTCAAAGGCCTTAGCGACGTCCAGAGCAGCAAGATGGAGCTGCCGTTTCTTGATGCGGGCCAGCGAAATGACAGTTTGGAGAACTGTTAGGTTCTCCGCTGTGCCATCCGCTGGCCGAAATGTTCTCTGGACGTCACCTATGACACCAGCCACTTGAAAGCGAGATGCCAGAATCTTCTGAAAGTGGCGGAAAACTACGGATGATATTGAAATCGGGCGGTAGCCTCCAGGCCCACTTCCTCCTTTTTTTGGGATGAAAATTGTCCGAGCGCGGGCCAACGCTTTCGGGGGTCTTCCCGATAGAAGTAACAGGTTGAGGATAAGCAGCTTGACACTTTTTGGGGCTTTATTCCAGCGTCGGGCAGAAATACCATCAGGTCCAGCAGACGTGGAGTTTTTGACACGGCACTTATGTGCCTCGTCATGAAGCACCGGCGTGCACATAATGCCACGTAAGGAATCCCTGGTGGAAGCTGGGGGTACCACCGGCACACCAGGGTTGTGGCTGGGAGCACTCAAAACTGGCTCCCAAAATTCCACAAACTCCCGGAGTGGGGGCAAAACTTGTTCATCCCCTGCTCCCTCCAGTACAACACACACACACACACACACACACACACACACACACACACACACACACACACACACACACACACACACACACACACACACACACACACACACACACACACACACACACACACACACACACACACACACACACACACACACACACACACACACACACACACACACTACCCAAAGAAACATTGGAAATGGGGAATTAAAGAGAAAGTTTCATTATAATTACTAATTATTATATTACAGACAAGTGCCACATCATTGGTGATTTCAAAATGTCTGAAAATACCAAAGGAAAGAACAAGTACTTCAACTGCGATAAGATGTTGCTTAAAATTAATGGAGAAAAGGTTTACTTCAAGTTTGATAACCTCTTCAACGGTGACAAGAGACTTGGTAAGTTTTCAATTTTTCTTCTCTAATTAAAGGGGTCATCCCTAACGGTATATAAGTAGGAACACGATATTTTCATGTGAGTAATACAAGTATATTTTCAAGAAGATATGATTCCCATTTATTGCCTAGATGTGTATAGAGTCGAAAGTGGCAGCACAAAATTACGTATGTACATACCTATCATAAAGACTTAGAGACAGGTAACCATATATCCGCTAGATCATTTCATCCGTCCCGCATGCTAAATTGTAAAAACCTCATGTATTTATACTATAGGAAACTGAAAGAGTTGTTTTTCATTATTGCTGAAATATTTGTATGTTGAGGGGAAGTTGCTAGATTCCATTCACCACTACTACTACTACTATTAACGATTCCAGATCATTTGAGGGTTTGAGGAAGATAGAATCAATCATGTACAGAGAATAGAAAAATAAAAATGTAAGTTATAGTTACTCTAAATCCGTAGAATAATAAGCTCTCAACGTTCGACAGTTTGGTAATCAAGAACTCATCAGTACAAAAACTGTAATTCTAGTTTCCTAAGAGAAAAGGATTTATCTTCGTGACTGTGGAGTGGTGGAAACAGCAAGGATCTTTCAACTCTACAATACCTACTTGCCGAAAATAGCGTCCCCAATATTTGAGATACCTAGGTTACTCATCCTTTGCACTCTCTTCTTTTTGATTTTAAAAAGTTTTTAGTCTAATTGATTTCACGATGTATTTTCAAGAATCACCTTGAATGTGTATTCTTAGTGGTAGCCATCTGTTTCTCAAAGGATGTTTGTTGTGAGGGTAGAAGATACTTGGCTTCTTCAGTATTTATTCGCTATCATTTTCGCCCATTTATGTTAGGCCTCATCGGGTGAAATAGGGTGGCCACTTTTTCCATACAATGTTAGGAGTATCTCGTCAATATGCATATGTATGATTCTATTTCACTCTCAGAGAATACGTTAGGTGGTGGTTGGCGGTTTATTTTGAGTCAAGAGGATTGTAATTGATTTCACGATGTATTTTCAAGAATCACCTTGAATGTGTATTCTCAGTGGTAGCCATCTGTTTCTCAAAGGATGTTTGTCGTGAGGGTAGTTAAGATACTTGGCTTCTTCAGTATTTATTCGCAATCATTTTCGCCCATTTATGTTAGGCCTCATCAGGTGAAATAGGGTGGTCACTTTTTCCATACAATGTTAGGAGTATCTCGTCAATATGCATATGTATGATTCAATTTTACTCTCAGAGAATACAGTTAGGTGGGGGTTGGCGGTTTATTTTGAGTCAAGGGGGTTGTCTTGTTGGGGAAGTCCGTAAAATACTAAGTCTGGTCATGAATGTGTATTATGTGAAGCACTAGAATAACACTAATTTTACAAATTATGAATGGTAATTCGCGTAGAATTCAAGATTAAATATAATTTTTAAGGAGTAGATGACTGTTAACCATTGATGATAACGTGAAGCCTGACAAAAATCGGCAAAACTAGTTGGAATAAATAATTTAAAAGGAAGAAGCCGGGTACCTTCCACCCTCACGTCAAATCACATTGAATATTCTTTCAGTTTTATCGAACCACCAGTATTCATCAAGAGTAGGGATACAAGTATTACAATGATTTGTACTTACCGATCCAGATATGATTACCACATCATCCAACTCTGAGTTTTGTTTTGACCAACGCAAGAGCTTTCTGGCGATGCCCAATGAATCGGAAAACCCAGTCATTGAGTTAGTGGACCGAGGAACTGTGTTAAACTAGCGACGGGACGTGGGAACTTTTCTGATCGAATAGCTCAGAAAGACTATACATTTGTGTCGTATTAGTTCCATCTCAGTCACCCGATGAAATCTCATTCCTCTCACGATTTGTTACAGGTGATAATATGAACGTATTTCTAAACGAAAACTGGGCATTGATCTGGGAAGAAGTTCAACCGGCCATCCAAGAAAGTTTCGGACAAGCCATTAAAGAAATCTCTAATAGAATTTTTAGCAAAGTGCCATCCAACGAAATATCTCCAAACTGAAGAAACTACATGTAGATAAACTTTAAGTTACGCGTCGTTCCAAAAATTTCTGTGATAAAATATACAGGCATTGATAAAATGTTATTGGTTAAGAGATTCACTCTTGAAATTTGCTTCCATTCAAGGTGATTGATTGGTTAATTTAATAAAATATTACAACGATTCGTCATTTTATTATTCCTGCCTAAAGCGCTTTTCCTTACATTAGCACTTTTGGTCTCTTTGTTACAGATTCTGGTTATAGAATTCCCTTAAGGCTAGACTAGGCCAAGATGGTTTTATTATTGATTTATACAGGACTTAACATTAATACTTCTTATTTTGCATTAAATCTCGTTGCATATTGCATTATATCCTCTTATTTTTCCATTTTTTCGCCTCTCTACAGAAAGTCGCGATATGATTGAATGTTTATTTCTGCCTCATACTCGATTTACTGCTGTAAAAAAAGTAATAATGAATACGTAGATATATATCAATTAGTATATTGAATATACTTCTCTCTATTTATTGACAGTTTTTAAGAAGAATTGTTACATTAACTATACGTTTCAAGTGGTATGCATAATTTTTCAATTAATGGCAATGATTCAGCTTATCTTCTTGAAGATGATACAATGGTTTTCTATATTCGTTCCTGGGAATGATAAGAATTAGTGAATAAGTAAGCAGTAGTTTATCTTATTTTTAAGTTCGAATGTTATCAATAAATTATTAGAATATGATTTTAGACCTTAGGGTACAATAACTATTGGAATACAATATTTCATCAAAACATAGCCGATTTTAAACCAGCTCAGCTGAAATTTTCAATTTTATTCATCTATCAGGGTAAGTATAGGGGAATACTGGGGGGGTATGCAGAAGATGGCCGGTTCAAATGTGGCTCCATCGCACTGCTAGAAAAATTTTGGCCGGGACTTTTATGCTCTTCTTGTCTGGCCTCAAATCCCGGTATACACCCATAGCCAATGACATTTATTCAACTTGTTCGCTGGCATTTGTAGTTATGACGAGGTGAGATGCAGAACTTTTGTCCGTTGATTGTTTCGCAGGACTAAATCTACTGCCATCTGGCAATAGTATCATTTGTTAGGTCATTGGTATTTTGATAGAACATATTTTAGCTCCACCTCTCTAAGTAGACGTCCTCCCAACATCGATTCTACTTGGTTGGAGGACGCTTCCACCTCTATAAACATGTGGTACGTCATCACCTACCTCCATAAGTTGACGTTCGCCTATCATCGGTATACGGTTGATAACTTCGGAAATTGGTTGATTCGGAAATTTTCATTCTTATGACGTTAGGAAGAAAATAGAGGGTGTAAAGTCAAAAACATATTGGTAAGCGAGGGATGCATTAAAGGGGCGTTTCTATGTCTGTGTAGTACGTGATTTTTGTACAAATGACGAATGGATCATGTTTTACTTGATGTACCTTCTCCGTTATAACCTGAAATGAACATGCAAGAAGCTACCCCCCCCCCCTCCCTTCCATAATCCTCTCAACCACATTTTTATTTATTTAATGTTTAGGCCGCACCTCATCTAGAAGGGTCATCAGCGGCACTGAACAAGGTGTCCTAGGGGAGACTGCAGTGGCACGATTCTAAGGGGGGCCATGCTGTCATTCACCAAACGGAGTGCCATTACGGACTCTACTGGCAAGTCGGAGGGGGCAAATGAGGGGAACAGTGATGGCCACTGTTTAGCCTCTGAAGCGTATAAAAAAAACCTCAACCATGATAAAATACGAACTGCTTTCACATTGTGGAATCGAACTATGACAGATTCAAGAAAATAGATTGAAATATCACGAAATATTGTTATTCTACCCTCCCCCTTCCTCACCACCAATCGATCACTGATAATGGATCCAAGGAGAGATCAAATACAGCAAAATAGAAAAATCATGAAATCCAAGATTTGTCGCACATCTAAACCAAAAGATCGCGATTTATCAGAATTAGCCCCTCCATTTACCCCACTGATATTAAATTTAAAACTCCGAAGGTTTTTTGCCGGACCGGATCCCAAAATGGAAAAAGAAAATTGGTCGGATTTAGGCAGCGCCTAAAAGGATCGGCTATCACCTCCTCCACCACCCATCCTGTTGGTAAATCCAAAATTTCCATGTTAGCTGAAAAAATAGATACAAAGAGGGATCGAACAAAGAATGAATCACGAAAAATGTTTTAGAATATTACCATTGGTACGCTTATTGGGATCAGCTGTCACCCCCTCGACCCCCTCTCCGATGGCGAATCGGGAATTTCCAAGGTTTTTTGCACAATTAGACAAAAATAGGATTTAAAAAAAAAAAAAAAAAAAAAAAAAAAAAAAAAAAAAAAAAAAAAAAAAAAAAAAATCGGATGAGAAATATTGAAGGTTCGGGTAATACCACCTCTCCTATTGGTAAGTCAAAATTCCCTATGTTCGTTGCCCAACTAGACTAAAATTGGGATCGAATAAAGAAAGAATCTCGAAAATTGGTCGAGAATTGTAGCTTGGGCAGCGTCAACAAAATTTGCAACACACAATCTCACATATACACATAACACACACAGAAATATACCCATAGGTTTTTTTTTACGGTTCGGTCTTTGAATGGTCTGAAACAAATTTGAATTCATCGTATTTTTTCTCCTCATGCTAGGGGGTGTCCCACCCCTTGGATCAATTCTAATAGGCGTCCCTCCTATTTACGAAGCCATACCTATAAGACATAGGCATTTTTTTCCTATTTATTGGCACTCCTGACCTACATCGCGTTTCCTTGATCAGGGCATCTCGAACCTGTTATATTATATCACTGGGGTGAGCGATGTCCACAGTGACCTTAGCCATCGACTCTAGGTCAAGACTGCACGAGAAGGCGCTCCTCTCGGGGCCGTGATGTCTGGAGGACAAAAAAGCCAAAGGCTGCATGGAACAGAGTTCTTCTGGAGGACGACCAAGACGCAAAAGAGAGCTGCCATCCGCTTTTCCCTCCGGAACAACATTCAAATCATTTTCCTTCTTGGTATATGTATGGGAAAACTATTTTGTTATTCATTAATAGTTGTTTATATATTATTATTCGTTGTAATCACCTATTCATTAGAGCTTATATCGTGCAGCACGAACCACTATCAAAGTTGTGAAGTGGATTTTGAATCAGATTTTCTCATTACAATTGACACAGGAGGGCAATACTATTAAGATACAGCATGACAAGTAGCATTCAGTCATTATTTCGCTTCCTTTCAAACTACGCGGATTTCGTATTCGTGGTTGATATTATGACTATTCATCCCCATTCGTATCGGCTGTATTTGCCGACACCATTATAATTATTAATAATTTCTTTTGTTAAATATCCACGTGAAATGGACGTGGTCCCCGTTAGGTGGGTACCTGCTGAAATTGGTAACTAGGTGGGTACCAAACTAGCTTTCCATCGCGTTCTTATCAGGAAGTAGGTAGGTCTTGGTAGGAATGCGATGGAAATGTACCAACTTATTTGTTTCATATTACAATTACTTATTTGAGTGCCACTTCCACGAAGCAGTTTTATTCTACTTCAAGTATTCCACAGTGATCGCACCAACGTTGGCTCAGTAAATTACCGCGTTGAACTTTTTTCTACCGAGAAGAAACCAAAGTTCCCCCGAGACATTACATCCAAATACTTTCCTAGCTTACCTAGTTTTTTAGTTGTATATTTCTTATTTTCTCACAGTTGTTCATAAATTATTTCCGTTCTAATCACCTACTGATTCAAGTTTAAAACGGGTAGCACTCAAGCGAAATTTTACTCCGTCAAGATTTTGGAGCGATAATTGAATTTGATTTTTTTATTTATTTACTTCAGTAAGTTTAACAATTGAGTAAATAAATTATAACTAGGTCCTGAAAAGAACAATAGCGTTGAGATAAAGTAAGAAAAGTAGCAATCTGAAGGTTAAAAAAATATGAATAAATAAGTACATAAAATCCCTGAATACTTGAATGAAATAAATTCAAAAAATACTTGAATATCAAAATTATCACTCCAATTTGACACTTTAGTCCATCTTGAACTTTTTTTTTCCCCATGAGAGGGATTTTGTTGGCCGGTGCCAAGACGGTCCACCCTAAATTACCATAATCACCTACTTTACCAATCAACCTACTTTGGTACCATCTGCGTATGTGAAAATGTTAGATCAATAAAATAATAAATAAAAAATGTATTATTAACATTTTCGTTACGAACATAACGTTCGTTGACAGTTTCGTACGAGTCAGACCAAATTTTCGGGGACTGGAACTTTCCCATTATATCCTTTCGAATTCAAAAATGCATATATAAAGAGTATCTTAAAATGATGGGGCAAACTTCAGGGCTTGATTTTTACAACCAATATTTAACAAAAAGTTTTATTAGATAATTTCTCAAAGCGTTTTGGTTTCAATGTTTTCAAATCAACTTTTTTTTCCGTGTTTCCACTCTTTGACATTAAAGAGGTCATCTCCTTTTTATTTGCTGTAAAATTAAAAAGAAAGACACTATTGAGAACGTTAAATATTCTGTTATAATAGAAAATGACCTTAACATGCATTCAAAAATATTCAGCTGGAAAACAATTGGACTCAAACTCCTATTTTATAGGGAAAACTTGTTCTTCAGCTCATAAATTCATTTAGTTTTTACTTTTATGATTTTTAGTGAAACCTGCGTTTGCAGGGTAAAAAACATGGGTTTTGCCAGGAAATCGTTGGTTTTTTGAAAAATTACCCTTCATGAACTGTTGAGTTTAGGTAGGGTCGATTTACCCGTGATTTTTCACGCTGAGTCGAATGGGAACATTCTCAGGTTTCTCTGACTTTTTGAGAACCGCGTTTCATTCCTGAAAAATACATAAAATTGAGCCAGAAGAATAAACAAAAATCATTTAATTACCCTCTCAAACCTGTTTATTCGGAGTAGGAAGGATCTGAGGGTGTTCCCATTCGAAAAGAAGGAAAAATTGACTCTATACTCATGAGTTCTTGTAGGGAAATTTTCTACGAAATCGTTGATTTCCTCACAAATGTGATGTTGTTTGAGCTGTGAATAATTTTTCAGTCAAAATTATAAAGGTAAAAATTAATTGGACTGTTGGAAAAGTGAGGTCACAAGGAGGCTATCTCCTCAAAGAGTGGTGAATTGAATTATTTTCAACCGACTCAATACTATAAGGAAAAATAATGATTTTGCAAAATTAAGATAAATTGGTCTCTATCCAATCTTTAGCCTGTTGAGTATGTATCTATATGTTATGGTCATATTCTGACAGTAAATGCTCTTTAGCGGTACCCTTATTTTTTATTTTACAGTGAACCTAAGAGGAGGTATGGCCGTTCTAAAGTAATATGTTAGAAGACACTTACAATCTTAAATGTGAAAATAGGTCCTCAAAAACCAAGCATTAAAAAAATCTACAAAAGATTTTTTTAATATCAATCTATTGTAAAGTTATCAACCCCTGCGATTGGACTGAAATTGAAAATATTCATAGTATGTGTGGAAGAAAGATACCTTTATACTTGCTATGAATATTGTCAATTTATAGGTCTTTTTAATTGTTATTTCTTATTACATATCAATAAAGAACTATTGGAATAATCTACCTGAATCACAGTCTGCGTAAAGCATGGATTAACTAGGTATTGGATAAAGATGAGTAGGATTTTATTTATACATTTGGAATGCTTTAGTCCGTTTGCGATTGCTCCAGAATGTGCCAGCTCTAGGCTCAAGAGCGTGACAGAAAATCAAATGATATGGCTACAAAGAGTGAATCCGAAAAATCAATCTTGCGTGAGTTAAATTCAATATCTCGCAGAATACGTAGTGAAAACGATCAGGTACGAGCCACTATAAATTTAATTAATGGCTTATCCCAAAAGAAACGCTTGGCAGTTACTGATGAACGAGTGAAACATAATGAATTGTTTGAAGTATCACTTCTATAACCTCTAGCTGACCCTGAAGAACGTTTTAAACATAAGGAATTTTTAAAAGTTTCAAAAAAAAAAAAAAAAAAAAAAAGAGAGGCTAGCTATTCCTAAGGACGTCTAAAACATAATAAATTACTGAAATTTGTACCGAAAAAAAAAGATAGCTGTGCCTGGAAAACGTGTAAGACATAATACATTGAAGAACGATGTACAGAAAAGGAGATTAGCTGCCCCTGAAGAACGTGTAAAACACTGAATTTATGAAGGTTATACAGAAAAGGAGATTAGCAGTTCCTGAAGAAGATTAGCATTTTCTTACTGTAAAGCAGACCTACTGTTTTGGTTGCAGTAAATGTCCGATACTACTTGTTAAGAGGAAATCAGTATGATAAATAATAAGTCGAAGGACTACCTCAGTATGAGGAAAAAGGATAGGTAATGTATGTGGTTGTGGGTGCTCAGATGAAACACAAGTTTGAATTGATGAAACATCAACTAATAGATAATTTGTTCAATAAATATAGCAATGATAGAAGGGGAATCAGTGCCTAAGTGGTTCAGATGGGTGGTAGGTAGGTACTTAAGATATTGCTATTGTCTGTCCCTAAGTGGCCACTAAAGTTACTATGAAGACTATACCATTTTGATATAAATATTTATGACTACAATTCATAGCTGTATGATGAAGCTGGTAGTCCATGTGGTGGTTTCCCAGAGGTCCAGCTCCAAGACAACTCCAGTGGTCCAGTGGTAACTCCGGTGATGTATATTGCAATAGATGTCCAATAGGTAGTTGGTAGGAGAAATATCTGCTAACCTCACAGAGGTGTTCCAGCCAAGATATAAGGATGAAGCCAAAAAATGCAATGGCACACCAGTTTCTGTGGTTTTGAAAGACACTGCACAGAAAACTGAGTAAGATGGGACCGTTTTTTGAAGTGGATGGAGCACAGGATAAGTGATAAACTTGGACAACTAATTTTCTTGGATGCATGGGCACTTTTCCAGAAACAGAACAGAACAATGAAAAAAGGCAAGATGTCTGCCACAACTGCTCTTTCAGAAAGCTCTCAGGGTTGATCAGAGGCTGGCGGTGGAATCCGATGATGAAGTGGCGAGAAGGTCTTGTGCAGTTATACAAAAATTACCTTATAATATTTAACAATATAATAAATTACTATAAAAATAAAGCAATTAGTAAATGCCTAGAAACCCATGCAGAAATAAAATACATGGATGTTATACATGGATGTAATTATGGATTTATCCACTTGATGGCATCCATGGTGCAGCAGAAGGAAGGTATCTCAAATGTGGTAAATGTGATAAGAGATAAGACTCAACCTTTTGTTTTTATTGTAAATAGCGTTCCCCCCGCGCGCGTTGCTGCGCCCAAATTAAATTTGTTTATTGATCGTAATTTTAAACTGTTATTAAGTCAATCGTGGGATCATTAAGGAAAAAACTGGATTCTAGATCCACTCAGCTGATCTGGGATCGGTCAGTTGTGTTCAGAAGTCCCTCAAGGGCCCACATACCAAATCTCAGAATCGTGGGATCATTAGGGAAAAAACTGGATTCTAGAGCCACTCAGCTGATCTGGGATCGGTCAGTTGTGTTCAGAAGTCCCTCAAGGGCCCACATACCAAATCTCAGAATCGTGGGATCATTATGGAAAAAACTGGATTCTAGAGCCACTCAGCCGATCTGGGATCGGTCAGTTGTGTTCAGAAGTCCCTCAAGGGCCCACATACCAAATCTCAGAATCGTGGGATCATTAGGGAAAAAACTTAATTCTAGAGCCACTCAGCTGATCTGGGATCGGTCAGTTGTGTTCAGAAGTCCCTCAAGGGCCCACATAAAAAATCTCAGAATCGTGGAATCATTAGGGAAAAAACTGGATTCTAGAGCCACTCAGCTGATCTGGGATCGGTCAGTTGTGTTCAGAAGTCCCTCAAGGGGCTACATACCAAATCTCAGAATCGTGGGATCATTAGGGAATCTCCGCGTAACGCTCACCGCGTGACGCTCCCCGCGTGACGCTCCCCGCGTGACGCTTTTTCATTTATGTGCCATAGTAAAGACATAAAATGTCAAAAAATGTAGTAGGCCGTCAAGAAGGTACCAGTACTTTCTGTTCAACTATTTCTACAACCACTAAAATTTCTAAAACCTGACACTGCACCCTTTTATGCCCTCTGGGTCAGAGCCCTTTGAACGGATTTGCACCAAACTTTACAGGAACAATCCTTGAATCATGCCTAATAATACCTGAAAGTTTCATTACAATCTGTCGAGCGGTTTCGGAGTCTATAGGCAATATACATATATACATACATACATACATCCTCTTTTATAGATATAGATAGATAGAAAATTATGAAGCTATGGAACCAAGAGGCGAAAAATACGTAGCAGTGAGGTTTTTGTGATGTGTAGTGCGGAAAAAATGGGAAATTACTAGATGGAATTGGAGTGAAAATGCGTGTATATGTATGGCCAGGTTGGAAATGATAAGTAAGTTCGAACGCTTACCTTTGTTTTTGGATATACATGCGAAAGCACTGAATTTCATTCGAATTTATGGCGGGCAGTTACGCCTGAAACCCGTCCTTATCAGCTATCAGAAGCTATTACATTCTGAATTATTAAGATATGACCGAAGATGTGCTTCAGAACCCAGAAAATTATTTCATTGTGCTACGAAACTGAGGGGTATGAAAATACGTGCTAGTATACTTCTTTGTTTGAAAAAATTGAAAGAAAAGCAACAACGTCCCACTGCAGAATTTTGTTTGACTGAAGTCCTAATCAATGTTCATAACAACGGATACTGTATTTTCCTTCCAGATCGAGGATCCTCCGCATTTAGGGGGCAGAACCAATCCGAAATTTTTGCAATGATTCTTCAAATCCGACTTCCAACTCTATTTGTTATTCTTTCTCCTGCTGAATCTCAGTGGTCGGAACTCTTGGTTATTTAACAAAAAAAAGTCATTGATAATAAAATCATAACAGAAAAGCTTTGACCTATCGAGAAAAAGTTCGTTTGATAAGTACTGATCCAGTTTCTTGTCCGCGTTACTTTGATTTCAGGATTAAACAAAAAATTATTAAGCTATTCACAACTAAAAATCACGGCATTTTTTTTTTTATCATGAAGTGATTGATTGCTATCATTATCGCGTCGAATTCCAACAACGAGGGTCCCCGCATATTCATTCGCTCTTATGGTTGCGTAACTCCCCAAAATTTTACGTTCGTGATGATCATAGCATTAGATCATGTGAACAGTTTATTGATGAATTCATTTCGTGCTCTGCAAGAAAATTAAGTAATGAAACTGTAGCATTCCGAACCCATAAACATACTTTCACTTGCAAGAAAAAATCCAGCAACTAAGGAAAGTTATTGTCGATTCGGCATCCCATTCTTCCCAATGTCTGAAACTAAAATTCTGACACCATTGAGTAAATATGAAGTGAACGACCAAAACCAAATGAAACTTAACCAAAACCTAAATTGTATCAAGGATCGTTTGAAAGAAATTTATAAGCAAATTGATAGAGATAGAAATTTAAACAGTGTCTACAGTTTCCTTGATTATTTGAACTTATCCAATGACGAGTACGTGCTTTCCATTCGGAGCTCTCTGAAATGTCCCACTATTTTTCTCAAACACCATCAAAATTATACCAAAATCAATGCATACAACCTCAACATCCTCAATCTTCATCTTGCTAACATGGATATACAGTTTATAACGGACATATATTCTGTCGCTGTTTATGTTCTCAAATACATAGATGAAACAAAAAGAGGAATTTCAAATGTTGTTCGCCAGACGAATGAAGAAGTTGCGCGAGGAGTATGGCAAACAAGTTCCTAGATTCGAGTGAATTTTCAGCCCAAGAAGTAGTATATTATGTTTTACCTCTTCTTCTTTCTTAATGTACCAGATATGTAGAATTCATAAATACCGGTTCTCCAGAAAAAAGATTTAGTAAACTTCTGTCTAAATCAGACCTCCAGAAACTACCCAAAGGCTCCACAGAAGCATTTGCAAAATCAAACATCGACCATTATATCAATCGGCCTGACACCCTCACAGACATCTGTCTCGCTGATTTTGTTGTTGTATGGTGCACTTATAAAAAGAATGTAGCACCATCAAAGCGTACCAATTTTGCAGCAAACGATGATCAATCGGATGTTACTTCAGAAATTGACGAAGAAGAAAGAAGGCGCACTAATGCTTTGAAATTGAAAAATAATGATGAGTTTATTTCCAAAAGAACGAAAGCGAAAATAATTCGTTTCGTTCGATTCAACGTTGAAACTCGAGAGGATGATTTTTATAGAGAACAACCGATGGTGTTCTTACGTTGGGTTGATGAAGAAAGTGAACTAATTTGTGTGGATCATATTACTAAATTTAATTTGAACTAACAAATTATTCTACATAATCGAAAACCATATATTTACCACACCTCAAACAAAGGTGGAACTGACGATTTTATAGATGAAGCTTTACGGGAACATAAAAACGAAAACGAAATTTCGAAAGATGAAGTTGATGAAATAATTGATGCTCCAAACTCTGGAGATGGGTATGAAGTTTTAAAAAATCTAACCAACGAAGGAGATGTATTTTATTATGGTGGATTTATTATCGGAAACGAAAAAACTGAAGACAGTTTCATCCCTGAACCTCATATTTTTCCCGAAGAACGTTATCTTGAAGTTGTCAGATCTCTGAATGACAAACAACAGAGGTATCACTACCATGGCTTAAATACTCTAAAAACTAGTGCTGGACCTTTTTATGCATGTGTTTTAGGTAGTACAGGAGTATGGAAATCGAGATTGATTGAGGCGCTTGAACAATCTTAGGTTCGCTTTTACAACTCAACTGCTGGAGTGAAGTTTGAACCTCTTTGAGTTCTGCTGTGCGCTCCAACTGGAAAAGCTGCATTCAACACTAAAGTCACTCCTCACTCTATATTTGCACTTCCCTTGAATCAAGCTAGTTACGAAATGCCTTCATCAAGTTCTAGCGATCAAATACTTTATTTTGTAGATGGAAAGATGTGAAATTAATAATTATGGATGAGGTGAGTATGATAGGCTCCAAAATGTTCGCAAGAGTAGATACCCGCTTGAAACAAATATTTAGGTCGCTTCTCCCGTTTGCCAGAATATCAGTCATCCTTTTTGGTGATTTTAATCAATTTGCCCCAGTTGGCTACAGCTACATTTTTTCAAGCAATAAAGCAAATAATCCCCGGTAATCCCCTTTGGATTAGTTCAAATTCAACAAGTTGACCAAAGTTATGAAGCAGAAAGATTATGCATAGTTCGCTGCAGCCTTGAATAATTTGACTATGTGGTGTTTATCACCAGAAGAGGTTTGTATGTTCGAAAGTCGTCATAGAACCCATGTTATTGATGATTCAAAAGCGCTTCGACTGTTCGAAAAAAAACGACGAAGTTGACACTTACAACAGATCAATTTTTAGATGTAAAGCTGACAGTGAGATGAGAGAGTTTGAGGCAATTGACCGAGTTTTAGGGAATGTATCAAATCAGCAACGAACATCAACCGTAGATTACATTAAAAAATTACATTAAAGAAACCATGATAACAGCTAATACCTATTGACTTCCAACCTTTATAAAACTATGTGTGGGCATACGATACATGGTCATTGTTAGTGTTATGTAAAAACTTCGGATGGTTTGGTCAATGGTCGTTGTCTTTCTAAACTTTGTTCACCTACTTAGATAAAGAATATCATTGTTATTAATTTACCACTAATTTTTGTTTTATTCTGTTACAGGTTCCTCATCACCCTGTCTGATTGAATTCCTAATGAGACTCCCTTCCTACGCCTGAATTTGATCCACGGGTCAATTTTGAGGTGGCAGAGGCTTCTTTAGGAACTCCGAGCCTACTCCTGCCCAACAATTTACCCTTGGATCAAATTCACGGGTAGGGCGTGCGTATCATGAAGAATCAACTCGGATAGTGAGAGGGCTATATAGAATGCTATTGGTTCTAGCTACTACAACCCGATAGGAAAACAAACGGGTATTAGAAATACCCAATAGGAAAACAAACGGGAATGTAGATATACCCGATTGAAAAATAGCGGGTATTAGAAATCCCTGATAGAACGTATAGTGACAATGCAGTAACAGTAACTATTATGAACTCATAATGTAGTATCTGTGTGTATCCGTTGCTATAACAATTATTATTCAAATATAGTTTTGTCCGTCTCGTGTTACTCAGTCTCTCTCTGTACTAAAGCTAGTTAATCCTATATTACGCGAGCAACTGTGTTTTCTTTTCGGCCCTTTTGTCACAACAAGTTGGCAACGAGGATGAACAGTGCAAATTTCGCGGAAAGTTAGTGAAATTGAGTAGAAGACGTTCGCCGGAGTCAGCCACCAGTTACCCAGCTTTCAACACAGTTTGTCTCGCTGAACACAGTTTTGTCGCCGCCACCCCTCTCAGAAGTTCGGTAAACAGTCACATTTCACTTATTTTGTATCTGATTTTCGGGTTCCTGTACAGTACCTCCCAGGATATTGTTTTTTTTTAAATATTTGTTTGTAACTCAGTCGCCGTTCCGCCGCATTTTTTCCTGTTTTAACGTCTTTACAGTCTCAAACATGGATGATAGGCAATTCAAAGAGTTGATGAAGCTTTTGTCCACAGCCCTTGTGAGGGAACCGACCCCAGCTCCACAGATATCGCCATTTGAGAATTATGATGCCAAGAAGGAAAAATTTTCATCATACCTTGAACGTTTTGACAACTACTGCGAGCTCAAGAATGTCACCGACGCGAAGAAAAAGCAGCAGCTGATCTGCTCATCGATTGGAAGGGAACACTACAACAGCCTGGCTGCATTTTTAGGGCCGGAGAAACCAATAAAAGATATTGAATATGATACGCTAATTGATCATTTCAAGAAAATGCTGTCACCTGCTGTGTCAACAGATGTCGCCTAGCACTATTTTCTCAGCACCACTCAGCAACCAAATCAATCCATTGCAGATTTCGTTGGAGCCCTGAAGGGGAATATCACAGACTGTAATTTCTACGCTACGTGCTCGTGCAGGAAAAAAGTCTCCATAGCAGACAATTTTTTGCAAGCTCAGTTCATCAGAGGACTCAAGGATAATTGGATACGCGAACAGCTTCTTCAAGACTCAGCTCTCAAGGATTTTGACAACCTACTGAAGAAAGCAACGTCCTTGGAGGCATCACGGATTGAGTCAGGTCAGTTGGGCAAACCTCCTGACAGTTCAGCAAGTATAGAAGAAGACAACAATCGTGTTGAGAGACGTTCCAGTCAAGGTCACCACCATAGTCGCAGAAGGTCACAATCCAGTAGCTTGCGGCACCGCCAAAGCTCAAAGCCTAGGGATTCCAGAAGCCGAGTGGATTACAGGAAATTGGGCGTCGATAACCTCTGCTTAAACTGCGGCCGTCCAAATTATCGGTCACGTGATTGTAGGACAAAGAGAGATGTCCTCAAATGCACTTCATGCGGTAAGATTGGCCATGTAGCCAAAGTGTGCATAACAACGCTGCTTCAAAAATCCAACGCTCACACTATGTCGTCTCACAGTCACCAGGATGATGAAACCCAGTCAAACCACGAATTTGGAATTGTTCGGATCGAACAGATAGAAGATTTATATGGACCAGACACCGATAAGTACCTCGTCACAGTCACGCTCAATGATAAGCCACAGTCCTTCGAGGTGGATTCAGGTGCTCGGTTTTCCCTACTCTCCTAATCGGATTTCCACAAACTAGGCCTCAACCTTCCCCTCCAATCGACTTCAGTCTCATTTCGGTCGTACTCGGATCACATAATAAAGCCCAAGGGTAAGGTCACTGTTAAGGTTGCCTATGGTTACAAGTCGATGGATGCTGATCTATTTGTGGTGCCAGCTGGTCACGATGCACTGCTTGGGCGAATGTGGATCAGGGGTCTCGGGATCAGCCTCAATGAAATCGATAGTCACCGTCGCTCAGCGTCCAACCCAGCAGTTGTGAACTCAGTCGAGTCACTTGAAGACATTTTCAAGAAATATTCATTGATCTTCGAAGAAAGAATAGGGTGCGTCCCTGGAGTAGAAGTCAAGCTGCAGCTCAGAGAAGGCGTGAAACCTGTTTTCATCCGTGAACGCGATGTTCCTTTTGCACTGAGGGAACGCGTTGAGAACGAGCTTGAATCCCTTGAACGCCAGGGAGTGATCACCCCGGTTGCATCAAGCGATTGGGGGTCGCCGCTAGTCGTGATTGCCAAGCCTGACGGTGGCGTCAGGATATGTGTTGACTATAAGTGTAGGGTTAATTCAAGACTGGTAGCTGCCAATCACCCCATTCGTCGCATTGATGAGGTATTGCACAGCCTCAGAGGTTCCAGGTTCATTTGCAAGCTGGATCTTCATAAAGCTTATTTGCATCTGAAGGTGGATGATGAAGGAAGCAGGATTCAGACGATATCGACACACAAAGGCACTTTCAGGATGAACCGTCTAAGTTTCGGGATAAAAACTGCGCCATCAGAGTTCAATAGAATCCTCTCCCAGCTGCTGAATGGATTGCCCAAAGTGGAAGCCTATTTTGATGACATAGTTTGTCACGGAGAAACACAGGAAGAATGCACAAAAAACCTGGTCGCCTGCTTGGAGCGACTTCAGCAATGTGATCTGCACTTGAACCGGTCTAAATGCTCATTTTTTAAGGAGAGGATTGACTACCTTGGACATCGGATTTCATTCAACAAAATTGAAAAAAGCCCAGCAAAGGTGCAGGCTGTTGCTCAGATGCCTCGACCTAGGAATGTGGATGAAGTGAGACGTTTTTTAGGCCTTGTCACGTATTATGCCAAATTTATACCAGACTTCTCCACAAAGTCTCATCCCTTGCGCCGTCTACTCAGGAAGGGGGAGAAGTTCATCTGGTCATCCACTACCGAAGCCTCATTTCTAACCCTCAAATCCGAATTATGCAATGATAGGGTTCTGGTTCCGTTTGACCCAGCAAGACCGGTAGTCCTGACCACAGATGCCAGTCCGTCTGGAATCGCAGCGATTCTTAGCCATGAAATCAATGGTAAAGAACGTCCTGTCGCATATGCCTCAAGAGCCCTAACTGCCGCCGAATCAAATTATAGCCAGCTTGACAGGGAGGCCCTTGCCATCGTTTATGCCGCAACCCATTTCTTCAACTACATCTACGGGAAACATTTCATTCTTGTCACAGATAATGAGCCCCTGTCACGCATCTTCCACCCAGATAGACCATTGCCTCAGATGACATCTGCCCGATTATTGCGGTATGCATCGTTCCTCAGCGGCCTCGATTACCCTGTGAGGTGCAAAAAAGGCAAGAACAATGAAAATGTTGATTGTCTTTCTAGGGCTCCTGTCTCTCCATCAGGGGGTGTGTTACCCTTAGCAATGGATGAAGAAGTCAACATTCTGTACGCTGAGACCTTGCTTCAGATTTCCAACTCAGCTGTCACAGCAGAGACGGTCGCCGAAGAGACTGCAAGGGACCCAGAATTGCAGAAAATCATGAAAGAACTCAAGAGCAGCCGCATTGACAGCCCATACACTGTTTCTGGTGAAATGCTTTTCCGTCTGGATCGAGCAGTAGTTCCTAAAGCTCTCCAATCGTCAGTTTTAGAAGAGCTGCATGCATCACACTTGGGAATTACCAAGATGAAGCAACTTGCCAGAAGGTACGTGTATTGGGAAGGTTTAGATAAAGACATTGAACGGCTTGTCAGAAGTTGTGAGTCCTGCGCAAAAGTTCGCCATAATCCCCAAAAAGCGCCAGTTCATCCGTGGGATCAACCCGATGAAAACTGGGAAAGGGTGCATATCGACTATGCAGGGCCTTTCGACAGCCGTTTCTTCCTCATGTGTGTGGACGCCAGGTCCAAATGGGCGGAGGTCCGCATGCTTAAGGATGCACCATCTTCAGCATCAACAATCACCCTGCTGGAAGGAATTTTCTCCGTGCATGGTTACCCTTCTGTGCTTGTATCAGACAATGCTGCTATCTTTAAGAGTGAGGAGTTTTTACACTATTGTAAAGAGCGAGGGGTTTTCCAGAAATTCAGTGCGCCACATCATCCAGCGACAAATGGACTCGCTGAGCGCAGTATTCAAACGTTGAAAAGGAGACTGAAGGCCTCAGCCAGTGACCCGGCCCCATTTTCTTCGAAACTACAACAGATTATGTTTCGTTATCGAGCAACGCCCTTGGCTTCTGGCCAATCTCCAGCGGAGCTTTACCTGAAGAGGAGACTTCGGATCAGGCTAGATGCCCTTCTGCCAAATGACCGAGCTCGAGCCCCCTCTAGTCGTGCGTCCAGCCGTGTCCGTTCACTTCAGGTGGGGGAGAGAGTTCAGACAAGGATTCAGGAGTGCTGGCAGTTTGGTATCATCACGAGGAAGCTGGGCCAGTACCAATATGTGGTTGAACTTGATTCTGGCCGCAGCTTGAAGAGGCACATAAATCAGCTGGTCAGCACCCTGGTACCAAAGAAACGTGTGGTTTTTGCGCCTCCACAGCAGAGCCAGGGAATTCCGTTCTCCGCGGATCTACCGGAGTGTGAGGGGCCGCCGATGGCGGTATTGCCAAGTGTTCAGCCTCCGTCCGAGATGTTGCCGCCTGCCATGAGTCAGAGCCAGCCTGCGGGGGCCCCTGTCAGACCAGCAAAGGAGCGTAGAGTGCCTGATCGTCTTAAGGACTACGTGCTGAATAAAGATGGGGAGAATATAGTGACAGTGCAGTAACAGTAACTATTATGAACTCATAATGTAGTATCTGTGTGTATCCGTGGCTATAACAATTATTATTCAAATATAGTTTTGTCCGTCTCGTGTTACTCAGTCTCTCTCTGTACTAAAGCTAGTTAATCCTATATTACGCGAGCAACTGTGTTTTCTTTTCGGCCCTTTTGTCACAACAGAACGGTAACGGGAATGTAGATATAGGAATTCTGTCAGGTATTCCTGTGCTCAAAATCCAGAATTTTGGAATTCTGGTAAATCGGGGTACCCGATGGAAATTGAGATATCCAATAAACCCTTATCTGCGAATTCATAACCCGATAGATTTCGGCTTGTAAAAACCCGATAGGCGTAAGCACTTTTTGAATACCTGATAGGATTTCATCCTATCGGGTTTCCATTATAATTCCTATAGGATTTTTTTTTTTTTTTTTTTTTTTTTTTTTTTTTTTTTTTTTTTTTTTTTTAAAGTGATGCCCGTTTGCGAGGTCGTCAAACGGATAAAAACACTATTTTTTTCTCTCGGTGTAGTAAAACGCAGAATCCATCAATTCTTTCTTTATAGAGATGGTTTCAAAGCACAACATCCACGAGTTTCAATTCTTGAAGTACGGTTTCTAATGCATCAGCTGGTATATAATACCAGCATAGTGTCTGATAAAAGCCAAGGCACGCCAATCAACTTTTTATTACCATCTGCTCATATCAGCACAGGCAATCGTTCTATTTTAGTTAATCAGACTTTTTTATCAGTAAGCATTTTACTCTCCCAATGAATGACAACTCGGTATACTTTCTCTACTAAAACATTACTCACCATTGAATTCCTTCAATCCAACCTTTCCTGCAGAAAAAGAAAACTTTGATTCCTCCATCTTATCGTCTCCGGTGAATAGCACGGCGGGACTACTTCATTTCCAGTGGATTATTCCCGGGACAGATTGTGAATTACACGATGACAGATGAGCACTTGGAGAAGCAAGGAAATGTTTTGAACCCCCCTTACCTTCTCTCTTACCCTAACAGTGTAATGATTCCGTGAAATTGGTTGAGAAAAATAGAAATTATTGAATTTTGAGAGCCATTGGGGGGTTTGGAATTTGAAATTTTAGGAAATTACTATTGACGCCAAAAAATGTGAAAACATTTAGGGGGTGTCACAGTAAAAAATTGAAACTTTAATTTCTTAGACCATCCTAATGAAGGGTTTCAGAATGAGCTTTCATAAAATGTAATGCAAAATACACATGCAGAATACGGTTTTCGTAAGTTCTTTACCTAATAATTATAATTTGCAAACCACAAAAGATTACTTGTAGGAAATGCATTACAGTTATGAAGAAAACGGAATAAATCATTTAACCAATCAATGTACCGTTTTATTGCACGAGTGGAGCTGCAATTATAGCAGGAAATCATGAATAACAGAGATAAATATAAAATTACGTACTGGACATTATTTTTTGCTAGGTATCAATAATAAATAATTGGTAATTAAACTAAATGAACAAAATTGGAGTGAAAACATACAACAGAATACACATTTATTATTGATTCATGAAGATACCTTCCTAATGAAAATTTACACATTATTTCTCCAAAACATAAAATAACGAATACACTGAGAGAAAAATGTGCTTATGGAAAGTCGATCAGAGCCAAAAACCGATGGAGTTTAGCTAAAACCAATGGAGTTTGTGTAAACATCAATCTGTTTTAGTTAAAAACGATCGACTTCTATCGAGTAACTGCATCATTCTATCGAATGTTGCTAAGAGCTGATGGAGTTTTGTTAATGGTCCATCGAGTAGAGGTATCAGTGGATCGTGTTTTCGCAACAAGAAGTTTGATCGAGTTTCCTAAATCTGTCTCCCATCGAGTAATGTCAGGCGGTGATGGGGTTTTCTTAATTCCAATGTAATTATGTTACCGTCCATCGAGTATTTGTACTCCTCCAAACGTGTGACTGTTGCTTACACAGACCCATTTGATGTGGTGAAAGAGTTTTTCTATTTGACGATCGACTTTTCCCTGTCTTCAAACGAGTTTATATAGCCTTATGAGAACCACCTTGGTTGATGGATCGGATTTTCATTATTTGGCGATCTAGTAGTGTGATGGGGTGAATTAAGAGGAACACGTTAGAGGAGTCCATGTACTTTTTCCATTCTTCAAACCAGTTGCTATATTGCTATAGTCTTATGAGAACCACCTTGGCTAATCAATCGGATTTTCATGATGGGGCGATCGAGTTATGTAACGGAGTGGAAGGAATAATTGAATTTAGAGAACATAATTGCAAATCGAATGACCTCGAATTTAATCTGAATAATCTCCCAGAAAGTTCTGGTGGCCGAATCCCGACCAAAATAAAAGAAGACCGCGGCCGACTAATCAATAGGTACAATGAATAAACTACCATCATCTGTAGGGATTCTAGCACGTCGAATATCAATAAAATTTTATATTCGTCAAAGAGAATTCCAGTTGAGATTTGGAAACCTTACCTCAATAGGTCATAATCGATTACATCAATGAAATAAATTCAGGTAGGTAAGTGATTAGGTATCGAAATGAGTTCCTCAACATCTTCCCTTAAACTTAAATAAGCTCTATTAGCATGTAAAAAAGATGAATTATAAATTGAACTCTAAACATGTAAAATGTAAATGTTTTGTGCGAATTTTATTCAGCTGAATTGAAGGCAAACTCAAAATATTGCATTTCACCTCGAGGAGTAACTTGGACAAATTAACTGGTTTTAAGACTGGGGGAGATTATGGTGGGAGAAAGTCCCTCCACTTCCCGACAGGCAGCGCTGATGTTCGGCCGGACGTCCTTTCCCCAGACTCCAGTGTTTTGATAGGGGCGTAATGGGTTTGGGGAAACGGAGGAGGAGTGGGGATGAGGAAGGCAAAAAAACAAAACCCGATCGGAATCTATCGACTTTTTCAAAATCCAATGGAGTTTTTCTAACGTTCCATCGTGTGTTTTACTTTTCTCATCTACTTTTTTAGGCATCCGATCGAGTTTTCTGTGGCTGATTATGCGGGTGGGGAGAATCCACCACAGACGCAGTGTGGTTGTTGAGAAATGGAAAGGATAGGCGAGTTTGTCGTCATCGATTGGGGACTGACTGCCATGCTGTTTGGGCGCCAAATGAAGAGTTTCTTTTTTTTTTGAGTTCTGTTGGCACTTGTCTGTGATCTGTGATCGGTGTTTTTCGGACTTCTGTTTTGAACACGTTATATTTTTGAGCTTTATATTAAAGTAATCTGTTTGTTTTTGATTTCTCGATTAAAAGTGTTTTTCCGAACGAGTTTCAAGTTTATATTTCCGTACTCTACATTTTTTGGCGACCGTGACAGGACGGATTGTTTTGATTGAAGCTCCAAGGATGACCGAAGAGAATCAATTACGACGGGTATTGAGAACCCTTTTCACGAAGGATTGTACAGCGATTTTGGACCTTCTACAAAATGATGCTTCGAAAACGGAGGTAACGGCGAAGTTTGCTGCTCTAACTATCAGGTATGAAAAGCTAAATGAATCTAATCTGGCGATCCAAGAAGCTTTATTGTCTAAACCGAACCTGAAAGATGACGAATTGGCAAGTGAATTTGAAAAATCTTCTGAATATGACTTTAAATATTTACAAACTAAAGGAATAGTGGACGAATATATAGATCGATTTGCAGTGATTAATAATTGTCCTAGTATTAAGGATAGTGATAGTAATATAAGTAAGAACGCAAATGAAGATATTTCGGCTTATATGAAACAAAAGTTCAAACCCGAAATCACCAAGAAATTTGACGGTAGTATAGGTAGTTGGATAGGTTTTTGGACCCAGTTTTCTTCTATTCATGAGAGTCCAAAATGGACTGATGACGAGAAATTTGATATACTATTACGTGCAATGAAACCTGATTCCCCTGCTCAGAAGTTGATTGATAGATTCCCGCCTTCTAAAGAAAATTATGGCAAGGCTGTCGAGCTTTTGAAATCGAGATTTGGCAAGGACGAGTATTTAATTGAATTTTATGTTAGGCAATTACTGTCTCTTGTGTTAACAAAGTCAGAAACTAAGTCAATCTCTGAACTACATGATGAACTTGAAGTGCAATTAAGTGCACTAGATTCTCTCAATGTCACTAAAGAAAGATATGCAGCTATGCTGTTCCCGTTAGTTGAATCGGCCCTCCCAGAAGTCACTTTCAAAATTTGGGAGCGCCACCGGGTTAGTAAAAATGCTTCCATGAAGGAACCTGCGGACTGCTTAACGGAACTTCTCGAATTTTTGAGGATCGAGGTAGCGGGGGAGGAACGTTTAAAACTAAGACGAAACAATTTCGATAGTCATCCTACTCGAAAATCGAATTCTGTTTGCACTATTCCGACTGCTGCATCTTTGTTCACAAAAGAGGATATCAAACCATCACGAGATATTTCCTGTATATTCTGTGATAAATCTCACGCTTCTCAAGATTGTGTTTCTGCTATCGACATGACACTCACACAGCGTAATGAGATAATCAAGAAAAAGGGGGCTTGTTTTAAATGCCTAAGAAAATCGGGTCATTTAAGTTCCAAATGTAAATTATTTGTTAAATGTGCTGTTTGTAAAGGTAGGCATTTTCCTCTTATGTGTCAAAAGGCTGAGGGGGTTTTCGAACAAGCTGAGAAACAGAAACCTGGCAATCAGAATGATGAAGTTTCTCTTCTTTCTACTGAAATTAGAAATAATACCATAACTTATTTACCTACTTTGGTCGGTAAACTCCTAAATAAGGGTAAAGAATATAGAGTACGCATTTTGTTAGATTCTGGTAGTCAAAAGAGCTACATAACCAAGTCACTTGTAAGGAAATGTAGTTTGTCTCGACAAAGTAGAGTTTTGATCAGACAGGAAGTTTTTGGTGGAACAAGAACGTCATTGAGTTCTCATGGAGTTTATACTGTGACTCTGCAATCTGCCATGGACGATTTTAAATGCGAATTTGAACTCCTTGATCAGGAACGAATCTGTAATTTTGTTCCTAAATTAAATGCTAATATGTATAGTATGTTGAAAGATAAAGGCATTATACTATCTGATTTTTCAGAAATTAACGGTAACGATGCAGAGGATGTGCAAATCCTGCTTGGAGCTGACTCTTGGGCTAAAATAATACTCTCTGATCACGTTAAACTGGAATCAGAATTGGTAGCTGTCAGCACTAAACTTGGATGGACTCTAGTTGGCACGATGGATGACAAAAACACTTTAGCCTCATCACTTCTTGTTACTCTGACTTGTCAGACGCATCTGGCCAATCTATGGGATTTGGAACTTATGGGTATTCGGGATCCTGGCACTCAAGAAACTCAAGAAGAGAAGGACCGTCGAGTCCAAAAATTCTTCGATGAAACTGTCAAGATCGAGAAAGGAAGATATGTTGTCAAATTGCCGTGGAAAGAAGGACATGCTCTGCTTGAAGACAACAAGGAACTAGCGCTGCGAAGGTTGACTAATATGACTCGAAAACTTCGTGAAACTGGTCAGTATGATGCTTATGACATAATAATACAAAATTGGATCTCAGAGGGAATTGTAGAGGTATTGTCAGAAAGTGAAATAACCCAATTTGGTTATTACTTACCACATAGGGCTGTAATTAAAGAGGGCAGTACCACACGTATTCGACCTGTATTTGATGCCTCTAATCGTGATAAGAATGGGAATTCTTTAAATGAATCGTTGGAAAAGGGCCCTAACCTTATTGAAATAATTCCTACAATTTTAATTGCTTTCAGATCAGGAAAAATAGGTGTTTCTGCAGACATAGAGAAAGCTTTTTTACAGGTGGTGTTGCATGAAAAAGATAGAAATTTTTTAAGATTCTTATGGTGGGAGGATGGTAAAGTCCAATTTTTACGCCACTGTAGGGTAGTTTTTGGCGTTTCCTCAAGTCCATTTCTTTTAGGAGCAGTTCTTCAACATATTTTAGACCGAGCTGATCCTCATCTTCAGCACACAGCTGAGAAGTTGAAAAAAGCTTTCTACGTGGACAATTGTTTGGCTTCATTAGAATCTGATGATGAGGTGGATAATTTTATTTCTGAGTCAAGAGAACTTTTATCGGCTGTTGGATTTAATTTAAGAGGATGGGTGACCAATACTAGAAATGTTGATGCAATTGAAAATGTTCTCGGCTTAAAATGGTATTGTGGTTCCGATACTCTTGGAGTAAACTTGAAAATGTCATTTGATATCCCACATACTTTAACACGTCGAATTTTGTTATCAGTATCTCAACGTCTATATGACCCTATTGGTTTCACCTCACCTGTTGGTCTAATCCCTAAAACACTACTTCAAAAGAGCTGGTCAACTCAGGCAAAGTGGGATGATCCCCTACCTGCAGATATTTGTATGGATTTCAATAAATGGGTTGAGGAATTGTCTTTGTTAGAAGACTGTAATTTATCTCGAAGAATTATATGGAATGAATCAAGTACCTTGCACGTTTTTTGTGACGCAAGTAAGTTGTCTTTTGCAGCTTGTGTATTTGTTCGATCCCAACATGAAGGACACATTATAATAAATCTAGTTATGGCTAAATCTAGAGTGGCTCCGATCAAAGTACTGACCATTCCTCGTTTAGAGTTAATGTCTGCCATCCTTGGTGCAAGATTATACAAATTGATCTATTCTTCTTTTAATATCGAACCCCAAAATACAACGTTTTGGTCTGATTCATCTGTTGTTTTGAATTGGATAAAAAATGCAGGCCCATGGACAGTTTTTGTTAAAAATCGTGTGGAAGAAATTGAATCATTGACAGATTCAACTCGTTGGAGACATATTCCTGGCTGCTATAATCCTGCAGATTTAATTTCACGTGGATGTTCTCCTCGACAATTGATTGAATCCAAATGGTGGGAGGGTCCGACTTGGCTCTATTATGAAGAAAATAATTGGCCCATGAGTGATGCGCTTCCTGATCAGTCAGAAATAGACAAAGAAAGAAGGAAGACTGTCGTTTCAGCTTCTGTAACGGAAAAAAGAATATTTTCTCTAACTTATTTGACTGAAAAGTTTTCAAGTTACCATAGCATCACAAAGATTGTTATGTACGTATTGGATGCAGTTTGTATTTTGTGTCCCGGATTTATTAAATTTTGTGGTCTGAGTGATTCAGTAGTAATGAAAAGAGGATTTTCTTGTGAAAAGTATCTGAACGCTGAATTAATTTTATTTCGTAATGTTCAAAAGGAATTTTTTGGCGAAAATATAAACAAATCTGCTCTTAAAGGTTATTCTGTGTTTTCTGATGAAAGAGGCTTACTACACATCAAAACCAGAATTTTAGATGAAGAGCAAACTGATGAATTTATTTCACCAATCCTTTTACCTGGGAAGCACCCTTTAATTATGAAAATGATTGAATATTTCCATGTTAAACACAATCATGCACGTGCCCTGACTTTACTTGTAATCCTCAGGGAAAGATTTTGGCTGTTGGGTGGCAGACGAGCTGTTGGTATAGCTGTTCGCAGATGTCTAACTTGTAGGAAACAACAAGCTGGCCGTCTTCAAGTTCCAACAGCACCCCTTCCCACAGATCGAACCAGACCTTCTTCAACCTTCCAGGTAACAGGAGTTGATCTTGCTGGTCCAATATTTTTGAAGGACCAAAATAAGGCTTGGATAGTCATTTTCACGTGCGCAGTTTATAGAGCTGTGCATCTGGATCTAGTGATGTCTTTGAGCACTGAAAGTTTTATACAATCATTGAGGCGATTCATTGCTCGGAGGGGGCGTCCCAAAATTATCTACTCAGACAATGGCACTAATTTCACCGGACTTGAAAATCTTTTTAAACAAGTTGATTGGAATCGCATCGAACAGGAATCAGCTACTATGAAGATTAAATGGAAGTTTAACCCTCCTACAGCTGCCTGGTGGGGTGGGTTTTGGGAAAGGTTAATCCGAATCTTGAAGGACCTTTTAAGAAAAAATCTTGGACTGGCTTCATTGACCTTTGAAGAAATGATCACTTTACTTTGTGAATGTGAGTCAATTATGAACAATCGACCCATTACCTATTTATCTGAAGACCCCTCAGAATTGATTGCTTTAAAACCTAATATGTTTCTTCAAAGTTTGGTTGGCAATAATGTTGATGATTTGGATCAACTACAAAGTGTCAGCATGGAAAAGAGGTGGAGATATCTACAAAATGTGAGGGAAGGACTGAAGAGTCGTTTTAACAAAGAATATCTTGGGACTTTGCGCTGTGCAACATCAGGACGAACTGATTCTTTACAGATTGGTGACATTGTACTAGTAGGAAGTGAAAATAAAAAGCGTCTGGAGTGGCCTTTGGCTAGAGTCGTCGCTTTGCTCCCTGGACGTGATGGAGTTACTAGATTGACAAGACTCAGGACTCAGAATGGTGAAATTCTCCGTCCTTTGCAACGGCTTTACTCTCTAGAAATAGGTGATGAAAATTTAGCTGCTACTGATGAATCTGATGAATTACCAGATTCGAAGACACCCGAGTTACCACAGGAGTTTTCAACACCTGATGTGGAAGAAATTCAAATTTCAGATCCAGATTGTGAGAAGAGTAGTTGCCCTCTTACACGAAGTGGTCGTCAAGTGAAACCTCGAAATATCCTAGACCTTTAGATTGGTTTGCAAATAACGAGTATTTGCAAAGGTGGGAGAATGTTGAGAAATGGAAAGGATAGGCGAGTTTGTCGTCATCGATTGGGGACTGACTGCCATGCTGTTTGGGCGCCAAATGAAGAGTTTCTTTTTTTTTTTGAGTTCTGTTGGCACTTGTCTGTGATCTGGGATCGGTGTTTTTCGGACTTCTGTTTTGAACACGTTATATTTTTGAGCTTTATATTAAAGTAATCTGTTTGTTTTTGATTTCTCGATTAAAAGTGTTTTTCCGAACGAGTTTCAAGTTTATATTTCCGTACTCTACAGTGGTGTCGCCGATTGACGAGGACTGATCAGCCCCGCGATAATTGATTATTTAACGTACAAAAAACAGTTCTTAGTGCCCATACAGCAGTCCCTAGTGTTCAGTGAAGTGTTTAGTAATTAATGCAGAACCATTGGTCGGGATTGGAAAAGGTGAAATGTGAAAAGGGTGGTTTGCGTTGACGGCGCTTTGTGGCGGCCATTCGAGGAGTGTTGGCGGGAAGACATTGTAACGGCGGCTCCGAAATTCTCGTCGGCTTTTACCTGATCAGTAAGTACGCCTTTTCACAGCTGGCTGACGAAACTGGGAAATGTTCTATTATTACAGACAACAGCGCATTTGTTGAGTTTACTTCGGCTCTTGGTTTAGATTCCTCTGCTTTGTTCTCCATTAATATGGTCACGACTCATTACGGCATCAAATTTGTGCCAGATTACGTTGTTGGCGTGGCTCTTGGAGATGAGGGGTTGCCTGTTTTTTTCGAAAATCGTTAGCATGTATTTTGACAAAGTAACTAACGAAACCTACTTCAAGGGCCAGGATTACGAAACGAACATGTTTTCTCCGCACTACATGGCATACGCTGTCGACCCCCTCTCTTCTTTTTCCTATCACAAGCTCTCCGACAGAAGATATGTGTTTTCTAACACGCTCGCAAGGGCGTTGGACTACAACTATTATGTCTTCATGCGTAATAGCCTCTAAATATATTTATTTATGACAATCTGAATAATATGCATTGGAACTTTAATCTCTCTCTTGAACATTTCATCTCTCTGTGAAGAACGTCTCAATAATAATTATAACTTAGGAATTCGGGCCGTCCATTAGGTAATTAATACTTATACGACTTGTACATATTTCTATAGTAATTCAATAGTATAGAATGTATACTATCTGATACTTTTGTACATACATACATTGTTGTTAATACAATCTATTTTTGAAGCTTACTCAATGATTCCAAACTATTCACCCTCTCCTTCTTGCGACATTACATTACATAATATATTATATTACATTATTTTTATGAGGTTTGATCATTTGAACAAGGGAAAAAAGTGAACAGCAAAAAGTGCTGGAAAAGAAAAGAAAAAAAAATGCCATGCTGGGTAACAGCGTTCTATGTCTGATATTCGCCTTTTTCTTCTTCTTCCAGCTCAACGCATCGGGTATTCTGGGCCTCCTTTGGGCTACGCTGAGAATCCCGAAGGAATTTTTCCTGGATATAACGGTGAACATTTTTCAAGCCGTCCGATCCGATTTTCTTTATCCCGGCCCCCCTATTCGGTACCCGTTTTCGGAAACCGATCTTGTGACACGTCTTGTGGAACTCGTTTAGGTACTATTTCCAACGAATTTTCTGGAAATTCCTGGTTCTGGGTACCAGGAAACTCGTTTGAAATGGCGAACGACTTCCACAAGAGGTTTTACCCAATCGGGTACCGAATAGCGGGACCGGCAAGAAGAAACTCGATCGGAGGACTTGATAAAGTCGATTGACGGGCTTGGAAAAACCTGATGGGGCGTTAGCGTAACCCGATGGAAGATTTACAGAAAACTCGATCCGTCAGCTACGAAAGTCGATCGTAGTCTTATAAAAACACGATCGACCGGCTAAAATAAGTCGATCCCAGATGACATAAAACTCGATCGGAATTGTTAAGAAAACCCTATTAGGAAGCAGGAAAAAGTCGATTGCAGCCTATACATTACTCGATGGGAGGGTTAAGAAAACCAGATGAGGAAATTATGAAAACTCGATTGGCGTTGTTAACAAAACCCCATTGGGGAACAAAGAAAACACGATGGGAAACATTAGGTTACTCGATTGACGTTGTTAGGAAAACCCTATCCGGATGCTAGGAAAAGTCAATTGGCAGCCACAAAAAACTCGAATGACTTGCTACAGAGGACTCCATTGGATTCCGAGGTTAAAAAACTATATAGAATATTCCACGATCGAGTTTTTTTAACCGTCGAAGTGATTTTAGCCGTCAATCTAGTTTTTTTTCCTTAATAAACTCAATTGCGAGGCTTTAATGCAGTTTTTTAAGCTCATTTTTCTCTCAGTGTAAAAGTAAAAGTCAGTGTAGTCAGTGTATTTACATTCTATAATACCTCTGTGAGAGATGATGAAAATTTGGTGACACGCATATTCTCACATTTTTCTGCAGGTCCACTGATTTTTGAGAGAATTAAGTAAATTTAAAAGTTCAGGTTAGGCTTTAAACAAAATGTATACTTTAATTTATAATAATATAAAATTTATATTAAAACCCACTCTAAAATCTCATAAACAAATATTGATAAAGTAAGGGTCAGGTATTGCCAAAAGCACATTGCGCTGATATCCTTCATTGTTTTGGGTGGTTTTGAGTTTGGTGAAGTAGTGTATCCAAAGTGTAGGTGTCAGGCTCGAACAAGCAGGTATTCAAGTTTTGGGATTTTCAACGGATTCCCAGCAGATGGAAGGAAAATATTCTGGTGATTTTTACTCAATCAAGTATTTGGAACGAAATGTTAAGGCGAAATGTGTACCTAAAGTATTCTATCAAATTCTACGTACCTATTTTAAGGAAAAGGTTACTATAGATGCGTATTCTGAAGAACTTTTTTCCTTTTGGCGACGAATTCGTCACAAAAAATCGTCAGAACAAGGCCAGATGGCTACATACTATAGTTTCTGACTGTCAGAACGTTTCTCGCCGTCGTGGGACCTGGACAGCAATGATTATCCACCTTCTTTCTTAGAGGTTCACCATAAATTAAGTGTTAACATACTTTGAAAGAATAATTAATGCGAGAAACCACTTCACTTGTTGAATTCTTACGTGTTAAGTTATTATTCAGATAGCGAAAGGCGAGTCACATGTCTTAGTTCGTCAGGAAAAACGAACACACAAGTTGATCGTAAAACTCATGGGGGGGGGGGGGGGGGGATACGGATTGTTTGTTTGAGTAGACTTTCCAATAGCGTCTCTCATTAATAGTGAGTAAGTACGTGTCATTATGAAATCGAGAGAGTAGAGAGAAAAATTGATAAACCAATCGAATGGCAGAGAAACAATTGCAGATAAATATCATTAAGATGGATTGGTGAGACAGTTTAGTGCACAAGGTATCTCATACTGCTGATATGGGTTGTGTGCTAAATCAATCTTTAGGTACGTTTTTATTACTGATGTCCAATATCATATGTCATGTCTTTACCTTTGTTTCTATCTCTAATACCAACAAGTCAATGTTTTGTAACAGAGAGGTGGCGCCACTCATCTTCATACCAATCATTGGCACGTTTTTCTCATTTCCTGGTTAGTCTTGGATTTCATTTACATTGGCTTGCTCCTGTAACTTTTTCCAATTCATAAAAGAAACAGGTGAAGGTTGAAGGGATTCGTCAGACTTGAAGCGTTTCTATTAAACCTGAGTGAGTGAGAGAGAAGAGAGAGAGAGAGAGAGAGAGAGAGAGAGAGAGAGAGAGAGAGAGAGAGAGAGAGAGAGAGAGAGAGAGAGAGAGAGAGAGAGAGAGAGAGAGAGAGAGAGAGAGAGAGAGAGAGAGAGAGAGAGAGAGAGAGAGAGAGAGAGAGAGAGAGAGAGAGAGAGAGAGAGAGAGAGAGAGAGAGAGAGAGAGAGAGAGAGAGAGAGAGAGAGAGCGAGACTATTCTTTCATATTGTAAAGAAAAGAAAACATAACAAATATCGCTCATCTTTAGGCTTGGCCTGGGTTGAAGAGGTAGAGTTGCCGAATTAGAATTCTAATACAGAATAAAACATTCTAAACGTACATATTTTATGAGACCTTTAACATAATAAAAATTTCTCTTTCATACAATTCGCACAATACATGAGTAAAATCTTTCAAATAAACTAATCAAATAAAAACTTCGTCGTCTCCGTTAGATCAAAACAATTTATTATTTTTGCCGTTAGATCAAAACAATTTATTATCTTTGATTAACATCTGCCTATAGCATAGGTAACGAGATCAACAAGATACTATAAGGTCTTGCATTTCGTTAACCATACCTCAAGAACCACCGCATAATCTCCCTCCGAACGGTCCCTATACTCACCATAAAAGGAAAACCACACTGCGCAACCCAGAACAGGGCCCCCCAAGGCTTTATACACCTCACCGCGGTGGTAGCCTCGGGAGAGAAGAAGTCCCTCATGCATCTTCTCTTTAGGATGTCCAATGCCCGCAACAATGCTCATTTACAAAAAGTTCAATATCAAAAAGATACCCAGGTCACGGGACTCTCTCAACATGTACACCATCAATCAGGTAAGGGTATGATATTAGCTCACGAGATCTAGAAGTTGCCACTGTACGTTGCTATTGCTTTAACAATTTTATAAATGGTCTTTCATGATTGGGGCAGTTTTCTGAGAAAACAGTATATTCAAAGTTCAACGAGTTCGAGAGATATGATGGGAGCTTTTGTCCTTGCAGATCGTAGCAGGTCATATTTATGTCAACCAATCTTCAGATCATATCTAACATCTGAAAAACTGCCATAGAAGAGGAGCATAATAGATCTTCCCAAATAATCATACCTGGAAGACGAACACCGCACCACTCCATTAAGAAGTTGAACCGGAGTGGTGACAAATTGTATGTTGTTATTCTTGTTTGTGGCATTGTCTGTTATTCAAGTTCTATAAATGTGATGAGAGTGATCATGGATTTCTTGAGTCTTTCGACTTGGCTGTTACCCATTCTTGCTCCAGTGACTATTGATTTCATCTTTATGTTATCATGAATACAATAATCATAAATACTCCTGATGTAAAATTGTTAGGTAGCATGGTTTTAAATTATTTATGAAGGTGGGCTAAACAGCAGAACCATTTCACTCAATGCGTTGTTGTGCGTTGGTTGAAAGAGATTTGGTATGATATTTCATCATCACAAATTTCGTGGACGAGCAGATGGGAAGAATGAAGTAAGAAGAAGAGCAGCATGAAGTAATAAGAAGTATGTTTTAATCTCATTCGTATCACCTAATTTTTTCTAGAGTATCGATATTGGGTAGCGATCATTTGCATCGCCAGTGTCTCAATTTAATGTTTTCTGCCGCTTTTACTTGGTATGACCCTGAAACGACTGGTGCAGGTGATCTGTTAGGAGGCGTCGGTGCAGTAGAATGCCGATGCAGTTGATGTAATTAGCATTTCAGTTGATTATCTTCCTCGGTATCGGGTTTGAATTTGTCGGAGTCAATATCACCTGAAGTACCAGACAAGAAACAGCCCCTGGTATTGTACCTGAGAGCCGCTGGGATTCACTACGATATATATATATATATAGATACTTTTTTTCTTGTTCTGCTAAAGGGAGAATTGAATTTACTTTCAGAAACCACGCGTCACTTCAATCTCTCTCTTGGGAGGCGGATATTTAATGGATTGTCGTCTCTCACGATAACAAAACCATAGTAAGTGTCCGGTTTCAGGTGTCTTAACTTGGTTGCCTTGTCTCCCTTGTCTCAATGACAGTGAGATTTCAGGGTTGAAGTGCATTCGAGATTGGCAAAGCCTTAGGTCGCACCGTGGTTCTGACCCTGTCAAATTAAGTACACGGAACCGCAATACTGTCATGTAATGAAGATTGCCTATCATCACGCTTGTAGGAATTTTAACACAAACATCGATTGGTAACATCCTCGGAATAATTACGGAAATGATCAAATTGATTAATCAGGAACTTGCAGCTGGATATATATATATATATATATATGCATCTAGTAATAGCATTATTTCAGTTAGATTTATAGTAGATAAGTAGTATAGGTATACGTTGTTTATAAGCTTCGTTATCAGCTTGTTAGTAGTGCCCTACCTTCGTTGATTTTAGGGTTGCCAGATTTTTTCGGATCATACAATGTATATCCTGGCTGCAACCAAGGAAAAGTAAAGTATTTCAATGAAAGTTGAAGTATACATTAAATTTAACGTTCTCGACTTACACACTAAGGTATTTTTCATTCAGCATCTGCACACAAGGGCTTGAATGTGTCAAATTACTGAAACTAAGAAAGTTCGTTTGAGGAATTAAGAAAGAACCAAGGATATTAATATTTTTATTGTACGTAGGTCACAAAAATTCGATTCCGAAGAAAACATTACTAGACATTTCAATCTTAACGAGTCCATATTTCAGTAAGGTTGTGTTACATACATAAATGTAATTAGGAGCATCATTTTCAATCTCGTTCTCACTGAAAAAAAAAAAAAAAATATATATATATATATATATATATATATCTCGGGCATCTATTGGGCACGTAAGGACTAAGGACGTTAGGCACTTTTTAGGAACTCGAAAAGTTACATTCATTCAGTCCCTCTTTCTTTCTCTGAAACACTGTACCTGTAAAATATTAAAAATTGGGAAGAGAGCTGTGGAAATTGAAAATTCAGAAAAACGTTGAAAATTGACAATTTGAAAGAAAATCTTTATACTTGACAAAAAAGTAAATTAGACCTTGTCCTTGACTAGTAAGTAGGTGCGAGGGCTGAACTTTTCTTCTTCGTTTCAAATATAAAGTATTTTGGTGTACTTTAAATTTTTTATAAAGCATACAATATTTTGAACAAAAATAAAGTTGGATACTTTAAATTAAAGTATATCTGGCAACCCTAGTTGATTTGCGATTCGTTGTAACACTAACTTCGTTAACATGCTATCCAACACTTTTGCCTATACCTCATTATACCCTTCATTGAGCCAATTGGTTTGTATCAAGTACAGATGAAGTCAAATTTCCATTCATCGAATAATGTTGGTCCTTGGACGCTAACGCTTGGTCAACGGTGTGTCGGCAACCACTGCGACCAGAAGAAACCTACCTATATTTAGTTTCAATGAATGGAAGTCATGTTTAGGAGACGTGAGGCAATGTTCCTTGTAGTCACCGATGCGACCATTAGCCGCAACCGGGTTTTTAGGACATCCCTCTGAAGCTACGTCTTATCTCTATCTCTATCTCTATCTATACTATTAATAAGAATGAAACTCCGTCTGTCTGTCTGTCTGTCGTGTCTATGCACGGCCAAACGGCTGAGTGGGCCGGATCTACGAGTGGGGGGATCTTCTTGGGATTTTCCGATAGGGTGTATAAGCGAATTTAAAATTGTTTAATCCCACCCGAACCATGGGCCGTAGGGCGGGAGGGGGGTCGAAGTAAGAATTAATGTGCGCTTTTTGGACTTCCCCGCTTCCCCTACCCCTCTAAACGGCCGTTGACAATTCCGGAAAAATACCGGTTTCGTAGGTTTTCCTACGAGGAAGACGACGGCGCGATCGGATCGCGAAAAAAGTATCGGGAAATGCGTTAAAAAAATGCGAGAGTACGGACCCGTTTTCTCGAAAAGTCCGCCGAAAAACTTGGTTTTTTCCGATTAAAATATACCCCATAGAGGTACGTTTTTCGGAACGGTTTTCGCGGGCGAAATACAGCTTTGGGTCCGCCGAATCTGAATCCGAAATCGGATATCGAAAAAAGTGACGTTAAGTCGGTCAAATCGCGAGCGGAAGCGAGAAGAAGCGTTTAACATCAGAAATTAATTTTGCCGTGTTCGCGAGAAGGCTCTACGAAGACGTCAAGGGGTTTGTCAGGTATTTCACAATGTTACCTGCAGGCCTATTTCAAAAGAATAAATCCGGGTTTTTTCCTACCTATATACAGGTATACCTTGCGAGCGAAGCGAGCAACATCCCCGAATAATCTTTTTGTGGTTCCACGTAGTTTTATAAGATTTAATTTGTTTGTAAGAATTTCCAACAGAAAAAAACGTCTGCCAAGTTGGGTGGGCAGTATAACTCCCTCAAGCGAGCAAAGCGAGCAGCATCCCCTACAGAAGTTAAACCTACCCTTAGAGATCTACCGTTTGCGAGCGAAGCGAGCAATATCCCCTACACACGTTAAACCTACCCTTAGGGATCTACCGTTTGCGAGCAAAGCGAGCAACATGCCCTACATGCCACACTTTGAGAGCGAAGCGAGAGCCATGTCAACAGAATAAATTCGGATTTTTTCCTACAAATATACAGCAATACCTTGCGAGCGAAGGGAGCAACATCCCCGAATAAACTTTCTGTGGTTCCACGTAGTTTCATAAGATTTAATTTGTTTGTAAGAATTTCCAACAGAAAAAAACGTCTGCCAAGTTGGGTGGGCAGTATAACGTCCTCAAGCGAGCAATGCGAGCAGCATCCCTTACAGAAGTTAAACCTACCCTTAGGGATCTATCGTTTGCGAGCGAAGCGAGCAACATTCCCTACATGCCACACTTTGCGAGCGAAGCGAGCAATATTCCCTACATGCCACACTTTGCGAGCGAAGCGAGCAATTGAATGGGGGGTCCGGGGGGCTTGCCCCCCGGCTGGACGTGGAGGCGAGCGTAGCGAGCCGGAGCGGCTAGTTATTAATAAGAATGAAACTCCGTCTGTCTGTCTGTCGTGTGTATGCACGGCCAAACGGCTGAGTGGGCCGGATCTACGAGTGGGGGGATCTTCTTGGGATTTTCCAAAAGTGGGAGCGAGCGAATTTAAAATTGTTTAATCCCACCCGAACCATGGGCCGTAGGGCGGGAGGGGGGTCGAAGTAAGAATTAATGTGCGCTTTTTCCACTTCCCCGCTTCCCCTACCCCTCTAAACGGCCGTTGACAATTCCGGAAAAATACCGGTTTCGTAGGTTTTCCTACGAGGAAGACGACGGCGCGATCGGATCGCGAAAAAAGTATCGGGAAATGCGTCAAAAAAATGCGAGAGTACGGACCCGTTTTCTCGAAAAGTCCGCCGAAAAACTTGGTTTTTTCCGATTAAAATATACCAAATAAAAGTACGTTTTTCGGAACGGTTTTTGCGGGCGAAATACAGCTTTGGGTCCGCCGAATCTGAATCCGAAATCGGATATCGAAAAAAGTGACGGGCAGTAGGTCAAATTGCGAGCGGAATTGCGAGGGAAGCGTTTAATATGACGTTTTTGATCGAGCCGAGCCGCCCGTTGCACAACGTTGCTTAGCAGAAGGGACTCGACTTCTACGCAATACCTTGCGAGCGAAGCGAGGAACATCCCCGAATAAACTTTTCGTGGTTCCACGTAGTTTTATAAGATTTAATTTGTTTGTAAGAATTCCCAACTGAAAAAAACGTCTGCCAAGTTGGGTGGGCAGTATAACTTCCTCAAGGATATACAGGTATACCTTGCAAGCGAAGCGAGCAACATCCCCTAATAAAATTTTCGTGGTTCCACGTAGTTTTATAAGATTTAATTTGTTTGTAAGAATTTCCAACAGAAAAAAACGTCTGCCAAGTTGGGTGGGCAGTATAACTTCCTCAAGCGAGCGGAGCGAGCAACATTATATGTGCTGTGGACGCGAGAAGGCTCTAGGAAGACAGACGTGTTTGGGGTTCGATAACTCAGGTACAGGTTTCGGTGTTTGGGTGTTGCGAGCAGGTACACATAGGTACCTTGCGAGCGAAGCGAGAGCCATTTCAACAGAATAAATTCGGATTTTTTCCTACAAATATACAGCAATACCTTGCGAGCGAAGCGAGCAACATCCCCGAAAAAACTTTTCGTGGTTCCACGTAGTTTTATAAGATTTAATTTGTTTGTAAGAATTCCCAACTGAAAAAAACGTCTGCCAAGTTGGGTGGGCAGTATAACTTCCTCAAGCGAGCGGAGCGAGCAACATCCCCTACAGAAGTTAAAACTACCCTTAGAGATCTACCGTTTGCGAGCGAAGCGAGCAACATCCCCTACACGTTTCAATTGTAATACATCGCATGTATACAGCCACACTTTGCGATCGAAGCGAGCAACATTCCCTACATGCCACACTTTGCGAGCGAAGCGAGCAACATTCCCTACATGCCACACTTTGCGAGCGAAGCGAGCAATATTCCCTACATGCCACACTTGCGAGCGAAGCGAGCAATTTAATGGGGGGTCCGGGGGGCTTGCCCCCCGGCTGGACGTGGAGGCGAGCGTAGCGAGCCGGAGCGGCTAGTAGGCAAGGCTTCGTTAATAAGAGTGACGCCTATTGGAATTGATCCTGGGGGAAGGGGACAGCCCACGCATGGAAAAAAAAAAAGCATACAAATCCGTTTCAGGGTTTTAGTCAAGCGCTGCCAAAGCTACAAATCTCTACCGAATTTCCTGATTCTGATTTTGTTCCATTATGAATTCGATATAGTTTTTGAAAGTTTGTCAAGATTTTCAAACTTCATCAAGAGAGGTGGTGAATGGAGGGGGTAATTTATATTGATATACCATGGTGTTTTCACTATTATCGTCCGATTTTCGTGATTTTTTAATGTTCAACTATGAATTTGGTCTAGTTATGGAAAAAGTAACAGGAGTTTCAAATTTCATGATGGAAAGGGATGAATGGAGGGATTAATACTGATAAATCATGATGTTTTGACGATTCTCGTCCGCTTTTCATGATTATTTTTTTGTTCAACTCTGAATTTAGTCTAGTTTTGGAATATGTAAAGGAGTTTCAAATTCCGTGATGGAAGGGGGTGAATGGAGGAGGTATTACGATAAATTGTGATATTTTTATTATATTCACCAGACTTTTCGTGACTGTTTTCATTGTTTGATTGATCCAAATTTTTGTCCAGTTATGTAACCTCGGGAATTTCAAATTTACCATCGGTGTAGGGGTGAAATGGTGTGAGGGGGGGGGGGGGGGATTCCTAGAATTCATGATACTTTTGTTCTTTTTTCTTATTTTAACACTCACCAAAATCTTTTACGATCCATTCAAAGGGACGTCCTTGTAATGCATGCATTACTTACTTATTGTTTCTTCATTATAAATCAACGATAATAAAATGATAAATAATGTCGCTCTTGTTGGTATCCGTTAGTAGTCCATTTACCTACCAGTTGTTTCAGGCCCAACACCCCAACTTTTTTCAACGGGTAAGACAACTAAAAACGTACATTGTATTTCTAAATTCGAAACACACTGGCTGCAGCTACAGTTGATAAGCGTAACCAATCTCTCCGCACTTAGGAAATCTGATGAGTCAATTAACCCCCCCCACCCACTATATTCACCCGGGGCAGACTCAAAACAATACTTCGTACTCTATCAGTAGACATTATAGAGAAAAGTACTGAACAATTTAGAACGCGCTCCGCTGACGCGAGACACATTCTTCTACCATGTGGTTTGCCAGCCGCATAGACGATAGACAACGTGAAAGTTAATTAATTGGAAAATAATTAATAACAGGTAGATTCAAAAACTATGCCGAAACTTATGTGGGCTACTGGTTGGAACTGAATTTCATTGGAAACGTTAATTTTGATGGGTGAGAGTTAGAAATATTGATTCCCACATGTTTACTAACAATATATTGATGTATAATTCAGCTTAAGTAATATCACATCCAAAATACAAATCGCAAGAGAAGTGATAGGTACCGATTACCGTATGGCATGAAATGTTTTGAAAACTTGTTAAAATATGACACCCGTCACATCCATATCACTGTTAGTAGGAAAAATGTTGAAAAAAACTCTCTATTATTAGTGAGAAAACTGCGTTTTCGAGATGAACTTAATAATGTATTGTGTAGAGGATACTTCACTACAACGTTGATGGTTGGGGGGCCAGGGACCCATGACGTCCCATTTAATGGTCCCCATTGAGCGAGTTCCTGTTCCTTGACGTTTTTCGACATCGTTGAAGCCCCTCTATGAGACATTATTGCGAGCACCAGTTTTCTCCGTCCACGATTCTATCGGCGTGTCAATCGGATGATTGGTTCCTAAAGCAGTGATGTGTAGATAGTCTAACGAGGTCTAGTCAGTCGAATCGTTCGTTATTTCATTCGTTTCTCAATTGGCAATAAGCCTGTAGTCTTTCATTGTTTCCTCATGGGCCCCAACGTTACTATCCCCCTTCTTGCCTTCGATATACTTACCCGTGAATTCAATCCTCAGAACCCGTCTTATGTGCTGCTGGGCAAAGATTTCTCTTCACCCAACATCATGGACCAAATATGGGAATTTCGTGAAGTTGAAGTTCATGACAGTCTAAGCCCACTGGATTTCATCTCATCTCCAAATTGTATTTCACTTCTCAGCCCAGAAGAATGGAAAAAAAATAATAGCGTACTTGAAAACAGTATAATAAAGTGCACCGTTCTGTTAGCTCTTATGCTCGATGAAATTCCAGAAGTAATAATCAAATTGATGAGCCACAGTTTCAGAAATGTCATCGCATACACTATGATCGACACGAAAATAGTTCATTTGGTACATCCGTATCATAACGCCCTGAGAAATCGATCTGACGGAAACCCCATCAGCTCTTGGACAACAAGTAATTTATCGGCATTATCTAAAATTTTAGAAAAAGATAGAATGAACCTAAACGGCGCAGAGTTCATTGCAGCGTTATTTCCCAAGAGGTTGGTACATGAATTGTTTGTATGCTTTGTGTGTGTGTGTGTGAGTGTATGTGTATGAGGCATCTATTATTAGATCTTCCCCTTTATTTGTTACTTCTGTTGTTTTCTAACATTGTGGTTCTTCCAATGCAGTGAAACCAGGGTGGGATACGTCATTAATTTTTTCTTTGAAAATGATGATCTCTCTTACTATTAAAAAATTCAGGGGTGCAACTTCAGGGGTAGTTTGACCTATGCCTTCCTTTCCGCAGTGCAAATAAACCATATACAACTGGAATAAAATTTTGTTGATGAAGAACAAATTTAAAATCGTATTTTTTAATTTGTTTAAAATTGTTCATGTTAAAATTTTTTAAATTAGTTCTTCATCAACCACATAAAGAAAATATTGTTAGGGATTCTATAACTTTGTTGTTTGTTACTTTAAATCAAATTTTTATCATCTCACGAATAAGCCCCAGTTCCCGGGGAGAAACGTTGAAGAAATATGAAAAAGAAAAAAAATGAGTAAGGACAAACAGGCCTTTTTTAAAAATGTTCCTATGATTTGTACTTGCCTAACTAGCTTTGCAGATTATACAGTATAGCGTCACCCACCTAAAGGAACAAACAACAAAGCACACACAACACATACATATATATATTTATAATGCTACTTTTTCTGTCTATAAACTGTAGGAATGAGGCGAACATGTGGGAAGAGAGTTAATGCTCTTCTGAACATTCATAAAGATTTTGAGATAATTTCGATAAAATGAATCCAGGTTCAACTTGACAGTAAACAATCATCTTGAAAATCAACTTCAATTACTTTCCTATTTTGAGCGATTTCAGGATTGCTTCAAATTTTTTGCAGTCCGATGGAGTTAAAAACCTAACCTAAAGGGAATTACCAACAGGTAACCTGCTCAAAACCAAAATATTTAATCAAAATCGGATTATGTACTTTCATATAATTTTACCCGAGATTGACCTACTGTAAAAATGATACCGAAACGAAATTATGCAAAAAGCTGAGCCAAAAGCGATTGGGATTCTTAATTTTTGAGGATAAACCATTTTTCGAAATCCAGCAGGATTAAAAAGCTGTTCCCTCCCACCAGCAGTTAGGCAGGTGCGGCTTCTGTCACTGTCTTAGTCTAGAGTATTCAAGATTGAACCTTAGCTGCGCGAAAATAAACTTTGTTTAATAAAATCTGCGTTGAGCGCACTGTTATCGAGTTATGGAGTTAGACAAGGTACAGTGCGAGATTTTCTCATACCACCTTAATCATGAATTTGATGATTTATTTCTGTGGTGTATGTTGTCCGTAACCATTCATTTTAGCTTCCAAAAAATGTGTTGCTTCAGTTTGGATAATTGTATGCAAATTAACTGTAAGGTCTTGAAGAAGGTAATTCAATATTGTTTGCGGGTGGATTTTATACTCTCTGATCATTTTTAATAAATTGGTAGGGTATAATACACATGTTCACAGTTGTGCCGTCTACCAGTGTAAAGGATAAGAGGTCTCATCCCCATCAATGTATCCTAATTTATGCACCTTTTGTTTATCGTGGCCCCGTGCGTGTCAATTTTTTCGTCACACAGGTGAATAACTGAAATCCACGGAGTGATTTTCACAGCGTATGTCTGGTTCCCATTGCTTACCTCCTTTGCGGTGTTTAGAGAACAGTACGTTTCCATTGCCTACCGTTATTATTGTGACAAGTTAACTACTTGTATAAAAAAAAGGTCTGAATCTACTGGCAATATAAAATTTAAATACAAAAAAATAAAAGTAGAGAAATTTCAATTGAAATCACAATTAAAATTAATCACATATTAAATATAAGGGTAATTATTGCCCGCCAAATACTGCTCATACAGTTGATTCGCTCGAATCCCTATGTTCTATCATTGGGTATCGCAGATACTTTAGATTCTTCCTGTCATTTCCAACAAAAAATTCCAGTTTTTGATTTCCATTTAAATCCTTAGTACAGAGTTATTTGAATTCTAAGAATGTTTTCTTGTTTTCCGTTATGACATTAAAATGGTCATAACTCTCTAAATTGAAAGGTAAAAAAAAAGAAAGCCGTTGGAAAGCGCAATTCCTATTAGTACATGGTTGTCATACATTCATGGTTGCCATTGGCTGTCACATGGTTTTTAAGAACAACCAAAAGACAAAGAGTTGGATTAAAAACATATCGTCCTACACATTAGAAAAGTTCATACTTTTTTCATGGCTGTAACATCCAAAATATAACTAAATTTTCAAGATCACTATCACCAAAAACTGCCATAGAATCTTAGCAATATCTATAGCCAATTTTACTTTCATTTTGCTAATTGGTGGAGAAAACTGGTTTAATAATAATAATAATAATTTTAAAAAATCCTCATTTTTTCTTGTTTTTTTTTTTTTGTTTTTCCAAAGAAGTCGAGGATTTTCTCGAAAAATGACCCTCGATGAACCAACGAGTGTGGGGTCAGTGTCTGCTCAAGTTTTTACCATGAATCGAAAGGTAACACTCGTAGATCTCTCTAATTCCTGAGTTTTACACTTAAACTACCTAGTTTTACCATTAAAAACACAGAAAATTTGGCACAAAAATCAACTAACAACTAGTTACATAGTTGAAGTGTGAGACTTGTTTAGAACGGAAATTGCGATATGTGCAATTTGCGTGAAAAATTCTATAGAACAAATGCGTTTAGGTGAAGAATTTCATCGTGCACAAGGGAAAAGCTGAAGGCGAGCGCGTGAGATCTATCGATACATTTGAGGATGTTGAACATATGAAACTGCTTTCATGTCATGTATACCTACTAGTAAAATGTATGAATTTGTTAATTTCCTCTGAATGTTATAAATATCAACCATTCAGAAAATAATATATAACAGAATTGTAAAACCTACGGTAGTTTGGGGGTTTCAACGGTAACCTTAATTCTTCAAATAACTTGCCTCTTCTTCACATGAACATTGGAAGTTTCATGAAAAATTTTAATGAGTTTTGCCTCAGTAAGTCAAACTGGATTTTATCATCCTTACTGAAGTATAGGCCTATAGTTCGGGGAATCCCATGGATATATCGGGTTATAGCTTCCACATTTCTACCCTCAGTAGGAACAGAAACGATGGGGTTGTTTTCTGTGGGTCAAATAATTTTAATCACACTGTGAAAGAACTGAGTATGCACGGTGCTACTGCACTAAAGATAGAATTTTCTGCGGAAAATCAAAATTGCGTCGTTTACAGGTTGTATAGAACGGGCGGTGGACTCGATGAGTTTATAGATACTCTGTCTGCTGAGCAGGAGCGGATCTAGGTTGCAAATTGGGGAGGGGTAACCGGGGATATGGAATACCCCAAGGCAGAGGGGGGTCCGGGAGTCCTCCCCTTGAGACATTTTGACATTTAAAATCCACGGAGGTGGGTTTTGAAGTATTTAAATAGGTACATAACTAAAATATTGAAGTTTAAACAAGAACAAACGCACATGCCACACTAAAACGCATTTCTAGGCTATCTGGCAACTTATTATGATAAATTAAGTTATGCAGAGTAAGCACAATACACCAAACTTCCACTTGAATACCCTTTTTATTGCTCTATTTTAGTTTCTTACTACTTTATAGAGAAGAGTTATCTTGTTTTATTTAGAATTCTACCTATGAATCACATACAAAATAAAACAAAATAGTTCTCTTCTCCCATTTTACCCATTTTCCTCCAGATTATGCTAAAAATTTCCCTCCTCTATACTCACTAGGTATGTTATAATTGAAATGACGGCATCAGTGAAAATGATGTTTTTTTTATTCAGTAAGCACTACTAAAGAGGAGTAAATAATACTGTTAAACAAATAAAATATACATGATACTACTTTAATTATTTACTTTTACATATATAGTTCCTAGACTACAAAACAAACTCCTGGCTCCGTTTTTTTCCGGCAAATCTAACTCTATAGATTCTGAGTCAATTGAAATATCTCGATGGACGTTGAGAAGTAAGTGCCAATCCAGTCAATCTTTTTTCACCCGTATTAGCCCTAAGCCATGTCTTCAAGCGCCTTGAAGTAGAAAAGGTACGCTCGGTGGTAGCTGCAATGACAGGAAGAGTTGCTAAAATTTTCACTTTTGGATTACACAAAAAAAACCGAAAAGAGAGGAGATAAGTAAATGCCAAAACCCATTAAGTAAGGATATAAAATCGTTACACATGAATATTCCTGAAATATTAAAATAACATTTTCTGATGCTAGGCCTGCTAAGGAAAGATTTAAAATTATTTTTAAAAAGTTACATTTGTGTTCTGCTTGTTTAAGCCAAAGTGGATCTCCACCAAAGTTTCAAAACCAAAGTTCCTCTAGTTCCACAGTCTAATTTATAATTTTACAAGTTAAAAATTAAACCTAACTAACATTTGTTTTTTAGTTTGTGTGTTTCAAAACTCACTCAACATTTCTAGTAGCAGAGTAAACGAGCGAGTGGAAATGTATTCATGTCTTAGAGAGATTTTATTATTTGTTATTTAAAAAAAAATCTTTCTCCGCTCCCAGGGCTACATCCACAATACAAAAACAATTGTAGTGCATAACGACATTACAGATCCAGAATTATTCTAATACAATTTATAATTTAATAGGACCTCCTTTGTAATATCAAGAATTCAATATCAGTTGACACTAATCAGCTTTGAGGCCTTTGAACCTAATTTTTGTTTTTTTATCAACATACGATGCTGAAACCTGAAATGTAGAAGTACAAATGAGCTGCGTAGAGGAGCTATCTAACGCAGAAATAATAAACCTTTGTGTAATAATTTGCAGCGTTTTCTATTCGAGTTGGCCAATAATTTTCTGACGCTTAGGCTTGGCCGACATGTATATATAATGGAGATTTACGATATATAAAGGTGTATACGATTTTTTAAATTTAGTATGCCACGGGTTATCTGTTGTTTTTAAATATGGGAGACAGGTGGAAAAATCCACAGTTGAGCATAATTTATCATTCAAACTACAAAATCGAACAGGGTCATTCCTGCGTATTCTCCACAATTTAAATGGCAACAATTTTTTAAAGTAACCACTTTGAAATGGACAACTTTGATTTTATTATTTGGAAATGAATGTATTTTTTCTCATGATTCGTGGTCAACCTTCCTCCAAAAATAAACACCCATTTCCGGCCTCGGCTCCAGGGCAGTAGAAGTTACAATTGATATTGATATTCTGCAGTCGAAGAATGTCAAAATGTACCTACAGGTTTAGATTGTCATCAGGTTATTTGGATTAGATTAATTTATTCCGCCAATAAGGGCTTGTTTTATATTCTTCAAATGAAAGCAGATGAAACGCAAGAAATACAAACTCGGACCGTGCTACTTTACGATAAGTACCGAGTTAGTTTCTATGATTTTGGCAAAAAGCTACGTCCTCGCAGCCCCCCCCCCCCCCCCCGCCCCCTCCCCCTGCTAACTTCACTTTTTACCGAAACTTTGAAAAATCATAAAAAGCAAACCACTGAACCCTAATGTTTCTGATTAATGGGTAACCAAGGTCCTTTTTCAGATTTCTTTTAATGTAATGGCATTATTTTGTAACTAATGTGAATTTCAAAATTAATTTCATAGATCCAGTCTGAAACTTTATTGTCTTCATTACAAAAACACATAATGTTGCCCAGCGTATAAAGAATAATTTTGATTCCGTAGCATCAATTATGTTCTAAATATACAGTTGAAATTAAAACTTCAAATGAAAAATCATTGGCTAAATCAATCACTAGAAAAATTGATTTAAAAAATAAAAAAAGTCATTCACCTGGGTATTATGATATCCGATATCTGCACGATTTCGTTCTTCTACTAGCTTCATGAATCATTCATAAGCCTCCATGAAGCCAATTTCCGTTTCATCGAAGTGATGCTTTAAATGATTATTCCATTCAAGAAGGTTGAAGGCTCCCTCGCAATATTATTAAGATCAGAGCAAATGAAAGTGGATGGATTTCCCCTTTTGAATTTCAGAGAGGGTGGCCAGAGGAATGAGGAAACCTCCCCATCCCCGTACTCTCAACCCACTTTTCCACCAACCAGTACTCTTGAGAGTCACCTTTATCAAAATGACCGCAGATGTTGCAGAAACATCTTCCAAAGCGATTACATCCAATACATTTTTGCCACACTCCTCGAAAATGTTGCTAGCCTCTTCACTTATTTGATAAACTATAGAATTCGTGATCATAACACTGACCCTGTGTTAATAATCATTGTAATTGTTGCTCTAATGCCCCCATTATTGTTGATTTTTATGGAGAAAGCAAGAAAAACAATCAAACTATTGTTGGTGTGTGAGATTGAGCATGATGCTAGGAAGCCTTGGATAGGCTGCATGAAAATAGCGTAAGGTGCGACTATAGCTATCAGCAAAGGTAGCGTTATAACAAAAGCATATATTAATATTGACACTGCTTTATCATTAGGTAACCATGTTTGCTCAGTTTGGTGTAGCACCTAAATATGTTGGGTACTTCCTCCATCGGCTCGCGGTACCTGATTCTCTGAAACTATAGGGTAACCTGTATCCGCGTGGATGTATTAATCCGGATTCTGGGATGTTGGAAATGCGTGTCTATGACAAGAGATGAAGTGAGTTGTTGAGGCTGTTTCCTATTTAACTTGTAGTCTTGTAATGTTGTCTGGAATGAAAGGGGTACCCCAATGAATGACAAGGAACTGGTAACGACAACTTTAAAGTCCTCCACCATTCAGATCAGTCTCTTTCGATATCCAAATGATTTACAGCGCTGCACCCCAATGTACGAGTATAATCCCCACCTGAGTCATCCATTGATTCATCTTTCAATGAATGAAAAATGTTTATTTTCCAACGGTTCTAGCAGCCGACTTTCATTACTCTTAAAAATTGCATCCTGGGAGACAGTCATACTACTAAGTGATAACTCATAAACATCTCCAACCCCAGATTAAGGGTAACTACTTTAGAGTTTCGTCTGGGAATTCACCAAGAATGCCATCAAGGGTAGTAGTAAACATTTTGAATGTTTGTGGGAGGAAACCTCCATTAAGTTGATTATGCCTATTGTGAGTTCCTTATTCCCATCCCTCAAAAACAACTAGTGTCTACATGATGAGATAAGCTGAATCGCAAGACTCATGCGGCAATACTCATCAAGCCTGCTACTTCGTAGACCTAAGAAATACTGAAGAATATAGAATCATTCATTACAGCATTAATAAGATGATAGGCATTCGCCGGCCTCTCTCTAGGATTGCTTAATCACGACACTAGTATTGAGTACATATCTTGGTGATTTGGTTGTTTATGATCTCGAATCTCATCTGTTAATTCAGTGAGAGAAACTGGGTGTATGAAGGCTATATGCATGGAGGAAGAGGCATGGTAGTTGTCCGTCATCTAGGTATGCAGCTAATGACTGGAACATATGTTATTTCAAAATGATCGCAAATAAATTATGCTTTTCACTTGGGCTCTGCCCATTCACCATCTTCCTTTTAATGGGAGGTACGTGTTTCTCCTTCTCTTTAAGAGATTTGGTAACATTCCAGAGTGAATGTTCCGTATCTTTTTCAGGTTAAGGCAGTTGATTAGCTTCAGGTGACTTTCTTGTTATATTTCTGAACATAGATTATCCAATAGATTCTTCAATTTATTTAATTTAGTTTTATCTCATGGAGCTCTAGTAAAGTGCCATGTTCTTCTAGCGTTCCTCTTTCCCCTGATCAGCTCTCTGACATCACGAGGATAAGATATACTATAGACTGAATGGTTCATTTTTGTTGAGGTGATAACCCACAATGCACGTTGGATACATTTAACAAAATTTTCCTCTTCCTCTTTGCGCTGTTCAGAATGCTGAAGCGGAAAGTGCGGAATGTGAGGACAATAATTGCAGAATCGTTTGACATGAGGCTTCCGCTATCTTCGACGCGGAGAAATTTAATTGATATTCCTTTGACCACGTAAAAGACAATGAGGTCAGGGAACTTTGGCTCTATCCTTCGGCCAGTAAGTAGGATTTCCGGAAGAGTATAAATATCTATGTAATTTCTACCGGCGGAGAATGATTCTCGGCTTTCTGTTGGTTGGGCGTGATCCCTAGTACCTAAGCATATTTTGCTGTAAACCCCCATGACGAAGTTGGGTCCCAAGCCTTTTAGTAATGACACGTAACAATGGTCTTCTTCCTTAAGATTGTAACGTGGTGGGCAGTAATTGGCGGCGTATTGTTGCAATCTTTGCTGTTTACTTATACTGTTACGGGAGCGACGTGCATTGATAGAAAATGAAGCTATTGCAATGGTTCGGGAAATTTCAAAATCAAAATTTTTGGAACATTTTTTCATTGAAATTCGTTTTGAGGCATTCTGAAACGATTCCTGAAGTTTGCACTTTTTCATACATGTATATATATATATATATATATATATATATATATATATATATATATATATATATATATATATATATATATGTGTGTGTGTGTGTGTGTGTGTGTGTGTGTGTGTGTGTGTGTGTGTGTGTGTGTGTGTGTGTGTGTGTGTGTGTGTGTGTGTGTGTGTGTGTGTGTGTGTGTGTGTGTGTGTTTATCTCTTCTAAGCTCCTTCATATCCCTACCCAGGTCAAGGCCATATGTCCCTGTTGTGCTAACCGGGCACCCTTTGGGTGAACAGAGGGTGGCAGAATGACCTGCTGGCGATTAGGGGGAGGCTTGTGTCAACGGGTCTCCGGTCCCTTGTAAATGTGTCTCCCCGTTACGGAATTAAGAAACGCGGAGCCTCATGACACCCGCTGGCCCATTAGCACACCAGGTTCTAGGGGAGGCGCCTTCTTCTTCATCTTCCTATCCCTCCTCCTCTCCAACTGCTCCAGCGAATGCCCATCAGTGTTCCCAATGCGAGAGGCCCTTCAGTTCCAATCGTGGCCTCAGAGCCCAAGTCTGGCAGACGTATCCTGTTCAGGACAACGCTGCAATATATATAGAGCGAGAGCAGCCCAGGCATGCTTCTGAGGATTTGCTGCGAATGGCAGCAGAAGAGGCAAAGGCTGAGTGTGATGGTGTAAAAAATATTCATTTTTTTTTTCAAGCATGTTTTCCCACACTCATGCTTTCTGCCATTCAATCTCTTTGCTTGAGGCCACACTATAAACAGCATGTCCAGGATGCCATCCCGGCAAGTAGCTGTGAGGCCTCTCCTGCATCTCAGTCAGGCGTGGAGCAGCAGCTTACCATTCAGGAATCCTCCCTCAGGACATCTGGTCTTCTAAAAGACTTGAAGACCAAAGTGTTGAGGCTCGGGGAATAGGTGGGCCTTATTGAAGGTTATGAGATCCCCTACCTGTGATAAGGCTAGGTGTGCTTGTGAGAGGCCTGAAGGCTTAGAGGACGAGTTTGCAGCCTATGTACAGAGGATCTTCCCACGGGTTGAGGAAGCGACCATAGCGGGGCATGAGGGAGGGGTTCCTCCTAAATTGGTGCCCTCTGGAGGACGCAGAGCAGCGAAACAAGCAAGAAGGCGGGAATATCAGTGGGCCTAGAAGTCGTGGAGGATGCATCTGGCTCAGGTAGCTGCAGAAGTGCTGGAGAGAGCTGGGCATGAACAATTTTTACTTCCTCTTCAGGAGTTTGTGGACTATTGGGAGCCACTCTTGACTGCTCCCACTCACAACCTTGGTGAGCCGGTGGTGCCCCCAGCTTCCACCCATGCATTATGTGCATGCCATTGCTTCATGACGAGGAACATACGTGCCGTGTCAAAAACTCCACATCTCCTGGACACAATAGTATTTCTGACCCACACCAGAATAAAGCCCCAAAGAATGTCAAGCCGCTCATCCTCAACCTCTTACTTCTGCCTTGACCCGTGCCTAGACCATCTCCATCTCAAAGAAAGGAAGAAGTGGGTCTAGAGGCTACCGCCCAAATTCAACATTGTCGGTAGTTTTCCACCACTTCCAAAAGATTCTAGCATCTCGCTTCCAAGTGCTTGGTAAGGTCCAGAGAGCATTCAGGTCAGAGGATGGCACAGCAGAGAATGTAATAGTTCTCCAAACTGTCATTTCACTGGCCTGTATCAGAAAACAGCAGCTCCATCTTGCCGCTCTAACATTGCTAAGGCCTTTGAAACTGTACGTCATATAGCCCTGACCAATTGCCACTGTGGTGTCGAGGCTCTTGCCAATGATGTCCTACTCATAGAAATTTGTGAGGGCTTGCAGATTGCCCTCAATGCATTTGCTCAGCAGCTAGCCAGGTGTGGTCTAGTGGTCAACCCTTCTAAGTGTGGGTCATTCTCCTTGTTCCAGTCTAGCTGCCAACATAGGGTGAAGGACAGACACCCATCCCTGTCCAATCTGTTGTGTTGGAGGTCTGGCGGTACCTTGGGATCGACTTCATGGGTGTGGTCACTATAGCCACAAGCCCTGTGGACCTTGGTGGAGCATTAGCTCATGTAACCAGGGCTCCATTGAAGCCACAGGAGAAGCTGCGCCTCCTTCACTCGTACTTATTGCCTATGCTAATATAGGGGTTAGTCTTTGGCAGGCTTACTACGGGGAGGCTGCTTGAGTTAGATTGTTAAGTTCGCTATACTGTGCCCTCTTGGCTAGGTTTCTCACCTGGTGTTCCAAGTGTTTACATCCAAAACCAGTCAAGGCCGGTGGGCTCATTATTGTCTCTCTTGCGGCCAGCATCCCATCATTATGCTACCAGTGCCTGCTTGCCGTTGGGCGCTTGAGCTGGGAGGTCACCCACACTGCTACTGACCTTGACTTCATCAGGCAGCAGTTATTGTGGTGTGACCAAGCAACACCAACTGCTCCCAAACCTAGCTCATCTGCCGAGTTTGCTGCTGCTCTGCATGAGCCGGTAGATGGCAAAGAACTCCGACAGTGCTCTGAATCCCCCTTTTCTTCCCAGTGGGTGGCATGGGCTTCAGAGGGCCTGCGACTATCGCCATTTTCACACCCTCTGCAGTGCCTGTCGGTGTCATAATTGCTATCATGTGGAGCAGTAGTGTCCTTGTAATCACGGTGGCCGCATTTTACGTCATGATTTGGTTGCCAAGCAGTTAGCAGATGATTGGTTATCCATCGCACAGTGGCCCAGAAATCGATTCTTTCAGATCAAATTCATTTTATTGGCTATTCATATAGAAAAGTTTGCGCTGATTCCGAATATGCTACATGTTCCTATATCTGAAACTGCTCCTCAACGTAACTATCCTCAAAAAACACTAGATATTTTTCGTTCTAGCAGCTATAAATAACGTTTAAACCAATTATTGGACAAGAAAGAAGTTGTGGAGAGTGAAATTTTGCGTCGATTGGTCATCAGAAAAAGTAAAAAGCACGAACGATAGGGAAGATATTGAATTTCAAAGTTTAACGAAACTGGGAAATGTCTCTTTTTAGCATACTAGAGGTCAAACTAGACATTAAATCGAGTGTCAAACAAGAAAAGTTGTAGCTAATAAATTCTGCGTCGAATGGTCACAAATTTTTTAAAAATACCATGGAGTCTTGTTCGAACTGCCGAAGAGGTAACATCGGAGAGCGAAACAAAAAACGAATGTCAGTTGTTTCCGCGAGTGTTTTCGCGCATTTGCGGAATGGAGGTCACTGTCCTCGAAGTGATATCGCGAGCGCTAGCCCAAGCAAAACAACAACAAGAATTTGTCAACACCTCTCCAGAGCTTCGTAATTCGCCTGCTGTTCATAGCACAGTTAGTGAGTTATTAAAAATCATTACCCATTTATGTGATATTTTGAAGGAAGCTAATGACGCTGGTCTACAGGAACGTGCTCGAGTCAATCAACTGGAGATTGAGATCGACACAATCAAAACTAAAACACTGAGCAAAACAAATCAGCCAGCCCCTCCCATTGAGTCCTATTCAACAGACGAAGAAATCCTAGCCGAAGAGACGGGCGAATGGGATAACGTCATTCAAAGAGGACACAAAAGAAAAAAATCTATTTCACGTCCACTAATCATAAATTCTATTGCCAAGCCAAAACCAAAAAAAGATCCAAAACCTCCTCCCGTTTATATTGAAAGGGTTACTTCCTTTCCAGCCCTCAAGAAAATGGTCGAGGAACAAACCGGCGAAGTTAGTTTTACCACTATGTCAAATGATGTGGTCAAAATTAACACGATGGATTTAGATGGCTTTCGTGCTATCACTAAGTGTTTTGCGGACAAAAAAATTCCGCACTATACATACCAAAATAAACAGGACAGGCCCATCAAAGTCATGATTAAAGGAATCCACAAATCATGGACAATTAAGGAGGTCCTTGATGATCTGAGAAACCAATTTGGTTCCCACAGTGTACTTCAAGTAGACAGAAAACTCGAATGGAAATCTAAAAATCCATTAGATATGTGCATTGTCGATTTTCGTAAAGATTTAGATCCCGAGAAAATCTATGAAATTAAGCAGGTTCTCAAAGGGCGTGTGACAGTGCATCCGATCAAATCTTCGAAACATCCATCCCAATGTAAAAGATGTCAAGAATTTAACCACACCAAAAACTACTGCTCCAAGCCACCTAGATGTGTTAAGTGTGCTAAGGGCCACTTCACTGAAGAATGCACCAAGGCTAGAGATACACCTGCAAAATGCGCCAACTGCTCTGGAGACCACACTGCAAATTACCGCGGTTGCCCAGTAGCTATTGAAGCTATTAATAGAAACAAGAAAATTCCTCATCAACAACAGATGGAAAAGTTAGAGCAAGTAAAACCCAATAAAGAAACATTCATACCAAAAAAGCCGATACTCTGTAATAAAAAAACGGCCCAGGTGGCCGCCAGTCAGGTCTCTAATCTCCTATCATACTCGAAAGTTCTGCAAAATCAGAAAAAGCTACAACAACTGCCAACCGGGCAATCGGTCGATCCCGTCAACAAAGACACCCACTCAAAAATAAATCAGATTTTCGAAATAGTCACAAAACTCAGCCAGAGTATCAGCAACCTGGATGAGCGTGTTCGTAGAATCGAAAGCACTCGTCCGGAAAGATCAACATGAATAGTGTCAAAATACTCTGCTGGAATGCCAATGGGCTCATGTCACGAAAAACTGAGCTTCAGTTGGCTCTAGACTTCAACCGGATTGACATTTGTCTCATTTCTGAGACACATTTTACCAACGAATCGTACCTCCGACTCAAAGGCTACAAGTGCTACCACGCCATTCATCCAAGCAATCAAGCTCGCGGCGGCAGTGCAGTATTGATTAAAGAAAGCCTTTATCACCATGATCAAGTCAAAATAGAAACTGAAGCGTTCCAGATATGTGCCATTGCAATCAGGACCACTTCATTCATGATTAATGTTGCAAGCATATATTGTCCGCCGAGGCACCAAACGACATACGATGAATACATGGGTATACTCTCCCAACTTGGGAATCGTTTCATCCTAGGAGGGGATTTCAATGCTAAAAATACACTTTGGGGTTCAAGACTAACTACTACAAAAGGTCGTAGATTGATTCAAGCAATCAATGATAAAAACTGCGAAGCATTTTCAACTGGGAAACCAACATACTGGCCACAAGACCCCGACAAGACACCCGATCTGATTGACTTTTTCATTACGAAAAACATTTCAGCGAACTACCTGCTAGTCGAAGAAAACTTTGACCTCAGTTCAGATCATTCACCCATCATACTGACACTCAATGATCGAATCATTCAGAAGCCATCCAACCCTGCCCTAGTCAATCAGAAGACCAACTGGGAGCTCTTCAAGCAAGAAATATGCAGACATATCGACTTGAGTAAGTCCTTACAATCACCAGAAGAAATTGAACACGAGCTCGAGCATCTTGTTTGCAGTATACAAACTGTTGCTTGGGAAAATACACCAACACTTACAAGGCGACTCCGAGGGATCAATTACCCTCGGGAAATAGTCACTGCAATAAAAGAAAAACGCAAGGCCAGAAAACGATGGCAAGTAACTAGAGTACCCAGCCATAAATCAGAATGGTACAAGGCAGAAAGTGAACTGAGGTCTTTGACACAGGAGATCAATGAAGAAACCCAAGAGCACTATATCATGGGACTCACAAGTCATCGTGATACTGATTACTCACTCTGGAAGGCTACCAAATATCTTAAAAGACCAATAATACAAGCTTCACCCATAAAAAATTCCGATGGGAGTTGGGCTAAGAGTAATCAAGACAAAGCAGCGATTTTTGCTGATTACCTAGCAAACATATTCACTCCAAACATTGCTATGACAGATGAACTGACTCTAGAGGTCGCAAATGGTATTGATCAAGATGTCGACATTCCACCCGTTACTATCAAAGAGATTAAGCTCATAATCGATAAGGAAATCAGTCCAAAAAAGGCTCCTGGCTACGACCTTATCACTGGTCAGATCCTTAAGCATCTCCCGCGTAAAGCCATTGCAAAAATAACCATGATTATTAATGCAATTATAAAACACCGTTGCATTCCTCAGTTGTGGAAGATTGCCGAGGTCATAATGATTCCTAAACCTGGAAAGCCTCCCACGGAGCCGAATTCGTACAGACCAATCTCACTTCTTCCAGTATTATCAAAATTATTTGAAAAACTAATCCACAAGCGACTAGTACCCATAATCGAAGAACGTAAGCTGTTCCCAAGGCACCAGTTTGGCTTTCGACAGAAACATTCCACTATCGATCAAGTCCATAGAATAACACATATAATTGAACAAGCCCTTGAGGAAAAGAAAGTCTGCTCAGCCGTCTTCCTAGACGTCGCTCAGGCGTTTGACAAAGTTTGGCATGAGGGACTCAACTACAAGCTGCGCAAAAATCTACCAATAAAGTATGCTGAGCTGCTTCAGTCTTATCTCACCAATCGCTATTTCAGAATAAAGCAAGAAGACGCCTACTCAGAGCCAAAGCTAATCAAGGCAGGAGTCCCACAAGGGAGTGTTCTTGGACCGCTCTTGTATGTCCTTGTATACCTTTATACGGTACCAGTGATCTCCCAGAAATTGGAATGAACACCACAGCCACCTTCGCAGATGATACAGCGATTTTGGCAGTCGGAGAATGTAACACTGAATCCACCAACAAGTTAAATCAATCAATATCCAGCATACAAAAGTGGACAGCAAAATGGAGAATCAAGATAAATGAAACTAAGTCGGTACACGTCGATTTCACCAACAAGAGAATCGAGTATATTCCGGTACATTTCATGGGAAAAGTTATTCCGAATGCTAATGAAGCCAAATACCTAGGCATGACACTGGACGCCAAACTTAGATGGAAAGCCCATGTCAAGAAAAAGAAGGAAGAACTCCTTCTAAAATTCAGAAAAATGCATTGGCTAATGGGGAGACGGTCGAAGTTGTCAATCCAGAACAAGCTAACATTGTATAACCAAGTCCCTAAACCAGTCTGGACTTATGGAGCTCAGCTTTGGGGCTGTACGGCTCAGTAAAATCGAGACATCATCCAAAAATTCCAGAACAATGTGCTAAGAACGGTGGTCAATGCACCATGGTACTTTCGAAACGAACGTCTCCATCATGAGCTTCGGATCGAAACAATAAACGATGCTATAAAGCGACAAGCTGTGAGACACCTACAGCGGTTAAGATGTCACATCAACGAGGAAGCTGTCCAAATCCTTGATACAAGTGATATCATCAGAAGATTGAAGCGTACCAAACCACTCGACCTTGCTTACTTGTGAAGCAGTGAAGTGAAACATCCACCACAATCAACAAAACTCAGTGATGTATCTTAGTTTTGAATTAAAGTCCATATTTTCAAAATAATATTGTTAATAAGTAATACTTGGTGCAATAAAGAATATTGAAAAAAAAAAAAAAAAAATACCATGAAAAATATTGGTGTTATGGTGCTTTCAAGCTTCATCATATACGTTTTTTCACAGATAATCCAAGAAAATTTGCTCATTCGATCATGCTGCGTGACTGGAACTTTTGAATATTATCATGTACGTAATGCTAAGTAACACTCTTGACGTAGGCCTTTGAACCACCTCGTGGGTCTTCCTGTTGGATGGTCCACTTGCAAGCCCACAGGCAGTAATAAAAGTCCCTGATCTAATAGACTTTTTCTTAAGTAGAGGTATCTCAAGTGGATACACACGAATGTAGAGGACATCGATGACCTTCCCTTGGCAAATCTAGAATTTCCATGGTTTTTTTTTTTTTTGCACTACCTACTTGACGAAAATCAAGATCGAAGAAAAGAAAGAATCACGAAAATCGGTTAAATTGGTTATCTAGTTAGATAGATATATAGATATAGCATGCTTTATTGATAAAGTACATTAATAATACATCAGAAGATACATTTAATCAAGGTGTCATATACAAATAATCGTGGTCATCCAATGACCATTCGTTGGCTTCACGGTCCAACACAATTTTAAAGCCAGAGAAATAACAATAATTGCTTATTCAACAAAATAAGCTATAGTAACAAATACTAACAATATTATAGTAACGAATTTTACAATAAGTATATAACACATAATATAATAAATATATAATTCTTAACATTATACATAACACATTCATAAGTAGTTTTTTTTTCTTGTCAAGAATAGTTAAAACCGCTGTCAATTATTGCCTTATATCTTAAATTCCAGGCCACAGTAGAATATTCTATTAAATTAGGGCTTATGGACTTCATCAACTTTATGTATTTGCCCCAATTTACTTCTAAAACACCCAAATATTTTCTCCTCACAGCACGCAGTTCACTACACCTAGCAATGAAATGGAAACAATTCTCAATATCTCCACAGCTGCTAAAGTCACAGGTCTGGTTGGTGGATTCGTATGGTCTGAAATTTAACGCCAAGAGGTCCCACAACAACAACCACAACCCATTTTGAACAGCCACATACAATGTTGGAAGCTTTCAGTGTGCATAGGTTACTTCATCCTCGAGTCCGAGGGCACGATATTGAGGGTGATTCAGAGAACGTAACGCATTAAGGCTGTTTGAATGCAAGGCGCTCGCGCGTCCTATCCCGAGAGAGTGCTCTGCTGATCGAGGGTTGCCGACCCAGTTCAACAGTGACTCAACAGGTAGCGCCAGTGGCAGTCGGCAATTGGGGAAATAGGTATCCCCCTTCCACGCCCACACAGTCTCACTGATACCGACCCTCCTCCCAATCAGCCGTCCTAGTTGGACGTCCCCCCAATTCCTTGGGGATCAACCTCGACCTTCAAAGCCCAAGTGCATTACTTTCAAATAAAATGATCGGTTTTTGTGGCTGTGGTTCACGAAGAAAGGTTTCTACTTGGTAATAGGAATACTAAAAATAAAGTCATTATTCTTCTCATACATAGGTTCATAGTAATCTTCAGTAAAGATTTATAATCCTTATGAGTCTTTCTTTGTTAAATATTTTGCAAATTAAAATACAGTTGGGAACATTTTTTTTGGCAGTTTTTAACAAATATTAATGAAATTTAAGTACGTTTTTCTGCATACTTTTTTGGATGATTTATTATTGTTCTAGAGTTGATAGATAAAACTTCATTTGACTAAAAGTCTGCGGAAAAAGAAAAAAAAATTCAATGAATATTAAACATTTTTAAGCAAATTTCCTGAATGTGTGAGGCTCAAGAACGGAAATTCTAACTCAACCCTTTGAGGAGCTATAGTTTGGCACATAAATCTAGCATTTACAAATCGACTTCGACATTTTCCAAATAGAAATGAACACCTTTAAAATGGCAATGGACATTCTGAAAATAGGTTTCGACATTTTCCAATATAAAAGTAAGGAACAACAACTGTGACACTCTATAACATCCAAATTGCCAAAACCTACATTCTGAAAAAAACCAACTGGGTGGGTATCTACATGAACAAAAAAATGCCACATTCCTTAATTGGAATTGGAATTTTTATTGTCATGTCCATGCAATGCCTTTTCAATCCATAAATCAACTACCTATTTAGACTCTCTCCTAAATCATAGAGTGACATGGTTTTTAGGACGTAACTCTGAAGCTAGGCTTCGTCAATAGAGGGAAAACCTATTGGAAATGACCCAGGGGGGTAGGGGACAACCCAAGCACTAGAAGAAAACTAATCGAATTCAAATTCGATTCAGCCCACTCCCTGTTAACGTATCTGAGAGCTGCAGAGTTCTACTACGAACTGTGATATTTTTAATCTGTGATATATTTATTTTCACCTAGTTATAGCATTATTTCACTTAGATGTAATGTAAGCCTATTTATCTAGTCTTAGTAATAGTTTAGAATCGTGCCAGTTTTAGTGTCTCACTTGACACCTCGTGCAATGCCGCTAATGACCGTTCAGGTTGAGATGCGGCTAAATTCTTTAAAAAAAAAAAAAAATAATAATAATAATAAAAATAAATAAATAAAAATACAAAGAGGGAGGAATATAGAAGCAAACATGATTTAAGTAATCAAAATCCGTCCAAAAATGCCAGGCATGGAAATAGAGGAAATTTTGACAAATTTAATAAATTTTCAATGAAATTTAAATTTTTCTTTTTGAAATGCACAACTTCTCGCGGAATCGAGCTAATCAAGCTTTGGAATACGAAAATTGGTCAAACACTCAACATTTCATAATTTGAAAACCTTCTGAGTAAGGGTTTGAACAGCCTTAAGCTCTTACTCACCAACCGTTGCTCTCTCTATCTTGCTATGGCTCTCTTCAAAAATGAGGTCTTTCCAATTGCCCACATCCTCAAGGCTCATTAAAGGTGTTCCATATTTTTCCAGAAGAATTCCTCACTCTTTAGCCCGAAACACATTGTACTCAGCACTCTTTTTTGCAAGATAGTTTGTAAGACAATTACACGGAAGCTTCATGATTTTCAATACATAATTAAAGTGCATCCGTAGAGTGTATAAGTAGAAAGGTTTCGCCTAAGTTTTCAGGCAAACCAAGTAATTGGGCGTGCATCTAGGTAGAGAAGAAACAGACTTAACAAAGAAACTCAAAACTGATTCTACAAGTTCAGACGGAACAAAGCCCTATACTTGGGACGAATAATATAAAATTGTCCGCACTGCAACATCAAAACCTTTAACTTCTCAGTAAATGAAATCGTTTGATGGAATAAGAACTTTTCCCACATACCGCTGATTGCCATTTTGGCCAAAGCATTTTTTTTCTTTAAGGAACGTCTATAACTTCTCTCCACCCCATCCCGGGTGCCAAATCCAAAATTCTCAAGGTCTGTTCACAATTGCATGAAAATTTGAAGAAAAAAAAGAGTCACAAAAATTCTGGATATATGACATCTTGGGAAAAAATTGTCCAAACATTATTCGATAATAATTTCACAATATACTGTTGTAGGGTTATTGTTTTAATGAATTTGTGAATTGTATTATAATTTGCTATGCCCATGACTGTAATCGGAGGTGGTGGTTGAGCAATTTTATGTTTAATTTGCGCTACAACTTTTGTATCATCATCTTTCATAGTGGGCACTAGTTTTTGCGGTTCGTCTACCACAGGAGGAGAATTAGCATTACTTTTTTTTACTTTTCCGATTTTCTTAAATGATCAATTCTTTTCTCGTTCTGGATCTTCATAGTTTATTTCACACCTTGAACTTGTATTTGACCTGGCCCTTGGGCCGTTGCAGCTCCCTTTAGGGAAGAATTTCCCAAGTCAAGCTTAGCGATTTGTTCCTTGGATTCAAGCCCGGCTGCAACATTTTTTTACCCATAGAATCACATAATGCTGTTATAAGTGAATATAACTCACATATAAACTTTCCGATGGTCGGGTCCGGAATTTGTACAGTGAGCTCCTGGTGGTCTGCAATCAGAGCTTTTGTTTTGGAAATAATGCCGCAGACTAATATAACGCCGTCGCATTCGGGGTTCATCGGGTCATTATTCGTGGGTTACAGTTTACTTCAACGAATATTCAATGTTTCTCCCTTTGCAATTATTTCAATAATGTCTCTCTCTTCATAAGGCTTATATATAACTAGCCGCTCCGGCTCGCTACGCTCGCCTCCACGTCCAGCCGGGGGGCGAGCCCCCCGGACCCCCCATTAAATTGCTCGCTTCGCTCGCAAAATGTGGCATGTAGGGAATTTTGCTCGCTTCGCTCGCAAAGTGTGGCATGTAGGGAATGTTGCTCGCTTTGCTCGCAAACGGTAGATCCCTAAGGGTAGGTTTAACGTGTGTAGGGGATGTTGCTCGCTTCGCTCGCAAGGTATTGCTGTATATGTGTAGGAAAAAGTCCGTATTTATTCTGTTGAAATGGCTCTCGCTTCGATCGCAAGGTACCTATGTGTATCTGCTGGCAAATGATAGATCCCTTAGGGTAGGTTTAAAGTCTGAAGGGGATGCTGCTCGCTTCGCTCGCTTGAGGAAGTTATACTGCCCACCCAACTTGGCGGACGTTTTTTTCTGTTGGAAATTCTTACAAACAAATTAAATCTTATAAAACTACGTGGAACCACGAAAAGTTTATTAAGGAATGTTGCTCGCTTCGCTCGCAAGGTATTGCTGCATATTCCGACACGTGAATAGCTAAAACTACCTACGAAATTTCACCGCTTGGGATTTGGAACCCCAAAGGGTGTTAGGGCATCATTAGCGACCGTAATGTGACCGTTATGAATAGCTCGCAAGAGGCCAAGAGCGAACTTTGAGTCCCTTCAACTCGCATTATATTGTGAAACGGCGGCCCGGGTCGATTAAAAATGTAATTTTAAACGCTTCCCTCGCTTCCGCTCGCAATTTGACCGAGTTCTCGCCACTTTTTTCGATATCCGATTTCGGATTCAGATTCGGCGGGATCAAAGCTGTATTTTGCCCGCGAAAACCGTTCCGAAAAACGTACCTTTATGGGGTATATTTTAATAGGAAAAAACGTAGTTTTTCGTCAGACTTTTCGAGAAAACACGGTCCGTACTCTCGCATTTTTTTCACGCATTTCCCGATACTTTTTTTGCGATCCGATCGCGCCGTCGTCTTCCTCGTAGGAAAACCTACGGAACCGGTATTTTTCCGGAATTTTCAACGGCCGTTTAGAGGGGTAGGGGAAGCGGGGAAGTCCAAAAAGCGCTCATTAATTCTTACTTCGACCCCCCTCCCGCCCTACGGCCCATGGTTCGGGTGGGATTAGAAAATTTTAAATTCGCTCGCTCCCCCTATCGGAAAATCCCAAGAAGATCCCCCCACTCGTACACTCCCCCCACTCAGCCGTTTGGCCATGCATAGACACGACAAACAGACAGACAAACAGACAAACAGACGGAGTTTCATTCTTATAAATAACTAGCCGCTCCGGCTCGCTACGCTCGCCTCCACGTCCAGCCGGGGGGCGAGCCCCCCGGACCCCCCATTAAATTGCTCGCTTCGCTCGCAAAGTGTGGCATGTAGGGAATATTGCTCGCTTCGCTCGCAAAGTGTGGCATGTAGGGAATGTTGCTCGCTTCGCTCGCAAAGTGTGGCTGTATACATGCGATGTATTACAATTGAAACGTGTAGGGGATGTTGCTCGCAAACGGTAGATCTCTAAGGGTAGTTTTAACTTCTGTAGGGGATGTTGCTCGCTCCGCTCGCTTGAGGAAGTTATACTGCCCACCCAACTTGGAAGACTTTTTTTCTGTTGGAAATTCTTACAAACAAATTAAATCTTATATAACTACGTGGAACCACGAAAATTTTATTAGGGGATGTTGCTCGCTTAGCTCGCAAGGTATACCTGTATATCCTTGAGGAAGTTATACTGCCCACCCAACTTGGCAGACGTTTTTTTCTGTTGGGAATTCTTACAAACAAATTAAATCTTATAAAACTACGTGGAAACACGAAAAGTTTATTCGGGGATGTTGCTCGCTTCGCTCGCAAGGTATTGCTGTATATTTGTAGGAAAAAATCCGAATTTATTCTGTTGAAATGGCTCTCGCTTCGCTCGCAAGGTACTTTTGTGTACCTGCTCGCAACACCCAAACACCGAAACCTGTACCTGAGTTATCGAACCCCAAACACGTCTGTCTTCCTAGAGCCTTCTCGCGTCCACAGCACATATAATTTCTCATTTTAATAGCATAATCTCGCTTCCGCTGGCAATTCGACCGAGTTCTCGTCACTTTTTTCGATATCCGATTTCGGATTCAGATTCGGCGGACCCAAAGCTGTATTTCGCCCGCGAAAACCGTTCCGAAAAACGTACCTTTATGGGGTATATTTTAATCGGAAAAAACGTAGTTTTTGTCGGACTTTTCGAGAAAACACGGTCCGTACTTTCGCATTTTTTTGACGCATTTACCGATACTTTTTTCGCGATCCGATCGCGCCGTCGTCTTTCTCGTTTCAAAACCTACGAAACCGGTATTTTTCCGGAATTTTCGACGGCCGTTTGGAGGGATTGGGGAAGCGGGGAAGTCCTAAAAGCGCACATTATTTATTACTTCGACCCCCCTCCCGCCCTGCGGCCTATGGTTCGGGTGGGATTAGAAAATTTTAAATTCGCTTATACACCCTATCGGAAAATCCCAAAAAGATCCCCCCCCCACTCGTAGATCCGGCACACTCAGCCGTTTGGCCGTGCATAGACATGACAGACAGACAGACAAAAAGACAGACGGAGTTTCATTCTTATAAATAACTAGCCGCTCCGGCTCGCTACGCTCGCCTCCACGTCCATCCGGGGGGCAAGCCCCCCGGACCCCCCATTAAATTGCTCGCTTCGCTCGCAAAGTGTGGTATGTAGGGAATGTTGCTCGCTTCGCTCGCAAAGTGTGGCATGTAGGGAATGTTGCTCGCTTCGCTCGCAAAGTGTGGTATGTAGGGAATGTTGCTCGCTTCGCTCGCAATTGAAACATGTAGGGGATATTGCTTGCTTCGCTCGCAAACGGTAGATCTCTAAGGGCAGGTTTAACTTCTGTAGGGGATGCTGCTCGCTTCGCTCGCTTGAGGAAGTTATACCGCCCACCCAACATGTAGGGAATGATGCTCGCTTCGCTCGCAAACGGTAGATCCCTAAGGGTAGGTTTAACTTCTGTAGGGGATGCTTCTCGCTTCGCTCGCTTGAGGAAGTTATACTGCCCACCCAACTTGGCAGACGTTTTTTTCTGTTGGAAATTCTTACAAACAAATTAAATCTTATAAAACTACGTGGAACCACGAAAAGTTTATTCGGGGATGTTGCTCGCTTCGCTCGCAAGGTATTGCTGTATGTGTGTATGAAAAAATCCGTATTTATTCTGGTGAAATGGTTCTCGCTTCGCTCGCAAGGTACCTATGTGTACCTGCTCGCCTCGTAACATTGCGAAACACCTGTGTCATCGAACCCCTTGACGTCTTTGTAGAGCCTCCTCGCGTCCGGGGATGTAGGGGATGTTGCTCGCTTCGTTCGCAAACGGTAGATCTCTAAGGGTAGGTTTAACTTCTGTAGGGGATGCTGCTCGCTTCGCTCGCTTGAGGAAGTTATACTGCCCACCCAACTTGGCAGAGGTTTTTTTTCTGTTGGAAATTACTATCAAACGCGGCACATTATGTGGAACCACGAAAAGTATAGTTATAAGAACACTTCAGTACTAACAGTACAGTCAGATGTTGAATGTTTGTAAGTATTTATTTCGCAAAGTGTGGTATGTAGGGAATGTTGCTCGCTTCGCTCGCAAAGTGTGGCTGTATACATGCGATGTATTTCAATTGAAACATGTAGGGGATGTTGCTCGCTTCGCTCGCAAACGGTAGATCTCTAAGGATAGGTTTAACTTCTGTAAGGGATGATGCTCGCTTCGCTCGCTTGAGGAAGTTATACTGCCCACCCAACTTGGCAGACGTTTTTTTCTGTTGGAAATTACTATCAAACGCGGCACATTATGTGGAACCACGAAAAGTATAGTTATAAGAACACTCCAGAACTAACAGTACAGTCAGATGTTGAATGTTTGTAAGTATTTATTTTCCAGTTCTATTTTTCTAAAGGTAGGCCATTATTTTATGAGGGTGTACCTGCTCGCAACCCGTTCCCGTCAGGTAGGAAGTTATTCCTAAGCAACGTTGTGTAACGACGGCCCTTGGTCGATTAATTTCTGATGTTAAACGCTTCTCCTCGCTTCCGCTCGCGATTTGACCAACTTAACGTCACTTTTTTCGATATCCGATTTCGGATTCAGATTCGGCGGACCCAAAGCTGTATTTCGCCCGCGAAAACCGTTCCGAAAAACGTACCTTTATGGGGTATATTTTAATCGGAAAAAACCAAGTTTTTCGGCGGACTTTTCGAGAAAACGGGTCCGTACTCTCGCATTTTTTTAACGCATTTCCCGATACTTTTTTCGCGATCCGATCGCGCCGTCGTCTTCCTCGTAGGAAAACCTACGAAACCCGTATTTTTCCGGAATTTTCAACGGCCGTTTAGAGGGGTAGGGGAAGCGGGGAAGTCCAAAAAGCGCACGTTAATTATTACTTCGACCCCCCTCCCGCCCTACGGCCCATGGTTCGGGTGGGATTAGAAAATCCCAAAAAGATCCCCCCACTCGTAGATCCGGCCCACTCAGCCGTTTGGCCGTGCATAGACACGACAGACAGACAGACAGACAGACAAACAGACGGAGTTTCATTCTTATAAATAATAGAGATAGAGATAGAGATATTGAAGCAACCGTATTTATATCCAAGTTAAAAAAAAAAAAAAAAAAAAAAAAATAATAATAATAATAATAAATAAATAAATAAATAAATAAATATATATATATATATATATATATATATATATATATATATATATATATATATATATATATATATATATATAGATACTTTTTTTCTTGTTCTGCTAAAGGGAGAATTGAATTTACTTTCAGAAACCACGCGTCACTTCAATCTCTCTCTTGGGAGGCGGATATTTAATGGATTGTCGTCTCTCACGATAACAAAACCATAGTAAGTGTCCGGTTTCAGGTGTCTTAACTTGGTTGCCTTGTCTCCCTTGTCTCAATGACAGTGAGATTTCAGGGTTGAAGTGCATTCGAGATTGGCAAAGCCTTAGGTCGCACCGTGGTTCTGACCCTGTCAAATTAAGTACACGGAACCGCAATACTGTCATGTAATGAAGATTGCCTATCATCACGCTTGTAGGAATTTTAACACAAACATCGATTGGTAACATCCTCGGAATAATTACGGAAATGATCAAATTGATTAATCAGGAACTTGCAGCTGGAAGAAATGTGAGCATATTTTTAGAAGAAGAAAACAAAATTCAAATAGAGGTTCCTCTTGAGTAATCTTATGTCAGTGTTAAAAAACTTCTAAATTGAGAAAATCACCATTACATTTTGTAGCAGTAATTTTAGGTAGATATCTGTTGGGAGCTAATAATATGTCGCAATCAAATAAGCGATCGATTGCGAGCATTGATGCAGGCAGCACTGATGCGGCAATCATAGTCAGTCGTGTTCTGAATAAATTGTGTATCCTCTAAACGGCACTGCGGTAAAATTGGTTAGCAATGTTTCATCCTGTCTCTTAATTTAAAATGCAATACCTCGAGCCACCTGATTCGCTGCATTTTGAAGGGGACGTCGGAGGAAACTTCACCAATCGGAACAAGCAATTCAGCACTGGGTTGAACAACATAAGTACGGATGTGCTATGTATTTTGGATTGCAAATTTTGCTTGCAAGCTTGCAAATGTATTAAGCGCCCCCCTCCCCGCCCATCCCAAAATAAAACCCATCTGCTCGAAGTTGGGTGTGGCACATAGCTTCTCCCTATCCGTAATATTCCACAACAGGAAATGGTAAATCAAGAAGTTGTGTTTAACCCTAAAAGCGGTCAATTGGAAAACGGGAGATGGATGCTTGATGGGATTTATGTTTTAACTTGCGTGGAGTAATATATTGATTTAAGAACAATAGAACTGATAGGAGGCTATCTGCAGGCTAATCCGCACATTCCCTGAAAATTTTATCGAAATCGAAAGAAAACTGTGGAAATCAAGCTTGGTATACAACGTTTATACAACGATTTCACATTCGCTCATGCGCAACACCTATTTATGATAGGTACAATAATTTTGAAATCGATATGAAATGGTGAAACCGTCTTCCCTCAACTATCCACTAAATTTGAGCGAAGTAGGAGGAAAATGTCATTAAAAAAACATGCTTGATGGAATTAACGTTGGCACTTGCGCAAATTCAAGTATTAACTTAAGAACATTGAAAAAATGAGGATTATCTATCACATAACTCGCTCGTTCCCCAAAAAATTAATCAAAATCGGATGAGGAAATTCTGAAGAAAGAAACTGTAGAAATATGGTTTGTAACTAGAATTTACGGACTTAGGCAAACAGGCAGACAAACAGACTCGGAACGAATGTTGTTCATGGTCTAAGACGTAAAATGTAAGTGAAAATTTTGATTTTGGATACAACAAATTTTTCATCTTCCGACAGTGAGAACAATGCTTCCGTTACCTATAGATACCAAATGACTGGGCTATGGGCTGACAGCTGAATACAGCTATACAATACGATTTTTGTAAACTGCTGTTCTAAATTTGTAAATCAGAACAGATATTGAACCAATTATTTTCAGCAAGCTATTGATCAGTGAACATTGTAATTTTAGGTTCAGTGCTGTTTTGGAAAGCGATGGAACCTTCTCAGGGGTTGACAGCGAAATGCTCAAACTCATCACGAGCTCCATCAACGCCACTTTGAAAATATTCCAAGCCGATCGTTCGATCAAGTAAGTTCCTGAAGCGTGAAAACATATTTTCAAACTCGCCACGGGAGCGTTAAAGCAGTGCTCACCCAACTTTTGGGTTTCATGAAATATAAAACTAATTTGGAACTGTGGAAGATTTCAGGTTTGATTCTTTACTGTTAAATTCCGAGGTACTCGTGTCATAAGGAACCTCACGCTGCACTGTTGCAATCTTAATTAGTAGGTAATGCAAACGAATACTCGTCATTGAATACATACATGCTTAAAATTCTAAAAAATTAAGGTCCTTAAGTGCCGGCTATACTGTTGAACGACCTGTGTCAAAGAACACGAGGTGTTGTGAGGACACATTGTATTACAACGAGCTGCAGCTATTACATAGTTAATATAATTTTTCCCATGAAAATAACAGAAACACAATTTTCTTCATATGTTGCAACTACAATCCAAGATAGTAGGGTTGTTTATTGAATACCTAACTATTCAAATCTTGTGTTAGGTTAGTGATTTATAGTATAATAATTATTCCTTTATTACTGGTATTGACATCCAACTTAATCCAGGGCTCACAAGCTCATAAATTTCAAAAATAAAAAGATGAATCAGAACCGGAATTGAAGAAAAAAAGTCCAGTCATGCAGCATGACCCCATGAGCGAATTTTTGAAGAAATCTTCGACATTTCAGTTGCTATTGATCGTGTTGAGAAATTTTAGTTTATGATTTTGATAGACAAACATGGAATCAAATTATTAACACATGCACAGAGTAAACTCATTAGTTGTGATTACATTTTTTTTTTTTTTTTAAGCACCTACTACCTACGTTTTAAACAGCATGGTTCTATTATTGGTTATACAGGGATACTTCCATAAGAGTAGTTCAATCTGAATTTGGACAATGTTTCATGCAAATATTACCGATTTTTACAACTAGCGAACGGCATTATTTCGGTTTTTGACTGATTTTTCAACTGTGAAATTTTTAAAAACTTGATACATATTCTTATAGGAAATTTTACGCTGATTCCGAATATACCACATGTTAGTATGCTGAAAAAATTATTTCGCACGACAAATCGCAAAAAACAGGCTATTTTGAAATTTTTGACTACTGAAACTTTTAACCCGAAGATGTAATCCGATCATGCTGGCCAACGAACTTGAACTTTCGTTTGGTGTCCTTAACATTTTAAAATTTGTTTGAAGTTTCTAGCACAATTCTACGGACAGTTATCGTCTGGAATGACACATACATACATACATACATACATACATACATACATATATACATACATACATACATATATACATACATACATAAAAAAATGCGTTAAACTTCAGAATATGATTCAGAATAGCCTGAAACGGATTTCTGCATAATTTTTTTTCAAAAATTCACATTCTACAAATTTTGAGGCGAGAGCAATAGCTTAATTTTCTTCAAAAATTCGCTAAAAGTCCAGTCATGCAGCATGACCCCATGAGCGAATTTTTGAAGAAATCTTCAATTATTTCGATTTTTGACTGATTTTTCAACTTTGAAATTTTTGAAAACTTGATACATATTCTTATAGGAAATTTTACCACATGTTAGTATGCTGAAAACATTATTTCGCACAACAAATCGCAAAAAACAGGCTATTTTGAAATTTTTGACTACATTTTTGAAAATTTCAACCCGAAGATGTAATCTGATCATGCTGGCCAACGGACTGGAACAAAACGAAGTTTTGTGTCCTTAACATTTTAAAATTTGTTTGAAGTTTCTAGCACAATTATACGGACAGTTACCGTCTGGAATGACACATACATATATACATGCATACATACATACATACATGCATAAAAAAATGCGTTAACCTTCAGAATGTGATTCAGAATAGCCTGAAACGGATTTATGCATAATTTTTTTCTTCAAAAAATCACTTTCTACAAATTTTGAGGCGAGGGCAATAGCTTAAATTTCTTCAAAAATTCGCTGAAAAGGGGGAAAAAGAAAAGAGTGATTGGGTACCATATCTGAAAATTGCGTCGAGCTTGTCAATGGTATAGATCCATGTAAGCAATCGCAGTTAGTCCATCACTCTCTCCAAATATGAACATCCAAACTCCCTATGTAAAGAAAGGAATTGTTCCGAAAGACCTTGGAAAACTGTTATTATTTGATTACGGATTTTCCAATATCCTCACTGAACCAGTGATTTTCCCTTCGCACATTGATACCACGTAACCTATTTTTTGTTTCTAGCACATATTTTAAAGAAATGAATACAAAAAAATAAAATAAATAAATAAATAAAAAATATTAAAAAAATTGGTTTCTATAGTACTCAACCACCCACGGAGCTGTAACGCCTCGTTTAAATCACTACCTAATTTCTCAGTCTTCGCCCACTTGGAAAAATACTTATTAAGAACTCAGACATGGAAAGCTTCAAATCGCGAACAATCTCCCAGTAACTTATAAACATTGTCTTTTGTGCAGTATGATCGTATTGGTGAACTAGCGTCTTTGCATACAGTTTTGCACCAAATGTTTTCTTGCTACAGTCTAATTACCGAACAATTTTTTCCCTTAGGTTTCCAATTTCTTGGTCAAGGGGCTTTTCGAATCATAATGGCTTCCAGTAGTGGGAATGAAACAACGTTAACTACCTGTTGTTTTATATCCCAAAAGCGAACATTCTTTTTCTTTGTTGTTCATAAATGTAAATAACTCATGATGCTAGAAAACAATTATATCCTGAACATGTAGACTTGAAATATACAATCTACAAATACGAATATACGATCTACTGCGAATAGTCGGCATCATTGATTCGGTTTAACTTCTCACTTTGAACGAAGAGCTATCATGTTTGTTATCGGCCAATATTCCGCGGTTGAAGCATCATGAAGACCACAATACCCAGAAATGATAGGGACGGCAATAAAGTCGCACCGCAAAGTGTAATATCGGTTGAGGTTCCACATTGTTCCACATCTGTAACATACTTCGCTTAACGCTCACCGATACTGCGAACCACTTCAGATATTACAATTTCTTCTAAGTAAGAGGAATACCACCCTCCAATATGTTCATCAGGAACATGCAATCGATTGAGAGAAAAAATTTTGAGATTTCAAGGTTCATCTTCACTTAAAGTATAGTGTCGCTGTGGGTGCACGGTACAATTGAAATTGGTCAATGTAATTGGTCAATTGTAATTGGTTGGAGTATGAACTAGCGAATTTTCGTAAAAAATGAAGCTATTGCAGTAGCTCCGAAAATGTCAATCAAAATTTTTGAAAATTCTCTTAATTGAAATCCGTTTTGAGACATTCTGAAACGAATCCTAGAGTTTAATATTTTTTCATAAGTATATACACAAATATACATATTACATAAACTAAATTTCATAGAAATTTCACAAATAGAAAGAGAAAAGAATGTTTTAATATTTCGATTAAAATCTTTGTCAAAGTTAGAAGAAGAAGTAATGGTTTTTTGAGTTCAGGGACATGGAATAGGATCATGGAAGCGAGTAACCACGTGAACATGTATGGCTTCGATACTGATAATCGTGTATGATTCAATCATTAGGTTGAGACTAGGAGGCCGCATGGATCCCAATCCCCATCTATGAGCCTGTTCAGATTGCTGCAATAATCTGTCCTTAGTAGGCTGTGGCATCTTCTTTAATTCAAAAAAACCATTACTTATTCTTCTAACTTTGAAAAAGATTTTAATCGAAATACCAAAACCTTCTTTTCTCTTTCTATTTGTGAAATGTCTATCAAATTTTGTATACTCAGTTTTTTGTTTATATAAAAATTGGTTTATATAAAAATAGGTAAACACGGCTAGAAAATGTTAAATTTATGAAGCAGAATGTTCCTCTTTAGTAAGTTTTTTACCTATAAAATAGAACATTCTTTTAAAATCTATGAAAAGTACAGAAAATAAAAAAATTAGCAACAAGTAAAAAATCCATAATCTCTTTTTGAATAGCAGATTATTATTTAGAATACGTTTTTTGCCATAAAATTAGTAGTTAACAATTTTTTTGCACTCAAAAAGATCAAATTTCAAAATAATTCAACATTATACAATAAGATAATATACGGAAATTCGCTCATGAGGTCATGCAGCATGAGTGGAACTTTTTCCATTTCTTATTTTCAGTGAGAAATTGTCATCCTACGCCAGACTTATCTGAATAGTTGGCAACATTATCCGCTTCAATTGAAACTACCAGGAGACAAACAAAACCTTTTGAATTAAGGGACCAATCAATCTTTCTGGCGCTAATTTCAAGTGCATATCTATACTTCAAAAGCACTTTTATGTGGTTAGATCAAACCGCAAACTTCTGGTTCTTTTCGCCGATTTGAATGTGTTTGAGGATCTTGATGCGTTACTCAGGGTGGGTGAAAGACTTTTACTATCAAATATGTCATTCCCGCACAGATAAATATCCACTTCTTTTTCCTCGAGAGGCACATTTCCCCCAAACTACTTGTATCACACTATCATTGTTAATATATAGGTATGCATCCGGGGCAGCAAGCACTCCGTGCGTGTTTCAAACAAAGATATTGGATTCCTGCGGCAAGACCGTTGATTAGGTTGATAATAACTAAAATAACTTGCCATCGTTTTGCCTATCCACATAGAGCGCCTTATATGGAGCCTCTTCCAGTCTAAAGATCTGCTCAAAACGCTCTGTTTCATCATTTGGGATTGGATTTCGCAAGACCACTTCTTTATAAGGACTCCTCACATCGTAATTCACAGACACATAAAGCTTATGTGAACTTATTCACCTGTTTTTCCTCTTAATTTGGAAGTAGTCTTTAATTTGTCAACTGAAGCTTTTCTGTACGCACTGGATTGCTTCATATCACTCCATGGAATTCCAGTACTAATATTTTCTGGTTGTGAAACGAATTTCCTAGGCGCTGCCTGCTGGCCCAAGAAAGTTCAGTCGTGGCTGATTGAGCTCTCCACACACAAGATAGCATCCCCTTCCACTGCACTTCCAAATTCATTCAACGGTCAATCTATTTTGCTCCTAAAATTTTGGAGCACTTTGGGAGGTAAGTGTTGAGAGCATGAGAAAACACACCTCTTTATGAAATTGGATAGTCAACGTTACATTGAAGAGAGCTCATTGTCCTAGTTACGAAAATTGAACAAAATTTGAATTAGGAACCACTGCTACCAATGTCTTCGAAGCCAAACAATCTGCAACCTGTCCGACATGCTCATCTATTAATCGAAAGGCCAATCACTCAAATTGCAGAGCCTGACCACGGTGATATCGTTGAAAACCGGTAGTCCAGCTGACAGTTACTAAAACAAAGAACCAAGCACTTGACCAGCTGGACAACGAAAGTACCTGAACGAAAAAGTGGACCATGAAAGTACCTGAATTTCAACCAGGAGAAACACCGCCTCTTCAGTAGCCTCTTGCCAGAGTGCAGGCCACCCATCTAAGACAAAATGATGCTGTAAGAACTGTGACGCTGAAGACTGATACAGATACCCTCAAACGCTCTTCAGTCAACCTCATATCTCTCAAAGCCATTACACAACCTAATCCTGAACCTTCTTCCTAAATTAAAATTTCGCTGGGGGGTACGTTTGAGAAGTAAGTTATATCCAGGATAGGTGTCCTTAATGTTCATGAAATCGAGCGACTAGGTGGGATTAGGAGGGACAATGTCCCCAACACGACGTCCGTGTCGTATCCTATCGTCACCGCCAGCCAGTTAATCTGGGCCCAAATTCGCTTCCAGCTTGCTCTCAATCGATTACATACACACGGATTCTCTAGCTATTTTTAGCTTCGTAAACTTTAGAATGATTCATTTTCACAAAACAATGAAGAAAATTGTTAATGAAAATATAGTTTTTTCTTCTCACTCGTATTATGAGTGTTCATTCTGATTTCCATCCAAATCATAATTTTGTATTTTATTTCATTTCAGTTATTTATTATTATTTTATTTTACTTTTTTTTGAAGGCCATATGAAAAGTTTTCATTTCTTACCACCAGCAAATTATTATCATGAGATTGTTAATTGAAAACTAACCGCAGTTTTCCCGGTGCCTAAATACCATCTTCAATATGCATTATTTTTGGCAAGCACGCTGGGGAAGCGAATGTCAATATTTGATTCGGCTTGAACGTAAATCCACCCCCAGCCCCTTGTTTCCAAGTCTTTCCAACGAAAGCTGTATTTGGCATTAATAAATGATCAGGGAAAGATTGTTTCGACGTTTTTTCAGGACGTCCCTCTGAACCTAGGTCGTTTAGGCAAGGCTTCGTATATCATGGGGAGGACCTATTGGAATTGATCTGGGGAGGTGAAAGACAAGCCAAGCATAAGACAAACAGTTCCAGTTATGCAGCATGACCGTATGAGCGATTTTTCGTTAGCAAATCGTATTAAATTAAGTTACATTGAATTTAAATTTGACAACTTTGAATGCAATGAAATAGTCAACTTCCAATATCATTACTAGAAAACATGTTCTAAATAATTTTCTGCTCAAATTAGACTTTTGATTTTTTTATGCAGTTTTTATTCATTTTTTCAAAACAAAAAAAATCACTGAAAAGTTCCAGTCATGCAGCACGATTGTATGATGAGCGAATTTTCGTAAATTAACGTATTGCATAATGTTAAGTTGTTTTGAAATTGGAGTGTCTTGAGTGCTAGGAAATTGTGAACTGTTAATTTTATGGCAAAAAACGTATTCTGAGTAATAATTTACTATTCAAATAGAGATTTTGAATTCTCAGCTTACTTTGCAGTTTTATCGTTTTTTTTTTTTTTTTTTTTTTTTTTTTTTTTTTTTTTTTTTTTTTAAGTGAATTTTAAGTACATTTTGGTTTATTATTTTCAATAATGAACCATTGTAATTGACCAAGAAAAAAATTTTAACATCCCCCCCCCCCCCTCTTCAAAATTTGGTGGTTTACGTTTGAAAATGCGTAGATTCCGAAAATCAAATTTAAAAAAACCCTTCCGTCCGCCGTGCGCCATTCAGAGCTTTCCTCCTAAACTACTGGACCAAAGTTTATGAAATTTGTCGCAAAAATCAAATATCGGCCGGGGATGTGCCAGTAACATAGGCATCACTTTTTACCAACCCTATTAGGTAGTCATTAAGGGCCAACATATTCAAAAATCGAAATCTCAAAAACTTTCAAGGTAACAGTGATGATTTTTTGCTTATCAATGATAAATTTGATCCCAAAGAATCGATTAAGACTATAGATTATATATATTGATCGATTAAGAATAGATTAAGCACTCCTGAAGTTAATTACACGCCAGGATCGAAAAGCTGTAATGTACAGTTACAATGGCACAAATTTCCGTGGTTTTATAAATGCAATTAAATGTGTTGATTATGATAAGGTTGATTATGCCGAAGTGAATAAAATTGACTGGCGTTTTAATTCCCCCACAGCTGCTTGGTGGGGTGGGTTCTGGGAGCGGATGGTACAGACACTGAAGTCCCTCCTGCGAACGAAGCTTGGGTGTACGTCTTTGAACCATGAGGAGCTTCACACAGTTCTATTAGATGTAGAAGTATTAATTAGTTCTCGACCTATCATATGTTTCTGAGGATGTGAACGACCCTGTCGCTATCACACCTCAGATCAGAGAAGCAGTAGTTCCTGAATGTGATGTCGGATGTCGTGAACAGCACTAGTTTAGTTCGTCGTCTCAAGCATCGGCACAGAGTGCAGGAAGAACTTCGTCAGCGATTCAGGGCAGAATATTTAAGCTAGCTTGCTTTTACTGGATCTCGATTCAAGAACACTTGTGAGCCTGTAATAGGTGAAGCAGTCTAGTGGAAGTGATGAGACTAAAATATTTGAGTGGCCATTGGGCGTGACTCAAGAAATCGTGGGAAAGACAACACATCAGAGTGGTCTACTTGAGCTGGGGGCAAGCTTTGTAGTCCTGTACATCAGCTTCATCACTTTGAGATCATTGGATCTGATGAACCTGAGGATATTAATGACTTGCACCTAACGGGGAGCGGCGATTCTAACGAAGAACCCATAACGCACACTTCCAGTCACCAGTCTGAATCACCAAAGCAGATCAGGTACCATCATGGACAGTATGACCCGAAGGGTTAAGTTGCCTGTAAGGTACCGATGAATGGAACGTTTTGACCAAATTTTGTATTTGTATGTTTGAATTCTGAGTTAAGAAGTAATGTTCAAGAAATATGTATTAATGTTAATTGGTTCGTGATACTCATCAAGGTGGGAGAAAGTTGGGAAATTAACTTCCTTCCATGGTATTCATTCTATACCTGATGGCATATTGGTACCCACGTTTATGTTTTCGCTTGGAATCTTAGTTGTTATAATGAATGAAAACTCGTTTTTCCCAGTTACCCGAGTGTGGATTGAAATAGTTTAAATAAAGTAGCTTAATTTCTCGTGAGATCGGTTTTGTTATTGTTCGTCATCGCTAAATAGAATTCTGTGTGATTACCCAGAGTACGTTATTCACAAAACGTATCACTCGTCAAGAGGCAGGTGGACCTGTACCGGTGGAGGTGAGAGTTTATAAGTATAACTTTCTCTATTGGTCAACCTATGTTGCAGCTCTCTTTATTCCATTGTAATGGGTCAGGAACATACTCATTCGTACCAATGTGAGTAATAAAGGAGTGAACGCAAATGGGGCTTGCTCTGGGCGACATCTACTTAAAGGCACGTCAAATGAATTCGCAATGACGTTTGATTCAAGGGATTGTTGGGACAGATCGATTATGCAAGCAGAGCGGTTCTCCGTGAAGGTCTTCCAAGCAGTCAGATTCTGACTTGGCCGATTAAATGTCAGCACTGGCACTGGAAATCACAAGTTTTTGTTACACAATTATTATTATACAAATCATATGTGGGTCATTCCACGTCAAATCACCGAGGTTATATACAATGTTTACCCTTTGGTTTTCGCATCATAACGATACTCGGAAATCTGCCTACTTTAGACAAAAGTATGCAGTCAAAATTATTTTCCTGAATACCGAACAGTTTAGTAATGGCTGGCACCCCCTAAATCCTCCATTTTCATATACATGATTACGTACATCACCCATATCTCGGGAGCCATTTCACGTACAGACGTCAGCGGCCTTTAATTTTGAAGGTATTAAGTTGAGAATATTAAGGTATTATCCACTTTTCAAGCAAAATAAATTATTTTCTTAATTTTTTCCCAAAATTATAAGTTTTTTGGAAACTTTAAACTTTGAACCTGCTCAGAAAAATTAAAAAGCCTGATAGTCATATGTTTTAACCCAAAAACTGGGTATTTTAAAACTATAATAAAATAATGTTTCTTTTCCCAAAATTCTGATGTATTTTGTTGAAAACTTTGAGTTTTTACCTGTGAAAAACTAAAAATTCTGAAAAAAAAGCATGTTTCAGCCCATGAACTGATTAAGCGCTGATAAATATGTGATGAGTATGAAAGTTTAGTTAATTTTTCATTTTAAGTAAATTTAAGTATGATGTTGCATTTTAAGTAAGTTTAGGTAAACTTTCAAGAAAATTGTAGCCGAATTGAGCAGTACCTATTTCATTGTTAATTTTGTAAACTAGATCTATTACATTACAACGTTAGTTGATGGTTGCACGAAATGCAGGCTTTCTGTGAGAACTTTTTGAATAGTATCCTGGCTATATTATAGTGTTGCGAACCATGACTACATTGCTCGGAAGTAGTTAAAATTCTTCAAGTAAACTAGAGAATCATTAAACCCTGGAGAAGTACCTATTGATAGTGACCGACTTCTCTGAAAGTAGGTCACCACTTAACTTAAGTAGGTACCAACATAACGACTGGGAAAAGGATGCGACTCCGAGAATGTCGTACTTGTACCCAACAGTTTTGAGGAGTTGTTCAGCTGTCTTGCCAATTGAGAGGCATCTCTAGTTGCCATATAGAACTGCCGTAGGGATCAGCGATCCCCATGTCTGACGATGAGCTTCTCACGAAGAGCCTGTTCTACTCAATCTGCGGGCGGCTTTTCCGGCTCCATGACCCTCACACGTTGCCATCTGATATCATAGAATGATGATGAGCCAAGGAAAGTAGGCCAGCTCTGACCGGACCTGACACTTGGGTTGACTTATCCGACTGGATTGAAAAATCATCATTTTTTCCCAGCCCTAGGTTGAGTTGAGGAAAAAGGTGTATTAAGTAGGTACCAGCAAACACCTGTTTCTAACACCTACCTGTATCATTCCTTTCTTTCAGGTGAAACTCAAGGGCCTTGCGATTAAATCACGTTTTCAAACAAAGATTTGAATTCGATTTTTACTAAATAAAGAAATAATTAGGACGTAGTGAATCAATGCCCAGAACAATCAAGGTGTCAAGGTTCACCTGGTGCACGTACCCTCTTCAACTTCTTATGAATAAAATGAAATACTGCTCAATTCGACTGCTTATAGTTTCCTTTCTTAAATGAAATATTACAACTTTCAAAAGCAACACTCAATCCATGCCCATTCTCAATCAGTTTTTGGGCTAAAATGTGATTTTTTCAGATTTTTTAATTTTTCACAATATGTTCAAAATTGAGTTCAAATTTTTCAAAAAATTATAATTTATGGGAGAAGTTGAAAAACTATTTACCTTACTTCAAAAATCGATTCCGCAACCTAATGCAATTAAAATGAGTGGTTGCTGACGTCTGTACGTGAAATAGTTCACAAGGCATGAGTGATTTCCGAAATCATGTTTTACAATTGGCGGATTTAGGGGTACTTAGTGGTATTTATGGGTTACCCATTATTCTGAAACTGCTCGGCATTCTGGAAATAATTGTGGCTATATACATTTTGGTCAAAAGTAGGCCGATTTCCAGAGTTTCGTTATGACGCGAGAATCTGAGGGTCAATGACCCCAATGATTTGACATGGAATGACCGCTGCACGGTAAATTTTAACGGTGAGGGGAATAAAAAGAAACGGAGGTAGAGATAACTTTATTTTTTCCCTGAAAGAAGAGGAAGAAGGATATTATTACCGTTATCATTGCATTCCCTCAAAAAAGGAGCAGCTCAGTTGCTATTGATATATGATCACTCAAGGTAAGATTTTCAGTCGTGATAACAATAATAATGGTTATAATCAGCAGAAATATTTGGATTTTGCCCAAATATATTTATCTATCTATGTCAGAGTCTGGTCCGTCACACAACTTAGGTATAATAAAAATGATAGTGCACTGTGATGGAATTGAAGACATTATTGAAGAGGAGTGACTCTTGGACACCCCCCCCCCCCCCCTCCCCTTCCACCCGAAACACTTTATGTATTTTCTTGAACGTAAGGAGAATTGAATAAGATTTGGACCTCTGAAAATTAAATCAAAATCATGTGGTAAATAAAAACCCTTGTATCCATTTCCAAGATATTTCCACAAATGTCAGGCTTCTGGGATTTAAAATGGAATGAAGGTTTTTACAAACACTTCAATTCGTAAAGCGGACGAAAGTTGTAGTGTTTTTTTAATTTCTTTGTATATCATGCTTACCTATTATTTTGAAACAAAACGCCCCTCAATGAAGGACGGGACTCGCCATTTAAAAAGAAAAAAAGAAAAAAAAAAAAAACGAGTATTGGGGAGTACGATTTTTTGATATGCCAGCAGAATAACTAGACGGAGAACAGTTTTGGAAGTAGTGGATGGCCACTGATCTCATACACATCAGTAGTAGGACCCACTTCCCCTACCTTAGGGTTGACAATAATCCGGGTTTTGCGAAGATGGGAGCCTGATTTTGTTTGGGTTGTGTTTCAGCATCAGACGGAATTCCCATCAAGTTGAGCAGAATTGGAATGTTTTACAGGACTTATTGATCTTGTCATGAAGGAAAAAGGAATGCCAGTCGGAAGATGGTAGCACCATTCTTTTCCCAGAATGGAGTCTTGAAACACTAATTTGTGGCTCACAATAGTCCACAAACGCTTTCAGATGGGCAAAATTTCCTCTCTCCCCAGCTCTCAGCAATACTCCATCTTCTACTCCAAGCAATTCCTCTCCCTATAGCAGCTTTCCTCATCAGAGCGGTAGGTAGAGGCCCTACAGCTACTTCATGGATTACTCTAGATAAATTAATGTGTCATACCCCATTATGCACTACCTCTCATTTATTTTCTGCCATTCATAGCTCACTATCGGAGTCAGAGCCAAGCTAGTCTTGCACTTCATTTCCTGTAGCATCGCATTATAAGATAGGGATGCTGTTTGACATGAGCCCATGGCCTTGCTTGGAGATGACAGGTCTCACACATTAGGCTTAATAGTGGGAGAAGAAAGAGGAAGATGGATAAATACATATGCATATAATAATAATATGACATTGACATATATATTTATGTGAAACGTGTAGAAATTAGTTCGCATGTAATAGCCTTGCATAATTACAGGGATGTTTTTGAGGCTAATAGAAATACTTTTCACCAGACCTTTCTGATTTAGTAAGACAAGAAAAAATAGGAACTCACTAAAAGCTATATGAATCATTTCCTTCAATACATTTCATTGGAGTAGAGCTGTGGCATCAAACCCGTTGTTCTGCTAATTACTCGTTGGAACGATCACATTTAATTTGTTCCTATCACTTTAGGATATAGCCGAATACTGGCTTGAACAAAGTCATTGTTTGGGAACATTTATGTTAGTTCTTCGTTTACTCGTTGACTGGTAGTATTCGGACAAAAGGTTGGAGGGTTCCTCCGGGTGTTGGGGAAAGGTTATATGAGGCCAGTCTATAAATCTTGAGCTTATCTACATTTGTTGAGCAGGCTCTAGCCCGCCCTCTCTTTTCCTCTTCTCAAACGATTGCGTGTATAGGTTGGCTATCTCGAACTAAGCAATTTTCATTGAAGTCGTTTGAATTAAAGTGGGCTAACCCTCGGTGAGAGGGTCTTTGAAACTTTGAAACGAAGTTTCAGTATCAGCCCCAATCACGAAGGTCAGGCCTTGAAAGGGAAAACTTCTTGACGGAAAGAAATGGTGTGACCCAGAATACACTAAATTCGGCGTAGATTAAAGATTATGTAGGTTAGTTGTAAATTTGTAAGGTAATGAGTAGGGTATTGATATCAATACAGTCGTATGGCCAGAATAACGAAATGCTTCGTAATACTCTCTTCGCACAATTCAGAAACAAGGCTTCTTTGGACCATTAGAGGTTACTATCCCACTTTTATTTTTATAAATTTCAAGTTACTATACGTCTAACGCGATGTTTGAAATGAGAGTTCCATTCCAATCAATTTACACGATCCTAATTATACAGAGTGCTTCAAGGAATGCAAGTTGTTATTAATGAACGATCCATTACAGCGATACCAGGATTTCCCGAGCTCAAATCTCTCAACAAATGTTTCTATTGTTGCAATACTAGCCACACTCAGTCAGAATATGAACAACGCAGATTTACCTATTGCATATACGGCTAGAACATTTGATGAGCATGATAAATCTGTCCATTCGTGAGAAAGCAAACCAAATATTGTGGTCGAAAATTTAGAATTTTCACTAATAATATACCTCTGTAACGGTTGTTCTAACTTGAGTACCTAACCAAATCCTGTACTCATTCAATGGAAATTGGGACTCCAATTTGAACATTAATGTGGAATTATCGAACACTGAAAAGTTGACATGATTCAAGAACTTAACGTCATTTTCTTAAGATTATACATTTTATTTCCCACATAAACACAATTAAATTTAACGAATTTTCTTAGGAAATGAAGCTATTGCAATGGCTCTGAAAATTTTAAAATAGATTTTTGAGAAATTTCTTCATTGAAATCTATTTTGAGGCAATATGAAACGATTCCAGAGGTTTGCGCTTTTTCATTTTGATAGCTCCCGTACTTCAACAAAGTTTTTGATTAGTTCACAATTTGTGACAAAATTACAAAATTCCACAAAAAATGGATAATTCAATGCAGACGGATTGTCCCAAATAGAAATTATTAAATTTCTATTGGGTTATTTAATTACTACTGATATTGATATCAATGTAAATTCTCACAAACGCAAAGAAAAAGTGCTCTATTAATAAACGATCCACCCAGTTATGAGTGAAATTTTATGCAAAACGATATATCTAGTTCAGCAACTCTATTCAGTGGTTCAAGTTTTAAGTTTTAACAGTGGCCAAGAAAAATAAAACCCTTTATTTAAGAAGTTTCTGATCAAATCACCCATCACAGTTTTTCTTTTAAATTGAAACAAGGAGTGCATTCATGAGTGTCAACTGATGGCGCACTGTAGCAATCCAAAATTTACGTTACTACAATGCCTGCATTAGGTACTTGGTGCCTTCATGTTAACATGATTTTGTGAAAATGAACGAAGGATGAGTGGGCATACGAGTCTTACGTGGCGGTATCTAGGAGCAAGTTTTAAGGTGCAAAGAAAGGGTGAACTCTTCATTCGTCCACCCATCACCATAGGGTCCAAAAACCCACAGGCTCGAATGCCTTCTGCAAGAATATGCATCAACCATATTGAGTGGAGAATATTGTGAATAATGAAAACTAGTAGTTCTTTGATAAACTTTTAGTTTTCAACCCACAGACAGCAAAATGTGTAGATCCAACATATGTACTTCGGGTCTTCAGTAAGTTGTATTCCTGAGCGGGAAGATCAAGCCAATTACGCAAATTAGTACGCCTGGTTGTTATTTAATATCCTTCTATGCGTGAGAAAATTATATCACACCCGCATATATACGTTCCCAAAATCCTATACTATTTTTTCGGGGGAGAGGGGAAATCCGGCAAAAATGTTGAAAATTATCTAGGTGCGAGTTGTTTCCCAAGATCTTGAGCTGTGTACTGTAACGCAATTTCTTGATGGGTCAGGTTTTTGGGTAATTTAGACGCGGAACAATTATCACCGCAGCAGACAAATTTCATTTCTCGGTGGGTTTCCAGCCACTAAATTCCGATGATATTTTGTTGAAAATAATATTCATGCTACCCTTTGGGCAGCTTGGAATGAAAATTGATAAACAGATCTTGCGATGGTTCCCGTCAGAAATCAAAGAATGCATCTACCGCTGTTCTCGATAATTATGGATGCAACGATTGAGAATATCATGACCTAGCAATACCGGGAAAAGAAAGTTCAGATTGCTACATACAAAAAAAAAAAAAGAAAAAAGAAAAAAGAAGCCTGCCAAGTTTGGTGTGGCACATAGAGTAGCTTTCTCGTTTTCGTAACATGAACTAATGAAAAATTTCATAGCGGAAAACAGTAAATCAAGATGTAGAGTGAAACGAAATATTTAATCAGAAACGAAAAAATGACACTGGATGTAGTTTACGTTTGCGCATGAGCAGCATGAAGGGACAATTTGAGAACAATGAAATCGGTACGGGACCATCTACAGAATATTCTGCACATTCCATTACAATTTCATCGAAATCAGATGAAAACTGGAAATTGAGGTCAATACAAGGATTTCACATTGGTGCACGCCCAGTAGCTATTAATGATATAGTCATATTGAAATTGATATGCAATTATCAAATTGTTGTTTCCCAGCTATAATCCAAATTTGAGAGAGATCGCACAACTAGGGTGTGAAAAAGTTGAGCGTAATGTAATTTACGTTAACTCATGCACAGAGTGAAGGATTGATTTGGCAACGATGAAACTAATAGTGGACCATTTACTGTCTAACCCGCATAATTCGTGACATTTTCAACACAATTGAATGAAAATTGTGAAAATTAAGATTGTTCCAAGCAATTAACATTTACACATGCGCAGGAGATACTAAATATACGATCATCTTGAAATAGATAGGGAATGCTCATATTGATTTATCCTAACTATCCCCCAAATTTGAGCGAGATCGAACTAGTAGGGGGTGAGAATAAAGATGCTCGGTTGAACATATGTTGGCGCATGCGCAGATTGAATTATGGAGTTGGGAACAATGAAACTGATAGGGAACCGTCCAACCCCTAGCCCGCAGAATCCCTGAAAATTTAATCCAAATCAGATGATAACTGTGGAAATTAAGCTTGTAACAAGGATTTGCGGACTTACGATTGACACACACACGACACACACACACACACGCACAAACACACACACAAACACACACAGACTGACAGACACGGAACTAAAGTTGTTCAGAATGGTCGAGAGGAAATTTTGATTTCGGAGAAAAAAAAATTGTTTTCCTCGAAAGTGAAAACAATGCTTCCGCTATCTATTGGTAGACTCGGGAGCAATAAATAAGGTTCTATTGGGGCTGTCTTATACCTCCACCTATTTAGTGAAGGTGAACTGGTGTGAGCTCAGTCCCTTCATCATCTTCGTTGCAAAACTTGTTCAACGATGCAAATTATTCTTGTTACATAAAACTGTTTTCATTTTCAGATATGGTGTCAAGTTGGATAATGGATCGTTCAATGGAATCCTGGGAGACGTGTATTACTGGAAAGTTGATATAGCATGTAATTCTATGTTCATCAAAGAATACGGCTCACCTGATTTTGTCTTTGCCCCGGCACTACAAATAGAGCCTTTGTGTATTGTTGTGCCATCACCACTTCTCGTTCCTAATTGGATGATGGTCTTCAGGGCATTTGAGATAGAGGTATGGCACTGTGCGGGATTTGCTATGGCAATATCAACGATTTTGTGGTACATGTTAAACTTATTGGCCAGAACCCAACCAGATTTCACCGGATCGATGTTATTTGTCGGCAGAATTTTCATATCTACAGTCAAACTACCAAAAGAAACATGGCAACGAATTTTCGCATCCTCTTTGATCTTCTCAGCATTTGTGTTGATTCCTTCATTCGAAGGTTCTCTCTTAAAACTACTGAAGACCAGATCCTATGAACGAGAAATTAAAACTATGAAAGAGTTTAGAAACTCGGAATACGATATTTACACTTTTTCATCAAACCTCGTTCAAGATTCCACCCCAGATTACCTGCGAGGCCGTGTAAGACTTTATCGAGCAGTCGATGAAGGGGTAGACTTAATAGAGATGGTGGCAATGTCAAGAAACCTATCTTATCTTGGAAAAAAATGCGACATATTACAAAGAATCAGTAGTAATAATTGGCAAGTGTACGTTTTGCATGATTACCCTCGAATTTACTTCATGTCCTACGTCATGAGAAAAGGCAACCTCCTCATAAGGTAAATGAATCAGATGTACTTAAATGCGGTTAGACATATTTCATGAAATGTATGTGCTAATATATATGTAGGTATAAGTTCACTAATAATTATAGTATTGGTAGAGGCTGGAGATAGTTGTCACACTAGTGTCACGTGATTTCACGCCACTGTTGTAACATTTTCTTTATGTGTAATCAACAGAGGTGCTAATGGTGCTTTGGTTAATTATTTATCAATCATGAACCGTTGTAATTGACCAAGAAAAATTGTTTAATCCCCTCACAATTTGTTGATTTACTTCTTTTCAAGATGCGTAGAGTCCAAAAATCGAGAAAAAACAGTCCTTCCCCGGCGTCCGAAGCTTTTCTCCGAAACTACTGGACCAAATATGATAATTGCCTCGAAACTCATACATTGGCTGGCAGGGTAGGTACCAACTAAGGGCTGAAATATTGAAAAATCATGATCTCGAAAACTTTCACAGTAACAGCAACGTTTTTTGGGTCTCCAAAGAATCGGATGAAACCACCCGGGTACGTTTATCCGTCAACTCTCCCTGAGGGAGCTTTGGTAGGAGGAAAAAACGCAAGGTAGCAAACCATAATTGGTGGAACATAGAAAAAATGGCCTTGTAACAACGATTCTAACTGAATTTGTAAATTTTATCACCACAATGATCGTACCGAAATGGTTATAGTAGTAAATAACGTATCAGATTTTTCTTCTTACAAAGATTCGCTAAGTAGCATATTATTGAAGCTATATACTATTAGCAAAATTTTGTAGAAAGTTGTGCTATGGCTTTCAAATTCAAAAAATAACATTTTGATTATATTAATCTTTGAGCTCAAAGGTGTTTGCAAATTGATAAACGCGCTAAAACGTGATAAAATATATTATTCAACTATTTACAAATATAAGTTTTAGATCTATTCGAATGTGTATCCAGGTCGACACATGCCAGCCCAACCCTTCATTCCATACGGAGGAGGGAGTGAGTACCTTTCGGTCAATGTTGCGGATTTTTTGTTTGTTAGACTCCAGCCGTCGAATTTTTCTTACTATGTCACTGTTATTTGAATATCACATTTGAACCAGTGAAGGGGGTTACTTCGCATAAAATGGGTTTATTCGTTTTATTTGTCGTACCCACTCAAATCGGTCATACCCACCCCAGGACAACTATTGTGTTGCTGAGCCTTTGCTGAATCGTAATAAGAAATATATTCATTAAACACCATTTGGATCATCTCTACCTTGTATAATTTTCGCAACATGCGCCACATGCTCGTTCGCTTTCTGAGCCCGTAAAAAGGGGTGGCAAAGATTCTTTTCTGTGTATATTTAGGATGCTTGGACATATAATTTTCAGTTACGGATGTTTACTTCTAAATTCGTCCACTAGCGCCTTTTCACTCCATGTATATTCAGAACAAACTGGGAAACCCTTGTTGAGAGCTAACGTACCTTACCTACATCTAAGTATGAGACGAAGGTGGAAAGAGACGAAGGTGGAAATTTCATCCCGGATAGGATGTAGGCGGATCTATAAGCTCCACTAAGAAAGTGAAGGGGGGGGGGGGGGGGTTAGCTCTGATCCCAGGAGTAGACCTACTATTGGTTGTTTGTTCTGATGGACTAGGGAAAACTATTTTTATGCTGCTTTGATTCGGTCATTCGCAAATATGTCTATTCCAGTCATCACTATCGAATCACCTACCACAAAAGCATTGATATTGACTCATCACGTCAAACCGAATCACTCTATATACGTGGCTGATGTGAGGATTTTAGGCGGGCTGACAGTGGGTTTCCACAGCTCAAGCTTTCAGGGGACCTGAACAGGCCCACAAGCAGAGTGCTAAAATAAGTAGCCAGTAAGCTTGAGGAAATACCATAAGATTACCATCAACTGCACGGCAACACCCCCATAGTTATAATTTATAATATTATGTCGAATAATCCTCTTTTGTACTTATATCCTCCATGCTTCGTTTTTTATTCAGCTCAATTTCAACACAACTACGGCATTATCATTGTCCATAGTGATAATCGAAGGTTTCACGTTCGAACCATAAGGACACCCTTGTTGTGGCCCTAAAATTACAGTGTATCAGACTCGCTCCCTCGCTAAAGCTCGATCTGTCCTCTATCAAAAAGAAGTAAAGCAGAGAATTTCATTTCATCGTTACAAATTTCTTCCTCACAATGATTTAGATGCACTAAGAGATGCCATCATTTGTGTACAGCAGAGAATATCAGTCCCTCCCCCTTATATTTTCGGGCAAGCATAAATGACTGTTAGTGCCTGTTTTATGTGCCAATGGTAAGATTGCATCTTTGAGTTGGAGTAGTTCAGGGTCAAAGTACTCTGCCATCATCCTGGTGTAGTTTGTTCCATTTAATCGTCTGAACTCAATAGCTTGGATAACCCTATTTAAGGCAAAAAACTTAGCCTTGGAAAATTAATAAGCCGAAGAAAAGGGCTGCTTTGTCCCACAACCAAACGGGGATGCTCGCTTTTAAAAATGTGCTGGATTCATCAAATATTGGGTTGATGCAAAGATGAATGTGAATATTTTCAAAACTCAATGATGTAAAAAATCAAAATACCTACTGAAATAAAAAAATAAATAAATAGAAATAAAAGTGATTTTTACCCTTTATGGGGCACACCCTGAGTCTCTTTGGTACCTGAAGGTGTAAAAAACGAAAGTTAGTGAAGAACGTTGTCCATTTCCACGAAAAAATAAAGAGTTACAATGTTATATCGATTTCGAAGGAGTAACTTTTGTTATTATTTGTTACTGATGATGATCTAACCGTCAAAATTGATTTAACGTTACAAATCTTAATTTTTCATGGAAATAGACAACGTTCTTCACTAACTTTCGTTTTGAAATGGGTTTCCACAATTTCGTCGCGAATTGAATTTGTATGAAGGGGTAAACATGGCTAAGGATGCAGCCCCCAACCTGTCGTCGGGAATCCCTGTATGGGTGGGGTAAAGTCCTGATAAAGTCATAAATAAAAAATTCACCCTAAAAATAATGTTCTCAATATCTTTCTTCACTCATGACGATTTCTCATTGCCTTAATTTAAACTGAATCAACTATTTGGGCACAGCGCATGTGCGAACGTCAAAATAATAGACGAAACTATTCCAAATTATACTGACATCGTCAGGGATTGATCGAATCGACTAGCAAAGGTTCTATATTACTTTCAACATTGAAGGATTTCATCTTAGTGTGGGTACAAGTGCAATCGCAAGTTTTATGAAACTCTTATTTCTAATAGCCCAACACCCGCATTCAATTAAATGAAAATGCTCACATTTGACATGACATGCTTTTATAGCTACCGCTATATAGCAAAAGTAAGGAATGTTGTGTATCACTCTCCACCAGCAGTATTGGTTTTGTTTTCGGTATTTTCTCTAGAATGGATCATGAGATTTTGATGAGATTCACAATATTGGCAACTGTAAAATATCTAAAATAAGCAAGGTTTTCAGAAACATCGCACCACATTTTGATTGGACTATTCTAATAGATTCATCGTGTCTGGGGAGCGGGACTTGCTTGGGGACCACAATTTTCTGAACCAACTTAAAGGGAGAAAAAGTAAAACTCTGGAAATACAAATGAAAGGCATTCCTAGCGTCACAACAGCAGTTTTCAGTACAGGAACTCTGTGGTTTACGAGGGCATCATGAGTTTTTTTCCATCACACTGTCTCTCGTCATTGATTGACAGGTCTAATTAACTTCACATCAAGGTTCTTACTCTCCATCTGAACATTATCAATGGTTCAAGAGTCGCGAAAACGGTAATGGTAACCAAGCGCTCGGTATGATGATAATAAACATCGTGTTTGACAAAAAAATAAAAATAAATAAAAATAACAAATAAAAATAAAAAATAAATAAATAAATAAAATAAAATAAAACTTGCTTTTGGCGGTACTAGTGAACGTTAGTCTAAGTTAACCGGAACGACACTCATTGGGATATGAACTACAACACCATCGATAAACTTGTATGACATGACAAAAATCTGACGGCATCCAAATGCATTTTCAGCGAATTATCGGGGATATTAGCTATTGCAGTAGCTTCAATACTTTAAAAATAATATTTTTGAAAAATGTTTGGATGAAGTTCGTTTTAGATCACTCTGAAACGATTCCTGGATTTTAACACTTTTATAGATACCTACATAAATAAATGTGCCATTCCAGAAAGTACCTACCTCTCCTAAAAAATTGTTTAAAGCTCTAATGTTGGTTTGAAGAGCCAAATAGTATTTGGAAAGATTGATTTTGCCTCAAATATGACAGTAAACTTTCATTCTGCAAAACAAAAGTTTCAATATGGAGAGAAATTTGATTCTACATTTTATAGTGAAATATTACGGTAATTCGCTCATAAGGTCGTGCAGCACAACTTCGTTTTTCCAACTCACACAACTGGTTTGAGGCTTTACTCTGAAATCCAACGTGCGATGAATTATTATTTGATTTTCCCAAAGGATGAACGAGTCCTAGAGTATCTGACCTCTTCCCTGCGAAGTTCAACTTATACAGGGTGATCCGTAGGTATTTAAAATCCACTCCGATGGTTGAATTTGAAATTTTAGTGCTTTACATTGTAAGACATCCCAATATTCAAAGATTCTACTGGAACAGATTCTGGTGGTGGTGGTAGGTACAAATATATCGCCTCGAACTTTGATATTTTACGTTTAGGGATATGATGAGGCCACATTGAGGCCGGGCCATATCTCTATTATCTCTATCTCTATTATTTATAAGAATGAAACTCCGTCTGTTTGTTTGTCTGTTTGTTTGTCGTGTCTATGCACGGCCAAACGGCTGAGTAGGCCGGATCTACGAGTGGGGGGATCTTCTTGGGATTTTCCGATAGGGTGTATAAGCGAATTTAAAATTTTCTAATCCCACCCGAACCATGGGCCGTAGGGCGGGAGGGGGGTCGAAGTAATAATTAATGTGCGCTTTTTCCACTTCCCCGCTTCCCCTACCCCTCTAAACGGCCGTCGAAAATTCCGGAAAAATACCGGTTTCGTAGGTTTTGAAACGAGAAAGACGACGGCGCGATCGGATCGCGAAAAAAGTATCGGGAAAAGCGTCAAAAAAATGCGAAAGTACGGACCGTGTTTTCTCGAAAAGTCCGACAAAAACTACGTTTTTTCCGATTAAAATATACCCCATAAAGGTACGTTTTTCGGAACGGTTTTCGCGGGCGAAATACAGCTTTGGGTCCGCCGAATCTGAATCCGAAATCGGATATCGAAAAAACTGACGAGAACTCGGTCAAATTGCGAGCAGAAGCGAGGCGAAACGATTAATAGCAGAAATTAATTTTGCCCCGGACGCGAGAAGGCTCTACGAAGACGTCAAGGGGTTTGATGAGGCGGGGCTTGCACCTGACGGGAACGGGTTGCGAGCAGGTACACATAGGTTGCGAGCCTGGCCTACGCACTTACGTCTTGAAGGGTGTACAGGTATACTTTGCGAGCGAAGCGAGAGCCATGTCAACAGAATAAATTCGGATTTTTTCCTACAAACATACAGCAATACCTTGCGAGCGAAGCGAGCAACATCCCCGAATAAACTTTTTGTGGTTCCACGTAGTTTTATGAGATTTAATTTGTTTGTAAGAATTTCCAACAGAAAAAAACGTCTGCCAAGTTGGGTGGGCAGTATAACTTCCTCGAGCGAGCGAAGCGAGCAGCATCCCTTACAGAAGTTAAACCTACCCTTAGGGATTTATCGTTTGCGAGCGAAGCGAGCCAAATCCCATACATGTTTCATTTGTAATACATCGCATCTGCACAGCCACACCTTGCGAGCGAAGCGAGCAACATTTCCTACATGCCAGACTTTGCGAGCGAAGTGAGCAACATCCCCGAATAAACTTTTTGTGGTTCCACGTAGTTTTATAAGATTTAATTTGTTTGTAAGAATTTCCAACAGAAAAAAACGTCTGCCAAGTTGGGTGGGCAGTATAACTTCCTCAAGCGAGCGAAGCGAGCAGCATCCCTTACAGAAGTTAAACCTACCCTTAGGGATCTATCGTTTGCGAGCGAAGCGAGCAACATCCCTGTTATGACCTCCCAGAAGTCAACACCATATGTAAACAAGTAGAATGTGAAGAGAATAAAGAAACCAGGAAGAGAAATACAAAGGACGGGGAAAACCCAAGTTAATGGTGCCACTACATTCCTACCTGCCCCGATGGGCGAGGTACAGGGAAGGAGGGCTTTATAAGGGCTATGCCCACAACACTAAGACTCACTCGTCCTGGGTATCGCTCTTGGTAAACTTCCTTATACCTCCGTGTATTCAATTCAACAACCTTTTCGTTTTACTTAAAAACTCAAAACTTTCAAACTGATGAAATTGGATGGGCTAACGCTCGGGGCCATTTCATCACGTCCAACAGCAAACTAAAACCTTTTCGTTTTACTTAAAAACTCAAAACTTTCAAACTGATGAAATTGGATGGGCTAACGCTCGGAGCCATTTCATCACGTCCAACAGCAAACTAAAATCACTCTACACATCTTTATCTACGTAATTGGATGGGTAAACCTACCCGGGGCCATTACGTGATAAAATACAAAAATTTGGTTAGCTCCCATTAACTTATAAAAATTGGATAGGTCACTCGACCCGGGGCCATTTTTATAAGTTATCAAAAACTCACGCACAGAATTCTGAGCGCCCGATTCTCCTACTAACTCGTAAAATTGGATGGGACACTAAGTCTCGGGGCCATATATGAATAAACAGTAGAACCAAAATTTTATGACTAATAAAAATAAGTACACTATAGAGGGAATAATTTAATGTTAGGAAAACTAGAACCTAACAACTGGTAACCCCGACGTTAGAAATTGTACGGCACGTAGCGACTAGCTCCCGCACAAAAATTCAAAACTAAATCTTTTTGGTGACCCCACTTAGCAACAAAACAAAAACTCATATAACGAAAAGTAATCTTAAAATTGTGCATACAAATTTCCAATTACCATGACGACCCCCCCAGAGACGACGTGTTCCGTGTCACCAACTCATACAAAACTTCCGGAGTTTTCATACAGTGACCCAAGCTTATGGTTCGTACAAGTGGATGCAGCTTTTGCGGCCGATCGAATTACCGCAAACTCCACAAAATTCAACAAAGTGCTCGCCTCGTTGCCATTGGAAGTACTGAAGACCGTCTCCGACCTTGCCGCCTCCGACTCGGACGCCTACACCAAGCTTCAGGACCGCCTCATCACTACATACGGTGACACGGAGACGAAACGTTTAAACAACCTCCTCTCATCAGCACACGCAGGAGGCCAGAAACCCTCACTGATACTCAATGCTTTAAGGTACGAGGCCTCGGCCGACTTTCCTGCCAATTTGTTGAAAATTCTCTGGTTTAACAATCTACCCCAACGTATTCGAGAATTACTGGCTGCATCCACAGAAACTGAGCTGAGCAAATTAGCAACAATTGCCGATCGTATTTTTGAAGCAACATCCCCGTCTATCAACAAAGTAGATGACCCCATGGAAAATATTTCAAGACAAATTCTCAATTTACAACAACAACTCAACCGCCTTACGGATAATCAACCTCGGGGACGCTCACCTTCACATAGAAGACAAACTTCAAATTATCGGAATCGATCTGCATCCCCAAACACACGTTCCTCGAGACATCGCAGTCCTACCCCTAAAAACAAAAATGGATTTTGTTATTTTCACACTAATTGGGGAAAGAAAGCCCGTAAATGTCAGAATCCTTGCTCGTGGGCGGGAAACGAACGAGAGTAGCTACCACGGCGGGAGTAGCTATCTCCAAACCTTCCATCCGCCTGTACGTCTCATGCTCGAATTTAAATACCACTTTCTTAGTGGACAGCGGAGCTCAGGTTTCAATAATACCTAACTCCATTTGCAAACGAAGACAACCACGACGAGGATCACTGGTAGCCGCTAATAATACCCCACTTACTTCCTACGGAACCGTATCAACTACACTAATAATTGATAAGGAGAAATTCCCGTGGACATTTACGGTAGCTGACATTTCACACGCCATACTGGGTGCGGACTTCTTATGCCACTACAACTTGTTGCCAGACCTCAGGAACAAACGCCTCATACGACAAGAATGCGGTTCATCCCTCCAAGCACATACAGCTGCGGTGCACAATTCATGCACACCCCAACAACTCGTTGACCAATATAACCCGCCCGATTCATACATCGATCCAGGTGTTGTTCATCACATTGATACCCATGGCGCACCAACCCACGCTAAAGCTCGTAGATTGCCCCCCAATAAACTTCGGGCTGTGAAGGCGGAATTTGATATGATGTTAAAAAAAGGAATAATCAGACCATCCAAATCTCCATGGGCCAGCCCACTCCATGTGGTTGAAAAACCAGACGGCTCGTTACGACCCTGTGGGGACTACAGGCAACTAAACACCAAAACAGTGCCTGACAAATACGGGGTCCCCAATATACGGGACGCTAACACCCTCCTCCATGGTGCTACGATTTTTTCAACGTTAGACATCCAAAAAGCCTTCCATCACATACCTATCAACGAAGAAGATATTAAGAAAACTGCAATAATTACGCCATTCGGTCTTTTTGAATTTTTAAGAATGGGCTTTGGGTTGCGAAATGCAGCACAATCATGGCAACGATTCATGGATCAAATACTGAGAGGTCTTGACTTTGTTTTCGCATATTTAGATGACGTGTTAATTTTCTCACATAACATAGAACAACACACGGAACACTTACGAGAGGTTCTCAGACGATTCGCTCTTCATGGCTTACATTTGAACAAAAATAAATGTACCATTGCAGAAAAAGAGATCAAATTCTTGGGGCATACTATTTCCTCTAAAGGTCTGAAACCATTAGATGAAAAAGTCAAGACCATACAACAATTCCCGTTGCCGGCTACATTTGAAAAACTCAGACGATTCCTCGGAATGATTAACTTTTACCGAAGATGCTTACCACACGCTGCTGATATACAGAAGCCACTTCACACCCTTCTGCATAATACAAAAAAAAAAGACAAACGACCAATACCTTGGACGGAAGAAACACGTCTGGCTTTCGAGAAAACAAAACAGCAACTCGCTACGGCAGCCTTACTCTTCCACCCTAGCCCTGACAAGACTTTAGTTCTCCACACGGACGCAAGCGATACAGGAATTGGCGCTGTCTTACAGCAGAAGTCGGAAAAAGGGATCCTGCAACCCTTAGGATTCTTTTCTCGCACATTATCAAGAACTCAAATGAAATACGCCGCCTTCGACCGGGAACTGCTTGGTGTTTACGAAGCTATAAAACATTTCAGAGATCAAATTGAAGGCCGAGAATTACAAGTGATAACAGATCACAAACCTCTAGTTCATGCTATGGCACAAAATCCTAAAACCGCGTCCCCCAGGCGAATTCGACAACTAACGTTCATCAGCCAATTTACTACAAATATTACATATACAAAGGGTTCTGACAACGAAGCAGCAGACGCACTATCACGCGTTGACACTGTTGACTTCACGGATATAGCGCGCCAAATTCAGGAGCAGCAATCTGCAGACACAACGTTAACTCAGTTTCAAGAAAGATACCCCAATAAACTCATAAAACATAATATTGGCGGTTACGAGTTATGGTGCACAGCTTACGATGAGAGACTCCCCTATCTGCCACCCTCTCTTCGATACGCAGCATTCAAACATTTGCATAATATCTCACACCCAGGCGTAAGGGCTACAAGGAACCTGGTTAAAAGCAGATACTTCTGGCCTTGCATAAACAAGGAAATTACTACTTGGGCCAGAGCATGCACTACGTGTCAAGAAGTTAAAATAACAAGACACACCAAAACTCCGTTACAAAGCTTTCCTGATTCACTACCCCTACAACATCTACATGTGGACATCGTTGGTCCACTCCCGGCTTCAAATGGACACACATACTGCATCACAATGATTGATAGAAACACGTCTTGGATGGAGTGCATACCAACGTCTAATATTTCGGCCGAAAATGTAGCCCAAATTGTTCTACACAATTGGGTTGCTAGATACGGAGCACCAGCCACTATCACTTCAGATCAGGGCCGACAGTTCGAATCAGCATTATTCCAAGATCTCGTACAACGACTCGGTATCAAACATATCAGGACAACGGCTTATCATCCACAATCAAACGGAAAACTGGAACGCTGGCATCGTAGACTAAAGTCAGCACTATCAGCATACCCTGAGCCTACCAAATGGGCGCAAAATCTACCAACCGTCCTATTGGGCCTCAGAGCCATACCTAACCTCGATGATGGTCTATCTCCAGCTCAACGCCTATTTAAAACAAACATACGATTACCTACAGATCTCATAAATCCCGGCCCCAAGGAACACACTACTCCGGCTTCACGCATTAAAAACAGTATTAAAAACGTGGGAAAAGTATTCATACCACAAGATTTATCAAAATCTAAGCATATATACCTACTTAAACCAGTTAAACCTCCGGCATTGACATCTCACTACACAGGACCTCACGAAGTAATAAAACGATCAGACAAAACTATTACCATAAAAATTAATGGTGAAAAACATGTAGTTTCCACTGACAGATGCAAACCAGCATACACACTTGATACGGCCGATACAACTATGCACAGTAAAGCCCGACCTTCAACATCCATTCACAAACAGGTACCTAAACCATTAATTAACAGTCCCACCACCCAGCCCCGCAGGTCCCCACGGCTACTTAAGCGCGTGACCTTCGCGGTACCTGCACAGTCCATCTCAAGTGTTCAACCATGTCAGAGCTCCCAATCAGCCTATGCGACGTCCAGATGGAATACAAGTACGTTAAATACGTACTCTCCAACCCTGTCACGCCGATCCCGGACCACCCCATCGACGCCCGTGAAGCCAGGCACACACAGCAAAATACACCATCGATCCACGTCTCTCCGTTGCCTGATAGAAAGCCAGAGGCAGGAAACAAAGAAAACTGTGGACGAAATAATCTCGCACGCCGCCACAAAATCGATGATAGGGATCAACTCCGACGAAGAGTCCTACAACCTAAACAACCCCCAGAAATACCACAACACAAACCGGTGCAAATTGCATCAATATTTGACGAGGAGTACGACCCGGAAGCCCCGGAGATGTCCACTGCCAAAACCAACTACAACGCAAATAGAAAAAGGTTGCAGAGGATGAAGAAGTCTGGCCTCAACGAAATTAGATTCTGACGACGGCAAATTCAGCCAGCAATTGTATAATAGTTAAAAAAAAAAAAAAACACACATTAGAAAAAAAAAAAAAATATATATATATATATATATATATATATATATAATATATATATAATAATAATAATGATAAAACATGTTTAATTATACTAATAGCATAGTAAGTGTACATAGACCATTGTAAAAAAAAAAAAAAAAATCATTGCATTACTACATATAACATAATAAGTGTACATAGACCATTGCATTAGTACATTTAACATAGTTAGACCATATCAGGTCCGCCATTTAGTATGTAATCAGACGCCTCACGCAACTTGAAATGTTCAGACCCCTCACGTCAAAATTACAAACACTTGAAAAAGTCAGACGCCTCAGTCAAAATATAACAGTTGCTCGATGTAATTCTTTAAATTGTTCAGACGCCTCACGTCACAGCAATCACATTTAACATTGTTCAGACGCATCACGTCACAACATCGGCACAAGATTCCACTCTCCAGGTATAAAATTAGCACAACCTTTGTTACACCAAAATAGTCTCTCAACCTTAGCCTATATCGGATTATAGTACTTTCACTTACTATTATTATCTCCAATTCTAGGGGGGCATGTGTTATGACCTCCCAGAAGTCAACACCATATGTAAACAAGTAGAATGTGAAGAGAATAAAGAAACCAGGAAGAGAAATACAAAGGACGGGGAAAACCCAAGTTAATGGTGCCACTACCTTCCTACCTGCCCCGATGGGCGAGGGACAGGGAAGGAGGGCTTTATAAGGGCTATGAAGTTTTACTTAAAAACTCAAAACTTTCAAACTGATGAAATTGGATGGGCTAACGCTCGGGGCCATTTCATCACGTCCAACAGCAAACTAAAACCTTTTCGTTTTACTTAAAAACTCAAAACTTTCAAACTGATGAAATTGGATGGGCTAACGCTCGGGGCCATTTCATCACGTCCAACAGCAAACTAAAATCACTCTACACATCTTTATCTACGTAATTGGATGGGTAAACCTACCCGGGGCCATTACGTGATAAAATAGCAGTCATAGATACCGGATCACAGCGATCGTACATCTTGAGATCAGTCGCGGACGAGGAAGGACTCAAAGCGGTGAGAAAGGAAGTAATTGTTCACTCCTTGTTTGGTGGACAGAAATCAGATAACTGCGATCACCAGGTATACCGTATACATCTAGCTAGTTTAGACGAGGAAGTATTAGATCAAGAGATTATTTGTGAAAATTTGCCTTTTGTACCTTCGAACACAAAGGGTTTGCAAAATCTCCAAGAGAAAGGTATAGGTATCTCGGAAGACGGTTCTGGTTCTGTTCAGTTATTGATAGGAGCTGATATTGCCAAGTTATATACAGGCAATGTGGAGATGTTGCCTAATGGTCTAGTTGCATTAGGAACTAGCTTAGGATGGACGATGATGGGCCGGATACCTTCCTTTCCTATCCGAGAGAGTATGGCAATGATAGTAACCAACATGTTGACAAATGAGATGAGAGCAGCCGATTTGTGGAAATTAGAGACGATAGGTATCACAGATCCAGGAACAGAAATCGAAGAGCGAGGTACAAATAGAGATAGCAAAGAAGTTTTCCGACACCATCACAGTTAATTCCACAATTGCTTCATAAATTTCGAATGAAAAGGTTAGGTGTGGTGGCAGATATAAGAAGAGCGTTTTTGCAGATCAGTATTAAAGAAGAGGATCGAGATTTTCTGAGATTTTTATGGAAAGATCAGCATGACAATTTGATTGTTTATCGACATCGTAGAGTAGTTTTTGGAGTTGTCTCGAGTCCATTTGTACTGAACGCAACTATAAAACATCACCTAGAAAAGATAGGAAGTGAATGGGAGAAACAAGAAAATCTGACCTACTCTAAATCTACTTTAGATATTCTCCAGAACAACTTTTATGTAGATAACTTGATTTCCAGTTTTGAAGAGGAACAAGAATTAGACACCTTCAAGAAAGAAGCCATTACAGTAATGAAATAAGGCAAGTTCGAGTTTTCCTTAGAGTAGAATCTGATTGTGGAGTAAAAGTTCAGCTGATTCAAGCCAAAAATAGAGTTTCTCCACTCAAGAAAGTCTCCATCCCTAGACGGGGGGTATCATGAATCCAAAACCAGAGATTTCAAGTTCAAAAATTTGGTTAGCTCCCATTAACTTATAAAAATTGGATAGGTCACTCGACCCGGGGCCATTTTTATAAGTTATCAAAAACTCACGCACAGAATTCTGAGCGCCCGATTCTCCTACTAACTCGTAAAATTGGATGGGACACTAAGTCTCGGGGCCATATATGAATAAACAGTAGAACCAAAATTTTATGACTAATAAAAATAAGTACCCTATAGAGGGAATAATTTAATGTTAGGAAAACTAGAACCTAACAATCCCCTAATAAACCTTTTGTGGTTCCACGTAGTTTTATAAGATTTAATTTGTCTGTAAGAATTTCCAACAGAAAAAAACGTCTGCCAAGTTGGGTGGGCAGTATAACTTCCTCAAGCGAGCGTAGCGAGCAGCATCCCCTACAGAAGTTAAACCTACCCTTAGGGATCTACCGTTTGCGAGCAAAGCGAGTAAAATACCCTACATGCCACATTTTGCGAGCGAAGCGAGCAATTTAATGGGGGGTCCGGGGGCAGTATAACTTCCTCAAGTGAGCGAAGCGAGCAGCATCCCCTACAGAAGTTAAACCTACCCTCAGAGATCTACCGTTCGCGAGCGAAGCGAGCAGCATCCCCTACAGAAGTTAAACCTACCCTTAGAGATCTACCGCTTGCGAGCGAACCGAGCAACATCCCCTAAATGCCATACTTTGCGAGCGAAGCGAGCAACATTTTCTACATGCCAGACTTTGCGAGCGAAGCGAGCAACATATCGTACATGCCAGACTTTGCGAGCGAAGCGAGCAATATTCCCTACACGCCACACGTTGCGAGCGAAGCGAGCAATTTAATGAGGGGTCCGGGGGGCTTCCCCCCCCGGCTGGACGTGGAGGCGAGCGTAGCGAGCCGGAGCGGCTATTATAAAGACATGCCGACGACACGACAAAAACATGATAAGTCTAGTCGATGTAGTGTCGATGATGTTTGCGAGCGAAGCGAGCAACATCCCCTACACGTTGCAATTGTAATACATCGCATGTATACAGCCACACTTTGCGAGCGAAGCGAGCAATATTCCCTACATGCCACACTTTGCGAGCGAAGCGAGCAATTTAATGGGGGGTCCGGGGGGGCTTGCCCCCCGGCTGGACGTGGAGGCGAGCGTAGCGAGCCGGAGCGGCTAGTTTATAAGAATGAAACTCCGTCTGTTTGTTTGTCGTGTCTATGCACGGCCAAACGGCTGAGTGGGCCAGATCTACGAGTGGTGAGATCTTCTTGGGATTTTCCAAAAGTGGGAACGAGCGAATTTAAAATTTTCTAATCCCACCCGAACCATGGGCCGCAGGGCGGGAGGGGGGTCGAAGTAAGAATTAATGTGCGCTTTTTCCACTTCCCCGCTTCCTCTACCCCTCTAAACGGCCGTCGAAAATTCCGGAAAAATACCGGTTTCGTAGGTTTGGATCGCGAAAAAAGTATCGGGAAATGCGTAAAAAAAATGCGAGAGTACGGACCCGTTTTCTCGAAAATTCCGACGAAAAACTTGGTTTTTTTAAATTAAAACATACCCCATAAAGGTACGTTTTTCGCAACGGTTTTTACGGGCGAAATAAAGGTTTGATCCCGCCGAATCTGAATCCGAAATCGGATATCGAAAAAAGTGACGAGAACTCGGTCAAATTGCGAGCGGAAGCGAGCAAAGCGATTAAAATGATTGTGCCGTGGACGAGAGAAGGCTCAAGAATTGACGTGAAGGGTTCGATGTCACAATGTTGCGAGGCGAGCAGGTATACATAGGTACCTACCTTGCGAGCGAAGCGAGAGCCATTTCAAATAATAAATACGGACTTTGTCCTACACATATACAGGTATACCTTGCGAGCGAAGCGAGCAACATCCCCGAATAAACTTTTCATGGTTCCACGTAGTTTTATAAGATTTAATTTGTTTGTAAGAATTCCCAACTGAAAAAAACGTCTGCCAAGTTAGATGGGCAGTACAACATTCCCTAATAAACTTTTCGTGGTTCCACGTAGTTTTATAAGAATTAATTTGTTTGTAAGAAAAAAAGTCCGACGAAAAACTACGTTTTTTAAAATTAAAATATACCCCATAAAGGTACGTTTTTCGGAACGGTTTTTGCGGACGAAATACAGCTTTAATCCCGCCGAATCTGAATCCGAAATCGGAAATCGAAAAAAGTGACGTGAAGTCGGTCAAAATGCGAGCGGAAGCGAGGGAAGCGTTTAACATGAGAAATTAATATGTGCCGTGGACGCGAGAAGGCTCTACGAAGACGTCAAGGGGTTCGATGACGTGTTTGGGGTGCGAGCAGGTACACATAGGCACCCGCCGTCGTTTCACAAGGTTGCGGGCAGGCCTACGCACTTAAGTCTTGAAGGGACTCGATGACTCATTTCAACGGAATAAATACGGGGTTTTCTCTACATATATGCAGCAATACCTTGCGAGCGAAGCGAGCAACATCCCCGAATAAACTTTTCGTGGTTCCACGTAGTTTTATAAGATTTAATTTATTTGTAAGAATTCCCAACTGAAAAAAACGTCTGCCAAGTAGGGTGGGCAGTATAACTTCCTCAAGCGAGCAGCATTCCTTACAGAAGTTTAACCTACCCTTAGAGATCTACCGTTTGCGAGCAAAGCGAGCAACATCCCCTACATGTTTCAATTGTATGACATTGCATGTACATAGCCCCACCTTGCGAGCGAAGCGAGCAACTTAATGGGGGGGTCCACGGTTTTTCCTACACATATACAGCCGTACTGAGCGAGCGAAGCGAGCAACATCCCCTACATGCCACACTTTACGAGCGAAGCGAGCAACATTCTTACACGCCACACCTTGCGAGCGAAGCGAGCAACTTAATGGAGGGGTCCACGGTTTTTCCTACACATATACAGCCATACCTAGCGAGCGAAGCGAGCAACATTCTTACACGCCACACTTTGCGAGTGAAGCGAGCAACATCCCCTACATGTTTCAATTGTAATACATGGCATGCATACAGCCACACTTTGCGAACGAAGCGAGCAACGTTCCCTAAATACCACACTTTGCGAGCGAAGCGAGCAATATTCCCTACACGCCACACGTTGCGAGCGAAGCGAGCAATTTAATGAGGGGTCCGGGGGGCTTCCCCCCCGGCTGGACGTGGAGGCGAGCGTAGCGAGCCGGAGCGGCTATTATAAAGACATGCCGACGACACGACAAAAACATGATAAGTCTAGTCGATGCAGTGTCGATGATGTTTTTCAAATAGTGTTCACATTACAACGTCACCCCAACGACAACTTACCGACACACCTACTGCAATGTCATTTATAAGGAAAAGTAGGAATATTTTAGGCAATACGATTGCAAAACTCACAACTTTGAAGTTTTATAAGCTATTCGTATACCTCGATAATAATAGTTACTGAGTTTATTAAATCATTCTCAGGTTTGTGTTGAATTAAGAAAGCTTTCGATACAATCGAAACTGTAATATAGCTCAAAATCCTAATTTACAGCAATTTTTTACCATAAAAAATAGCCATTGGGCTGGGGCGTCACGTCTTTTCTGAGGGTCAAGTAGTCACGAATCCATAAAGGGGTTTCAGGTGCTTCTCTTGTAATGGTACTGCCACAGGCGAGTATTATCCAAGCATGAATCGAAGCATCATTCATATATATATATATATATATATATATATATCCTTGGCATTCCATTGAAGAAAAATCATTCATAGATGGTGTTATTAGGTCGTGTGATCATAATAAGTATCTATGAATTATTTAGAGGGATCAATGATGCAGTCAATGCTAATCTCTGTGCTTCCCCTTTGGACAGCCCTTCTTTTCCTTGTTAGGGGCATGAAGAAGTGGTAATGCAGACCCCGAACGCGCATCTATGCTCTTTCGAACCTAGGTCCAGCCTCCACGGATACGGATCGAGCTTCATTTCGGAGCCAGATGAATTGAGTGAGGAGGAGGCAGACAAAACATGTCGCATCGTCCGGAATTTTTGCGTGAGGACCTTTGAAGCGTCCTTCACATTTTTCCCTGAGCCATCCCGCTTCGTTGACGTGGAGGGTTTGGAGAATGGCTTCAGTAGGGGGGAGGGGGTTTGTTGGGTGAGGGATGCAATAGTAGTGATTGGGGAGAGGGGATTGGGCCAGCCTTGATGGCTGTAGAAGAATTGTTTAACTGGCCTTCGGCTGGTGTCCGCTCAACAGCTTGTTTTAACATGGAGGCATATAATTCTTTTTGTAAATAGAATTATTGTACGAGTACTTTCCACGAGCAACTTATTTTTAGAAGATTGGGCACTCCTTAGAGTGATTCGTGCTGGCCATTGCAATCGGCTGAGGATGAGCCAGTAACATCGGCATCCCGTTCGATCAACCCTAAAGGGTAATGTCAGGCAATAAAAGCCAATACAGGGAATACACGAGCCCAGATTGACGTCGGATGATATGATTTTATTAGATAGGCGTTCGTAGCTCAGCAGTTGGAGCGTCCGACTGGGGACGGCGCACAGTGTTTCTACTGATGTGTTTCCGGTGGAAAAAAGTCAAAATAAAAGTTTTCGAAAAAAAGTCTTCAGTATCCAGGGAGGTAGGTAATGGTCTGAAATCGACGATATTTACTTGGAATTTACATTCTCTGTACAACGCAACGCCCTGATTTGAACGCACCAAACAGAAAAATACTCTGCAGAACCTTTCTGGATATTATTCCTCAGAAATGTAATACTTCATTTTTCCCCTTCCTCTGATCATCTTGGCTTGGACTAAAATGTTTCTCATGCAAGTTTTAAAAAACAATATTTTCAAATTTTGAATAATAATTTTTAATTTATGTCTCTTTTTATCAGAAATTATATATTGAAAACCAGTGGAATAAAGTTATCAGTTTAAAAAAGCATGAGTACCAGTGTGTCAAGTCTCGAAACTAGAAGCATTTTTTACAAAATTTGATGCTGAATTTAAATTTTCAACCCGCTCATTCCGCTAAACTCTGCAAATATTGATTTTTTTCCAATTTTCGGAAGCAGTGAGTTTATATTTTAAAATGTCCTAGAAACATAAAAGTTGAGTAAAAAACGGTAATTTATATATAAACATAACTTTATATTGAATATCCCATGGGTTTTAATGACATTAATAGAGAATAGACATCCAGTAGACCAAAATACCCTTAAATTACTATTACATAACTTCATTAATGAATCGATTAGGCCTCGATATGACTTTTTTTTTGTCTCTCCATTTATCTTATTTTATTAGTTTCCACTACTAGATATGGTAATGGAAGAGAAATATGAATTACTATAGATTTTCTTGGTTTCGTTCTTTTTTCCATCCAAACCCCCCTGGATCGAAACACTGTGTGGCGCCGGCGTCATGCGGCCTACCAAATGACCGGGGTTCGTACCCCAGTGGAAACAACACATTTTTTAATTAATTCATTTACCTATTTTGTTTTGGTAGGTGACATCGTCCAGTTACATTTCAATAAAGCACCATAGACTTAGTTTCATAGGTAACTTTTTATGGACCAGTGTTGAGCGTAGAAGTGCTATCTAATACAGAAAATTTGATATCTTTGTATTCAACATTTCACCATGATAAACCCAATAAACACCAATATAATAACCAAAATAAAACTGAAAAATATAACAATAATAATAATAATAATAATAAATCCATATCATAACAAGAAGAAAACAACCAAATAATTATAATGTTAAATAGTAGGGTAACAATATATTAAAAAAAAAAAAACTTTAGCAAAAAAAAAATTTCGGTCATGGATGATGAAACTGGGATAGTTCCTAATTCGCTTGCAGAATTTCCCTCTTGTAGAACTATGATTATTCGGTGCCACGAAAAGGAACTCGTACGGTCTTCACCAGTGACATAGGTATGCGATTTTTTCCCCAAGACCTTTTAAAAGCAATTCTGCTTCCGCACACCACGGTCCGAACGTTTAGATAGACAAAGGAACAAACCTGTTCTGTCTATTGATGCCATCCTGATATTTTGCCCTCTTGTTTCTTGCTGCTGCTTCAGCTGCGCTCCCCGCATCCCTCGTTGATGCGGCTATTGCAGATGAGGAAGCAATGTCCGTGCATGTAGCATCCCAAACTGAAGGCTGGCCGTTTTGCCAAGGAATAATGGTCAAACCATTAGGCCTTTTACCGTCATCCCTGCTCAAGCCTGACGGTTTCAATACACTTGGGTTGTTCGTAGACACAAGAGCTCTTCTAATGGTGTCATTCAACATGCTGTGTCTTGATTGACGACCTGCACTTCTGACACACGACAACCCATGCAAACCAAGTTCGTCAACGTAAGCACCACGAGGGTACTTATGTGGCATACAAATATTTATTTATTTATTTATTCATTTGAATACGGGGCAAGCCCAATTAACAACAGCTTAATTACATATATGAGCGGTTCAGAATAATTTACATATCATAATGAAAATATCAGATAACAACAAAAAAAAAAAAAAAAAGAATTCAATCAGCAAGAGAGATTTAGTGTCCAATATCAAAACAATACCGGGGAATTGATAATAAGTGATTTGAGAGAACTTAAGGAGTTCGTGAAAACATCAAAATCAGGATGGATGTTCAGAAGGAGATTTGCAGAGCGAGGGATGCGGTGTAAAGGACGATTTTGAAGATAATTTGTTGCAGAAAACTGGATATGAAAGATTGCTGACCGACGACTGGAGATGCGAGGGACTGAGAAGTTAATTTATGCAAGCAGAGGGGGGCAGTCGATCTCACCATTCAGAAGCTTATGAAGGAGCGATAAGTCGGCCATGCCACGCCTCACCCCAAGTGACTGGAGCTTGCATATCTTCAGCAGCGAAGGGTAGTTGACGTCATCCGAAGGAATCCCGAGCTTAACGGCCACATAACGCAGAAACTTGTTTCGCACTCTCTCCATCTGATAGCGATGAACAGCGTAAAGCGGGGACCGAACTGATGACGCATACTCCAGCCTGGGTAGAACAAGAGCCTTGTAGAGCATGACTATGGCTCCCACGCTGTCGAACTCGCGGGTGTGCCTTTTAAGAAATCCAAGTGAACGCATCGCGCTACTAGCAACTGTACTTATATGCTTTGAGAAATTAAGTTGGCAATTGCATCTCACCCCGAAGTCCAAAGAATCATCGTTCCTTGCTAATGGACCACTGCTGAGAAAGTATTCGAACCGAAGGGGCAACGCTGACCAATAAAAGGAGACGACTGAGCACTTTGACGGGTTTAACAAGAGGCAGTTACTCTCACACCAAGACTCAAGATTGATGATGGCTCTCTGCAAGATGTCCCAATCAGCCGCAGACCCAACTCGGCAAAAAATCTTCAAGTCGTCGGCAAACAACAGACATTGTACTCCAGGTCCCAAATGAGCAACCACACTATTGATAACAAGCAGGAAACACCAAGGACCAAGGTGACTGCCTTGAGGAACTCCTGATGAAGCCAAAAATGGAGAGGATAGAGTACCCTTGACATGCACTCTCAGCCATCTCTCGCTAAGGTAGGACAAAAACCACTGAAGCAGAGGCCCGAAGACGCCCAAGGAGCCCATCAGGGCAATAAGCTGATTATGCGAGACCTTATCAAAAGCCTTGGAAAAATCAGTCAAGATGAAATCAGTTTGGCAGCCATCCCGAAATCCCTCCATAACATACTCCTGGAACAGGATAAGGTTTGTCACGGTCGACCGACCACTCACTAAGCCATGTTGCTCCGTAACTATAAAAGGTTTGAAAACAACCTGAAGCTGCCTAACGACCAACTTCTCTAGGAGTTTAGGAACAGTAGAAAGGGAGCAAACTGGCCGGTAATGATTAATAAGGCTCTTGTCTCCACTTTTATGAACAGGCGTTATGTAAGAAGTCTTCCAACCGCGAAGAAAACACCCAGTCCTTAGGGACAAATTGAAAAGCTGTACTAGTGGCCCCACTAGAGACTCTGCACATTTCTTGAGAAGAATCGGCGGAACACCATCAGGGCCCATGCCCTTTGTTAAGTCCAGGCTTAGAAGTTCTCTAAGGACATCCTTTTTATCAAACTGCAACATACTAACTACTGCTACATCCTGTATGTGAAAATCAGGTGGGTTAGGAACGAGCAACTCGAATACTGATGAAAAATGGCGTGCAAATAACTCAGCAATCTCAGCTGGATCGGAGCCCGTAGCATCATGGAGAGACATTGAAGCAGGCAAGCAATTTACACCCTCCTTGTAGTTAAAATAATTCCAAAAGGCTTTCATATTATCGGGTATTGCTTGGTGAACTTCATTTATGTAAATCGTATACAGCTCTTCTGCCATGACCTTGCAACGTCTACGTAGAGAGGAGAATCGGAGTATTTCTTGAATCGGACGTGAGCTAATAATTTCTGACGGGTTAATGCGATGAGCTCACGATTGAACCACTTAGGGAAGGACGAAGACTGACTAACAGTCCGGGGGACAAAATTTTCAGTTGCACTTCTAACTATATTGTAGAACTTATCCACAGCCGTCTCAACACAGGACGTCTCATCAATCCAGGACGTCTCGTCTCCAGTCCATGGTCGCAAAAAATTTGCTCATTGCCTCATAATCTCCTCTCTTGAAATTGAATTCAAATCTATTATTTGGAAAAAATCTCTCAGTACAGTCTCATGAGTGCAGCATGAAGGCAAAGGGAGGATGAGCTGGGTCTAGGGGCAAAATTGGATCCACAGGAAGCACCGAAGCCCCAACATCTGTAACGAGGAGAAGATCCAAGGTGTTCCCGGCAGGATTCCTGTTCCAATTTTTCTGATGCAGGCCATGAAACAACATAGACTCAAAAACGAGCCTTGCCTTATTAGAAAGCCGGTCACAGAATCCCTCATCATCAGCGTGTTCCCAACTTACCCCCGGCAAATTATAATCACCAGTCAAAGCAATTTCAAAGTCTGGGTAAGCAGCAGCCACAGCATCCAGCCCAGACAAATGACCCTCAAGAACCTGCACAGGTTGGTCTCCTGGCAAATAAATGCATCCCAAAATAAGTTTAAAATCTGGTAGTACCACAAAGACGTGCTCAGCTACATCGGGAGAGACCCATTGAAAAGAGCGATGCTTATTTAAGACACCTATGAGTACCCCTCCCCCTGGGCCACTGCATTTAATACGATTATTTTCTGAGGAACGGTCAGTACGATAAATGGTATACTGTTGAAGACGAAGTTCGGACGAGTCGAATCCCGATGACAGCCATGTTTCAGTAAGGAAAATTATATCATATGCAAGAAGAGGGGATTGAGAATGAATAATAGACAGTTTCGTGTTTAGACCTCGGATGTTTTGATAATAAGCTGTTAGAAAATTGGGCTTCGAAATTAGTTTTTTTGGCTGGTGGCAGGCTTAGATGAAGTGTTTGTTAGAGGCTCAATTTTGGGCACTCCATTCCTGTATTTAATAGTACAAGGTGTTCCATTTTCATTTCTTACGCGGACTTCATCACGTAAAGTTTTCAAATGAGCACGTTCCCTCGGTGTTCTGTCAGATGAGGCCGAAAATACAGGTGGATTGCAACCACGATTTGCGACCAAAAACTTGGTAGCATTGGGCGGTGAATCAAACACTATTTTCAAAGGTCGACAAGTGCCAGGAGTAGGGCGTCCCATACGTGTAACACGCTTGATTAATCCATTGAAATCAGGAGAAATTTTTGCGACCGATTCCCTGAGATTCCCCAAATCCTCCTCTGTAGCCCCAATTGCACCCACTGCAGCCGGTTCCTGGAAACCAAAAATTATGACGTTGGAAGCACGACGACGGCGATCCTCAAGTTCGGCAAAAGCCTCCTCAAAAGATGAGCTCGGGAAAGGCGAAGAAACTGAAGCCACCTGAGCGCCGAGGACGACCCCATTTAAATCCGACAGCTTTGACTCCAGTGCCGCAACACGATTTGCCAGATCTGCATTTTTTAAAGCCTCCACATCCGACGAGATCGAATCTATCTTTACTGACAAGGCATTACAATTTTCCAAACAAACCCCAACTTTTTCAGATAGAGTTGAAATGAGAGCATTAGTCTGGGCAAAACCCGCAGCGATCTGGGAATTCACATTCACCAGGAGCGATTGTTGCATTTTCTCCAGCAACGACACCGTGACCACATCAGGTTCAGCCCCGAGAACAGCATCAATACCGGAACCCTGACCATCACCAACCCCCGAACCGGATACGGACAATGAGTCAACCTTCTGTCCTACTTTACAATTCGGACATTTCCACGCCTCAAGGGCATGCCGACTCATCTTACGAAAATTCAATTCAGTTTTGTTAACACAGCCATAGTGAAAAATGCCCTTGCAAAACGAACATCGCAACGAATCCTCCTGAAGGAGCTTATCTGAGCACCTTCCACAGTTCATCTCGCTTGCCGGAGGGCAACTGACAGAAGGATGACAGACGCTAATCAACAATCAAGCGTACGTAAATGAAAGTGGGGCGAGTAGATGTGGAAGGGATAGTCACGTGATGACCCCACACCGGAGAACAATGACGGCTTTGAGCGGCTCACAATAGTGAACCGCAAATTTGTGAATTAGAAAGGCACAGTTCAAGTAAACAGTAAGACTCACTGTACCGACGGGCGACGGTATTCGAAGGTCTACAGCGGAAACTCTCTTCTTGAAGAAAAAATTTGATATAAAACAATTCGACAACCAACGAAAAACTGAAAAAACGCAGAGCACGATGTGAACTGAACCGCGTCAAGAGCACAACTCAATCAATTCAATCCAAACCGTAAGGCTGTTGAAATTCGAAAGGTGCTATTTTCTAGTAGTGTCCCAATGCTTCTTGCTGGTAACGCCTGTTGCCAACCACTAGACTCCTTTCTTAAGACAGCGAGATGTAAGGCACGCTCATACCTTCCTCTTAATGTGTTATGGTCACTGATGTTTTGACAACTGACTTTATCCCAGCGACCTTGTGATGAAGGGTCAATAACTTGGGGACGATAATGCATAGTCATCCAACTGGTCTCAGCTTCTGTGTAATATGTGACGCCTTTATTCTCAAGTTGAAAATTCAACATGGATTGGACAATAACGGAAATACTATTCTCTGACGCAAAATGCTGGCAAAATCAGATTTTTAGATAATAATTATTAGATTAGGGTGTCATTTAGCTGAACATCAAGCATTCTTTCCAAATATTTCTTGATAGATATGTCCATTTGCTTGATGATCCGAAGATATTTCTAGCATGGAGTAGTTCTTAAAAAGTAATTCATATTGGGAACTGCGAAGCAGTTACATAACAAATAACATGCGATGTGGATGTGTATACCTTCAAGCCTTGTAAACACAAAGCACATTTGCTCGAACTTTTTTTGCAACGCTTCCTCAATGGTATTTTCGGTTAGGGGAACACTTAACATCAATAAAAAGTGCAATGACACCGTCCTTTTCTAAAAAAAAAAAAAAAAAAAAAAAAAAAAAAAAAAAAAAAAAAACATTTGGACGGATTTATCAGATAATAAACCTTTGTGTAATAGTTTTCAGCGTTTTTACTGACAACTATGCGTACGTCCTTGTTAGGATTAAACTACGCGGTGTATTTTTGTACTTCCTCATAATGAAACATGAATAAAAAGTACATGAATAAAATTTTGTTTGTGCATTTGAGCACTCTGAGTGCAATGAAACGATTAACTATTAATTTCATGACAAACATAGCTTGTTTTAGATGATAATCTACTATTCAAAATTGTTTTTGTTAATTTGTTTTAAGCACATATTCATAAATTGTTTAATGTTCATAGTGCATATGTATTTAACACGATTCAGGCTAATTTATCAAGAAACAAACATCAATTCTCTTAGAAAATGAGAAAATTTAAAAATCAATTCAGCATGAGAAAAATACGTAGAAACTAACGCCAAACTCGTAGTTTTATAGGGAGTCCTTTTTCAAGAAAACCCTCGATTTCGTTGGAAAGAACCAAGTTTTTCAACGTTAAAACATAATATTTTCCACTTTTTCGCAAAGGAATTTGATAATTTACTATACAGATGGAAAGGGTAACACTTCGAGCACCATGTGTATCATTATGTTCATACAAGTGATTGTTTCCCCACGCCCCATGTCTACCAGGTTCTCCATTAAAATGATCATACGGTCCGAAATCGAATTTTTGAGGGAAACTAGCCATGCGTACTCATTCTTCAGCTGTTTATGGATACTCAGACAGCCGTTAAGAAATATCCTCTTCAGAGGTCAGGGTGATTTTTCAAAAGATACCTGTTGTTTGACCAAGAACCTCACGGACAAATAAATGGAAGAACATGGTGGTTTTTTTGCTTCGGTTTTGTGTGTCTTCGTTGTGTCCAACGTAAGAAGTGGACAGTAAGTACAAAAAACTCGGTTTTCATATACTCCAGTTACCAAATCAATTTGTGTAAACTTTTACATCATAAAACACTCAATAATGGTATGTATCAAAATGATACATGCGCCCGACGAAAGAAACTGTACCTACAGAGAAACTCGATTTTGAAGTCATGTATGTATATATTATATGATACACACTTCCTTTTTTGTTGGAATGCAGTTAGAACATCACAAAATTATGAAATCGTACATTTTGAGTATTTTTACCATGCAGAAATGGGGAAAAGTACTGTGGCGTGGGAGGAAAACCATGGTTTTTAGGCGTGGCGCTTTAGCAGTTCTTGTGGAATTTGACGGTCCCTAACACTAATTTTGAGGGAGTGACTAATATTAAATCTTTTTTAGTTTCTCGATTTCTAAAAGACGTTTGATCCTTATTCAATCAATCTGAATGGTGTATAATAAATGTGAAAATAATTTGTTCTTTTAAAGACAATATATTGAATTTACGCTGATTCTGATATTTGGATCAAAAATTGAAAAAAAGTTGATTTAAATAGAAGCAGTTTTTTTTTTTTTTTTTTTTTTTTTTTTTTTTTTTTTTTTTTTTTGTCAAAAATTATGGATTTCCCGACAAAGCCTTTAAACAATCCTTATCTCGGCAACGGATTGGGGTTGGCGGCATTCTGTTCCACTTCATAAGTAGTTTCAGACAGCCTCAAAACGGATTTAAATGAAGAAATGCTTCGAAAATTTTCATTTTCTAGTTTCCAGAGCCATTGCAACAGCTTAATTGTCTAATGAAATTCGCGAAAAACGCACCTAGTTCATTTTATTTCTGCTGTTTTCAGGCCAATTTCTACTGCATTGTTGAGGATTCTTGCATCCGGCTTGGAGTTATCGGACCGGATGAACATCAAGTGCGATGAACCTGTGAAGGAGATCGACTACATCATACCCAAGGCTCTTGATTTATCAAATTTGATGATCGCATTCTACACTTTAAAAATGGGACATACTGCTGCAGCCGTGGCTTTTGTAGTGGAGCTCCTGACATATTTTTTGAAGACGTTTTGGATTTATTGGTTTCGAAAAAGAAGAACAAAAAAAAGTATGAGGCCAATGACCCTTGAGCGAGCAAATATCAATACATGGCATTGTTGATTTGGCGGAAAAAAATCATTAAACCATACCATGCAGCTCAAATCGGTAAAAGCGTAGGTACATTATTTAGGCACTGTGAATTTCCAAAGGCCCGGGTCTTTTTTGGTGTAGGAGGACTTTTTCGTAGATAACCTGCTTGTTTTGTAGTAAAATTGATGTTTCATAGGTATTCTTATCAATTATATTACTTATGACTTATTATATGATTTGTCCATGTATTATGTCAGTATAGAGTATAAGACCAATATGAAGTGATGGAATAGAGTGTGGTAGCTAACTAGGGCTCAAATTATGTCGGTGTATTATCTGTGGTTATAATAATTATTGACCAATCAGTTTGGACTATAAAATGAAACAGATTTTATTGAAACTAATTACAACAATTAAATCATTTGGTTGTCAACATGTATTAGTAATTAAAACGTGTGAAGTAACCATTGCTATAGTTGTACTATTACACTTCCCCCTCCTTAATATCGTTCAACGGAGTGTGCAGGGTGAGTAGGTAGTCAAAATGAACTACCATTTGTTCTCCAGTTGATATTCTGATTCGAACAATCCATCAGATTTATTCTTGACTAGCTGGTTCACTAGGTGGTTACCCCTTCCCCCCCTCCCTTTTTTTCCCTTACCACAAACACCTCCCTATAGTTGAGGCCAGAAAAAGTTTTAATAGCCTGTGATTGAGGTTGTGATTGTTCAGTGATGTCAAAGATAGGCACGTCCCTTTCCAAACCCCCTCCCACCAAAACACCCCTAAGGGTCGGAATTGTACATTTCTATGTAAGCTGTGGTTTTTTAGTGTGATCCAAACATATTTTATCAATCAGGTCCTCAGTTTATTCAGTGATTTTCACGATACCTCCCTTCCTCCCCCACCGCTCCCTCAAAATACTTCAAAGAAATATTTCGAGTAGTTTGTGATTCAAGTGTTTGTGTAGTTTGTGATTCCAAACATATTTAATCAATCAGGTCCTCAGTATATTCATTGATGTCCAAGATACCTCATTTCACCCCCCCCCCCCCCCCACCGCTATCCTCTAAGAAAACACCCCCTTTGGGCCAGATTTGAAATTGCCTGTCCCCTCCCCCACCCCTCCACCAAATACCCCACTGGGTCAAGATTGAACATTATCAAATAGCCTGTGAGCCAAGTTGAAGTAATTCTGATATCTCTATATTAATAAGAATGAAACTCCGTCTGTCTGTCTGTCTGTCGTGTCTATGCACGGCCAAACGGCTGAATGGGGGGAGTCTACGAGTGGGGGGATCTTCTTGGGATTTTCCGATAGGGTGTATAAGCGAATTTAAAATTGTCTAATCCCAGCCGAACCATGCGCCGTAGGGCGGGAGGGGGGTCGAAGTTCGCGTTAATGTGCGCTTTTTGGACTTCCCCGCTTCCCCTACCCCTCTAAACGGCCGTTGACAATTCCGGAAAAATACCGGTTTCGTAGGTTTTCCTACGAGGAAGACGACGGCGCGATCGGATCGCGAAAAAAGTATCGGGAAATGCGTCAAAAAAATGCGAGAGTACGGACCCGTTTTCTCGAAAAGTCCGCCGAAAAACTTGGTTTTTTCCGATTAAAATATACCCCATAAAGGTACGTTTTTCGAAACGGTTTTCGCGGGCGAAATAAAGGTTTGATCCCGACGAATCTGAATCCGAAATCGGATATCGAAAAAACTGACGAGAACTCGGTCGAATCGCGAGCGGAAGCGAGGGGAAACGTTTAAAATTACATTTTTAATCGACACCGCCGCCCATTTCACAACGGAAGGGACTCGACTTCTACGCAATACCTTGCGAGCAGGCCAACGCACGCGCGCGTATAAGGATGGAACTTTCCCTTTCGAGCGCCATTTCAACAGAATGAATACGGGTTTGTCCTACACATATACAGCAATGCCTTGCGAGCGAAGCGAGCAACATCCCCAAATAAACTTTTTTGTGGTTCCACGTAGTTTTATAAGATTTAATTTGTTTGTAAGAATTTCCAATATAAAAAAACGTCTGCCAAGTTGGGTGGGCAGTATAACTTCCTCAAGCGAGCGAAGCGAGCAGCATCCCCTACAGAAGTTAAACCTACCCTTAGGGATCTACCGTTTTCGAGCGAAGCGAGCATCATTTCCTACATGCCATACTTTGCGAGCGAAGCGAGCAACATTTCCTACATACCACAATTTGCAAGCGAAGCGAGCAACATTTTCTACATGCCAGAGTTTGCGAGCGAAGCGAGCAACATCCCCAAATAAACTTTTTTGTGGTTCCACGTAGTTTTATAAGATTTATTTTGTTTGTAAGAATTTCCAACAGAAAAAAAACGTCTGCCAAGTTGGGTGGGCAGTATAACTTCCTCAAGCGAGCGAAGCGAGCAGCATCCCCTAAAGAAGTTAAACCTACCCTTAGAGATCTACCGTTTGCGAGCGAAGCGAGCAACATCCCCTACAGAATTAAACCTACCCTTAGGGATCTACCGTTTGCGAGCGAAGCGAGCAACATCCTCTACATGTTTCAATTGTAATACATCGCATGTGTACAGACACACCTTGCGAGCGAAGCGAGCAACTTAATGGGGGGGCCAGGGCTTTTGTTTGCGAGTGAAGCGAGCAACATCCCCTACACACCCTTAGGGATGTGCCGTTTGCGAGCAAAGCGAGCAACATTCCCTACATGCCACACTTTGCGAGCGAAGCGAGCAACATTCCCTACATGCCACTGTTTGCGAGCGAAGCGAGCAATTTAATGGGGGGTCCGGGGGGCTTGCCCCCCGGCTGGACGTGGAGGCGAGCGTAGCGAGCCGGAGCGGCTAGTATATTAGATGAGTGGCTTTTGAAGCTAATTTCTATGTTTTACACTCTAGGAAGCTGTAATTTCGTATGTAGTCTCTTTAGCACATTTACGTGACGATGCCCAGAGTCCGGATCAGCTGAGTGGCTCTTAGAGCTTGCATACGAGTCTGCAGGGGGGTAGGTGATGTAGCCTGGCTCGAATTCAATGAAGTACCCACGGGTGTCGGAACAATGAGTCAACACGATCGCGAATTCAATTAAGTACCCACGGGTGGGCGGTTTCTCTTATGGCCCATTTAATTGATTTGTACGCCCCGCCGTGCGATGCACGGGTGAGATCTGCCTAGTATTAAATACAATAAGAAAACACACATGAAAATGTCCCAATGTGTTGCAGACTCGTATGCAAGCATTTCAAGCTGCTTTTTTTGACATGGATATGTCTTTGCTCTGGGGGGTCAACCAAAAATTTTCGTCACGCGAAAGTTGATGTCACAATTGTTGATGATTTTCACGTACAACCCAGCCGTTGCTAGGGGAATGGAACTTCCGCAGGTTTCATAGCACAGAAATCGTTTGCCACTCGTTGGAAAGCGCTTGATTTATGTGATAAATGTTCACATCTCAGGTTACCAATTTCCCCCTCCTTACCTACCTGGCTACATTCCTAAACTATGTTGATTGGACTATAAACAATTTTCTTAATTGTGGGGTTTTGGTGAAAAAATATGGAGGACTTAAGGGGTTGTGGTCTTCCTCATTCAGAGGAAAACTGGAAACTAGGCTAGAGATAATATGCCATTTTTTAAGATATTTGAGGAACAAAACGATCTATGACTTAGTCATCTTTCCATCAAGTAGAAGGGTTGCGTACACTGAATATTTTTTTTTTTTTTCACTGTACAACTTTCCACACAATCATGTTACAATTATCATTCCATTATCACATTAATTTACCATTAGACTAAGTTCCCATGTTTGTTATCTCTGTTATAGAATCCTGAAGAGGTACGAATAAACATACGAAACGTTGGTAGATTAAACCAGTGTCATTTATCGACCGCACCTCAAAAATCACCCGAAATCTTCGATTTCAATCAACTATAGGTATATATATATATATATATATATATATATATATATATATATATATATATATATATATATATATATATATATATATATATATATTAGACTGACAACGAAAAAAACGAAAGTTCGATTTTTTGAGGTGCTCAAAGCTCAGATGATTGCATCAGATGCGAGGAACAACTCCTGAAAATTTCAGTCCGAACCGATAACCCTTTGAGGTCTCCTAAACCCGTTTTTTGATAATTGAATTATCGATTTTAGAACACTAGACGCTTAGGACAAAAAGACGGTTAGGACATGAAAGATCCATGCGTCTGGACACTTTTTATACTCTATTCCTATGTTTTCGGTGTCGCGGAACATGATGCCGCCATTATTGCAAGCGCAGAAGCTGTATTTCTTTTGATATTCAAGAAATCAGTCCAAATTAGTGATGGAAAAAATACATTTTTTGCCGTTTTTATCAAGTTTTGACTGGGAAAAAAATTGTTTGCAGGTCTTTTCTGCTTCGGACCTTGTTTCCTGGCTTGTTCCGAATGTAACAAGACTAATTTCGTCCTATAATATATTTTCCTTTTGGAAATATCAGCTCAAGAGCCAAGTTGACTTATTTAATGGTAACCGTTCTATATTCAATAGTGGCTAAAAAATGAAAATTTCACGCGGCGTAACCCTTTTTCTTCTGTCTCGTGGTTTCAGGATCGCTGAACATGTTGTTTCTAATATTCTAGCCGTAAACCCCGTATTCGGATTGATATTTCCGAGATGGGTGTCTACAATCGGTAAATAGAGTGGATTTTTTCATATTTTTCGTCGGATTTTTTGCACAAGGTGAAATTAATTTCTCAAATTTGTTTCCCCCGGCGCAGATTAGTTTCTTAATTCACTCTAATGAAACATAACCAATTTAAGTATAGAATACTTCTGCCTTTCACTGACGTCGGTCATAGATCAAAACTTCAGTGAGAATATTTTAAATAAGTGAAATACGGGTGTCCAAAATAAATTCCAGAAAACCGGTGTTAATAGAAACAAAGTATAATATGCAGTGTTGAGTCTATTTGACAACGATTGGAATTTTGTCAACTGATTTTTTGAACATCAAGAAAAATCCACTCTATTCACCGATTTTTGACATCTAGCTCTTGATTATTAACCGAAATACGAGTCCTACGCTTCGACTACTAGCACGTAATGTTCAACGAGCCCAAAAACATAAAATAATGGGATAAAAAGGGCTTCAGGGCGTTAAATTTTGATTTCGTAGCTACTGGTAAGTATAGAGCGGTTGCCATTAAAAAAGCTAACTCGGCTCTTGAGCAGATATTTCCAAAAGGACAATATATTATAGGACGAAATTGGTCTTGTTACATTCAGAACAAGCCAGGAAACAAGGTTCGAAGCAGAAAAGACCTGCAAGCAATTTTTTTCCCAGTCAAAACTAGATAAAAACGGCAAAAAATGCCTTTTTTCCATTACTAATTTGGACTGATTTCTTGAATATCAAAAGAAATACAGCTTCTGCGCTTCCAATAATGGCGGCATCGTGTTCCGCGACACCGAAAACATAGGAATAGAGTATAAAAAGTGTCCAGACGCATGGATCTTTCATGTCCTAACCGTCTTTTTGTCCTAAGCGTCTAGTGTTCTAAAATCGATAATTCAATTATCAAAAAACGGGTTTAGGAGACCTCAAAGGGTTATCGGTTCGGACTGAAATTTTCAGGAGTTATTCCTCGCATCTGATGCAATCATCTGAGCTTTGAGCACCTCAAAAAATCGAACTTTCGTTTTTTTCGTTGTCAGTCTAATATATATATATATAATTTATAAGAATGAAATTCAGTCTGTTTGTTTGTCGTGCCTATGCACGGCCAAACGGCTGAGTGGCGGGAGTCTACGACCGAACCGTTTATTTCCGCCTCGACTGAATGATCTTTCACTCGGTAGCCCTTTTCAATGTTTTTCACATGTTCACAAACATTTGCCCACTTTTCGGTCGAGAATTCTGAGAAAAGTTTTCTCAAGTGGACTTCTTTTTGGCCGAGTGGCGTGCCAACAGATTCCCTCGCGAGTTGCCCCTTGCTATCACCCCCTACCAATTCGATTGGATTCAAGTCGGGATGGTAAGGTGGGACGTGGAGGGGATGATGGCCTGCGTCTCTGATGATTTCATCAACCTTTTCCGGACTCTTTCCGAAGACAGTAAAATTCACGTAGGTACCTCGTTTCGTATAGCAGCATCTGTGAATTCATCAGTAGCGATTACCTTATTGTGCGGTGTAGACTTGGTTGGCGTAACAAACAAAGGTTTCGCGAGATCTGACGAAGTTTGGCGTCCATTGGAAGATTTTGATGGAAATCAACGGATTGGGGAGTTTATGATGATACTCACAGTTAAAAATACGGGTTAATAAGAGATATAGAATGGCGAAACAAAAAGCACTAGGAAAACACAGTAAACACGATACGAACACAAGGGAACAGAATAACCACGAGTAATAATATCAAAATGGGACGAAATCATCCGTCATGGCTGCCAACATGATAGAGTAAAAGTCTCTACATCACCTTCTAGTTCAGGTTGCTTCTCCCAGTCTCCTGTAGAGTGCAGGGTTGGAGGGCAATATTCGAGGAGCCGCACTAAAATTTCCTATCGGGCATATCCCTAATACACGTTTCTGATCTATCGAGTATATCTACATACCTGTTTGATTTCCTATAGGGCTTTTATAATTTCCTATTGGGTTGTAGGAGCTAGCTCATAGCCCGGCCCCCTGCACCACCCCCTCCCTCCCCGGCCTGGCTGGCTAGCTATCTGGTACCCGATAGATAGGCTTGTATTGACCCCATACTATGTTATCGGGTTGTAAAAGCTACACTGGATAGGCTATGCCATCAGGTACCTGGTACTACTTCCATCGGGTCTACCTCGTACAACCCTATGGAATCTGGTTCCTAAAATCCGATAGCATTGTATTGGGTGTAGGAGCTAGAACCGATAGCATTCTATCGAGCCCGCTTCTCAGTATCGGACTGAGTTCCTAACGAGGCTGCTACTAAGTGGGGGATGGAGGAGAGCACCAACCTGGCCTCAACTTGGACAAATGAGTGCTACTCACGTAATCATTTTATATTTTAAAATGAAAGTGGATTCAATTCCGAGAAATTTGCCCGCACTTTCCTACAAAGTTTAGTATACTGGTGACGTCACACTCGGCAATGGGGTCCCGCCCAGGCGGGAGGGGTGCATTGGCGTCACCAGTGTGCAAAACTTAGAAAAATCATAGAAAGAAAACTACTCTTAATAGGTGGGTGAGGTTGATACCAAAATTCTTGTAATGGAATCTTGTTTCATTTAAAAATAGCTAAATTACCTTTTTCGCACCCATGGGTACCACTCATTGTTTTTCCGGCAGTGTGAAAAACCCTTTTGTGATTGTCTGTGACTAGTAATACCTTTAACCTGTATCAGCTCTATAGGCCATGCGCAAAAGATACACACAAGAGCGCTCTGTCAGGAGAATGCATGCCTTCCATGTCTGTAGATTTTTACCGATTTTATGGATGATACCCATTCAGGGAATAAACCATAGGAATAAGTACAGGAAGAATACAATGAAATGTGTTGTTAGTAGTGCAGTGTAAAAATAATATGAATTGTTTGTAATGAAACTCGAATTTTGTGTAATTGGTCATGGTGAAGGAGGTAGCTAGTCAATAAACAAGGGTAGGTGGTAGCTAGTTGGGATACCAAAGTAAAGTTGTTATTATTTGTTACTGATCATGACCTTACCGTCGAAGTCGATCGTAACTCCTAATTTTCAAGGAAATACACAACGTTCTTAATTGAATTGGGCTTTTCCACAACCTGAAGTATGTGATTGAGTTTAGTTAGTTTTATTTAGACTTTAATTCAAGTTCCTAATCTACTGATGTGATTTCCAAGAAAAAAGTGTATCCAATGTTTTCCAACCAATAATGGCCCAGGTGTAGGTACATGCAACCGGAAAAAACCATGGAATCTGGATAAACTGAAAATGTGAAGGAATTTTGGTAGAACGAACAAACATCACAGAGTTTTGTGCGTGTTTGGTTTCCACTCCCTAAGAATGTATTAATTTCTGACTGAATATTTGAGTGTTGAATAAATTCGGAACCCAAAATGACGGTAACTCCTGAATGGAAAACGTATTTCTTATAATGAAGAAAGACCCTTTTGTCTAGTTTGTGATTATTTTTGTTATTGGCAATAAATGTGTGAATTTGTAAAAATTCAAATTCACATAGACTTACATTTGGTATATTATTTTCAATAATGAATTTTTGTAATCCACCAAGGAGAAAAGTTAAGAAGTCCCCCCCCCCCCCCCCCACTCACATCACTAAAATTGATGGTTTATGTTTCAAGATAAGTAGATTCTAAACATCGGGGTTGTGCTGGGATTGCGGTTTTACTTTTGATCAACCCTAAAGGATGTAATTTAATTACATATAATTTAGTTACATTATAATTTAATTAATTTTGAAATAGGAATAAATCTCATGGCTGTAATTTATGGATATATTCTCCAAGAATCGAGTGTAAACACCCGGATCGCTGAAGGTTCATCCGTTCGCTTTCCCTAAGGAACTTTGAACATAGTGAACAATTCACTTATAAACTACGAATAACCGTATCCACTGAAATAATTCCTAAGAAATTCTTCCCTCACGATGTTCATCCAGTTCATTACAACTTTTGCCCCCTAGTGACGAAGGTCAAGTGAAGTGAATGATTTTATCTCATCGATTTTCTATTGGTGGGTACCAAAGTTAATGACAGAGTAGTACTCAGATTATAATGTACTATTGTACATGAATATCAGCTCTTGTTCAATACAGGATAATTGGTACAATGTGAATGTTTAATTTAAATCAATTAATTTCTCCTCGGTAAGCGTCTACGCATTTATTCAATTACATTTAGATGATATATAACAGTCTCCGTTTAATAATTTTAGACAAGTATTCTGCGTGAAAGGGACATCTAGTACAGAAATATTAAACCTGTGTATAATGATTTGCTGTGTGTTTCCTAATAACAGCAACAACCAGTTTCAGTCATCGATCTATTTCGTAGGACTTGCACAGAAAATGCTTGCATACGAGTCTGCAACACATTGGGACATTTTCATGTGTGTTTTCTTATTGTATTTAATACTAGGCAGATCTCACCTGTGCATCGCACGGCGGGGCGTACAAATCAATTAAATGGGCCATAAGAGAAACCGCCCACCCGTGGGTACTTAATTGAATTCGCGATCGTGTTGACTCATTGTTCCGACACCCGTGGGTACTTCATTGAATTCGAGCCAGGCTACATCACCTACCCCCCTGCAGACTCGTATGCAAGCTCTAAGAGCCACTCAGCTGATCCGGACCCTGGGCATCGTCACGTAAATGTGCTAAAGAGACTACATACGAAATTACAGCTTCCTAGAGTGTAAAACATAGAAATTAGCTTCAAAAGCCACTCATCTGATCCGGACCCTGGGCATCGTCAAGTCAATATCCTAAAGAGGCTACATAAGAAATTACAGCTTCCTAGAGTGTAAAGCATAGAAATTACCTATTAAAATGATTTAACCACCGCTTTACAAATCAAACCGATCTCGAAATATTTGGATCACCTGCTATGAATCAAATCATCGAAACACCAGCTCAATGAAATCATCAGAAATTAACAAGCGGTGGCAATCATGTTCACAATATCAATTATTGAGAATGATCACCTGAGTGTACACAATTATTCAAATAACCTTGCTCATAACTCAGCTTGTTGGCCACGCACTTCGCAGTAGTAAACATAATATGGTTGGATAAATCGAGAGCTTTCGAACGAATGGTCAACGAATTTTTTGGGATGAAAAACGACGAAGTACCATTTCCCTAGCAACGACTCGGTTGTAAGCGGAAATCATCAAAATATTTACGTTACGTGACAGTTTTTTGTGCAATGTGCCAGGGCAAAGACATGAAAATGTCAATATGATAAATGTTTCTATTTTTGCTGGATCATTTGACAATCCATTACAATTGATGCTACGAAGCAACAACTGCCATCTTATTTTCCTGGTTAACTGACAAAACATTTTTACAAACTATCTAAAGAAAAAAAGAAAAGCCAAACAGAAATGAAGAAGAGAAGAAGTGTTTTTACTTTGTGAAAGTATTTATATCAAATTCAATTTTGCCATTGTTGCTAAAATTCCTCGATCTACTCATATTTTCTTAAAATAACATTCACGCTAGCATGAGTGAATAGAATTTCGATACCTATGAAGAACCAGACTTAGGAACTAACCATAATCGGGATAGAATACATGTACAGCAAATGGTAAACCATTTGTTTTGAATAGTGTCTCTTGTCAGCCCAGCAATGGATGTGAGCATGGCCTATAGGGAGAGACAGGGAATTCGGCATCTAAAACAACTATAACTAAATAAATCATGTAGGATTACCTCCATAATATCTCAACTCCTTTCTCTGATGTTAATGAAAATAATCCAAAAGTGCGGATGTTAGATTTCGGAACCATTTCGATAATAATCACTTTTTATTCGAAAATTTGCTGCAATATGAACAGTAAGTACTTTTTTTTTTTTACTTCTGTAGATGTCCTACACATATCTACGAAATAATACAACCAGGTTTCATTCAGTTTTTGATTGTGTCATTACTAGAATTCGCCAAATTCATTGTCATTACCTCTAGAAGCCTCATTACCTCTATAAAAACTATTATATCGGAATTTCCTTCTTCTTAAACACCACTTGATTTCCTCCATACATGAAGAAGGAGTTTGAATTTGGTTAGTTTTAGTGTTTTTAATTGTTGGTGTATTTTCTGTGACTGCTCTTATTTTTATCTTTATACATCTTACATGTCAGTGGAGTACCTACCTACCTTTCAAAATATGTTATTATTATTTAAGTTGACAATTGCTATGTCATGTGTATCGGTAAATGAAACATCATTCGTTCATTAACAAGAACGGTGCTGCACGTGTGTTAACAAAATACCTTAGTACCCCTGTCAACAACTCCATCAATAGGTTCTTGATATTTGATGTGGACGAGACCCTCTCAAAAAGGTTGCTCTCATGTGAGTAATCAATGGGTTGAGGATGGTTGGGGATACGCATTTTAATTGCGCCGATAAGCTTATAATGAATTGGTAAGTGGCATACCACGTCATGAATCAAGTTAGCAGTAGTCCTTTGAATGGTTTATCAGAAAATAAAGTCGGTGATAAAATAAGTATAATAAATCCTATCGAAGAGCGTTCTTGTATATTTAAATCTCTATTGAAACGGAAGGGTGGAAAAGGCTGTTAGGCCGAATCACGCAATTTCAGGTTTGGGGTTGGTGAGATTTATCATTCCACCACTGCCTCCCTCCGTATTTCCACTACCTACCCTTCCTATGCCATTCACCTCGGCCACCACATCATCTGTGTGGGTCCGTCCTTAATACGTCGGGTGGTTTGTAAACGGCCAGCTCGCGATCAACTGAACAACCCATCCGTCAATCGTGCCGTAACCTCCGTGTCAGATGTGTTAAAAAAGAGAATAGGAGAGAGGGAAAAAACCCAACAACAAACCAGAAAATATAGATAGGGAAGACTGTGAGTCCGACTGTACATGCCTGAAGCTGGTGGTTCCCTACATGTAGATGTCTGTCACAAAAGGATATGAAAACTACTTGTGCGGTCAGCTAGACCTATTCGTAAGCGAGTTGAAAGTAGGAGAAAATGTCCTCAGAAATCACAATTTCTATGGGCATTTTACATTTTAAGTAGGCCATTCAGAGCCATAGCGAATTTTCATAGAGAATTAAGCTATTGAAATTGCTCCAAAAATTCTAAAATACAATTAAAAAAATTCTTCATTGAAATCCGTTTTGAAGTAATCTGAAACAAAACCCAGAGTTTAACACACTTTTGCTTTTACACACGCACACAAAAGTTCTCACACACACACACACACACACACACACAAGCTTTTTTTTTTTTTTTTTTTTTTACAAAACTCCCCTCAAAGGCGGAGGGAACACACCATTAAGCTGAAAAATGAACAAATGAAAAAAAAAAGTGAGGTGGATACCCAGGTTTACCCGACACCGGCTCTAGGGATGAGGGAAGTTGCTGAAGGATGAGGAGGAAGAGTGGGATTAAAGAAAGTGCCCCTCTAAAATGACCACCAGTTCAAGTAAGAACCCCTCAGGAAGCGGGTGGTGATACCACGGAACACTCCCGCCAAGATGCCCCACTCGAGTAACTCTATTGCGCTTTTCCCGCACCACACCCCGCGCCATCATTGGTCGCCACTCCTTTTAGATCAGAAATCTCTTGCCACAAGCCATTTCTGTCATACTTATTAATGTTAGCCCACTAGGTCTGCTCCTTGTCCACGCTGACACTTACAACATGGACATCCACGATTATGGAAGACCCATCGTGCTTGACGGCAACGATATCCAGTTTCTTGCCCCCGTCACTTGGCATGTGACATCTCCCTTTCGACATCTCAAACGCTGGATGATAAAGCGCCACCTATATGGTTGGCAATCGCATCATGACGTAGAATGCGGCCACCGTGAGTACGAGGGCATTGCTGCACCACATACAACAGATTCTCGTTTTTACCCTGACAAGCACTCCTTGAACAACTCACCGAGGTGGCTAATGTGGCCACCCGGGCGTCAAGAAAATGGCAATAGTCGCCGGCCCCAATGCCCTCTGAAGCCCATTCCACCCACCGGGAAGAAATGGGGGATTAAGCACTGTCGAAGTTCTTTACCATCTACTGACTCATGCAGTGCAACAGCGAACTCACTGGGTTTTAAATCAGTTGGTGTTGCTCCATCACACCCCAAAAACTGCTGCATGACGAAGTCCAGGTCAGCATCAGTGCAGGCAACCTCCCAGCTCGGGCCCCTGAGGGCGAGCAGGCGCTGGCGGCATATAGATAGAATGCTGGCTGATAGAGAGACAATACCGAGCCCACCAGCCCATACGTTTAGACACCCTGGTACGTATAAATTGTAAAGAAAAGATAAATAAAATTAAAATATATAAATGAACGGAAACTCCCTTAAGATTTATCATTCAAAGATAGAGCCATGGAGACGGCACTTTCAAAGTATGCCTTGATTCTGATAATCACAATTGTTTATTGAAAAAAGAGCACTTCCTGATCATTCGTTCCTGAACCAACTCAAACTCATCATCGCAGCCCACATACGTGCACCTACGAATGTAATTCATTATTAATGGCCATTATCTTGAATTTTCATCAACTGAGTAGGATCTAAGACCATCGACTATCGTTAGAAAAAAAAAAAAAAAAAAAAAAAAAAGCAAACAGTGCCAAAGCAAAAGGGAAAGAATAATATAACAGGGTGTCCCATATAGGTACTTCAGGGGTAATTTCTGATCAAAAGTTTTTCCTAGAGATTTTTTTAAACGCTTAGTTTCTGAGTAATTTATTATTTAAGATTTTTTCCTTCTTCGTGTTTTCTTAATTTGCAGTGTACCTAAATTCAAATCTGAGGATATCGTTCAAAAGTGCAACAAAAAGGCCAATAAAAATTATGGAAAGCACATTTTACCGAATTCAGGAAACCTTGAGTTTTTAACCGAAAATTGAACTATGAGAAACAGTGCCGTACAGAAGAGAAACCTCTTGACTTTCCCAAACCTTCGGAGCGAAAATTCCCAACTGGCTGTGATTTTTCCGTATTGGAAATTTACGCATTCAGAAGAAATGAAATGATTCACATTTTGATAAATAACATCTCTTAATCATAATTATATCATTTGTTCATTTATTGCAAATTAAGAAAATTTTCCGATCATAGCTATATCATTGCTTTATTTCGAAGAGTAAATGCGTTTATTCAGTGAAGAAGAAGAAGAAGAAAATAGTTTATTATAAGTAAAATCCACATCACAAAAATCAGTAAACACGTATTACAATAAACATTACGACATGGTGTCAACCGTCTGTCGGAAGTTGGGGTATAAAGTAAATTACATTGCTATCTTCTAAAAAAATATAAATAAATAGTACCTATTCTAGAACGCATGGAGTCCATACAAATGAATCAAAACATGCTAGGTAATAAAGAAAAATAAATCTGTTTCAGAAAACGGGGCCCAAGCAGGGTGGCCTCAAGATTTGTTATACTTATAGGATTTGGTACATTCAGAAATTGAACTCCCTGACTAACAACAGTCTGTAGCGCCAAGCCAATCGTGCAAACTGCGCCAATGCACCCCAACCTGATCCATCAAGCAGTACGATGGCTTCATCTACACTTATAGTGCCCGTTCCGAAGGCGATCCACCTAAACTCGGATAAGACTGGGCACACACATAAAAAGTGATGAAGGTCTTCCCGCTCATGCAAACTACACAAAGAACACTCTTCACAGCGATCAGTGTCGAAAGGCTTTGCGTTGAGATTGACCAATTCACAACGCAGTTTGAAGAGCCATCTCCTGTCTCTATCACTGAGCTGAACGTGAGTGGAGAAACTTGCACATTTTACGTTTGGATCTAACCGCTTATAAAGCGTGAACCTGCTTGAGACCTCCGCACGGTGCTGAAAGAGGCGCCTCTTGTCTTCTCGGAATTTGTCGCCCATCTGCATGATGTCCTGCTTCAGAATCGAGACGTCAAGGGTAGACAAATTGTTCAGCAAACTCGTCCTCTGTGCCAGGAGCTCCCATTCCTCTGCCCAGAAAACCTTCCGAGCTATTACTTCCCTCGCCACAATTTTTGGAAGACGTGTTTCAGCCATCCCAGCAACTTTGAGAATATATTGAAGATGAAGATCAAGAGTGAATGCTGAAACGGTCTCTAACTCTGTTTTCAAGTGGATGAGATATGAAGGTGTATATGAGGGCAACGAAAAAAGCTTCCTGATGAAAGTATGCAGTACTCCTTCAACGTACTCATATTCCCTAAAACCCCAGCACTGAGCACCATAACACAGTATAGCCCGGACCACTGCATTGAACACCTGAATCTTTGCCTGGATCGGTACCTCTGGGATTACGAAAAGATTGTTCCACACTTGATTCATTGCATACTTTGATGTCTGGGCCTTTCGTTTCAGGTGTTTTGTGAACGATATCCTTGGAGTAATAACTATACCCAGGTATCTGTATTCATTCACAATGTCAATAAAATTGCCTTGAAATGTCCACTTCTCATTGCCCGCCCTCCTTCCTCCATTCTGAAAAATCATAATTTTGGACTTATCCAAATTCACAGAAAGTCCCCACTCGCGATTATTGGTAAGAGTAACTACCTCGAGGAATACATTGAGAGGTACTAACCTACATACTTAGTAGGATCGTTTTCCGTGAAAGGGACCATCCCGAACCCAGTAGACTTAAAGTTGAAGTTGAAGTTAATTTTTTTCCAAAAATCAAGCGTCACCCTTGCACCATTCTGATTGAATTTTATAGGTTGCCCGAGCAAGAAGGCTCTCAATTAAGTAAGGTTAAATTATTCGAGAAAACTCTTGGATTATTTAAGAAAACCCGTTAGCTGACTAAAGACAACTACGGCAGACTAAAGACATGTACCTAGTGGCAGTAGAAAGACAATGTACTGGTGGACTAGATGACTAGAAGATGTTTCTATAATTCATTAATTTTTCGAAACAATCCGAATCCCAACATTTAAGGAAACTTCCGCCAAAGAAAGGTCCACTTGTTATTAGCGTTTTAGAGATTTTGGTTTCGTCTCTGTCCGTCAATCTGTATGTGGCAATTCCTTGTCGTGCTTTTAACTATACTAAGAATCAGTCTGACTTTGATGAAATTTCCAGGGATTTTGGGGGTTAACTTCTAGATGGTACCCTATGAATTGCATTGTCGTCAGATCGATAATGTGGTGTGCGTATTTGCAAACGTGAATTTATTGTAAGATCGGTTCCTAACGATCTATTGGTCAAATTTCGTTCAAATTTGGAGGCGAGTTTAATATGACTGCCAGAAAAATGTCTTTTGAATTTCATCACAATTGGTTGAGTATCAACTATGAAAACTAAAACTGGATGAACTATGAAAACTAAAGTTGGTAGATATACATGAAATTAAGAAACTAATAAAACGATTTTGATGAAATTTCCAGGAATTATATGGGTTAGCTCCTAGATGTCAGAAATTTCATTGCTGTAGAATCAATTGTAGCGTTTGCGCAAGCGCAACCATGAATTTGTGATAACGTAGATTTGGTCGCAATCGGTTCTTCCATCTAATCGTATACGTCAATTAGGATGTCCCTTATTTTTCAACCTCAAAATTTTTGGATGCATACTCTCTCATTTTTTTCCTTTTGGTCTAAAACTACCGTGTGCAAAATACTTAAGCCCTAAGACGACGTTAACTGGAGCCGCAAAATCACCAAAGTTGAAATTAAGGAATTCAATGTATCGGACCCATTTTGATACACTTGCATATTCCGAACATAGAAGATTATATCTGGACCGCAAAAAAGAAAATTTGAAGAGGAAATATCCATAAAATGCAATCAGTTTTCATTTTACAAGATTTCACGAAATTTTGGATAAAATGATGTAGGTTATGGTCTAAATATCATTCTAATCTTGTTCATTTCATCGACTCTGGTGAATGAAATATTTCCTTGGACCGCTATATCTATTCAATTAACATAAAATTCTTACCGAACTAGTATCAATCATGTCCGAAAACGTGGTAGAAATTTCAAGTTGAAGGAACGAGAGGGAAGGGTCGGGGGAATATCCAAGTGCATCAAAATGGGTCCGATAGACCGAATCCCTTAATTTCAACTTTGGTCATTATGCGGAACGGGTTACCGTCGTCTTTGGGCGAAAATCTTTTGCACACGGTAGGTAGTTTTAGACCAAACTGAAGAAAATGAGGCAATATGCGGTTTGATTTTAGGGGAAAACATTTTCCCTCATATGGGGGACGCCCTAAAATCCATGTTACAATGAGTAAGGAAGCTAAATTGCCCACCTTTCTTTGGCGGAAGTTTCCTTAAGTGTTGGGATTCAGATTGTTTCGAAAAATTAATGAATTATAGAAAAATCTTCTAGCCGGCCAGTACATTGTCTTTCTACTGCCACTAGATACATGTCTTTAGTCTGCCGTATTTGTCTTTAGTTAGCTAGTGGGGTTTCTTGAATAATTTATAACTACCTTAAGAGCCTTCTTGCTCGGGCAACCTATAAAATTCAATCAGAATGGTGCAAGCGTGACGCTTGATTTTTGGTAAAAATTAATTTCAACTTTAAGTCTTCTGAAATTAACGGGTTCGGGATTGTCCCTTTCACGGAAAACGATCCTGCTAAGTATGTAGGTTAGTACCTCACTACGTATTCTACGAGGCAGTTACTCTTACCAATAATCGCGCTTTGTGCGCCAGTGTGTGCAACTACGATGTTAGTTGAATCATGATCAAATAAAATTTTTTCTTTATTTTATTAAATGTTTATCATTGAATAAACGCATTTACTCTTCAAAATAAAGCAATGATATATAGCTATGATCGGAAAATTTTCTCAATTTGCAATAAATGAACAAATGATATAATTATGATTAAGAGATGTTATTTATCAAAATGTGAATCATTTCATTTCTTCTGAATGCGTAAATTTCCAATACGGAAAAATCACAGCCAGTTGGGAATTTTCGCTCCGAAGGTTTGGGAAAGTCAAGAGGTTCACCCCCCCCCCCCCCCCCCCCCAAACACATTTTCTCTTCTGTACGGCACTGTTTCTCATAGTTCAATTTTCGGTTAAAAACTCAAGGTTTCCTGAATTCGGTAAAATGTGCTTTCCAGATAGTTTTTTCACGTCTCAAACCTTAATTCTTAAGAAAGCTCAGTCATCGAATAGAAAATTTATTGCTCTTTTGAACGATATCCTCAGATTTGAATTTATACAGCAAAATAAGAAAACACAAAAAAAAAATCTCGATTAAATTACTCAGAAACTAAGTGTTTAAAAAAAATCTCTAGGAAAAACTTTCGATCAGAAATGACCCCTGAAGTACTGACCACCTTATGACCCACATAAATCACACTATGTCTCATCAATTTTCGATTAAAAAACTCGAGGTTTCCCGAATTCGGTAAAATGTGCTTTCCATAATTTTTATTGGCCTTTTTGTTGCACTTTTGAACGATATCCTCAGATTTGAATTTAGGTACACAGCAAATTAAGAAAACACGAAGAAAATAAAATCTTAAATAATAAATTACTCAGAAACCAAGCGTTTAAAAAAATCTTTAAGAAAAACTTTTGATCAGAAATGACCCCTGAAGTACTGACAACCTTATATGGGACACCCTGTATATTATTCTTTTCCTTTTGCTTTGGCACTGTTTGCTTTTTTTTCTGGAGAGTCCGAAGGTCTTAGATCCTACTCAGTTGATGAAAATTCAAGATAATGGCCATTAATAATTAATTACCTTTGTAGGTGCACGTATGTGAGCTGCGGTGATGAGTTTGAGTTGGTTCAGGAACGAATGACCAGGAAGTGCTCTTTTCTCAATAAACAATTGTGATTATCAGAATCAAGGCATACTTTGAAAGTGCCGTCTCCATGGCTCTATCTTCGAATGAAAAACCTTAAGGGAGTTTTCGTTCATTTATATATTTTCATTTTATTTATCTTTTCTTTACAATTTATACGTACCAGGGTGTCTAAACGTATGGCGCTTTTGGCACCCTTTTCGAGGGAAAACTCGTAGCCTTGGCGAGAGGTCTCTTCCCGGAGGAAATAAGTTGGGTGAGGTTGGGATGAGGAGTTCACTATAAGATAGCATTCCTAAAGAGTGAATCAACCCGACTGGTGGGAGCTCTGGGTTCGGGGAGGGGTAGATCATGGGAAAGAATGTAATTGCACATGAAAAAGAGAAACAGATTTAAAAAAAAAACCTGTCCGGGTTCGGAAATGAAGAAAAAGAAAAGGGAGGAAAAATCACACAGAGAACATGATCCAGCCTTTCCTTAGGTAAGTTGTTCTTTCTGTGAGCACAAGAAATGGATAAATTAATGATGAATAAAAAACCCGAAAAATTTGTTAGTAGGTACGTTTGTTTGTTTGTACGTTTTTGTAATTTATTTGTTAGTTGTTTTGTTGGTTAGTTTTCCTAAAAATTTGTTCTTGAAATTTCTTGCTAAAAATGCTCTCTAAAATGGGTTGAAAATGCTTTTTCTTACTAAAAGCGTCAATGAATACAATTAACTAAAATTAGAACACAAAAATACCTAAGAAATTCTCAAGGGACCTACTTCTATATTTGGTCAAATTAGAATACGAAATCTGAGCTAAACACTGAAACAAACCTTAGGTTTGGTGTTTCATTTGTGCCCAAGTAACCAATTCATATTTTAATATATCATTTTTTTTCTTTTGTGTAGTTTACTTATATATTTAGTAGTTATTCACTAATTTTGTATCCTTGTTTATCTCTAGATAGCGGAAGTTTTGTTTTTACTTTCGGAAGATGAAAACTTATTTGTCTTCAAAATCAAAGTTTCCACTCGCATTTTACGTTTTAGAGAATTCTGAACTACCTATGTTTGGTGTGTTTGTGTGTGTTCACTAAAAGTTCAATACCTTGGAATAACACAAGTTCATTTTAAGAGCTTATTATTCCGTGAGAACTTGTTTTAATTGAACATTTAACGGTTGATTGTACTCTTTTTATATTCAATAATGAACCTTTGTGATCAACCAAGAAAAACAATTTTAACACCCTACCTTCGAAATTGTTTGGTTTACGTTTTAAGATGAAGATAATCCAGAAAAAATCAAGTTAAAAAAAAAAAAAAATAATAAAATTAAAAAAAAAAAAAATAATAATAATAAAAAATAAAATAAAATAAATAAATAAATAAATAAATAATAATAATAATAATAATACCCCGTAGGGGGGGACCGTTAAGGTCCTACAGGGTTGGTTGACCCTAGGTGGTGAGGCCTAGAAGTTGATCCAACGTGCCCTCCATGTTTGTTTGTCTGATCTTCTGGCATCAGGAAACAAGCGTGTTGGGTCGAATACTCATCCCTCCCTCTCTTTTCCTTTTTCCTGATCTCCCTTCTGCATTCCCAACACGGTCCTCACACAAACACATGTCACACCACAAAACACTGACACTACAAACAGGGGAGGGGCTTGTGCTACAACCTCTGGTGGCTTCCATAATGTGGAGGAGGGAGAAGCAGGTTCGGTACTCCTGCCGGCGGCGGTAGCTGTGGTCCACACGCGGCCTCACCAGCGGTCAGTGGGCTGACCCAAGTAACGTTCGAAAAATCCCCCATGTCCTGTAGTACCGATTGGCGGCCGGGTTGGGATGTTGCAGGGCATGTGGGGGCCCCCCTCTTGACCCACAACGGACCAGTGAAGAGGCAATAATCAATAGGTATGCTGGTGGAGGTAGCATTGGCTCCGATGTCGTAAGCGACACCACTGTTCACTACACTTAACAAAATACACTCAGACACACACAAACCTACACACCTTTCTCCCAAAAACACCATGAAAATGTCTAATTCAATTATTGCGGGTACCAAAAGTGCCACCCGCAACTCCCCCGGGGCTCCCACCTGCGGAGGTATCCACTCCGCCTACCCAACTCCCCCTTCCCCCCAAATGCCTTTCCTTGTGGAGGCAACCAAGAATGGCGAGGTCTCTCTAACTATGAATACAGGGAAATCTAACCCTGTTGTTGCTACTTTCCCATTGGAAGGTGCAAACGATGAAATTCCTTTAAACACAGGAAAAGGAATCGCAGATTGTTCAGTCCCCAATAGTGTAACCTCCACTGAACAATCAGATGCTGTTGTGAAGCCTCTGAGCTCACCAAAGAAACAGCATGAGCAAGGCCAAATACTTAAAGTGTCAAGAAATTTCTTTGATATTTTCAAGAAGAATGGATTTCCACGTTTTTTACGGTCGAGATTAAGGGGGATGGTTTTAAAACCTTCAGTCCCCTAAAAATCGGAAATGCGTTGGTGCGCCAGATAGGCAAACCAACTGAAATGAAAATAATTTCCAACTCCGAGGTTAAAGTAGCCTCGGAGGAACAGGGAATAAGACTCGGAAAAATAGTAAAGTTGGGAGAGACTGAAGTAACAGTCACTCTTACAGGGCACGATCCGTTGCCAATATCATCGATCGTGCTCTGCTGACGAGATCCTTGAGAGTCTCAAAGAGGATTCAGTCATTGAAATCATCCCTCTTCAACGTGGTAGGTGCATCAAGGGATCATCTGAAACCTTTTTGCTCACATTTGTGTTACAAAATCCGCCCAAGACTGTGTCACCTGGTCCCTTGCTTTGTGACCTGCAGGTAAGGCCTTTTATTCCCCCACCAATGCGATGCTAAAAATGCCTCAAATTTGGGCATACTGGCCGCAGATGCAAGGCTGATCATGAAATGTACGCCTGTGGTCTTCCACGACACAATAAGGCGGATACACCATGCTCAAAGCCTCCAAAGTGTGTCAATTGCAATGGCCTGCATGGAGCACTCTCTAAGGAGTGCCCAATCTTTGAAAAGAAGTTGCCATTCAATCCATTATGGCAAATGAAAAAGTCCCTTATCCAGTGGCCCGAAGAATGTACAATGATCCTATTTTCAAAAAGGAATCATATGCATCCAAGTTAAAGCAATCCGTTGAAAGGACACCGGCCCAAGACCGTCTAATCAATTCCCTCCCAGCCATCAAGGCTGCCCTACTCCCCTCCCCACCATCAACCACTATTACCACCCTCCCCCAACGATCCCCCTCCCCCCACTGAAGCCATCCTCCAACCCCCCCCCCCCCCCACATCAACAAAAGGGGATGGCTCTGGGAAAAATGTGAAGGATGCTTTTAAGGTCCTCACACGAAAATTCCGGACAAGGCGACAAATTACGTCGGCCTCCTCCTCCCCCAACTCCTTTGGCTCCAAAATGGAGCTCGACCAGGATCCAGCCAGTGGAGGCTGGACCCAGGTTAGAAAGAGGAAAGATGCGCCATCGGGGTCTGCATCACCACCCCCCCAGGCCCCTCCTAAGAAAAAGATGGGCTGGCCAAAGGGCAAGCCCAGAAAGTAGCATTGACTGCTTCATTGATCTCTCTAAACATTTATGGCCACTCAACCAAATAACACTATCTCTGAGTGCTTCCTTCAATGGAATGCCAATGGTATATATGGACGACGTGATGATCTGAGATCCCTACTAGGATCATACTCGCCATTGGCAGTAGCATTTACAAGAGACGCACCTGAAACCACTTGATGGGTTCAGTATGCGTGGCTACTCTACCCTCAAAAAAGACATGACGCCCCGCCCAATGGTGGTGTCATGATCATGATAAGAAATACTGTGTGAGTCGAGGAGGTGCCTCTCAACACAAACCTCCAGTCAGTGGCTGCCAGAGTTGCAACTCCAGAGAGACAACTACCCTACTGTAGCATACTTAGGTGATAGCATTTCGTTTTTTGAAGGGGGTCATAATTTGGGGTTGAAAAATGCATTAGTCCTTACTTACTGGTCGGTCGAGCTCCCGGTGTTGCCGATCCATGGCGGGGTACTAGGAGGATTTTGACCTGGGCAACCTGCCACGAAAGCGTGGACGGAGTATTATAGTCCGTAAGAAATGAACAGCGAAAACCATCTCACGAAACGCTCTAAAGATATTTCCAAAAACAGTAGCGGAAGTAGATATCTGGATTAGTGTGATGAAAACAGGCAGGTAATCCTGAACGGTAGATCAATTGGAGACCAAGAAGAATTTACATTTTTTAGTTCTCAGGGTAATTCGGTGAATGATGTAGCCTGCTCGTCAGTGGGTCTCCTGGATATCATCAAAGACTTTCAAGTTGTGTCGTGACACTTTTCGGAACATATGCCAATACTAGTCATGGTTAAGTACAAAAAGCGAGGGCAGTGAAGTCGTGAGACCCTTTCCTCCGCGACTGCGGTGGACCGAAGCAGATGAACTGAATAATCGAAAAAATTGGATAAAATCGTGAAACATTTACCTTCACTCTCCGAAAATACAAATCATGGATTAGCTGTGATTATGAGCTATATAAGAGAGGCTGTCTCGTAGGGAAATAAACAAACAAATGGGAAAGAATAGAAAAATGGGCCTCAATTAGAGGGGTGGTTTGACGGAAAATGCGCGAGATTAAGGGATAAAATGTATTGTCTCCTGAAGAATCATCGAAACACGAACTCCGAAATTACTAAATTTATGTTTATTGGTACAAATAGGCAATATAAAACTGTTAAAGAGCAGGAAAATCAGAATAATACAAATCATGTGCGGCCAGCTTTGCATCAGTAAGTGGCTTTACGTCACTTTATAACCCTCGAATACGATCGACCCTATTCTGAGTATTGAGATGGATAGGGAGATACCTTTGGCGGACTTGAACAGAGTTTTGAGTAAAGCAAAGAACTCCAAGACGCCCGGTTTTGATCTTGTCCCATTTGAGTTTTATAATTATGCACCCAAAAGCCTTCTTGAGCGTCTGGTTTCCCTCTTTAACAGAATCTCTATCTCTGACAGGAGACCCCCCCCCCCCCCCCCAGCGGGGCGAGCAATAATCTTCCCTCTTTATAAAAAAAGTGACCCAAGTGACGCAAACTGTTTTAGAGGTATCACCATTTTGGATGCTGTCGTGAAATTATACGAGGGTGTTGATAGATTAACTTTTTGGGTGAATATCAATAACATTTTGAGCGAATCACAAGCAGGTTTCCAACCGTCATTGTCAGGCGAGACAATCAGTGGGATGCGCCTTCATTGATGTGCACAACAATATAACGATGTTGTACAAACTTCCGAAAGAATCAAGCAGTTATACCGCCGAAGCCACTGTAGTATCACTTGCCCTACAATATGTGAGAAATGACCCAAGCTTTTATCCTACCACCCTAGTTTGTACTGACTCAGAGAGTGTCATTAGAGCAGTATCCGGCAAACAGCTTAATAAATTCAATAATCATACTATCGCTGAAATTATTGAAATAATAGGAAGATTGAAGCAGTGGGATATGGTTGTACAGTTTATATGGGTAAAAGCTCACAACGGTTTACTCCATAACGAGAGAGTCGATAAGGCTGCCAAAGCTGCAGCGGCTACAGGGGTGGTGGAGCATTGTTTGTTGCCGAAAGAGGACCTTTTCTCCTCGATTAAAAAAGGCTGAATGCATGAATGGCAAAGGAGGTATACACTTGGTGAGAAAGGCCTTTTTTTCAAGGATATTAATCCACGAATGAAATCTTCTCCTTGGTTTTCAAATGTGGCACCGGGAAGCCGGAAATTAATAAGGATAATCAGCAGAATGAGATCAAATCATGCTTTGTGCCCTGCTTATTTGGCCAGAATATCGAACAACAGTGAAAGGATTAATGAGGTTTGTCAGTTTTGTGGAGGGGAAGGTAGTGTGGAGCATATACTTATGGATTGTGACAACTATACAGCTTCGAGGAACATAATGTTTGTCAGCTTTACTCAATTATTGAGGCTCCTTTCAACTATAAATGTATGTTAGAAAAAGATGTGGAAGTATTCAAATTAATTTACCAATTTATAGAAGAAAATCATATTAAAATATAAGTGTTTTTAAGTTTACATAAGTTATGGAATTGTTACAATGCTCAAAGTTTGAATTACTTTATTTTACTACATTAAATGAGTATGGCTAATTTTGACCAGGCCAAAAATTAAAAAAAAAAAAAAAAACGTCATTCTCTACCCTCGACAATATCTTTACCCTCATGAGCATAGTAAGTGACAAAATCTCTAAAAAGGGTGGCAAAATATATGATTTTTTTCATAGGTTACAGCTCTGCATTTGATAGGCTGGGGATGCAGAGGCTTTTTTATCGTTTATATGAGCTGGGAGTCTTTAGGAAGTTCGTGGAGAACCTATCCAACCTGTATGAGGAAGGTTAGGCTGCCGTGTGGACAGTGGAGGGTGTTTCACAGACTTAGTTGCGGTATGAGTGTGCGGCAGAGTTCTTTGATTTCGCCATTGTGCTTCTCATAGTACATTGATGAGCTCGAGGGACTTTTGGGGGGAGGAATGCATTTTGGAAAAACTGAAGTGAAAATATTAATGTATGCAGACCACTTAGTACTATTAGCCGATAATCAACAGTTTCTCAGAAACATGATTAAGGTAGTCGAAAAATTAAGTACCAATAGAAACCTTGCAATTAACTTGCAAAACTCTGAAGTTATGATTTTCAAAAGAAGTGGTGGGGTAAAGGCGAAAAATTAATGGTGGACTTTGCATGGTGAAGCTATTGAAGTGGTCAAGTAATATAAATAATATGGGTTTGTGGCTGACCCCGATCCTTAATCTACATGAACACTTTGAGCCTAAACGGGTCAAGGGTCTATTTACGGTAACGACATTCCGTTCGACTCTAAACTTTGGTGCCGAATGCTACGGCTAGAGTTGTCTTACGATGTGCGGCCCAGGTCTGGGGTTTCCGTCAGGTGGAGGAGGCTGAGAGGGTCGTTAGATACTTCATCAAGAGCGCTCTGCGTCTCCCTATGTGTACCCCGACTTATATGATCCATTAGGAGACGGGAGTCAGTACTCTTTTCTCGAGCTATTTCCGATTGCATGCTGACTATATTGTAAACGTATTAAAAATGCACCTCGATTGTTTGCCTTATCAGGTGGCCATCAAAACTATAAAGCGACTATATTTTTGGTGCAAGACATGGAGTGACTTATCTGTTTAGTATGGGATTGGCTTGGTGAGTCTTTTGAAGGACGGCGTGCATGAGTGGGAGCCATTGGTGGGGGAACTAAGAGTGGCTATAAAAAAAAAATGAGAAAGAATTTTTTTCGGAAATTAGCAAGGGAGTCGCATGCACTACTAAATGTATGCAGCGCTTCAAGTGGGAGATCTAAACTACATTCGAAACAATAACCAACGTGTGTTATCGATTGATTGCAAGGGTTCGATGTGAATAAATAGGTATGAACTGTACACTGTGGATCAGGGGCACAAGGGAGGCGCGGTGTTCGATGTGCAATTTGGATCAGCCAGAGACAAGTTAATACTTTTTCTGTTCCTGCCCGATAGTTTCCGAATTTAGGAAAAAATACTTATAAAAAAAAAATAAAAAAAAAAAAAAAATCCATTGGGTAGGTCGCCCTTCATTATCCATGATTAGGGGGTGTGAGGGAATGAGTTGATAGTTTGGCACGTTTCCTCATCAGTTTATTTTGCTTCCAAGCGCTTTCGCCTACATAGGCCTCATCAGGGAGTATTAATGTGTAGTTGGACAGTATGGTATTTATACATGTTTTGTTGAAGATTATTTGGTATATCATCAGTTCAAAGCACGCACTGTTTGGGAATATTTATGAAATTTATCAGAGTTGACTGCTTAAGTTGTATGATGTTATAGGATCCATTAGTATAAGGTGAGGGGGGTGCATAACTTGTACAGAGGAAAGTAAAAATTGGGGGCAACATAGGGCCTTGCGGCGCTATCCTATAGTTTTCGTTGCCTAAATATTGATTCTTAATTCATAATAATCAGATAAATGTGAATATATGAAATATATATTAAATGAGTATACCCTAAGGTTGTAATGCATAATAACAAAATAAATTGCGGAGTTACCAATTTTGTAAATGAAAAATGGACTGAAAGGAAAAATATACTACTATAGATATAATGACATAGATATTTATTACTGGAAATTAATAAGAAACTGCAAAATCTGACTACCCGTACAGTTTGCCAAAAGACCAGTAATACAATGTTCAGTAGCAAAAATTTATATATTTATACTATTTATACAAATAAACATTTCTTCTCCTTCTAGTCCGTAAGAAATGAACAGCTTCTAACGAAAACCATCTCACGAAACGCATAGGTGCTAACTCTCACTTATCCTTAAGAAATGTTTATCTTTAGTTAACCGAGAAAGAGAAAATGAACAGGTGAAAAACATAAATGCGTGTTAATGTGCTGTAACCCTTGGTATCGCAACACACGCTATCCGGAAATAATAAGTAAGATATAATATCTCCATGAAGTGGGATATGCGCGTGTGCAGGGCAGAATTAACCTAGTGGGCAGTGTTGAAGGTGGATGAGGGGCTGCTTCGTCGCGAGCAACAACTGACGTAAAAATATTTACTGCCCTATATTAATGAACTACACGACTTTCCACAAGATGTGGCGAAAGTGTGGGAGAGAGTTAAAAACACTCAGCTCGCGTGAGCGGCGGATGTTGGTGTGAGTGCTCATATACGTGTGTGAGGGGAGTGCGTGAGTATTAGGACGCCTTATTAGCTTATAACATCAGTTAGAAGTTGTTTTTACCTGAGTCCATGACTGGGCTACGTTTTTACTCGTACAGTCTAGTGATTGCATCGGGATTATCGGGAAAACTACCACGTTGAAGCATGTTATTAAAAAATTGTCCATTTGTCAAACTGACAACTTGAACGCATAAGTGTTCGTATATACGAGACTGTTACGATTGGGTGAAACTCATGAAAACATTGAATCTAATGTCCTACTCGCAAACTGCATTAATATAATGAACATTGCAATGTGTGCAACGTTCACACATCGCAATGAGCTTTATGTTCACTCATCGCAATGAGCTCAATGTTCACACATTACAATGAGTGCAATCAATATTTACATACCTATTGCATTTCAGAGTACTTCTGGTATATTATTTTCAGTAATAAATCTTTGCTAAATCTTTGCAATCCAACAAGAAATACATGTTTTTAATCCCCCCCCCCCCTCCCCCTAAAACTTTATGGTTGGTAGGTGAGTTTAATAGCGTGTAGATTCCAAACATCATAGAATGCATGAACGAATTGTCATAAGAAAATAATGCTCAAACACATCAATAATTATTATTTAAAAAAGCTAAAATGGGACATTTCATCATGGAACCAGAATTTTACGCACAATAAAATCATAGAACTTTATATTCAGACCATAAGTTGGATCATTATAACTTTGTGTGCAAAAATTAATAGTAAGTTTTGAACCAAAACGTGCAACATTTCATACTTATATGTGATCAAAATGTATTATAATCTAATTAATGGTCTACATATTTTTTCCCCCTGGAAATGTAATTTTATGCAAACATAAGCAAATTTTTATTGGTAAAATTTAGCCATTTTATCGAATTTTCGTAGAAAATGAAGCTATTTAAATGGCTCCAAAAATTTTAAAATTTTTCTTCATTGAAATCCGTTTTGAGGAATTCTGAAATGAATCCCAGAGTTGAACACTTTTTCACAGTCACAAGCGCGCGCGTGTGTGTGTGTATGTGTGCCTTTCCAGACGGTAACTCTCCTTTGGATTGAGATAAAAATTCCGTTTTTGCGCCAAAAATCAAGCTTTCCAAACGAAAAGACGAGTTCGTTGGCCAGCATTTTCTCCCAGTCCCGTGTCTCCTCCGTGATTTTCCCCTTAACGTTAGTCAAGGTGCGGTGGAACCGTTCGCAAACTCCGTTCCCCTGTGGATGATATGCTGTTGTCTAGATCTTACGAATCCCCCATGCACGGCTTAGTTCTGTAGGGTGCTAGACGTAAACACGGCCCCCGGGTCCGTGACTAGTCATTGGGGTACTCCATGAGTGGGTATGTGCAGGGGCGGCCGGCGAGGGGGGGGGGGGGGGGGAGCATCGGGACATTGCCCCAGTACTTTTGGGGAAAAAGTAAGAAACTAAGCCTAAGAATGAAGCCATTACAAGCAACCCATCGTTTCCAATTAGAACGAAAAGCGCAGCTCCATGCTGTGGCTCCAAGGTGGAAGCTAAATAGAATAGGTTTATGCCGAAGATCCATCAACCAGCAATAAAGTACGTAGATTGATTGTGATATCACTCTTGAAATTGGAAATTTTGTTGATTCAGATTAGACTGTGAAGGGGTAAGTACAGGGAAATAAAGGGCAAAGAACGGGAAATAAAGTGAAAGGAACGGGAAAAAGAGGTCATAACGGGATATTTCTGATGATATTCGGGGCTTTGCCCCAAACAGTGTTTCCACTTTTCTAAAGACAGTAGAACGAAATTTACGTCATGATGGTTTCCACAAGAGAGTTTCGGTTTATTCCATTAGCCAAACTGATTTCTTCTGGTCACTCCATGCTAAGAGTTCCCTTTGCACCATTACTGTGGAAAACTAGAACAACCCTCTAAAGTGTAGGAAGTAAGATCATAGTTTAGCCTTACTTTCCTATTCTATAACCTAGGATCCTACTTATCCTGCTTTTTTAAATGTAAAAATGTGTTCATATTTCTCTGATTCATTCCCAGTTCCTTCATTATTCACGTCTTACCTTTGAATAAAGATAGGTAGATTCGTAGATTCTACCTATTTTCAACAACAGCACCTGGCGACTGATCCTGACGGAATAAGGAGTATAAGGACGATTTGGCGTTTGTATGTATGTATATTAACTTCATTGTTACTTACAAGTTTTTACTTAAGATAAGTTTTCTGGGCTTAGTAACAAAATCAGCCAAAACTGACGACATTTTGAGGTCTCATTTGGAAAATGCTACAGTGTTCAAAGGCACCTCAAAAACCATACAGAATGAGCTACTTGACAGTATATTTCATGTGTGTCAAGATGCGATAAAACTAGAAATTGCTAGGGCTAAATCTGTTGAAGCAGATGAGAACACAGACTGTTCTTGCAAAATTCAATTCACTATAATTTATAGATATTTGATTGACAATCAAGTGAAAGAACGCTTTTTTGCTCTTCACAACCCTCCTGCTTGTAACTCTGAAACGTTGTCTTCAATTATTATCGATGAATTGAATGACGTTATCGGCAATGATCAAAGTTACTGTGCCAGACATATGATGGGGCTACTATTATGAGTGGGTGCAATAGTGGGTACAGAAAAGAGTTCGAGAAAGCTATAAAAATGCTAGTTTCATTCACTGTTATGCCCAGATGGGGCTGCTATTATGAGTGGGTGCAATAGTGGGTACAGAAAAGAGTTCGAGAAAGCTATACAAATGCTAGTTTCATTCACTGTTATGCCCATCAACTAAATTTAATTGTGCTACAGACTGCCTCTAGTATCCCTATTATAGTTGGCAGGTTTTTCTAAATTTGACAGGGTTCTCTAGTTTTTTCTCTCGCTCCCCACAAAAGAATAAAGTTTTAGATTCAATAGTTAACAGTCGAATAATACCACGCCCATCTGGTACAAGGTGGAATTTCAACTCCATTTTGTATTGCCAATTGATAAAAGCTTGCTAAGAACTGCTTTTCAGAACGAAACGTTAGTGATCTGGTTTACTACAGTTTACTCACTCCAATGTACCTACTAATCTTGAGTGTTGGTGTATTGAATAGTAGGGTTTGTAGAACAGCTTGCTTTATAGATCAGCGATCTGTGTAGTTAATTTATTAATCTGAATAATTTTACTTACTAGCTCGCATCTCAAAATATAAATTGTAACGAAAACATCGTAAATCAATATTTTCAGTAGAATATTGATCATTCTAAGTATGTTGCATTAAAGAAAAAGGTTATACCTAAGTGAGTGGTGGTTGTGGGGTTCTATAGCCTTTTGAAATTTCAGGTTTTTAATTGAAGTCTGACGTCACATTCTATCATTTCATCATAACTTAATTTGAGTTCCTTAATAGTCCTTCAGAATTATTTCTCCTAAGTAGTTCACTAGTGCAATACAACCGAAGCCTTGATAATGTTTAGTACTTTTAATAATGATATAGTCCATTCTAAAATGTTCAGATACTTATTAGGTACCTATAAGATTTTTAATTTTATTTATTTATCTAATTAATTTACATTTAATTTATCAATAATATTTAATGATCATGATTGATTATGATTTAGTAGCCATATTCTTTCATAACAGTTGCCCCAGGCATTTGACATGAACCAATTGGGATTTATGTTTCATGTTAGATCAAAATTAATTCACACCGAAAACAAATAAATGGAAGAAAAACCTCAATGCTCTTCTTGACTGTCAAATCTCTATTATTTATCTCTATCTCTATCTTTACTATTTATAAGAATGAAACTCCGTCTGTTTGTTTGTCTGTTTGTTTGTCTGTCGTGTCTATGCACGGCCAAACGGCTGAGTAGGCGGGATCTACGAGTGGGGGGAACTTCTTGGGATTTTCCGATAGGGTGTATAAGCGAATTTAAAATTTTCTAATCCCACCCGAACCATGGGCCGTAGGGCGGGAGGGGGGTCGAAGTAATAATTAATGTGCGCTTTTTGGATTTCCCCGCTTCCCCTACCCCTCTAAACGGCCGTCGAAAATTCCGGAAAAATACCGGTTTCGTAGGTTTTGAAACGAGAAAGACGACGGCGCGATCGGATCGCGAAAAAAGTATCGGGAAATGCGTAAAAAAAATGCGAAAGTACGGACCGTGTTTTCTCGAAAAGTCCGACAAAAACTACGTTTTTTCCGATTAAAATATACCCCATAAAGGTACGTTTTTCGGAACGGTTTTCGCGGGCGAAATACAGCTTTGGGTCCGCCGAATCTGAATCCGAAATCGGATATCGAAAAAAGTGACGAGAACTCGGTCGAATTGCCAGCGGAAGCGAGGGGAACCGTTTAATATGACATTTTTAATCGACCCGGGCCGCCCGTTTCACAACGTTGCTTACCAAAAGGGACCCTCACAGGGGGGTTCCCATTTGCACTTCTACGCAATACCTTGCGAGGCGAGCAGGTATACATAGGTACCTACCTTGCGAGCGAAGCGAGAGCCATTTCAACAGAATAAATACGGACTTTGTCCTACACATATACAGGTATACCTTACGTGCGAAGCGAGCAACATCCCCTAATAAACTTTTCGTGGTTCCACATAGTTTTATAAGATTTAATTTTTTTGTAAGAATTTCCAACAGAAAAAAACGTCTGCCAAGTTGGGTGGGCAGTATAACTTCCTCAAGGATATACAGGTATACCTTGCGAGCGAAGCGAGCAACATCCCCTAATAAACTTTTCATGGTTCCACGTAGTTTTATAAGATTTAATTTGTTTGTAGGAATTTCCTACAGAAAAAAACGTCTGCCAAGTTGGGTGGGCAGTATAACTTCCTCAAGCGAGCGGAGCGAGCAACATCCCCTACAGAAGTTAAAACTACCCTTAGAGATCTACCGTTTGCGAGCGAAGCGAGCAACATCCCCTACACGTTGCAATTGTAATACATCGCATGTATACAACCACACTTTGCGAGCGAAGCGAGCAACATTCCCTACATGCCACACTTTGCGAGCGAAGCGAGCAACATTCCCTACATGCCACACTTTTCGAGCGAAGCAAGCAATATTCCCTACATGCCACACTTTGCGAGCGAAGCGAGCAATTTAATGGGGGGCCGGGGGTTTGCCCCCCAGCTGGACGTGGAGGCGAGCGTAGCGAGCCGGAGCGTCTAGTTATTTATAAGAATGAAACTCCGTCTGTCTGTTTGTTTGTCTGTTTGTTTGTCGTGTCTATGCACGGCCGAACGGCTGAGTGGGGGGAGTCTACAAGTGGGGGGATCTTCTTGGGATTTTCCGATAGGGTGTATAAGCGAATTTAAAATTTTCTAATCCCACCCGAACCATGGGCCATAGGGCGGGAGGGGGGTCGAAGTAACGGTTAATGTGCGCTTTTTGGACTTCCCCGCTTCCCCTACCCCTCTAAACGGCCGTTGAAAATTCCGGAAAAATACCGGTTTCGTCGGTTTTCCTACGAGGAAGACGACGGCGCGATCGGATGGCGAAAAAAGCATCGGGAAATGCGTCAAAAAAATGCGAGAGTACGGACCCGTTTTCTCGAAAAGTCCGACGAAAAACTACGTTTTTTCCCATTAAAATATACCCCATAAAGGTACGTTTTTCGGAACAGTTTTCGCGGGCGAACTACAGCTTTGATCCCGCCGAATCTGAATTCGAAATCGGATATCAAAAAAAGTGACGAGAACTCGGTCGAAATGCGAGGGGAAGCGATTAATAGCAGAACTTAATCGAACCCGTCGCCGTTTCACAACGTTGCTTAGCAGAAGGGACTCGATGACTCAGAGGGTTTCCCATTCGCCCTTTTACGCTCATAAAATAATGGCCTACCTTTAGAAAAATAGAACTGGAAAGTAAATACTTACAAACATTCAACATCTGACTGTACTGTTAGTACTGAAGTGTTCTTATAACTATACTTTTCGTGGTTCCACATAATGTGCCGCGTTTGATAGTCATTTCCAACAGAAAAAAACCTCTGCCAAGTTGGGCGGGAGGGGGGTCGAAGTTCCGGTTAATGTGCGCTTTTTGGACTTCCCCGCTTCCCCTGCCCCTCTAAACGGCCATCAAAAATTCCGGAAAAATACCGGTTTCGTAGGTTTTTGAACGAAAAAGACGACGGCTCAATCGGATCGCGAAAAAAGTATCGGGAAATGCGTCAAAAAAATACGAGAGTACGTACCCGTTTTCTCGAAAAGTCCGACGAAAAACTACGTTTTTTCCGATTAAAATATACCCCATAAAGGTACGTTTTTCGGAACGGTTTTCGCGGGCGAAATACAGCTTTGGGTCCGCCGAATCTGAATCCGAAATCGGATATCGAAAAAAGTGACGAGAAGTCGGTCAAATTGCGAGGGGAAGCGAGACGAAGCTATTAAAATGAGAAATTATATGTGCCGTGGACGCGAGAATGCTCTAGGAAGACGTGTTTGGGGTTCGATGACTCAGGTGTTTCACAATGTTGCGAGCAGGTACACATAGGTTGCGAGGCATAGGTTGCGAGCCAGGCCTACGCACTTACGTCTTGAAGGGACTCGATGACTCAATTCAACGGAATAAATACGGGTTTTTCCCTATACATATACAGGTATACCTTGCGAGCGAAGCGAGCAACATCTCCTAATAAACTTTTCGTGGTTCCACGTAGTTTTATAAGATTTAATTTGTTTGTAAGAATTTCCAACAGAAAAAAAACGTCTGCCAAGTTGGGTGGGCAGTATAACTTCCTCAAGCGAGCGAAGCGAGCAGCATCCCCATACAGAAGTTAAACCTACCCTTAGAGATCTACCGTTTGCGAGCAAAGCGAGCAATATCCCCTACATGTTTCAATTGTAATACATCGCATGTATAAAGCCACACTTTGCGAGCCAGGCCTACGCACTTACGTCTTGAAGGGACTCGATGACTCATTTCAGCAGAATAAATACGGGTTTTTCCCTACACAGATGCAGCAATACCTTGCGAGCAAAGCGAGCAACATCCCCTAATAAACTTTTCGTGGTTCCACGTAGTTTTATAAGATTTAATTTGTTTGTAAGAATTTCCAACAGAAAAAAACGTCAGCCAAGTTGGGTGGGCAGTATAACTTCCTCAAGCGAGCAGAATCCCCTACAGAAGTTAAAACTACCCTTAGAGATCTACCGTTTGCGAGCGAAGCGAGCAACATCCCCTACATGTTTCAATTGTAATACATCGCATGTATACAGCCACACTTTGCGAGCGAAGCGAGCAACATTCCCTATATGCCACACTTTGCGAGCGAAGCGAGCAATTTAATGGGCGGTCCAGGGGGCTTGCCCCCTGGCTGGACGTGGAGGCGAGCGTATCGAGCCGGAGCGGCTTGTAGGTAAATATTTAAGTTCTCCTCTCCTTTTGCAGACCACCGGCCGCCACTGGGTATGTACTTCGTAGCCAATTGATATGCTACTGTGGCTGCAGTCGTATCTGTCACTATTTAGTCTTTGGCAAATTTGGTGAAATGATCCACAGCAGTGAGCAGATATTTCTGTCCTGTCTTTGTAAATAGAGGTCCAAGAAAATCCATCCCAAAATTTTCTCCGGATTTTGCAGTGTCAGCGGATGTTGAATTTTTGCCTGCTACGTAGCTACACTTCATTTTGCAGTGATTCGTCATTGACATTGCTCACAGGCTGCTACGTAGTTTTCTATGGCTTTTCACATTATGGCCAAAAACCGATCCGTCGTGCACATAACGAGGTTTTTTCTACAATGGGATGTCCTGCCCGATGGCTGCAATGTCCCTGTGACATCACCCATTCTTTTATGGTTTCCGGTACAAGGGGCAGGACAATACCTTCAACCGCCACTTCCGTATCTCAGAGCGTGTTGGTTCGTTGTAAATTCTTTGCTCCTTTCCTCACCAGCCATTGAATCCATGGATCCAATTCGTGGGCAGCAGCCATTAGAGCTCTAGGGGTATAAGTGCTGACCGACACAACCCCCATTTGGATGAGTCCGTCTGCATGCCCCATTTGAGCTAACGTCTGGTAGCGGGCTGTGAAGTCGTATTCTGATAATTTCATGGTCCAAAGTCCGATTTGGGACATAGGGGCACTCAACCTCAAGGCGGTCGGTAGTGCCATGTGGTCAGTCTTCAGTTTAAAGTTGTTCACCAAGAGACACTCCTGGAAATGCTGAGTGGGCTGAACAATGTATGTTCCAACTTCGACTCATTTGAGGGTCATCCTAAAGTTGGCTGATTGAGCTGAAATTTTGCGCGAATAATTTATTAGCCGGGTAGAAAGGAATTAGGGGGTGAGAATACAGAATTTTCAACTTTCATAAAACACTCTATAGCTAAGTGGTAATGCATGTACCTACCTATTCACTCAATGTTACAAATAGTAAGCATTAATTTAGGAAAATGGCTAAAATATGTCTTCACTCAACTACCAACTGAAAAATTCCAGAGGGGGGATTTTTTCTCATAAGGATCTGGAGAAGAGGTTCTGCTTACCTCTGAAATATTGTCTTCTCTCATAAAGCCTTTCAACGCATATTCATTTCGATATGATTAGTTATAATTTTCGACGCAAAGTCAGGAATTTCGAAAATAAATTGATTCCACAATGTTTCGATAGGGAGTTCTTATGGATATTGGCAAAGATTACATTTTCATATTTCTATGTAGTAGCCTCCCCGAAGCGTTTAATTGAATTGTTTCCTCACCAATACCTATTTGTCGCGGTCCAAATTATTGGAAGAGCTTTTTCCGCATATCGATCTCCCTGAAATACATAAGCCACTAAGCCAGGAATCTCAAATCTGATAAACCTGAAAATGACAGCTTCCTGTCACAAAAAGCTCAGTTTGTTAATTGTCATAATTTTTCCTTCACTTATCACGAGCTTTTGGGTAACTTGTCAAATGGATGAGCACAACAGCTGTGCTGTTAGACAGATTGTACTGTAGCAAAAACTCCAAAAACAAATTAAGAAACAGCCTGGTGAGGCCCCTCTTCACCCCTTCCCTACTTTTATTTCCCCAGGTCCACTCCCCCTGCCGAATCTCTAGTATTCTCCTTCTTTCCTTATTTATAACGGTAATCCTAACCAGGCCCAGCCCGACCCGTTAGGTTGACATCTTGACAAATTCGAAGGGATTCCGATTTCATCTTTCAGGGTTTTACCTTTTACTTAAGTTGGTTTAGAGACTCGAGCTAGCAAGTTAGTGTTCCCATTACTTCATGACTACCGCTGCTTATTTCATTGCAGTACCTATGTCCGTCCATCGGCCAAATAACAGAGTCTATCTTGATCATCGTCACTGGTTCAATAGCTAAATTAAAGGATAACAACAAATCGAGATCTACTATTTAATTTTACCTACGCCTACCAAGAAAATTAAACACATCATAAGTAGACGTGGATTCAGTCTCTAAAAGTAGGTACGTAATGGGAATTTTGCAAAATGTGGTAGTAAAAATGTATTAGGTACCTAAAGTTTGGTAAAACTGAATTGTTGCTGTCCAAAATTGTATGAGTAGGTAACTTGTATAATTTTTCCAAACACGTATCTAGGCGGATATCATAAGTCTACCACAGCAATTTAATAGCTTGAAAAAAGGCTCTTTTTACAACAGTTTAAAACCAAATATATTTTCTAGACATATGCAACATATCCATGGTTTACTGGAAGCGAAGTGGCTAATGACTTTAGTAAAATGATACATCAATAGGAGCAAACCACGGCGGCGGCGTGTGCGACTCAAACCAAGTCAGAATCGGATGATTCGAATCGATATAACAGATGCAGAACTACGAATGGAAATTTGCAACGACGCGTAGTAGACCAGAAACTGATTCTATGTGGTCAAAATCATTTTATGAGCTGTTTTTATAGGAAATTTTGAGCTGGTTGCGAATATACCCAATGTCCCTACAACTTAAATTGCTTCTTCTACCCAAGAACTCAGTTTTTGTCACTGTCTCGCTTTTGATGTTTGGGACTGACCTAAATTGTTTTGTACGGAATGAAGGTTGTAGAAAAAGAAGTTCTAAACGAATGGGACCTCGACTAGCTTTTTAACTTCTCTCCCCGATTTTTGGCGGTTTTTCAAAGTTTTTTTGACCTACCCACTTCCATCAAAATCCTGTGAGTGGTAATTTTAAAAAAAGTGAAAAATCGCCAAAAATCTTGGAAGAGAGTTAGAGCGCTTGCGGTTGGCTCATTCGATGAATAATTCTTTGCTCTACAACTTTTTAATCGTACAAAGAAAATATAGGTCAAATCCAAAGGTCAAAAAGTGATTAAATTTGTCAAAAACCGATTTCCTGGGTCGTAGAAGCTGTTTTAGGTATAGGAAGGTGGAGCAGGTATATTCGGAATCAGCGCGAAACTACTTTCAAGAATAACTCATAAAATAACTTTTCCCCCTAGAATCGGTTTTGGACGCACCTGACGCATTGTGGGGCAGAAAAAAAAAAAAAAAAAAAAAAAAAAAAAAAAAAAAAAAAAAAAAAAAGATTGCATTGGTAGCTTGTGTCTTGGTCAGCCAACATCCTGGAGAACTCATTTCAAGGGTATTTGAGTTTTGAACTCTCATTCCGAAAGCATAAATAACATTTGGGAAAACATTAACGCCCTCCGACCCACGATAAACCTGTAATCTGTGTAAGCTGGAAATAACCGCTAGTTTAGTATTATCCCGATGTTTAGTGGTAGGTGTAGTGGGCGAAAAGTAAGAAATTATCATCACAATTTAAAATTTGTTTTCCAATTATTGAGATTATTTCATTAGTGAAAAAAGTCGTTTTTCGAAAATGGGATTATTTCATTAGGAAAAATAAAAACGTGTTGAAGTGTATTAAATGTCGATTTTCTTTTTCGTTTTTGTTTTGTTTGATAGGTTAACTATTCTTCTAACATTATCTACTGAGAACGCCTGCTAATATGTGCTTCTTGACGGAATCAACTTTTGCAGTTAAAAACACGTTTTCCTTTAAATTTCAGCAAAATAATGCACTCCTTACAAGTTTTTTTTTCCTTCATAGAAACACTTTAATATCATTAAACACTTTAATATCATTAAAGCCTTGATCACAAAAACATAAAAAAGACACTTCCAGAATTTTGACCAGGTTTTTTCGATTCTGCCACCCATATTGCGACGTGATTTATATTGGAGGTAATGCAAGTAATCCTGAGTTAACGCACTGTTTTGGTGCGTGGGATCGAAAAATCGAATTTAGAAAAAAAAAAAAAAAAAAAAATCCGTCTGTCCACCCGCCGTTTGCCGTCTAGAGCTTTTCTCCGAAACCACTGGACCAAAGTTAATGAAATGGATGGTTGGATTCGTAAACGTATTTCTAACCTCTTGGTATGAAGCGAACAGCTGAAGGTTATTGATGTGGAAATGACGTCAGACAGTTTTTATTATTATTATTATTATTATTATTATTATTATTATTTTTTTTTTTTTTTAATAGTATACGTTAAGAAAATGTAGTTCCATGTGTAAATCGCCCTTATTTTGTTGCCTACGGACACCAACGAGGAAGCTATCTCTCTCTCTCTTTCTCTCCCTTTACCCCTCTCTCTTTCTTCCTCTCATTCTATCCCTCTCTCATTCACTCACTCACTCACAGCCGTAGCTATGTTTCGTTCAACGACGATTTTAACACATTTATAAAAAAAATAACACACACACACACATACTGTTTTTTCTATTTATTCCAATTTATTAATTAATTTTTACTAGTAATTTATTTTTTATACATTCGTTTGCGAATAGATTTCACGAGTTTACGAATTGATTTACCTATTTTGTACTTGGAAATAATGGTTTTACTATTACATCTAACAATAAAACTGTTAATTCTATATGTAAAATAGTTAAGCCTATTCGGAAAACTGTTAAATCAATTTGCGAAACAGTTAAATTTATTCGCAAGACCGTTAAAGCTATTCTCAAGACCTTCAAATCTATTCGTAAATCCTCAAGTTTAATCAGGAAAAATCTAGGTATAACTCTCAGTGTTTTTGTTCCCATACTCATCAGACGTATTAAGGAATCAAGTATGTTTTCTTTGGAAAGATTATGTTTTTCGACACAAGATCATTTCTCCACCAACTAACTTGTTGTTTTACCCTTTGGGACCTAAGGCTCGGTTAACGGTTCGGAGAATAACAAGAGCTTGATGAAGGTGAGAGAGGTGACGTCGAGGAATAGCATGAGTGATCGAGGGGGAAGGGGGAGATTAAGCAGAGTTTTGTCCTATCTGAGGGAGCTGGATGATTAAACACATATTTTGGAGGCCACGCGACGCTCATATCGGCCTGTCATTAGAAAGGTTTTTGCCTCCAACGATCCCTCCGTCATTGATAGAACCACCACCCGGGGGTTTCAGAAGGACTGGTGGCGGGATGGGGATTCTTCGGGGTAATTAATTAATCGTCTCTTCTTCTGTATTTTCTCCATCCAACGTAGGTTCACTACCCCCTTTTTGGCACAGGACTTCTAGAAAATGTCACTTTAAAACAAATATTGCGTGCACTGTTTTGGGATTTCACCAAGTTTTCAAACCCGGTTAAGGCATTCGATCGATAAGTAATAACAAAAACAATACAAAATGGGAGGTCAAAAAGTTGGAACTATTGATGGGCCTCCCAAAAGTTCAGCATAATAACGTAATATCCAAAGATTAAAAGCACTGTAAATTATTTGATGAATAATAATTCGTTAGGGTTAATACATATCAGTTCATGTCCAGATAAATATCTTACCTTCCCCAAATACAACTTTATTGCATAATCTAATTCAAGTTATTTAGTAACCTGGACATGAAAGGAATGAACGGAAAAATATTGAATCTATCAATAATCTACCCGAATCAGCTGAGTTTCAGCATACTTCTGGAGATAGAAGTGGCTTTACGACTCACATTCGTGTTAACGAACAATTAGTTTGAACAGTATACATCGTTGCAACTGTCCTCTCGAAATTATTATCGACACATGATCAATTTCATTTGTCTTATTATTTTGATTTTGAAAATAGGGCGAATAAACTTACTTTTGTAGTAGGGGTTTGATCTTGATTGATTATTTTACCTAGTCTAGCTTGAGGGTTCTAACGAATCTCGTACATATAAAATATCGTGTTGATAGGAGATAATTTACGAATAACGCATCCAGTTACAACAGCAACTAAGATTTTTTATTGTTGCTGTTTTAATTCTTCATCTCCCCAGTTTTAAACTTTGTCTCCCAATTTGTATTAATATAATTTGTTCTGTGATGTCAACTTAGGTACTGTTAAAAGAAATGAGCTTGCTTTTTTTTTTTTTAATGAAATGCAAGGAATTACAATTTAAACAAGACAACAACATTTTTGTCGGTTTCCGCGTCCCTCTCGACGCGCACACATGTGTCTCCACTACAACACTTCACCCATCCGGCGGTGAGGCTGGAACGCCTGCACTGCATACGCACCACGACATCGCTGAGTCGGTCGGCCACTGTGTAGGGACCATCCCACGGACACATCAACTTCGGTTTCCTACCCCTTGTGTGGCGCGGATTATGGAGCCAAATGAGATCCCTGTCTGGAAGTTTCTGCGGTGGCAGTCCCGGTCGTATCGCCGCTTCATCTCCTCCATTTTTCCTTTAAGGGTGTCCCTTGCCATCTGATGTGTAGTAGGCGCCGTTGCAGCTTAGCGCAATACTAGCTGACCTCTTTTGCGTGTGATGGTCGCCCGAAGAGGAGGGCCAGTGAGAGGTGAGCTCCCGTCCAAACAGGAGGTACGCTGGTGAGTACCCCGTGGCAGCGTGTTCTGAGGCTCGGAATGCCAGCAGTGAAAGGGGGAGCTTCTGGTCCCAGTCACGTTGGTGATCTGCAATTATTTCGGCGAGCCATGCATTGAGGGTCTGGTAGAACTGTTCAGATTGTCCGTCGCTCTGCGGACCCAGGGGCGTTGCTCACATCTTCCGCAACCCCAGCTGCTCAAGCACATTCTTGAAAAGAGCTGACTCAAAATTTCTTCCTTGATCTGTCTGCAGTTCCTGTGGGACCCCGAAACGCGAAACAACCTGGTGAACAAAGGCCTGCTCAATTGTCTCTGCCTGCTGATTTGGGATGGGGATGGCTTCAGACCACCGTGTTCATGGCCATCCTGCACTTGGGACAACACAGCCCCAATGGCAACCCCACTGGCGCCAGCGTCAATAATGAAAGGCTTGTCTGCACAGGGGCATGCTAAGATGGGTGGTTGCTGCAGGGATTCCTTGGCACAAGCAAACGCCTTCCCACATTCTACAGTCCACTCCAGTGGCTCTGGGCTGCTCTGCTCTGCACTCGGTACAGTGGCTTCATGATGTGGGCAAATTCAGGGACGAACATTCGGTAGTATGAGCAGAACCCAGTAAATGCGTGGACTTCATGTGCTGTCTTTGGCTGTGGCCAGTCTCGAACTGCTTCTAGTTTCTTTGGGTCCAGTTGATTCCCTCTGGCGTGATGAGGTGGCCCAGATAAGTGGCAGGTCTTCGGAGAAGCTAGCACTTCCAAATTGAGCTTCAGTCCTGCTTGGCGAAGCAGCCCACAAACCTCCTTGAGTACTTCCAGGTCTCCTTGAATGTCTCAGTATGGTCTCAAGAGCTGTCTCATTATGCGCTGAAATGTGGCAGGCGCATTCGTGAGGTCAAATGGCATGACTTTAAACTGCCAGAGCCCATCCCGGGTGCAGAATGCTGTCATTGCCCGGGCCTTTGGTGCCATCTGAATCTGCCAATAACCATTCTGAAGGTCCAATGTGGTGAACCAGCAGCTTCCCTTTAGGAGCAAGATTGTGTCATCAATCCGTGACAGGTTGTGGGAGCCCTTCCTGGTGATGTCCTTCAGTCGCTGACAGTCCACACAAAATCTCCAGTAACCAGACTTCTTCTTGACAAGCGCCACTGGGTTGGCCCAATGACTGTTTGACTCTTCGATTGCTCCTGCTGCCAGCATCTTCTGCACCTGCTCATTGATTACCCGTTGCTGCTCAGGGCTGGGTCGCCGCGGTTGCTGCTTGATTGGTGGTCCTGTGACGTTAATATCATGTTCTCCCAAAGTGCAAAACTCCAAGCTCATTGGGATCGGCTGCGAACACGTCCTGGTTGGCTGTGAGAATTTGTTTTTCTTCCCGGCTTGTCTGGGAGGAGACCACAAGGCATGACTGCCTAAGGACTCCTCAAACACGACTTCCATTCTTTGGAAGGAGATATTGGATTCTTGTGAGAATTTGGTCAAAAGTCAACAATTGAGCAGGTGTGATATCCTCGATGTTACTCAAGCGTTTGATAAAGTCTGGAATGAAGGATTTAACCATAAACTCAGGCGAATGCTTCCGGCATAATATGCTGAACTGCTCCACTCTTACCTATCGAATCGATACTTCCTTATCAAACGAGATGATGCATATTCAGACTCGAAAATGAATTGGAATCATCTGGTTGAGATGTATTTAAATTATTGTATGAACTCAAACTATTAAGCGTAATTGAATTGACATTATTTAGAGGTTTTTTTTTTTTTTTTTTAATTCAAAATTTCTTTGCACTCAAAGTGCTTAAATTTAACATGTATGTACGATTACTAAAATTCGCTCATACATCATATTGGATGGGTGGAACTTCTTTCTCATGGCCTATTTTTCGTTCTTGTTCAAATTTGGAGGGTGGTTTGAAAATGACTTTCTGATTACCCCGCATGAGTTGAATCATGATATGATTAGTAGCTGCTGTTCATGCACAAACCTCACAGTAACACAGTAACAAGCATGATTTACGCAGTTTTCATCCGATTTTCATATTAATGTTCGTGGATTCGACGGTTTAAACTGTAGATGGTCCCCAAGGAACTTCATCGTTCCCTATTCACTGGTAGCTTTCGTGCACGCGCAAACTTTTTTTTTTTAAGTTTATTTTAATGATCAAGATTACATTTTACGCTTAATTTCCTATTAATCTTCATTTGCTATTTTTTCCAGCAATTGTAGCCGGCTATGGAATCTTTTAGATTATTTTCAAGATTTTGATGATTAAATATACATACGTATACATTCTTAATACGAATCCAAGGAAGCCACCTCCAATTTACTACGATTTGCCACACCATCTTGACAGACTTTTTCCTCTTAATGTCAGTATCTTAAAATAGTTCATCTAAATTCAGATTTGAATCAGGAAGAAACAAAATGGCAGATGAATTCATGAAATCTCGATGTAATAACAGAGAATCTGATGTAGTTTGATAAATTATATATTATTATGGTATTGTTATTATTTTTATTATGGTAATAGTATTATTAATATTATCAATGGTAATTGATATATGGTATTATATTATTATTCTAGCAAGTCCCTAAATTGCAACAACTTAGAATAAGCCGAGACATTATATGTACAGTGTTGTTCGTTTAGATTGCTCGTGCACTTAAGGAGTCGTTCGTTTCGAGCACAACACATTTCCAAGAAATGTTTCGGAATGGAAAAAAGCCGAGGTCGGTGAAGATGGAAAGATCTCCATAAATGAAAAAATATTGAAAGGGGAATGTGCTGTGAAGCACGTGCACTGACAGACATAAGAATAATGTTGAGCGGAGACCCGATTAATAACGAAAAAGAACTCTTAAAAGCATTGCTTCATTGTCATACGACGTGAACTTTACTTTCACGTATTTTTCTTTTCTCGGACGAATGCATGACACGGAAAGCACCATTACGATAATCTATACTGATAAAGCCGTATCTATGTTCTATTTTTTGTCAAATTATTCACAATTTGTTATCGACTAAGTACCTAACGTGTGCGTGAATGTTTATAAACACACTACTATACATACATTATAAACTTGCTAAAAAAAAGTATGTTAGTATATTCTTTTATAATCGATAAAAAGTAAGATTTATTGAAGTTTTTGTGAATAATGGATTGACTCATTGCTGATATTAGATTCATGTTGTGATTTGAAGAATTTGACTATTTAAACTAACTAATTGACTGAGGGTTCCCTTTGGGTTAGTCCTACGCAGAAATAATTGCGAGTACTTTACGAATGTTAATGTCCTTTTTAGAGAATTTTCGTAGAAATGAAGCTATAGCAATGGCTCGGAAATTTTTAAAATAAAAATTTTTGAACAATTTCTTTCGTTCAATTCGTTTTGCTAAAGCGATTATTACAGAGACGACTTACACTTCATGCGACTAAACTCACTTACATTATTAAAACACCTATTCAGGCTGTATTAGACGATTACACAAGACCACCATCACCTCTCCTTCGCTTTCCATTCACTGACCGCTCTATGTAAAGTGACAGGCCGACTGACAGACTTCAGTAATGGGTGCGCGTGTCTTGCGATCTGCAGAGATGAGTTGATCTACCGATAAGATTTGTTCAAGCTGCATGTGATCTTAGGTGGGTTGACACTGTTGAATGCGACCTACGTCATTGTCAACATTAAACTTGACAATACCTCTCATAGATATTTACCGGATCTTGTTCAGCTCTAGGTCACGCACACGTGCTATCCTAGTAGATCATACCCTCCATTCGCAGATCGCATACGACATGGTCAAATTCTTCGTAGATCGAATATGACATGCGTTCCCAGTACTGTTCCGACGGTCTAATGATGATGTCTCTACATCGAGAGCGCTCGTCCCTGGTACTCGACTTGCTAGTGAAGACGGACTCCTCCGAAAGGTATGTAAATGATTATTTTACTATTACTACTAGCGGAAATAACCGATTAGATTTTATATCAAAATGAAATGGTGTATGAGAAAACAAAGCAGTTTAGCTGTCAACAACCGTTTTCCGGGTAAGCTCTCATCCATTGGAATTTTAAAAATGGATTTTTTTTTCTTTTTCTTCCTTAAACGTAAGAGTGAATGGCTGGGATTCTTGCGGGATCTCCTTCTAACATTTTTCATCCTAGCATGTAGAAACGTAGCGTATTAACGTATGGAGGGAGCAAACTATGTAGTACCTACCCTTCACGTCAGCTACACTCGTGAATTTGTCTTTTCTTCTACACTTTGTCACCAAATTCTGCACTAGGTCGCAAATTTCACTTTGTGATAAATGTCTCTTCACGAAATTTTCTAACTCTTTCCTGGTCGGAACAGATGCTGCCGAAAGTGCTTTTCGTAAAGGAAGGAATGGTTTCGGAAAGCCAAAAATCCTCACCTGAGGATTATAATTGGTATCTGAGAAATAAATTGCTGAAACAAAGTTATCAAGATCAATCAAACGCATTTATCGACGAACGAAACCTTCAACATTGCTCTAAACCTCATCAGTCGCCTCCTTGCCGGGGGCCCAACGGAAACGGCCGGACGCGCCCGACCGTTTTTACCGCCAATGAAACTGTCTATTCACTTATATTTGTAATAATTTATTTTTTGTATGTTGTATTAGGCTTTTCCGTTTTGCAAAATAAAATCAAGCGACCTAGTCACCAGTTGTAAATTTATTATTCATTTATAACAAATAACGAACAACAAATTGTTATAAAAAATTTACATTTTACACCACTAATACTTCCCCTCTTCATTCCGAGTGTTCGATATTGGAGCTAAGCTAATGTTACAAGATTTCTGGTGGCTTACAGCATACGTTTCACAAGAAAAATTTCAGTAACAATCCAACGATTGTGAAAGGTGTGAACGGACTTTTATGTTCCGGATAGCCACAATACATAAGACGATCGACTTGTATTTCGTTGGTAATGTTAGTGAATTTTCTACATATGTCATACCGATATGTGTATATAATATTATGATATTCCGGACAAAAATCAAGCATTCCAAAATCCGAGTTCGTAAAACAGCACTTTTAGATCAAATTACAAAAGACGTCCTTGAAAAACCATTAAAAAAGTCGACAAACTGTCAAATATAAATAAGAAAAAGGCTTCTGGACATGAAATATGATGGTTCACCATTTTTCGCACACAAATTATTCTAATCACATTTCATCTAAATCTATTTTAATTTTTTTGAAATTTGAGTCATTTGTGTACAAATCGTTATCAAATAACATACTCGTATTAATGACCAGAAACATAACTTATGATAGGTAAAAATTAACAAATTTAAAACAATCTCTGGGAACGTTTTTATTGTGGGTGAATTTGTGATTTGACTTCGTGAATTTGTGATGAGTAGTATTACATTTAATATTTCAAACAAAATTGTTGACGCAGGTAGCACGTCTGAGGTATCCGCTGGTTCATATTATCTTTACTTAAACAAACTCGGAATGAATGACTCAATAATCAGATGGAAAGAACGATTGAATGATAACTATACTAACTGAACTAGTGACATGATCGTTCTGGAATCGTTTTCCGATTCTCGTGGTTAATACGATAAGTTAAGTTCTATTTCTCAAATTTCCCATCCTCGAGTTGTCAATGTATAAGAGAAGATTAGGAATCTTCCTTTGAGTAAACTTTTATTCATAGCTATCAAAAACAATTTGTTGGTTTTCAAATAACGGATTTAAGGTAAGTTATTTTCAAATCAACTTCACCCTTTTATTTGCTTCTTCTTGAAACTTTCACCCTCGTTTGAACTAGGCCGTTATTCTTTGGAAACAAGTTGCAAATAAACCGCCTGTTTTACGCCATAAAAACCTCAATTTCGCTGGATCTACGAGAAATGGACAGCTCTACGACGCCGTAAAACTTCGAGAGAACCCGCTTCCCATCAACCCCCCTTCCACCACCGTGCTCCCCCTCTCACTTCAATAAATGTATTTTGCAACATCTTCGAGCAATAAGAAACTCCTTGGAAACATGGGCGATGGCTGGAGTGTATGGCACGGAACCCAGATGAGATTTCCGTGATCTTTTCGGTCAAAAGGAGATTGTCTGAAATAAAATAGGGACGATGTCTCTTTCCGTTAGATATGCTTGGTGCGAGGTTACCCAGCTGATGTGCGAGCTCGTTTGAAGGATTTAATACCACTTTTAAGTGTCTTACAATTGAGAATGGATCTCAATTTACTGAGGCACTTAGCTTTATGAAATTTTACCGTGGAGCTGCGTCTGATATCAATTCTCTTAACCACCTGGGGCTTGATAGCAGAGTAATTTAGTTTACATCCCCTTTCCTCCAGACTAACGCTTAACCTTCTTTTGTTCTACAAATTGGCTATTTTAGAACGTCATGACAATGGTAGTTCGTAATGTGCATTTTTGTCGAGTTACCCATGAAAAAAAATTAAATAAAATTTTAAAAAAATTTTAAAAAATAAAATGAAAACCAGTCATGCAGCATGATTGTATACGAGAATTTTCGTGTATTACCATCACCTATCAATTCTAATATGTTAAATTGTATTGAAATTTTAGCAATTTGAGTACAAATAAATTGTTAAAAACCAATTTTCGGCGAAACGAAATCAAATTAATAATATTCGGCAATTCAAAGAAGATCTTGGATTGTTAGATTTTTTGCAGTTTTTATAGATTTATCAGCAAATATTAATGAAATTCAAGTACATTTTTCAGCAATATTTTGAGCAAACATTGATTCATGATTTTGATTTGACTGAAATTCTGCCAAAAATTATAAATTGAATAATTTTAGGTTGTTTTTAGCCATTTTTATTTGTTTTTAAAGCGAAATTTGACGAATTTGATGTCCTCAGAAAATGCTAGCCAACGACTTCATCCTTTTATTTGGAAAGCTTGATTTTTTGGGACAAGAACGGGATTTTTATCGTGATCCTATTGAGAGATATCGTCTGGAAGGACAAACACACACACACACACACACACACACACACACACACACACACACACACACACACACACACACACACACACACACACACACACACACACACACACACACACACACACACACACACACACACACACACACACACACACACACACACACACACACACACACACACACACACACACACACACACACACATACATATATTTATATATTTATGAAAAAGCGTAAACTTCAGAAATCGTTTCAGAATGCCTCAAAACGGCATGAGGAAGGAACTTTTAATTTTTCAAATTTAAAAATTTCCGAGCCATTGTCCAAAACGGAGCTCGACCAGGATCGAGCCAGTGTAGGCTGGACCCAGGTTTGAAAGAGAAAAGATGCGCAATCGGGGTCTGCATCACCAACCCCTCTAGCCACTAATAAGAAAAGAAGAGCTGACCAAAGAGGAAGCCCAGACTGCATCATTTATCTTTCTAAATGATTTATAGATACTTAATATGACGACACAACCGAATAACACCATCTCCAAGTCCATCCTTCAATGGAGTGCCAACGATGTATATGGCGACACATTGGCTGAAAAAAAAAAAAAAAAAAAATTATATATATATATATATATATATATATATATATATATATATATATATATATATATATATATATATATATATATATATATAATTATAGTAATTTTAATAATAATGTTTTTGGCTAAATAACAATTCCTCATTATGCCCAAGTGTCCAATGATGATGCGACCCTGAGGACTTTAGATGACACATGGTGCGATTGAGTTGGTTCCTGTCACTTACTTCACTCCATCGTCCGTTCCCACAACTGATATACCATTCACAATGGGTGAATTGGATAGAGAAATGAAGACAGGACTGCCCCTGGGAAAGATACGATGCATCATGAAATACTGATCAATCTCCCACAGGAACAATAGCGCACTCTCTTGAGGCTGTATAATTCTATTTATCTTATTCTAAGTAACTGTCCTTCTGGAAAACTTGAGCAAAAATCCTTGGCAGTTGCATAGGGGCATAGAGAAACTCATAGAGATTATCTGAAAGCTTTACCAGCAAAACATAACAAATTTTCATCAAAGATAAAAACGGTGTGCATTATTATTTGGAATTTCATTTGTTGACACCATATGTACAGACAAGAGACGTAGATTGTTCTTCAAGTCCTAAAAAGCGAAATGCAAATTATAGACTTTTCGATTTTGAAGACCTTTTGTTATAGCATTCGCAAATCCCAAGTAGGGAAGCAAATACGAGTATATAGTCAGCAAAAAAATTACAAGGATGAAGAACGTAGCGTCAAGTTGACAACTGTGATTAAGGGGCAGGGTAGGCTTGTTTTGCACGACTCAGACGTCGTGAAGGATCGGAGAACATCTGCGCCTCGTCACAACTTGTTTGTCTTTACTCCTACAATTATACTGTCTACGTGTATAGATCGTTAAATAATATCTCAGTATACTTGTTTAACTTCACTTGACAATTGATCCAAAGCTAATGTAGGAATGGTAAGGGACCTAACCATAACCAGCTAATTTTCCACTCCCTTCATGCGACCGCGCCAACGTGAGTCAACAGACATGATTATCATGCCGTTTTCTCCACTATTCGTTAATGATTCACCAAACACCGCTGTTTTGCCAATTCACGGCACTGCATCATCACAGCTCGTGTAAAGAAAGTTTAGGTGTGTTATTTAATTTTATTCATTTCTCTTCAGTAGGCGTCTACACCTATCCAGACACACTAGATAGCTACCTAAAGATTCGTTTAATAATATAGACAGGTGTTCTGCGTAGAAGAGCTAAAATACAGAAATAAGAAACCCCTGTGTAATAATTTGCAGTTTTTTTTTCCTCGATGCAAAAGCTGCTCTGACGCTGCTATAGGCACGAGGGGAAGTATATTCAATACATTCCAAAGTTGGTGCCAACAGTAATTTGTATCTGATGTGCGTAGATGGCAGGGGAAAGATTTTCACGCACTTGCATAAAGACTGCATTCCGACCGCCACCGTTTTCCCGAGCCCCAGACACCGCCGTTACTAAGATACCTTCGAGATTCGGTCCCTCTTTATGAAGGACGAATTCATTTTGTAAAAGTTTGTAAAAGGACGAATACAGTTTGAAATTTGACTACCTGAACGCACACCTACATCGACTGGGACTCAAAGATGACTCGACCTGCTCGTTGTGTGGATCCTCAGCCATGACAAGTGACCACCTTAACGACTGTCCTCGCCTCGAGGATATCAAGCGGAGCTTTTCTCCTGACGAGACCAATTGGTCAAAAATATCAAAACTGTATTGGGCTGCCAAAACGCTAATGGCCGAAGAGCCGTAAACGCTCGGCGTAGGGGAAAAAAAAAAAAAAAAAAAAAAAAAAAAAAAAAAAAAAAAAAAACGAGTCACGATTATGTTTGCGACTCAACTGAGCGGAAAGTGGGGAGGGTTTCACTCAATCTAGCGATGCCACTTGCAGTCGAAATTATAAATAGGGAATACATGTTTCTCTCATCGCTCAATAAGCTTCCGAAAATCTCTCGTAATTCCAAAAATGCGGTCACTTGACTAATTGTATTTTTCGATGTGCAGAAATATATGTGGGATGGTTGTGCAGCTCTGCTATCCACATCCAAGTTGACCGAATTGGAAAGAAACAAACAATTTGTTGATTTTTGTTGATTATGAAAGCAGGATTGTTAAAGTTTATTGTTGTTGGCTGAATTGTAATTCAACCATGGTAATAATTGTTATTATATTATTTATATCCACATTCGGACTAAAATTAAATATATAGTGGATTTCCTGGAAGCGGAGGCATCAATAATGAATAATTTCATCAAAATTGGGGGGCTTAGTTTTATCCAAACGCCGCTCAGTGGTAAGTTTGGCCAATCTAGGTGGAAAAAGTCTGAGTACTCCATACATTTCAAAACCTGAGTAAGGTTGATGGGTATCATGTCCTCCTAATGTTTTGAAAGCTTTCCAGTGGTTTTAATTTTTTATCAATAAATTAGGTACCATTTTTAGTAAATTTTCGTAGAAAATGAAGTTATTGCAATGGTTCAAAAAATCTCTACTAAAAAACTAAATCTCATATTTCTAAAAAATGGGCCAATAATTCACTAAAATTTACAAAAACGGCCAAAAATAGTTGAATTTATTTGTTTTCTCTTCAGGATTCGATTCTAAATGTGACAAAAACAATTTAAATAGTGAAATTTTCTAAACGTTTTGTATTGAAAAATTTCGAACTCGCAAGAGCGTCTTTTCTTCGACAATTTGCTAGAACTTAGTTCAACATCATAACAAGAGAGATTTATTCGTCGATTTGTTCGATTAAATTGACACTATTTCCATTGTCAATATGAATATTGGATTTAGCATCTTCAAAAATTGAGTTTTACCAAGTTTCGGTGAACTGAGGGTGAACTGAGTATTGAGTGACGGTATTTTTCTTGAGTTTCGGTGACGGTATTTTTTTTTCTCCTCATAGCTACATTCCATGAAGTAATGCCCTGGCTGCAAAAGGCTGCAGCATAATGATGAAATTTCTTAAATGCAATACCTTACGGAAAAAATCCCACTAAAAATATTCTGGGGAAAGCTGGCGATAAGAGTTTTCACTTCCACCGAATCTGAAACCGTGTTCGTTAATTTCTACTTAAAGTACTTCTCACTACTGTTCTGGTCGAAAAAAATGTATTTCAAAATCCGAAACGACTGAAAAACGTCTATTCACTGGTGCGGTTAACATTCATGTCCACCCGAAGGCGAAAGCACTCTCACCCTAACCGAAAAAGTTACAGTCATGCAACATGACCGTATGAGCAAATTTTCGTAAATTACACTGCCCAGCAAAACATAATCGATGCCGTGCCCCCACGAAACAGGAACTGGTCCTGGGGGTTCCGAAGGTGCTGAATCCGGATCCGATGCACGTTTTTCATGTAGACGTATAACTTCTGAGATACGGCACTTGCAATTTTGAAAAAAACCGTTGTAATTTCAGGATAATGTAAGTTTTATTAAAAGGCGCTATACTTGTTGAAAATAAAGCGCTGATCACGCCAATACCACACATGATGGGTCTGAAATGCCTCCTTAACTTGCCTTTTTCCTAAAAACCACCAAGCGTGGTTTTTCATCGATAATTGACTATTTGTCCACAATTTTTTGTCAGTACAAATAACACAGAAAAATATTTTGCTATTACTTGCACGATTTCTGCGTCGAATGGGACCAACAGGAGCTGTGGGAGGTGTGATAATTGATTTTTTACGATTTTTCAACTCTTGACCCGTGTAACTAATTTAGATTGCCCCCAGAGGTGCAATGGGGCCTAAGTCCGCACTCATAGAGAGAGAGAGAGAGAGAGAGAGAGAGAGAGAGAGAGAGAGAGAGAGAGAGAGAGAGAGAGAGAGAGAGAGAGAGAGAGAGAGAGAGAGAGAGAGAGAGAGAGAGAGAGAGAGAGAGAGAGAGAGAGAGAGTGAGAGAGAGAGGGGTGTGGCAGTACCTTAAGAGATACAACTCGTACAAATAGCATATGTGCTATGTTCGGAGAAGATGATTTTCCAGTTTTCGGATCTTCTTCTATCGCCAACCACAGCAGTTCAATAACTTGAGAATGCCGCCTGGCGCGGAAGCGACGGACGCGCAGCGCATTCTCTTGTATCTCACGGGAACTGTCTCACTCCTTCCCTTAAAAAACACTTGATTGAAGAGCAAGTATGTAAACCAGGTGGAATAGTTTACTGGTTGAGAACTGATGCTTACTAATAAATAGCTGCATTGGCGATTGAGGATAAAAAAGAGGAATTAAAACAGGATGGAATGTCAATGAATCTTCGTATTAATTATTCATTAGGTAATTAACCCCCAATCAAAGATTGGAACAATCGGGAATAATATAACTTGCTCAACCAGGAGACTTACAGTGGGGAGCTGCCTACTTTGGGGACTTATGAAAATGGGAACTATGCCCTGGGGAAATAACTTGCTCAACTTTGGAGAATTACAGTGGGAGGTGCCCACTATGGGGACTTACGAAATAGGGAACGATGCCCTGGGTTTGGGAACAATGCCCTTGGAAGAAATTAAGTATGTTAAATAGAAACAATATGAGGGAAAAAATTGAGAAATTAATAGTCAAGAACCAATGAAAGTATTTATGTATCCAAGGGAGTATAATGGGTATTCCTTCTGAAATACCCGGGCCATGTTTCTTCTGAAACATTAACGCCCCAAAAATAGTGGATCAGATTACTAGGCGTCAGCTTTACATAATCCTAACCACGCCCTGCTACCATGTAACGGACTTAGTTCGCCCCCAGAGGTGCAATGGGGCCTAAATCCGCAATCATAGAGAGAGGGGGGCGTGACAGTACCATAAGAGATACAATCCCGGAACGTAATGTGCAATGTTCCGGGAGTAGATTCCACTCGTACTAATAGCATTAATGTGCTATGTTCAGAGTAGATTGGTTTTCCGGTTCCCGGATCCTCATCTATCGCCAACCACAGCAGTTTAATAACTTGAGAATGACGCCTGGCGCAGAAGCGACGGACGCGCAGTGCATTCTCTTGGATCTCACGGGAACTGTCACACCCGGAGGTTCAAAAACAGCGTATTTGTAATTGTTCAGTTATTTCATCAAACCGTGCCATTCATATAGGAAATTCAATAATTGCTGATCAAGGCTAAACCACAGATGATGTTCCAAAACGACTCCTCTACAACCATGTTTTTTCGTCAAAAAATGCTCTTTTTTTGTGAATATACCCAGAAAAAAATTATTGTCAAAAACTGAAGAGAAAAACCTATTTTCGGTAGATTTTTTGAAGAAAAAAAAACACGCTGAGGAGGTGTTTCAGACCATCATTTGTGGTTGTATGCGTGATCAGCAATTAAATTTCCTCTAATGATGGTAAAATTCGATGAAAAACTGGAAAATAAAAATATGGTGTTTTTGAGCCTCCTGGCCAGAAGTTGAAAAAATCGCAAAAATCTGCCAAAAATCACATCTCCAGAGCTGCTGTTAGTCTCATTCAACGCAGAAATAGTCCAAGTAATAGCACAATATTTTTTTCAAGTCTCCAAGTGGTGTATTTTGTACAAATATTTTCAATAAACTGTAGAAGAATCGTCAATAATCGGTGAAAAACCACGTTTTTGGCACTTTTTAGGCAAAAGGACGGTTGGGCTGGCATTTCAGACCCATCATGTGTGTATAGGCATGTTCATCGTTTAATTTCCAACAAGAATAGAACATTTTTATTAAACATAAATTATCCTGGAATTACAATGATTTTTTTGTTTAAATGCAGGTGCCGTACTCATAAACTTCACGTACACATGAAAAAAGGGCTTCGGATTATGACCAGCACCAAATTCGTGGGGGCACAACTTTGATTTTTTTTTTTTTTTTGCTGTGTTTTCGTACTATACTGAATTAAATTGTTCTTGAAATTCAGGACTTTGAGTAAAATGAAATTTTTAACTACCAATTTTATGGTAAATAGTCGTTCTAACTAATAGTCTGCAATAAATTCAAAAATGTTCTGGATTTTTTAGCTTTTTATTGCAGTTGTTTTTTTCGGAAAATATTATTGAAATGCAAGTACGTACATTTTTCAGCATAAATTTATGCATTAATTTTTTAATGTTTTAGTTCATTGTTGATAAACTATTTTTGACAAAAACTCCACTAAAAATATAAACAACGATGTTTAGCCGATTTTAGTAATTTTTTAGCACATTTTTCGAAATTTGACCATTGAAATGTGCTAAAAAAATGCTGACCAACAAACTCATCCTTTTGTTTAGAAATCTTGATTTTTTTGCACGAGATTGGAATTTTCATCTCAATCCTAAGGAGAGATATCGTTTGGAATGATATATATTATATAATACGGATAAGCGTCAAACTGAAGGGTTTGTTTCAGAATGTCTCAAAACGGATTTCAATGATAAACATTTTGAAAATTTTAATTTTCAAATTTTTGGAGCTATTGTAATAGCTTTATTTTCAAGGAAATGCGCTAAAACCATGGTAAAGCTGGGATCACAGAAACAATCTCAGGAAGGATAAATCAGCACTTGTGCAAACCGTTTTTTCGCATATCTTTCTCTTGTCAAAAACGGCCTTCCTACGAAGATAATGCCATTTCTTGACCCCACAACTATTATAGCAAAGGTGTGGAAAATCAAAAGAACGAAAATTAAATGTTGACGTCTGTCCACCTTCATGGATTGGCTAAAGTAACCACTGTGCGCCGCGACCCACAGTGTTTCGACTAATATGTTTCAGGTAGAAAAATTCAAGATCAAAGTTTTTGAAAAAAACGTCTTCAGCATCCAGGGTGGTACGTAAAGGTCTCAAATCGTTTATATTTACTTGGAATAACCTTATCTGGGTAACTCTGTGCCCACACTTGAACGCACCGAATCGAAAACCACTGTGCGCACTGTTCTTTATAACCGTGACAATTTCGGAACGGATAGCTATATTGTTTAATATTTTAGTGTATAATATTAATGTACCTAGTTTTAGCTAATAGTTTTATAGTTTAGTTTCAGGTATCAAACTCATTGGTGGTTTATCTCAACTCTTCTATTACAAACTTAATGTTGTTGCTCAAATAAAATTAATATTAGAACAACTCACTACTAATAAATAGCCCGGAGGTTGAATATTCCATCTCACCGTACCGAATATAATTTAATATTCAACACTTGTTGTCGGCAAGTCTGTACCCGAGTATTCACATAAACCTGAGGCGCTTTCATAAACATTGAAATTGTTTCTGAGCGGAAATATTTAGGAAAAAGAAAAAACGAATAAGTATCCCTGTGTCAAGTGTGGTAGTGTAGTGTGATCGGTAACTTCCAATATTAACGTTTTGCGTACGTTTTATAATTTATTTTTTACCTCTGTGTACATAAGAGAAAACAACTTGTTCATGGATATCAAGTTTGGTGTGAAATTCTACCAGGAGTCCAAATCAGTTACTAAAACAGGGTGCTCTTCATCTATTCACCTATAATGACACTCTGCTTCCTAAATTTTGAGTTGGGAGAAATCTAGAAATCTATGGGACCTAACATTACTATTCGTTGCATAGCTAGGCCGCTAAATGAACAGTGAACAACGTCAGTCTGTGTTAAACAGCATCAGTGATCGGTGCAAGGTTGTGGATACACCTCTGCATTCCGATCAAAATGGATAGAAAAGGGTAGGTAAAAATGCATTATGAATGTAACTATTGTTTAAAATCGTTTTAATGAGTATTCAAGTAAATCATAAACCAATTAGACAAGGGTGGACGAATAAGAGAACCTAGGGGATTGAACTGTACAATGTTGTAGTTCCTAGGTGCCTTCGGGAAAATGCAGCTACTACTTAAAACTTCAGCTATGTGTTAATAATTTTAACCAATTTTCGTAGAAAATGGAGCTATTACAATGGCTTCGAAAAGAAAAACAATTATTAGATTTTAACACTTCTCAATCCTAACGAGAGTTACCGTCTGGAGTGACACATACATACCTATATAATGAGTGCTGGTTATGTCTATGTATATATATATACTTTGGCACAGATGTGCGGAGAAAAATAGCACATATGTGTAGAGAAATTACAAGGAAAAACTCACGGTCAAGTATGATATTTCGGCTTTTGCCTGTGCCAAATATTAGAGTGGTATATATATACATTTTTATATAAATGTATATATCATTCCAGACGATAACACTCCTTAGGATTGAGAGAAAAAATCCGTTCATTCGCCAAAAAATCAAGCTTTCCAAATGAAAGGATGATTTGTTGGCCAGCACTTTTTGAGCTCATTAAATTGGTCAAGCAGAATTTTAGTCGAAAAATGTCCATCAAGAATAAACTACGCCATTATAAAATGTATACACAAAATTATGCGGAAAACCATACTTAAATTTCATTACTATTTGCTGAAAAACAGATAGAAAACCCAAAAAGGTGGTAATCCAAAGCTTAACTTAAATTGCAGAATATCATTTAGAACGAGTGGTCTTGCGATAAAATTAGTAATATTTACAATTTCTTTGCACTTGAAGTACTCAAATTTCAAAACAATTTAACATAATATAAGTAGGCACATAATACGAGTACAATATTTTACGGAAATTCGTTCATACGATCATACTGGAACTTTTTCTGTTGTTACTAGTAGTTTTTTTGTGTTGTTTAGTATTACTGATATGCTTCTTTATTCTACCGTGTTGTACTTTCATGAATAGAGCACGAATTTTTCATCTCTTCTGGACGCTGACAGCGATCAGGGGACGGTTGAAATCACACTATTTCAAAGACAGAAACTGAAAATTATAGACACAAATTAAAATATAAAGTAGAGTAGAGAGTGAGGTGAATATAAATCACCTACCAGACAGTATAAGAAGTGAATGTGAATCAAGTAGGTAGTGCAACATTTTCGCTAATGAAAACGAACATGAGAGTCAAAGGTTAAAATATAAATGATGTAGGTGGCAAGCAGTTCAACGTGGTTGGGTATGGTGGAAACCATGTCATTGAAAAAGTAAACCACATCATGCCAAACGTAAGCAGCCCAAGAGGTTTTTGAAAAATGTCCGAACATCATAAAGATTTGCACCTTGTAAGTGTATGGATGTTATCGATAGGTTCGATAAAAATCTAGACTCCCTGCGAATCTCTAACTGAAAGGAAGAAAGTGATGGTACAAGCTGTCATTACTTTAAAAGAATACTTTTGGTATCTTCGTATCATGCCAAAATGCGTCACTTTTGACAATGCACACTGGAAATGACGCGAAAATTACTTTTCGTGGCTTTAGGAGGGCAATTGTTTAGAAATAGAAGTACGATTATCACTCCCCCCCCTCTCCCCCCCCACACAGACACAAACACAATATTTTCTGCCTTATATAAAAGTCTATCTATACCAAATATGGGCAGCAGCGAATTTCATCACCAATTGTTCAATTGTGAACACAAGCGAACGAGGTAACATAATTGAAACCTGGAGCTCCACGTCCACTGTTCACACGAGTTTCATTCCAAAATACTATCATATTTCAGTTCGATTTATTTACGCAATTAACTAGTTTTCTAGTGTTAATAATACACCGTGAGTATATTTATTTATTTTTATTTTTCTACCCAATATAAAAGTTAACGTTATGCACTCAAATGTGTCAAGATGCAAAGGTGCTGCCACCTGTAGGTGCCACCCCAATTTCTCCTAGAAATTTGAAATATTCCAATATCTGATTATCTTAACTTGCCATTTGAATGTAAAAAACGGGAATATGGGGGAAATTATGAAAAACGTGGCTTATTTTGGCCATGGGAACTGGTGGGTTAACTTTGTTTCCCCGTCATCATCATGATTTTTCCTTCTGTTTCCTGAAGTACGGTTTTAAATGTTTGATTCTGGCCAAATAAAAATACCTATGAGTTTGGTGACTGCATAAGGTTGTTTATTTACTCTAAATTAAATACAGTTGTCGATTCCGTCGTTTTTCATAATCAGTTGTATAGTTCGTTTTCATGCTATGACCAGTTTTGTTGGAAGGAACAAAAAATACTCGTAATATTCCTATCCTGAAGATTAAAAGCTAAAGTATTAGGGGCTTTGTCATTTCAAAACGGATTGTTTATTATTTGAAGACCATTATTTGTTGAAATACAGTCTCGTGAATAAGAATTCGGCCAAGTTTCCATTTTTTTGAAAATCTTGAAATGATTCAAGCACATAAAGAGATATTATTTTATTTATCACATTTATGTGTCATTGCTGTCTTTAGTTTCCTAATTTTGTTATATCAGAGCATACATAATTATTGTGCGTAATAATTTTTCATATGGCATCCATTGCAGACTTAACAGTGATGCGACAAATGTTCACCTCCTAAAAATAGTAATACCGTCCTAGCCAGACATAATTATTATGAATCTATCAATCTCCTCTTATATATATTTCAGATTCTGGCGGATTCATATGAAACTGTACCAATTCAAGTAAATTAAATCCAGAATCGCGATTACTATATTTGAAAGTACTTTCGTAAAAACGCACTTTTTTTGGGTCTAAAAATGTATTTTTATTTGTTTATTTATCTTTTTTCCGCGTGAACATATAAGTTGACAAAGTTGGGAAACGTCGAGATAATAAGGAGAATATTATATATTATTTTCTGTTTCCGATTTGGTTGGGCGGGAGTGAGGGTGTACTGGGTCAGGAGGGTAGTTTTACGCCCTTCAACCCCCTCGCCATCATTCGAGCGATGGTGGGGATGGTCGGGTTTTATCGGTAAACTTCGGGTTTCAGTGGGGGTGCCAAACCTCGAGACTCCTCTGTCAGGGTAGGGTGGTGCACCACGTCCAAGCCACACCCCTCCACAGTGCTCAACGATAACATACGGTCTTTTGCCTGCTTCGTTATGCCGTGTTCTGCCCGCTTTGCCGTGTCTATGCGCTCATAATCCGCAGTTCAAAAGTGCCGATTTTTTCCTCGCGACATGACATCTTATGTCAGTGGAAGGAACGTCTCACTGCATACTTGGGAAGTTGTCATTGTTACTAATGTCTAACGTGATGTATATCATACCGCTGTTTCTCTTCTCGTCTACAGGTAAGTACACGCTCCACAACCAAAACCCTCCTTTCTCAATAAGTGTTGTGTTCAAATCGGTGTGCTCCAATGACTGTCATCCTTCCAGTTTGTGGCTATGGAGAGCTCTCCCGGCCTGCCAGGTCACAGAACGTGGATATGGATATCCCCTCTATAAGAGGACCCTACTTCGACAGAACCGTCTCCAGGAACGTGACAGCGCTTGTTGGAAGAAACGCCTTCCTCTACTGCAGAGTTCGGAACCTCGGAAACAGAACGGTAAGTGGATTTCGCCTCGTTATCCTCCGCATGAATATTCAAATTTGTTGGAGCCTAACGACTGAGCAACGATAAAATAAAGTAAAACTCCCAATCTCATATTATAACTTAGCTAGCTCTCAGTTTCATTTGAACATTTACCGTACATTTATGAACATGGGAAAAGAATCTCACAAATGAGCTGTTTACATTGAGATTGGATTGCACGATTCTGGCATCCTAAGTGTAATACGTTCGAAGCTACTGAATGTTACCTTTAAGGTAATAGTGAATAATGTTACTAACCCGAACAAATAAGCATTTAATTATGTATTAGTTGACTACCGACATGAAAGTATCTCTTGGGTACACTATCCAACTGTGCCAAAGAGGTATAGAAATGGTGGTTATGAGAAGTGGAATCAGAAATATCATGAGAGATCTGGTTTACCACAAAAAAAAAGAGAAAACAACATTTATATTTAAGATGACTGTGTTTTTTTTAGTATAAGATTATCTTACAATGTTAGTAGAGGTATGAGCTAGTTTCACAATTTTTTTGCTTATCAGTAATATATATATATATATAAAAAAGGAATTACAATTTCAACCTCATTACACAATGCTAGAATATACTAAAGGATGAAACATGGGCCCTTACATAGACTTACCCTGCATGGGCCATAAAGACAATGTTCTTAATTTATAATTTTAATTTAATTCCCTTATAGTGTTTTGAATTTTAATTAACTGAAGCTAGTGAGTTCCAAAAGTTTTCTCATGTATTATGAGCCGTTAATTAACTATGTGCATACATCCCCTCTCATGTATATGCATTTCGGCTGCCCCTGTTTTCTCCAAGAAGCGATCCCGTTAGTCCCTTGCGGCTGATAAGACAAACACAAGAACAAACAGTCAATCCCCCTCTCAACTACTCCTTACTCCACCCAAATCCCACATACATTGACAAACATTCGCCCTACATCAACCACACTTTCAAATTCACTCACTTGATGACGTTAACTTTGTTAGTTCAGTTCAGCAATGCCTAGTTCACAATCAAATCGGCCAACACTAGCGATTAGAGAACTTTGGAGAAACTTTACTAGAACCAAATTGAGACATCAGCCATTCACTAATTATTAAGATTCATTGCGGGTGGCAAGCTCCGCGTATTTCTTATGGAAAATAGTAAGTACTTAAGTCCAAATATTAGTCAAGCTTCTGCTTCGAGGGCTTATGTGTTTCCTATGCTGAATTACGCTGGTTACTTTAGAAAATAGGTAAACTTAATAAAATGAAGTTTACATAGATGCAAGAACTCATGCGTCGTTGTTCGAAGGCTACAAAAAACATATTTTCTTTGCAAAATCAGAACGTATTCATTTAGTTCTTTCGAAGAGGAAACATCGCGCTCGAGATATTCGGAAGTTGTTTCGCTAATGTGAATTATCAGTGAAAAAAAAATGAGCCCACCGGACGCCGCACGGTGGATGGAAGCGTGCAAAAACCTCAAAAAATGAAAGCGTTAATAAAAATGTTTTTCCATTTTTATATTGTTCTTAGATACCTTCAGACACAAACTTAGCCCTTAGTTTCCCCATTTGGGCATGCAGAAAATTTTGAGAAGGCATTGAGTGTGATTATTGGTCGTATGCTTGAAATTAAGGTTTTGGTGTAGCAGTTATTGATCATTGATTACGCCTCCGAAACTGGGGAAATTCCCCACGACGAAATATACCATGTATTGTATACATGTTTAGGTGTACCTGATCATTTTTTCACATTTTTTTGGTGCATCACCAAGAGTAAGCAGTGATAATGAGGATGTTTGGAAAAATCAAGTGATCATTTAACTTTGATAGAGTGCCAAAAGTGCAGGTCATCTCCGGTCGTCCTGGGACTGGAATGATCCGACTATGCACTCATTCAAGTGTCTTGTGTATTAATTTGATCGCCGTTCTCCGCCGTCGGTGATCACAATGAACGAAAACGTTGAGGAAAGTAAAGCCCCCCACACACGGGCGAGCATGTTCGCGAGCATGTTCGTGACGGTGTTGGCGGCGAACATGCTCGCCCGTGTGTGGGGTCTACCAGCCTTCGGACCGGCGAACATGTTGGGCTCGGCGCTCGGCTCGTCGGACCCGGCGAGCCCGAGCGCCAACACGGACATGCTCGGCCGTCTGTGGGGACAACCAACATGTTCGCGAGCATGTTCGCCTTTTGAGGTGATCGACTCCCTCATAGCAGTGCTTTGTTTCTCAATTTCTGGAGAGATACGGCCAAGAATGTCTTCGAAACAGTCTTCAGTCATCCTCAGGTAATTTTTAAAATCATTCGGTTCGTTTGCTGCTAGTTCTGACAACAGAGACATGTGGCTGAAGCGGTTCCTATTTTGAAGCCAATTCTTGCACCAGATTTTGCGACGCTTCCGTTTTATCTCATTTTCCAAACAAACGAAACCACCACAAACAGCAACCACAGCGTTAACATCCATTTCACACACACACTGACACAACTCGACTATCACAGCGCGAGAGAGGCAGAGTACTGTGCGGCAGCGGCGAGAATGTTCGCGAGCATGCTCGTTCGTCTGTGGGCAACGCCGAGCATGTTCGCGAGCATGCTCGATCGTCTGTGGGCAACGCCGAACATGTTTACGAGCATGTTCGCCAACAGGCTCGCGAACATGCTCGCCCGTGTGTGGGGGGCTTAAGTGACGGCACCCGCCTATCAACTGCTGCTTTGACGAGTCGGAGTAAATACACCACTAGTCCCGAGAATGAATGTTACGATTCACTCTCCTTCTAGAAAAATAGTTCTTTGGGAGCAGTCTTCAATCACTATCACATTCAACGTCAGCGGAAGCGTGTTACCTAACATTTAAAAACACATCGTGGAAAAAGAAAATCGTAACATCGTGGTAAAAAAAAATGTCTTTTGAAATTCCATATTCAGTGCTTTGCGATATTTTATTTAAGAGTGGAAGTGGTTTTGAGAAAGATCTGCGCGAACGATACCCGAATTTGGAAGAAACGGTTTTACATCAGGTGAATAAAAAATAACTAAGTAACCCATTTCGGTTATACTTACGTCCTTTCAAAATAATTATTCAGCTTGATTTACTATTTATTCAGCTTTCGCGCTATGAAAAATGAAAAAGGTTCTCATTTGCCCTTCATCGCCACACCTTTTTTTTTACAAGTTATCGTTTTGGTAGTAGATACTTGGTGCAGTAATAAGGGATATGACTGGTTTCGGCTTTTCCAATGTAGAAAGCAGGGGATACATATATATACAAATATATATATACATATAAAAAAGCGTTAAAATCCAGGAATCGTTTCAGAATCCTTCAAAACGGATTTCCATTATGGAAATTTTTTTTAAATCTTTATTTTAAAAATTTCGGAGCCATTGCAATAGCTTCATTTTCTAAGAAAATTCGCTAAAACGTTGCTATCCGATTAGCCATCATAGCGAGTCGGAAATGGTTTCAATCGACTCAGCACCCCAAAAAACATGAGAATCCATATCAAATTCAACCACTTGGCGCATTGAAAAGGTTTTTGCACAAAAACTGCTGTTTCCATCCACTGTGCGCCGCCGCCCGGTCGGTGACCCTTCGTGAAGTTATTGAAGAAACTGAGGCGACAGTTGCAAAAATAAAGGCTGAGTTGAACGTGTTTACCGAACAACTACAAGATTCACCGCTCGTTCATCCAATCGGTGAGTTATTTAAAACCGTTTCTACTCTAATTTCATTTCTGAGTGAGACAAACGAAGTGGTTTTGGAGGAGAAAAGAAAGGTGACTCTGCAGTCAGGGTTATTAAAGCAGCGTGATGAGCAAATCGAACGTCTCAAGGAGAAAATCATTGAGATCGACACAATCAAAACTAAAACACTGAGCAAAACAAATCAGCCAGCCCCTCCCATTGAGTCCTATTCAACAGACGAAGAAATCCTAGCCGAAGAGACAGGCGAATGGGATAACGTCATTCAAAGAGGACACAAAAGAAAAAAATCTATTTCACGTCCACTAATCATAAATTCTATTGCCAAGCCAAAACCAAAAAAAGATCCAAAACCTCCTCCCGTTTATATTGAAAGGGTTTCTTCCTTTCCAGCCCTCAAGAAAATGGTCGAGGAACAAACCGGCGAATTTAGTTTTACCACTATGTCAAATGATGTGGTCAAAATTAACACGATGGATTCAGATGGCTTTCGTGCTATCACAAAGTGTTTTGCGGACAAAAAAATTCCGCACTATACATACCAAAATAAACAGGACAGGCCCATCAAAGTCATGATTAAAGGAATCCACAAATCATGGACAAATGAGGAGGTCCTTGATGATCTGAGAAACCAATTTGGTTTCCACAGCGTACTTCAAGTAGACAGAAAACTCGAATGGAAATCTAAAAATCCATTAGATATGTGCATTGTCGATTTTCGAAAAGATTTAGATCCCGAGAAAATCTATGAAATTAAGCAGGTTCTCAAAGGGCGTGTGACAGTGCATCCGATCAAATCTTCGAAACATCCATCCCAATGTAAAAGATGTCAAGAATTTAACCACACCAAAAACTACTGCTCCAAGCCACCTAGATGTGTTAAGTGTGCTAAGGGCCACTTCACTGAAGAATGCACCAAGGCCAGAGATACACCTGCGAAATGCGCCAACTGCTCTGGAGACCACACTGCAAATTATCGCGGTTGCCCAGTAGCTATTGAAGCTATTAATAGAAACAAGAAAATTCCTCATCAACAACAGATGGAAAAGTTAGAGCAAGTAAAACCCAATAAAGAAACATTCATACCAAAAAAGCCGTTACTCTGTAATAAAAAAACGGCCCAGGTGGCCGCCAGTCAGGTCTCTAATCTCCTGTCATACTCGAAAGTTCTGCAAAATCAGAAAAAGCTACAACAACTGCCAACCGGGCAATCGGTCGATCCCGTCAACAAAGACACCCACTCAAAAATAAATCAGATTTTCGAAATAGTCACAAAACTCAGCCAGAGTATCAGCAACCTGGATGAGCGTGTTCGTAGAATCGAAAGCACTCGTCCGGAAAGATCAACATGAATAGTGTCAAAATACTCTGCTGGAATGCCAATGGGCTCATGTCACGAAAAACTGAGCTTCAGTTGGCTCTAGACTTCAACCGGATTGACATTTGTCTCATTTCTGAGACACATTTTACCAACGAATCGTACCTCCGACTCAAAGGCTACAAGTGCTACCACGCCATTCATCCAAGCAATCAAGCGCGCGGCGGCAGTGCAGTATTGATTAAAGAAAGCCTTTATCACCATGAGCAAGTCAAAATAGAAACTGAAGCGTTCCAGATATGTGCCATTGCAATCAGGACCACTTCATTCATGATTAATGTTGCAAGCATATATTGTCCGCCGAGGCACCAAACGACATACGATGAATACATGGGTATACTCTCCCAACTTGGGAATCGTTTCATCCTAGGAGGGGATTTCAATGCTAAAAATACACTTTGGGGTTCAAGACTAACTACTACAAAAGGTCGTAGATTGATTCAAGCAATCAATGATAAAAACTGCGAAGCATTTTCAACCGGGAAACCAACATACTGGCCACAAGACCCCGACAAGACACCCGATCTGATTGACTTTTTCATTACGAAAAACATTTCAGCGAACTACCTGCTAGTTGAAGAAAACTTTGATCTCAGTTCAGATCATTCACCCATCATACTGACACTCAGTGATCGAATCATTCAGAAGCCATCCAACCCTGCCCTAGTCAATCAGAAGACCAACTGGGAGCTCTTCAAGCAAGAAATATGCAGACATATCGACTTGAGTAAGTCCTTACAATCACCAGAAGAAATTGAACACGAGCTCGAGCATCTTGTTTGCAGTATACAAACTGTTGCTTGGGAAAATACACCAACACTTACAAGGCGACTCCGAGGGATCAATTACCCTCGGGAAATAGTCACTGCAATAAAAGAAAAAACGCAAGGCCAGAAAACGATGGCAAGTAACTAGAGTACCCAGCCATAAATCAGAATGGTACAAGGCAGAAAGTGAACTGAGGTCTTTGACACAGGAGATCAATGAAGAAACCCAAGAGCACTATATCATGGGACTCACAAGTCATCGTGATACTGATTACTCACTTTGGAAGGCTACCAAATATCTTAAAAGACCAATAATACAAGCTTCACCCATAAAAAATTCTGATGGGAGTTGGGCTAAGAGTAATCAAGACAAAGCAGCGATTTTTGCTGATTACCTAGCAAACATATTCACTCCAAACATTGCTATGACAGATGAACTGACTCTAGAGGTCGCAAATGGTATTGATCAAGATGTCGACATTCCACCCGTTACTATCAAAGAGATTAAGCTCATAATCGATAAGGAAATCAGTCCAAAAAAGGCTCCTGGCTACGACCTTATCACTGGTCAGATCCTTAAGCATCTCCCGCGTAAAGCCATTGCAAAAATAACCATGATTATTAATGCAATTATAAAACACCGTTGCATTCCTCAGTTGTGGAAGATTGCCGAGGTCATAATGATTCCTAAACCTGGAAAGCCTCCCACAGAGCCAAGTTCGTACAGACCAATCTCACTTCTACCAGTATTATCAAAATTATTTGAAAAACTAATCCACAAGCGACTAGTACCCATAATCAAAGAACGTAAGCTGTTCCCAAGGCACCAGTTTGGCTTTCGACAGAAACATTCCACGATCGATCAAGTCCATAGAATGACACATATAATTGAACAAGCCCTTGAGGAAAAGAAAGTCTGCTCAGCCGTCTTCCTTGACGTCGCTCAGGCGTTTGACAAAGTTTGGCATGAGGGACTCAACTACAAGCTGCGCAAAAATCTACCAATAAAGTATGCTGAGCTGCTTCAGTCTTATCTCACCAATCGCTATTTCAGAATAAAGCAAGAAGACGCCTACTCAGAGCCAAAGCTAATCAAGGCAGGAGTCCCACAAGGGAGTGTTCTTGGACCGCTTTTGTATGTCCTTTATACCAGTGATCTCCCAGAAATTGGAATGAACACCACAGCCACCTTCGCAGATGATACAGCGATTTTGGCAGTTGGAGAATGTAACACTGAATCCACCAACAAGTTAAATCAATCAATATCCAGCATACAAAAGTGGACAGCAAAATGGAGAATCAAGATAAATGAAACTAAGTCGGTACATGTCGATTTCACCAACAAGAGAATCGAGTATATTCCGGTACATTTCATGGGAAAAGTTATTCCGAATGCTAATGAAGCCAAATACCTAGGCATGACACTGGACGCCAAACTTAGATGGAAAGCCCATGTCAAGAAAAAGAAGGAAGAACTCCTTCTAAAATTCAGAAAAATGCATTGGCTAATGGGGAGACGGTCGAAGTTGTCAATCCAGAACAAGCTTACATTGTATAACCAAGTCCTTAAACCAGTCTGGACTTATGGAGCTCAGCTTTGGGGCTGTACGGCTCAGTCAAATCGAGACATCATCCAAAAATTCCAGAACAATGTGCTAAGAACGGTGGTCAATGCACCATGGTACTTTCGAAACGAACGTCTCCATCATGAGCTTCGGATCGAAACAATAAACGATGCTATAAAGCGACAAGCTGTGAGACACCTACAGCGGTTAAGATGTCACATCAACGAGGAAGCTGTCCAACTCCTTGATACAAGTGATATCATCAGAAGATTGAAGCGTACCAAACCACTGGACCTTGCTTACTTGTGAAGCAGTGAAGTGAAACATCCACCATAATCAACAAAACTCAGTGATGTATCTTAGTTTTGAATTAAAGTTCATATTTTCAAAATAATATTGTTAATAAGTAATACTTGGTGCAATAAAGAATATTGAAAAAAAAAAAAATTTAGTTGATCTAAAGAATGACTGGGTTACTATTCCATAACATAGCTATTGGCGAAAAAAAAGTTTACCCTTAGTTACTCTAAAAAAATTTGACTTTTACCGACTCTTTACGTTGACACTGTTAGCAGTGTGTAACAAGATTATGTTTTAGTCTATAAAACTTAAATATATATTCTTAATAAAAATCCGCGTACCTGTAAAACTATCATGCATTAAATAATGTTGCCGTAGATTAACAATTTCTCGAGCGGAAGATTCACTGGTGTTGAAACATGCGCGTACGATTTCTATTCTTGTATTAATGAATTGTGCACGGAAACTTCACAAATTCCCTAGACCTTAATTGACTTGGAAGTTCACTATTTTCATCTATTTTCAATTATTGTTGAAGAAATGAATAAGTTTTAAGTCAAGTGCATGGATATTGTGGGATCTCAGCATTTTATCCTAACATTTCATAGTCCACTTCTTAGAAAAGTTTTTTCGTGGAAGATTTTGGTCATGGAAAAACTTGGTTAAGGATTAGACATTTTTTCGTGCCAATAACTCAGGCAAATATGCTCAAAACTACGTAAATATATTAACGAACTGATTAGAAATCGTGGAAAAAGTCCCTTGTAACGTTTGATTTGTTGTTTTTTTTTTTTTTTTTTTCCAATAATTAGTGATTGAATATCCTAACGTCTGGCACTTCAAATTTCCGGGTTAACAGAAGAAATGGAAGGGGAATTGAGTAAGTAGTTTGTATATTCATGATTATTGGGTGGATAAATGTATCATTATTAACTATGATTACTCGGCACGCAACACAGTAGAATCATACTTCACTCGTGTGTTTGATACAATTAATAATCGTGAAGAATACCTCCTGGTTTATATAGTGGGACAAGAAACCTGTGTTTAACATTTTAAATGTACCTAGCGATTATTGTATCAATCTCTTTGTATATATTTACCGAATCCCAACTCAACCTTCTACGCTCATATTCACCAACTCACCGATTTTTTCAAAATTTGGGGAGAACCTCTATGAAACGGGCCGTTTATTGTAGGGCCTATGGATAGGGTCTATTTAGGCCAATGAGTAGGGCCTACTTATTGGAAGAATCTTGAAATACTCCTATGCTATGTTCGTAAACAGTGTGTGCCGGTGCGTCTGTTTTTCTTGTGAAGGCAGTTCCAGCCTTCTCGACCAACTAGTGATAAACGATATATATATGTAATGTGTATCTATGTAAGTATGTGTATGTGTATGTGTATGTATGTGTGTGTGTTATGTATATATATATATATATATATATATATATATATATATATATATATATATATATATATATATATATATATATATATATATATATATATTAGTTTGTTTTGCTCACTTTTTCCACTCCAACGATTTCGATTAAATCCGTTTCTGTCACTCTCCATATGTTTTTCATCTTGCTCCGAATAGCTTTGAAAGCTGTTCGATAATTCATAATCCAATGATTCGATTATTGTGATGAAATTCGAACTTTGTTCACCTCACACAATGAATGCAGGAACCGCTCGGGAACTGAGTTTCGTACTATTTTAAGAACGATTAAGAAGATGTAATAAGTTTCAACAGCACTTGCTCAACATTGTTACTTGTGGCACCGTCGATATTAAATGCACAGTCCGGTGACTACACATTGCGTATGACAACACTGATTGTGCACTAGCACAATGACTAGGTTGATTTTTTTTTAGCGTTCTTATTTTTATGTTGTCAGCTAAAAAATCAGCATATTCATTAAATCAGCATACGTTTGATCAACATGATCATTAGAAATTGCAATCTAAAATGATAAAGAAAGAAGACCTTGCTGAGAGGATTGTTGGATCGTTGACCTTGTCTGTTTCGGTAAAAAATATTGTTCGTTTGTACTTGGGCAATGAGATTTAAAAATCGTTTCATCATCGCGCATGGAATCATTTTCCCATTTTATTCGCAGTTGTAATGTAGTAAAAAGCAACTCCCCCCCCCCCACCCTTCCCTCCAACAATTCAATCAACCCAACTCTCACCTTTGTGTATCTCTGTCATAGCGACCCATTCCCCACTTTTCCTTACAAAGACCTTTCTACCTTCAATAATCCAACTTCACTGGTAGTTTTGGAAGGATATGCGTCGTGAGAGTTTCCACATAATTAATTTTATTAACCCTACCTCAATCGAAGTTCCGTCACTCGACTCAGTTTTAAGTTATCCGAGGGGACTGCGTGAGCACTCCTGCCTACTCAACATCTGGTTGCCACGCCACATCATGCGTTGGAGGGCCAATCCAACTGGAATGGTTGGGAGCTACCAATCCGTGAATCACTCGACATGCAATAGTAGAATTATTGTTATCCGGAGAGTCTCTAGATCGGTAAAATTAATAACTGTTGTTATGTTTCATTCTGTTGCCAATATCGACCTTGAAGTCATCAAATCTTATTCTTCATCCTCCTTGGCTCAATAATCATCACATTATGGATGACATCGTGAATTAGGACACTAAAAACAAACATTAAAATAAGAAACTGACATTAAAATAATAAATTATTGTAATCGACGTTTAAACAACAAGTTTATTCAGGCCATTTTTAGAAAACAGAATAACACACACCCACAAATATATATATATATATATATATATATATATATATATATCCAAATTCAACCCATATAAATCATTTCCATTTTTCTTTGCCTGCTATCCAACCTTTTCCGACCTATTCGTTTCTGAAAAGATTCAAAATTTATGATTTAATTGTTGAAACGAGAACTACCTAATAGTGAAGTGGGAAAGAGTGAAATTTCATTTAAAAAAGGTTCAGTCATGTAGCATGATCGCATGAGCGAATTTTGGTAAATTTCAGCATTTTTTAAAAAAGTTTAAGCACTTTGTGGGCAAAGAAATTATAATAACATATTTTATGGCAAAAAAACTAGTTTTTGAACATTTTCTTAATTGGGATCCGTTTTGAAACAATCTGAAACATATATATATATATATGTGTGTGTGTTTGTGTTTGTGTGTGTGTGTGTGTGTGTGTGTGTGTGTGTGTGTGTGTGTGTGTGTGTGTGTGTGTGTGTGTGTGTGTGTGTGTGTGTGTGTGTGTGTGTGTGTGTGTGTGTGTGTGTGTGTGTGTGTGTGTGTGTGTGTGTGTGTGTGTGTGTGTGTGTGTGTGTGTGTGTGTGTGTGTGTGTGTGTGTGTGTGTGTGTGTGTGTGTGTGTGTGTGTGTGTGTGTGTGTGTGTGTGTGTGTGTGTGTGTGTGTGTGTGTGTGTGTGTGTGTGTGTGTGTGTGTGTGTGTGTGTGTGTGTGTGTGTGTGTGTGTGTGTGTGTGTGTGTGTGTGTGTGTGTGTGTGTGTGTGTGTGTGTGTGTGTGTGTGTGTGTGTGTGTGTGTGTGTGTGTGTGTGTGTGTGTGTGTGTGTGTGTGTGTGTGTGTGTGTGTGTGTGTGTGTGTGTGTGTGTGTGTGTGTGTGTGTGTGTGTGTGTGTGTGTGTGTGTGTGTGTGTGTGTGTGTGTGTGTGTGTGTGTGTGTGTGTGTGTGTGTGTGTGTGTGTGTGTGTGTGTGTGTGTGTGTGTGTGTGTGTGTGTGTGTGTGTGTGTGTGTGTGTGTGTGTGTGTGTGTGTGTGTGTGTGTGTGTGTGTGTGTGTGTGTGTGTGTGTGTGTGTGTGTGTGTGTGTGTGTGTGTGTGTGTGTGTGTGTGTGTGTGTGTGTGTGTGTGTGTGTGTGTGTGTGTGTGTGTGTGTGTGTGTGTGTGTGTGTGTGTGTGTGTGTGTGTGTGTGTGTGTGTGTGTGTGTGTGTGTGTGTGTGTGTGTGTGTGTGTGTGTGTGTGTGTGTGTGTGTGTGTGTGTGTGTGTGTGTGTGTGTGTGTGTGTGTGTGTGTGTGTGTGTGTGTGTGTGTGTGTGTGTGTGTGTGTGTGTGTGTGTGTGTGTGTGTGTGTGTGTGTGTGTGTGTGTGTGTGTGTGTGTGTGTGTGTGTGTGTGTGTGTGTGTGTGTGTGTGTGTGTGTGTGTGTGTGTGTGTGTGTGTGTGTGTGTGTGTGTGTGTGTGTGTGTGTGTGTGTGTGTGTGTGTGTGTGTGTGTGTGTGTGTGTGTGTGTGTGTGTGTGTGTGTGTGTGTGTGTGTGTGTGTGTGTGTGTGTGTGTGTGTGTGTGTGTGTGTGTGTGTGTGTGTGTGTGTGTGTGTGTGTGTGTGTGTGTGTGTGTGTGTGTGTGTGTGTGTGTGTGTGTGTGTGTGTGTGTGTGTGTGTGTGTGTGTGTGTGTGTGTGTGTGTGTGTGTGTGTGTGTCTGTGGGCGTGTATGTCCTTCCAGACGAAAACTCTATTTAGGATTGACATAAAAATTCCGTTCTTGCGCCAAAAAATCAAGCTTTCCAAACGAAAAGACGAGTTCGTTGGCCAGCGTTTTTGAGAACGTTAAATTGTTAAATTGGTCAAATTAAAAACAAAATGCTGAAAAAACCACTAAAAATAGCACATTACACTGTCGTTAAATTTATATTTTATAGTGGAAACTTTGCTCAAATGAAGTTTGCTAACCATAAAATTGAACAATCAAAAATTGATGTACAAAATTATGCTAAAAAATATACTTTAATTTCATTAAAATGTGCTAAAAAATCTATGAAAACTGCCATGAAAGTTAAAAATTCAAACTCTCCTTTTAGATTGCAAATTATTATATTGAACGAGTTTTTGCCATAAATTTGGTAGTTAACAATTTCATTCCTCTCAAACTCCTCAATTTTCAAGACAGTGTAACATTAGGTATATAATATACCTACGATATTTTACGGAAATTCGCTCATACAATCATGCTGCACGACTAGATTTGTTAGCCTTTTTTTCTTTTTCTAAATAAAATTTTCAGAAAATATTAATAAAATTTAAGTATGTTTTTCAGCAGAATTTTCAGGACAAAAATTATTAATGTTTTAGTTCATTGATTATAAAATTCTTTTGACTAAAATTCTGTTTAAAATTAAGAATTTAACAATTTTAGGCAGTTTTTAGCCATTTTTAGTGATTTTTTAAGCACATTTTTTGATATTTGACCAATTTTATGGGCTCAAAAAGTTCTGTCCTACGAACTCATCCTTTCATTTAGAAAGCTTGATTTTTTGGCGCAAGAACGGAATTCATATTTAAATCCTAAGGAGGGTTATCGACTGGAATGACACAAAAATAAATAAATAAAATGTGTATGTATATATAAATATAACTATATGTATATATATATATATCTATATATATATATATATATATATATATATATATATATATATATATATATTTCATTTTCAACTTCTAACTTGTGAACAAGATTCATTCGAAATATCAAAAACAACTTTTTCCTTTCTTCGTTTATCTATTAATAATTCAAAACAAATTATATATATATATCTATATATATAAGCTAAATGAGTGATTTCCACCAATGACTTTCTAAAAAAAAGACGTTATTTAATAACACAATAACACAAGGTGAGACAAGCAACTAGATGGGGACGTTGAGAGTGTTGGAAGAAGACTGCCTCCTCTTGGGCTCGCAGGCCCTTATAAAAGCTAGGTTTGCATTGTCAGCACTTGGCGGTAGAATAGTAATAGGTTGGCAGTTATTCTTTACATAAGGCGTCCCCCTTAAGAACGAAATTTCATGGTGAAATCTTTTTTCAATTATGTCTGTAACACATTAGGTTAGTTATTTTACAATACCCAAAACAAAATAATTCCGTTAATTAAAATCCAAATTTCGAATAATAACAATCAATGACATGATAATGATAATGATGAATTACAATGATAATAATATGTTTATGCTTACAATGTTTTATGTAACTAAATAACAAATTTGCCGTCTAACGAGAGTCTCTACTGTCTCGGTGAATGTCCACATTTCGAGGCCACTTAACATATCTTACATAGGTGTTGATGACTATGGTTATGATGAAAATTTACAGAATAATGGTCCATATGCTAGGGACTGCATATGTGGACATCAAAATTTTCAATCGGACGTACGACCCGTAAGTCTACACTATTTAGCTCGATTTCCTTTAAATGGAGTTCTCTTTTTGGTGATTGGGTTTTGATTAAATGTAAAACTACATCGCTATAATCAGGATTTTACCGGCAAGTTCGTTGTGCGGCGCAAACAGCGTTTGGTTTTGATACTTACAGTATTTTTTTTTTTTTTTTTTTTTTTTTTTTTTTTTTTTTTTTTTTTTTTTTATTGGCTTCAAAAACAAGTTTATACAGCCGAAATAACAATTAAATATATAAATCAAAATAACATTCTAATAATTGAAATCATATTGATCGACAAAGTAGTAACTTAAACTGAAATGTGCACTTTTTGCATAAAGTCATATAGTCTTATGTAGATTTCCGCGTCGTTTTCAGCCAGGATGGTGTCCAAGTTAAAAGGACTGGGGATTTTCGTATGTAGCTCTCGCAAAATAGTGAGTCGGGCATTATCATGGACAGGGCACTCAAGAATCATGTGTTCAGGTGTTTCATCTGATTGGGAACAAAATCGGCAAAGAGGAGAGTCGGTGTTCCCGATCAAATACTGGAAAACATTGGTATTCCAATGACCATTGCGAAGTCTACAGATGGTTCTATAAAATGGCCTAGGCTTAACGTCTGCGACTAGGTCAAACCATGTTGCTTTCTTGGGTGGTGGAAAAAGCACCTTGTAGCGGTTGCCAGAAGGGTAGGCCCGGTGTTGCTCCCTCCAGCTTCTCAGCATATTGGCCTTGACTGAAGGAGTTAAGTCCGTCGGGGAATAGATCCTGGTTGGGTTAGGTTCAGGCAGCATGGCGGCTTCTTTTGCTTCTGCGTCAGCGATATCGTTTCCTACGATGCTTGAGTGGCTTTTAATGTTGCAGAAAATGACCTTCTTTCCTCCGGTTCTGATTTGGTGGATCTGTATGGCTATTGCTGCTTCTATGTGGTTGAGGTGAGAGGAGACCTTTAGGTTAGCTATTTTGGTTATGGCACTTTTGGAATCTGATAATATCAGGATGGTGGAGGAGTTGGACGTGAGAAGAGTGCCAGCGTACTGTAACGCCTGGAGGATTGCGTAACATTCAGCCGTGTATATTGATGCTTTATTCCACATGCTGAAAGAACGTATTTCTTCGTTACTGGCGTCATAAAATGCGCAGCCTGTTCGGCTGTTGTGAAGCGACCCGTCAGTGTAGATCATCAGGCTGTTGGGCCATCTGGAGGTGATCAGTTCGTGGAAGCGATGCGAATTTGAGCGTAGATCCGTGTAGAAGGAATTCGGCAGGTTAACGGTGATGACTGGCTTTTTAAAGAAGGAGAAAGGAATCGTGTAAACGTAGGAGGTTTTTTGGGAGATTGCAATCCATTGAAGGTCGTTGCTGAGATCAGTGAAACATTCACAAATGAGTGGGGATGGCTTCTTCATCCAGTACCGCTCAGTGAGATTATCTATAGACAATTGGGAAATCTTCTGAATAAAGTCTTGGTCTTTACTGAAGGTTTTGAGGAAGAACCGGTCAGCTAACATCTTGCGTCGGAGGCCCAAGGGAGGCTCACCAGTCTCTGCTAACAGTGAGTTTATGGGAGTTGATAGTAGAGCTCCCATAATAATCCTAAGTGCTCTGTATTGAATTTTGTCGAGTTTTTCAAGAGTTGTTTTTGCTGCTGAGCCGTAGAGCATGCACCCATAGTCGAATACAGAACGGATTGTCGCCCTATAAAAAAGGAGAGCAATCTTGGGATCGGCTCCTCAATTAGCTCTGGTGAAAGTGCTCAATAGATTCAGATAGGGTTCAACTCTAGAAACCGTAGCGAGGATGTGAGGGTTCCAGCTGAGTCTTTTAGTGAGAGTAATCCCCAGAAATTTAACCTGAGTGACGCAATCAAAAGTTATTCCGCCCAACGTAATAGAATTTCCAATTGGGAGTCGTTGTTTGCGTGAAAAGGGGCACAAAACCGACTTTTGGTGGGAGATCTGGAGTCCTAATGAATTGAGGAATCCATTGATTGCCCTAACCGCTTCATTTAGTAGGCGAATGCATTCCTGTGGATCCGCATCCGAGCAATAGAGACATACATCGTCAGCATATTGGGTGATCTTCACTCCTTCGGGAAGGTAGTCTCCTATGTCAGCTACATACAATATATACAACAGTGTACTGAGAATCGCACCTTGAGCTAGTCCTCTCCACGTCCTTCGAGGAGGTAAGAGTTGACCATCACACCAAACATAGATATCCCGCTCCTCAATCAAGCGGATTAAATTGGTAGCGCAGTTTTGAGGAATTCCAAAAGCTAGTAGTTGAGAGTGTAAGAGTGGGAGTATTACATCGTCGTAAGCGGATGAGATGTCCAGGAAGAGTCCCAGAGTGGTCTGGTTTTTAGTGAATCCGTTTGACACATCAGCGACAAACTGGTTCACTACGTCCATCGTCGATCGGTTTGAACGGAATCCATATTGGCTAGGTGGTAAGCAATTTCTTGATTCGAGCCACCACATTAATCGAGCTTTGATCATCCTCTCAAATGTTTTCATGATGCACGAAGCCAAGGCTATGGGACGGAATGACTTTGCGGAGTTAATCGGCTTGCCGGGTTTGAGCACAGGTATAACGATATATTCCTTCCAGCTATCTGGGTACTCACCACTACTCCAAAAATGGTTGTAGAAATCGAGAAGTTTTCGTTTGTGAGGAATTGGAAGCTGCGACAGTACCACATAAGGGATACAGTCCTTTCCAGGGCATGAGCTAGATTGCCTCCTCGAAGCATCATCAAATTCTTTCAGTGTGAAGGGTGACATGAAGTGGTCCTGCTCTGAGGTGGGTTGTCCAGGATTCACTTCCTGTAGCGGTATATGAACCCAGTCCGGCGTGATGTTTGCGAGGAATTCCTCTGTCCATAAACCCTGTTGAACGTGGTTTGATGAAATCTTGGAGCGTTGGAGTATGCGTATCTGTTTCCATATTTGTTTTATTGGAGTGGATTTGTTGATGCTGCTACAGAAGTTCGCAAATGCTTCCTTTTTGGCTTTGTTTAGGGTCCTCCTGGCAAGTGCAGACATGCGTTGAGCTTCACAGAACGTACCGTAGCAAGGATTCAGTTTAAAATCTCTAAAGGCTCTCTTCCTATCCCTCACGGCAGAAGCGCACTCACTGTTCCACCAGTACTTGTTAGGCTTCCTTGTCCGAGGTTTGAGCAATGGAATTGCATGGTTACAGGCCTCAACTATCAGTTGAATAAAATGGTTGTATGTGAATGGAGTTGACTGCAACTGTTCTTCCCGTTGAGTCAGAAATAGTTGGAATTTTTCCCAGTCTGCGCGAGCGAAATTCCATCTCTTGTAGGGTGCAAGAGGATTATTAATGTCCTCCTCTGAATCCATTGTGATGATGGCCGGAAAATGGTTGGAGCCCATTGTATCCATAATTATACTCCAATCGAGTCTACCCGCCCAGTTAGAGTTTATGAAGGCGATGTCAACCGCAGATGAATGCCTGTGGTTCGCAGAAGGCAGAAGGGTAGGCGAGCCATCGTTTAAGAAGGAGAAATCACTGTCAGAGGCTGCCTCAAAAAGGGCTACACCATGACGATCTGTAAACGAACTACCTGCTGCAGAATGATGACAGTTGAAGTCACCCAAAAACAAGCATGGATCAGGCAAGCTTTGAAATAAGGCTTCCCATTGACCTTTCGATATTTGGTTACCAGGAACATTATAAATTGAGAGAACAGATAGTGTTGTGTTTTGGTTTACATGTAAGGTAGCTCTAACCATAAATACACCATTTAGCTGAATAGGAATTTGTAATGGGGTATATCTTACCCCATGTTTTATAAGAAGAGCAGCTCCTGCTCTACCGTCAGACCTATCGTGTCTGAGAAGGTTATATCCTGGGAAGCGGCACTGTCTTCCTGGATGGAACCAGGTTTCGGAAACAGCAACTGCTGTGACCGATGTTTCAGATAAAAATTTTTCAAGACTTGTTCTGTTTGAAACGAGAGATCTGGCATTCCACTGTAAAAAAGTTATGCTGTTATTGTTATTTGTTCGATTATTGTTGTTAGAGTTTGTTTGGTTATTGTTCATAATATTTGTTCGATTGTTATTCTTGTATTAGCGCAGATGTCAAGAGTAGTCGCTCTGGCCTGATATAACTTGATGTAGTATTTTTGTAATGGAATCAGTAAGCGTAGTACCCTGAGGGTGGGAGTGGGTAAAATTTCTGACGAGACGTTCGATATCTTTAGCTGTTTGATTGATTATATAACTGGACTCTTCTGTCTCCATATGAGGAGTTAATGTGGCCCTTGGACCATGTTGTGTATAGGTTTCATTATTCTTTATTATTTCATTATTCTTGGCGTTAAGGATTTGACTTTCAGTGAACCAATCATCGTGATCCTCAGTGCATAATATGTTAGCGGATTTTGACGATTTCTCAGGTCTCTTGTAAGGAAGTGATCGTTGATGGGGTCTTTCTTTCCTCTGTTTCTTTAGTGAGGCAGTAGGTAGTTCAGGGAATGGTTCATTTACAGGCGTTTCATGTTGACTTAGGGGCTGGAACCGGTTTTGAACTACTACTGACGAGTAACTGTCCAACATAAGTCTATCTCTAGTTCTTTTTTGCCTTTCCAAGAAGACAGGGCAATTTTTGCTGTCGGCTTTATGAGTTTTACTTGTACAGTTTATGCAGAAATTGTTCAATTTTTCTGAGGAGGTGCAAGTGGAGCTTTCATGCTTCTCACCGCAGTGTAAGCAGCGAAAGCCATCGCGACATTGAAATTGGATGTGCCCAACTCTAAAGCACGTGGAACAAATTCTGACAGGGGGTACGTAAGTATCAACTCGACAGCGCATACCGTAAATTGAGATAGACTCCGGTAGTGTCTGGGCATTGAATGTTAGAAAGCATGTAGGTATTTTCGTCAGGGACTTCGTCCCATCTGGGTTTGAGATAGTTCTAGTCAATCGTTTTATTCTCACAACCGGTATAGTGGATACTATTTCTTCTAGGATTTCGGAATCGTCTAGAGTACATTCTATGTTTCTTACCACTCCTGTACGGTAGATTAGAGAATCTGGGATGTATGCTATCATGTTTTTTTCTTTGAAACCGACAAAATTCAACAGAGCATTGGCAGCAGCAGCTGATACCATTTCTATCTTTATACGATTTCCACCGACTGATACTATATTTGTTATTGAACTTTTATCGATATTACTTTTGAAAAGCCACTTCCCAAATACCATGGGGTGTGTTTTGCCAATCTGACCACTTTTGTTTTCAACAAATATAAAGTAAGGGCCCTTGTCCGTGAGCCTAAAGCGGTTTTTCGTCGATCGTTCAAGATAGTCAGTAGTAGAATCTGTTTTGTTATGATTTGGTTGTGAATTGTTGTGGTCATTTACAGGGGGAGGAGGGGCCCCTCCCCCGCTATGCTCGCCCATACGTAGACTGTAATCGAACTGTTTATAGGTTCACTAAGTGCACGGACTATTAGTAGATAAGATAGGAAAGAGATAAACTTATCTGATATTGCGGTGTCTGGCTTGACGGCGGGAGCGAGCGTAACGTCTTCTCTCGACCGATGCGTGACAACAACACGATACAGTAATTGATCTTTGCCTGGTAAGGCCAGGTGAACTCCTTATAACGTTCGGGTTTCCGTCACGTCTTTTTGGAATATACTTATAGTGTCACCTTTTGGAAAGAACAATAGGTAACTGTTAATTTCAAGCATTAGTTTTACATGGTTTGGATTGGTGATTAATTGAACACATTTACAATTTAAAGTAGATCCTTGAGTTAAGAACTAGTTTTCACAGATTGGTTGTAAGTGTCATATTAAATAGTTAGGGGACAATTGTAGGTGCTCGTAGGGACATGGTTTGGTACGGTACTTTGGTTTCTGATTTCAAGAAGTAGGTATTTAAATTCCGGTACGATAGTTTCATATTTATTCAGAATTTACCGCTGTCGGGATTGAATATAGAACGTTTCGATTCTTTGGGGTCTACAATTCCAATGCCTAGGAAATATACAATCTTTCCAATTCCTACATTGTTGATATTGTTATAATTTTGGATTTCGAATAGGTTTTGCCCGTTGAAATCCAGAAATCTATTCACGTAAAATTCGATAATTTGGATAATTATGTAGATAGTACGTGAGATCTGATCACGCTGGGATGAAGAGATCCAGACTTGCATGCAGTTAATGAATTCTCTATGTCCTGAATAGTGTTTAGGATTAGGCTTGACAATATTTGGCTATGTTCTAATACTGAGCTAGTTCCGGATAGCGTAGAATATCTAGGGTTTTGTCCTTTTAGGGGCCTTAGCTCCCGTTGGAGTTCTTTATTATTATGAGCGATGTTTATATGATTTTATTGGAGTTGTTTTGAATTGCTTCGTTTATAGAGTATTGGGCTTTTAACTGTGATTGCAAATCTTCTCGATTTCTTTTAATGTGTGTTAAAATGGAGTTGTATTTGGCTTCGTCTTGGGGATCAAGATGTCCGGTTATGAATTTAATCAGCGATCCAATTCCGTTTATCAATCCACGTTTGGGTCGAGGGTGAGTTAAGGGGACATGGATATCGTTTAATTTTTGCTCTATAGAGTTTAAGGTGAAATATAGTGTACTCAAGAGGAGTTGGACTTTATCAAAGGATGCTTTATCTTCAGAAACTATTCTAAATGTATTTAGGTAAGTAGTCTTGATAGCTTGTGTTTTCAAAAAGAGTTCTGAGAGATCATAGTAGTGTGTTAGCGTGTGGTATCCGTTTAGAATTCTGAACGGTCTAAGTGTGCTTGCTAGTATTCCAGGGTTCGACGTTGTATTCTTAATTTCTGTTCCTCTCGCGTCTGGAACATTATATTAATCGCACTTTAAAATTTCGTAGGACATTTGCTCTCTGGTAGAGAGTGCTTCAAACGGAGTTTCAATTGGGTTTCCAGATGGAAAACCGGAAACCCCCTCCCTATAGCTTTCCTTGGAATTTGGAAAACTGGCACATGAAAACGCCACAGTCATTGCTATTACTTTGCTGTGGAGTGTCGGGGTAAGATGAAATTTTCCATTGAGTCATATTCAGCGGTTCTCGCAGTTTGTTAAGGTGTTCCTGTTCTAAGCAATGTCGAAGTCATTGTGTATTTCTGTACCATCCATGTTCAATGAGTCATAGTACGTTATTTCTTTGGATTGAATGCGAACTGTTACTAGTCTTCAGTGGGCAGATTTAAAAATTGGAAAAACAACAAAGCCCGTCTCGAAAAGATTCGTTTTGCGTGTGTAGGTTTTTGCTCTATCGCTAACTCCGGCTTTTACGGAGTCATACAGGAAGGTGTTGAAATAAAAAGATCTTGCAAATTTATCATTTGACCTGCTCCTCTAATCGATCAACTCCATATAAAAATTTATCATATTATCGTTGAGCCAATTACTATCTTTGAGAGTGATGAGGTCTTTTCTGGTAAGATTTTGACCAAACCTTTTCACGAGAATTTCGAGTTAGCGAACTTTTTAGGGCGACGGATGTTGTGGAGGTGAATTTTTTCTTTCGTGTTGTGGTGACGTGGAATTATCATGACAGTTTTTAGTTGGATTTATGGATTTTAAGACTTCTTTATGAAATTTAGGTTTAGTTTTTGATAGTTTTTGGGCTGTTTTGACATACACATCTGGAGGGATCTCGCGAGTTTCTTCTCGGTTCTCTTTTCATTTTGCTATTATTTTTCTTTGTCTCGTACCCGGTCGCAAAGGACGGGTATGTTTCCTCGAGCTGGTAAGCCATGCGAGGAGCCCCAGTTGTAGGGGTCTGAAACTCGTGAACTACGTCTATTCCGTTGTTGAAAGGCCGGAATACATGAGTTTCTGATTGTGTTGGAACCCTCTGTGTTTCAAGAGGGGTTGTCCGGGCGTAATTCGCAGGGAGATCGGCGTGTGAAACGCCGGTGATTGTCACAGAGGGGAAGCCTGAGCTCCCCGGGCCCGCGTAGGCAGCGCCACTATTTATTGTAAGTACATCAATGTACAGTTTTACGTACATGAATATAATAAGGTATATATGAATCAGTCCTCTGTCGATCTTTGTCTTTTTGGCAGAGCTGACTCGTCATCCTCACTGCCGTCTGTGACATCTGCTTCTTCGAATGGAGTGAACGTGGTGGGCTGATCGTAGTTCAGTTCTTCGTCAGTGTCGTAGTCTGTGTCCTCTTCATTGAATTGGGGCTGTGGGGAGTTTTCACACGTAGTCCTACAACAGTTTTTTGCACACAGCTGAACAAATGAGTCCTGCTTTTTTGCAAATGGAGCCTCCTGTAGTGCACCCACTAGCCCACTTGCACCTGATGATGTCAGGAGATGGTCTGGAGCAGCTTTTGATGTTGTTGTTTTGGGATTCACGCCTGAAAATGAAAAGATTGATATGACATTTCTGTTAACGTCACAAGCGTGGATTTTACTAAGAGCAGTAATAACAAATAAAGGTGTGGTACCGTGAACAATGAACGTGAGCACTAGTAATACCAACCTCGTTTGGTTAAGCTCCAGCCCTAGGCAGATGGTATTTTTAGGTGTTTTCCTGCACATCCAAGCCATTTTTGAACTTGTAGGTATGCCCTGTAGGAGTGGTACTTCGCAGAATCTTGAGTGGGTGGCAGTCTGGCTAATTGGAACGTTGGTTTAACTACTACAGTTTGGAATGAGCGGTACCGCAAGCCATCCAAATCATCAACCTCCACATTCCCTCCATACATCTTCCCCAAGAACTGCTCTCCAGCATCAGAGATTTGGTTTGGCGTTGCTTCTGGGTCCTTAAAAATGCTGACTATGTCTGACAGCCAAGAATTTTTTTCAAGCACTTGCAGGGCTTTCTTCTTTCCAATTCCAAAGGGAGCTGATGTTGAGCCCCTCCCACTAATTGCGTGCAGGAAGAGAATGTGCCTAAAAATACCAACTGCCTGGGTAACACCAAACGAGATTGGTATTACTAGTGCTCACGTTCATTGTTCACGGTACCACACCTTTATTAGATATTACTGCTCTTAGTATAATTCACGCTTGTGTCGTTAACAGAAATGTCATATCAATCTTTTCATTTTCATTTGTGAATCCCAAAACAACAACATTAAAAGCTGCTCCAGACTATCTCCTTTACATCATCAGGTGCAAGTGCGCTGGTGGGTGCACTACAGGAGGCTGCATTTGCAAAAAAGCAGGACTCCTCTGTTCAGCTGAGTGCTAAAACTGTTGTTGGACTACGTTTGAAAACTCCCCACAGCCCGACTTCAATGAAGAGGACACAGACTACGATACTGACGAAGAAGTGAACTACGATCAGCCCACCACATTCACTCTATTCGAAGAAGCAGATGTCACAGACGGCAGTGAGGATGACGAGCCAACTCTACCAAAAAGACAAAGAACGACAGAGGACTGATTTATGTAGGTATACGGTATTATATTCATGTATGTAATAACTGTACATTCATGTCCTTACAATAAAAAAAAAATTGTTTTGGACTATTGGAATATTATACAGCACACCTCACTGTGGTGAAATCACCCCCAAATAATATATTACAAAAGATGTCGAACTGCCTTATAACAAACGCCTTTGAAACCCTGAGTCAAGGGCGAACGAGGCAAGCGCGCCCTAGTGAGGAGGAGGAGAAAAAGCCGCTTCACCCCCGGGACACACCGAGGGTGCCCAACAGATTATACTGGGCCAGCCAATCTCGAGCCACCCCTGACTCCGTGAGGGATATAAATACAGCATCCCATGGCCCAGTAGCTCATACCGATCACAGCAAGCAATCTACAACCTTCTCCTCTCTAAGAAGACCTTCTCCTGCAAACCAGAAGCGATACAACTCCCCTGGCTGAACCGGAAGATGAATTTATAAGCTGGCTGCGATTCAACTCCACCGGCTTGTAGAGAAGAGAAACTCCCGCCTACTAAAACTTCCAGACGTCCGAATAGGTCGAGCTAGACACTTCCTCTACCTCCCTATTCAGCCCCCGTATCAGGCCGGGGCCCGAGACGATAACCCGACGAGGCGACATCGTCTTGGAGCAGTAAGCCGTGCCCCTTTGGTTCGGAGATTTACCTTCGAGCCGCCCGCTGGGACAAGCCGTACTACCTCAAGCAGGGCCCACAAACAGCCCGGCCGTTACACATTTCGGCGGACCCGCATTATCGATAGGGATTCACTCATTCGTTAAGCGGTGGACCCCAGGCAGACACGTTTCACGTGAGATGACATCTCCGAAGTGGTTGTCCCGACTTTAGTTCTTTTCAGAGCTAAAAGACTTCCCCGAGAATGGAGCGGACGCCTAGCTTCTGCCTACACACGAAGGCAATGCGGCCGAAACCGAGGTTTCAAGGGCCCGTGAGAATCTCGCGGGCGTTTCTTCAACCCTTAACCGGCCCGAATCCTCAAAGGGCGCGGGCTTAGTGCTAACGTCGCCCCTTAGTGGACATATTCAAAAAGAAGGGCACATCGCCGCTCTACATGGCGAGACATGTGCCTATGAGTCTGACAAATATCACCCCTTTGGAAACAGGGATAAACACCAATCTGAAGGTACTTTTCAGCACCTTCAACAAGTTCCTCATCAAGGAACAAACCTGAATCTCCAGACTCATGAAATTCTCCCGACTCAGGATTTGTCTAAAGGGTACCTACCCCTAGTCAAACATATATAAATCCACTACACTCACTATGATGGGAATGAAGAGTACAGTGGCGGAAGAGGGTGGTGGTGGTGGTGGTGGGGGGGGGGGGGGGGGTTCATATAGTATGTATAACGTACATGAGTCTGTTATGTTCGTGAGTCATAGTTCGTACAAATGAATGTTATGAGGCTAAAACATGCATTTTTCCGTAAAATTGTACATTTTGAGAAATTTGATGTACTTTGGAAGGGCTGTAACATAGCAGCTATTCGGTTAAAAAAAACATGTGACTAGTGAAATTCATGTAGTTTCTCTTGAATTTGGCTGTACAAAATTTTCATGTTTTCTTTGTGGAGGGCCAGATAATTATTTGCCAGTATTTGGTCTACATTTATATCAACGAGAGTTTTTAGTTAATTAAATGGAATTGTTGTAGGATAAGACAACCAAATTAACTTTGGTCCGAATATTATCTTTTTCAAACTCACTACGTTCATTTAAAATTCGAATGTGTTCGATTAAGGTGGACTGGAAACGCCCTATCATTCCATTTGAGTCAAAGTGGTGAGAGGCGGTGAAATGGATGTTGATGTTATGACGAAGCAGGAACTCTCGGACTAGTGAATTTTGAAATTCGGGCCGATTGTCTGCGACTATGTTAACTGGGTGATTCGTGAAATGTTTCAACGGCGCGTCAATTATGTTAACGGCGTTAGATGATTTTAGGGGGTATGCTTGTGCGTGACGTGAAAACGAGTCCATTATTGTTAAAAATTTGGAGTTTTCCAAGGTCGTCTTGTATATGTGAATAGTCTCCAAGGGCCGCGATGCTGTAGGGGTGACATTATATTTAACTTTCAGTGAGTTGCGACCATTTTTGCATTTGACGCAAATATTGCAGTAATAATTGTATCGTTGGATTATTCCTCGCATGTTGGGCCAGTAATGGGTTCTCTTTAGGTGTTGATGGGTTTCTTCAATACCTCGATGGTTGGTACATCCTTCGTGATTTTTTATTTTTATTAATTTGAATCTTTCAGTTCAATCGGTCACACCCTCTAATTTAAGTGTATATTTGGTCATAATGGTTTCTGAGAAGGTAAAAATCTTTGACATATTGTTAACAAACTGCTCGTAAATATCTTCAAAGAAAAAGATTCCATACCTATCTAATTTCAGGGAGTACATAGGTATTCTTTCTCGACCTTTATCAGGTTCTCTTCTAAGCTATTGTTTCCAAAGAGTTTTTCAATTTTAACTGGTTTTTCAGGAGTAATTCTCACGATTTCGATTATGATCTGGTGATTGCAATTGTTAACCGGTTCGTATTTAATAGGGATTGTAACTATTGCGTGTCCTATGGCTTTTGATGAACAGTGTTTGATAGGGCTTCTGGATAGCTTGAATTTTTTCGGGGTTAGGTTTAACTCAGTTGGGGGTGATCACATGTGCTAAGTATGGTATTTCTCTCCGGGAAAATTCGTTTGTTTAACTGCACTTTGAGATGGGCTTTACGTAAACGTTTGAACACTTCTTCAAGTCGAGTTTTGTGCTCAGCAAGTGACGTATTATCGATAATGATGTCGTCTAACTACACGCAACAGTACTCGTTGGCTATTCCGCGTGGTACATTGTCCATCAGGCGCTGAAATGTACTGGGGGGTTCCTTAGGCCAAACGGGAGACGATTGAACTCGAGATGGTAATTTGGGGTACTGAATGCAGTTTCGGCAGAGCTGTTTGGGCCCATTGCTATTTGGTGAAAACCACTATTTAGATCAATTATGCTAAATTATTGACACCGTCCTAGTTTATCTAATAATTTGAAAATTTGAGGAAGAGGGTAACGATCTTCTATGGTTTTTTCGTTTGGTTTGCTGTAGTCAATGACGATCAGGAATCCAGGCTTTCCACTGGCGTCAGACTTTGTAGGTACAATCGCTACGATATCCAGATACGATTCCTTGTGGAAAATGTCAGAGTATTTCAAAACTAATTCTGAGATAGCCGCTTTCTCCTCTTCATTCATGTGGTTCAGCCGTAATTTCGTAATGTCAAATTTGGTGCCAAAATTTTCATCAAAATAGTTATTAAAGTTTGCGGTTTTTCGTTCGTTGCCTTTTTCTTTGACTTCAATGGAAGAGATTTGAGCAAATCTTCTAGGTTTTGTATTTGGATTTAGGATATTGACGTGAGCTTCGTTATGTTTGACTCGCACCATACATTCCTGGACTTCTAAAGTTCCTTCCCTCATGTAAGGCACGATTGCGTCGGCGTTTTCGACGTTTTTTACCCGAATTCTTATTTGTTGGATAGATATTGCATCTATTTGGTATGATTCTGCTGAATCTATGTCCAAATAGTAAAGAGGAATGTTAACCCTCGGAGTTTTAAGTAGTTTCGGAGTTTTAAAGTTGCTGCTTGTTCGATTTTTAGAAATCTAGTCCTATCAGGATGTCGAATTTTTTGTGAAACTGAAACACATTAAATTTTAGATTTAAGAGTCCTCGATGAAAGATATCGCCACAGCATGGTGGTGAAATCTCATCTTGACAAGCCATGAGCAGTTTTTACTACAAATGGCTCGACGCGGAATTTATTCGGAAAAAATGCTTCGGCGATTGAGGGGTTGAAGTAACTTTTCGTTCTACCTGAATTCGCAAACATTCTTAGGCCAGATTTTGTGAGTATCATATATGGTAGTTCGTTAATTGTTTTTCTTTCTAGGTTCATCAGTTGATATTCGGGGACGTGAGGCTGGTGTCCGCTAAAAAATGTTCGTTCTGTTCAATTTCCTCCGATTGGTAGTGCTCGTTAATTACTTAGCTTTCTTGTTCATTATATTGCTTCAATGGGTCCCTGGTGCTGGAGCAGGGGTGGAAGAATTTGAATTGAACCCGCCTGGTGGTTTTGAAGTTTGCGGAGTTTAGTTTTGAGGATTGAGTTTAAAATTCGAGTTTGGGTTCGGATTCTTAGTAGGAGTTTGGAATCGAGGGTTTTGATTTGGATATTGTGGTCGGGCGTTTAAAAATTGATTTTGAGGTCGATATTGTGAACCTTGATTCAGGGTTTTGGTTTGAAATGAGGAGGTTCGAGATTTGAAGTTCGGTTGATGCGGCTTAAGTTAGGGTTTGTGGGTTTCGCTTTGCTGGACATTAGGTTTGATAGTCTTTAGTCAGCCAGACAAGGCGGTGCCTAGGTCGGGAGGTTGACGCGTTCTGAGAATACTAGATAGCAGTTCCTTGAGTTGGAGCAGGAAACATCTTAGTACTAGTCGTTTTTTCAGGACCGGGTGATTATCTTGGTTTGTTCTTGTTGAGCTCTGTGGGGTGAACTAGGAGAATTTTGACGGAACCAGTTAGTTGATTTATTTGTTGCGATAGCCTATCGATGATTCCAACGAGAGCGGGCTGCCCTTGCGCTTGGGCTTGTGCAACTGAGTTTTGAATAGGATCCATTGTTGTTTCTTCCGGGATAGTATAGTAATTTCTAGTGTAGAGATCTAAATGTACCCCGGGAAATCCCGTGTGTGTGAATTTCTTGTTGTTTTTCAGAATTTTGAGACTTTTATGACCATTTATTAGTCTACTTGTTGGATTATTTAAATTGAAAAAGATTTTAGGATGAAATTTCGTTAGCTGAAACACATAAAAGTGTACAACAAAAAGTACAATAAGGAAGAAAAAATAAGATAACAAATAATTATGAATTAAAATATTAAATAATAACTTAGGCGGTAATTTAACGTTGAGATGATCAGCTGTCTGCAAGCGAGATCGTGGGATACGATAGTGAAATCGGAAACGTTCCTTAGATAAGCTCGAGACGGCGAGGTCGGGGGTCTTGCGAGCGATGTTGAGGAATGCGATAGTGAAGGTGGAAATATAGATAAGCTCGAGACGGCCAGATGTTGTTTTTAGATGCGAGGGGAAATTCTTTCCTTCTCGGTGTCTCACAACTGATTGAAATTATTGGATATTTTCTTGATAAAAGTTACTAATGTTTCGTTAATGCAGGGGGGGGGGGGGGGGGGGGGGGATTATCTTCACGGTGTCCTGCGTTTGAATTTGGTGAAAGAGGGAAAATTTCCACGGTATCTTGCTGCTTAAAATTAAGATTTTGATTGGCCCGTAATAATTGATCGACGTTGAGTGAAGTGGGGGGGGGGGTCCGACAGTGCTTTCACAGCGGTATCTCACGTGCGAAAAATAGACCGCAGGGCGGGCAACGTCTATTTTCCAAAAATTAATAAACGGTTGGATTTTGGGATTACTCGCAGAGTTCGTGCCAGCAACATTTGTGTGAGGAGTCTCTTCAACGATGAAATTTCGTCCCGTCCGTTGATGCGTGTTCTCTGGGTAGTTTCTGGTACGTGCTCCGCCGATTTCGTCGAAGTTCAGTCTCGGAATTTGGTCACGATACACGTCCTAATTCGACTACGATAAATGAGTGATTCCACAAATGACTTTAGTATATACACAAACTTACCATATCTTGATGGTTCTACTTGATTTTTGTCCTTTCCATAAAATATATTAAACTAGTTGGCAATCCTGGGTATCGCGAGTTAAGTGCACGGTTTGTTTCATTGTTGAACCCCATAGATGAAGGCAGAGAGAGTTGAGTTCCGTTTCGATTTAATGACCTAGTCCCTCGGAATTACGAGTACTTTCATTTTCAGGAATGTTAGAACCTATGGTATCTTACCTGTGAAACAGTGTGAGCCGGAGCAGATTAGTCAGACGTTACCTAACTTTATGTGTTATTTAATTTAAAAGCGTTGTTGTTTAACTTCAGTTGATTTCACATCTAATCAACTGCCATGGTTAATGTACCTACAGGCAGACAGTTTTGAGTAAATATGTCTACATATTTGTTTTGTACCTATCTATAGTGTGTAATAGAGAAACAGCTGGCTTCGAAATGAAATATGCTTTCTGTATTCCACAGAACTCATCTCTTTCCTGACTGAGAGAGGAAAAGCTCCGGAAAAACAAAATATTCCTTTTTATCCCTCTTTTTTCTGGGCACCCTCTTTTTTTTAGGTGTATACGGCAGCCTAGAGAACGAAAGATGCAGGAGGTGATGGGGAGGAGGACTCAAGGTGGGAGCTCGGTGAGGTGTCGTGAAGTTGTTGTAAACGTGGGGTGGATGGAGGGGGTTGGGTGGAGAGTTAATGAGCGTGATTAACCCAACTCTCGCCCCTCGGGAGAATTCGGGGGTGAAGTGGGGGTTGAAACAAAAAGCAGGTATTTAAAAAAATAAACTTCTTGAGAGTTGGGGAAAGTTTGCTGGAGGGGAAGTTGGCCGAGCTCCGACCCCTCAAGGTTTCTTCTAACAGTTGGAGCGGTGGAAGTCATGGAAGGAAACTAATAAAACAGTTTTTCCTCGTCCGAGACCTAAACAAATAATCGAAATGGTGTGACGCTTGAAGTGTGTAACACTTGGAAAAAAAAAAAAAAAAAAAAACAACAACAACAGTTGTACCTGATTTTAGAAATTTACAAACTAATTATTTTCCGTACATTGTGATTTTAACTGTGGGAAAACAAATTCTACCATTATGATACCCACATCAACTAGCATATTCTGACATTCGTACCTACTAAACATTTCTTGTGCCACTCTTTTATGTCAGTTCTAATTATAAATCAATCAACAAAAACATAAATTTAGTATGCAAACAATAAAATGATCGTAACAAGAGTTCTTCATAGTATAAATGAGTTAAGCTTCTGGTTACTTTCCACAAAACTCTATTCTTCATAATTTGTTTCTGCTTGTGATTTTACAGAACGAATTCAGAAACCATTGAAAAACTTGAATAGAAATAATTTAAAGGTGTAGTAATATTTACTGATAAAGGGCTAAATAATGATGAACAAAACAGGTACGGACTTCGTTTTCATAAAGTTCATTGGGTTGTGTTCATAAGCTAATGACGATTTACGCAGAAGCCTGTTGAGCACACTTACTGCTATCGACTTGTATCTATGAGGTTATTGATAAATAGACATTTCAACATCGGCCTTAAGTAAGTAACTCATAATTACTTGTACAGACAAGATGAGCAGTGGGGCCAGTAACTAATCAGTTTATCATTTCCGATAATCAATAAACCTTCTAAACAATAAAATAAAAGATTAAAAAAACTGCCAGTCATTCAGCATGTTGATATAAGGAATTTTCTAAAATAATTATATAGGTATATATATATATATATATATATATATATATATATATATATATATATATATATATATATATATTGTGTGTGTGTGTGTGTGTGTGTGTGTGTGTGTGTGTGTGTGTTAAATTGTTTCGAAATTTTAACGCTTCGTGTGCTCAGAAATTATTAATTTTAAGGCAGATTAATTTTTAAAAAAATAGCATTCGCTAAACAAACTAATTGTTGAATTTTTACTATTTTTTATAGTTTTACAGATTGAAAACTTTATTTTTTTTGCTCTAAAAAAAAAAAAAAAAAAAATTATATTTATTTATTTTGATTCATTTATTAATTTATTTTGTAGAACATTTCTGAATACTCCTGTTTACGGTTAATAAACTTTTAAAAGTAGTGTTTTGCTTTATAAATAAAATTAAAAAGATTATATTGATAACTTGAACACACGAAGTATAAATGCGTTCCTAACACTTTACTGTGTTACATTTCACAACACAGTTTTTTCCAACGAAAATTAAATAAATCGTATTCTTTACTGTTTTCCTATAGTTTTTATCAGAATTTGTTCGGTCGCCAAAAAAGTCTTATGAGCCAACAGGATCCGCCGAACTCAAGCAACACCAGCTGTAGATCCGCTGTTCGTTTACCAAAACTCGTGTTCTAACTCGTTAATATAGTTTCTGGTTCGGAATATTTTCATTCCTTTCAAACCACCTTAGACACGATTTCCTTCAAATGCAGGAAATAAGAGCCAGAAGTAGACTAAAACTACAATATATCGAAGAAGGTAGCCGTGTGGCAGGCACCGACTAGAGACGCTGTCCATTCTCTACAATATTAGATTCCAACACTTCCTCTCCCTCCACGCTTCACGACTCACTGATCAACTCCTCCAGCTTCATTACTAACCAACTCAGATTTAAAAAAAAAAAAAAAACTGTTGAAAAATTTGGAAGATTTCACTTTAACCTCTCACGACACAAAAATATCAAGTATAATGCACTCCCAAGACGTTGGCCAAATGATCTGCTTAGATAGAGACGTATTGCTTCAGAGATATGCATCATAGAGATGGTTTGAAGAATGCCCAGGACCACTTGCTTTAGCGGTAAACTCCCATACATGCTCAAAAACACTGCAGCAACGTTCCACCCACTGTATAAAAGTTTGCCCTCCAGAATGCTCATAGACTCCCAGAAGCCTAGACAATATATTCTGCAAAGGTGACCAGCCAGAAGACACTGAGATAAGTGCTGCCCGCAGAAGCAAAAATCAGGGGGAGGGAAGGGGGTGGATCTGGGAATGCTGCCTTCTGAAACCTTCACATACTCCGAGCTGCTAAAAGAAAATACCATGCTCTTCGAAAAAAAAGCTCCGTAGAGAATTTACCTAAGCAAACTGGGTGTCGTAACAGATCAAGCACCAAAACTAAATGCCTTCACTAAAGAGAGACAACTACCACAATCATATTACTGAAAAAATATAGCCTCTACTCACCGTTACTACAGTATTATTTGTAGGCAACGCTTGTAATCATAGCGGATACCTTGACAAAGCAGTTTCATAGACATCATAATTAATCTCAAATATAAAAATAAAATGAATGAAATTATTTCTTTGACCTAACCCTCAATCAACAATAATTAATTCCCCGTAAACTAGATTTCGCATGTTAGTAGATTTGCCTCAGACCTGATGAATTTCGTCACTACCCCGGAATTGAACCAGGAATTCCCTGCTTAACCAAATGTCTTCATAATGCGCATTGATGCACTCTGCCACAAAGGACGCATTAATCTCAACTATTAAAGTTTCCTGTCAATATGGTACCTCTTGTGTCCGATCCGGGGCCTAATCAAAATGTCTGTGTAAATATAACGCATTGTTCACAGATTGGCACAGTGCGCCGTGTTAAGGAGACAGTAGGTTAGAAACACATTATCAATACTTCACTGGGAGGGGTACGAAATATGAACTCAAATGAATGACGAACCATCTCGCAGCTAGAAAACTAATTCTTGTTGATATCTATAGAATAAATGGATTCGAGTAAAGTAATTAAATGCATATTCTTTCTGTTAGTAGTAGGAGCATCGATTATTTGGTTCTTTTTATTATCAAAGTATCTCCTTTAAAGGTATATATTTCATTAAATCGCTCAAATTGATTACATTCACTCATGTGGTTGGTCAGTCATCGAGTATAAATGAATTCCTTCATCCATTCCAAAAAGGTCACGTATCAAATGAACGGCCACTGCTATAGATGTAAATTAAAAAAAAAAAAAAAAAAAAAAAAAAAAAAAAAAATCCATCAGAGTTCATTTAGAAGATTTTCAATTGTCCCTAAGAAAGTATTAACAACTGAATGAAAACTGTTGCGAATATTGTGTGCTAAACCTTATTTTGGGGGCATGCAGATAAACGAACGTATAAACATATTTATAAATAAACTAGCCCTACCCTGCCACACTTCGCTGTGGCACATTGTAGTGGCATCTCTAGTTCAATTATTTACAGAGCTCAGTCAGTTTATTACTGTGGTTCACCTTTTGTCATTATACTGTAGATACCACTAAGAAGGTCCCCGTTCAATAGTCCAGCGTCTTGAGTTGAATAGGAACAAAATTAGCAGCAGAGCTCACAATTTCAGCTCCTAATTTAGGCACCATATGGTGAATACGAACGAAATTAGCTACAAGGCTCACTTAGGTAGCTGATCAGATTGGTCCACCAATTCGTAATTATAGTTTATCACACCCTTAGAGGCACCGTTCAAAAGTTCAGCATCTTGAGTTGAATAGGCATAAAATTACCTCCAGAGCTCCCACCGCTGTATGTAGTGCTTCACCGTTTATAGTAGTCAATAGTGGAAACAAGTGAACTGCCCCGTTACCCGTAGTTTTTCCCTTTACCGGTAGTTTATCCAGTCACACAGGAACCATTTGAAAGTAAATTCTGAATGCAGCTGCTTTTATGTTTCTGCTGCTTGTGTCTGTCTCAGGTCAACACAAACGCCAAGTTTGCACCATCATTACCGTGATTTGTCTCGTAATCATTTGTCCCGTTACTTATCATTTACTTATTATTTATTCCATTACCATTAATAGTATTTCATACAGAAACCTACCGATTCTTTACACTAACGTACACACAAAATTCCAGTATCTATCAATTTACCTACTTGTAATATATGTGTGGGTCTTAATTTAAATTAATCTTCAAAAGTTGCTTCACGTTACTTGGTGGTTTCGTTTAATTTCAATCAGGTGTTGGAAAAAGATCGGTTACATTTCAAGACGATGGGCAAGTTGTAGAGATTGTGTTTCGGCTTTTTCGGTCTTACATACTGAAAAATTCTGAAGTACCCTTGTACTCGGATATCAGCTCTTATTATGTACAGAGACTATTAGGAGATAGGTGTTTTATTAATTTTAATAAATTTCTAGTCGAGGTGCCTACATGTTTTTTTAATTTTTTGATCGGAATAACTGAACACAGACTATGTTTAATAATTGTCGACTGGTTATCTGGGTAGAAGGGCTATATATTACGGATATAATAAACCTTTGTTAATTTATTATTCACATCGCTTTTGATCTGAAATTGGGTATTCTCGTAGCTTTTCAGTTGGAACAGCTCGGCAATGCATCACATATTACTGGTAAACGAAGCATATTACAATAAAAATATGTTCAAATTAACTTTCTTTCCAAACACACTGAACCGTTATATCGCAAAAACGGTTTAAGCATTGGTGCGCGGTTGGTCTTATTCGTTTCAGCCTGAAAAAATATATTGAAACCATTGCCTTAAACGTTTATTTTGAACAAACCCAAGATTCGTTCGATATTTGACAATTTCAAAATTAAATTTGTAGTTTTTAGACTTGATCAATTTCACTGGTTGACGAACTCCGGCTAGGGTATTTGAAGAACTACTTTTGCGTTAAATATGAGCTCTCCACCCTCCGTTCAAAAGTTAGAACGCGTAATGTCTGACGTATATATATGAATTTAGAATCTCATTCTAAATTTATATGAATGACGATATATAAATTTAGAATCCGTTTTAAAATGCCATGACACGGAATCCCATGAGAAAATATTTAGAAGTTTTGACTAAAATTGTTGACACTATTTCCATCACTTCGTTTTCCTTGAAAAATTTGCTGATGAATAAACGAGATCATATTTCATGGGAATACAATCTAGTTCTAATCTGGGCAAAGTTCACCTAGTGCTATGAATGTCTTGATCCATGGTCAGCTGGTCTAATACTCGGTGGATCAACTCTTTTGTGTAGCGTTACCACTCTCGCAGCCTCCTCCTTTCCTTGAAAAAGGAAGGCAAAAAAGTCTCTTATAAATGGATAGAGAAAGCTGTCTGTAATTTGTAAAGGGTGGTGTGGAGACGGGTTGAAGGGACGTCCATCAATCTTTCCAACAATCGTTTGGGAGTTGCGACATGTTGTTTTCCCTCTAATGGCCGATTTTTTCCGTTATTCTGCTCTCCTCTCTGAATATACTTCGTCAAATGTGAAGAGTTCCTACGGCTGAGACGGCTCTTGCAGTTTCTACTCAACCCAATGTAATAATGTTTTCCACGAGAGCTTATGAAAACATTTGAAAAACCAAATATAATAGAAACATTATTCATATCAACGAGAGTTAAAGAGAGTCACTTTTAGAAGTTTCCTTTCAGGTACAAGTACCTGATTGATCAGTGAGAAAAACTTGTGTGTATCCTTAAAAAATGTATCGATGCCCGGAAAAACTTATTTCAAACCCATCAGCAGGAATTTCGGGGTAGAGAAGCAACGTTATTTTAATATTTCATTTTTATTTTCATTCAAAAAGCTCCACGAAACAAAGAGCAACCAGTTGAGTCACCAAATCTTTTACTATATAGGTACAATAATTCAAGAGGTTAGTACGACTGTAATACAATACCCAAAAATGATACGGTATGGGATTTCTTGTTTACAGTTATCGATTTGTTGGATATGAAACGGTCAAAATGACAATACGTATTAACAAGAGGATAAAATATTAACACAGATAGATGCAATGCGACAATTATTAAACAATAGTTCACAAGTCATAGTAATTGAATATTGAACCCCCTCTTCCTACCCACTAAATGCAATCAACTTTTCTGATTAAATGGTACATAACTAATTGTGAAGGACAGTCCCTATAATGCAGCAAGCTCATATGAAAAACCTTTACTTAGGATATCGTATCATATCCAGTTAGATTGTTTTGGAATTTAGCATATTGTGTGCACAGGAATATTTGAAACTCCCAATTTTATGGCAAATAATACTTTTTCTTAATAATATTTGGCGGTTTGAAAATGATTTTGGATTTTTAGATTCATTTTGGAGTCTTGTCGATTTTTTAAGCAAATATTGATGAAATTTAAGTAGATTATTCTGCATAATTTCGTGCGTAAAAATTTTAATGTTCATGTCGATCGTTGTTTTAAACTCCTTTTGACTAAAATTCTGCTAAAAAATACGAATTTAATTATTCTTGGTCGCTTCAATCAATTTTTGATGAATTTCAGCTAATTTTTTGAAATTTGAGCAATTTAATGCACTCAAAAAGTACTGGCTTACCAACTCATTGCTTCGTTTGGAAAGCTTGATTTTTTCGCATAAGAAAGGATTTTTTAATTTCAATTTTAAGGAGAGTGAGATTGGCTTGAGCCTGCGTATCGAACGCACGTGTTGCTGTTGCTTTCTGTTTTTCAGTCAAGTTTATTAGTTTTTCCTTTGTTTTACCGCTTGAATTTTGGTTTAGTGGTTCGTTAGATGAGCTGCTATCCGCCATCTGAATTGTGAACTTTTTTGTGCTTGTGTTCAATTGTTTTTTAATTCGTTTATCTCCGGTTTTGTTGTCTCGGGGTCGCGCTTAGGGGGACCTTCTCGAGGATGGGTCTCCCAATATCGATGACCCCCGCTCATCGGTCATCACGCAGTTAAGCGAGAATAGTCGCTAATCAACTTGCGTTCTCACCTATCACCCTCAGTAGTCGGCTGGCAGCCTGGTTCACTTGATTCATAAGGTAGGGCTTCTGTACCAGCTTGACTTAATTGACGACGATCTTCTCGTGTGAATTATTTTCGTCTATGTCACAACACGATATCTCGAAATCTCTGCAGAGGCGTAGAAATAGTGTCGAGCATACACCCTAAAAAGAGTGTGCAAGTGACCTAAAATGTCCGCGTAGTTGTCCTAAAATTTCTCCAGAAAGAAGAAGACGAACCGTGGGAAACGATGCACTTTTCAAGAAACTCGAGAGTCTGTTTAATGAAAAATTCGCAAATTTAGCGACTAAGGAAAAAATAAATAATTTAGCCACAAAAGGCGACATCCCAAACTATGCGCTCCCAAATTACTGTGGAGCTAAATCACTCAACCTCGCAACTTCAGCTTCAAATCAACGAACTAAAACAACCCGCAAGTAGAAAAGAGCGCGATTTTTGAGTTTTTAGAACTTGAAGCAAGGAAAAACAACGTTATCATAAAGGGTTTGAAGCTAAATAATGATGATGATTTGATTGAGAGAGCAAATTAATTCTTCGTGGAAGCTTTGAAAGTTGATGACTCTGTTCAAATTAACTCGGTTCGGAAATTCATACACAAAAAGGGCGATAATTTTCTTGTTGTGCTAACCTATTCACGTGACTCGTGGCTTCTCACTAAAAAGAGCCCCACTTTGAAGGGAACTAATTTCGGAATTTCACAGGATTACCCATTTTTCATTCGCCGGCGAAGATCCAAAATGTTCCGCATTTGCTCTGAAATACACAAATATCACCCCAATGTTGCGTGCAAAATTTTAACATATGGCCTGGTTGCCGAAAACAAGGTGTACTACTGGGATCATGAGACTGGTCTGCGCTTGAGGGATGGCAACTTGGTGGTCGACCGAATCGCGGGAGTGGACCTGAGGTCTGTGATTGCTGCGCTTTTGCTGAGGATCTTGGAAGAGTAGCTGCGACAGGCGAGCAAGGAGGCCATGGCGAGGTGACGTCTGTCGGATGGATTATAATGAAGTTATCTGCGAGTCTACGGACAGTATACGTTATCTGCGTTACTTAGTTTATAACATTGGTGGACTGGAAAAAAAAAAAAAAAAATTGCATTTTGTCAAATCTTTTTCTGTATTTGCTTCGATTGAGACTAATCTGGTTGCAGAAGAGTGCAGTTTATTTGATAATTATTTTTCAGAATTTAGTGCGTGGATAAGTGCGTCTAAGACTTTTGTGTTAAGTAGGGCTAGAGGAGGCATTTTGGTGGGTGTTAAAAAAGGTCTGAAGGGCATTAGTTTGGTCAAACTGTATGATTTTCCAATAGTAAAGTTTACTAGCTATAGATGGGTAATACATCTGTTACCATACTATCTAAATTGTAATCACTGGGAAACAGACTTTAGGCGATGGGGAGTTATTCTCTCGGAACACACAGACCTGAATGTCGTGGTATTGGCGATCTCAATGTACGAATTGGGGAGGAGTAGGACATACTTCTGTACAGCAAAACTATTCATTTGGGTGCATTTAGAATATCTCGAGTGTCTAGGGATATGGTTCAGAACTCACATGGTAGGAGACTCCTTGACCTGCTCACGGACTATGGACTGGTGGTTTTGAATGGTCAATCTCTTAGTGACCCTCAGGGTCAGCTCGTCAGTTTGAGACCTTGCTTGTGCGGCACTGAGTGTATTGCGCTATATTTCTGATTTTGAGGTTCTGGATGTGTCTTTCTCAGACCATATGCCTATTGTGGTTCACATCTCTACAGCCACTGCTGAGGAACAGGCGTGCTTAATGGCGCGTTTGAAATGGATGAAGAAGAAGATGAGCTGGGGCCTTCCAGAGTCGGCTTAGAGATCGTTTGGCAGGCACTGTGTTCCCCTACGACCCTCGACTTCAAGTGCCTCAAATTACTGAGCTGGTACGCAGTGCAGCTCATCCAGAATTCTCAAGCTCAGGACTTATGAAAAAACAGCCTCGGTATGACTGGCAATGTGGAAGGGCACGACAGGGGATTATGTGTTTGCTCCTCCTCTGCCGAAAGACAGACTCAGGAGACTTCCTTTCGAGTTATATCGAGGCCAGCCAGGCCTACAGAAAATTGCTGTCTACGAAGGAGAGGGATTTCCACCTTTCAATAATGGATAGATTCAAGGCGGTCAATGGCAGCAAGTAGCTAAGCAACCTTATCAAGGTATCAAGAGACTCATACCAGCCCCACAATTAGCAATAGCAGTGTCAGCCTGGGTGGCAAATTTTTGTGAAATTCTGAATCCACATTCCCAGGAATATGGTGCAGCACCTGCGTTTTAAATACCAAATTTTTCTGAGTCACCCATTGATGGCCCCTTTATAATATCACAGTTAAATAGAGTACTGGACATGGTCACGGACAATAAGGCTCTGGGAACTGATGGTGTGCCCTTTGAATTCTATAAATATGGTGGTCCTGAGCTCAGAGTGGTACTCCTGAACCTCTCCAATTCTATATGGTCAAAGGGTGTGGTTATATATTAATTGCTATGCAATTCTTAGGCCAACCCCCAACAATTTTTTTTGTAACGTCCGTGGCGCGAAGCGCAAGTTCGTGTGTTCGAATCCCAGCCAGGCTTGAACATCTTTTTATATCCAAATTTTTTTATATCCATTTTTTTCGCATCGTGGGTTCGAATCCCAGCCAGGCTCGAACTTTTTTTATATCCAAATTTTTTTATACCCATTTTTTTTTTTTGTAAAATGAACGAATGTTCATTACATTACAATGTTCACATTGTACATGTGAAATGTACAAAAGAGAAAAAAACGAATTTATTTTTTGAGCGTTTCAGGCTAAGAATTGCATAGCAAATTATCCTCGTTTTCTACGCAGTACAAAAGAGGAAAGATCCGGGGGGTCCAGGGGGGCGAAGCCCCCCGCCGAGGCGCGAAGCGCCGAGTTATATATATATACTCGGCGCTTCGCCGCTTATATATATATATATATATATATATATATATATATATATATATATATATATATATATATATATATATTTAAACATCAGAATCCGTTCATAATGCCTCAAAACAGATTTCAATGAAGGACATTTTTGTATTAAAATTTTTGGAGCCGTCGTCATGTTTTACATAATTCGCTTAAACCGCGTGAATGTGTATTTATGTACGTATGTTTGGGCGCCCTGAATCGTAGCCTCTCTGAAGTCTTAAAAGCACCTTGTTTCAAGAGGCGTGTTCAAAAACGCAAACGTGTTTAGAGGTTGCTAAACACAGTTTCGATGACTCATTCTGCTTTTAACATATTGTTCAATTTGTATAACTTTAGGCCCAAATATATTGTCTACCTAGTCTTATTTTTCCTGTGGTTGCAGTCGGAGTACGTAAAGCCGTCTTCTTCGCGTTTCTGATCTTCTGAGCCGAATGGGACCAAAACTAGGTCACCACAACACTTGTGCGCGGGGTTTCGTCAAAAAGCACTTACAGGCCCGAAAAAACGAAAAAAGTTGAGATAGCAGAAAAAATCCAATATAATCAGATTATAGAAGAGACTCTTCTGCGTTGAATGTGACCCACTGCTGTTGTGGTTTTAGTAGCACATTGTAATTGTGAATATTCGTTAAAAAAAACTTGAGCTATTCCAATGGCTTCAAAAAAGTTAGGATAAGGAATTTCGTAAATTTCATTCATGGAAATCCGTTTCAAAGCATTTGGAAACAATTTGTGGATTTTAACCCTTATGTGAGGTGCCTCTTTTTTATCTTGAATTTTTTTCAAGGCTAACACCATAATTTTGTTTAAAACTATTGTATACGATATGTTTCCCCCTATAACTGAATTTTAACCTCTGCCAAATCATCGTCAAAGTTGATAATCATGAATCGCTGAAATACCACCCACCTAACAATTTCATCTGGCACATCTCCCTTCTGAAAGCAGATCGAGTATTTGGGTGGGATTGATAAAGATCCAGTATAAATCTGAAGTCGATCGAAGTAAAAATATAGGAGGGGGGAAAATATTGTTAAGAAAACATATAGCGTGATAATTAAATAGGTACGTAAATCCGCTCCTAAGATCATGCTGCATGACTAGGCTTTTTTTAAGCACAAATATTTCTGAAATTTAATTACATTTCCATTTTTCCAAATATTTTTCAATATTCGTTCGCAGTTGAAAAATTTCCTTTGAGTAATATTCTGGAAAATATATCAGTTTAACGAGTTTTAGCCATTTGTAGCAATTTACAGTGATTTTGTAAGCTACTTTTTTTTTTAATTTGACCGATATAATGTATTGCGAAAGTGATACCCTCCAAACTCGTCCTTTCTGTTGAAAGTAATTGTATTTTTATGTATGCTAGTCGAGCATTTTCGACACATAAAACGAAGATTGCATTTTTTTCTTTATTATTTCAAAATTTTAAATTACGTTCAACCCGTTGTTCCTCCAGGGGCAGTGAATGAGGAAAGTTTAGGATAGCTTGTTTATTCCAACTTTGCGAGAAGCAGTGTTAGAAAAAGAAAAAAAAACTACTTTCCTGTATCAAAACATATTGTGCGATCCAAAGAGTTACTAAATAATCTTTCTGTTTTCATATATAATTGGTCATTTTCATATTATGATATTCAAGATTCAAGAGTCAAGAATGAATGTCTTAAAAAAGGCGCCATCAAAAAAACGTACAACAAAATAAATTAAATAATTTGATATTTCTTATCATCACCTACACCTAAAACTTTGTACTCAAATTATCTTCCGAAAAACCACGAAATTAAATTTTAAAATAATGAAGATTCCCGTACGGATTCAAGTTGAGTATATTAACTTGTTCGGGGCCGTCATAACTTAAAGTCATTCAAGAATTGCTCAAGATGGCAGTTAGGTCCTACCTTGACGATCAACGTTCACTGAAACTTTCTCAGGAATGATGTTTTGTGGTAGCTATTTGAAAGTTGGCCGGACTTGAACGTTTTCATCACATTGGCACAGTAGAGTTTTCTCTTTGGGTAACAACGCATCCAATCCAACGTTCAAGTTTCGAACTCTTCAACTGTCAAAGATGGCATGCCAGCCCGGTGCCTGCGTTAATCCTGATGTCTCGGATATAAGATGTCGGAGGCGAATGTTTTGTGTCATCCTTCATAAAGTCACTGACTAAAGTTGCGAATATGTCTTTTAGTATAACAATAATTTGTGAGATTTGGAGTTTAACTTAACAACTCGTGAGATATGATGTAGCGGGGGAGCGAGAGAGTAGATGAGGATTCCTCGTATTCAAATGGTGCAAAATGTTAATAAACATTCCTTATTTTAAGAGAAGTTTTTGATTTTCGTTCTGAGGCGGTTTAAAAAAAATATATGATGGATATGCTTAGGATACTCAATAGCGCAGGTAGATTCGGAAATCCGTTTCCTACCACTAAGATACTGAGTTAGAGGTAGTGTAATGTGTTAGGTAGAGGTAATGTTATTCCTTTTGGTTACTGAAGCCTAAATAATACTCTTCTCGATAAGTGAATAATGTATTTAATGTAATAGGCCAATCATTAAATTCCTATTCATTGAATATTGTAGGGAAGAGAATACCCGTTGATAAGGGTATGAATGATGGTATTCTTCTCTATGAAGGGTGCTCAACTGTGCATCCGGATGGTACTCCGTGTTTGTCAGTGATCTAAAACTGTCGGACCATTGGGGAATCGAGTTTATCCGACTCCAGTGTTCCATCGGCTGAACCTTGTGTGATCATCACTTGTCAAGCTAAGCCAGAGAATCTCGAGGCGCTTAACTTATTTAGCCAGTCTCAACTGGTTTGCAGTTTATTCTAATGATGATCCTGAATTGGGTTATATTATTTTACATGATTTGTTTCTGAGCGCTCTTGATTCAGCCTGCTCCCGAATCCCTTTCAGGGCTAGCTCAAAGAATTCGCGATCTAAACTAACAGTTCGTCAAGAATTGCTTAGACTGTAAAAACTCTTTCTTGACTCAAGAGACCTTGTCTATTCAACGAGGCAACAGGTTTTTATTGCTTTATTTAGGGAATGCAGAAAGAAGTACAGAAGCCGCCTTGTCGAAACTCCAGAAGGACCATAGTGATGCTATCATCAATTCTGCACCTAACAAAGTGAAGACTTTGTGGCGGTTTGTGAATACCGAGTTGAACTCAAAGTTCAAGTCCATTGCCATTGTCTTCTTGAGCTTGATGCCCAGGGCTTCAGTAATGTATTTCCCGGAGTGTACATGTTTCTTTCAGCCAGAGCTTGAGTCTGCTGACTCAATGCTTGTGTTCCTTTCTACTGCACCCTTCTTCTTTGAAGGGTCTGATCTTCGTGAGGTCTTTGTTGAGGAAGTCTATAATGTTAGAACCACAAATTGAAAAATACCAGTGCAATGAATCACAACCCCAATGATCAGTTACACAGCCGATGAGGGATTCTCATGGTTATTTTTATTTGTTCAATAGAAATATATAAGTGAGAGCTTTCCAAAAAGGTGCTATATGACGGGTATCTCATCAGTGAAATCGCTCTTGAAATTCATTCGTACGATATTATCACGGCTCCCACCCGCCTGGGGGAAACCTCTGCTTCCTTGCAGAACTACGTCACGCTTGATGTTCCTACCCATTTATTGGCCAAACTAAACGGTCTTTTGAGCTGAAAATTGCTAAGAGAAGGAGGGGGGGGGGGGGAGTTCAAATGCGCTGAATGAGGTAAAAGTGTAATATTCCAACAGATGGAAGTTCCCCATTGCTTATTGCAACCTCAAACGCATCTCAATTACTTGTATTTCAAGGCACTGCACGTCCCGGATTGTTTAAAATTCTCAGTTTTCACCCCCATTCCCAAAAAAATGCAAAATTTCAAATTATGAAGACTATAGACCTGTTTCAATATTGCCTAATCCAGTTATCGCATTATTATCTAGAGATCTGAATCATCTTAGGGGCCGCAAGCACACAGCTATCCGCTTATATCACCTAAGAAACGCGTTTCACCTAGTTCCACATAACAAGCTACTGATGAAGCTGGCCATCATAGTTTTGGACAAAACACCTTGAAAATTTCCAACGATTATTTTATGGGGTGAAGTTAAACTGTATTTTATGATGGCTCTCCTTCGGAGGCAGCCGCAATCCCTTATGGACTGACGCAGGGTTCAGTCCTGGGGCCGGCATCGTTCCTGCTGTATATAAATGATCTTGCTCACCAATTTCAAAGTGGACGAGGAAAGATAATTCTATTTAGTGACGACTTGACAGTTTGGGAATCTGGTAGAGACGTTGTGAACCTCTTAGCCAATCTGCAGTCTTCAGAGGCCTCGGTTCGATATTAGTGCTCGTCGAATTCTCTGAAGTTGACTGTCGACAAAACTCAAGAAATGAAATTTTGCTTGTAATGGGACAACCGCACTCTCCTAAGTTGAGTAGTTTTCTTTCTATGATTTTTCAAAAAGTGCACTGGTGACGTCACACTGAGTGGCGGGGGGCAGGCAGGAGGGGCGCTTTGACGTCACCAGTGTGCAAAACTTTAAAAATCATAGAAATAAAACTAATTGTAGGTGAGATTGATACAAAAGTTCTTAGGATAGAATCTCCTTCCATTTAAAAATAGTTAAATTACCTTTTTCGCAACCATGGGTAACGCTCATTGACTCTTCTCGGCACACCATCTTGATCACCTCGCGTCACGTCTGACCTCATGCAATATGCTCTCCGTTGCCTTCAGAGTCACCTTTGATACCGGAATTGCTTGCAGTTTTCTTTGCTCTACTCAAGAGCCGCGCATCTTACGGTCTGATCATGTAACGGAGCAGATCGATATTTAGGCTCAGTCCATATTTAGGCTACCGAAGGCAGTAATGAGTCGTCTTTGGCCTTGGTCTCAGGGAAAGTTGCAGAGATATTAAAAAAAAAAAAAAAAAAAAAAAAAAAAAAAAAAAAAAAGCAAGTCATGCAGAAAATGATCTTATGGGCGAATTTTCGAAAATTATTGTAATTTATCATGATAAATTGTTTTGAAAATTCAGCACTTTAAGTGAGAAGGAATTTTTAACTACCAATTTTTTGGCAAACAACTCGTTCTTAAAAAAAAAAAAAAAAATATATATATATATATATATATATATATTTTTTTTTTTTTTTTTGAAGTTGGGGGATCTCGAGGTTCAGTCAGTAGTAGATTGGGTTTTCATCTGGCCATATATTCGATTAATTTATTAATCATCATCAGGGCTTAGAATGATGGGGGTTTTCTTTTACTTTCACATAAGTTTAAACTTGTTGGGAACAAACACTTGTTTAAATGCCATTGTGACACTGAATAGAAGTTTCTGCACTGAATAGAAGAAGGCACTGAATAGAAGAATGAACGTACGAAGATTTGTTTTTACTTTATTTGTTAGTTATGGTGTGACCATGTGTTTGGTGGTTGGTTGTTCTCTGATCAAACACATGGTCACACCATAACTAACAAATAAAGTAAAAACAAATCTTCGTACGTTCATTCTTCTATTCAGTGCCTTCTTCTATTCAGTGCAGAAACTTCTATTCAGTGTCACAATGGCATTTAAACAAGTGTTTGTTCCCAACAAGTTTAAACTTATGTGAAAGTAAAAGAAAACCCCCATCATTCTAAGCCCTGATGATGATTAATAAATTAATCGAATATATGGCCAGATGAAAACCCAATCTACTACTGACTGAACCTCGAGATCCCCCAACTTCAAATATTTTATAGAATACAGTCGAAAAAAACCTACCAATCTATATTTTTTTTTTAAGAACGAGTTTTTTGCTAAAAAATTGGTGGTTAAAAATTCCTTCTCTCGCGCCTGCTTGTCTTTAGGGGCTCGAACTTGAAGGTTCACACTGCTGCGGACCTCGAATTCGTCAGGCAGCTGCTGTAGTGGTGTGACCGAGCACACTAACTGCTCCCAAACCCAGCTCAACAGCTGAGTTTGATGCTGCTCTGCATGAGTCAGTATATGGTAAAGAACTGCGAGTGCTCTGAAACCCCCGTTTTGGGCTACATAGGGCTTTGGGGTAAAAATGAGAATCTCTATCATGTGGTGCATCAGTGTCCTCATACTCACGGTGGCCACATTCTATATCATGATGCGGTTGCCAATCAGATAGCAGGTGCTTTGTCATCCAGCGGTTGGGATGTCAAAAGGGAGATACTATATCACATGCCGAGTGCCTGGGGCAAGAAGCTAGATGTCATTGCCATCAAGCCCGATGGGTCTGCCGTAATCCTGGATGTCCCAGTTGTCAGTGGCAGCGTGGACATGGAGCAGACCTGGCAGGCTAAGATAAGTAAATATTGTAGAAATGATCTGCGACAAGGGATATCTGAGCTGAAAGGAGTGGCAACCAATATCATCAACGTTATGGCCAGAACCGTGTCATGGCGCGGAGTGTGGTGCGGGAAAAGTGCCATGGAGATACTCGAGTGAGGCGTCTTGGGGGGAGTGATTTTTGGTATCACCACTGGCGTCCTGAGGTGTTCTTACCTAAACTGGTGGTCGTTTCGTACGGGCTCTTCCATTCATCCCAATCTCCCTTCTCCTCCTTCAGCTTCCTTGATCCCAAGGGCTGGTGTCGGGTAAACCTGGGTGTCCTCCCCATCTTTTATTTATTCATTTATTTTTTCTGTACTTTGATGGTGTGCCCCTTCCGCCTTCGACTGGAGTTTTGTAGAAAAAAAGGGTGTGTGTGTGTGTGTGTGTGTGTGTGTGTGTCATACAAGAACCAATTGGATATGACAGGATTCAGCCCATAACGACCAACCGCTCCCAATGATAGCTCCGTGAATACCTTAATTAGTATGTAATATGCAGTAGGAATTCCTTTCCTTAGTTGTTCAAGTTTGGGGTATTTGGGATCGAATTAAAAGAAAGAATCACGAGAATTGGTAAGAAATTATAGCGCATGATCAAGAGCACTGAGCTTGAATTTTTCTTCTTTTTTTTTAATGTACGCAGGTGAGGAAATCAGTAAGATCCTAAGGTGGTAATCGGATCTTGTAACCGCAATGGACCGCACTCCTGGTTATAAGGGATTCAAACGCCACTAAAACTTCACCTTCCTTTCCTCATGTTGGTATCTAATGTCCCCAGGTATCTCACTATTGGCTTACTCTTGACCTCTGTATTCCCAATTTGTAATAGGATTATGATAGGAATCCGTTTTCGAGTAAACACAGGTTCGATTTTAACTGCTGCTAATGTCAATCTATATGGTCTTCCATCCACCTAGTGATCTTTACTATCACCTGATTCAGTTTGTTCTGTGCCGATTCTGTGGTGCTAGCTAGGATCAATGCCGCAAAATCATCCGCTTATCCAACAAGATAGCAATCTTTGGGCATTTCCAGACGTAGGACACCATAGTATGACGCTTTCCAAAGTTGTTGGCACACAACTGAACCCTGGGTCGCTCCTTCGGTGATGTCTTTCTCTATTTCCCCTTGGGCTGTCTCAAAAATCGATGTTCGGTTTTTAAAATAGCTGTCCATCACTGCTAATGAATATGGTGGTATTTTAGAAGTGGTGTTCAGAGACTCTAAAATATCAGACCATCTTGCAGAATTGAAGGCATTTTTAACATCTAGGGTCACTAGCATTGCCAGATTCCTAGTATGTCTACTACTTGTTTTTTCTTCAAGGTGTCTACTACATTTGCCAATCCATGAGCGGTGGACCGAACCTTTCGGAATCCATACCGTCTGGGAGATAAATCTCCTGACGCTGCTATTGCAGGCATCAATCGAGGCAGCAGAAGCTTCTCGTAACCTTTTCCTGCAGTATCCAACATACATAGGGGCCTCCAAGAGGATGGTGAGTTTGAATCACCCTTTCCTTTTTCAAGAATGACCAGGCGAGCATGCCTTCTCTAAGGCATGAATTGCACATCCTTAATAGTAGCTTTGGGCAGACTTCTGCAGCTGTTTTTACATCTCTGAGGGTATGCGGTCTGGTCCTTTTGTTTTCTTGTTTCTTTAAACTCCAATCGCTTTTCTTAATTCACCTTCAGAGAATAGGAGAGAATCTATTATTTCCTCTGGCGCATAATTAGTGTTCTTGGGACGGTATGTTGGAAGAGCCCATTGACAATGAGATCCATTGTTTCTTCTCTCATTGGTATACGTCAACATAATGCCTTGAGTTTTCCTGTCACTATCTTATACCCTTGGCCCCATGTGTCAATATTTACTTCCTCAATGATTTTTGCCAGCAGTCTGCCTTAATTTTTTCCATTGCATGGCGAAGTCTCTTTCTTGACTTAGTGTACTCTGATTGGATCAGCAGCCAGTTTGCTCTTCTTTTGCTTCTCCGAGCTCTACGCCTCAATTGATTATAAGTCCTTCTGTGTTTTGCAATATCTTCATTCCTCCAGTAGACTGAGGGCTGAGCAGATGTCAAAATTTTTTTGGCATCGATGCATCACAGGCTTTTGAGAGGATCTGCATTGCTTTGTTTGCTATTGCCGCAGCATTTGCAGTATACTCATCATTCTGTTCTTTGTCAGCTAGTAATTGATCTCCTTCCTGTGAAAGCTCTACCATTGTATCACTGTTCAATCTAGCCAAGCTCCATCCTATAACATTCCTGCTACAATTTCTTAGGTTGTTTATCTACTAGTTTATTGGTTGAAATTGATAGGTTATGTACTGGTGATCACTGCCTGTATAATCTTCCATAACTTGCCAATTACGAATTTTCCTGGCAGTGCTTTCTGATGCAAAGGAGATCCCCCGTTGTCCCGGATGATGGAATGTGTGCACGTTGCCTTCATTTGTTAGTATTAGCCCTGTTCTCGCTGCCATTTCTAGAATGAGCCTCCCTCTACGGTAAGGGTAAGTTGCTCGCTGGAAAATGAATACACCTAGGGGCCTGTTAGAGCATCCCTCGTTTGAGGCCGAGGAACTCCACCTTGTGAGATGGGGGGGGGGGGGGGGGGGGGTCTGCTCCATAACAAGACTCTATCTTTTTAGCCGCTGCCCCCTTGAATAGGGGCAGGGGAGAACTACAAGGGCGTGAAACCTACCACCCTCGTGAAACCAGCCTCAACAGGGTTGCTAACTAGACCAGCTTCCCAGTCCAGTGAGGGCCCTGGAAGAGGTGAAAGCCTGGGGCCCCATCCACATGGTCTGAAATGACACAAACAAGTTTCCTGCCACTATTTTATCCCCACTCGCTATTTGTACTGCGTCTTCTAGGCCTCACAACATTCATTTGAAGTCACGAATGGGTTCATTTGATGTGAAGTAGCAGCTGAAATTGGTGACTCCCGCAGTTCTAAACCATACATATCCTTCACCACTTCCTTGGTCTTATATGTTCCCTTGCGTCACTGACCATGTGGCAGCAGTTCCAAGGTCATCCACATACCAATTCTGGTTGATGTGGTTGTGGTGCTGCTCACTTATTATCACAATGTCTATTCTTTTTTCATACAACAATTGATGAAGTAGGTTATGGGCTGTTGAGCTCCTGTGGAGGTTTCCCTGTAGGGTTCTTGTCATTGCGTGGCTCTATCGACAACTTCCTCCAAAGCATTATGAGCATCCATGAGTGGGTTGACTATCTTGATGTACCTTTTGAGTGATCGCCTATATATTGGGCACTTAGGATCCTCCACTGCATGTATGTATTCAAGATTAATCCTATTGCAACTGACACACTTCTTGAGTTCTGGGGCTACGTTCGTAGGTAAATTGGCAGTAGGACGAACCCTAGTGTTGTGAGCACCTGCATAGCTAGCCCAAGCTTTGACCCACCTGAAACACCTTGTCATCCCTGTAAAGTCAGGGATGGGGCAAATGTCCAGATTAATGTACAACTTTCCTGTTTTAAAAGCTCCTTTCTGAGTGGTTTTGTAACTCATACAACCCAGATACTCATCAATGGGTACTCCATTTGCGTTATTTTGCCTACCTATTGAAAAGCGGGGGCGAATGCCATTTCTAGTTTTGTACATCGGGGGAACATGTCCCTTACCCAAGGATTTTGATCATAAATATAGGAAGCAAGTTCCTCTTTCTTGATATTACGATCAACTCGGCGCACCTTCACCATCGAAGGTCTATCTGGTAGTCTCTCCTTTTCAACGATGAAACCTGCATCAGCAAGTTTGTTTGACAGTTTGACTGCCTGACTTTAAAATATTAAAGTGATTAAGGAAGACGAGTTTCCACAATTATGGAAGACTTTTGTGTGATTCTTATATAATTTATGATTCTTGGATGAGTAAGTAGAGGTCAGATGGTGAATAGAATAAAGTTATAAGTTAATAAAATTCGAGTAAGAATAGCTCGTGCATTGGTTAATAATTGAATCAATCACCTTCAGGCAAGTTGTCTGCCTTTAAGAAAGGGTGAAAGTTTGAAAGGAAACGCTCAACCGTTCCAATGTTTAATTTCTCTGTTTCATTCCTCATCGCCTGAGTTTCATATACTCGTATTATGACGTTCAAACGATTCATCAAATTATTAATTCTGGATAACGATAATAATAATACTAGTTGATAATTCAAATCTGAAATTAAAATTGCTAAACGGTGAGGGTATTAATGGAAGAAGATGGGGCCTATTCTCTCGGCACAAATCAACCAGAGCTTTTCACTCGAACTAATATTTTATTCACGAAAACACAGAGACGACACAGTTAAGACAATATTTGATACAAATAATAACCAAATAATTCACTAGTTAATCATAAATTAACAACATAATAACATATGGAAAATTGGAAATACTCAAATTGTATAGATTACCGTGGATACAGGGATTCTTGACGACGTTATATGAAAAACCGTTCTTTTTTTTAATTCAACATATACCTAAATATCAATAAACTAATAACCTATTACCGTACCTATGATGCTATGAAAACAAAACTGAAATGCATATTATGCATTTATTTTTATACTATAATACAATATTATATTGTTTATTTTGTATATTGTACTATACAATTCAATTATTTTTACGTAATTTTAACCTGCAAGTAGTTATAAAATGGACCAATTATATTTCAATGGTTCGCTGATTGGTATCGATCGGCAACTCCGTAGATGTATCTTATACAGAATTAGTAAACCGCTGAGTAATATTCACTACTTTTTAAAAATGTTGCCATGATTCAATTGCGCAATTTCACCGCAAAGGTGCGTCACTGTCTCAAAGTCTTGTGATTTTTATAATATTTTCAGGGATTGAGCAAGTTTGACTTTAAACGGTCTCCTATGAGTTTCATAGTGCGCATGCGCAAACTTTAACTAAGTGGAACTCACATTTCTCACGATCCAATGGTTCAATTTCGCTCAAAATTAAAGGGTAATGGTTTCATGGTGATCTCATTTGAATTTCATAGCGATTGGATAGGTCGTAGCCACGTAAAACTCGTTGTCAGAGGCAGAACACCTAAACGATTAGGCTAAACTACTATATTGAGAAATTTTGACGGATTGAGCAGATTAGTTCCTTTGTGGTTTCCGGTGAGTTCCTTAGCCAACGAACCAATATCAGCGTGCACACGCACAAACGTGAATTTCCTAAAACCTTATCCATCACGATTAGTGGCCCCATTCCTTTCGAAATTATACGATGATCATTTATACGTATACATGTTCCTATAAGTGAGGAAGCTATATACTGCCCACCCAACTTGGCAAAAGTTTTGTTGAATTGATACAGACACAACATCCCTTCAATCCATATAATTTTAACCATCTATCAAAATATTTGTGATGATAATTTGTTAGTGTTGTTTGGTACTTAGATAACTCGATTACTCGACTGACGTGTCCATTGACTTTTATGGATTTAGAGTCTCATTGGAGGTAATGAATCACTTATTATTTACAAAATATAAAAAAAAAAAAAAAAAAAAAAAAAAAAAGAACGCCGAAAACCTCGTTTTTAGCCCATAAAAACCTCGGGTGCTGGTGGGATCGGACTGTCATGTTACGGGGCACAACTAGAACCCAAATGGAGCCCCTGCGTGGAATTTCAGATTTATTCGACCGTTTTAGGGGAGAAATGGATGAACATTGCAGAATTGGAATCCACTCATCTTGAAACGTGAAACGAAAAAGTATGAAGCAAAAAATTTTTTTTACCCCACTAAATAAATAAATATGAGAATAATAAACAAAAATGGTTAAATTTGTTGTCTGGATTGAAGAGATGCTGTATCAATTCAACAATATACTTTATTGATCGCGGAAAATGTAGAGGAGTTGTACGTGGAAGTGATCTGCAAGGGGTGGGTTATCTGTAACGAGAATAATGAACCTTTGTTTCTAGAATTTGTAGCGTTTTCAATAAAATTCTGCTATGATGATGCATTTTTTGCCGTTTTCTGCTGTTTGAGTAATTTGTGGACCACTTTTGGTTTATTATTCGCACGGGGGATCATAATTTCTGTGGGAGCTCTGTAGTGAAGCAGCAAAATGGTCGGTAAGTAATGATATTATATACATTTTACCTATTCTGAAAAAGAGTGAAGTGAACCGAACTCGACATAAAACCCTCGTCAACGCCTAGGATGAGTACATGGTGGGAAGAGGCAAGGGTGTGCCGACTTAAGTGCTCGTTTTCCTCCCTTCTGCGCAATGACGTCACGCTCGAGACACCCGTTCCTTTCTAAAGGTGGCCGTCCACTAGGTCGACAGAGCGCCGCGGCGCGACGATGCGAAGCTAAAATCTTGAAGTTCGTCCACTATGGGGCGGATTTCATTTTTCGATCCGTCGTTTTGCCAGTTCCGCGTCATTAGATTCCAATTTTAGTCCAGTTATGCTACAGACCTAGGAAATTTCTGATTTGCTGTTGAGGTGGGGGGGATAATTACCGATATTGTCAAGCGCTGCCCAAGGTACAAATCTTTACTGATTTTCGTGAATCCTGTTTTGTTTTATTATGAATTCGATATTTTGTTTGAAAGTTTGTCGGGATTTTCAAATTCCATCAAGAGAGAGGTGAATGGAGGGGGTAATATTGATAAACCATGATGTTTTCACTATTCTCGTCTGGTTTTCGTGATTCCTTTTTTGTTCAACTCTTAATTTGGTCTAGTTATGGAAAAAGTACAGGAGTTTCAAATTTTTCTCTTCGACGTTCGTACACTAGGTCCACAGGGCGGTGCTAAATGTTTTGGCGGCGCACCGAGCCGCGCTCCAGACGTTTGGAGAGCGGTCGAGAGCGAAACATTTTCGACTCACCCGCGCCGCGCTGCGCTCTTGACCTAATGGACGGACTACCATCATTTTCCATAATATTTCTAGAGACAGATTTTGGCGTCGCGTCGCGCCGCTCTGTCGACCTACTAAACGGCCACTTTAAAACTACTTAGAATCCCTACTATTCTGCTCAGGATCGTACTAATGAAACTAGCTTATTCTCGGCATAATCACTTCCAAATTTCAATACTGATGATTAGAATTGATAGATCTATCATCAGATATTTTCAAGATAATATTAGGGAATAGTTTTCAGTGAAAAGTCACAAAGTGTTGGCTTGAAATGTATAGGTACCTATTAAAATAAGAACTAAAGTAATGACTCTAAATTTTTTTACTCTACGTAACAAAACATAATTATTACTTGATAATTCAATTGAAAATAAATAATAATAAATAATATTTTTTTTAAATCTAACCTATAAAATATATTTTCAACCCATATTTCTAACAAAATTATCAATAATCAAAATTATTTGCACAAAAACTGAGTCTGCAAACTGAGACCTATTGTAGTTCCCAAAAGTTACTAAATGGGGTAGGTAACATGAACGAGAAGTTGAGTCATAATAAATATGATCCATATTTATGGAAAAACTTCAGCAGCATTTTGATTCTTACATTTCATGTATGATTAGATTAATTTTTACCTGAGGTACCTTCCTAACAATAGGTGGCATGCCTTCTAAAACTCGAAAATTTGCAAGATGTGAAAAACACTAAACTAAAAATGGTTAAAAATAGGTTATTTTATATAAAGCTAACAACTATTATTATTTTTGTTTGTTTGTTGAGACGCAGAATATTTGTTAGAAAAAGATTTTGCTTCAAAATCGGTTGGTATAGACCTCTTCAGGTTTTAGAAGTGCAAAAGTAGTGGGACAGCGCTGCAGCAGGCCGATGCGAGACTGGGCCATTTGCGGCCCCCTCCCCTCCTCATCCCTCACTCGTAGGTGAATTCGCGGATCGTGATTCGCGGGTCCCTCTTCACCGCAGGCTCCCGCGAATCACGATCCACGAATTCAACTATGACATGGTGAAGAGGAAGGGAGGGGGCCGCGATCGGCCCAGTCTCACATCAGCCTGCCACTGCCCCGTCCCCGGTCGTTTTGCACTTCTAAATCCTGAGAGAGCTATACCTAGTCAACAATTTCTTTTCATTATAAGTGCTCAAATTTCAATACAATTAAACATTGTAGTAGGTACGACAACTTATAAAAATTCACTCATACGATCATGCTGCATAACTGGAACTTTTTTGTTATAATATGTTATGTTATATGTTACAATACGTTTTATAATATTTTCTGTGTGGTAGATTGTAGCTGTCCTTTGAAAAATGAACTGAGCAAAAAATAGTCAGGCCCTTCGGCTCTCGGGAAATCCCAAAAGCAGACCTGCTTGTCGGCACACGCTTGTTTTTTCTCACTACCAAATGAGTAGTTAGGGAGGTAGCGAGGGGAGGGATTGGACAGCCGTGGTGGGTGTGTTAGGGGGGGGGGGGGGGGTTGATTGTGGTGGCGGATTTGGGTTGAACGGTGAGCGCAATACTGCCATCTACCAGCAGCAAGCTGAACTTGCGTAATTTCGAGAATCCCCCCCCCCCCCCCCTTGCGGCCTATGTATATCTCAGAATTCCTTGTTACCAGATAACAAATTTTTTTCGGCTAATTTATTCCCTATTTTTATGCGATAGGTGGCATTCGTTTCTTAATAATATTACGTACTGAAAACCACAATGTCATTACCCATAGACATTTTTTAATTAGTTCGAATTCATGTTTAAAAGAAAATGTTAGCAAAATTTTTGAAAAATGGATTTTAAATGGTGAGTTGCAGTATGGTACCGTTTCCCTAGGAAAATGCTGCAAACTCCATCAAAATCGTCCAAAAAATGGATGAGAAAAATATTTAGACATTTTTACATCCTATCCGGTCCCCCCTTAATAGGGCACACTAATTATAGCTGACCACATGCATCTTCTACTACTATGAAAGTTGAAATCAAAATACATCCTTCCTGATTCAAATATAATAAGTTTTGTGTTTTACCTATGTAAAACAGAAAAAACATGCAGTATTGCATAATTATACATTTTTATAATTTATAATATGTCAACTAACGCTTGGTTAACGTGGGAACCCAATTATGTAATATATTGCTTCCTCACCACCGAAGGTGGGGAAGCTTTGAGTTCGAAAAAATTTTTGTCATCCAAAATCAAAATTTCCACTTGCTTTTTCCGATTCAGAATGTGCTGATCAATTTTGGTTTCGTGTCTGTTTGTGGTAAATCCTTGTCACGCCCAAAACTATACCAAGTTTTTAAGGTAGATAGTTGGGTATAAGTTTCAGCAAAATGCCGTGTAGATTATATCGCGATTTTTGGAGTAATAACCACTGCGCATGCACGAAACTAATATCGATTAACACAGGCAAAACTGCAGTCTAATGGATCGATTTTGATGAAATTTTCAGGGAGTGTGCGGGTTAGCTTCTAGATGGTACCCTATACATTTGATCACCCTCGCATAAATGGTGGTCTGTGCGCATGTACAAACGTTGATTTATTATAACATCGATTTCTTATCATCTATAGGACTGATTTCGTTCAAACTCGGGGAGTATATGGGTTGTTCCAGAAAAAATTCCTATGAATTGTATTGCGATTGATGGAGGAATAATTATAAGGCATGCGCAAAACTAAAGCTGATCTACGCAGAAAAAACCCGTGATTAACGGTCCGATTTTATGAAACTTTCAGGGATCGTGCGGTTTAGCTACTACACGGTCCTTTATACACTTCATTGCCGTGCATGCGCAAACGCTATTTTCTTATAACGTTGATTTCTTATCAACTGTTCGACCGATTTCGTTCAAACTAGAGAGGTTGTTGAGTCAAGGGTGATGACCTTTGTATTTTATCGTGTTCGCTTGAATAATAGGTAACTATTACGCATGCGCAAAACCAATATTGTAAGACACTCCAATTGTAGTGAATCGATTTTGATGAAATTTTAAATTATTGTGTGGGTTAAACTTTAGACAATTTCCGCACATGCAAACATGAATTATAGCCCTAATTTGCATTCTAGCATGTATACACATGAATTAGATACTGTTATATTTTGCATTCAATCATTTCGACTGGGACTTTTTTCTGAAACTATTTCGTCCATTTTAAATGTGTGAGGAAGCTATACTGCCCACCCCACTTGGCAGACGTTTTCTGTTTTTAGTTGGACGTGTGAAGGCTCGATGGTTTTCATAAAAGTTCCGAATGGACACAACAGGGAGTAGTTCAAATCTCTGCGAAACTGTGGGTTATAACTATGTAAAGGTGCTCTGGGGCCAAAAACCCAGATAAAAACGACGAAAGCCCAGGCAGAAATGGGACAAAGCACCGAGCCATTATATCCATGAAGTAAGCTCTTTCTCACTCTCGTGGTTGCTTTTGCTCCAACGTCGTCCTCCGTCCCACCACTGCGGAGCCTATACTCACGATGTAACATGCGTGCACAGAATGAGGTAGATGGGGCGCGTGAGGAGAAGGAGAAATGGTTACGTGCTCTCGTAAACATAATGGTTCCCGTGGGCACTTAGATTCCCAGTTAGGAATGTGTTTTCTAATTAAGGACTCAGAAGTATGAGAGGAGACCGAAAAGGTATGAGAAAGAGTGGGGGCAACTTCAGAACATTTACTTGAGGAGAGAAGGAAAGAGCAAAGACATCCTAAAACTCTCTGCGAGATCCTTCAAGCTCTTTAATTCAGGTTCAAAAGAAGCTGCATTCGGAACCTTCCCTTAACAGTCACTAATGATCAAATTCCTCCACTCCCTCGCTCTGTAATGGTGGCCGTTGACGCTAACTTTTCGACAATCGGAGCAGTCGAAGCAATCCCCCTCTTTCGCCGCGACGCAAGACTTTCCTTTTCCACGTTGTTTCCATCACTTATAATAGGCGCAGCTTTGGGGAAAATGTCAATTGTTGCTGGCACACTGTTAGGTTAGTAGTACTCGAGGAATCTTCGTTCCCTCAACATTGACAGTTTTAGAATGGATGAATCACTTTTTACGTCTCTAGCAAACAATCCCGTGGGTATTTGAGTGGTTCATTATTATATTAATGAAGTCTAAAAGTCATATTTGTAAGCTTTTCCATGATTCCTATCAAACTCAAATTAAAGGGCTTAAAAAAATAAAATAAAATAAAATAAATAAATATTGGGTTCAAATAATGTAAGTCCATTGCACATTCCTTGCATACATTCACAATTACTCACTCAAAAATCTAATCGTCACTAGTGTTAACCCTTCTAACTCAATGCAACGTTCGAAGAAGAAGAAAGAAGTTATTGAAAAACGTTTTCTATATGTCCACGAAAATCAGATTTACAATGTTGCGATAGGAATTATAGATTTACGATTGCGACGGTCGGGTGATCATCAATAACAAACAATAACAAAGGATAGTCCTAATTAGTCTTATTATCAGTGCTAATTTACTGGTAATAAGGCTTTCTTCTGGATTCCATGGCCCATTGAACTGAGCACGTCATTCAACCACGCTCAGGAGGAATTTGATTTGATAGGATTTGGTCCATAACACCGAATCGCTCCCAATGACAGCTCCGTGAATACCTTAATTAGTGCGTGATGTGCAGCTATCAGGAATTTCCTTCCTTAGTTGTTCAAGTTAGGGGTAGTTGGGATCGAATTAAAGAAAGAATCACGAAAATGGGTAAGGAATACCTCCCCTCCCCTCCTGCGCTTGTGCAGCGCTTCCCAAATTAAAAATTCCCTAGGTTAGTAGCACAACAAGACCAAAATTGGGCTCGAACAAACTTTAACGCGCGCGCGCGCACACACACACACACACACACACACACACACACACACACACACACACACACACACACACACACACACACACACACACACACACACACACACACACACACACACACACACACACACACACACACACACACACTCACGTATGGTTTTAGCGAATTATTGTAGAAAATGAAGCTATTGCAAAGGCTTAAAAAATTTTTAAATAAAAATTATTGAAAATTTTCTTCGTGAAATCCATTTCTAGGCCTTTTTCATATATATATATATATATATATATATATATAGTATATATATATACTATATACATATATATATATATATATATATATATATATATATATATATATACTATATACATACATATATATCTGTGTGTGTGTGTGTGTGTGTGTGTGTGTCATTCCAGATGACAAATCTTCTAAGGATTGAGATACATATGCCTATCTTGCGCCATAAAAATTAGGCTTTCCAAACGTAAGGATTAGTTTGTAGGCCAGCACTTTTTGAGTACATTAAATCATTCAAATTTCAAAAAATGAGCTAAAAAAATCACTACAATTGCTAAATACGGCTAAAAATGGTTGAATATATATTCTTTTAAAGCATAAATTTAGTTTTAAAAAGTTCATAAACATTAAATAGAACATTAACAAATTTTTTCACAAAATCGTGATGAAAAATGTAGTTTAATTGCATAAATATTTGCTGAAAAATCGATTGAAAAACTGCTAAAATTACAAAATTGGTTATGAATCATAACCAATTATTATTTGAAACAAGTTTATTGGCCATAAAATTGGGGGATAACGATTTATTCGCTTCATAATACTCAAATTTCAAAACAGCGTAACATCATGTAATACTGTAGTCTACGAAAATTTTTCCATACGACTATGCTGCATGAATGGATGTTATCCTTCCCGATTTGAAGGAGGATTATTATAAAGATTGGTCCATCACATTTTATTAGACCATTATACTAACAGTTTCGAACTTTCGAATCGTAGATCGTACCAACAAAGGCATTGTACGGTAATATACTCCCACCCCTAAGATCACTGGATCTATCTTCCTTCATGTTCATCTCTTCAATAATGAATCGAGAGAGAGCCGATCGATATTCGTCGTATTGGAACCAATCACAGCTGTTTGCGAGCGCAGGCATGTGTGGCATTTTTTATGTTTCATGATCCCATTGGATTACGAGAAAAGGTTGGGAATAATAGCATGAGGGAAATCGGAACTATTCAAAGTTTTGGGCCGATTGTCCAAATGGATATGGTCCATGATTCCCCTTGCGCACGCGGTTCTTTCCATTCTGGAGGGTTTTTTTTCCAACGCAATAGGACAGCTTAGTGAAAGAAAGAATAACCGTTACCCAAAGTACCCAGAAGGGAAAGACTCGAGTAAGAGGGAGTGAGGTAAATGCAGGACCCTTCATCTACCACTCCGTTTACGTTTTATTCCTACCTACAAAGAACATTATAATCCCATCAGAGACTTTTATACTTATGTGGTTGCCATTAGTCGTTTGTAACCAGTTTACATACTTAGTCGCTTCAGTAAAAAGCTGCAAAGAATTACAAACAAGTTTATTGTTTCCCGTGTTCTCCCGGATTATTTATCCTTTGAAATACAATTTTTAATTTTCCCACCAAATATGTATCCTTACGTTTCGAGATATGTAGATTCCAAATACCGAATTCAAACAAATCCGTCCATCCACCGTACGCCGCCGAAGTTTTTCTCCAAAACTATCGGACCAAAATTTAGGCTCAAAATAACATTAGCAATGTGTTCGGGCCACCAATCACGGTATTACTTTCAATAAATCTCAAGAAATGATATTTGAAGGTTGAAATTTTTTAAAATTTACCAACTTGATAACGTCATTCTGAATATCTTTAGTCGTGAGGATTTTTCTGAACTATCTTACGACATTATGTCACATTGTTTTGAGAACTTGAATGGAAAGAAATTGTTAACAACAAATTCTATGGCACAAAACTCGTCAAATTAATATTTTGTGATTTAACAAAGAATTGGATTTTTCTTTTTGGTTATTTTGTTCAGTTTTCGTCTATTTCTTGGCTAATATTAATGGGATTGAAGTACATTTTTCATAAAAAATTTGTGCATCCGCCGAGCAAGTCCACCGAAAGAAAACAATAACAGCACAATTAAAAATATTGATTTTTGCCGTTTAAGCCATTTTCAGTGATGTTTTGCACATATTTTGAAATGCGACTAATTTGATGTGCTCTTCAAAGCTGACCAACGAACTCATCCTTTCGTTTGGAAACTTGATTTTTCGGCGCAAGAACAGAATTGCTATCTCAATCCTACGGATTTATCGCCAAGACACACGCATACACTTTTTTTCTTTTTTTTTAAACCTCCCCTCAAAGACGAAGGGGGCTAAATTGAAAAATAAACAAATAAAATTAAAAAAGTGGGGAGGACGCCCAGGTTTACCCGACGCCGGCTCTAGGGATAAGGGAGGTTGCAGGACGAGGAGGAAGAATGGGCTGAAAGGAAGTGCCCCAATAGAATGACCACCAATTAAGATAAAGGCCCCAAAGGACGCGGGTGGTGATACCTCGGAGCACTCCTGCCGAGATGCCCAACTCGAGAAGCTCCGTGGCACTTTTCCCGCACCACACCCCACGCCATGAGACGGTCGCGGCCATGACCTTGATGTTATTAGGCGCCACTCCTTTTAGCTCAGATATCGCTTGTCGCAGATCACTTCTGATTTACTTTTCTTAGCCCACCAGGTCTGCTCCATGTCCACGCTGCCACTGACAACCTGGACATCCAGGATTATGGCAGACCCATCGGGCTTGATGGCAACGATATTTGGCTTCTTGCCCCAGTCACTCGGCATATGGTATAGTCTTTCCCTTTCGACATCCCAACCGCTAGATGACAAAGCACCTGCTATCTGCTTGGCAACCGCATCGTGACGTAAAATGCGGCCACCGTGAGTACGAGGACACTGCTGCACCACATGATAAAGATTCTCATTTTTACCCCGAATGGCACGGCAAAGGGTATCTACTGTCCCACGACTACTCCTCGAACATCTCACCGAGGTGGCTAACATAGCCACCCGGACGGCGTGAAAATGGCGATAGTCGTGGCCCCCAATGCCCTTTGAAGCCCATTCTACCCACTGGGTAGAAATGGGGGATTCAGAGCACTGTCGGAGTACTTTACCATCTACTGACTCATGCAGTGCAGCAGCGAACTCAGCAGATGAGCTGGATTTTGGAGCAGTTGGTGTTGCTCCATAGCATCACAGCAACTGCTTCCGGATAAAGTCCAGGTCAGAAGCAGTGCAGGCAACCTCCCAGCTCAAACCCCTAAGGGTAAGCAGGTGCTGGCAGCGTAAAGATGGGATACTGGCAGAAAGAGAGACAATACCGAGCCCACCGGCCTTAACCGGTGCGTGGATGTGAGCACCTGGGCCAAAAGGTGGAAAGCCTAGCCAAGAGCGCACAGCAGAGCGAACTTCACGATCTAACTCAAGCAGCCTCCCCACAGTAAGCCTTCCAAAGACTAACCCATAGGTTAGCTTTGGCAGTAAGTACATGCGAAGGAGGCGCAGCTTCTGCTGTGGCTTCAATGGAGCCTTGGTGACACGAGCTAATGCTCCATCAAGGTCCACACGGCTTGCGGCTATAGTGGCCACACCCATGAAGTCGACCCCAAGGTACCGCCAGACCTCCAACACGGATTGGGCCGGGATGGAAGTTTGTCCCGAGACAAAACACTCCTCATCCACTACCTTCACCTTATGCTGGTCGAAGGAAGGATTTGTGGGGGTAGTAGATTTCACGCCCTTGTAGTTCTCCCCTATGGTGTTTCCCCATGTGGTGTTTCTCCGGCCTCAACCGGGGGACGCGTTAAGAGGCCCTATAATCTATACGTTTACCATTGTCCAACCCGACGGGACCAAGGAGACCGACCCACACTTCGCTGGGTTGACCACCAAACTACACCTGGCTAGCTGCTCAGCAAAAGCGTTGAGGGAGATCTGCAAGCCCTCACGGGTTTCTGCGAGTAGTATGACACCATCAGCAAAAGCAAATGCACCTACTCGCCCCCCAGGGGCGAGATCAAACCCTGTTTCAGCTGGCAGCTTACCCAAGGCCGTATCCACGACGAGGTTGAAGAGGAGTGGCGACAGAGGATCCCCCTGGCGTACCCTTGACATCTCACCTCGTGCCTCGAGGACCCTCACGCCTTTGTGGTACATACAGGCAACATACTCAATTAAACGAGAAGGTGCCCCAACACCACGAAGACAATCGGTCAGGGCAAAGTGGCTAACTGTGTCAAAGGCCTTAGCGACGTCCAGAGCGGCAAGATGGAGCTGCCGTTTCTTGATACGGGCCAGTGAAATGACAGTTTGGAGAACTGTTAGATTCTCCGTTGTGCCATCCGCAGGCCGAAATGCTCTCTGGACGTCACCTATGACACCAGCCACTTGGAGGCGAGATGCCAGAACCTTTTGGAAGTGGCGGAAGACCACCGACGAATTAGAAATTGGACGGTAGCCTCCAGGCCCACTTCCCCCTTTCTTTGGGATGAAAATTGTCCGGGCACGGGTCAAGGGTTTTGGGGGTCTTCCCGATAGTAGCAACAGGTTGAGGATGAGCAGCCTAACATTCTTTGAAGCTTTATCCCAGTGTCGGGCGGAAATACCATCGGGTCCAGCAGAAGTGGAGTTTTTGACACGGCACTTATGTGCCTCGTCATGAAGCACCGGTGTGCACATGATGCTGCGTAAGGAGTCCCTGGTGGAAGCTTGGGGTACCACTGGCTCACCAGAGTTGTGGCTGGGAGCACTCATAAGTGGCTCCCAGTAATCCACAAACTTCTGGAGGGGGGCATAACTTGTTCTTCTCCAGCACCCTCCAGTCCTTCCGCAGCTGCACAAGCCGGATGCTTCCTCCACAATCTCTGGACACGCTGGTATTCCCCCCGCCTCGCTTGCTTAGCTGCTCTCCACGAGGCACCACATTAGGGGGAACTTCTCCCTGGTGCCTCGCCACGGTCGCTTCGTCAACCTGCGAGAAGATCCTCTGCACATAGGCCGCGACTTCGTCCTCCAAGCCATTTGGCCTCTCAACAGCCCGCCTCGCCAGATCCTGCAGGTAGGCCCTCTCATAACCAACAATATATCCTACCTGCTCCCCGAGCCTCAATACTTCAGTCTTCAAGTCATAAAGAAGACCGGAGGTCATGGGGGAGGATTGCTGAATGGCGGGCTGTGGTCCCACATCTGCCGGAGATGCGGGAGAGGCCGACACATTCTGACTCCTATTAGTGCTGCCATAAGCTCCAACCTAGGGATAGATAAAGCTTGCTTCTTATCCACAAACTTCTGGAGGGGGGCATAACCCACTGGTATTTGCCAGGATTGCATCCTGGACAAGCTGCTCGTAGTGGGGCCTCAGGCGAAGAGATTGAATTGCAGAGAGCTTGCGCATGGGAAAACGTTGGTGCAAACAAACATTGATTCGACGTACTCCATTGCGCACAGCCTCTGCCTCTTCTGCTGTCATTCGCCGCAAATCCTCAGAAGCATATCTGGGCCGGTCTCGCTCGATACTAATTGCTGCGTTGGCCTCTAGAGGATGCTTCTGCCAGACGTGGGCCCCAAGGCCACGTTTGGAGCTAAAGGCTCTTTCACAATGGGCACATTGGTAGGCATCAATTGGGGCTGTGGAAGAGGAGGAGGGATAGGATGATGATGAAGATGATGAGGGAGAGGATGGCCGACGCCCCTGCCTGGAGCGCCCCCGAGCGCCTCCCCTAAGACCCAGCGTGCCAACGGGCATGCGGGGGTTATGAGGCTCATTCTTTTCGCTTTCCATAACGGGGGAGACACATTAAGAAGGGTCGGGAGACCTGTTGACACGAGCCTCCCGCCCAGACCCGGCCCCACCCACCGTAGCGGCCCCCGAGGCCACCTACCCATAGTATCAAGCGACAGACACCCATTGCACTCACACAACCACGCACTCATAATAAATTACATTAATATCACCACTAAACTACTTTATACAATAAATTGAATTATGAAATATAACATGTTAATACCACAATTTAACAAACACAAAAACATATAATGGCAAGAGTACCCACTTTAAATTCCTCTGCCAAGAAGTAAGGTCCCTGAACTATACTAAAACAATAAGCATACACGAGTATTTTTATAAATATTCCTCGGAATTCCAGCCACAAAAACTTCATATGGATTTCTAAGAAAACATAGAAATTCATCAAATCGTAAGTTGAAAAAGTCATATATCTCATAAAGTTCGGCTTTAATGGGAATGCACTAAATTTTTCTAGCAAAAGCCTTCTCCGGAAATTTTTTAATTAAAGTTGCCCATCCGTAAGAAATGGATGCCATTTTGCAGAGGATTATTGCGTAGTGAGGCAAAAAGGCGTACAAATCGGGGGTGTCGTTGGTTGTGCGAACGCGTACGGTAGTTTTAATGATGCTGCTTATTAGTGATTGATGCCAGCCTGTTTGCTCTTCACAAACTTGAGGGAATAGTATAGCAATACAGTTTTAGCGAATATTTGTACAAAATGAAGCTATTGAAATGGCTCCAAAAAGTTTATAATCAAAATTTCAGTTTAACCCATTTTCATATATATATGAAAAAGCGTAAACTTCATGAATCGTTTTAGGATGCCTTAAAATGGATTTCAATGATGAAATTTTTCAAAAATTCCAATTTTGAAATTTTTCTACTAGCTTCATTTTTTACGAAAATTCGCTAAAACGTGCTTTTATGCTTAAAACTTCATAGGCGCTGCCCAAGCTACAATTTTTAACCTATTTCCGTGATTCTTAAATTGTTCGAACCTTAATTTAGTCTAGTTGTGCTACAAACCTTGGAAAGTGCGGATTCGCGGTTTTGATGAGGAGCGGAGGTTGTAGTTACCAATTCATTCTAGCGCTGCCCAAGGTACAATTCTCAATCGATTATCGCGTTTATTTCATTGTTCAATTAAGAATTTGGTCTAGTATTGGAACATATGTTAGGAGATTCCAATTTCAATTTGAAAGAGATTTCATTTATTTTTCCTTGGCAATATTCTGACCAATTCTAATAACACAATATGAAAGGGGGTGTATGGACTGGGTAACACTGACAAAACGTGATTTTACACCACTCATCTGATTTTCGTGATTCATTTTTTGTTCAATTAAGAAATCGGTCAAGTGTTGAACGCATTGCAGGAGTTTCAAATTCCATTTTTGAAAGGGGTGGATGAAGGGGGTTATAATAATAAATTGTGTTGTTTTAACTAATCTCATTTGGGGTCCTTGAATGTTTGATCCTAATATCAATCCAGTTATTTGACAAACTGAGAAAAGTTCAAATTTACTCGCAGTGTCGAAAATGGAGGGATAATTTCAATTAGTCCTGATATTTTTGTTTATCTTATCCTTTTTATTCTTTTTTTATTCTTTCAGTGGAGATTTGCCAATAATTCGGGATTTCATTTTGATGACAGACGATTGTGAAAATGCGTGATGATAGGAGAAATAAAATCTAGCATTTTCGACTATTCTCTTTTTGTTTGACTATGTTACTATGTGGCTCGAAGTATTTGGTCTCATCGTAAAACCACCCTAGGAATTGAAATTACTAAATTGGGAGCGGGGGATACCGATAAACTGTGATATTTTCATCCAATTTTTAAAACCAGTTCATAATTTTTTTGGTGAGTGTGTGTGTGTGTGGTGGGGGGGGGGGGGGGGGGGGGGAGGCTCCTCGCACTGCTCATTCATATTATCATGGTTGGTTATAATGGAAGGGGGAACATCAGTAAATTCACGATCTATTGTCACCAAAATCATAAACAAACCAAACATAGGGACGCCCCTGTGAAGCATGAATTACTTACCAATATGTTTGATTCACGGATGGTTGATTACCTTTTAAATGCGTTCGTATGAAGGTTATATTTATCCATTGAGTAGGAGTGATGGATATCAGATGTCTAGTTTAATGTCACTGATCATCTCATTTGACATAGCGGTATCATGTGTTGATGATGAGATGGGTTCATTATTTTCACGATTCTACTGCTAATGTTGCTATTGCTTCATAAACGCTACTAAATAAGGAGACATAAATTACGTAGACGAGTTCTGGACTTATTGAACTATCGTTAAAAACGGGGTTTTAGATTCTTTTAGACAATAAAAGGAGACAGTTGAATAAGTAAGAAAGTTGTTTGGAGCCTCGCACTGCATACTTTATCTCAGATTCGTACTCCTTAAAATCACGAGCTTTTCTGGATAAAGAGAACATGTCGTAGGTTGGTATACAGGTACACTCGAGATATCTTAAGCTATGTGAGACACATGCAAATTTCCCAGGAGAGTCTCTGTCAACCACACAGTTTGAAATTGGGAGAGCCAAGGTGGGTGCTAATGTAAAGCTAGGCGGACATTCAATTTTTTTCCTCTGCATAGGCGTAATTCACATCCAAGTTTGATGTGCTTATTGTACATGAAAACCTTCACTAATGTGAAATACGAGGTGGTATTAATAAATTACCTATATACATATATATTATATGCACATACACACACTTTTTTTTTCATGAAACTCCCCTCAAAGGCGGAGGGGCCACACCGTTAAATTGAAAAATAAACAAATAAAATAAAAAAGTGGGGAGGACGCCCAGGTTTACCCGACGCCGGCTCTAGGGATAAGGGAAGTTGCAGGATGAGGAGGAAGAATGGGATGAAAGGAAGGGCCCCTATAAAACGACCACCAGTTCAAGTAAGAACCCCTCAGGACGCGGGTGGTGATACCACAGAGCACTCCTGCTGAGATGCCCAAATCAAGTAACTCCGTGGCGCTTTTCCCGCACCACACCCCGCGCCATGACAAGGTTGCAGCCATGACCTTGATGTTATTGGTCGCCACTCCTTTTAGCTCGGAAATTGCTTGCCGTAGGTCATTTCTATCATACTTATTTATTTTAGCCCGTCAGGTCTGCTCCATGTCCACGCTGCCACGGACAACCTGGACATCCAGAATTATGGCAGACCCATCGGGCGTGACAGCAACAATATCCGGCTTCTTGCCCCGGTCACTCGGCATGTGATATAGTCTCTCCCTCTCAATAGCCCGCTGACTAGACCGCTGGATGACAAAGCGCCTGCTATCTGCTTGGCGACCGCATCGTGACGGAGAATGCGGCCACCGTGAGTACGAGGACACTGCTGCACCACATGATACAGATTCTCATTTTTACCCTGACAGGCACGGCAAAGGGTGTCCACTGTCCCATGATTACTCCGTGAACACCTCACCAAGGTGGCTAGTGTAGCCACCCGGACGGCATGAAAACGGCAGTAGTCGCGGACCCCAATGCCCTCTGAAGCCCATTCCACCCACTGGGAAGAAATGGGGGATTCAGATCACTGTCGGAGTTCTTTACCATCTATTGACTCATGCAGCACAGCACCGAACTCAGCGGATGAGCTGGGTTTTATAGCAGATGGTGTTGCTCGGTCACACCACAACAACTGCTGCCTGACAAAGTCCAGGTCAGCAGCAGTGCGGGCGACCTCCCAGCTCGAGCCCCTAAGGGCAAGCAGGCGCTGGCGGCGTAAAGATGGGATGCTGGCTGAGAGAGAGACAATACCGAGCCCACCGGCCTTGACCGGTGCGTGGATATAGGCACTTGGGACACCAGGTGGAAAGCCTAGCCAAGAGCGCACAGCAGAGCGAACTTCACGATCTAACTGTAGCAGCCTCCCCGCAGTAAGCCTACCAAAGACTAGCCCATAGGTTAGCTTTGGCAGTAAATACGTGTGAAGGAGGCGCAGCTTCTGCTGTGGCTTCCATGGAGCCTTGGTGATACGAGCTAGTGCTCCACCAAGGTCCACACGGCTTGCGGCAATGGTGGCCACACCCATGAAGTCAACTCCAAGGTACCGCCAAACCTCCAGCACGGATCGGGTGGGGATGGGTGACTGTCCTATGACAAAACACTCCTCATCCACCACCTTCACCTGATGCTGGCGACCCGACGGGACCAAGGAGACTGACCCACACTTGTCTGGGTTAACCACCAAACCACACCTGGCTAGCTGCTCAACAAAGGCATTGAGGGCAATCTGCAAGCCCTCACGGGTTTCGGCGAGTAGGATTACATCATCGGCGAAAGCTAGTGCACCTACTCGCACCCCAGGGGCGAGATCGAACCCTATTTCAGCTGGCAGCTTACCCAAGGCCGTGTCCACGACCAGGTTAAAGAGGAGTGGTGACAGAGGATCGCCCTGGCGTACCCCGCGCCCAATGACAACATCCCCTGACATCTCACCTCGTGCCTCTAGGACCGTCACGCCTTCGTGGTACAGGCAAGCAACATACTCAATTAAACGAGTAGGTGCCCCGACACAACGAAGACAATCGGTCAGGGCAAAATGGCTTACGGTGTCAAAGGCCTTAGCGACGTCCAGAGCGGCAAGATGGAGTTGCCGTTTCTTAATACGGGCCAGCGAAATGACAGTTTGGAGAACTGTAAGGTTCTGCTGGCCGAAATGCTCTCTGGACGTCACCTATGACACTAGCAGCTTGGAGGCGAGATGCCAGAATCTTTTGGAAATGGCGGAAGACTACAGACGATATAGATATCGGGCGGTAGCCTCCAGGCCCACTTAACCCTTTTTTTTGGGATGAAAATTGTCCGGGCGCGGGTCAACGCTTTCGGGGGTCTTCCCGATAGAAGGAGTAAGTTGAGGATGAGCAGCTTAACTGTTTTTGGAGTCTTGTTCCAACGTCGGGCAGAAACACCATCAGGTCCAGCAGAAGTGGAGTTCTTGACATGGCACTTATGTGCCTCGTCATGAAGCACCGGCGTGCACATGATGCCACGTAAGGAATCCCTGGTGGAAGCTGGGGGTACCACTGGCTCACCAGGGTTGTGGCTGGGAGCACTCAAGAGTGGCTCCCAAAAGTCCACAAACTCCTGGAGAGGGGGCAAAACTTGCTCATCCCCAGCTCCTTC